>BSBM01000535.1:1247500-2697500 GCA_027924585.1 Larix kaempferi | reverse complement strand
CTTTTCAAAATCTTAACCAAGGTGAGTGTTATATGAAGTTAGTTCTTGTCCAACTCAACCGTGATGGTTGACCAAAATACTAAAATTCTATTGGTTTAAAATATCTTACTCATCGCATGCTCATCAATGACACATTTTATTACAAGGCCCATTTTAGACCCCAAATTTCCTCTAATGACCATGTCCAATGCCCTAAATCCCCAAGACTTGGATACATTTAGCACATTAGATACCCCTGTAAAGTCTTGTTTGGTGCTTTTAGACATTGTTCATGGCCTTGGATGTCTAAATGGTTTCTTTATGGCCAAAGGCACGATATTCTTCCATAAAACATCATTCCAAAATCCTTGATTAGGCATGGTGCATACATATTGCTCAAAACCACTTCAAGGTATCAACATCCTTAATCATAGGCCAATGATACCATTAAGAGGTCGTGTGTGGTTAGTGGAGGAAATAATCATCATCATCATCATCACCATCTTCGACATCATCATCATCATCATCGTAATCATCATCGCCATCACCCTCTTCCTCATCATCATCATCATCAACATCTTCAACATCTTCATCATCATCATCATCATCATCATCATCATCACCATCACCATCTTCATCATCATCATCATCATCATCATCATCATTATTGTCATCGTCATCACCACCACCACCGTCATCAGCATCATCATTGTCAGCGGCGGTGGCTTCATCATCATCTTCATCATCGTCATCACCATCATATTTATCTTCATCATCATCTTCATGATCGTCGTCATCATCATCATCATCATCGTCATCTCCCTCTTCCTCATCAACATCTTCATCATCATCATCATCATGACTATCATCTTCATCGTCTTCATCATCATCAACATCTTCATGATGATGATGATGATTGCACCGAGAGGCGCTCTACAGCCCAGTATGAGGGAGATCTTGTTAGTCGAGTGTTTGTTGATATTGTCGGCCATAAATAACATTTGTATGAGGGAGATCTTGTTAGTCGAGTGTTTGTCGATATTGTCGGCCATAAATAACATTTGTATGAGGGAGATCTTGTTAGTCGAGTGTTTGTCGGTATTATCGGCCATAAATAACATTTGTATGAGGGAGATCTTGTAAGTCGAGTGTTTATCGATATTTGTGGGCCATAAATAACATTTGTAAGTCCATTGTTTGTCCAGTAACAAAATAATACAAAGTAAACAAAAAAGAATAATACAAAGTAAAAAGTAATAAATATTATGTTGGTCATAAACAAAAAAGAATAATACAAAGTGAAAAGTAAATATGAGACTTAAACTAGAGACTTTAGAGCTTAGGATTAGGTGATAAATATTATGTCGGTCATAAACAAAAAAGAATAATACAAAGTAAAAAGTAAATATGAGACTTAAACTAGAGACTTTACTTTTTACTTTTAATACAAAATAAAAAATAAATATGAGATTTTAGAGTGTTTGTCGAGTTTGTCGAGTATCAAAATAATACAAAGTAAACAAAAAAGAATAATACAAAGTAAAAAGTAATAAATATTATGTCGGCCATAAAAAAAAATAATAAAACAAAGTAAAAAGTAAATATGAGACTTAAACTAGAGACTTTAGAACTTAGGATTAGGTGGCTCAGGTATTGCACTCAATGAGCTATTTAAGGAGAGGTTTGCACCTTAGGAGATTTGATTCCTCTCGGCGCTTGATAGAGACCAGGATTTGGATCTATGCTGGTAATGAAGACAATGAAGATGATGATGATGATGATGAACAAGATGATGATAAAGATGTTGATGAGGAAGAGGGATATGGTGATGATGACGATGATGATGAAGATGATGATGATGATGATGACGATGATGATGATGAAGATGAAGATGATGATGATGAACACCATGAAGATGGTCATGACGATGATGATGATGATGATGATGATGAAGACGATGACGATGACGACGATGACGATGATGATGATGATGATGAAGATGATGATGATGAAGATGATGATGATGATGAAGATGAGAACGATGATGATGATGAGGATGAGGATGAATATGATGATGATGATGATGGCGAATATGATGATGATGATGAAGATGAAGTGATGATGATGAATACCATGAATATGATGGTGATGACAACCACAACGATGATGATGAAGATGATGATCATGATGATGATGTTGATGAAGAAGAAGATGGTGATGATGAAGATGTTGACGAAGATGATGATGAAGATGATGATGATGATGGTGGTGGTGGTGGTGGTGATGAAGACAACTATGATGATGAAGATGGTGATGACAATGATGATGATGACGATGATGATGATGATGATGGTGATGAGGAATATGATGATGATGATGATGATGAAGACCATGAATATGGTGATGACGACGATGATGATGATGAAGATGATGATGTTGATGATGATGATGATGAAGATTATGATGAAAATGTTGTTGTTGATGATGATGATGGTGATGATGACCATGAATATGATGGTGATGACAATGACAACGATGATGATGATGAAAAACATGAATCTTACCTATCCAATGCACTTGTTGATCACTTGGTGGATGGATTGAGAGAATTTTTGAGTGCAAATTGTGAAAATGGTGCTCTCTTGCTCCGCACACACGATGGGTGAGTGAGGCTTGGTGGGTTGGGTGAAAATAGAACAATTCTTTCATTTTTTTAATTAGCTTAACAGAAGCGTGTGCGCGCTTTTGAGCACATGCACGCGTTATTGAACGCGTGCACGTTATTGAGCGCGCACACGCCTCGGTTCGGTACTGAACCTAACAACGCATGCGCGCTTCATTAGGAATGTGCGCGCATATGTTTTATCCCTGCTAGTGCGACCCCATTGCAATACTTTTGGGGAGCATCTTTATGCACCCACCCTCCACCTACATTCAACAGAGAAAGTAAGATAGAACAAGAGGCTAAAGCATAGCTTCTTGGAATGAAAAGTTACTTAAGGTGTTAGAAAAATAGGATCGCAAAGGAATAACATAAAATAAAATATGGAAATAAAACAAAAAAAATAAAATACAAAAGAGACACCAATATTACTTAGTTCACCTGATATGGGATACATCCATAGATAAATAGCCAGTCCTTTTGTTATTTCGTCCAACAAAATGAAGGGATACAACCCGCAACACATACGCTGCAACTTCCTCTTTACTCTCTCAAAATCTCTCTCTTAGACACACTAGTCTTTCACAATACTATGTAGCCACAATACAATTACCTCATACTAAAGAGGGTTTCCTTCTAGGGAAAAAAATCCATAACTTAACTTCTACTATTAGATCTGCGACCTAAGGATGAACGATTCATATTGACTACGAAATTACAACATTTTACAAGGCAATTTTGGGAGTCGCCCGGGGGGGATACTAAAATAGTCACTCCCCATGGACCCCTATGGAGACTATAGTGGGGGGGGGGATCCCCCCCCACACCCCCCCCATTAGGTACTGGGATCCAAACATGGTTAAAACACAACCTCAGAATCAGAAAGATTATAATCATGCTCCACAACAAACAATCTCCCACATGGATACTGATCACAACAACTCCACCGCTACTGCATCTACTGGACTATCATCCAACTTAGACCTGGAAATATTATCATCTTCAAATTCATGCTTGAAGGGAAACTGGAACTAAGTAGTAACTCAGTTTATCGCTAGTTACTACCTTTGTTAACATGTCTACACGATTATGGCTAGTATGTATCTTTTCCAACTTCAACTATTCATCTTTTAGAACAAATCGTATGGAGTGGTATTTGAGTTGTATATGTTTAGTATTATAATGGAAAGTTGATTTATTTTCAAAAAGAATGGCACTCTGGTTGTCACTGTACAACCTTCTATTCTCCTACTTCTTCCCAATTCCTCCATGAACCTCTATAGCCAAATCATCTCTTTACTAGCCTCTGTAGCAGCAATATACTATGCTTTCGTTGTTGACAATGAAACAATCTTTTGCAATTTTGAAATCCAACTTATTGTTGTTCCACCTACAGTAAAAACATACCCTGTGGTGCTCCTCTTTCTATCTTTATCACCTTCCATATCTACATCAACATATCCCTGTAGAACAATGTTTGAACCTCCAAAACATAATGCATGAGTAGTAGTACCTCTTAAATACCTGAGAATCCACTTTATTTCCTTCCAATGATCTTTACCAGGATTTTTCATACACCTACTCACAACTCCTACTACATGTGCAATATTTGGTCTTGTGCACACCATTGCATACATCGAACTACCAACTACTGATGAATAATGGACCTTGGACATGTATTCTATCTCCTCCTATGTCTTCGGACACATCTCCTTAGTTATTTTGAAATGGATAGCCAAAGGTGTACTAATTGGTTTTGCATCCTACATTCTAAATCGTACTCACCTTGAGACAATGTCAATTTGTGATTTTTCCCGTCTCTTTTTATTCTCATACCAAGAAATTGCTTTGCAGCACCCAAATCCTTCATCACAAATGAATTAGATAATTTCCTTTTGAGAACATTTATATATTGTATGTTATACTTTGCAACAAGCATGTCATCCACATACTATAACAAGATAATATGGCTTCCATTATCTAGACTCTTAAAATAAACACAGTGGTTAGAATGACATCTACTCTAACCTTGTTCTGTCATAAACCTATCAAATTTCAAATACCACTTCTTCAAATCTTTCTTTAGGCCATATCAACTCTTATTCAACTTGCATACCAAATTCTCCTTCCCTTTGACCTCATACCCATGTGATTGCTGCATATATTTATATGGGTAAAAATGTGAAGGTGGGTAACACTTTCGTGAGAAACCAGTGCAAAAAAGTCTTGGCGGAGGTTATTCGGTCGATTAAAATTTATTATTCGGTCGAATAACATTTGTTATTTGGCCGAATAAGTTTCATTATTCGGCCGAATAATGTATAAGTTATTCGGCCGAATACCTACTAACAGTTCTCCGTTAAGTTTGACGGGGACCCTCGAAATGTGTGCAAAGCACTGCCGGACGAAAAAAAAAATTCGCGTGTTTGTTTATTCGGCTGAATAATTGTTCGGCAGAATAAATATTCGGCCGAATACTTGTTCGGCCGAATAATTATTCTACCGAACAATTATTCAGCCGAACATTTATTCGGTCGAACACATTTTTTGCATAGAAGCTCGACCTCGTCTGCAGTTTGGCTATAGTCATCTGTCATTTTCTGGACCCCATGGGCGGGCCCGCAGTCGATCCTCGCCACCCTGCATGGTCATTTTGACGATGCCTGTCTGCTGTTGATGCTCGCCCGCTGCTGATGGTTTCCCGCTGTTGATGCTCGCCCGCTGCCGAGGGTCGTCCGCTGTTGATGCTCGCCTGCGGTCGACGTTCGTTGGTGGTGTTGATGGTCACCCGCTATTGATTGTGGCATGAAGCCCGCGTTTGTTCTTTGTGCTGTTTCTGCGCCCTTCTGTCTATTCGCCCCTCGTCACTCCTTATGATCGGATGATCCTCGATGATCGCTCGACCGCTCTATTGAGACTGCTTGTTACAGTAGTTGGAAGCTGCCTTCGTCGAGGAGGCTGCTTTACGGTTCTACGAAATTTGCGTTCGGAATAGGGAGATTGCTGGCAGACGGATTCGTGTGGAGGTGACGACTGCCTGGTGAGTTTATAAACACATTCATCATTTCGCTGTATGTTTGTTTTTAATTTTCCAATTTTATTTCCCAATTTTATGCGTATGTTTTAGTGTTGTAATGTCTTTTCGATATGTGGTAGTGTGTGTAGGTTAGTTCGTTTGTTGGAGGGTGTCATCGGCGCTTCGTTGGTTGATAGTCTTTCGTCGACAGGTATGTTTTGAAGATGAGATGTGTTGGTTTGTTTTCATTTTCATAATTTTATAGTTTTTTGTTGTTAATCCTTTTTGTTGTTGACTGTAGGAAATATTTATCGTTCGGAGAGTTGGTGGACTTATCCGTTGCGGCATTGTGGTTCGACAATCTGTTCACTGCGAGTCTGGTTAACAGGTACATCTCGTTTCTCGGTCTTTTGCATTGTCAAAAAAATTGTAGTCATTTGAAGAAAATTAAAAAAAATATTGCATTAAGATTTAAAATTAGATTGTTAAGGTTTTTTACATTTAATTTTATGTTAATTTTGGTTAACAGAGTTTAGGAACTATGTTTATGAACAGAGTTTAAAAACTCTGTTCATGAACAGAGTGCTTAAACTATGTTCATGAACAGAGTTTAAGACCTTTGTTCATGAACAGAGTTTAAGACCCTTGTTCATGAACAGAGTTTAAGATCTCTATTCATGAACAGAGTGCTTAAACTCTGTTCATGAAAATGTAAGAAATATATGTTTTATACAATAAAATATAAAAATATGAAAAGTTTTATCCTTGAGCAGAGTTCTTGAACTCTGTTGTTGAGCAGAGTTTACAGATTCACTTAAAAATTTATAGTGTTGTAAGGCCTTTTAGTTTGTACAATTAACATGTACAACTTCAATATGTTATGAGTCAACAGTTGTGTAAATTATTTTTTTTAAAAATAAAGTACGATTCTTATAAGAAGTGGATATATATATATATTTCGTATGATGACTATACTACTACAAATAACTGCATTATATTTTCTATCTGATTATGAGATGATTATTAATTTTGTCTTTATGTAGCAATAGTAGTGATGCTAGAGTTACGAGAGGGACTTACAAAAAAAAAAAAGAGTTATACTACTTTAGGCATCCCTACATTTGGTATGTAGTTCTTTATGAGATATGTCTTTAAGTGTGTAGAATTAACATGTACAACTTCAATATGGTATGAGTTGACATTTGTATTGTAAGATTACTATACCACTACAATTAACTGCATTACAAATTATATCTGATTATGAAATGATTATTAAATGTCTTTATGTTGCAATAGTAGTGATGGTAGGAATTTTATTTAATTAATTATGCTAGAGTTAAGAGAGGGACTTACAAAAAAATTCACTTATACTGTTTTAGACATCCCTACATTTGGTATGTAGTTCTTTATTAGATATATCTTTAAGTCTGTAGAATTAACATGTACAACTTCAATATGTCGTGTAAATTTAGAAATCATATCAAATGGAAAGAGTGGAGTCTTCGAAGCGAAAGCGTAGGAGGTCATCACATTCATCGAGAATTAATGTTCCAATCGGTACTCCAAGGTTGTCGAATTCACCTCGGAGTTCAAGTTTATTGTATGGGTCACAGTCATCAGATCACCATCAAGTTGATAGGGGTACAAATGATTCCCCTCTATCTTCTGTGGGAGATCGTCGATCTCAACCTTCTGTCGGTATGAACATTAATGTTTCAATACATGTATAATTTGTATTTTTTTATGTTTCAAATTGTTGGACAAGGTTAATACTTGACTAAGGCTATATTTGAAGCAGAGTGAGGTTCAGAAGATGTGCCTAATTCGACAGAGCGGGAGGAAGATCAAGATAGGATTAGAGATGATGGGACAGGTGTGGGGGCAAAGCAGGGTCACGAAGATCCTCCTAGAGCAAGGACGACATGTGTTCCACTAGCTGAGGGTTGTACACCCATATCAACTTATCCGTCTGATTTACCTGATGAGCTTCCATGGGAAGGTGTTGTGCAACAAACTATTCTTGAAAGTTTTAGATCCCACTATGACAGGTTGAACAATGATCTTTGTTCTTTGGATCTCCCTCCAGAGAGCAGACAAAGTCTAGAGATTGTTTTGGGGTCATTGCAAAAATTCATTGATGCATATGAGGAACTCGGACCAACTACGAATGGTTTTGTTCATTTGATGCAGAGGCGAAGGGACCAAGTTATGGGTCCAGACAAGTGGGAGGTTGTGAAGGAGAGAGTCACCAAAGAACAAGCCAATTCAATGTTTAATTTCAAAGAAGGCCTTAAGCGAAAAATGTTGAAAGTGCAATATTTCAAGCATCCTCAAATTGCACATCTAATATATGATCGATTCCTTGCAGCTTATGGTCGATTGCCATGGAACGATGAGGTTCCTAATTATTTTGCTAGATTTTTCTATGCGGAGTTTTTTTTAGGTATGAATCCAAACTATACTGATGTTCCTTCTGAATTTTATGGAGTTGGAAAGGGACGAATATATAATCGAAAAGGTGCTCTTAGAGACCCTACGACTCTTCGACCTCCACCCGAGATACCTCATCCACCTAGGGTTGTGGCTTTAAGATCGGAGATGGAGCCCACATCACAACTTGGGACAACTACAAGGGAATCGGTAGGTGATGGTTTAGCGTCAGCTCTTGTTGGAGTAGAAGTGGGATTGAGTCAAGAGAGGGCTCGTGCTACTCTTCGTCAAAAGTTTGTTTACAAGATGAATGACGAGGTAGATGGATTGAGCATCGATGATCTCAGGGCTTATGCTAAGTCTTGTCGCGATATAGCTTCAGATGTGTTATCCAATGACACATCGAGTATGGGAGAGGTTTGTTGATTATGCTATGACAATCTATTTAATTTTTTATTATTCATTTTGAATTGAATTGTTTGTTACATAGTAGTAAGTATATTAAGCAAATGTATTTTGTTTGCAGTTTTCTAGAATATTGAATGCACATAATTTTTGAGTCTCCACCAGTCAAAATGAAGAGCATCCTAGTCAAAATGATGAGCGTTTTGGAGAGGTATATTAATTATAATATTTATGATTGAACTTGATATTTTTTTTTTGAATTTTAATAAATATCAATCTTATTATTAATTTGACTTATCCATGCAGGTTTCTTTAGAATCGAACTTTTTTCATGATTTACCCTCTCTTGTGAGCTAATGATTTTAATTTTCTTGTTTTGGTTTTAAGTTAATTGCTTAATTTATTTTTTGTTTCTATTATGTTTAATTCATTAACAAAATTTAAATTTTAGGGGAGAGACCATATGGAAATTGGGGGTGAAGATGTAGGTTCTCTAATGAATGCGGATATTGGCACTGAGGTAATTTTGTTTAACTTAAAATGATCTTTGATATAAGTTTAATGTTTAATATTTTTTGGATTTATTTGAAAATTGTTTCCATATTTTAGGATTCATAAATTACTTTTATACATGTTGCAGCTGGGTTCTATTAGATCCTTTGGAGCCAAAGGGAAGACTTTGTTGGAAGAAAGTGGTGGACATGCATTCAAAGAATTTGATGTACAACTTTTATAATAATTGAATTGTTTTTTCATGTATATAAGTTTAATATTTTAATCTCTTGAATTTAGTTTAAAATTGTTTAAATAATTTATGATATTTATAATTTGTTTTTATACATGTTGTAGGCTGCCTTGAGTCCAAGGGAAGGTCCTAGCGAAAGATAGTGGAAAAATATTGGTCCAGATGGATAATAGGTTGTTTTTATATATATTGTAGTTGCTTTGGACACGAAGGATATTTATTTTTTGATTATACATATATGTACATTGAACTCACATGTTCATGAACCTCTTTTTTGGATTATATATGAGTACATGTTAATTATTTCTCATTTGATACTTAATGTTTAGAATATGTTTTATATGAATGTTTAAAATGTTAAGAATGAATGTTTGGAACTTTTGATAGGTGCAATTTAGAGGTAGGAAATGTTGAATGTTGAGAATGAATGTTGGAAAAGAATGAATGGGAGGTGTTAGGAATGTTTAAAATGTTAATCTAAAGTTAGGAAATGTTCAATGTTGAGAATGAATGTTATGGTAAGAATCAATGTTGGGAAAAAATGAATGGGAGGTGTCAAAAATGTTTAAAATGTTAAAAATGAATGTTTAGAACATTTGATAGGTGCACTTTAAAGTTAGGAAATGTTGAATTTGTAAAAAATGTTCAATTTCTTATGGGTTGAGAATGAATGTTATGGAAAGAATGAATGTCGAGAAAGTGTTGAATCATAAGAATGAGGTTTTAAAATGTTAAGAAATGAATTTCTTATCGAATTTTTTGGAAGTTTAAGAATGTTGTACTTGATATGAATATATATAAGATTGAAAATTTTTGATAGAAATATGAAGTTTTAATAGGTTCAATATCTTAATGTTATGAATTAAAATTTATGAATTGTCTGATAAAAGTTTCAATCTTTTGGTTGTTTGATTGATATGATGTTGCATATTGCATATGTAAATTTCAAATTTTAATTAATGTTTTTTATATGTTCATTGTTAGATATGATATATTGCATATATGTAAATTTCAAATTTTAACTAATGTTTTTCATATGCTCATTGTTCAGGTATTTTGTAGTTCATGAATTTCTAAATGTTGCTGAAATCATGGCAAACGGGGATTATGATTTTTTGTTTTTAATCACAAGTGAGGATTCCCGGATTGTGAAGCTTATGCTAAGTTAGAGCAATGAATTTTAGACAACAATTCGATGAATTTTTATCGATTTGTCGTAAATAATCATTGCTCTAATTTAGCATAAGCTTCACAATCCAGGAATTTTTGTTTGTGATTAAAAATCAAATGATTGTTATCTTCATTTGTCATGATTTCAGTTATGTGAACTTACATGTAAGAGATATATTATCTTTGTGCAACAATAATTTATTTAAAAACTATATAAATTAACAACTTGTTTTAAAAAACTCATTCAGATCATATTTATGGTGAAGTATATTAGAGGAACATGTTCAATGGATTAAAAGAATACAAAATTTAGTAGGTTTTTTGGTGATTTTTCATTGGCATCAATCAATCAAAAGTAAAAATTCGGGGCGGAGTGTGGGGATAGCCACATCTGTTATCTCATCCCTTAAGTGGTCTAATAGACATATGGGGACCCAAATAAAGTACTTTCGAATTATCAAATAATTTTTGAATTTATTTTTAAGCATGTTAAAATACAACCATTTAAACTCTTATGTTAGTTGTCATTCAAGATAATATTCATAAAAATTCAATGAAAAAACAATGAAAAAATATACTGTGCACAACAGTTGTGACACATGGACAAAAAATATATTATACACAACAATTGACATGGAAAAAAACATGATCAATTCATTTTTGATATATAGTTAAAAACATCGCAATGGAATGCCATCCTCAATTATCTGTTCATGGTCACAAATGGATAGTTTCCATTTTTTGGTTTTTAACTGTTTTTTTTATGGAACTTGTACCAACCTTATTTGAAATGCACATACTAAATGACTATACTGACAACATATAACATTGGGTTCATAATCTTGAAAGTAGACATAATTTTTAGTCATATGCGTCTGTTGAAAAAAATAGCCTTTTAAAATGATGGATCCTCTTTCGTATGTAAACCCGTTGTCATTGTAGTCTTCCAATAACTTCATTTTTCCTTCAGTGCATCGCATCAAATAATATTTTACATTTTCGTTGTTGTCTAAAGGTGCAATCACAGCGAAAACATCTCCTGCGCAAATTATAATTGGTGTTAGCGTTTTGAAATGAATTAAATTGACTATACTTATGGCGATGGACTAGAATAAACAATTAACTTAAAAGTCAAGTAAGTTTATTATCTTCTCTAACAAGATCTGAAATTCTATCGCCATCAGATGATATCGCTATTTCTTCTGATTCCAACTCTTCTACACTTGCCAGTGGCATTTTTCCTTTTGGATTAATCTCTGTGTGTTTCCAATCTTTTACGTAGTTGTTTGTTATGTTTTCACAAACTTATGTAGATTCAACATTTTCAATGCAAATATGACAAAAGCATGATTGCTTTCTACTGTCAAATGCAAACACATTTTGAAATGATTTTGTTTGAATAGAATGAAGATC
This sequence comes from Larix kaempferi, assembly GCA_027924585.1. Classification (NCBI taxonomy): domain Eukaryota; kingdom Viridiplantae; phylum Streptophyta; class Pinopsida; order Pinales; family Pinaceae; genus Larix; species Larix kaempferi. The sequence goes on along the minus strand of BSBM01000535.1, from coordinate 2,685,680 downwards.
TTTAGTCCCATGTATGGTGCTAGCGTCATATGGTATTGATCTATTTATATCTTGGACCCCAACAAGCCAAAAAAACCTACACAATAAATGATGAATCACTTTCAAAGAACAACTTTTAATGTTAATGTACATGTACTTAAATGTTAGTGTACCATTTTTTTAAATTTCAAGAAATAATATAAATTAAAAAAATAGTGTACATACCTGCGCACATCTTTTGATTGTTGATTATAATCATGGCTTAGATTTAATTGACACCATTGGACAACCTCTGCAGCTGAATGAAACCGTGCAGAAGAATAGTTCATTTGCCATCTTCGAAGTGCTCTTTTTACGCATGCTCCTGCACCATCATGTTCACCTTTTCCATGTCTAGTTTCAAAGAAATTCCAGCGATGTTTAATGTTCAACGCTTTATGAAGTCGACATAACCAAAAAAATAATCGTGAAGATTTAAATTGACCCGCACATCCATCAAACCATATCCAATGCTCATTGAATTTAATTTCGCGTTTTTTCAGTGAATCATAGAAAATATTTTCTATATAATGTTGAACAAAATGTGTATCGTGTGTACGATCATCGCTGATATAGAAGTGATATTCTTTAATCACATCTCGATTGTCACTGGTGCTTTCAATGCCATCAACATCCTGTTGGGAATGTCTATATACAACATGGACAAATATCGAAACTTGGTCAGAGTGATAGTATTCACTCTGTATCTCGTTTTGTGCAGTAAATGTATAGTTTTCATCAAAATCAACCATGAAAAAAATTGTTCTGGGTCGAAAAATTTCACGAGACTGTTTGAATTGAAGATCTTGCCATCGTGCTCTATGTGAATGCTGGGTGTATTTATAAATTTCGCTTTCAAATTTTTTGAGAAAATCTGTTACGCATATCTTGTCTTCTAGCAAATCAATTCTTTTGAAATGTGAATCACTAGAACTTGTACTATAATTGATGTATTTGTATCTCCTCCAATCAACATTTACATTTGACAACAATTGATCATTATCGATAGGATATTTATTGTGGAATAGCACCAGATTTCCACAATGATGACAATGTTTTTCATTGACACATTTCTTTGAATAAAATACTTCATCTTGATTTCTCTCACATAAAATTTGAGATATGAATTCGCGTATTATGGGAGGAGGAGGTGAATTTGTCCAAAACATTTTACCAAATTCAAGAAATGTGTCATAATATAACTGAAATTGCACATGATAACGGTAACAACATGTATCGCGTATAGTAATAGGTCTAACATACCATGGTTTTTGTTGCACAAATGTAGTGATTGATATATTAATTCCACGATGATCTTCCTTGAATTTATTGAACAATTGTACTTGTGTCATGTTCATTATATGTTTTGGTTGGCTTTCATATACATTTCGTGATATTCTTTTGCGTATCACATCTCTTGAATTTGGTGAAACTCGAGCATGTTCCAACCAATATTCTCGTACAATATCTTTAACACCTGCTCCCAATCTATCTTTGTAAGGTTGTCTACAAATAATTGCCCAGCAAGCAAGTTCATTATTTTCATCTATTTGCATTCTGAATTTGCTATGTTTGTATAATGTCTTTCTTGATGTTCCAATTGCTTTTGTTAGTTCTGTTGTCAAACGCTTTTGTTTAGTACTAGCTTAAAGAATTGCTATATGAATTGCTTTACGTGCAGCACTGATATATTTCTTCCTGGATTTTTGAAATTTTTTTATTGCATCACCTATATTTTCCATCACATTTTGTTTCAATTTTGACTCTTTTGTTGCTTTGTGAATACCCAATAATGATGTAGCACCTTCTAACTTCTTGGACACTAATAAACATCTCAAAATTTGTGCCTGACCTGCTATTGAGTAATCCTTGAGAACTTCATCATAAAATTTTGTAGCACGATATCGTGCAACATGTATTGGTAGTTTTTCTCTATATTTGTCGCAATCAATGTCTTCTGTCTTCTAACATTTCATCATCAATGGTAAAAGTCCCTATACATCAAGTTAAATTTAATTTAACATATATCCAAAAATAAAATTCATTATAAAAAAATGAATTTAGAAAATATATGATATATACATACCAGGTCCAATTTCTAGATCTTGAACTTGATCTTCAATATTGACTTCATCGACATTAGCATGTAAATCACTCTTTACATCTTCTACAATGGTCTTTTCAACTTCAATTTGTTCTTCTTGTACTCTATTTTCAATTTCCATCTCTTCAACATTATCATGTAAATCTGTATTTATATCTTCAATAGTTCTCTCTTCCGTTTCGGCAACCTTTTGTTTTTTGGCAATATATCTGAGTTTTTGTTTCTCTCTATTACCATCATCATCATGTTTACGATCACCTTTTTTTTTACGTTTTCTCTTATTGCCCATGATTGTTTAATCTATAGATGATAAATTAAAGAATCATTACTTTATAGTAAAAATAAATAAATTAAGATTTAAAAACATTTACGGAATTTATAAAAACATGAACTGAAATTTACTTCACCTTATAAAAATTTTGTAAGAGTCTTTTAAAGAAGATCTCTTTAGAATTAACTTTCCTTTGAAAAAACTCTTTGAACAAAAATCTTCTTTGAAAAAAACCTTCTTGGAAAGAAATAAGAAACTCCTTGACAATAAATTACCTACCCATTGGAAAATAATAAGAACACCTTGTAAATAAATCTTTTTTGTAAAAATCATTGGAAAAAAAATCTCTTTGAAAAAATATCTACGAAAAAGCCACTAGGAAAAAGTACTTTGAAAAAAAATTTATTTGTAAACATATCTTGGAAAAAACCATTGTAAAGAAATAACTTATTTGCAAAAATACTTTGAGTAAATAACTCTTTGAAAAAACTCATTTCAAAGAAATAAGAAGTGCAAAACTACCTTGGAAAAAAACTATTTGCAAAATACCTTAGCAACACAACTATTTGAAAAAACCCCTTTCAAATAAATAAGAAGTGCAAAACTACTTTGGAAAAAAACCCTTTGCAAAATACCTTAGCAAAACAACTATTTGAAAAAACCTCTTTCAAATAAATAAGAAGTACAAAACTACTTTGGAAAAAAACCATTTGTAAATTATCTTATCAAAACAACTCTTTGAAAAAATCCCTTTCAAAGAAATAAGAAGGAAAAATACATTTTTTTTGCAAAAATACTTTGGGATACACACTTTTTAAATACAATCCTTGCAAAGAACCTCCTTGCAAACATGTCTAAGAAAAGAAATATTTTGAAAAAACCCCTTGCAAATATGCCTTAGAAAAAAAACACCTTCAATGTGCCTTTTAGAAAAAGAAAAAAAAAAAAAAAAACATACTCTGTAAAAACCTCCTTTTGCAAAAAATGTCTTCTTTGAAAATATGCAATAAGAAAAGAAATATTTTGAAAAAACTCCTTGCAAATATGCCTTAGAAAAAAAAACACCTTCAATGTGCCTTTTGAAAAAAAAAAAAAAAAAAAAAAAAAAAAAAAAAAACATACTTTGTAAAAACCTCATTTTGCAAAAAATGTCTTCTTTGTAAATATGCAATAAAAAAAGAAATATTTTGAAAAACTCCTTGCAAATATGCCTTAGAAAAAAATCTCATTTTGCAAAAAATGTCTCCTTCTTTCAAAATTAGCTTGACAAAAAATATGCAAAGTTAAAACATGCGAAAATAATGAATCGATTTTAGGTTTATTTATATGAGTATAGAAAACATAATTTTTTTTTTTTTTTTTTTTTTCGGTCGACGAGTTTTTTTTTCCGTTTCATTATTCGGCCGAATAACCTTCAATGTAATTGACGTTGCCGTTACGGAAAAAAGGTTAATCGGTCGATTAATTATTCGGCCGAATAATTATTTCAGCCGAATAGTCTCTGAAACATGAACGATTCACATTTCTGCAGAATTTTCAGGTTTCTCCATTTTCGGAAGGGAAAAACCACCTCTTGTACAACAAAACGAATGTCGGACTTGATACCAGTAGGTTTATCATTGAATCTACTTTACGTGGGTATAAATTTTGTTGTATATAGATAAGAACTGATATTTTTTAAGTTTTATTTTCGTAACATGTGTCGAGTTAGGATTCAACTCTTTAAAAAAACGGTGAAAATAAAAATCCATAACTTTAAAAATACAACACCAAAAAAATTGAAAAAAATGTGTCTCTTAATTGGCGTGTCTACTTCGAAAAGGTGTTCGTAGATTTTTTACTTTTATAGCGGATTGAGAGAAAAGTGGCACAACAAAAAAGATGTTGAAAATCGACTGAGTTTCCCCATTGCTCGACTTTAAAAAATATATAATAATTAGTATATAGATCCATTGGTTACAAACTTATAGTCAGGCACTAGTACATTGTGTGTAGATTGTCGTAGCATTTTCTGTTTTTGCAAAAAACAAGTCTAACAACGATTTTAGTGGCGCAACAAATCATAACTATTTTGTAGTCTTTTCATTTTATAAGAACACACTGTCAAACATTTGCGAAATCGACATATCAAATTTTAATTAAAAAAATTGAAAAAATTATGAATAGAAAGCTAACATAATTCTATAAAAGTTTTCTTTTTACTACAAAGTGAAATTTTAAACAAAAATATCACTTTTGTTCGCCCGAAGTTGAAAAACATGAAAAAACCAGAATTATTTTCTCACGAGACCCCCCAAAATAAACACCCATCTTCATTTTTTCACCCATATGTTCCTCCAAATCTCCATGGAGAAAAGTCATTTTTACATCTAACTGTTCAAGATGCAAATCTTCTACTACCACTAGACTTAAAATAGTCCCAATTGAAGTCATTTTAACAACAGGAGAAAATATTTCATCAAAATATATACTTTTATTTTGTGCAAACCCCTTTACAACAAGTTTGTCCTTGCATCGCTTTTTCTCTCCATCTTCTTTCTTCAACCTATAAACCCATTTATTCTACAATGTTCTTTTACCTACAAGAAACTAAACCAAGTCTAACTTTTGGTCTCTTACCAAGGAGTCAGACTCTTCATTCATTCCTTACTCCTACTTATTTCTAGTTTCCACATGCATTGCTTCCTCATAACTTTATGGTTCACCAAAACCAGTGAAGGATAAATAATACAGTGAAGGAGACCTTATAAATCTTCTAACAACACTTACAGGAGTTTGAGGTGCCTACTGCTGTAGTGTTATCAATTGTACCACAAATAAATTCCAATTTCAAATTATTTATTTTAGATATACCTATTCTAAATTTGAAACCATACATTTACCCAATGCCCATGACCACACTACCCTCTTGAATCAATATCACCTTCTTCCACACTCTATTCTACTATACATTATTTACGTAAGACTTCTCTGAATTTTAGCCTTTTTTTAGGTCTATGATTGAATGAAAAGATGGAAAATGGCAAGAATGATACATGGGCTCTCCGGGAAACTGTTATAATTTTCATTTCTTTGCGGTATTTTATGAACTTTGAATTTTCTTTCATGGTGATTTGACATGTACATCTAGTCATATAGATTGGTTATACATATGTATCATTGTATATGTGAGTATTGAAAGTAAACCAGCCTAGATCCAAATCCTAGGCTCTATCAAGCGCAGAGAATGATCAAATCTCCGTAGATGCAAACCTCTCCTTGAATAGCTCCTTGAGTGCAATACCTGAGCCACCTAATCCTAAGCTCTAAAGTCTCTAGTTTAAGTCTCATATTTACTTTTTACTTTGTATTATTCTTTTTTGTTTATGGCCCACATAATATTTATTACTTTTTACTTTGTATTTTTCTTTTTTGTTTATGGCCGACATAATATTTATTACTTTTTACTTTGTATTATTATTTTTTGTTTACTTTGTATTATTTTGTTACTAGACAAACACTCTAAAGTCTCATATTTATTTTTTACTTTGTATTAAAAGTAAAAAGTAAAGTCTCTAGTTTAAGTCTCATATTTACTTTTTATTTTGTATTATTCTTTTTTGTTTATGGCCGACATAATATTTACCACCTAATCCTAAGCTCTAAAGTCTCTAGTTTAAGTCTCATATTTACTTTTTACTTTGTATTATTCTTTTTTGTTTATGGCCGACATAATATTTATTACTTTTTACTTTGTATTATTTTTTTTGTTTACTTTGTATTATTTTGTTACTCGACAAACACTCAACTCCCAAGATCTCTCCCATTCTGGACTGTAGAGCACCTCTCGACGAAAAAATAGAATACCTACAAAATAAAAATTAATTTACTAAAATAATTAAAAATTAAAAACATTATACTAGTTATAAAAAATTGTAATAAATTTATTTTAATCTCGAGACCAGAAGGAAAAGGCTAAGCACTCGACACTTTTTTGGTTATATTTTGACGTATATTTCAGTTGATTAAATATTTATTCAATGAATTGTGATTTTTAAGCAAATTGAATTAGATCTCATTTTTTAACTATAATATCTTTAATACTTTAATACTGACTATATTTTAGTGAGAGTAAAAAGTAATAGCAAATAAGGGTTGCGAGCAGCAAAGTCCCTATCTAAAAAAAGCTAAAGCTACTAGTCGTCCCTATGATCAACCACAATGTTACATTGAAATAAGTGGCCAATTGTAGCTGTGATCTACGACAATGTTACATCGACACGCTAGAGGGGATTGTGGTGATTATGGAAGGGCCTGCACTTATGGACGTGACAATACTTTTCGTGTCAAAATTCTCCTTTTCAAATTCCAGTGGACGTTGCGGTCAAATATGAAGCGCATACAACATGCCTCATGCTTTCTTCTCTGGCAAGATCTCCGAGCATTCATTGTTTCTCAAATTGCAGCTTCTATAATCTCTTTCTACCACAACCAATATTTCAGTCAATTCTCCAGTCCCTTTATTGAAATATGCCACTTAAGTTTTCATGCTTACCTCCCGATATTGGGAACCTAAATATGTTGGGGTTGCACCATGAAAGACATTGTGGCATCCATGGAAGGTAGAATCGAAGCTCCCTTCCTCACCGAGATCTGCTCTGGAAAGAAGCTGAAGACTCTCTTGGGCTCCTGGGAGAAAGGAATTAATTCTTTGATGGGTTCCCTATATCTCTAGGATTTGCATGCACTGTACAATGTATAGCCATGATCCGATGTATCCTCCTCCTCCTATCACACACATCAGAAGGCCTTTCCTTTCATGTGGAGGAGGAGCAGCAATGACAGTGCTCATCTTTGAGAGAGTTTTGGTACATAGAAATACCAACTAAATTATTTAACTCACCAAATCCTTCTGTTGTAATATTTCCAGCTTCCCAAAGTCTGTTGGAATTCTCCCACTCATAATATTTCTAGAATCATCAAAGTCTCTTAAGGGCATCAAATTCCCAAGATCTGGAGGAATCTGTCCCAACAAATAGTTGTTGTAGAGCTCTAGCTGATATGGCTTCTTCAGGATCCCAAGTTCTTTCGGAATTATCCCCATCAAGTGATTCATCGAGAGCTCCAGGTTGCCTAGCTCTGAAATATTGCTCAGATAAGATAGAATGTACCCAATAAAATTGCAGTTCGATAGATACAACCAACTGAGTCTCTTCAGTCGCATGAACTTCTATGGAATCGTTCATTGATTGAACATATTAATGTTGGATTTAGAGACGTCTAATTACAATAATTAAGTTGGACATACGTGCATTATGATTATGATATCAAATACTGTCGAAAGATTACATTTATGTAATGATTAAAACATGCCAAACAATGTGATTAATTAAGTCATGGCATTATACGTATTTAAATAAGGATTTGGATGCAAATACATATAGAATAATGTTAATCAATTATAATTGTTAATGGACCGATTATAGTTGATTAAAATAATAGCAGTAATAAATTGAGCTAAATAAGGAAATCAGAATTTATTCTGATTTATTTCAGTTTTTTCTGAAGTTTCCCGATTTGAAGTTTTTATAAAATCGGAAACTCCAGATTTCTTTTCAGACTTGTTTCCCAAGTATTAGCTAAATTTCAGCAACCCTAGGATTAGAATCTTTTTCTTTGGCACTGCTATAAAAGGGCTGAGTCTCCAAGGCTTGCAATCATCCAGAAAAATTGTCTGCTCCATTTGAAGACAGGATACTCTCCAGAGAAAAGGATTGCAAGTTCTTGGAAGGATTCGAGAGCCAACAACTCAAGTCAAGACCAGGAGCATATCAACCCAGAGCCTTGGAAGCTGTTCGCAGCCTTTTGAAGATGGAAAGTAAGTTCCGCTGTGCATTAAGCTTGATTTCTAAGTTCCGCTGTGCATTAAGTTTAATTTCTTGCATAGGAGTAGATCTTGGTTAGGGTTTAAAGTATTTAGTTATACCCACAAGTAAAACCCAACAACTGGTATCAGAGCCTCCCTTATGTGAGAATTGCAGTTTGAAATCCAAGTCTCCATGGCTGAAATTGCTGCGTGTGATCCCCTGAGTATGAGATGTGTTTTGTAAGAAATGCTGTGTGTATTCCACGAAGTTTGAAAACATTTTGGGCATATTTCAGTGATGGCTGGAAAATCGATTATATATCTCTGTTTGTTGATAGTGAAGTGTTAAAAACGTTTTGCTGAGGGTATTGATTGGAAAAACGAATTCATGTGTTGTATGCCTCTGTTGGAAGTTTAAAAACGTTTTAGCTGAGTCTGTGGCCTGGAAAATGAGTTTAAATGCTCTGCAGTGGCCATGGAAGTTTTAAAAAACGTTTTGGTATTTCTCTTGCATCTAGAAAAATGATTTTTTGGTTCATTTAAAAACGTTTGAGCTCTGTCTGGTTTCTTTTGTTCTTATTGTTTTCATTGTTTCGGACATTGTTGAAACTGGCGTGGTGGCGGTAGAGCCCCAGTGCCTTGCCTTTTGATTATTGATGTGCTTACGCTGCAGAGCAGAAGTCGTGGTGGCTAGAGAGCCCCACGCCCCGGTTTTTTTTCTTTGCCACTTGTGTGTGTGCGTTTTGGGTGCTCTGCGTTGAGCTTTCATGGATGCTCTGTTCAGAAAACAAATCCACTTAACCCTTGTTATACTTGTATTCCTTGGAGCCACCACTGAGTCATTTCTAACCGGTTATGCGTTTTGATTACCATGGTTATGTAATGTGTAGTCCGTGCAAACCATTTTTATTTCATACAGTTTTAAAATGATGGGCTCTATATTATATTTGTTATGTTTTAGGTACATAGCATAAAATGGCATATTTTATGTTTAGTTTATAAAATGGTTGTTATATATGTATTATGCAAAGATTCTATTGCAGAAGGCTACACCTATAACTTATACACTAGCGGGGATATGAACATATAAATATATTATGCCCCAGATGTGTTAAAAGACGTTATGAGAAATGATATCGAATGGTCATCATCGTTACCTTTGCATGAGTATACCTTGATTTCCCTATGATACATGTGGTATGAGTACTTTGGATGTATGCTGCATTTTACACCAAGGTAGTGTTATGGAGATATTTAAACGATGGTGGTAAGTTATCTAGTGGAAGCCATCGATTGCTTAGTCAATATCTACATTATACATTGGGCACACTATCTATTTATATATAGTAAAGGATGCTAAGCTATATATATATTTAGTGCATAAAGAGAATGCTTTATATACTCTTTATGAATGGTTATATGCACATGTATTTTTTGTAATATGGCTATGCTTTTATGTAATGTGTAAAAGAGCTGAACTATATATAAGGTATAAAGTGGCTGGGTTTGTAACTCATTTCAAGACATGTTTGTACTTATGCACCTTTCATATCATGATTATATTTATATATATAGTTTAAAGTGTTCATGCTTTATTTAAGTTAACAAATAAGGGTGATGATTTTAGGTATAATTTTGGAATCTAACTAAAGGCATTTTATGTATACATGTGTTGTTTTCGCATGAGTCAAGCATTGATGTTCGCAAAACGAACAGCTCTGTGTAAGACGATTGCAAGGATGACTCATGACAAGCTCAATGGACATGGGTGTTAGCTTTCCCAAAGGAGGGTTGGCACCTGCTAAGTTGTTTGGTGCATAAGGGTGATGTATAACAAATAAGTTACAACACACATATGCTGGCAATGTCTAGAAAAGCATTTGGGGCTTGGTGCACCAGGTCCGTTAGTGACCTGCCTTCCCCACTTGACTGGCCTGGTAGTTAGCAAATGGATATGTCAATCTGGCCCAAAGGCGGAAAAGACAATAAGGTAATGATTGCGCCCAAAGGTGTTTTTCATTATTGAGTGGTGTTTTGGCTAAAAGATTCAATGGAGCACATAATTTAATTTGGGCCTTTAGATGGATTTTAGAATTATGATTAAAGATCAAATCGTGATGCATAATATCTAATTTTTTTTCCTTTTGTTCTTCAATTTTCAGATCTAAACATAATGTCAAATCTAAGTCAAATTAAGCCCCTCATGGGGAACAATTTCAAACAGTGGGAAGAAAAGCTGAAATTAGTCTTAGGGATCATGCAATTGGACACTGCACTAAGATTTGATCGCCCCAAGCCCAATAAAGAGGGTGAAGAAACTCCCCAAGAGAAGGCTGATATTGATAGATGGGAGCATTCAAATCGCATGTGCATAATGGTGATGAAGCAAACGATCCATGAGACTTTTCGGGGCATAATACCTGATACAGAGACCGGCGCTATTAAATACCTTAAGGCCCTTGAAGAGAAATTCACAAAGAGTAAAAAGACTGAAGTTAGTACACTCTTTGTGAAGTTGGCAACAATAAAATACAAGGGAAAAGAAGGGGTTAGAGAGCATGTTATTGAGATGACAAGACTACAACGTGCCTTGAAATGGCATAATTATGACATCTCTGATGAAGTTCTCATTGAGTTCATTTTTCTGTCTCTCCCGTCCAACTTTAGTCAATTCAAGATGACTTATAATTGTCAAAAAGGGACATGGACACTACCTGAGTTTGAGGCTCAGTTGGTGCAGGAGGAAGAGAGACAGAAAATGACTAAGGGGGAAAGTGCTCATGTAGTAACATCTAATCATAAGGGTAAAGGCAAGAAGCGCAAGTTTGCTGCCAAGGTAGCTGCAAACAATGCCGCGCAGAAAAGCAAGAAGGAAGATACTTCTGCGAAAGCAGAAGAAAGGAACTGTTTTTTATGCAAAGCGTCAGGACATACAAAGAAATTCTGCACTAACTATCATGCATGGCTGGCAAAGAAAGGTATGTCTCTTGCTTTAGTTTGTTCTGAAGTTAATTTAAGTTATGTATCTAGATATACTTGGTGGATAGATTCAGGTGCAACGACTAACATCAGTATGTCGATGCAGGGTTGCCTAAGCCATCGCAAGCCAAGTGAGGCGGAGCGCTACGTTTACGTAGGAAATGGCAATAAAGTAGAAGTGAAAAGCATAGGAAAATTTAGATTATTATGTAAGACAGGATTTTATTTAAGTTTTGATGCTTTAGTGGTTCCATCTTTCAAAAGGAACCTAATTTCTATATCTTATTTGGACAAAAATGGTTATGTATGTTCATTTGGTAATGGAAATTTCAGTTTGTGTCAAAATTCTAAGCTTCTTGCTTCTGGTATCCTGTCTTCTTATGATAATCTTTATTTTCTAGATATAGACACTTCACATTCAGAGGCACTGCATGTAGATAATAGAAAACGTAAATTAACTTGCGAGAAATCTCCAACGTTATGGCACAAGCGATTAGGACATATCTCTATGAAAAGGATAGAATGTCTAGTGTCTAATGATATTCTCCAACCTTTAGATTTTACAAACTTAAGTGATTGTGTGAATTGTATAAAGGGAAAACAAACTAATAAACGTAAGTATGATGCAAAAAGATGTAATGATGTCTTAGAATTGATTCATACGGATATCTGTGGTCCTTTTCCAAAAGCTACAAGAAATGGTCACCGTTACTTTATCACATTCATAGATGATTATTCAAGATATGGTCATATTTACTTAATAAAAGAAAAGGCGGAAGCATTAGACGGGTTCATAAAGTTCAAAACGGAAGTTGAGTTACAACTTAACAAACGTATAAAGTCCATTCGTTCTGATCGTGGTGGTGAATACTACGGTCGTTATGATGGATCAGGAGAACAACGTCAAGGTCCCTTTGCAAAATACTTAGAGGAATGCGGAATTGTGCCTCAGTATACGTTGCCAGGTTCGCCTGCAATGAATGGTGTTGCTGAACGGCGAAATCGCACCCTTAAAGACATGGTGAGAAGTATGATTGCTCGTACAACTCTACCTGAGAATTTGTGGGGAGAAGCCTTAAAGACTGCAGCATACATACTTAATAGAGTGCCTACTAAAGCAGCTAACAAGACCCCTTACGAGTTATGGGTTGGGCGCAAGCCTAGCTTGAATCATTTGAGAGTTTGGGGATGTCCATGTGAAGCTAGGCCTTATAAGCCAAATGAAAAGAAACTGGACGAAAGGACCATTAGTTGTTACTTTATAGGCTATTCTGAACGATCTAGGGGGTACAAATTCTATAATCCAACAGAACATACAGTTTTCGAGTCAGGAAGTGCGAAATTTTTTGAGGATAATGAGTTTGTGGGGGGAGATATGACAAAAGATAGTATTTTTGAAGAAGAAGAGACGAATGCGAATGAGACTATGGACCAAAGTCCTGGTTTTGTTCAAATTCCGATTGCGTTTAGAAATACATCTTCTGACAATATGCAAACTTCATCATCACAAATAACTCAGTTAGAAACTCAACATGGAATAGAGAACACAAATGGACCTGAACCCAACCCAAACCCTGACATTGACATGACAAATGTTGATGGCCTAGGGCCTGTGGGAGATTCAGAAATTGATAATGATGTTCCTCCTCCTGTTGAAGATCAAGTTGTAAATGAACCTCAAGAAAATCTAGTACCTGTGCCAATTAGGAGATCTACTAGAGAGAAAAGATCTACACAATCTAAGGATTATGCATATCTTCAAGAACATGAGTTTGACATTGGCATGTTTGAAAATGATCCTGTAAATATCAAACAAGCTGTGGAAAGCTCTAACTCTCAAAAGTGGATTAATGCCATGAATGAAGAGATGAAATCTATGTATGACAATGACGTTTGGGATATCGTTCCGTTGCCTAAAGACAAGAAACCCGTTGGTTGCAAATGGATATTTAAGACTAAGCGGGATTCTAAAGGCAATGTTGAAAAATACAAGGCACGTCTTGTTGCGAAAGGTTTCACACAGAAAGAAGGCATTGATTATAAAGAGACTTTCTCTCCAGTTTCATCGAAAGACTCTTTAAGGATTATATTGGCGCTTGTAGCACATTATGATTTAGAACTTCATCAGATGGATGTAAAGACGGCGTTTCTCAATGGTGACATTGATGAAACGATCTATATGAAGCAGCCAGAGAACTTTGTATCAGGTGATGCAGGGTCTATGGTTTGCAGACTTAAGAAATCTATCTATGGGCTAAAACAAGCATCTCGACAATGGTATCATAAATTTCACAAAATTGTTAGCTCATTTGGTTTTGAGTCTAACATAGTAGACGAATGCATATACCTTAAGTTCTGTGGGAGTAAATTTATTTTCTTGGTTTTATATGTAGATGACATATTGCTTGCCAGTAACGATAAGGACATGTTGCATGAAACTAAGAATTTTTTATTTAAGAACTTTGAAATGAAAGATCTTGGTGATGCATCATTTGTTCTAGGGATTGAAATACTTAGAGATAGATCTCAAGGTATTCTAAGGTTATCCCAGAGGAACTATATCGATAAGATTCTAACAAGATTTGGCATGGAAAACAGCAAACCAGGAGATACCCCTGTATCAAAAGGAGATAAGTTTAGTCTAAAACAATGTCCCCAAACTGACTTAGATAAAAACATCATGAAAGATATTCCCTATGCCTCAGCCGTGGGTAGCATCATGTATGCACAAGTATGCACGCGTCCAGATATTGCGTTCATCACTAGAATGCTAGGGAGATATTTGAGTAACCCAGGTATGGAACACTGGAAGGCAGCCAAGCGAGTGTTGAGATATCTAAAGAGAACAAGGGACTTTATGCTCACGTATCGGAGATCGGAACAGCTCGAGGTCATTGGATATACTGATTCTGATTTTGGAGGATGTGTCGACAGCATGAAGTCAACATCAGGATACATCTTTATGATGGCAGGCAGTCCTGTGTCATGGAAGAGCGCTAAACAGTCATTGGTGGCCTCCTCCACTATGGCAGCTGAATTTGTTGCATGCTATGAAGCATCTAATCATGGCGTATGGCTGAAGAACTTCGTCACAAGTCTGAAAATTGTGGATTCTATTCAGAAACCACTCAAATTATTATGTGACAACAATTCAGCAGTGTTATACGCAACCAACAACCGAAGTTCGTCAAAGTCAAAGTACATCGATATTAAGTTTTTGGTTGTAAAAGAGAGAGTGCAGAATAATGAATTATGTATAGAACACATAGGTACAGACTCCATGATTGCTGATCCTCTTACTAAAGGATTACCACCCAAAAAGTTTCACGAACATGTTGCCCGTATGGGTGTAATATCTATTTAGGATAGTTAGAAAATGTGGGAGTCTGAATATGTTTTAAGTTTTGTTTTTGGATGTTCTATGTAATGCAATTGTAAACAATTTTGATGATATATACAAGTTGCATTCAGTTTCAGTTTCATTATTTCTTTCTTTAAAATTTAAACTTTTGACCTCATACAGTAAAGTAAAGGTGACTCAATTAGAAATAGGCACGTCTAATCACACTTGCGTGTAATTTCTAAACTATATGTCCAAATCAGATTCATGTCATTCAGTTATGTTGGCAGCATGATTTATGTCGGTTTAGTTGCGATTAAATGTGACAAGTGCTGCTTAAGTCCTTTGTTAACATAATTGATGGACAAAATTGTTTAAGAAATACGATAAGAAAGACAGAAAAGTTGCATGCAATAAAGTTAAGGATATATAATCAAAAGGTTGCACTTGTCCATGTGGGAGATTGTTGGATTTAGAGACGTCTAATTACAATAATTAAGTTGGACATACGTGCATTATGATTATGATATCAAATACTGTCGAAAGATTACATTTATGTAATGATTAAAACATGCCAAACAATGTGATTAATTAAGTCATGGCATTATACGTATTTAAATAAGGATTTGGATGCAAATACATATAGAATAATGTTAATCAATTATAATTGTTAATGGACCGATTATAGTTGATTAAAATAATAGCAGTAATAAATTGAGCTAAATAAGGAAATCAGAATTTATTCTGATTTATTTCAGTTTTTTCTGAAGTTTCCCGATTTGAAGTTTTTATAAAATCGGAAACTCCAGATTTCTTTTCAGACTTGTTTCCCAAGTATTAGCTAAATTTCAGCAGCCCTAGGATTAGAATCTTTTTCTTTGGCACTGCTATAAAAGGGCTGAGTCTCCAAGGCTTGCAATCATCCAGAAAAATTGTCTGCTCCATTTGAAGACAGGATACTCTCCAGAGAAAAGGATTGCAAGTTCTTGGAAGGATTCGAGAGCCAACAACTCAAGTCAAGACCAGGAGCATATCAACCCAGAGCCTTGGAAGCTGTCCGCAACCTTTTGAAGATGGAAAGTAAGTTCCGCTGTGCATTAAGCTTGATTTCTAAGTTCCGCTGTGCATTAAGTTTAATTTCTTGCATAGGAGTAGATCTTGGTTAGGGTTTAAAGTATTTAGTTATACCCACAAGTAAAACCCAACAATTAAAACCCATTCTAAACGACTCCATATTTGTCAAAGTCCCAACAGAAATAGGAAACTCGCCCAAGAACATATTGTAAGATAGGTTCAGGTATTTCAGAGCCTTCAATCATGAAAGGCCGAGCAATGATCCATTCAGAGAATTGTATTTCAGATTCAGTTGTTCCAACTGACTACAATTCAACAGTCTTTTTTGGGAGGGGGGGTTCTTCTAAAGGGAATTTTGATCTAGCTTGAGGATTATCAGGCTCTCAAGATTCAATATTGTAGATACTGGGTAGAATACTACCACTGAGAGAAATTCTGTGGAGATCAATATGAGTCGTGGCACCTTCATCGTTACAATCAATCTCTCTCCATTTACAGGGAGAATAATCGGACCCATCCCAATCCCTAAGAGAATTTGTGGGATCCTCCAGAGACTCTTTCATCCTCAGGAGTATCTGAATTTGCACGTCTTGTACTTCAGAAACTGCAGTAAACCAAAATTTGACCAAAGACCGTGATGTGAAAATACAAAAAATGAAGATATAGACCTTAGTCTCCTCCTTCATCATTATGGCTAAGTATCTACTATTGTTGCAAAAATAATTGAAGGTCACCTCTTATTGTATAAATATTTACTCGATGTTGCACCAAAGAAGATCCAGGAAATGGATTGGATTAAACTGTTGATGTTGACAATATGTTCGTGGTTGCAGAGGCCTTTCTTTGAGAGGTGTAAGGACTAGGGACGTATAGTGCGAGAAGATGAGGATACAACCGAGAAGAAGAAGTTGGTAAAGTACCAAAATAGAGTATATTTTCTTTCATAGAATAGAAACAAAAAATGAATTTAAATAATAAATTAATTAGTCCTTGATTGCATCAAAGACAAAATATTATGCATCAAAAGATTGGCGTAATAAAAATATTTAGTGTAAATTAAAAATAACAATAATATATTATAAATTAAGAGTAGCAATTCTACATAGTTTTATACAAGTAAATTTTATGTTTCATATTTAAAATTGGAAATTATTATCGGCAAATCAATATATATATATATATGGAAGTTTCCATGAATTAATGTTTTGAAACTTTTTTTCAATTTTTCTAATCTTGATTTTCATGGTATAGCACCAATCAAATTTAAAAAAAAATCATATAGAAATTAAAATAAATAAAAAAACTTAAAAATTAAATAAACTATAGCTATAGTTACATTTTAAGCATATTCAAAAATTGAATGTCATTCCATAAAAATAATTGAAAAAAGTGTAAACAATAGTCTCTACCTACTATGGGGACTGATAATATAAAAAATGGAAATAATAGTCTATGCCTATGCACAAATTAATAATGAACACTCTACTTTTACATTTGAGTGTTCCATTTTCTAATTTCACTTTTACATTAAAAAGAAATTGGTATGTCATAAATTCATTAACGTACATAGCCTAGATTAGTACTTTCTTAAATCTATATTCTAAATGATTCAATGAAGCACAAAAATATACTTATATAAAACTTTGTTTAATGTAAATATATATCCAATATGGGTTTCTTTATTTTTGAAAAAAAAAAACCATTTTCTTGCTATTCATACAAATCAAAGAAAATGATTACATACATCCTCCTTGTCGAACAAAATAGACATATCAAAAGGATCTTCCCATATTGTCCCAACTTACAAAATTCATATCCATATATTGTCATTAAGTATTGAGAGGTATCCAATTTCTTGAGGTGTAAATTTTTTTACACCTCCATAAAAAATTTACACCTCATAAGATGGATCTATGGTGGTTTTATTTTTTTATTTTACGAAGGGACGTGATTTTTATAAGTACTTTTCATTTGGTTTTAATTTTTTTTTATTTTATGAGTCTACATGAATTTATGTTTTTTAAGCTAGTACCCACAGAGTTTCAAATAGGTGACCTCAGTGGGTTATTTTTGGTAATTGCACCGAGTAGTGAGGTGCTTACAACCTAGTATGGGGGAGATGTCATAACCCATAATATTGTGTAATGTTATGTAACATGTCATTCCCATAAATTAAAAAAAAATGATGTTGGATTTAAAAAATTAAATAAATAAATTATATATATTCATTCTGCAGAAAAAAAGAAGAAGAAGAAAAAGCGTAATTTATATTACTTCAATTAAGGGTCAAAATTACAGTATGTCCATATATGCTAATGCATATATTTTGTTTCTTGCATAATAAAAAGAAATTCTTTTTTAAGGCTCTGTGAAACGCCCACATACCAAACATCTGTGTTCTATGCAAAAATATCTATAATGCTATAGCAGCCGAATCTTCCTTCAAACATAGTCCCAAAAAGGATATCTTATAATTGTTCTGCCTATTGCCTTGTTCCTCATTCCTTTGTTCCAACCATTTAAAGCATAACCTGTGTATTGCAGCATCTAATTTCCTGAACCACATCTTTAAAAAGAGCAATGCAAACATAATAATTCAAAATAAACCTATAGATATCCCCTACAATCAAGCCTACGTAAGACAAAGAGGTGGCTCCTGCACATATGAAAATGGTCTGTAGTAATACTAAAAGAAGCAACCGTTTTCCAATTCTGAAATCTTTATCTACCCTTGAGCCAATTGTAAGCCTCCTTTAAAAAGGGAATTTGCTTATGTGTTTTTTTGTTGATGTATATGTAACTTCGGAATGTATTTCACATATATGTATATTGTATTCCTATATAGACGTTGTTATTCCTCTATACGGAAGTGTTTGTATTCCTATAGAGATGTTATTATTCCTCTATATGGAAGTGTCGTCATTTATATTGTAAGTGTCGTAACTTATACTTGATGGGTTATTAGACCACCTTGTTGGGGTCATCCCTGTATAAGTCGTGTGGGTCGAAGGGTTATTAGACCACCCTATTGGGGATCGGCCATGTGGGTCAAAGGGTTATTAGACCACCCTATTGTGTGTCGGCCCAGTTAGCATTATGTTAAGTGGTTAAGTTGAGGCCGACCTAGTTGAGTAAAGGTCAAATCAAGTTAGTGTATAAATAGAGAGTGTGTCTCTCTCATTTTACACATTTTATTCTCTCACTCACACTTTGGATAGTGGCACACTTGTGGAGGAGGAGGCTCTACTGCTAGGAGAAGACTATCTCTTGTATTTTGGTTGTATCATTGCTCTATCTATCTCTGAGGAAGTTATTGGAGTTTTTCACCTTTATGGTTTTCCCCAAGTAAACTCTGTGTCTCTTGTGTGCTTGCATTATTGTGTCCATGATTGATATGTTGTAGATTTGCTGTACATGTTGTTTTCTCAGTTAAGATCCTAGATCATATTGAAGTAAATTCTGAAAATTTAACATGGTATCAGAGCTATCCTAAAAGAAGGCATGATATGGCATGTATGATGCTTGTTGCACTTATGATGCTAGGGCTTGATATAGAAAAAACAGTCATCGCAGTATTTTCGCTATAAATCCATTTTGGAGAATTTTTTGGGTCTAAAACTTTTACAGGTCGAAGATTAGATCCCCATGTACCTTGTGTCCAAAGGAATATCTCTAATTCGTTGTACTTTGTGATTTATGATCTGTACAATATAGGGTTTCTGCCTCTTCCAGATCTGAGTCAAAAACAGGTGACCTTGGAAAAAAGGTCATAACTTGGGCTAGGAAGCTCCAAATGCAATTTCGTAAAAAGTGACAGGTAGTACACCGACTGTAATATCTCATGAAACTTTTTCAGAGGCCGAATTTGAACCAGTGACATGTGGCACGTCGTACAAGTTCTATCTCTTGTTTTATCCCATAAACAGGTCACGTTGAGACACTTGGCAGAACTCTCTCTCAGAGAATCCAATTGAGGTCAGACCTATCGGGATGGAAAGACGATAGGTCAGGCTATCTCAAGAAAAACTTTCAGACCCTATGGATTGAAAAGTTCGGAGTCACACCAGAAACAATCAGGTACATATTTCTGTCAAAACAGAATTATTTTTTAGCACCTTCATTCATGGCTTCCGAAATTTAGGGTTTCAGAGAAAGTTGGAATTCTTGTAATCAGAGGCCACGGCTGAATTCTACTCATCAAAATAGAAATTTAGAGACCAATATCAGAATTTTTGGTTGGGAAGAAGGTCGGGCTTGATCTGACCCTAGTTCGGGACTTTGATAAAAAAAGTGGAAAATTAGGGCTTCTGTAAAAATGGGAATTTTTGAAATCTGTGACCACGGTTGGAAGCTCCTCAGAAAAATAGAAACTTAGAGCTTTGGATCAAACCTTTTTATTGGGAAGAAGAGTGGGCTTCATCAAACCTCAGTTCAGGGTCACGTCTAGTGAATCCGAAAGTTTCAAAGGCAAAATTGAGGAGTGAAACTTTGTAGTTTTCAAATTCTGAATATACTAGCTTGATCAGCTCATCAAGGCGCATATTTCTATCCTTTCGGAAGTTTGAAATTCAAAGTTTGAATTTTTGGGGTTTCTCTGACAAATCCTAATACGGCTCCAGATCCAGTTCCTGCTAATCAAGTGGATTGGTTTAATCCTAGAAGAGGATGGATTGGTCACCTGCATAAGTGAAGAAGTTCCTATTTCAAAGGGAGATGAGCCCAAGGCCTTACATAAGAAGATTACAAGCAATAACGACCAGTATAACTCATCCAAGTATGTCTCGAGATTTTTTCATGATTAATTTTATGATATGTTTGTCTTCATGTTATTACGGTTAGAACAATCTTGATTTTAGACTTGTCGTATTACCTTAACAAAATTATGAATGCATGCATTAGGGTGTAGACACTTATGATTGTACTAATGCATTATGGTTTCGTATGAGGTTTATGTTGTCCGCTAACATGAAAGGTACACCAAGAAAGACAAATCATGTTCTAGTTTAAGAACATATGATCACGGTGACATGAAGACAAAGATTCATCCATTGTCATGGGTCACATAGAAGATCTACTTACGAGGTATGTATAACTTGGTTCTACAATGGTTAACTTATGAGACATGCAGGTTACTAGCACAAGTCACTGAAGAGAACCAAAAGACATTATGCAGGTATGTTAGACGTAACTAGCTAGCATGCTAATCTAGGTATGTTTTTCCTATATCAAGCTAGAATCCTACCTTGTGTTAGGATCTTATACTATTGTGTTGTTGATAATGATTATTCATGAAGTCATAGGTTTGAATAGTCATGGTTGTATGCATATTATGTTTCTTACCATAAATGATGATATGACTAACCAGAAGAATCATGAAGGTATAGGTTTGAGTAATCATGGGTTTATGCATTAATTATTTAACTAATCAGAAGATTCCTATGATCAAATAAGAATATGCATGAGTAAAAGAAGACTTCCCTGAAACCTTGAATACTAATGTTTATTATCTGTGTTTGAAATGATCATGACTATACATGCTTAAGATTATTGTGCTTTGATAGTATTAAGAATATACTAATGAATGTATAATTATGTATGAGACCTCAACAATAACACAATGATGATACTAATAAGCATGCATAGTGCTTAAGGATGGATATAAGTTCACGAACAAGTAATCCAGGAAGAAAAAGGGAGCACACTCCAGTTGTTCCTGCAAGGAAGCAAAGATCAAGAGAGAGCACACTCCAGTTGTTCCTGCAAGGAAGCAAAGGAGCACACTTCGGTAGTTTATGCAAGGATGCAGATATTCAGAGGGAGTTGACCACTTCTCACAATCCACATCAAAATGGAGTTGCAAAGATTCAGAGGGATTCCACCCAGTAACCAAACAAAGATAAGTATTTATTTCTTACATAATGTTATTCAATGATGTATATGCTTATGTTCCTAGAATTAGGTTGTGTATTATGCATATTAGAATAGTTGCATTGATGAACAGTATACTACTAATATACATGGGTAAGTGGCCTATGGCATTGTACAACATTCCATTGCTACTTATCTAGAATGAAACCTCTTTGCTGACATGTTAGGAGTTGTGCACACTCTTAACAATGTTCTGGTAGAGATTGGAAGGCATCTAGAAAGTTAAAGAATATGGATAAATGTTGTATTGAAGTATTGGCTAAGATAATTGCATGACTGTATGACATATTTCTTTATGTGTAAGAATTTGTTCTGAAAACTATGAGATGTTTTCTAATCATGCAATTTGACTCGTTGTGTAGGAAAGATCGTATACCATCACCTACAAAAGAAGGACTACAATATTTGTTCAGCAACAAAGTTATCTATTGAAAATATTGAAGATATTGAAGTTCCTAGGATCTGGGAAGAATGCCATGATCGAGGAGTACCAGTCGATCATGAAGATGTTTGGGATGCAGTCCCAAAGCCTATTCTGTAGTGACTTCCAAGAGGATCTACAAGATCAAACATGCTGCAGGTGGTAGCATAGAGAATTTTGCTCTGTAGCCAAATACACTTCCATTAGATCCGTACTTGCTCTGGCTGCAGTGATGAAGTGGAAGATACACCAGATGGATTTCAAGACGGCTTTCTTGAATGGTGTAGTTGAAGAAGAAGTGTATGTGGAGCAGCCACTTGGTTCTGAGACACATGACAGGGAGTCATATATGTGCAGAACTTGGTATGGTAGGATAGACAGCCTTCTATCCAGTTTGGGCCTTACCAAGAGTAAAGCGGATTCCAACCTTTACTACAAGGTTGAGGAAGGTAATCCTGTGATTCTACTCCTATATGTGGATGACCTGTTTGTAACAGGAGATGATTGCCGACACGCAATGGAAGCTTGCTACCAAGTTCGAGATGAATAACTTGGGGATGATGCACTATTTGTTTTTGGCATGGAGGTGTGGCAGAGTGTAGATGGAATCTTCCTTGGACAAGAGAAGTATGCAGTAAAGATCCTGAAGAGGTTCAGGACGATGTACTGCAAGGACATGGCCACACCTATGGCATCGAACCTGAAGCTTCTATGTGATGCTTCATCTGAGCCAGTTGATGTCACTATGTATCGTCAAATGATTGGGTCCTTGATGTACCCGACGAACACGAGACCAGATATTTTCTTTGAACACATTTAGCCAGTTCCTGACGGATCCAAGGAGTGTTCACCTGGTTGCTGTAAAGCATATTCTGAGGTACCAGAAGGGTACAGTTGATTATGGGCTCAAGTATGATGCGAGTCAAAAGTTTAACCTACAGGTTTATGTTGATTCAGATTGGGCAGGAAGTGCTGCAGATAAGAAGAGCACTCCTGGGTGCTGCTTCAGTATGGGATCAGGTGTGATCTCTTGGTTTAGCAGGAAGCAGTCCTGCGTAGCACTAAGTACAGCTGAAGCAGAGTATGTTGCGACGGATGAGCAAGTTGCAGATGTATTGACCAAGCCATTGGCCAAAGTGCAGTTTGAGTACTTCAAAGAGAGGCTTGGTGCACTTCAGATCGAGGTTCCTTCCAAAGGGAAGTCATGAGTCCGGAAGATGCAGATGTACATGAGCTTTTCTGACATGGTTGATGTGTTCTCCCTTGGTCGTGATGTAATTGCTAAGCCATTTTTCACATGGTGGTAGATGTGTTCTCCCATGGTGAAAAAGTAAGGGCAGGAGCCTTCCGCGAATGGTGGTAGATTTGTTCTCCCATGTCGGTGGTGTAAGTGCTGGATGATGTGCATCTGGGATGTGCTTCATGGACGATGAGATGATCTGAAGAGGACGATGCTTGTTATGATCAGTTGGATCATTGCATCATGTTGGATGCTTGTTATGATCAATTGGATCATTTATGTATATATGCATCATGTTGGATGTTGGATATGATCAGTTGAATCATTTATGTATGCTTGCATCATGTTGGATGTTGGATATGATTAGTTGGATCATTTGTATGTATTTTGTATATGCATCATGTTGGATGCTTGGACCATGTATCTGTATATGTATCAGGTGGATACTGAGATCATGTATGTTGATATGTATCAGGTGGATACATTGTGTGGATCATGTATCTGTGTATGTATCAGGTGGATACATTGTATGATCAGGTAGATCATGTATGATGATATGTATCAGGTAGATACTTGGTATGCATCAGGTGGATGCAGTGTATGATCAGGATGATCATAGATGACGAGCTTCAGGATGTTGCTCCAGATGACATGTAGCAGGATGTTGCAGTGATGATGATCAGGATGATCATGTGTACATTAAGATGATGTATGATGAGTATCAAGATGATACTTTATGGCCGTGGATCAGGTTGTGTAGATGAGCATGTCTGGGATATCCTATAGGTCGGAGTTGTGTACCCGTAATAGTATGGGATGCTCTTTCGAGACATTGCTCTGGGAGGACATGTAATTTGTGCCCTGGGAGATCTTCAGGTCGGAGTTGTGTACCCGTAACATCCTGAGATGCTCTTGCAAGGTTTTGTCCTATGGCATGTAATTTGCTCCTGGGAGATCTGGACAGGATGAAAAAGGCCTCAGATGCTTCAGCCAGGTTTTGCCATGACCACATGTAATTTGCTCTTGGGAGATCTGGATAGGATGAAAAAGGCTTCAGATGCTTCAGCCAGGTTTTGTGGTGGACCACATGTAATTTGCTCCTGGGAGATATGGATAGGATGAAAAAGGCCTCATATGCTTGAGCCAAGTTTTGTGGTGGACCACATGTAATTTTCTCCTGGGAAATCTGGACAGGATGAAAAAGGCCTCAAATGCTTCAGCCAAGTTTTGTGGTGATATCAAATGTAATGTGCTCCTGGGAGATCCGACAGGTAGAGCTGTGTGCTCAGAATAGCCTAGGATGCTTCAGCCAGGTTTTTTGATGGGTCACATGTAATGTGCTCGTGGGAGATCCAACAGGTAGAGCTGTGTGCTCGTAATAGCCTGGGATGCTTCAGCCAGGTTTTGTGACACACGTAATAAGTCCTAAGGATTCCACAGTATGGCCAGTGATGACGAAGACCTGCAGTTGGTGGGCCTACATCCAGTATGAAAAAAGGACTGGCTCTATAGAACTTCCTATGACGAGTAGATTCAGAGATTGATTGAGATAGCAGCAATAGTGACGATGACGATTATCCAGTGACGATGATCCAGAGAAGAAGACTTGTGCTAGAAGACCTGTGTCGAGAAATACCTTCCTATTTAAGAGGGAGTGTTGATGTATATGTAACTTCGGAATGTATTTCACATATATGTATATTGTAATCCTATAGAGACGTTATTATTCCTCTATACGGAAGTGTTTGTATTCCTATAGAGATGTTATTATTCCTCTATATGGAAGTGTCGTCATTTATATTGTAAGTGTCGTAACTTATACTTGATGGGTTATTAGACCACCTTGTTGGGGTCGGCCCTGTATAAGTCATGTGGGTCGAAGGGTTATTAGACCACCCTATTGGGGGTCGTCCATGTGGTTCAAAGGGTTATTAGACCACCCTATTGGGTGTCGGCCCAGTCAGCATTATGTTAAGTGGTTAAGTTGAGGCCGACCTAGTTGAGTAAAGGTCAATTCAAGTTAGTGTATAAATAGAGAGTGTGTCTCTCTCATTTTACACATTCTATTATCTCACTCACACTTTGGAGAGTGGCACACTTGTGGAGGAGGAGGCTCTGCTACTAGGAGAAGACTATCTCTTGTATTCTGGTTGTATCATTGCTCTATCTATCTCTGAGGAAGTTACTAGGGTTTTTCACCTTTATGGTTTTCCCCAAGTAAACTCTGTGTCTCTTGTGTGATTGCATTATTGTGTCCATGATTGATATGTTGTAGATTTGTTGTACATGTTGTTCTCTCAGTTAAGATCCTAGATCAGATTGCAGTAAATTTAACATTTTTCCCCTATAAATATGTACACAAGAAAACTCATCAAATCTGGAGATAATATGAATAACTTCATTCAACAAAGGATCTAAGTGTATGTTGCTGCATTTCTGAACCCCTTTGATCCAATTGATAGCAAGCATTAAGTCTCCATATACTTAAAGAACTTGGCAATTCTTCTCAATTACGAACCTAAGAAGATTTTTTAGTGCCAAAAGCTCGGCATAATTGTTATATCCAGTACCAAATCCCATAGGAATTTTGAAATAGTGTGATTAAAAAATATAAAGGACCACACCACCACCACAAAGAGACTGGTTATACTGGGAGGCGTTGTCGAAAAAGACCCATGGGATAGATTTTTTATTTGGGGATCTCTAACCACATGGATTGGAGGGAAATATTTCACCCGCGGAAAGAATGATAGTATGTTTATACTATTGATTTCCATGATATCTGGGCATACATATCACTCCTAGAATATGACTTTGTTGTGACCTATCCAAAGCCCAAAAATAATCATCAAGGAGAGATCAAGGTATTGCTTATTAGATGGCATTGCAACCCATCATTGAAGAGAAGTTTCAACTGAATCTCTTTTCCAAGAGAGGGGAATACCCAATAACCTTGAAACCTTGGTCCATACCTGATTGGAAAAAGGGAATTGGAGAAATAAATGAACGAGAGAGTCGGCATCATTTTTGCACGTTACGCACCATCCTAGTCCTTTAAAGCACCTACATTGTATCTTGTCCCATGTCGGAGTTTTATTTTCTAGTACACACCACATAAACAACCTGGTCTTTACTGGACACTTCATCTTCCAGAGGCGTTTCCACCACCAACAAACATCTTCATTGAACAACTCCTCGTTAGAGAAATATACCCCATCTTAGGAGTATAAGAACCTGCCTTGTCAAAATCACATATTAGTTCATCTTCTCTTTGTAATAAGAAAATATGAGAGTCCTTTAAAGCATCAGTATAGCCATTCCAAACAATAGATTGTTCCTCATTCAAATCTAAAGCATGGCTTGTAATCCATCCCTACGAGAATATGGTCGTTGCCTAAGGATCTGCAATTTGGTGAAGGAAAGGATAACCCCGATCATGGAGATGAGACAATAAATTATCCGGGAGAGTGTTTCATTGGTCACTTCTATCCAAAGGATCTACTCCCACTCTCAGGTTTCTTCCATTCCCAACATGCCATGTAAGCCCTCCCCCGACCAAATCAAAAGAACGTGTTATAACTTTCCAAATTATGAAGGCATTAGTATGAATTTTAACAGGGTTTCGAACCCAATGGCATCAGAGAATTAGGTGATATATATTTTTGTAAGATTACAGAAGTCCATAATTTTTTTTCTTCAACAACCTCCAGACACATTTAGCCACCAATTCCTTAGAAAAGAGAAAAATGATTTTTAGGGCCCAACCGCTCAGTGCCTTTGGGACTACAATTCTTTCCCAATGCACCCATGGCATGCTGAAATGTTCCTTGTTTCCTTTCCTCAGGAAGTGAAAACAAACACGTTGAGTGAGCTTCAAAATTCCCTTCAGGATCCAAGAGAGGGACATCCAGAAGACAGGAATGACCTCTAATACCGATTTTACCAACACCAATCTACCTGCTCTGGACAACCATTTGTGACTCCAGGTTTGATGGCACTTTTCCAATTTGATAACTAGACATTGCCAATCCTTCTTCTGATAGTTATGTGGATTTAGGAAGAAACCCAGATATTTGAACCCTTCCTCTAGTTCCAGCAAAGGGAAAGCGAATAGGGACTGGTAATGTTTGATTTTTTCTTTGTTCAGGTTATAGTAGGTCAAAGAGGACTTCCTTTCAATAATTAACATGACAATAACACTTGATAAAAGGTGCAAAGCTTTTGTTGGAGTGTTAGCATCTCTAAAAGATCCATCACAGAAAAAGAGAATATCATCAACAAATAATAAATGGGAAATATACAATACCTGAGAGATCATGAATCCCTTGAAATCTCTTGTCTACTTGG
Source organism: Larix kaempferi (assembly GCA_027924585.1). Taxonomy (NCBI): domain Eukaryota; kingdom Viridiplantae; phylum Streptophyta; class Pinopsida; order Pinales; family Pinaceae; genus Larix; species Larix kaempferi. The sequence continues at coordinate 2,658,113 of BSBM01000535.1, read as the reverse complement.
CATTCACTAGAGTCTGGATAATCCCTTTAGTGACTAAAATGAATAGAAGAGGAGATAGGGCCGGGCACCCCTGATGCAATCCTCTTTCTAATTGAAAGAAACGTGAAGGAGAACCATTGATGAGGATGACAAATGAAACTGTGGTGATGTATCTCATAACCCAATTGAGGAAAGGAACTTCGAAACCTAGATGAGTGATTATAAGCCACAGGTATATCCAGTTAACACGATCGTAATATTTTGACAAGTCAAGTTTGAGAATCACTCCTTTTGAATTTCTAGATTTCAGATTACGCAAAACCTCCTCGGCCACTCCAATGGCCTCGTGGATCTCCCTTCCTTCAAGAAACCCAAATTCTTCTGCATTAATTAATCTAGAAAGTACAACTTTAATTCCTCATGCAATTATCTTCACAATTATTTTGTATATGCCTTTGCACATAGAGATAGGATGAAAATCATCGAAGGAGGAAGGATCCTCGGATTTCAGAATGAGGGCGATGAATGTCGACTTAAATGATGGAAAAATTCCCTCATTTACTCTAGATCCTTCCACCACCCTAAGGAGGTATGTTCCCAACACATCATAGGCATCCAAAAAGAAGTCTATCGGCCATCCGTCTGGACCCAGTCTTTTGTCTTTATGGAAACTGTGGAGTATCGTCTAAATCTCCTCATCCATGAATTTCTCCAAGAGGTCCTGATTATCTCCCTCATTTGCAAAGGATGGGAAGAATTGGTAAATCCTCACAAGCTCTGCTATAGAAGGTATTTCTTGTTCTTTAAAGGGAAATTGAAAGTGATATTTTCCAAGTTGTGCAAGACCCTCAAAAGAATTGAATTCTTGGCCCTCTGAGTTTTTCAGACTCCATATAGTATTATGAATTTTCCTCCCTTTGGCATAGGATTGGAAAATTTTAGTATTTTTATCCCCACTTTTGAGCCAAATTACCCTGCTTTTAATCCTCCATGCTTCCTCTTTATATCTGAGGAATTTCTAGTGTTGCCTTTCAAATCTCAGTAATTCTTCTTTTGAATCAGAGGATAGAAATCCTCCACTTTTAGAGTCATGTATGGTTTGTAGCTCCACTTCAACTTCTTTCAAGGCTTGGGATTCTTTGATTTTCTTTTGGGCAACCCAACCGATGGTGGCCTGCTTTAGATTTATTAAATTTTCAGTGAAATTCCTTGATGCAAACTGATGTACCTCTGAATCAAAAGGGATCTAGGAGTCCTTTAAAATAGTTTGGAACACCAGTTCCTTAAACCAAATTGATTTAAATTTGAAGGGACTAGGTGGTTTCCGCCTTCTTCCTTCCATTTCAAAAACCACCAGAAAATGATCATAGTCCCCACCACTCCTAACCCACTGTCTAATATTTGTGATCTCTTCTAAAAGAGAATTAGCAATCAGAAAACGATCTAGTCATTTTGCAATCCAATCCTCGCATGTTCGCTTGTTTCTCCAAGTTGTCTTCCTCTGAACTAGTTCAATGTCTATAAGCCTTTTCTCTTCGAGTTCTTCCTAAAAAAGGTCCTCCAAGGGATCCACCACTGCTTTTGGACCCCAAATATGAGACTCTCCAAGAGAGAGGTTTAAGACACTGCCTAGAATTAGGGAACTCAAGCTTATGAAATATTTGTTGAATAAATCATTCTAGAAACCTTCCATGTCTTGGTATGGATCATAAATTTTTAAAAGATGAAAATCAAAATCCAACTCTTTAGAGAAAATGTTACTAGCCAGGCCTGAGAGAAATCCCCAAGATTTTTTTACATTGATCCAGATGGGATTACATCCAATTTCCAGCCCACTCGAATGACCTCTCGCATCTGCTACAATGAAATTTCATCCTTTAAAAAGCTCTTCCAATAGCTTGGACACTGAAGAACTTTCTCCAAGAGTTCCCTGAAGAATAATAATCTCCCCACCAACCGAATAAATCATCATACTTATAGATTATTTTTTGGAAGGGTTCTCCCAACCACCTATAATTGAAGGAGATAATCCTCATTTAATAACCCTGACTGGGGATATATTTTATCTAAGAGCCCCATCTATTGAGTATTGTCTTCCATAAACTATTTATTTCCTATTTTTTTTCTTTTGCTTTGGATAGGTGAGATTTTCTACCTCTTCCTTTTGTGATCTGAATCTCTCCAGGATGGATCCCTAGCCCACCCATTTCCAAGGAAGGCTCTTCACTAGGACACATATTGTACCTATAATGGTGCATACTATCCATACTAGAGACCAAGACAGAGGAAACTAAGGTCGGGTGAATGGTCAACCCTTCAGGTACAGGAGAGTAAGATAACATTCATGGAGGGGATATCAACAAGAGAGATGCAACCGATCTTACAACGTGTTGAGGATCTTAGCTTAAAGAAATATTAGAAACTGGAAAAGGATAAAAGGAGGGGGCCTGGTTTCATCATATCTGGAGAATTTCCTGAGTCGATGAATTTTCTTTCTACTACCTCAACCTCCTCCAATTCTTGTTGTAGTGGCGCTAGGCCTAGCGGATTCTTGTTGCAGTGCCGCTAGGCCTAGCGGATTCTTGTTGTAGTGCCGTTGGGCCTAGCGGGATAGAACCTTTCCTTCCACATCCAAAACTTTATGACCCATTCCATTTGAATCTCGATTATGATTATCGTGACCTTGATCCATTTCCATAGAGCATACCTCCATCCGATCATGTTCTTCTCCATCTAGGGCTTCCATCTAGGTAGGGATGTTTGAATAAGATTTTGAGGATGGTATGATCCTTCTTAGAGTAAAGGGAAGATGAAAATATGCCACAAGATGCTCGACATTAATGGAATATCCTACAGCGAAAATTAACCCCTTCATAATAAAGTTTCTAAATGAAGGCATGGTCTCCAAAGATGATCTCAATCTATTCATACAAACCCCCTCTAAAATCCATATACACTATCATTCAACAGAAAACCATTTCCCTCGATTACTCCCATGACTTGTCTAACTCCAGGAATGTTTTTAGCGAATCACCAATGCCTTCGAGAATGTCCTGCCTGCAACAGTCAAAAGGAAGACTGGGAAGGAAAACCCAAATCGTCCCATTATCTACGCACTCATGATTCACATAAAAAAGGGAGGATCATGGTTTCAGGAGTAGAGGAGAGGAGCCGAAACGCTAATTATTCTGTAAGACCCACTACGCATTTGCTGCGACCTTCAAATGAAAGTAAAACATCCTTTAGATAACACTTTGACAATGGGAGTATACTATAAGGCCTATCTCCAGTTAGACTCGGCCCACTCCCTAAGGGTTTTGTCCTTAAATTTGCGACCTCTTGCTCTACCAACAATGGTTTTTTCAGCCATATCTACTACATGTTGAAAAGTTTGATACCCATACATACTACAAATTGACAAGCCCTACCTTTGGTCTTTAGAGTCCTCTTTCGCTTCTCCCCCACCCTTGACTAGGGTTTTGATCTGTATTTGATGAAGGAACATTTGTTTGATCCGTCAATGTTCCCACTATAGGAGTAGAAACCCTAGGAGAGGGAACTTCCGCCATCAAAAAATTTTGACCTCTTGAACGTTCCCCATATCCATTTTTTATATGCTAAAAAATCCTTTGAGATAATGATCCAATAATCCCAGAGACTTGGGGATCTTCCCTTCCACTTGCTCAACCGAGAACGGAATAGCTAGAAACCATTGAGACCCTCCTTATGTAAGTAAATTTGACCCTGACAAAAGAGAAGGGAAACCTGCCTTGCCTAAAATTAGATGTTAATCCTTGCCAAAACTCGACACATCCTGAGTAGACAAGGAAACATCGGCTGATTGCAAAGCAGAAAAACGCATCGAGGAAAAAACCCTATCCGATTCTGGAGTAGAAAAAGGAAAAACCATGTCCGAAATGATATGGACAGAAAGAGGCACGCCTACTTTAGGCCTTTCAGCTACTGACGGAGACCCCTAGCCCCAGTTCGGTTTGCCTACTAAACCAGGAAAAATATTAAGACCTAGCTAGCCCCATATTTGTTGAGTGTCTAGCTCGTCATATGAATAATCCACCATCGCCTCACCATACTCCATTCCTTCTCTAACTCAACAAGAGGAAAGGGAAAAAATCAGTTCAACCAGACCCTTCAAAACCCCAGCCGTAGGACTATCGCCATAGAAGACCGCAGACCCTCCATTTGATCCTCCACCAACGTATCCTTCATTACAATTTTAACCATGCTATTCCAAGTCTTGCATAGAAGGATGTGTTTTATTTTAGACATGAAATCAATCCATTGAAATTATGGCATGTAATTGAGTTTGGACACACACATATAAACCTAGATATATCAAGACCTAGAGGGATCAAATAGCTTGTGTAATTTAAATTTAAATGCAATTTATGATTCATGATTGCGCTACACTATTCACTAAGTTCAAAAAATACAATAATCAATTCCATACTTTAATTAATTATTATTTTTTAATTATAATTATTCATAATTTTAATATTTGGATAATGATTGCATTAATGTATTATACCATTGAATTACACATATTTTCATTATAATAATTTAAATCATCTATATCATTAATCAACGATGTAACATTTTACAACATTGGACAATGTAATAGAACAAGACACCCAATTTGTTATATATGAATAAGGGACCATTTGTCATACAAACTTAATCGGAAAACATATAGGTCCACAATAATTGAAATTTAATATAATAAGGATAACATGTCTAATACATTAAACAAAATGTCTAATTTTCACAGGAAAACATTTCAAAACATACAACTTGCAGTAAAATTTAATTATATTGATAATCATTCTTCACTCGAACTACTTCCATTTCTTGAGCTAATTGCATGCCTCATTTCTTCATCATTTTTAGGCGATATTGTACTTAGGTTGTTTGATCTAATGTTTTATTGATCGCCATGATTGTATTGAGAGGAGCAAGGTGCTCGACATCCCAGTATGGGGGAGATGTTGTCACATAAGGTAATGTAATGTTACATTTCTAAAAACAAAAAGAAATTAAAAAAATCATGTCGACTCAAAAAATTAAAATTAAAAACAAAAGAAAAGTAATTCAAAACCTCCTTGTCTCATAAAATATTAAATTAAAACCAACATAGATCCATCTTAAACCTAGATCTAGATCTATTGAGTAGCAAGAGGGATAAAATTTCTCTAGATGTACATTTTTTTTGGATGTGTAAAAAATTTAAGATAAAATTAATTTACACCTCAATAAATTAGATTCCTCTCGGTGCTTGATAGATTTGGGTTTAAGATGGATCTATGTTGGTTTTAATCCTCCTCTTCATTTTCCATCTACAAACATAGAAACAAGGTGTAATGAGTATATCTACATTTATAATGTAATATACATGATTGTATAAACCGAAAAATGTACAATAGGAAGAAGTGATTCATAAACAATACATATTATTTCAAAGTCATTCCTCAGATAATCTCTTAACAACTATTTTATTGGCTCCACTTGATACATTGTTTCATTCAAGTTTTATATTCCATGACAAAGCATTGACAAAATCAATATAAAGGTTTCTTTTTGTTCCATTAATTATAAAATTAGAGAACTAAAACAACATAGCTACTTAGAATTTGCATGATTAACCTTGGATATTCTGACATGTCCTCACAACCCATACTTAACCCCATGTTAATAAATTCTTTATATGACTCTTTTTTGCATGTACCTATTAGAATCCATCCATGGATGAGTACAAATTAATTAAAATATAAAGATCACAACAAATATTAAATCTCAAGGAAAACACAAGTGCTCACAAACTTTATGAAATTAACCCTTGTTCTCCTCGTTGCCTTACCTTATGTGCCGAATGGGTTCCATTTCATTTTATTTTCTTAAACACGACAATTGACAATTAGTATTTCATTTAATGATTAAATTCATTGTACCTAAAAGAAAAAATCAATGATTACATGTGTTTGATGTACATTGTTGTTGAGATGACTCCTCTTGCTATGCGATTATGTTAATTTCGTTCACCATCTTCCTGTAACTTTTTGGACATCCCTATTGGAATGTTTAAGATATCATATTTTTCGTCCTTTGGAATTTTCATAATGTTCCTAAAAAATGAAAAACACAAAAAATATTATTTATATAAAATTAAAAATAGATGAAATATTATTTTTTTTAATTTTTTGTAGTAGTATATACATATTATAGAAAACATGTTTAGGAATAATACTTTTAAATGATTATTTTTTGTTATTGTGTGTTTTTCCTATTGAAACTTTGATAGTTCTCATTGACCGTTTCTTTAGAAACACTTGCAGTTTATATATAACCTAATTCTTGTGGTCATTGGATTGATTTATGCATTATAAGTGGAAAATTTACCTATACATTCTTTCCATTAATTTGCTCATAGTTTTATAATAAAAAATCCATTTTTTATTAACTTTCATTACCACTGCAGATGGACTAAGGACCAATTCATCATCATGTACATCCTTCATCATTTTTATATTTTGAGGACGACATTTCCTTCCCTCACTGTCAGTCCCTACGCAACATTTAGAAAATATGAAGTAGATTGTTTAAAATGTGTTAGCAGATATTTTTAAGAAGTACATTACTACTAAAAATAGAAGAAAAAATTAATCTCAATTACCTTTTAATTCACCTAATTCATCTCCTTACAATGCTTCAATAAAGGTGCTATGGTATTTTGCATTCATATTGCAACAATCTTATTGAATTTCTTCAATTTTTTTGTTTGTATCACACATTAACCAATACACATTATCTAAACCTACAAATAATTAAAAGATATTAATTCTATAGTAAAATTTCAAATAACTTGCCTTGTTCTCTTTTTGGGATGTCACCCATCCTTGGTTTGCCTGCCAACTAGGTAGGATTAGGATCAGGGGCCCAACTAACACGTGAAACACTTCGCCTAGGGAGTACGGTCGCAACACTGAAACTCAAAGGAATTGATAGGGGCTTGCACAAGCGGTGGAGCATGTGGTTTAATTTGATACAACGTCCAGAACCTTACTAGCCCTCTCCAAGCATGGCTGGCTAGGAACTATCTGGCTGGATACGAGTATGTCTTATACTTCAAGCTAGTCGGGTATGACACAATAATACACATTGATGTGGCATAAGTAGGGATATGCACTACTATATATTTGGTTGACCCTTCACCTATTTTTAAATAATAAAATAAACTTAAGTGGTGTGTTGTATTAATAAGCACATTGATGTGTAATTTGTGTATATTTCGTACTATCAAACCCATAAACTATTTTAACTATGAATTACAACTATAATGATGCAGCTTCCTTAAAAAAAGAGCATTGTTGTTTTCTATATAATATATAGTGCATATTAATTATTGCAAAATTGTTTTTGAATTGATAGCAAACGATTTTAAGATCCAATGAAATAAGTGGTCCCATTGTTATAGATACACAATGTCCCATATACAAATACACAATGCCATAAATGTATATTGCTTAGAAGAAAAAATATTATTGAGAAATAGTAGAGAGGGTAAAATTATAATGCTAGAGTTTGTAGTCACCTAATAGAATGAAGAAATAGGAAATATAGTATTAATAGTACTAAAGATAAAGTTATGAAAATCAAAACCTTATACTTTTTATAATGCATTGTATATATTAAAAGGAGTAAAAGAAATAATGACATTTTTCAAAAAATTAGGGAAAAAGTTGAGATGAATAATAAGAAGTTACATACATGAAAATTCTCATTTATAAAGTTGTATATGACTTACAATGTTCTCTTACAAATGTGGCTCTTCAAAAAAAAATCTAGCCATTCCAAAGCCTTATATAGTGATTCTCCCTTACACATGTCTACCCTCTAACTTTTGGAAAAATAATGAAATAATGATTAGTGTTTTCAATTATAATATCTCTTCTAACTTTTGGAAAAATAATGAAATAATGATTAGTGTTTTTAATTATAATATCACTTAAAAAGGACTTTCTTGCTCTTTTTTCATTGGATATTTCAGCTCATTGATGAGAAACATGTGCACCATTTTCTTTTTTTTTAATATTCTATATTTTGGCATGCTAATTAGAGATAAGTGCACATTGTGTGTTATATCTGTAAAATGCACCAATATAATATAAAAATAGTCAAAATACAATTTCAAATATTCAGAATTATAACTTTGTAGATATTTTCTTTCATGGATGTTATTGTTAATGTTTATTGTTGGCTTGCATCATACATTAGTGGACCAATGTGTTTATTTGTAAGAACGGATTGGTGCAATTATTTAAATTAAATGCAAGAGTTACATTGAAAATCCCTTTGTAAGTATATCTAGAGTTAAAAGTTACATGTATCATAAACTTTATTTTGTGAATGCAAAAACTTAAATTTCAATAATCCATATGATACAAATTATACTTAAACTTGCTCTATATATTTAAAAAAGTTTTAAAAGTCTATTTGAAGTTAGATTGTTAAATGTTTCCCAAATTTTCATTTAAAAATGTAAACAATGATTGTTTTTTTTGGCTAAAATGTAAAGATACAAATTTATAATATAAAATGATCAAATATTTAGATTCCATCTCATTTCATATTGTTCAAAGTTCATCAAATTCTCTCTTTCCATTTGTAGTAACTGTAGATTTTATTTATATTTTGATTATGTAATTGAATTTATGTTATTTATGCATTTTATGTGAAAAAATATGAATTGAATTTTATAGGGTTTTGATTTATGTTTGAGTTCATTTGTAAAATATATTCCACTCATTGAAAAATCGTAAATCTCTTATCAGGAGAAAGATACCGCAAAAATTTGGTAGAAAAAATGGATAGCAAATTTATGCTGTCAATCCTAACATGACATCTTCTAGCCACCATGTTGGGCCAATGGTACTTCACAGTGAATTGGATCTATTTTATGACATCATAATAGTATGTGGTTATTCAAAATGTAAAGAGTTTAAGGAGAACCCTCGATTTTTCATATCATCCAATTATATTAATGATCTAATCCCCAAAATTGATGGTCTAATACCTCCCATCAAGGTAAAAAATCCAATAGGTGATATAGAAAAGACATGTAGGAACAATTCTATATGCTCCTTTTTTGAAACATTGGAATCCAAACCAACTATGTTTTGTCCTAAATTGACCAAATCAAACTCTCCTTATTTTTAGTCTATTGAGAGTTCTAGTGATCCAAAGTATTATATCAATACCACTTAAAATATCTCTACTAGGAGATCCAAAATGTTGTATGAGCTGAGAGAAAAAAATTCCCAAGTACACACCAAGATTGGTTCAATTGTTGGAGGGTGGTGATGAATTCTCTCTTCTTGTTTATATGCAAAGTAAATAGAAAACCTTTTACAAATGTGTGTTGTATTGCGCTTTTCCATCTTCCCTACTTGTGCCAAATGTTAGAACTGAATTCTCCATTTGTGGTAATGATTATATGATTGCCAAGTCTAAAATAGATGACACAAATCTTGGGTTGTTTATCCTTTCACATGTATTACACATTTCATGTCAAAATATGAGAGATACCTTAATTCTCTCATTCTAATGAGTCTCTTCCTATTGAATTCAAAATATTATATGGGAAGTAGGCTTAGACACCCTTGATAATAGCAAGTGGCTTACAGACATTAGTGGCAAGTTCTCTAAAAATTATTAGTGGGTATACATCATTGACTCGCTAAGGTGTTTGACTTTCAGACCAATTATTCACACCTAATGATTGTACTTTATACCTTGGCACCCATAATTATCATCATTGGATTTCCCCACATCTATTAATAATATACATCAATGATCAGTAATCAAATGGTTTCTTTCTATGTTTAACTATAAATCACTTATTCACATAGAAAAACTCATACATTTGGTGGGTTGGATTGTATACCTTGGGACATGATGATATCATCAGAAAATGGTGTTTCCCAAGTTGCACACACAGGTACCACTACATGATGAGTACATTGGAAATTCAAGTTGATATATATTTCCATGTTCTCAGCATTTCTTTGATCCACACTCATAAACACATCTAAATTGTATTGTTGGTGGCTATGTTCCAATTTGATATGGATCTAGTGTGTATTGTTCATGGCCATGATCTGTTAGATTTTCATATTTCATAGACAGTGCAATCACTAAATCTATCATTTAATCATAATAGAGCATGGATATGCTCACCTTAGGGGAAGGTTTTAAACCTGATATTTTGGTTTATGTCTACAGGTGTCTTCAAATCTAGAGCCTATAAAAATTGTCCTTAGCGCATTCGCCAAATATCCATTATTCGTATTTACATTTCATCCACAACATCTGTTTTGACCTCATACATTGGAGGGAATTTTGTTATATGGATATTTTACACCCTCGATGTGAGGAACATGAATACAAGGTACTCCTAGTGGGGGCCACATGGTTCTTCTTGGGAGGAACCTTGGTTGATCGTAGAAATTTTGTACAAGAACCACATCCACATCTCAAAATCCATAAAGATTGAGTAGAGAGAAATACATGGGGAAAGATCATACATGGACATCATTTGTGTGACATGCACATTTTCCTAGCCTCGTTCTTGTCATCTCCCTAGCCTATAAGCAGGAGATCGATGGGTAAGAGATGGATATAAAGAAAATTGATATCAGGTGACTAAGAGGTAAGAGAATTGAGAGAAAGCGAAATCAATCTCAAGCTCACATCTCCATTGTTGAGTGGAAATTCCATCTTACTTCCTTGGATGAAAAAGAATATTCAATCAAGACTCAAGGATCACTAAATCAATTTCTCCATCAGACGCAAGAGACTATAGATTTACATTAATAAAGGATTACATCATATGACTAAGGGAAGAGGATCAAGAACTCTAGTGAAGGAATGGGAAGAAATTGGGTATTCATAATGATGTTATTTGGAATGAGGTTTGCTTTACTTGAAGCAATTAAAATTCATCGACTGACTTGTTAATATAAAAATGTGTTTGAGAAAGGTTGTTATTTGATATGTGTGTAGGTAATATTGGTACACCGCCACATCAATATGTAAAAGGACTTTCATGATTATGGACATGTAACAATTGGAAGAAACTATTTCCTCCTATTTCATTCTCTCTCTTTTATTTGGACAAATAAACTTACATGTATATTTAAGTAAATGAAAATATAATTATGTACTCTTAATTGTCGAAGTGTTATGTTATATGTTATTTTACACCCTTGATGTGATGAACACAAACACAACTGTTACACAAGGTACTCCTAGTTAGAACTAGTGAAATAGATGAAGACTACTAGCTCCATATCATTACTTTGCATGCTTATGCATATGTGGCTATGATTTTGTTTGAAGAAAAGTGCATTCCTCATGGTTCTTTGTGAGAAGATACATAGTCACATGTAGATATTATGTACACAAATAGTGTCCACATTTCAAAATCCCTAAATAAGGCATGAAAGATTGAGAATCAAGATAGTCGTGAGGGCACTATTCGTGTACATAATATCACTATGGAAAAAGTGAAAGCATTCCAAAGTTCACATCTTCGTTATTGAGAGGAGGTTTTAGTTTAATTCCTTGGATGTGTAGGAATATTCAATGGAGACGTGCAAGTATTGGTAGATTGATTCCTCCATGCAACACACGAGACCATAGATCGAGATCAACAAAGGATTTCACCATGTTGCTAAAGGCAAAGAATCAAGAGCTATGGTATCAATGGAGGCACAATAGATAGAAATAAAGGGCTTATGTTATCGTAAAGTTTCATTTTCATATTAATAAGATCAATGTTTTCCTCCCCCTTTCCCCTTTCCTCCTCCCCAAATACTTGTCATTTTTCATATGTTTAACGGTGTTATTTAGAATGAGATTTCTTTACTTTAAGCAATTTAAATTTATACACTTTATTGTTGTTAATATGCTAATGTGTTTGAGAAATGTTTTTGTTTGATACGTGTGGGTATAGTAAATAATCCAATAATAAGGAAAAGGATCGACATTCTCAAGAACACCAAACAGCCAAGAGAAACAGGTTCATCATATTTCTTTCTCTCTCTTTTACTTGGACATATAAACTCACATGAAGATTTAAGGGAATGAACGTAGAAGTATGAACTCTCGGTTGTCGAAGGGATTGACCCACTCTTTGAAGAATCAACCTTAAGGGGCTTCTTAGAACAACAAGGATAGAATCAGAGCACACACAAATTAAGAAAATTCATCAGATCTTACAAGGATCGCATCAATCTCACTAGGTGACACCTTATAAATATCTATTATGTATTTACACACTCTATGATGTGCAATCTGCAACCTATACCATTAACAATCACTAAACAGTCATCCACCCAATGTCAATCGTTAACTTTTATTTGTAAAATCAAAATATTTCCTAAGTGGTGGAAACCCCGAGATGATGTCATGTCAACTAGAGAGGCTAGGGCTATCCTACTTGAGATTTTGCAAAGTTGAATTGACAAGGGCACCAAACCTTTGTGTGAGAAAGCCTTTAAGTGAAGGACCACCTGACAAACCTTTGTCGACTCATACTTGTTGACCAAAAATGTGGTGAACATTCCCATCTACATAAAAGTTGTTGTCTACAATTATTTCATTAGTAGATGTTATCCCTCATTTTTGGACTTGTAACCATTTTGGATGTAATTCTAAAGGAACCTTTTAACACACTTCTTATAAGTATGCCCCTCTACATCATAGTGTTTGCAATGCTTCTTCGCATCTTTCCCATTTTAAGTTGTAGCTACAATTTACTTTAGTTGTGTTGGTCCCTTCACAGTGCTTTTGGTGTTGCCTCTTTTTGAAGTTCAACATAATGTAAAAGCTTTCTTTCCTATCTCATCTATGCTTTTCACAATCAATTGTTGCAATTACCTTCGGATATTGTTTAATAGGTTCTCATTGCATTTCATCACTACGTTATGTTCTTCCAAAGAGATTCCAAACATGATGTTTTACTTCTAAAATTTGTGTCATGTATTCATGTACACTTTTTCCTTGTTTTGTCAAAGGTATTGTCACTTAATGAATTGTTCTTCTTCATAGTCTATAAAATTGAATAATGATTTCAACATTTCCTTGAAATTCTCACATTTTATAGCGAAGGGTTTCTTACCTAGCCTCAAAGAGTGTGTATAGCTCTCCCACCATAATAGAGCATGTCTAAACGCCCATCGAGGATAGAGCAATTAATAATGAGTAAATGAGATAAGAGCAATTAATAATGAGTAAATGAGATGAGAAGTTGTAAATGAAAGGTCACAAATTCAAATCCCCGTAAGTACTAGCTTACAAAAAAAAAAAAAACATATCTAAACATTTTCAACTTAAATAAAAAATCCTTTAGATTTCTTTTATCAAATAAAGTTTGACATAACCTATCTTTATTCCCACTAGCTAATACGTTTTTCAATATTAATTTGACCATCATAAGCTAATAAGTTTTTCAATATTAATTTGACCATCATATATTAATATTCAAGTTTTTCTTGAACCTTGAATAAAAGTATTTGAAGACGGAGGTGAGAGAGATTCATGTTACCTGAATCATCATGTCGTTGTATATTTCTTCATCCTTGAGTGCCCTAAAGGTGCCACCATCTCACATAGTATAACTATGCTTTGCTTCTGTAAACTCAAATTTAGGTTCTTCCTTGACGTGACAATTTAGGTTATTTTCTTCCAAAGTGTTTTTCAACTTGACTTTGACGCCGATATGAACAGTAATTGCCAAGTCGATTCACTAAGATAAACCTTAACTGTTAATGAACATAACATTGTTCATCCTTATTTACTATTTCATTGGGCATAAAACTTATTTGTATGTAATATAGTAGTTTGTTTTGCTTTTTGCATATTCACAGGCAAATAAATAAATTTAACCTTACAGTAAGTTATGTTAACTATATAGTAGCATATGTTAACTATATAGTAGTATAGGTTTAGTCTTAGTTTGAATAGAAAAACAATTTGCCTAATCTTTTGTAGAATTTTCATTTAAATAATTGAGTGTCTTAAACAATTTGAACAAAAATGTAACCTGAATTTCCATCAAATTAACCATAAAACCTCACTGCTTCACTGCTGACTCATACTTCAGTAAATACAAAAACTTGCAACTATATTTCTTTTAAAACAGAAATCTCACTGTAAAAATTAACCATAAAACTCCATGACTGATTACTGTAAAAATTAACCATAAAACCCCAGGACTGACTCCTATCTCAGTATACAAAAACAAAGACTTACACAGCTGATCACTGTAAAAATTAACCAAAACCCCACTGCTGACTCCTACCTCAGTATACAAAGACAAAGACTTGCAGCGACATTTTCTTTTAAAACAGAAGTCTCACTGGCAAATAAATACAAGTAGTGACAGCGACCTTTTCTTTTACAACATTGTTGTGGGGTTGCTATAAGACGGGACAAGAATTACAAAGGACCATTGATGAGCTCGTGGCTTGTCAGATGGAAGGTCTGGCATGTGCCCAGTCTCCTAACCTAATTATCTTGTTTAACCATTTAGGTATTCATTCACAATCCCAGAATTGCAAATGTTGAATCAGTTTCACTGTCTAGACTGCAGATATCTATCGTTCTCCAGCGACGCCTCATTCTCCTGCTCATTAAAACAATCACAATTCATTCACCATAAGAAAATCACCATTCAGTGAAGTAAAGCGAGGGGATTTAACGATTTCTCTTCTGCAACTCCACCGAAAGCTCCACCTGCACATAGAACTCAGTTCCCACAGGGCGACCGACTGCGCTTTCAAGACCTCGGCCGTGGAGGGACTCTGGGAAAGAACCACCTCATACCCATCGTTTAACTGTCCCACACCCTCGGGAAACAGCTGCCAAATCAAGCTTCCTGCACCGCCTCCTCCCTTCCTAGCCGATGCTGTTATGCTCTCGTAAACAGTCTCTATGAAGGTGTCTCTGTAGCTGCTGTTATAACCAGGATCTCTGCTTGATGTTCCAAACTCTGCAAACATGGCAGGCATTTTCAAAGTCTTCTCGCAGTCTCGGATGTGCGACATGGTCCAGTTTTTAACGAATGAAAGGTGAGCTGCAGATATGGATTGAGAAATCCTTCATGAAATCGACAATGAAGAGAAAGACAGGCTCGTCAGTATATTGTTTTACTGTAAATTGTAATATAAGGGTTAAGGGTTCAGATTCATCTATGCTAATTTGTAACATTACCAGCTGTCTGGATAAATATGTACAGAGGCAAAATCAATGCCCAGCGCTTGGTGATTCCTTATGAAGTCTGTGCCTACTTGCTGAGCAAAACTGTTAGGGTTGAATACAACTCTGTCAGGACTAGAAGGCCCATAGAACCCTTCGACTCCAATCTCCAACAGATGCTTAGGATCAATAGATTTCACATAGTAGGCCATCTCCTGAATCCATTCCTGATAATGAAATCATTGTCAACGTTAAACACCCATTAAACACATGGGAATCCTGTTACAAACTTCTTTCTAGCTGCAAGAATTGATCAAAGTTCACTCAGAATATAGAATCAATGAGAAATCTAACTTTCAGCAACTGGAAAGTTCACTCGACCATTATACCGTTATGTAGACTTTCTGCAAACCAGTCTATGAATTAATACGCCATTAATAGAACCTTGGCTTTCACTTTGGAAGACACGGTATGCATGAAAATCAAATCCCTACCTGTAACGTGTCACCAGAAGGATCAGACAGGCAGCGAGGCTCGTTCATGAGCTCCCAGGCAAATATAGTCGGGTCGTCCTTGTACATGACATTGGTCACAGTGTTCACTCTCCTCAAAACATTCTGAAATAAGGAATGTAATGTGAATGGGATCAATGAAATCTGGGCTTCTAAAACATAAAACTGTATAAACCAGAGGAAATCTTGGTTATTAGTATTTGGGTTGTCTGTGGGTTTGATGTAGATTACTCAATCTAAAATTCTATACAAACCAGAGAATATCTAGGAGTATAAATCAGAGAAAACATTTGGGTTTTTCTGAAGTTTGACAAACTTTTGCACTGCAGAATTGCTCATTCTATTGGGAGCATGCACCTTAATGTGGTTTTTGAAGTAACCCTTGAGCGTGGAATGAGAAAAGAATGCATCCTCCGATCTCAAGTCCAAGCCTGCACTGTTTCCCCATTTCACGTACTGTGACTTTCCTCCGAATGCATCCCAATTATTTGACAAGCTCAGGATAAGCCGAATGCCATTCTTCTGGGCCTCGCTGATTACGAAATCTAAAGCCTGACAAAGCACAAGTCCATATTGTGCCAGTGATTTAGTTTTTATATTGTTAATAAATCCAATTTCCATGGTCGATGTCAAACAACATACACTGAGCAGTAAAGTATTAATAACAATGTATGTTTAGATATGCAATGTATATGTCCTGAAATCCATCAATATATAAGGATATAATACTGTCACTAATTCTCTGCAAATCGGTGCTTATTGCTTGCCATCTAAGCTAATATATACAAACAGTCTCACCTTGAAGACATCCTCGTCATAAACTCCTGGGGATTTTTGAAGAGCCCTCCATCCTCCATCATTGAAAGCCCAGGTTCGTCCTACCGTGAGCCCTACAGAGGCTGCCTGCTGGAATACATCGCTAACTTTGGATCTGGTAGAAGGGTCAACAGCGAGCAACATCAACCAATATGTGTTGAATCCATTCACATAAAATGGCAAATCATTAACAACAAACTGTGTGCCTCTAGTCTGAACAAAATCCCAGTATTCTTCCTGGCTGCTTATACCCGTTTCAAAATCCTGCCACTCATTTTCGTCCGAGCCGATATACGCTGCACTAGTGCCCATGCCCAATTCAAGCCAGGTTGACAGTAACAATAAGAATTGGATACCAGACCATACGTTCCATGCTACTTTCTCCATGGCTCTGTGCTTCTTAGGGTTCTTGGCCACTTTACTGTAATTCGATTGTTATCTTATCTCGAGGGATATATAGAGATGGCTAGCTGGTTGGATGGACGATGAGTTCCCTTTCAAGCAAAGTCAGTGCTCGTGAAAGGAAAACCAAATGTTACTTCGTTGTTTTTGTTGTTTTGCAAGTAACGACATCCACACTTTTTTTGTCATTATTTAATACCTAGGAAGCTCCTGTTGCACATTAGTTGTTTTTTGTTTATCTATGATGGGCCCTGAAATGATCCTGAAATGGTAAATGCTTCGCTTTACTTCAATGCCTCTCAGTCTATCTCTGGTACGATTGTTTTCATAAAATGGGAGTGCACGCCATTCAAAATTGGCACAAATAAAAACTTGAATTTGGCATTTCAAAATACAATCCTTCTAAACCCTTCCAAGGGTTTTAAGAGTAATTTAAATATTTTTTTAATAATTTTCTATATATAAAGGTTACAAATATTATAAAATTAAAAAAAAATTATATTTTTAATCATTTATGGACTTTCATTTCTTGGGTTTCGGATGACCATTGTATCTTCCATATGGATGTATTTCTAAGCAAAATTTAGGATTCAACACCAATTACTTGCTTTAGTATATAATTTACAAATTATCTCCTTTTTTGTTAGCGTGCATCCGCCAATAATTTGATGATGGCATTGGTGTATGAAAGCTATTCATAAAAACTTGAACACTTTGTTTTTTTGAATCCCTAGTCGAACTCATATGTCAGGGCCATTGCCAATCTTTTGTTTCAGCGAAAAAAAGCATACTATTGATATTCAAACTTGAATCAAATAGTACATGATGATCATGATGCTTCAAGCAATCAGTACATAAAGTATGATATACATAAGGATCCAAAACACAGACCTAATGTCTTTGGCCAAATAAACCTTCAAAACAGTTACAGTATACCTAGAACAAAAGTTACATAATCAATATAAACTAGTTCATCCCAAATAGAAATAGTTTCCAGTGTCAACACACTGGTCTTCCAAGATTTCCTCCCAGACAATGAAATCCTCTGCCCCATCTAGTGCCAATTTAGAGAGGGAATCTGCTAATACATTATGCTCACGGAAAATGTGTTCCAAATTCACCTGTCCCAGTTTCTGTAGTTCTTCCTTCACCCTATCACACCAGCAGGACAAATGTAAAACCTGCAGATCATACTCCCCCAAAGCCCATTTTATGGTCACCCGGGAGTCTCCATATATCTTTACATTTGATAACCCAAAACAATTGGCCACTTTCACCACACACCAAAGAGCCAAAAGTTCCGCTTTCATATTAGAACCCCTTCCACACTTCATCTTTAATGTAAAATAATGCTGCTTATTGAGGTAGATAACACCCCCCGCACCACATTCACCCCAAGCAGCTGCCCCATCAAAGAACAATGTTGGACAATTAACCTCCAGATTAAACAATCCAATATTCCTGACACCCCTGGTGTTATCCCTCACCGGAACATTTGAATAATAGCTGATAACAGATCTCGACAAGTGATGCACCTGAGGTCTAATATCTTCAAATAGCGCCTTATTTCTACATCTCCAAATCACCCAGCAGACATAAATCGGGAGATTCTGATGATCCCTGCACTCGGATCTCCACAGTTTCAGTGAGGTAGCAATATCAGCACCACCCCATCTACCTTTGATGTCAAAAATATGATATAACTGCTCCCATAATTCCAGAGTAAATACACATTCCAGAAAAAGATGTTTAGCAGACTCCACATTGCATTCACACAGGACGCACCTGCTAGGTCCGGCCCACCCCATTAGAGTGAGGTTATCCCATGACTTCAATCTATCCTGGAGAACAAACTAGAAAAAAACATTTAAATTTAAGAGATATTTCCCAATACCACAGTTTGTCATACCACCATTGTTTTGGAAAGATGCATCTTTCTTTAATCATAAAGCCATATGCCGAGCGTGCAGTGACAGTCCCAGTTGCTTCGTTACCACACCACACAATAGTATCTGCATTGTTATTAAGTCTGATTCCATTACGATTGAGCTTATTAATATAATCCATCCATTCTCCGGCAGTCTCTGGACTCAGCTGAAGCGCCTCCACAGAAGCCCAATCACCTGAATAAATATTACCTACAGAACTCAAAGTAAAACACCCCACAGATCTCACTTGCTGAAGCAAATTCGACGAAAGGCCATATGATTCAGTCAATCCTACAATAGGATCAACCCCAATAGCTACCTCTTCTCCGCATCCAACTTTCCAGCTTAACCCCAGGGCCAACCATTTGTATACCTTCATAAATCCATTCTAGATTGGTGATATGCCTCTCACCTTCTTGGCCGGCATCCTAAGCCAGTGTGACGCCTCCATTTTGATATATTTATGGTGGATGAGTCTCGACCACAGAGTGTTGTCAAAGATGGCACGCCACAAGTTTTTCAATCTTAATGCTGCACTGAAAACCCTCAATTCCTTAATACCCCAACCGCCAGACTCAACCGGTAATGAAATCTTCTCCCAACCCACCATCACCAAAGAATTCTTATTCAATCCTCCAGTCCATAAAAAGTTGAACATTAACTTTCTGAGAGAGTTAAGCACCGAGCAAGGTATCGGTAGTAAAGAGAACCAGTACACAGGAGTACCCATCAATACAGACTTGACCAAAGTTAATTTGCCACCAATTGACAGCAGTCTATACGTCCAATTGGATATCCGGTTCTCAAACCTTTTAATCAGCCACTCCCAATCCTTAACAAGATATCCATTGGGCTTTAGATGGAACCCCGGATATGTAAACCCATCATTAATACTCCCAAACTCATAGGACATGAAGTTCTGAATTTCAAGTATTCTATCCTCCTGAACAAGATTCCCATAAAAACAAGATTTCCTCACACTCACACACATACCTGAGGCTTTGCAAAATAAAGTAATAAGTTCCTGAAAATGTTTCCATTCTGCAATAGAATCCAACCCCGCAAGAAGAACATCATCCACAAATAAAACATGTGTGATATAAAAATCCTTCGCAATTTTAATACCAATAATTTTACCTTCCTGCTTAGCATGCATAATCAATATACTCAGTCCTTCAATTACCAAAAGAAACAGTAGGGGTGAGAGTGAGCAACCTTGACGAATACCCCTGGAGCAGCTGAAGAATGATGTGTGTGCTCCATTCACCAGAACAGCAATATTAGCAGTGTCCACACAAGACATAATCCATTGGAGTGCCTGAACTGGGACACCAATTTGTATCAGGATTAATCTAAGAAAATCCCAGTTAACTCTATCATAAGCTTTTTCAAGATCCATTTTAAGAAAGATAGCATTCTTCTTCCTGCTTTTAACAAAATGAAGAATTTCCTGTGTGATTCCCACCGCATCATGTATTTGCCGATCCTTCAAAAAACCAAACTGTTCTTTTGAAATGTATCTGGAAAGAACCGGTTTCAGCCTCCCCGCTATGATCTTTGAAACAATCTTATACGGCAAATTACACAAAGCAATTGGTTGAAAATCATTGAAATGTTTCGGATCATTCACTTTGGGAATAAGGGTTAGAAACGTAGAGTTTAATGCTCCAGACATATACTCTTCCAACCGAGTAAACTCTACCATTCTTACAATCTCTTCCCCCATAATATCAAAGAACTGTAAAAACAATTCAACAGTCCAGCCGTCCGGGCCTGGGCTTTTCTCCTTGGCAAACAATTCCAAAGTATTCTCCACCTCTCCCAAAGTAACTTCACGGCATAGCTCCTCAGCCTCGTCCCTATCAAAGAACCTAGGATAAAGTTTAATCACTTGAAGCTGAGAATCCAGGTCACATGTTGGGTCAACAGCATAGGTCTTACGGAAATGCTCAAAAGCCAATTTCTGAATCTCACGTTGACTAGTGATTTCTGCCCCCGAGTCATCTGTAATTTTCCATATAGTATTATTATTCCTTCTAGCTGAGGCAAAGGAATGAAAAAACCTAGTATTACTGTCTCCATACAAGACCCATAGGGCCCTGCTCTTCATTCTCCATTCCATCTCCTCCCTGAGGATGATATCAGCCTTTTCCTGCTCCAGCTTATTAATAAGATTAAAATTTCTACTATCCAGAGGTGCCATCAAATTATGACTGTGAAGATCCTTCAATTGTTCTTCCACCCTCAACAATTGCAGCCTGTCCTTCTTCTTTTTACGATGAATCCAGCTAGAGACAATGTTCTTAAAACTTTGCAATTTCCTGCAAAAGTTATCCACTGGATTAAGCTCACTATCATTAGCAAGTCTCAGCCATTCGCCCTTTGCAAATTACACAAATTCTTCTTGTTTCAACCAAGAACAGTTGAACTTATATGGAAATTTCTGAGAATAAATGCAATCCTCAAATTGTAGATAAACTAGCCAGTGGTCAGAGACTTTGTTCTCCCCCACCCAAGTTCTGTATTTACCAATAGAATCAATTAACAATTCATGCACCAAAAATTTATCAAGCCGCTTGTGTATCCCTTCCAGGCCGCCCCTTCCATTAGTCCAAGTAGGAGCTGTCACTCCTGTGACCACATCAATTAACTTATTATTAATAAGAAAATCATTAAAGAAATCAGATAAATTATCCATTTTGGCTTTGGCTCCCCAAATTTCATGAGCAAATCTGGTAAAATTTAAATCCCCAACAACCATAATATTAGCCATATTCAGAATCCCAGAAGACTGCAATCCCAACCAAAACCCCACACGATCCTTATATGGAGCGTAACAATTCAGAATGGTAAATTGTAGGTCATTCATCTTGCAGACCCCTTCCAAAAGGAGACCCCAAGGAGACCTGTAAACCGAAAAGGAAAAAAACCGAGGATCCCAAGCTGCCAGTAATCCTCTAGACAAACCATCCGAGCTGATAGCAGCAATTTCCCAACCCGGAATAATACCAGCAATCTTGGATACAGCCACATGATCAGCACACATAGTTTCTTGCAGAAGTAATATAGTAAGACGAGCAGTAGTGATTAGGTTAGAGAGGACCCTTGCCCGCACGGTCGACCCCAACCCTCGGATATTAAGAGAACAGATGGTCATCAGGAACCCCCAGTAGAGGGGGAAAACGCTCTAAGGCCCCCAATATCAGTCTCCACATTACCCACCTCCACGGCCACAGAACCAGATATCCCAGACGAATCAAGGTCAGTAAGAATCCTTTCTGTTACAGAGACAAATTCCCCTAAAGAATCACCAGACCCGCCCAACCCCTTCCTACCAGCCCTCCGAGGTTTACGAAGTGTCACATTCTAGAAGCGAGCCTTCAAGCAAGACAAAACCTTAGGGTTTGTTGAAGGGTTTTTGGAAAATATAGGCAAAGGCATTAGAACATCATTGGGTTTCATAGCATCAGACCCATCCTCCCCTAAGATATAATTATCCACCTCAGAGCAAGGACCCAGTGTTAACCCCCCCAATGTTTCACCAACCGAACCAGAGGGCTCGCAGGATCCATCCACCCCAGCAGAGGGGCCACTCATAACCGGTAGCAAATCATTAACAATCCCGATAGGCGTCTCGACCTCCGACACCCTATACATGGTAGAGGCCGCAATATCATGGATATCGGCATATGACTCCCCATCTTCACCCAGAGTTTCCACATTATACCCCTTGGCATCCCGAGGCCCATCCAAAAAATGGCCGACAGATGAATCCAGAACCCTACCCTTATCCAAAGGCGATAGCATCTCCCTTTCAGCAATTTTCATATCCAAAATATGTTCCGCAGCCTTAATACAATCCAACTCCTCATCAAGAATAAATGGAATAGGTGACCCAAGTTTAGGAGAAAACTTACCCGTGGATACGAAAGGGTCGAGCTGACAAGCACCTTTATCCTTTTCCGAGAGTGTAGGAATGCTGGGCTGTGCCGGCGAGTCCAGTGATGGACATTGAAGACTTTTCTCCGGACAATGAACTCACATATGTCCCGTCTGTGAGCAAATATGGCATCGAAAGGGTATTCTGAAGTAGTCTAACCTCTGTCACCACACCCTCTCACCCCATTGAAGTTCCACTTCCGCCGAGATCCCTAATGCCATATCAAATTCAACCATAACCCTAGCCGACCTTCTATCAAAACCATATAAAGATTTGGAATCTAAACGAACAAATTTCCCTACTGAATTTGCTATCCCCATCAAAATGTTTTCAGACCAGAGTTCAATCGGCAGTCCCGGTATCAACATCCACAAGTGTCTGAACTGCTGCGTTTCCTTAAGTGGGTCAAAAGACAAATGCCATCTTTTGAGGCTGAAAGAACCCTCCTTGAAACACCAAAACCTTTTGAGAACCAACCCTACATGCTCAGGTTTTGTAAAAATAACCATCACCTATCTGTTAATCAGCAGCATTACCCTGGGCATATCACCATAGATAGGGACCCAGTTCTTTCTAATCCACTCCAACAGCTCACTCTGGTCACCATTGGTGAATTCAAAACGCCCAATGATGGCTCGGGTGTGCAGCATTTGAATCCTCTCCAGATTCGTCTCGACTGGAATAGAGAAATGATTCAATCCATCCCTCACCTTCACAGGCTTATTGTTTCTTCTTTTCCGAGCCTTCTCCCCCCTTACCCTGCAAGACCACGGCAAAGCAGAAAGGGATTTACCACCCCCATGACTTCCCACACCAGCCTCACCTCCAGAACCCTCCGCAGCCACAATGGGTATGCCATCAAGGTTCCCGTGATATCCCATCAAAGGCCCCAACTGAGCAACCGGCAACCGTCAGTCACAATCCCACTACTAGCCAGAAAACCGGATAAAAGGGTGAACCACCAGAATAGCCCAAGCAACCTCCAAAAATAGACAAGGGGACACCCCCAAATGTAAAACAGGAAATCGACAAATCCGGCGAGTCAACCACTAATACTCCCAACACCAAAAAACATAGAATAAAAATAGACAATCCCCCACCCACTGCCGTGAGAAGACTGAAAATTCCCCAGATTAAGCAGAAGTTGTGCTAAGCCACAGCCTTCAATCGCAGTACCACAAAAAGCCTGAAAACTAGGCTAAAAAGAAACCCTCCACTCCAAAAATAGATAGTGAATCACCAAAACATGTGAATGAAGGGTTAGCGAATCAGGCACCGAGACCACAAACACACCCACCACTAAAAAACTTAGAACGTGAAATAAACAACACATCACACACTGCAGAGTGAAGGCTGAATAAAACCATAGATATAGCAGAAGATGAGCTTAGCCATGAACTAAACCGACAACAATCAGAATTTACTTCCCACTTTTTTGACTTGGCTGGTACTAGGTTGGCCCCAATGGGGCCAACGGGACTCCAAGAGATTGTAGTCAAGCTCAGTTCACGTGCATCACACCACCCTCGCCATTCCTGCAAACCAATGCACCTACGGACTCCTCCAAAAACCAAACCCTAGCTCCCATGTCAAACCAATCCATGGTATCCCCCAAGAAAGAAATACTTGCTCCCAGCCATTGCCAATCTTTGTCCATATGAGAATTGACATTGCATTTAATGTCCCTACTTATTAGATTGTACAGTCATATTTCCTTTATTATATTTTCTCTACAAAACACCAAAACCTTATGGGATATTAGTGTAAATTGTAATACCATTGGAAATTCATTAACAATATTAACTATAAATATGTGGCTCAATAACAATTTTGGTGAGCAAAAAAAGAACACATAATTAATGGGGTAACTTGAACTTGACTTTGTCCTCTGGAGCAGTTTGGGGTGATTCAGCAAGGCAAGACCCCTTGGCTCAATATATTTCTTTCATTTCTTTGAAGATTTGAACTTAATAGATGTTGAGCCCCCTCAACTCAGTTCAACTTGGAGGAACACCAAAGGGGTTAGGGAAACCATTTTGAAAAGTCTATACAATATTTTATTCTCGAAAAGCTTGGTTGTTGAAGTCAAGTTAATCAAATATTGGGTTGGATCAGGTGGTCGATCGGATTATCATCCTATTCTGCTCCAAGTTGCAATGACATATCTTAAACCGCCAGGTCCTTTCAAGTTCAATCACGAATGGCTTGGAGATGAGGAATTTAAAGCCCTTATCCATTAGAATTGGATTGTTTTTTATCCTAGCTTGGGTGAGTCAGCTATGATACAACTTTCAGTCAATCTCAAAAAATTGAAGAAGTGGCCGAGGAATGGGCCAAGCGGAAGAAAAAGAAAAGGCGGGATGAAGTCGAATTGGTGAAAGAGAAGATTGAAATATTATTTGCACAAAATATAGAAGGGGCTTTCTTTGATGAAGAATTGGAAGAAATGAAGACTCTGGTGATGAAGAAGAAAGTCGTGTTGGATTTCGAAGAAAAAACATGGCAACTCAAGAGTCGAGATATATGGCTTGAAATTGGAGATAATAATACTAGGTTTTCTCACAAGTATAAGCCTTCAGGAAATCGATAAACACTATATGGGAGTTGGAATCTCGGGAGGGTAATAAACTCTCTTCATTCAGAGACTTGTCTTTGGATGGAAAGGGATACTCTCAATCTTTGTGTAAAGCGCAAGAATCCTCTCATATTGGGGAGAAAATGCAAGTTATAAGGAACTATCCTTGTTTTATCAATAATTTTATAAATGATAACCTAGAAGAATCCGAGGAAGAGATCAAAGGGGTGCTTGCAAATTTCAAAAAATCTAAAATCCCTAGCTCGAATGGATGTACTATTGAATTTTATTTGGAGTTTTTATCTCATGTCGGATGATTTGGTGAAGGTAGTGGAGGAATCTCATTGGTCGAGGAAAGTGTTGGGGACTAACCTTTATAGTGTTGACTCCAAAGATGAATGAATCCATTACTTTGCAAATTTCAAACTAGTTGCTTTTTGCAATCTTGCTTACAAACTTGTTGCAAAAGTTATAGAAATAGGTTAAAATGATGTTTGTCAAAGGAAATCTCGAAATAACAATTTGTCTTTCTCTTCATTCTTAAGATTTTGGATGTGGTAGGGGTAGCTCAAGAAGTCTTCCATTCTATAAAATTGAAGAAGATCCCAAGAGCAGTCCTAAAGGTCAACATATCTAAGACCTATAGCAAGGTGGATTGGACCTTTTTGTGTTTGGTTTTGCTTCAAGTTAGAATGAGGCTTGTTGTTGAGGCTTAATTGTTCATTGTACTGGTCATTATTGTGTTAATGTGTCATTTGTTATGGGTTGTTAGGATTATTATGGTTTGTTACATGAAATAAGGAGATTAATGAATATTTTAATGTAAAAGTGGATAAATATAATAATTACCCTCATTCATAAGCATTCATAGTCATAGTATAAATAAGAATCCTTTAGAGGTCATTAGAGTCAATCATTCTGAGATATTTTATCTATATTTCTTTGTATAAGTTTTGGGTTGCATAAGAGAAGGATAGGGAGTGGAGTTTCCGCAGCTCCATTGACAGCAAGGGCAAGGGAGGTAGAGGTAGTTAGGTTTCTTCAGTTAATAAAACATATTTTGGTTTTATTGTGTCTCTCATGTGTTATCTTCTGATATCATGGAATAAATGTTG
The DNA here is from genome assembly GCA_027924585.1 of Larix kaempferi. NCBI lineage: Eukaryota > Viridiplantae > Streptophyta > Pinopsida > Pinales > Pinaceae > Larix > Larix kaempferi. The sequence goes on along the minus strand of BSBM01000535.1, from coordinate 2,631,576 downwards.
GTATTTATCTATTGCGGATTAATTATCTTGAGGGTATTTCAGTATAAAGTTTATATCTGGTTTCTTAACAATGTTGTCCATCCGAGAAAATGGCCAACAAATTGCACGACCGGGGAAGATTTGTTTTTTGTCCTTCTCTGGCAGGGTGGCAGCAACGGTAGGGGAGTAGGATCATCGGAAGAACCTGGATCCATGAAGTGTTTTACCTCTATTGAAATGGCATGCAACATTTCAATAGAAGGCTAGAGCGTTTTACTGGTTCCACCATCTAGATCTGGGTTCCCGGAGGATGTATTTCTCAGATATGTTTTATGAGGGTAAAAGACAGAGATCTGGTACTTTAAAATAGGAGAGGTCGATGTTGATTTGCAGTAGCAAAGGGTTTTCACTGTTCCGAACTATGAATAAATATGAAAATGTGCCCTCGCTAGCTCTTGACCCCTGCATGTGACATGTTGATAGCACCAGAATCTGGAGCGAGATGTCAAACGACACCTGCCCTATCTGCATTTCATTGTATAAAATTGTTACAGGGGTTTGCAAGCATTGGGTTATCCCTTCATAACGCATTAGTTGTATACCATTGCAATTCTGATTGGTCTAGTTGCGACACACCAGAACTGGGTATGCACAGAGCTGGATGTGAATAAGTTATATTTTCTAGATTTGCGATGAACGACCTCTAGGGGTTTCCCACCATTGAATACCACGAAGAAAGCACCGAAAGAACACAGAGCACGAAAGAACTACATTGGTCCAATGCTCACGAGTGTATAGAAAGGCTTCGTGTTGCGGCAGTATTGCAAGAAGTAGTGTGTGTACAAGAATAAGGAAAGAAAGCCTTGACCGCAGGGTCTAAGGCCTGAGCTTATCTCGATTGCTGAAACTAAGGCCCTAAGGTCTAAGGTTCAAGTTCCAAACGGTGCGTTAAAATGCGAAGCCTGTGTTCTGAAGTCTATGAAGAAGACATAGACACAAAGCCCAGAGACAAGGAAGCTGCATAAAGTAGCAGCTCAATGGGGAATGTTCGTTGCGAAGAAGAGAGTTTCTCGAGCCTCTGTGGAAACGAAGTACAAAATTAAACATTCAAATGAATTGTGTGTGAACAATTGCAATTGGTGCAGCATGTTAGATCCAAGATTGACGAAGAAAGATGGTTAAGAGTGATAGATCGATTATTATCCATGATTCAGAGAGACACAGTATACCATATTTGATGTGATTGATTTTGTGAGGCAGTGCAATAACTTTGATGGTTTGGAGTTGGGATTTGAAGCATTGAGAGGCATTTTTTTTCGTTCAGAGGTATTTATAGAGACAAAGAAAGATAGTTATAAAACAACATGGAGGCTTCCCAAGCGAGTTGGAAGGAAGAATCTCTCGACGAACAGGAGGATTTCTACGAGAGATCCCAAATGGAATGATTTCACTACTCCAGATAATGCAGAAGAGCTTGTTGACAGGGTCTTTGTTCCGCATTCAAGCTGGATGTGATTAGATTTTCAGCGACGGAAAACAAATCTAGAACCAAAGCAAGAAGAGTTTTGAATGGTCGCGGTTTTGAATGTTGCCGAATGTTGTATAGCGGGCCATGTATGTGTACATGTTATAATGTTGTGGAGGCCTCATGCATCATTATGAACATGGATCTTTAAAGGTTGCGGAATCAAATTAGTTGCCCAAGTATTTGTATGTCTTGCGGAGAGTTGGTGAAGAATGCATATTGTTGCGCAAAGACCACAAGGTGACGATGAATTGTTGTGGAAATTTTATGACTTGTTGCGGTATAGTTGCGATACAACGCTGGAGAGTTGCGTTATTTTCAGAGTAGGATGGATTTTTCATGCGTGTAGACATTGGGCTTTGCAACCCCGATGATTACACTATATTATTGGTGGGATGGATTGATGGATGATGTTTATGGACAACGGGATGATTGGCTTTGAGTGTGACTATGGCTTCATCACCCTCATGGTTGTGTTATCTTTTGGTGAATGGATTGGCTTTGGCAGAATGCGAATAAGGATGATGACTAAAACATGAGAAATGGAGTTGCGGATGAGGTATGGATTTGGACAGTGATTGTCATGCAGCTAAGTTAGCAAGTTAAATTAGGTAGAACTATAGTGCAGTAGCTTGTTGGTGTTATCCATGGTGAGCTAGGAGCATGAGGGGCTCACTACTATGAGATTGCCGGTGTTATTCATGGTGAGCTAGGAGCATGAGGGGCTCACTACTATGAGATAGACTTTGTAAAGTTGTTGTGTCAAACTATCAACTTGGTCTAACCTTGTATATAGCATCAGTCCCTAGTAGACTTGGAGATTTCCTAGGACAGTTTTTGAGGCATTTTGGTAAGATGGGTTGGTGGCCACAAGGAGATCCAGATTTCATCTTGTCGAGGATACAGTTCATGATGAGGATGAGTTCATGATGGCCATCTGAGCAGACCACATTAGAGAAGAAGTTGCGAAGGCGATCGCTAACTAGGAAGCATAGGTTGCGATCATAAAAGGAAGGCACCAAAAGAGTAGCATGTCGATTAGCATAGTTCAACAGCTGCATGCGGGCGTGGTCTTGGTATTGATTGACTCTAAGGACGAGTCAATGTATAGCGGTGGGGGATTGTTGGGGCCTAATTGATAATTGTATTGGTCATTATTGTGTTAAAGGGTCATGAGGGTTGTTATGGTTTGTTACATGAAATAAGGGGATTAAATAAATATTTTAATGTAAAAGCGGGTAAATGTAATAATTACCCTCCTTCATGGGCATAGTATAAATAAGAGTCTTCGAGAGGTCATTAGTATCAATAATTGTGAGATCTTTCATCTATTTTTATTTGTATAAGTTGGGGGTTGCATAAGAGAAGGCTAGGGAGTGGATTTTTCATAGCTCCCTTTCCCGCAAGGGCAACGGAGGTAGATGTAATCAAGTTTCTTCAGTTAATAAAGAAATTTTGGGTTTTATTGTGTCTCTCATGTATTATTTTCTATTATTGTGTGATATCATGGAATCAATGTTGGTATTTACCTATTGTAGATTAATTATCTTGAGGGTGTTTTAGTATAAAGTTTATATATGGTTTCTTAACATTTCTTAACAATGTTTGCCATCAAAGAAAATGGCCAACACTTGCTATGGTTAATTAGATCATTGGTTGTGTGTCATCAACAAAATATGTAGTGCTAATCAATGGATCCTCCTCAAATTATTTTAAGGCCTCTAGAGGGTTACGTCAAGGTTGTCCATTGCCCCCCTTCCTTTTCCTTTTGGTACCATAAAGTCTGAGTAGGTTGATGTCATCGGTGAAGATGGTTTGCTCAATTCATGGAATTTAGGTGGCAAGAGGTATTTCTTTAACCAATATCATGTTCATGGATAATATATTGATTTTCGAGAAAGGATCAGCTAGGGAATGGAGGTACATTAAAGATATGCTAGATCTCTTTTGTGTAGCTACTGGAATAGAGATCAACCAACTCAAGTCTAAGAATGAATAGAATTCTGAACTAGAAGTGGAATTGGACGAGTTGATTCCTTATCCCTCAATGCATATTGATAGTGGTTTGAAATACTTAGGATACTTTCTCAAGCCAAAAGATTATTGAGTAGCAGATTGGGAGTGGTTGCGTAAGAAGATTGATGCTTGGGTCTCATGTTGGTATTATCGATGGCTTTCTCTTGGTGGAAGGTTACTCTTGATTATATCCACACTGTAAAGTATTTTGGTTTATTAGTTTTTATTACCACATGTACCAAAATCAACTCTAGATAGGATTAGGAAACAATGTTTAAGGTTTTTATGGTCTGGAAAAAAAGCCAAAAGAAGGAATTTGTCTAGTTAAATGGTATATTATAGCAAAACCTAAGGGTTTCGATGGTTGGGACATAAATAACATTTATTTGTTTGGATAAGCTATGGACACAAAGTCCCTTTGGAGACTCTTCTTCAAGGAAGGTTGTTGGGGAAAAATAATGAGGGGGGAATACTTCAATGGGTTGTTGATTGAATTGTGGATTCATTTAGAGGAAAAATCCTTTTAGGGAGGATGCAATGTGTGGAAGGGAATTTTCCAAGCCTTCCAATCCTAGGCAGATGGGTGGCATGGAAAGTAGGAAGAGGGAACAAATTGTGTTTAGGTGAGGATCTATGGGTAGGAGCTACATGGAATCTTAAGCTATCGAAAGAACTTTAAAATGAACTCAAAGAAAAAGTGATATCAATGTTGGGAGATATAGGCATTCAAGGGTTTCCTAGTCGGTAGTTACAAAATTGGCTATCTGTTGAAGACTTGAACTTACAAGGGGATTTAGTTGTGGAATGGTCCCACTATGTTTCTCAACTCTCTCACAATGCAATATACTTGAAGGATGAAGACAATGAATTGTAGTGGACTTGGAATAAGGCCACTAGAGGGTGAATCCATGAATACAAGTAACGGTAAAAACTCGATTTTTTACTCATCTATTAAATCCATGCCCTCAAAACTCATATATGCCTTGTGAATTCCAACATGCAACAAAAAAACAAAGTGTATGGAATTATGTTGAATTTCCATACACACACACACGCACATGCTAAAATTACATTTAATGATATGTTTGTTCTTGTAAATTTCAGGAAAAGTTAACAAGTGGCTTGTGTGCACGTAAATAATTTAGTGACAAATGCATAATTTTTAATATATATATATATATATATATAATCTACACAAAATGTATTGGGCGCACATAGCTTTTTCTTAATTTATGTTGGAAAATTGTATTACCAAAGAAGGGGGATAAGAGGCCAGTAAAATTAAATTACCAAATAAGGGGGCTAAAAGCATGTTTTAAAGCCCTCATCGAGCAACTAGCTTGATCAAGGTTTTTAAATCTCTTGCATTTTTTAAATACCTTGATAGATGGTTTAGCTGTGGTTAAGACAAAAGCTTGATCGAGTTGTTTAATCATTAAAAAATTTAAATCTTATGTAAAAAATGTAAAAAATAATATTAATTCAAATAGCTCAATCTAGCTACTATTACTAACAAAAGCAAGAAAATGAAAATGGATCACTTTGCAACAAAATATTGAGCATGCATACCTTGATCATTGTAATTCATCTACAAAACTATTCAATTTCTAATTAGTCTAAGACTTCCCTAGACAACTCTGCCAAAAGTAACCCAAACACTACTATTCTTTGGCTTATTGAATTGTATTAATGAAATAAAAATGACTAATTAATCTGATATTTTTTATGGCATCATGCCTTGTCTCCTTGGGTTACAATTCAATATGCATTCATGTAGCATATATGAGGGAAGAATTCAGGTTGTTTTATGATAAAATCCTATTTGTTGAAGCTTGTCCAATTGCCTTGGTTGATGTTTCTTATGGTGGAATGAAAACTACGTGGAGGAGTTTGAAATGTCCTCGCATTGAAATAAAATCCTTTTTAATAGCTACAACCAAAATTGCATCTACATATATGTTTGCAAAGACTGCTCATGAATATAATCTGGAATGAAATACATAACATGAACATAATCTGGAATGAAATACATTACGTGAACACAATCTAGAATGAATCTGGAAACAACATACCTCCCTCATCATAGGTCATCCATTGTTATGTTTTTCTAGTACCTGCAGTGCCAAATCATTCAACCTCCATAAATATATACAAAATCAATACAAGTCATATTTGTAGCATTATTTACTAGTCTAAGATGCATTTTTATGAGAATGTCAAAACATACCTTTACAATGCTTCCAATCACCTTCTAAGCCTTTTTTTTGGACTAGCCCCTCATCATCCTAGATTCAAACATGGATTTACTCGATGAGAAAAAACTACAAACCCTATATATAAATAACTAAATAACACTCATGAATAAGCTCTGCTTGTTTTCGAGAACAATTTATTGGAGTCGTCTAATATTGGAGCAAAACCCCCTCGTTCTGGAGCAGCAACGAAGTCAACGTTGACTTTGTTGATGCTCTGTTTGATCGAGAGAGGTTTACTCCAAGATTAAACAGCTCCAATAAAGTATTATGTACTGAACAAGGCCAGCCACGTGAAGGAAGAAGCTCTTATGGACCCTCTCCCCTCCTCACATCTCTCTCAATTCCCCAATACCCATTCTATATTCTACTAGAATATATGCATTAAATAGATACAAAATTGATAAAATGTGATTGTAAAGCTAAGAAAGAACGTTGAGATAAAATAAAGTAAAAATTTGTCTGATTTCATTTTGCTTTGAACATAATTAAGTACTAACCATCTATATTTCATATTTTACCTTAATCAGTACAAAAAAGTATGCAATAACTCATTCAAAGGAAATGCAACAAAAAGTATGCAAGAATTCATATCATATGTATTTGTCTATCTTATAATAATATCATACAATGTCATCAAATATTTTTATCCTTCTACCTATACTTCTTAAGTAATTCATCATCATCAATGTCGTCTTCATTTTGTGGGTGCTATTGAGAACTTTCTTGTGCTGGTGACATCTCATGCAATGCACATATGGTATGATACTCGCGGCATGGAGGTTGTTGTGATGAGGCATCGCCTAGAAAAACAAAAAAAATTAAATTTATAAGGCCAGTTTTTAAATTTCAATGAAGTAGTCACCAATAATGTTAAAAAACCTCTACAATGTAATTATTTACCTGGTGCACTAGTAGGCATCATTGCAATCGCTTCCATGTGCTCCTCTTCAGCTGCAGGACCCTCAATTACAACATTCTCTTCCATTGAAAGCACAAACTTTTTAAGGATGCAATCCTAGATGTAAAAGTTTTTTTAAAAAGTACAAAATTGATAACTACGAAATTATTAAGTATATGAATAATATCCAGCCATATTACCGTCATGGACCTCAGTTGTAGCACCAACGTGGGTCTGCACGGGAGCACCATCTCCTAACGGAACTCCACTATCAGTGCACTAATCTCCAGTACTTATGGGCTCATTCATAGTGATGCTCCCCTGATTAAAACAAAGATGTAACACATTAAAATTTTATATGGACAATATCAAATACGAATGGTTTTTTATAAGTGATGAAAGGTTAATGTGGATTGCTTTGTATTTACCTTATCTTGCACACTAGATCTTGGTATATTCCCCAAGATTTTTTATCGTTCAACGATAACTTGATAGTCAAAACTGTAACAAAGGTTGAGGTCTTCCTCCGTGGTTGCAATTCTGAAATCGTCGCCCTGCATTGCATAAGAGTATGTATTTTTTTATGTTATTGGCTGCAATTACTCGAAAGTTGGAAGGCGATACAAATAATATTGTTAAGGTATTTTGGTAATTACATTTCGTTATTCTAATTTCAAGTAGCCTCCCTATCCTAGCTTGTGATGTCCATGTTTGGAAATCCTTTCTTTTGTTTCCTTCGAAGTGTCAAGAAACCTATCATCAAAAGTTTCAAGTATGTTATGCACCACACTTTTATTCAAATTAAAGGTATTGAATTCAATATGTAATTTACCTTGCGGGACCAAGTCATTTTTTTCCTTCTTTGCTAAATTTATTCTCTTTTGCATCCTCAATTAGTGCCTTCCACTCCCTCTCTAGAATCATGAGAGGACGCTCGTACCTAGGGTTCTTCTCCAAGTGAACCCTATAACAGTCACGCGTATATTTTAAATGTTGTCCAATTGTGGAGCTGACCGCGGTTTTATTAAATGTGTCCACCCCAAAGAGGCCTTCAAGATAATACAAAAGTTCTTTTTTGAGTTTGGAATTCTGTGCATTCCACCTCGTGCATATGGTGGGCCCAAAAATCGCCAACACCTTGGTCTCCAAGTGCCTATAAAAATTTTCGTTTCCTACACAGAAATATATAATCATTAATTTAAAAATAATAATCTAGATGATTTATGTTTGAGATGGACAACATGAAACAATTAAAATATTAAAAATCATCTCGCAGTTTTACTTTCTTTAATGGAAGTCATTCATCATTGTCCATAAATGTTCCCAAAAGGGTCCCCGTGGAGGTAACACGTCTCACTCCAGGAAATGAAACCATATAATCGGCCAAATGGCTTGGCTATGTGGCTTCCCGGGGGTGCATGTCATGGCTCCCAACTACAGTTGTGGAAGGTGGAGAACTGAATAGCCTGGTAGGTATGCGAGTTCCTGTGTCTAGAATATGTGGCATTTACACAGTCCCACTACTACCGAGACCATGCATTTTGGGCTCAACAGGTTGCTAAAATATCTGTATAAGAAAGAAAAATGTTTCTTCGTTTAGATAATGTAAATTTTTTTAAAAAATAATAATTGTTCTACAAAATAAAAATATCACTTTAAATTAGGGTTATTGCCTTATATGTGTTAAGTTGTGTCATAACTTGAAAGATCCTTTCTTCGATTTCAGGAGTTTGATCTACAATGTCTAACAAGCGATCATGTTCCTTGTTCGCTTTAGTGATATTTTTATTTATTAGTACCATTGGGTCAGGGGGTGAGTACAAATCTGCTTGGCCAAGCGAATCATGGGCATCATGGCCCACATACTACATATTTCAATAAAATAAATGTTATTTCAGTTTTTTTAAATAATTATATAAAAAATAATATAATTCACTCTAAATGTAAGTCATAATTGTCACTGGTTTACATGTTCTACAGCTGGCCCTTTTTCTCGATCATCCTACCACATTATAATATAATTAGAACTGCAAAATATTTAAAAAATGGTTGAAGATAAAAAAAACTTATCGCCGGACAAATAAAATTATATAAACAAATAATAAAATTCATAGCAAATGGAAATCAAAATTGTTAATTGTTTACCGGTTCTGAGGATATTCCTTTTCCTCAATCATCCCGCCACGTTATAACATAATTACAACCGCAAAATATATAAAAATAATTGTTAAAGATAACAAAAAAATTGATCGCCACAAATATAAAATTATATAAACAAATAATAAAATTCATGTTAAATAAAAAACAAAATTGTTAATTGTTTACTTGTTTACTTGTTTACTTGTTCTGAGGCAATTCCTTTTCCAAAATCGGCCTGCCACAATACAATGAAATTAGAACCATGAAATATTTAATACATTATTAAAGATAAAAAATATATATATAATGCAATAAGTATAGGTTGCTTAAATAGGTGTTGCATAAGTACCCGCACACTATTATTCGATGAATCTACTCGATTCAAATGGTAATCCGCTAATAACTCTTCCCCATGAGCTATCTTTTTTATTGTGCACTTGACTACCTGATTTCATTCTCCTAACTCATATATGCAATTTGGTTTCTTATTTATTGTCCCGGTATGTGTGTTGTTTATAAATCCTGCAATATTGTTGAAAGCTTTAGGCCTTCCATCAATATAGATAGTCGCCCCCTTATTTTTATCATTTTATTTTACATGTATATAGTTTGTGGCGAGTGCATATCTCTGCATACTTCGCATGTACCAGATCAACATCATCCAATCGTTGTAATCGTAACACGGTCCGACATAGTCCATAAATTCAATTACTGTATTGTATTTTACAGTTATTCTATCCATGGAAAATAGGCCAAGGCCATGCAAGGAGGATGGTGCAATGCGATACATCCTATTGTTTACACTGAAGTCAGTGTCCAACGGAGGCAGTTCCCTAGGTACCCATTGTTTCACCAGATGTTGATACATGAGTGGCACCTCGATGTCTCCTATGCACTCATCATCATAGGAGCATGATCCTCCTTCGATAAGAAAAAATTCCATACGTCTACAAAATTTTCTTTTTCCCTTTTCACCTCTGGTCATTCTTCACCTATCATATCTACTAGATGAAGTCGCATTTCCCTCTATTTGTCCTGAGCTTCCCTCACTCGAAAAAGAAAGATCTGACAGGTACCTATTTGGTTCTACCTTCAGTTGATCGAAACAGATATATAGTTAGCTAAAATTCAAATAAGGGCATATCAATGACATATGATTTAACTTGTTACAGAGTTCTAAGTCATAGAATTTAACCTCTTGTATAAAAATAAGAACTAGCTTCTATTTTTCTATGACATTTTTCACATTAAACTCATTGGGGAAAGATGTGTCCCTTTGCATTCTAAGAAAGAAGTTTGTTATAGATTTATTGTATTCCTGAAGGTTTTCTCTTGTTAATAATAGCACAACCACTTAATTTGTTGTTGGTGAACGCCCATAGACAACAATTTAAGTACCACTAAATTATTGGATTGACAACATAGGATCAAATTGAGGTTTTGAAGACTCTGGTTACCAACCTGAGATTGGAAAATACCACTGACTAGATCTCTGTTAGGAAGAAGACCACCAAGAAGCAAAAGTATGCAATCAAAATTTATTTACTAGTTTTGGGTAGCCTCGGAATTAGGATTATGCAAAAACCTTCTTAACACACCCTTTGGAGGAAGAGGCATCATATCAACTGCCATGTTATCTATCTAGAAAGGGGAAGGATTTTATGATGTACACTTATTTTTTCTTTGATCTAAAGCAAGGATAATCAAAGTTACAATTCCTAGTCTCAACATTGATTTCTCACTCATGCATGTATACATTCATGCTAGATGGATTTTCCACTTGGGGAGGGGGGCCTTCATCACCCCCTTGTGAGGTACATGGTTATTTGAAACACTAAAAATTGACTATTGTCTCTAAGGAGGTAAAGGATTGGAGAGAAAAATGGGTTATTGTGGAGCTTCCCATTACATGATAACAAACATTGAGATTCCTCCATTCTTAGGAATTGATTGATTAGATTGTCATATTGACATAACATACAAGAAAAAATGAATTTTTTCTTCTCCTTTCTCCCCACCAACATTATTATTATTATCATTTATATACCCTTGATTGGAAATTGTGTTCTTTCCTCTCTTATTCCCTCTGGTTTGTTTGTTCCATTTCTAGTCAGAAGTACATGCTAAAAGGACATTGAATATTTGCCTAGGAATTGAGGTTCTAGTAGTGTTTTCAACACTAGCGGGTGTATTTGAATATAATACATTTGTACCATTTGATTTGAGACCTCACTAGCCATGACATTCTCAATGGAACCAAACAAGTCATATGTGTGTGGTCCAAGTTTTAGTTTGGTTTTTTGGTTGGATCTATTTCATCACAAGGTGCACTGGGTAAAATATCATAAAGAACCCTTGCTTGGGAATAAACAAAGTCAATACATTGGGATCTAATGATGGAATGTTATTTAATGGTGACTACAGACAAGGCCACATCCTTAGCAATGTAAGGAAATAATGACTTCACAAGATAGGGAACTATAAATTTTTAGGGAATCTTGGCTTTGATCATACAATGTCTCCTCCTCAATTCATGAATATGATGAAAATGTGAGCAGAGGCATCATGTCGAAATGATGTCAACAGTTCAATCCCCATATCAAATTGGTATCTGGAAATATGCTAGGAAGGTCATTGCCAAGGATGAAAAATCACTATAAGTCAAGCTTAGAAGCTCAATGTACCATTAAATGATTATCAATAATCGCTATGTGATTTTGGATAAATGATCTCAATTAAATGATGTATCAAATGTCGATTATCGACATTTTGGGGGGGGGCAAGAAACATGAGAAATTTCACTAATTTTAACTTATTTTTTATGTGAAAAATGTTTTTTAAATTAACATTGATAGAAATGTTGGATTTTGACCTCAAATGTAGTAGTGCAACCAGAAATTAAAGATTGTGCATTTTGTATTCTTATATTATGGAGATTGAAATATCAATAGAAATTCACCTAGGATTGCTATAAAGCTATGAGACACTATGATATTATGCAATCCTCTATAATATGTGAGTCCCTGTACTTTGTTGTTTCTCCTCCACACTCATTGGTGATACTATAATAACAATGACAATGAAAAGAAGTGAGATCATTTACCTCATTTACCTCCTTTATCTAGCTTGGTTTTTAATAGCCCAAATTATAGTTAAGTTTAAGATTTCAAAACCCTCATGGAATATCCATGATTATTTTGAAAGTCTCTAGTGGATTCTCATTTGTTACTAGCTCCACGCATTTGAATTATGATGAGTTGACATGCTTACCTCTTGTACATGTGGGGAACAATTGTATTGTTATCTTATATGGATTTTGTTTGAAAAAAATAAAACAGCATTATAAATATGTCGATGCAAACAATGCAATGATGATATAAAGCACGTCTTTCATCAAGGTTGGAGACTTAATTATTATTTCACATCTTTTACCCTTAATCAAAGATTTTACAATTATGCCTTGTTAGTGCAATTTTTAATATCTGTCATGTCCCCAATTAAATGATGTTCAGATAAATAATTAAGTTGTCCTACCCAATTCCTAAGGGTTATGTGGAAAAATTAAAATATTGACATTTAACCCCAAGGTCTATAGTTTCTCATGAAAAATCAATATTCTAAATTCATGGTGGAAAAATAGGCCAATAAATTATGGAATAAATGTTAAATTCTCCAAAATGAAGTGGCACTAGGTCCTAGTTGGACTTGGGGTGCATAAGTGGACATGTGGGGTCCACATGAGAGAATATTCCTCCTTCAAACATGGAGCCATCCCCAAATTCGAGTTGTAGGGAAGAGGTAACATTCATGAAGGAATAGGAAGAGTCATAGGGATAAAAATAGGCAATGACAAATTCTATGACAACTATGACAAGCATTATGACACTTATGACATATTATATGACACCAATGACACTTATGACAGATTCTATGACATCTATGACAATGTGAGAGCTAAAAATAGACCAAGAGGGCACATGAGAGGATTTCACATCTCCAAAGCATCCAAAATATTCCCAATTCGAATTCATGGAGGAGTTGGAGACAAAAGATGAGCCAAGTGTCATGTGGGGCCAATCAAGGGTCATAACCCCCACTAATTCAAATTTCATGAGTAATTATGAGATAATTTGAGTTCTAAGGAGGTAAATGAGTCAAATAAAGTTATTAAAAGGAGGCCAATTCGAAATTGAGCAGCTTTTGGTCATTTTTTATTTGCATGTTTGTAATTTGGGAGAGCTTCAAGCTTGTCCTTGCACTGTGGATGTTCATCCTCCCTGCCTTCGAACCAATTTCAAGGGTGCAAGATTCCGATCCAAGTTGGTTGATCGATATTCCATTCAAACCTTTAAATAGATATTTGTGGAGATGTTTTGGTGCAGGTTCAACCCCCATCTAAGTTCGAGTTCATATTCATTATTTCTTCTCTTCTCTCTTTCTACTATATTTCTCTCAATGTTCCTGTAAAGTGAGATAGCGCACTCTTTGTTGCATATAGATAATGGAAGGTTGTTTTTTTGACCTTATGAACTTGTTAATGGATGCATAAATATGTAATGGATATATCATGAGAACCATAGCTCGAAATACTAAGCACTGCATGTACTATTTCTCCAAGTAACATTGATATTTGAGTTGGTTTCCTCATTATATTCTCATGGTGATTGTAGCATGTTTTGTATCAGTTTGATATCATAATTTTATGGATGTGTTGCCTATTATTTAATCTGCATATGTAAGTTAAATGTATGTCCAAAATATTTTTTTAAGACCCCTCAATTCATACTATAGTTTGCAACATTAATCCATGCTCCCTTGTTCACCATTTTCACATAAATTGTATGCCTTAGAAGTTGATGTCCTTTGTGAGACTTTTTCGACCCTAAAACCTGGTATAGTGCTGCACACATGTTGTCCTTGATGTCCTATAACAGAATCCATTCTCATATTGAATATTAGGGAATTCCGTACAATTTTTGGAAGGGAAAGTAGTGGCAAACCTAGGGGGATTTTCACCAATCCAATTGACTAGTTTTGTCCCAAGTATTGTCTACTTAAAAATTGCATACCATGAATGTTTATAACATATTTTGGGTGTCTAAAGGGTGTATTAGAGTGTCCTATATCCTCCTAATTCCCTCCTTCCACAATTCTAAAACATTTGGAGGTGTTTGGAACAATTTGTGTACAACATTCCTAGAATCGAAATTGGGTGAATTTGAGCAAATTTCATAGAAGGGATATTACGATATCTCACCCATTTTGGCCCTTCTAGGTATTAATTTGTATATTCCTAATTCTATAGCATCAATAAATTCATGTTGTAACTATGAAGATCCATTTTGAATCCTTGTTCTCCATTTTGGGAGACTTCTGGCCACGCTTCTGGCCTCCAAAATATTTAGTTTTGAAGGATGTGAGGAAACAATTCCTCACCATCTTCCTTGGAGTTCCATTTGGCCTTGGCTGGTCATTGTCCTTTAATTCCACTTGCCAAAGTTATTTTTGACCCCATATACACATTACGATCTTCTTATACAAAATAATATCCTCTAATCATTATGCTTGTGCATCCTATTTTCATCTGAAAAACCATCTAGTAGTGTTTTCAACACTAGCATGTGTATTTGAATATAATAAATTTGTCCCATTTGATTTGAGACCTCACTAGCCATGACATTCTCAATGGAACCAAACAGGTCATATGTGTGTGGTCCAAGTTTCAGTTTGGTTTTTTGGTTGGATCTATTTCATCCCAAGGTGCACTGGGTAAAATATCATAAAGAACCCTTGATTGGGAATAAACAAAGTCAAGACATTGGGCTCTAATGATGGCTAGTTCTTTAATGGTGACTGTAGACAAGGCCACATCCTTGGAAATGTAAGGAAATAATTTCTTCACAAGCTAGGGGACTGTAAATTTTTATGGATCTTGGCTTTGATCATACAATGTCTCCTCCTCAATTCATGAATATGATAAAAAATGTGAGCATAGGCATCATGTCAAAATGGTGTCAATAGTCCAGTCCCCGTATCAAATTGGTATATGGAAATACGTTAGGAAGGTCATTGCCAAGGATGAAAAATCGCTATAAGTCAAGCTTGGAAGCTCAATGTACCTTTTTGCAGCTATCCCATTGCAGTTTAGAATTCCTTGCCCTATATTTTGATGGTTTATATTCATTAAATCTAGAGGAATATAATTGTGTTCTTTGTTATTCTTGTTATCATGTAACCTTACATGAGTTGTATACTCTCGTGATTTTGATTTCACTGCAATACCTAATGGATTGATATAATTAGGGATTCCAATATAAAATTATCCATGCTCTCTCATGCTGAACAACAAATGTTTGACTACTTGAAGGAAACTTGGGCTTAACCACATTAAAACCATAGATGGATGCAAGCATGTAAGTTTGTTTTTAATACAACTCATGAATAACTATGTTTTCATCCTAATTAGATATAAAATTTAGAACATATTTCATTATAGACATATCATATTTTTGAATCAATTTCATGGTATCTTACATCTTTGGTGTCAAATTTCACAACAAAACTCAAGAGGACGTGGATGATAGTTTAGAAATCTAGCTTTGTTTGGATCGTTTAAGGTTCACAATGTTTTGGAATTTTAGGAGGCCATCCTCAAATTATTTTTTAGTTTCAAAAGCCTTCCATATCATAAAAAATGCATTTTTATGTTGATCCACAAGACACAACCCCAAGAGCCATAACAAAATACATGAATACCTCACTATTAACCCACATTTGTTATCAGATTACAACACTGTGCACCTAATCACAATTCACACAAGTAAGAAAATGAGTTAATATTGAAATGTCATTTATTCATAACTAATGGTCATATTGTCCCTAAATTTCTTTCCAATTAGATGGAACAAAAGTGGTTTGGCCCCTTGGGAATATATTTGCTTATAATTCTCATAGAGTGGCCATAAAATATTCCACAATTGTTGACACACAAATCCATTGGGATTCAAGGAGAAAGAGGCATTCATTTAGGATAATGCCTCAGTTTACAATCTTTTGTGTTTAGAGATTAAAGGGTTGAATGTATCATTTGTCATCAGTGTGTAACGCGGGTACTCTTGACCTGGGCTTGAGGGTTTCGAAGTCTTATATATTATTAATGTGATTTGTTTACTTGGGGATTTGATCCCCATAGTTGGTTTTATATACTAATATCTAGTCTGGGGATTCCCAAGGCAGTGCAACCCTATCCCCAACCTAATTGAACTAATGTGCCAAATGCGTGTGGAAAATTGGGGTTATAGAGTCTGCAAAAATAAACAATGAACCCGTGTAGATGGGAAGTTGATCAACTTACCAAATTTCCTAACATTGTGAAGCTAGTGCAGTCTCCTTTTCTAGAACGGTATCCTCTACTCGATGCTGGAAGGAATGAGGGATAGCATGATCTCCTCTACTCGATGCTCAATAGAATGATGGCTAGCACCGTCTCCACAGTCTCCTATGATCGATGCTCGATGAAATGAGTGCTAGCACGGTCTCCTCTACTCAATCCTTGATGAAATGAGACTCCTCTTATCTGTTGTGACGGGGTTAGCATGGTATCCTTTGCTCCATGGTGACAGGTCTAGAGCATGGTTTTTGTTCATATGGAACATGAGGTCTCAGATTCGACCGGTTAATTGTGCAAATGGAACCCACGAGTTGTTGACAGGTCTAGCACACAGGGTCTGTGCATATGGAACACAAGGTCTCATATTCGACCAGTTAACTATGCAAATGGAACCCACGTTCTCCTGAGTTAATTTTTAATTGTGTTAGTGCCCACCCCCCAACCCAAATTTTTAATTTTTAATTGTGTTAGTGCCCACCCCCCAACCCAAATTTTTAATTTTTAATTGTGTTAGTGCCCCCTACCCCAACCCAAATTTTTAATTTTTTCATGAAATTTATTAAAAAAAACTCATTAAACATTCTAAACATAAAACCTAACTTACCATTTTACCTTTTCCACAAGCTAACGCCCAATGCACTCTTAATCAAGTTATTTGTCATTCTATGCAAGTTGTTTTTCCCTTGGAGTGAACTAGTTACATGCTAGGAGGTTGGAAGCAAAGAAAGTTGTATCAATTTCATAATTGAAGGGGTGATTTTAATGTTTGAAAGTTGGAGCAAAGGTTTAAGCTTCAGGATTTCATCTTACTAACTAGAGCAACACTTTGCTTGGATAGATTTCCCTTGAACAACTAAGTACAAATTTGGGTGGTATTTTTGTTTATCTTCAACATTTCTTCATCGATTGGTGTAAATGTAAGGTCAACAGTGTTCATACTTATTGTTCTTAAATTTTTGGCATGCTTCTTTAGTTTTTCATGGTGTTTTTAAATTTCTAGGCATTATTTTTAGGTTTTTTTCCTATTTTCTAATTTCTAGGTAGTGTTTTCTTTATTTGTTGTTGAACACTTCCATCCTTCAATTCCAACCTTTGGGGATTTCACCAACCATGAAAAATTATTATTAACTATAAATCCTTGCCACAAGTTGCCAATAAGTAAAATCATGTTCATAAAACCAACAGAAGATGAGTCATTTCAGTGATAGCAATGGTAGTGACAATGATTCTGATCATAATGCCCAAGTAGAGGGTCAAGTTGGGAGTGGGAACAAGTTGGAAGTGGGGGTGCATATACCACCTCATCCATGTCTACTCATTTGGACAGTTAATCCAGTTCCAACCCTCAACCAGTTTTGTTATATGTAACCAAAGTATTTGGGCCCCGACCTAGCAAAAAAACTAGGAAAGTGAAGTGTTGGGTCATGTCATTGAACATGGAATATTTGTGGCCATCCTTGGGTTGGAATTTATAGTTGGGTTAGGAAACACTTTTTTGGCGTAGGTGGAAAATGGGTTAATGTATGTGCAAATTAACCATGCTTCAAAGATCTGATATTTTAAGGATGGAAATGGATGCAGATGCAAAGGACACCTTCTCTAGCCAAAATGGCATGGCCCATGAAGATGATGATGTGGAGGTAAATTCTAGTTCCAAAAGGAAACCTATCAGTAAAGAATACGCCATTATGGCTCCACCATCTCATGTTATGGCATCTTCATCTAGAAAGAAGGGATTTTGTTCTTGTACTGCAATGGAACCAACTATTACAAGGATATAAGGTATAGTTGTGGTATAGTTAGGGATAGTAAAGTTGATTGATGTCTTTTTTCTAGGTGTGATTATAGACAACAAAAAACATATTGATCTAGTTGGGGTTAGAATATCATATTGATGTGTCCTCCCTTGGTTTAGTTGGAGCTACTAAAAAGGGTATTGATCTAGTTGGGGATATCTAGGGATATTGATATAATTTCGTTAGTTTGGTTGGGAGACAAGAAAAAACACATTGAGCTAGTTGGGACTAACGAGATGGGAAAACATATCACCCTAGATTTGGTTGAGAGATAGAAAGGAATACCTTGAGATAGTAGGAGATATAAATGAAACCTAACATCTTTCCATTGGTTTTCTTAGGATCCAATAAGTAATAACAAATTGACTTATGCAAAATTGATCAACAACTTGTAGGTCATTCATGAGAAATTAAAGGATTGATTATCCCTTAACCTTGGAAGGTCAATAATCTTGTCATGATAATTCTGTGTCACAAGTGTACATCATATGAAAACCAATTAAGTTTAAATATTATTTCTCGTTGCATCAATACAAACCACATGAATTACTCACTTGGAACCACGAATGCATGCAGGGTCATGATGTACCCATTCTAAAACTTGGAAGCCTTCAAAAATGAGTTACCCTGCAAACATTGATGAACCCTTAGTTGTTTTGGTTGGGAGATTCTATAATAAATAATGGAAGCTATTAATTTAAATTTACTATTCTTAAACTCTTTTTTGACCACCTTACTAATTTGAGTTAGCAAGCTAACATGAATCAGGTTGGAAAACCTAGAGAGTTTTGAATGTCATTTAGAATCTATTGCTATCTTCATTTTTTCTCAAAATTATATATCCAATATACAGTACACTTAAATAATATACAATATGACTTAATTATGCATTGGGTGTTGTAGATGGGAGAGATTAAGTTTGTTCCTAGACTTGGATAGCTTATTCCATTTTTACACTTAAGTATTCAAATGCAAGAAAAACCACTAACCGATAGTTTATTCTTTAATATCAATTAACCAATTACTTTCCCGTATACTCTTTTATTGTAATTACTATGAACATCAATTAAATTTGCATTCCACCCACTCCCCATGTATGTGGAATTTCTAAGTATGAAGGGACAAGGATTTAAAGAACATATGCTAGAGTAATATCCCTTTCTTTCCTTAATAAGTTTTCAACCTACAATTGGTGACTCACTATTAAAAAGCCACTAAACTATTTTCCCTTTTTATTCATTCTAAGGCATAAGCTTAATGGGATAAGGAAATATAGTTAGTTTACCCTAATAATAATCCCTTACAACCTTTTATTTCACATCCTAAGACTTATCCATTTTGTCAAGGTATTGTAATTCATAGAAACTAAGCATAACCATTACCTCATGTATAATAACAATTATAACTTACTATATTATTTGTATTAGGTTCCCATCAAGTAGGTAAACATAAGGCATCATCATTTATCCCATGTCCACACACTATGGAGTCAATTTTAGCAATATATTCATTATATCCATACATAAAGATTACACTATCAAACTAAGTGTACTGAAGTCTCGTTTTTGGCATATGTTAGTCTAAAACCTAACTTGTTCCCCATGTTTGTTCCAATACATATTCAAGTATTTAATAATGTTATATATTATAGATCCTATCATTATTCCAACAAGATGGATTATAAGTATTAACATACCCTTACACATCATTCCATGTAATAGACCATTACATAACATCCTATCACAAATTTCACAAGATATTTCATATTTATTAAAATCAACTGCATGTATGGAGCTTGATGATCAGAGCACATAAATAAGGCTCACCACAAAGTATACTAAACTTAATTAAATTTTCTAATGCTAAGGACATCTCATCTATGCAAATTTCCTACTCAGGGTAGAGTCTAAACAAATGCTCATACACTTGCACTTACATCAAACATAGATATAAATGTATGTACATCAGATGGATGTCAAAAATTATTTTCAACAAGGGGATTGGAAGAATAAATGTACTGTTGGCTTAGATAACTGTTCTAGAGGTTTCCAATGTAGACCCAAGTTCTACGCGGTTCAAGGAACCAACAAAACCCCTTTTCATTGGCCCTTTCGGCAACAATCTGCGAACAGACTGAGATCTCACCTGAGGCAAAGTAATGGGGAGGATACGAAATCAGGTTTCCACAACCGGGTGATGAGTGCTTCAAACAGACTGATGAACAACGCGCTACAAGACTGCATTGTGAGCTGAGGACTGCGCGGTTCAAAGATTATTCAACAACAAGACAACACCATTGATAATTGCGCTTCCTTTTCAGACTTAACCAATTCTGATGACTTCACTTAGTGTTTTCTATCCATTCATCAATTGCCTTAGGTTATTAATCTTATGACTTATGCAATATGACAGAACACAACGTACTGCACACTTCCGATGCTACGCTTCGAGGGAGTTGCACTGCGTGAACTCTACCTAGTTAAGTGATTATCCAACTGACTTATGCATTCACAGACTTAGAAATACTTGTGCATCTAACATTCATCCACATATGTGATACTTAACATATTACTCCCATCTTCATTCTTTATGGCGAATACATATAAAAGTAGAACACATAAACTGATAAGCAAGATCTTAAGCATTCATTGTAAGCAAATAAACAGGTGCAAACATGTAAACAATCAAACAACACATAATTTAATGTGGTTCACCCCCAGGATGGAGGCTATGTCCACAAGAACTGTTGTTATATTATCTTAGGAAGGGTACAATAGTTCCAGTCTGTGCACTCAGCTGCAGACTCTCTTCTCTCTCGATAGGCCTCTGCGCACGCAGCTTGCAAAGCCTTTACAATATTCTCTCAACAGAGATCAATGTTCAACAAAGATTACAATTCATACTCAGAAGATTCAACCAACAGAGATTAACCCTTTCCCATACAAAATGTGCCCTTTTATAGATCATGCCCGCATGTCATGTCTTTGCAATGCATGGGAAAAAACCCTAAGGTTTCCCAAATTGGTGTAGTTACCCGCCACCCTGCATGTCGCCCTCGACAGCTTTATCCACTTGCTTCGACGACCTTCTTGGGCCACTCGTGGCTCTAATTCCATTCTGACAACTATAGTCATCACCACAATGGTTACAACTGCATCGTGGCCTGTCACTTTCCACCCCTTTAGCCTGCCTTTCGTCGCTGACTTAGTGGCCTAGCTCCTTAATTGCTTGCCTCCACTCTCTTAACAGGTCGCTTTCCTCTTTCTCCACTCTGCTCCTTACCCAAAATAGGTCGCTTTCCCGACTCGACCTCCCCTTATACTCTTTACCCAAAATGGTTTGGCTAACACTACACACCAGCTAAACTGCGCAAAATTGACTATGCAATCCAAACTGTGCCATCTAACTCTGCAGCCCGAACTACAAAGTTCTCAAAACTGTACTTCATCAAAATCATGCCCAACATGTACATGGAACAACCTCTTAGATTTGATTAGGGTGAATCCTCTCTTGTTTGTAACCTCAGTAAGTCACTTTATGGTCTCAAGAAATCTCCTTGAGCATGGCATGTAAAGATGGATGATTTTCTTCTTGGTTATGGTTTTTTTAGGTGTTAATTTGATCCCAATGTCTACACTAAAAATGTATATTGTGACCTCCTCATCCTTTTCCAGTATGCCAATGACCTACTTATCACTATGGGTAATCACCACTAGATCATAGTATGTGAAATATAATATAATTATCACCCATTTTAAGATGCCTAGTTTAGGCATTTTTCATTGCATTGTTGGTATTTAAATTAAACATTTTGAAAAGGGGGATCTGTACTATTTCCCAGCATAAGTGTTATCTTAAACAGATACTTCAAAAGTTTAACGTGGAATACTTTTAAGTGTTATTCATATTCGTAGAGGAATTAGGATTCATATGGAAATTTGTTGTCAGATTTATGTATTTCATCTCCTTCACGCATTTATTCTATAATTTTTTTGTTTGATTGTCGAATTGTTTGTGTGAGTCATGTAATTTGAGTCTCGAAACCCTCCCATACCCTGAATGCATGTGTCTACTCTAACCATGTTGAATTTCAGTCCATACAATCACAAATTGAAAAATTCTCAACATTGGACCCATTTGCATGTCATCAGTGATATAGAGTACAATTGGGTGGGTGAAGTCATCTTTGAGTTCGTAAAGCCTCCCATATCGTGAAGGCATGTGAACAGTCTTCCCATGTCAAATTTCATTGCATACATAAACAATTTGTTGAAATTTCAACGTTTAACCCTGCCAAAACTGTGTTTACTTTTTCAAGTAAACTTTGACACCTCGCCACTTCGGACGAGATGCTGCCTAATGCTACTTTCACCTCCTTGCTTGGGGATGTGCGTTGATCTGGTGGTGTAGTGGGTTTTCTAGCCTCCAAGTCCGCAATCTTCCCTTTATAGGAAATTTCCATCTCCATCATCTCTGTCGTGAGGGAATCTACCTTCGCCCCAATATTTACTAGTGTATCCTCAACATTTTCCTCTTCTGCGCATTCTGTAATCTTTGCGCATACCACTGATACTATCTCTTTGAGCTTGTGGTCTCTTTCTCGAGCCTCGGATAATTCTTTTGTATTTCGCTCTAATTCTTGCTTTAGCTCGTCAATGTCTTCTCTCAGCTAGGTGCTCTGGCCATATGAGGCAATGCCTCTTTCATGAATCTCCTCCACAATCTACATATGCAAATTGTTTAAGTCCTCGAGTGCTAATGACCCATTGTTGAGGTCAAAATGCATCAGGTTCTTTGTTGCTTCTTTCACCATCTTGTGTAGGAAAATGAAGTGCGAAGGCTCAAGATGCGCCACCTGAGGGTACTTACTCACAGTAGGGGGAGGCCTCTTTTGCGTGCTTGTTCTCCCCAACTTCCCTTCGGAATCTAATGCTTGATGTCCTAGGCTCATCTATGTGACCATGGTCTTCACCGTTTCCACTGCCTGAATGAGGGTTAGTTGCATCTTTTCTTGTTTGGCCTCTTTCTCTGCGCGAGTTTCCTCCCATATTTCCTAGACCTTTGTGGTGATTGTCTCGCAATCATCTACATGCAACATCGGCACCAACTTGGGCTTATCATCCTTCCTCTTCTTGCGTTGGCCTTTCGCCGATGAAGGGCTTTCAGCCGCCTTTCTCTTCTCTCCCGGCTGGTCTTCCGGCTTGTTCTGCGCAGGATATTTTTGCTCAACAATAGGTGTGGTTGTTACTTATTCCCTATCTTCACTTTTGTCTTCATCTGTCTCTTCCTCTGTCTCATCATCTTCCTCTTCTTCCTTCTCTTCCTCTTTGTTCTTTTCATAGTTGGACTCAATGTCAATTGGCTGGGCCACTTTCCATTCTGGTTCCCATTCCTCCATCATCAGTTTTATTTTCTCAGCATCTAGCCGAGAAAATCATGGATACCATAGCTCTGTATCTGTGTCAGCCCTGGGCTGAATGTACGATCTATGCTTATCTGCCATGAAACTCATTATTCCCTTGTAGGTATCTTTCAGCGGCTGTGAGACGCGCGGTGTAAGCCGAATTACATCACACAGTTACTCATAGTATGTGTAAAATACTTCATTGATTTGGTGATTCTTGGAGGACTTCGAGTTTTCCCATACGTTGGCGAAGTGTGTCCCACGACATTGCTCGTCGAAAACTGGAACACCCTAGTAGCCAGCCAGCTCTTTCCAACCGACGAAGGAAATCAATACCAATAACCACCTATAGTGGAACGGAGTTCCATTGTCCTGAGTGTCCCGGACATCTGCCAAAAACTCATTGAGCAGGTACTGCGCCCAGTTGTAAGAGGTTCCTTTCAATGTCTTAGATGCGAGTCGGATTGTTGCAGCCGGTACCTCAGGAAGTATGCTTTTGCGCAATGCATTCCCTACGAGCAGTTGAAATGTGAATTTGGTAGCTTCATCATTGATATATTTGGTAGGGAAGCCATGTTTTCCCCGTATTACGCCAAATTCCTCTGTGATTTTGTTGGCGAGCTCTTTTTCCTTTTCCTTCCCTACCATTACTTGCGAAGGGTCATCACCTCTCTTATTTAGCAACATAATGTAGTGTATGTTATCGATATTGATATCAATTTACTTGTCCAGCCATAGATATCCTTCATGTACACAGGAAAGCAAAACGCGCACTACTGCATTGAAATATGGGCTCCTATCAAAGTGTGGGATGCGCAGCAGGTGTATCAATCCAGATGGTTTGAGCCCTTTGATCCAATCCTGCACATACAGAGTTTTGACTCCGGATTGGGTATCAACCTGCCGACGCATGTATTGGTCCGGCTGAAATTGTGGGAACTTCTTCGGCTTCGACTGTGCTCCTTCTAGAAAGTCATGGTCTTCGAACTTGCAGTCTCGTACTTTCCCCAGAAGGTCTTCTACATCCCTCACCTTACTAGAAATGGGTGGGATCGGAATCTCATAAACAACATTTTTCTCCAGTTGGACAGGTGGTGCATCATCTCGTCGAGGTGGAATATACTCGTGCACGAAATAGATGGGTCGCTCCTGGAATGGGACTGGTTTCTGCGACTTTGTTTTCTTCATCCCTCCCTGATCTTTAGCTGGATGTTTATCCTTCTTCGTCTCTACAACCTGTCTTGCAGAGCTTCGAGATGAAGCACCTTTCTCCCCTGCGGGTTTCTTAGCTGGAGCCGACATCACTCCTTGTATTCCTGACTCTCTGAATATTCTCAGCACTTTGTCAATGTCGACTAGTTATCTCATGCACTTACAGACTGCTCCGCTCTATGGCTATGGAAGCTCTGAATTCGCACGCAAACGAAATAGAGTTCCCAGTAAAACGTATAAGTGTTTGGCCAAGGGATATTTATAGACCCTGTTGGTTTGGAATGTGGCGATCGACCGTTAATGAAGTAATTAATGTTTCATCCTTCATCCAAATATCCTCTGAGATCTCGGTCTTGTCGACCAATCATCATCCATGAACCAATGATGTTTCCTTAATTGCTAAAAGGTGCTAGTATTTCCAAGCTATTAAATCAGTTAAGTTAGTGTTTAATTGCCAACCTGTTATCTGGATCTTGGTGAGATCTCGGTCACTTCGCCCTTTATTATGCTCGAATGGTCATATTCATTGTTAATGCTTCATTTCGTTGGTGCCGCCATTTTGTATAACGGCCCACTAACCGGCCGACAATTTATACGGTTAACATTTTCCGTCGTGATGCGCTGGTGGTTTCGTCAAGGGATTCTTATGTTGTTCTTCTTCACACGTGTGTTTCTTCATCTTCAACTGCGCAAATGCGGTTCCACCATGTGTCTCTTGTCGCAGCTTCTCATTATTTGCAGTTGGTCTATTCAACTTGATCTGCACAACTACATTTTGAGCTTCATACTGCACGGTTCTTTTTTTCTTTTCTTTTTAATCCGCGCAACTTCACTTCTTAAAAAATGCTGCGCAGTGCATAAATATTTTTCTTTGAACTTCACGTATTTGATCAAAACTTTGTACAGACTCTTCCCATATTTCTAGTACCCAATTTCAACTATACCTGACACTTAGAAATTTCCTTTTTTCCTACTCATTGAGGGTTCTGCGAAGTAGGACTATCCCGATAGGGTTTTAGTCCACTTCCATTTACTAGGCCTGGTAATGTATCTCCTGCTAACATGGCTAACTGAACTACGCCACCGTTAGTAACATGCAAAATAGTATATGGTCCAAGCCAATGCATTTTAAACTTTCCAGGAAACTTCATAAATTTGCTATCGAACAGGAGGACTAGATCACCTACCTGAAAGGTCTTGTTCTTGATATGGCGATCATGCCATGCTTTTTCTCTATATTTATGCACTTGTTGGTGAAAGCCTGCGATGAAGCGATCTTCCTCCAAACCAAACAAGTGTAGAATCCTTTCTTCTAGTGCCTCTCGATCTTCCATGCCTGTAAATGCAGCTATTCTCAAGTTGGGTACAATATACTCCTTAGGCATTACTGCTTCCTGTCCGTAGGCCAACCTAAAAGGTTTATGGCCAGTCAATTTCTTGCAAGTAGTCATGTACGCCCATAACACAGTTGGAATGCGCGGATCCCAATCATCCCTATTGACATTGCATGCCTTAGTTAGCGCATTCTCCATACCTTATTGAAAGCTTCCACGGTTCCATTTGCTTGCGGATGATATGGTGTACTTTACTGGTGGTAAATGTGGAAGTCTTCAGTCAATGCCTCAATAGTTCTGTTCAGAAAATGAGTGCCTTGATCACTCATCAAAATCTTCGGACATCCAAACCTGGTAAGGATGTTCTCAAAAATGAACTGCGCTACATTCCTTCACTGGCTTCGCTTCTGCCCATCTAGTGAAATAATCAGTAGCAGTGATATGTATCTCGAACCAGTTCTTTTTCCTGGTGGGTTAATGGGTCCCACAAAATCAATGGCCCATTTCTTAAATTCCTGAATTGTCAACTGCGGGTTTAGTGGCATTTCATCTCTTCGCGATGGCCTTCCTGTCCTTTGACAGACATCACAGCTCTAGAAATGTTTCTTCAAATCTTTGTGAATAGTAGACCACCATAGCCCTGCCCTCAATATCTTCTGCGTAGTGGCTCTTCCTGCATAGTGACCTCCTGATGCTCCTGAATGTGCCTCAGCCAATATGAATGGCTTCTCGTGTTCTAGCACACATCTGCGCAACACTTCATCCGGTCCCAATTTGTATAGTTGTCCGGCGATTATGGTGAATTCTATTGCTCTTACTACCAGCTACTTCTTCTGCTGCGTAGTAAACTTTTTGGGTGCCAACCCAGTAGTCAAGACATCAACATTGTATTTATAGTAGTCATCTGTGATCTGTATAGCAAATAACTACGCATCAGGTAAACTTTCTTCGAGGTTAGATGGTTCTTCGCCTGACTCAATCCTTGAGAGATGGTTAGGTCCTAAGTTCAATCTGCCTGGCTTAACCACTATTTCAAAGTCGTACTCCTGAAAGAGTAACAACCATCTGCAGATTCTCCCTCCTAACACTGGCTTGTTGACCAAGTATTTCAAAGCGGAATGGTTAGTGTACATAGAGAAGTGCGCGCCAAGCAAATAGTGCTTGAATTTCTGCAATGCGTAGACCATAGCTAGACCCTCTCTTTCAGTGGTCATATAATTCTTTTCAGCAGATGAGAGCTTCCTGCTCGAAAATGAAATGGGATGGTCAATACCTCCCTCTCCTGGTTGTGCTAGCATGACGCCTAATGTTATACATGAAGCATCAACATGTACGTGAAATGGATTCTCCCAATCTAGAAAGACTAGGATCGGTGTAGTTACCATTTTCTCTTTTAATGTGTCTAAGCCTTGCTCAAATTCCGCGTTCCAGATGAACTGCGCGTATTTGTTCAACAGCTTCTCCATCGGCGTGGTTATCTGCGCATAACCCTTGATGAATTTCCTATAGTAACCCGTATGCCCCAACGTTGTGCAAAGCTGCTTTACTGAATTTGGTGCTAGCAGGTTCACAATAACTACGATCTTTGTGGGATCAACCATCAAGCCTTGTCTGCATACTTTGTGTCCCAACAGAATACCATAGGATACACAGAAAACACACTTCTTTAAATTCAAGGAAATATGATGTTGTCTACACTTTGCTAGCATCATTCTCAGCTTTTCACGATGGTTCTTCAGCAAACCAAAGACAGTCCAATCATGAAAATATGCTTCTAAAAATTTATGCATGAAATCTTTAAATGCTACAACCACAACTCTGGAAAAAATCGCAGGTGCATTCTTCAAACCAAAGGGCATCACTGTATACTAGAACGACCCCCATTCAGTGGCAAAAGTGGTCTTATGCCTGTCTACTGGATCAATTCTTATCTGATGATATCTAGAAAATCCATCAATGAATGAGTATGCCTCATTTCCTCCAACATTGTTTAATACTTCATCTGTGAAAGGGGTAGGAAATGGGTCGTGCATCGAATCATCATTCAGCTTCCTGAGATCTATGCAGATCCTGATCTCACCTTTTGTCTTCTTATCTTGGATAACCATCGGGCTTATCCACTCTGATTCTTCAACCGGCTCAATGATCCCCGCATCTAGCATCTTATCAAGTTCTGCCTTCACTCTTTCTGTGTATCGAAGATTCAGTCTATAGGGCCTTTTCTTAAGAGGCTTCCCGCCTGGCTTAAGAGGTATCTTCATAACCCCTAAGTCACCCAGAATACCTTTCATTTTTGTAAACTTTGTCGGAAATAAATCCTAATATTCATGTAGCAGGTCTACGATCTCCGCGACCGTCTAATCATCCCAGTAGTATTCAATAGATGCGAACTTCGGCTCTTCGCTCGTGCTAATGTTCACTTTTCTCGTTTTAACAGGTCCACTCATGTCTGGAATTTCAAGTGGAGGTCCCTCTACATCGCACGCTCTTTTGGACTCAGGTATATTGACGTTGCGCGGATCCTTCTCATCACTCTCCTCTTGTTCTTCATTTTCAGCAATGTTCTAGCATTCAAAGGCATGTTCTACCTACCTTCCCCATTCTGGATGTAGGTTCATAGGTACTTTGATATCCTCAAACACTCTCTCTTTGAGTTCCTTCAATGCCTCATTCATATCTGGGCATTCTACTCTGAATATTCTTTCCTTAGTGACCTACAAAGATTCATTTATACTCGGACTGTCATCTTCAAAACTGAAACTTCTGTTGAAGTTCACAATGAGGATAGTCCAATCTGTAGTTCCTCTGTGCAACTCCGTATCTAGGTACCAATTCTTTGGAGTTTGTTCCTCCAATGTATGCACAAATAGATGAACCCATTATGCCTGTGGTCTCTCCTCCCATGCTTGTGAACAGATTTCAATAGGATCTCTTGGATCCGTCTATCCATTATATTTTTCAAAGGGAAGTACAACCTTCTCAGCGAACCTGATCTGCATCAGGCGTCTGCACTGATCCCATGTTGTCAATGTTCCCTTATGCGCAGCCCACCATCTGGAAGGTGTCTCGCGCAATGACATGTCTAGTACTGGTAAGATATGTTCAGCTGCAACTGAGACAATATATTCTTGGATAAATGAATAAACATTAGATGAACCTTCATAGATGGGAATTGGACTTACCTATCTTCCAATCCAGTGTAATGACTTTGTGATCTGCGCGCATCTTCCGGGGGATACCTCATGCATTCTGGTATGCCAATTCTACAGTCCTGCATCGGAGTCTGAGATGCAAGAACTATCACATCGCCAGCTGAGTGTTCCATCCGCAATAGGATTAATGTAGTCAGCATCATTCATAATCATCTTGTTGATGCGGTCTAGATCTTGAGCTCTGGATTCTTCTTGAATCGACTCGTTGTATCATTCACCTTGCGAAGGGTATAATGGTGCGATGACCCTTATGCCCTGACCTTCAAAGATCATCTTCTTTGTTTTTAGATTTATGATGGCGAGGTTATCCATAGCCCAGTCAATTCCCAATAGTGCTGGATAAGGCTGACTATCATCCACTATTTCGATAACCTAGAAGTCTGCATGACTTCTCACTCCATCAATATCAACAATAACATTGGATAACCTTCCAAAAGGTATGACTTTCTGCTGATTTGCTAGCCTCAACTGTATAGGTGACCACTGCAGTTTTGGTCTCCCCATCTGTTGCCATGTTTGCTTAGTTAAAACATTTACTTCTGACCCTAGGTCAAGAATGATTTCATACATCTCGTAGTCTCCTATCTGTGCATTGAACCTCATTTCTCGGGTTGTTCCCTTATGGCTCTTAATGTGATGAACTGCGCTCTCGGCAGTCTCCTTCTCGTTGTGTGGTTCATATTGGTTCAACAATTTTTCTAATTCCACTACAACATCTACGCTCTTGAAAAGTTTCATGCAGCTCCGTAGGAACTGCACAACAGAAGTGCTTGTCTCTGTTGCGGTGCACGTCTTGTCATATGCCGCTGGCATGTCTTTCATCTACGGTACTTCACTGCGCAACGGGATTCTTGGTGATATAGGTGTTGGTTCTTTGAATATGTCCCGAGCTTCTTCAAATACATCTTTATTTTTCTCTATATTTAAAGCAGGTGCTTTCCCAGTAGCTTTTCTTATCCAAATCATTTCAATAGGCGTCTGCTTAGTATCAAACATCCCAGAAATCGAAGCTTGTGCTCCTCTATCCCTTCCTGTTGCAGTGCCACTTCGCATCACCACATCGATACTTGGATCCGCATCCCTTTTCTTTGTTGTGATCAAATGAATGTTCGGGTTCGACGCATCTTGCTTTCATTTTTGCATTTCTTCTGCTAACACTGGGCAGTCCTCAATAACATGATCAAAAGATTTACAGTAATTACAAGTAGTGCATGCATTGGTACACTAGATAGGTGGCCTGGATGGCCACAGTTATAACATATTACCTGACCTCGGCCTCTTCCTTGTGTTGGGACCGCATTTCTTCCTCTTCCGCGGTATCCTCCACAGCCTCTATATGTGCCTTGATCATACTGCGCATTATCATGCTTCTGCGGAGTTTCTTCTTGGACTCTATATACTCCACTATCACGCATATGCTCCATGTCTTGCTTTCTTTCCTGCATGAGCTCATACGCCCTACAGTTGGATTCATCATGTCCAACTGACTTACAGAAGTTGCAATATAGTTTCTTAGGGGTTCGGACGTACTTCTGTATCATATAACAGTCTTTAGGCCGGTGTCCTCTAGTTCTACAAATTTCACACCACAATGCTTGGTTCTGATTCAGTGGATTTGGTGCTCCACTATTAAGGTACTCTGAAAATAAAGGATAGTGCTCTCTGGTGTGTCCTTCTCCCTTGCAACCTGTACACCAAATTTCTTGTCTCTGTTCTTTTCCCTTCTTCATATCCTGTAGTTGTAGTGTTAGGGTAGCTAATTGTGTCTGGATCTAAGACATTCCAGTGCTAGTCTCACCTATCGGTGAAGCCTCCAAATTCATCGCGATCTCCAAGGCTTCTTCCTACAAAGCAACCTTTGGTTGCATTAACGGTAATCTGATGTGGGGCAATAGCACAGCTATAAACCATTCTTGGTGCTATTGCGGTGCTATGACAAAGTCGACTTGGTCTAGCAGTGTCTTAAATTTTTGGTTAAATTCCCATACTGTTTCATTAGGTTTTTGCTTAATTTCCTTTAATTCTGTTATACATTGGGATTATGATTTCGGTTTCTTGAACTCGCTCAATAGTGCAGCCTTAATTTCCACTTAATTTCTATTATGTCCCTGAGAGTACTTCATGAAACAATTCAAGGCTCTATCTATGAACGTAGTGACGAGCTGTGCTCTCTTCACAGCATCATCCTGAACCTGCTTAACACTCCACACGGTTCACATAGAAACCAGTGTTGCTCAAGGTATTCTAGACCCGTTCCCCTAAATATCGGTAGCTTGATGTCGCCAATCATCCTCCTTCTAGGTGGCGCAGTACTCTGAGTAGTGTTAGGGATAGTACTGAGCGGATTGTTCTGAATCAGGATATTCTGAGATGGAATAGTCGAATTTGGAATGGTATGAGTACCTACTCCAGCGATGTCATTGGTATTGACGCTCTGAGGATTAGGAATATTAACAACGGGAGGGTTCTAAACTGACGGATTCTGAGAAATAGGGGGCGCGGTGTTCACAACCGACGGATTCTGCGGAGTAATAGGCTGATAAGTGGATGATAGAGGTGCAGTCTGACTATCCAGCTCACATGGTATTTCGGTATCTACGCGGAGTCCATGTTGTCTAAGATTTTTCTCAGTAGTATACTTATATCTCTTTCCACTTCTAAAATTATGTGTTTCTTCGTCAAAGTCACTATATATGCTATTTACCATGACAGACTCAAACATTTCACTACATTCTTAAAACACCTTTCTCAGCTCAAATCATTTTAATGTATAAACTCAAATTGTTCAGGTACTTACCTTTGAACCCTTTGAAGAACTCTGTTTCAGCTGCGCTGTAGGATTTTAGCATGTCCATAGCGAACTCTGTCACGAATCCTTCCAATATGTTGTCAACCCAGAAGTCGACTGCTCGCGAAAGTGGGCTATCTATCGCTTTGAGCCTCTCAGTAAGCTCTAGAGTCCACTTAGTGGGTACTTCTGGCTGAAAACAGTTCTTTCGCTCTACGAGCCTTGATATCCACTCATGCAACTCATTTCCAAAAGATGCCCAGAAAATTTCGTGAATATCTTTCCACAGGTATTTGCTCAACCACTCTACGTCAAAGAGACGCGGATGTCTATTTTCCTTCCTTGCGAAGTCTCTTTCTGTCTTATCACACCAATCCCAAATATCTTTATTGCTTGGATGCCAATTTTCTGCACTCAACAGAATCTTTTATTCTGATCACATCACTATTTCTAGCGCAACAACTCATCACGGATTCTTAGCGTGGCAACGGAACCATTTGTTGGCTTAGGATAATTGTTCTAGAGGTTTTGTTGCCGCTGACTTAGTGGCCTAGCTCCTTAACTGCTTGCCTCCACTCTCTTGACAAGTTGCTTTCCTCTTTCTCTGCTCTGCTCCTTACCCAAAATAGGTCGCTTTCCCGGCTTGACCTTCCCTTATACTCTTTACCCAAAATGATTGTTGCGCTGACACTGCGCACCAGCTAAACTGAGCAAAACTGACTATGCAATCCAAACTGCACACTCCCCAAAACTGTGCCATCTGACTCCGCAACCCGAACTGTGTAGTTCCCAAAATTGTACTTCATCAAAATCATGCCCAACATGTACATGGAACAACCTCTTAGCTTTGATTAGGGTGAATCCTCTCTTGTTTGTAACCTTAGTAAGTCACTTTATGGTCTCAAGAAATCTCCTTGAGCATGGCATGTAAAGATGGATGATTTTCTTCTTGGTTATGGTTTTTTTAGGTGTTAATGATCCCAATGTCTACACTAAAAATGTATATTGTGACCTCCTCATCCTTTTCCAATATGCCAATGACCTACTTATCACTATGGGTAATCACCACTAGATCATAGTATGTGAAATATAATATAATTATCACCCATTTTAAGATGCCTAGTTTAGGCATTTTTCATTGCATTGTTGGTATTTAAATTAAACAATCTGAAAAAGGGGATCTGTACTATTTCCTAGCATAAGTGTTATCTTAAACAGATACTTCAAAATTTTAACGTGGAATACTTTTAAGTGTTATTCATATTCGTAGAGGAATTAGGATTCATATGGAAATTTGTTGTTAGATTTATGTATTTCATCTCCTTCACGCATTTATTCTATAATTTTTTTGTTTGATTGTCGAATTGTTTGTGTGAGTCATGTAATTTGAGTCTCGAAACCCTCCCATACTGTGAATGCATGTGTCTACTCTAACCATGTTGAATTTCAGTCCATACAATCACAAATTGAAAAAATCTCAACATTGGACCCATTTGCATGTCATCAGTGATATAGAGTACAATTGGGTGGGTGAGTCATCTTTGAGTTCGTAAAGCCTCCCATATTGTGAAGGCATGTGAATAGTCTTCCCATGTCAAATTTCATTGCATACATAAACAATTTGTTGAAATTTCAACGCTGGCCCCGGTCAGAGGTCATTGTTGGCCACATCTACTCACAATAGAGTGTCTTTTAGCTGTGCCTTTTAAAGATGATTCGAGACACACATTCTGGCATCTAGTGCAAGGGAAATAATGTCGATAAACAAGTACTTAATGATAAATTGCACATGCTTCATCAGTTATTTCTTGTCTTTGTTTTTTTCTCTCATCTATGTTTTTTGCTCGATACAGAGGAGTAAGAACCCATTATTTCAAGATGAAATGTCGTCTACTGCCAAAGTTGAATGATATAAATATGAATGAGCTTCTATTGGTTTCAAGAATAATTTATTCTATGTTGTACAAGGCCAACCATGTGAAGGTGGAATCTCATATGGCCCCTCCCCTCCCCCTCACTTCACTCTCAATTCCCCAATACCTGATCTACAAAACAGAAAATAATCGAAAGAAACATACTAATTAGATTCAAGCATAGAAACTACCAAAAAAACAGTAATTAAGGTAAAGTAAATTATCATGTGTTTGTAAATTAAAATTTTGGTTTAGCACGATTATGTACATTGTGGCCATTATTTCTAGGTTTGACATGTTATGTACGATACAAAAAAATGGCATAAAACTTACAAACATGTAATAAACCCACATATGTAAATTATTTAAACAAAATAATTCATACAAATTAAAATATATAGCTGCATACCTCGTCCAAGTCAAAATATGTATCATTCTTCTTATGTATCTTCTTCTTCATCCAACTCGACATATGTATCATCATCTGATTCAGAAACAATGTTGAAAGGATTGACGATATCATCATCGTCATCATTGTCATTTTAGAGCATATCTTCATCGATATCATCATCAAGATATGGTACTACATCGTCTCCTACACTTATTTCATCTTCTTCGTATGTTGACCCATCTTCTTGCTCTGGCTGATCTGCATCATCTTGATCTTCTTCACTATCATATTCTTCCTTTATAGTATACTTTATTGTCATTCCTCTTTGATCATATCTAACAACAAACGACCAATCCCTCCTACCTGGAACATTTGAGTAAAAGACATGTTGACACTGGCTTGGAAAAATTAGCAATCATTTTTATTTTCAAACATTGTTGTTTTAATCATCGGAAATCCGTTTTCATGCTAAATAACAGTTCTCTCCTCATAACCTCCATGCAGTAGTAATCTATACCATTTGACATCGAATAGTACTAATTTGAAAGAATTAAAGTCACACTCAATTATATCATCCAAATACCCATAGTATTCATTTTCACTTTCTTGGGGATGTATGTCTCTACTAGAGGAAACATTTGTGACCTAGAATACTGCAATTATCCCACTATCAAAAAATTTATTGGTTTCATCCAACTTTTTGATGCAAAATTTACAGTCATTGCACCACATAGCCTTGTGGTGTTTCAACTGCAATATGCGAGACATGTAAAAGATGGATTGACAATTAATAAACATATTTATATAACTTGGAAAGTATATGAAATTAACACACCTACAGACACATTAATATAATATAAAATAACTAAATAAAATGGGTGAATTTGCATCTTTCAGACCATATGCTAAATCTATTTCCCTCTGTGTAACATCATCATCTCCATTACAACGAGCTTCTCTAACCAATTTAGACAGTTTTTTCCATGATAACCTACCACCATGACGTTCTTTACATCTTTCAATCCATACCTTCATCCAGTCGAGATTGTTTGCAATGTATAAATGTATTGCCTCCCAATCTCGATGATCTAACTCAAAAAATAATAATTCAACAATATTAGATATTAGTTATAACCATGGTAAACATTAATAAATGATGAAAGAATATTTATTAAATGAGTATGAACATATATACCAAAAAAAAAAGTTGCATGGATCATAAATCTCCACAATTTAATTACCTCTCACTTTCTTCATTCTTCCTTTCCCTAACAGGTGCTCCCCTTCAAATATTTCGATGGAGTTCACAACCCAAGTACAATCCACTGCATGCATAGATCGTGCTGCTAGCCTAGGAAGATAGTGACTAATATACAGTATGGATTGATATACCATATATCCCCTCACCATAGAACCCTCGGGACGTGCTCTATGTCTAACCAAAGCCTTCAATGATTTCAAGTGCCTCTCCACCATCCACATTGATCTTGTGTGTATAGGTCCACACATTTCAATCTCCTCAAATTGGTGTATGACGTAATGTTCTTATGCAATGAAAAATGTTGGAGGTAGATACTGTTGCATTTCACACATTAGCCTAGGAATTTCTCTCTTCCAATACTTTATATCATCTTAATGTATTTCTTTCAATGAAAACCATCTACAGATTATGACGCAAGACAATAACATGTTTCAACAAAACATAATATATATTACAATACAAGTAAAACACATCTCATTAAGTATAACAAAAAATTGAAAAAACATTTTGCATATAAATTAATCATATGTACTTACCTCATGTATTTGCCAAGATCATATATAACTTGTTTGACATTGTTGTCAAAGTCGTTTCCAGGAGAGATAGAGGAAGAACATATTGTAACAATAAAAAATAAACGTTATATGTTTCAAAAGTAAACAAAAAAAACAAAAATCTTAAAAGATAGATACAACCAATATATAAATATGAATACCAAAATTATTACCTTAAAGAAGGTATGCCAGTCATGGGTTTTCACCCCACCAAATTCAACTTTCTTGGTTAAGATATTATTTATGTTTGAAGAAAAACCCGTAGGAAATTTAATTCTCTGAATGATCTCTTTTACATCATTGCTTTGCTACTCTGTTAATAACCATGGAAGGTTATTCTGTTCTCCATCGCTATTTGATCATATCACACTTCGCATTGCATGATTGGATTTCTCAATGTCTGTACAAATTTTGACAATTTTTTATTTATCCCTTCTGCCATCTATGAT
Source organism: Larix kaempferi (assembly GCA_027924585.1). Lineage (NCBI taxonomy): Eukaryota > Viridiplantae > Streptophyta > Pinopsida > Pinales > Pinaceae > Larix > Larix kaempferi. The sequence continues at coordinate 2,595,060 of BSBM01000535.1, read as the reverse complement.
TCGCCATAATGTTTCTGTCACATTCTTCCCAATAAGCATCGTATCATAAAAATGAGCTATTTTTAGCAGCTCATAGTAGGGAAACCTCATGAATCGAGTGGGATAAAATTTCATTCCTCGTGGAATCCCATTATTACTACCTTCATGACAACGGCCTTGATGAAGCATCAAACAAATGACAACAATAATTATCAAACACGGTAAAATAAATTTAATACTTAAAATAGAATTTCAAATTCAAAACAATATTACATATACAATACATAAACAGATTGCGTACCTTGATGATTTATGTTATATTGCAACCTCCATATGTGAGGTTTCATTCTTCGTGGTTTTAATCCAGCCTCTTATTTCCCATTGAAAATATGTTTTTCAGTAGTATGAAACCTATGGGTCTTCGAGAGGAAGTGCCTATACTCATCAAACACCATCTTTCCTAAAGATTTTGAATAACGATACTTCATATTAGGACCACAAACTAGACATGCAAACTTACCATTTTTTTGAAGACTTGCAACATATGGATTAATATCAATTATACGATGGATTTGTAAAAAAACATGCATGATATATTCAAAATAATTATATAGTATTAAAGTGCAATGAAACGTTAATACATACCACAAAAATGTGTTAGTCCTGGGGCACCATGAATTGTCCATACAAGTATTCCATGGAATTGAAATCTCTTATGCTCGATTAGTTTACAGATGTCATACATAGTGATATCGTTCCATAATTGTATTAGCTCATCGATAAGAGGCTCAATATATACATTCATATATTTAACTTGGTACTTACCTAATTGTTTGGAATTACACATAATTACTACCATGATATGTATATATAAGTAAATAAATAAATAAACGATAGTATGCAAAAAAAAATACAAATGAAAATGTCACATTCGAAAAATTAATATAGACAAATACATGGAACAATCATTGTCAACATTATGTGCTCCCTCTTTATTGACATCCAAGGACGAATGTTATTGTTGATAATAAAAATAGTCCACACTAAGTAAATAGATCTAAGCTCTCTGAATGGATTAACACCATCAACTTCCAGTGAAAACCTAATATGATGAGGTTCATCTTTAAAATTTGGCCATTTTTCCTCAATTTCCCTAAATGCATATCCATCTGCAGGCATTCGAAGAATACCATCTCCACTTTTGTTCCTAGCATGGTAATCCATAAATTGTGATATGCTTTTGCACCTGAACGGTCGTTGCAAATGTGGAATTAGGGGAATATGACGATTCAATATCTACTAATATGACATTCCGAGCATTCATTTTTTGACGCATGGTGTCCATAATATATAATATGATCATTAGGACATGCATCTATACTTTGATACTCCATTCCAATGTCTTTCATAACAGCAAGTAAATCTCGATATGTGTGAGGTAAAATATTTGATGATGGTAACAGAAATTCACCTAACAATCTACAACATAACAGCTAACTAGTTAATGTAAAGAGTATTAATCGTAAATATTGCATTCTTATTTAACACTTTAATTAACACTAAAAAAGGCAAAAAAGTCAACCTTTATGTATATCTGATGAAACATATTACATACCTTAGGATCTGTGTCATACAATTGTTCGACAAATGATTCACAACATTTAAGTTCATTAGAAGCAATGTAGCACAGAGAATATTTGCTCTTGACCCTTTATAAAGTCATTTATTTGCCTTTTACATCAAAGGTTCATCATAAATACCATCACTGTCCCCATCCTCATCTAGCCAACCGAACAAGTCTTGGATCATTTGATCTCTCCCATCATTTCTACTACTACTTGGGGCATTCTGCAGAAATTTAGAGGGCAACTCTAACTTTATAATTATGAGTAATCATGCAAAATTAGTGCATGTATAAAAAATACTAAAACAATATAAAAATTTACAAAAAAAATCAATATTAAGAAATATAATGAATATATATAGAGTTAATTACCATGGGACGATATTCATTCAATCCCCCATCCATGTGACCATATTTCCTACAATGTTTTCTAGTTGTTGCTATTAAAATTATCACGGGACGTCTCATAAAACAACTATTGCAAGGGCAAAAACATCTATCGTCACCCTTTTCACCCTCTTCATTTCTTTCCCCACCTCTAATATTTTCTGACATTCTTCCCACAAAAATACAGTGATGTTAATAAAAAAAATCTGCTTTTCACTTGACAAGAAGACCTTACACCCTTTCCAAACCGTCGTTATAGAAAAATTGTTGCAACATGGTTAAAATGGAGGATATTTATAATTTTTAAACCATCGAAATTCTGACGAAATTTTACCAAGTCAACATTGACTTCCTTAAACCATGGCAAACCATTGGAAAAGAGAACGGCTATTTTTGGTTTCGCCGCAATTGCAACGCATTGTTATGTACCATCGCAATTGAGACGCATTGTTATGTATCGTTGTTATTGCGACGGAACGTCATATAGTGTCGCAATACTGACTACAGGATATTATTTCATCAAGAGACCAACGATATCAAGGAGGACAAACAAATTTTTAACATTTTAACATTTTATCTTGAATTTTCCAACAATACGGTCGATTTAGTCCGTACCGTCCGAATCCTTTAGTTGGAATTTGGTCCAAATGTACTAGTGCTTGGATATTAAAAGGGATATTTTCTTTAAATTTTAATGGAATGGAGGTGCATCAAAGAGGGGTTATCACCTCGTCAATTGGAAGACCCTTACCCAACTGAAAGGAGATGGAGGATGGGGTTTAAAACACATTCACCATTTTAGTGATGCGCTAGCAATAAAAAACTCATGGAATCTTATAACAAATAAAAACCTTTGGAAGAGTATTATAGTCCATAAGTATTTGGCTCCAAGATCTATGTTGGATTAGATTTGGTCATCCCAAAAAAATACAAATTCAGTCTCAAATCATTGGAATGCAATTATTACAACATTTCTTGTCACCGATCGATACCTTTCCTAGAGAGTAGGGGATGGCATGTCAATTCATATCATATATGACGCCATTATAGACTATGGTGAGGCCATTATTGATAGTGGTGAGGACACTTTAATCCATGAATACCTCATAGAATCCCTTCATGACAAGGGATAATTTCATTTTAACCGGGTGGCGGATGCTAACTCCACCAATGGTTGGCACTAGGACTAGTTGACCACGATGCAATTGGTCTTCCTAGTAACCTTTCCTCTCAGTTGGTCCTTAAACAACTTTAGGGGGACTATAGTGTAAATTTGGGCTACAAGGCATTCTATAATTACGATCCCCCTATGTGAAGGCATTGGTGGTCCAATATTTGGAAGGTCCACATGCCATTGAAGACCAAACTTATTTCATTGCATAACAAGATCCTTACATGGGAATTCTTGTATAGGAGGCAAGTTCAAGGCCTAGGTCTCTACACTTTATGCAAATAATCGAAGGATTCCAACACTCATATGGTCATCCATTTCTCTTTTGCAAGACATATATGGATCCTCGTAAAACAAATATTTAGAAAAATGGTAACTCAATCTTGGTTGGTATGACTATAGAGGAATGTTATCTCGTTGGTTTGGTAGACATGACTTAAAATCACTTCGATCCATCCCAATATTAACTCTTTAGAAGATCTGGCTAGCACGAAATGCATCAATATTTGAGCAAAGAACTATTTCCCTCCCAAATTGTGGTTTAGGTGGAAGCCATTTTTCAACATTTCTAACAGATCCCCTTAACAAAGAATCCTCGTCAAACTCAACCACTACAAATTGACAAGTCCACCCATGGACCTTTTTAGACAAGGCATGCCAACAGTCAACAGTCGACTCACTTAAGTGAAATTGGTGGCCTCTTATTCATTAATGAATATCACTATCTAAAATTTAAAGCTTGTATAGGACCATGCACCAACAATTTTGTTGAGTTAATGGCACTTTGATCGATGTTAATGCTTGCTTTGGTCAAGAGCATTCTAATTATACAAGTAGTCGCAAGGTGGACAGGCCATCTCCACAAGGAGATGAATATGTATGCCGCCACATTGTCCAAGGAGGCTCTTCATCTCAAGAAACCCTTTCTCCTAGTGGAACAATGTTGCGATGGAGGCTCCTCTAAGTCTTGGAAATCCCTCTAAGTTATTAAACAACAAGTGCTTCAAAGAGACTCCTTTTGATTATTGATTGACAGGCAATCACATCAATGATGGATACTACATTCGCATAAATTATAGTAGCTTTGAAAGGTTTCGTTGGGATAGATGTGGCTTTTTAATGTATGTTTGTCATAAAAACAAATCTTTGATCATGTCGAAGACACTAAAGAGAGACAATCTCTCATTTGGACATATTGCACACAATGCTCATGCACATGAAGTATGTGTTTTGTATTCCAAAGGAATATAAAATGCATTTTTTTATAGGGAAAAAATATAATTGTAAATGAGTTATATTTTAGAAACTTAATAGATGAATTATTTAACTAATTCAAAATCCTTCAATCACATCCTAAACTTTTTTATAATACAATATCATTGAAGATCTTATTAACTAGTAATTCATTTCTCTAGAAATATATAGAAATGTGAACATTTAATTTGATTTCTTAACTATGTTCATTTTATAAAATTGTTATTGAATATCTTCATATGTTCATAAAGAGAGTTTTATTAGCAAGTTGATTCATACTCTTGGGTGTTGTGATCATATGTGGACTATTCTTTTCGTGACAATTTCACTGATCAAAGAGTTTGGTTCCATGGTTGTACCTAAAAAATATTGTTATGACCCTCTAGTCAATGTAAGGTATCACTTCTATAAGTAAAGACTAGGTCTACCTAAATCTAGGCCCACACGAGTATGGAATTAGTATATAAGTGATTGGTATAGCCATTTATACACAAAGTTGTAGATAATCATTTGATATTGTTACCTTTGGTATGATTTCGATAACTCATAATTCATTTATCTAACATGTACAAATGTGCATATTTATTTTGACTTGCCCATATTAATTTAACTACATCCCACCTCCACATTACTAACTTCATTAATCATATATTTATAAATGAGAGATAATTATAAAAACGACTCACATTTTCAATAAATCTTGAATCTTGTTTATCCTCTTTCACTGATGTCCTCATAATGACAAGCAAAAAATTTAATATATGAAAAATCATTTAATGACTCCCAAACTAACTTCCAAATGAATATTCAATGGCATTACATTGCAATGATCACAAATTAGGGCTTTGCATGGTAGTCTAAACACATGGGGTATTGAAGAATGGGAAATAAAACATTAATACAAAACGTAATTAACATTCACAACAAAATGCCTTGCCCAACAAGGTCTACTCATTCTCGTTAGCATTTAGATTACAATCAACCTACATATATCACAATATCACTTGCAATCACTTAGGGTTTTGTAAGACCTTCCATCCTCTTTATGGTTTACTTCCTTCTACATAATAAACACACTTGGTGCATAAATATCTGAAATGAATCCAATACACATATCTTGTGGCATCTTGAAATCCATTCTACACCTATAAAATTACATCTCCTCTCTCTTAGCCTCATTCGATTTTTTTGTTTAAATCCCCCAAAACCTTGAATCCTTATAGCTCTTTGGATAAAATTGGAGATAATGAAGAGGACATGGATGATATCTCCTTCAAATGCCAATGAAAGTGACCACAAGCAATGTCTAGGTTCTATCAAACTTAGTGGAAAACAAGGGTTTTAATAGACTCAAGCCTCATAGTTAGGGTTTTTTTTAAGAAGAAAAAGTTGTTAATTTCCTCTTGAGAATTCCCCTACAAGTGATAACATTAAAATATGCTTACTTTTTCTAGACTTGATGAAGGTAAAGATGTGTTGCTACTTTGATCAATCTCCAATTAAATTTTTAGTTATGGATTGTTCTTTCCACTACTAAATGTCATTCGGTTATGCAATTGATGGTCATTGTTTGACCCATAGTGCAACACATTGGCACAAAAGTGAAATTGACCTAGGAACAATTAGTATTCTTGGTGCACATGAGCCACAGGCTAGCACACACATGTTATTGAGGTGTACATGTGTGGGCCACTAAGAAGTGCACACATAGGTTGAAACTTGGAATGCATAATATGAATTCAATGTCCCAAATGTAGAAGGGTTTTGCAATCGTGGGAGCGCTACTCCTCAACCCCACCCATGAGTGACAATGGGAGGTCGCTAGGTACACAACCTCTTAGACCCCTTAGGGGTTGTATACCTCATTATTGTGCTATAGCACACGTCTAGGGGGTTCTATGGTACCTATGGTACCTAGGATAATTTTTTAAAATGCCTCAAGTGGATCTTAAAAGGATTAACCAAAGTTATGGACAAAATTCATTTTACTTCAATTTTCCCAAAGGTTCTTGTAGGAGAAAAGGATTGCCAAAGCCATTTCTAAGAAAAAATCATTTTACTTTAATTCTGCTAAAGCCTAACCTAATATAAGTATGGAACACGCCCATTTGGTTCTGTGTTTCATGTGGCGATGTAAAAAAGAAGATGCACCCCATGGGCCTTTTTCAACAGGGCATGCCAAGGGTCAGCTCACCTTTGGGAAATTGGTGGCCTCTTATTCATTAATGAATCCCACTATCTAAAATTTAAATCTTGTATAGGACAATGCACCAACAATTTTGTTGAGTTAATGACGGTGTGATCATTATTGATGCTTGCTTTGCATACATTGCTCACACAAAAGAATATAAAATGAATATAAAATGCATTTTTTCTTAGGGGAAAATATAATTGTAAATGAGTTATATTTTAGAAACTTAATAGATGAATTATTTAACTAATTCAAAATCCTTCAATCACATCCTAAACCTTTTTATAATACAATTGTTATTGAATAGCTTCATATGTTCATTTTATAAAATTGTTATTGAATAGCTTCATATGTTCATAAAGAGAGTGCTATTAGAAAGTTGCTTCATACTCTTGGGTGTTGTGATCATGTGGACTATTTTTTCATGAGTTTCAACCACCAAAGAGTTTAGTTCCATGGATCACTTGTATAAGTAAAGACTAGGTCTACCTAGATCTAGGCCCACGTTAGTATGGAATTAGTATATAGGTGATTGATATAGCCACTTGTATAAGTAAAGACTAGGTCTACCTAGATCTAGGCCCACGTTAGTATGGAATTAGTATATAGGTGATTGATATAGCCATTCATAAACAAAGTTGTAGATAATCATTTGATATTATTACCTTTGGTATGATTTGGATAACTCATAATTCATTTATCTAGCAACATGTATAAATGTACATATTTAATTTGACTTCTTACCCATATTCATTCAACTACATTCCATCTCCAAATAACTAACTTCATTAATCATATATTCATAAATGAGAGATAATTATAAAACATTTTTAATATATCTTATTTATCATCCTTTAATGATGCCCTCATGATGTCAAGCAAAAATTTTAATATATGAAAAATATTTTAATAACTTCCCAACTAACTTCCAAATGAATATTTAATGTCATAATGACATTGAGATCTTAAGCTCAAACAAAGTGGAATCCATTCACTCCGCTGAAATTGACTTATGCCGCCTAAAATATTGAACCCTAACCAAACAAACTTGATTAGGGGACAATTTACTCTAGATAATGTCGTTGTACGGGAGTGCATAGAGTTGCATCATCCTTGAACTTTTATTTTAGGTAAGCCTTGGGGTTTGGCTCCTCTGTGAGTTTGCCCAAACACTTTCATGTTTCTACACATTTTGCTTCGCATCTAGTTGTGGTGGTCAATTGGCTAAAACCCGTGCGAAAGAGAAAAACATTATCAGATTCTTGGGTGGCTTGAAATCCAAGGATGGTCTTGCATCAACTTGCCCACAAAAAGATTAAAAAATGGATCACTAAACCTTTGGCCTTCACTACCAATTTCACCATTGTACAAAAATGTTTGTGATCCCATATTTATTGCTCATGATGTTAGGTTCCTTCCATGCATGCCTATCATTGCAAAAGGTTGTGGGTTTCCTTTGGGCCCTCAACTTGGGAGGCAAAGGGTTCCACTATTATTTAGGAGCTATTTTGCATTTTGAGAAATGAGTGATATGAAGATCCTAAAAATTAGTACACAAGACCATTTGAGCTATGAAAAGCAAGGAAGCCTAGAAGGTGCTTTGAAAATATTATATTCTCAAAGAGTGCCTATGCCAAAATTAGTACACAAGACCATTTGAGCTATGAAAAGCAAGGAAGCCTAGAAGGTGCTTTGGAAATATTATATTCTCAAAGAGTGCCTATGCCAAAAAAAACACTCTATTTTGATCAATCTCCATATTTTTTGAAATTTGGAAGGTCTTTCTCAATAAAAGTCTACATTATGCTAGTATTAAAAAAACCATTCAGTTCACTTCCATTGTTGTTAGGTGAGAAAAAACTATTCAGTTCACTTCCATTGTCTTCAGGTGAAACACATTGAAGTTTAAAAATGATGGGGGCTCTACTCCTCAAGCCTTAGTAATTTGGTGCATCTAATTCACAAACCAGTAATTTGGTGCATATGATTCACAAACCACGAGTTGGTACACACGAGTATGGTGGTACATGTATAGTCACTAAGACATGCACACATAGGTTAAAACTTTGGAACACATAATATGAATTCAATATACAAAATGTTGCATAGATTTTACAATACTAGGGGTTGTAGTCCTCAACCCCGCCCATGAGCGATAATACAAGACCTCTTCGGGTATAGTGTCTTGGGCCCCACTTCATTCTTCTCCCAAGGTACACATCTAGGTAGTAAGTTAAAAGAGAGTTGATTCTTGCACATTATCCAACAATTTTTCTAGCCAAAATTCAATTCCAAAGAAAAAAACGTGTAACTAAATTCCAACAAAAATCACCAAAAAGATACAAATCATCACCCTTTTAACCTACTCCACACATATAAGGATGCTACACTTATTTTGATTAAAAGGATTTAGACATGGATAAGGTTGGCCATTAATTTGATGATCCTAAAATATTACAATAGCAAGACTCTAGTACACTATGGTACCTAGGATAAGTTTTGCACAGTCCCTAAGTGGATTTTAAAAGGATTGAAGAGTGCAGTGATGAGCAAAATATCCCAATTTGCTAAGTGGATCTTAAAAGGATTGAAGAGTGCAGCGATGAGGATTTTAAAAGGATTGAAGAGCGCAGCGATGAGCAAAATATCCCAATTTCCTAAGTGGATCTTAAAAGGATTGAAGAGTGCACTTTATCAGATCTCTGGAAACTACATGCCCCCAGTGGATGCGTCCGCACACAGCCGACTTAGGATTATATTGGTAGAACAGATGATAATAGCCCTTGTGATGCGCAAAATATCCCAAAGGTACAATTTTTGCAACAACCATATGCAGATATTAAAAAGGATCGACGAAGTATTTCTAAGAAAAAATCATTTTACTTTGATTGTGTTAAAAGGCCAACCTATATAGCTACACTATGGAAGACCACCCATCTCGTTTTCTGTTTCTTGCCACGGTGAAAAGAAGAGGCAGCACAAGACTTGTGCACACAGCCTCTATCAAGAGGATCTTGCGTAAACCAAATTGAGGCAAAAGTCATAGTGGAGGTCATAAAAGTAAAAATATATAAAGCCAACACCTTGGAGGTTATCAAGGGGTGATCTGAATTCCAAACATCCAAAGAATAATATTATGTTAACAATGAAATTACAATAGAAATATATCCAAATTCTAAATTCCATGAAATTTTCCTGGTAAAAAGATCTATACGAATAATATCATGTTGATAATGAAAATTATACTATGAATAATATCATGTTAATAATGAAAATTATAATATAAATATAAAAAACACAGTTATAGTGCATTTAGACATGCTTTTTACAACCTACTATGAAAGAGAAATGTAATTTCATGTTCTAGGTAGAGTTCACACAGAGCATCAAGTATCAGTTCACACAAAGCATCAAGAAAATCAAAATTTTCCAGTTCCAGTAGAGTTAACACAGAGCATCAATTGTACATCAAGTAAATCAAAGTTTCCTAATATCAACCCTGACCTAAAGTTAAAAGTTTAAAATATATATTTCAATTAATTAAAATTAAAATTCCATGAAATTTTCCTGGTAAAAAGATCTATACGAATAATATCATGTTGATAATGAAAATTATACTATGAATAATATCATGGTATCATGTTAATAATGAAAATTATAATATAAATATAAAAAACACAGTTATAGTGCATTTAGACATGCTTTTTACAGCCCACTATGAAAGAGAAATGTAATTTCATGTTCTAGGTAGAGTTCACACAGAGCATCAAGTATCCGTTCACACAAAGCATCAAGAAAATCACAATTTTCCAGTTCCAGTAGAGTTGACACAGAGCATCAATTGTACATCAAGTAAATCAAAGTTTCCTAATATCAACCCTGACCTAAAGTTAAAAGTTTATAATATATATTTCAATTAATTAAAATTAAAATTCCATGAAATTTTCCTGGTAAAAAGATCTATACGAATAATATCATGTTGATAATGAAAATTATACTATGAATAATATCATGGTATCATGTTAATAATGAAAATTATAATATAAATATAAAGAACACAGTTATAGTGCATTTAGACATGCTTTTTACAGCCCACTATGAAAGAGAAATGTAATTTCATGTTCTAGGTAGAGTTCACACAGAGCATCAAGTATCAGTTCACACAAAGCATCAAGAAAATCACAATTTTCCAGTTCCAGTAGAGTTGACACAGAGCATCAATTGTACATCAAGTAAATCAAAGTTTCCTAATATCAACCCTGACCTAAAGTTAAAAGTTTAAAATATATATTTCAATTAATTAAAATTAAAATAATTAAAATTAAAATACATAGATCCAAAACAACACAAACTTAAAAACATTGTCCTTTTTTACATGAGAGATTAAATTCCAAAACAACTCAAACTTAAAAACATTGTCCTTCTTGACATGAGAGATTAAATTCCAACAGTGTTTTGCCATACATGAAAGTATTCACTGGGTTGATCCAGAGGGAAAGAGATCCTGAGCAATAATGTATAACACTGCAGTGGAAAGTACACTTAACAGTTGCAACCAAGGGAAGGAGCTCTTGAGCAATAATGGATAACACTGCAGTGGAAAGTACAATTAACAGTTGCAACCACCATTTTAATCCGAACTTTTTAAAGGAAAATTAAGAATAAACAAAATTTTAAAAGAAAATCTAGAAAGGAAAGGAGCTCTTGATTAATAATGGACAACACTGCAGTTGCAGTGGAAAGTACAGTTAACAGTTGCAACTACCATTTTAATCCGAACTTTTTAAAGGAAAAAATAGAATAAACAAAATTTTAAATGAAAACATTCAATCTAGAATTCTAATCCTTTTTTACTAGAGATTAATTTGCAACATAGTGTTGTGCCATACATAAGAACATTCACTGGGTTGATACAGAGGGAAGGAGCTCTTGAGCAGTAATGAATAACACTGCCGGGGAAAGCACAGTGAACTGTTGAAACCACCATTTTAATACCAGAATATTTCCCCTAAACCAGCTACAAGTGTACAACACAAACTCGAGCATTTATCCTTGCGCCTACGCAATCCTTCAAGAAATCCATCGCAAACGAAAATATTTGACTTGCATAAAACAATGTTGCAGACAATGTGTTTAGTACTTAAAAATATTCAAAAACAGGTACAGAGACTCGAACAAATCGAAGAACTTTCAAAATACTGCAACCATTTGCTTTTATTCAAAATGGTATAGAAATTTAACATACTACAAACCAGTTTCTTTATTCAAAAAGGTATTCTTATTACAAGCTGGTGGAGTTCTCAGTGCTCACCCGAAGGCTGATACTTCTTAAAATAAGCCCTGATTATTAGAACTGAAAAACATTCTAAAAACTTGACAATTGATCTCGAGATACATAAACAGATCACAAAACTTCACATATAGCCATCAGTTGCATTCCAAATGGCATCTTTATTAAATGGTTGATCACTCACCAAGAGGGAAACAATTGAACAGCGAACAGCTGCCCATTCCCATTCCAGCTCCATCTATCTATCTACAGGATAAAAACATCATATATGTGAAGCCATTAGTTCGAAAAGTCACTAAAATGCTGCAATCTAAATGTCACTTGTGCTTTGCCATGAAGTCATCCATCAAACTACCTCTGTATGTATGAAAAATACCACTGTATGTAGTGTTGCCTCCAAGGCAACAAGCTTATATGTTTGAGCACAGCAGCACACAATAAACACTTTATTCTCGCCGATTTCGCAACAGCTACAGAACCCCAAGTCGTCTGGCCAAGCATACTCTCGGATGAAAAAATAAAGAGAGGTGCAGAGCTAATTCAAGATTTCTGGCATGATATGATATCCATGCAAATATAAAGAATGGGGAATCTTAACATAGTCCACATCATTTAAAGGCATCCTATCATTCAAGATTGACACGTCTTGTCCCAGATGAAAGAATAATCGTCTGCCCCAAACTGAAGGATACGAACAATTGAAGCTCTAAAATTTCATTACCTGCTCCAATTGGCACAATAGGTTTTGCACATGATCGACCAGCTGGCAATAATCGCCTTATGCAGCATCCCAGCATACCATTTGGCATGCAGTTCAAAATGAAGACAGTACTCAGAAATGGCTCTTTCTATTCAAGCTGCAACAGGCGGCGTAAGTTTCTTGTTGCAAACGCATCCACTCCAACTTGATTGGTAACACCCGTAGGAAATTGTTTAACATCTAATGGCATCTGTTTCTTGTTATCCCGGATAGCAGATTCAGGAGCAGTGGTAGTTCCAATATTCGTATAATCATCTCCTCCCAATCCATTCAACTCCATGGGGTTAGACCTCATCTTGTGCCGCAAGAAAAACTTGGGTAATGGCAGGCATCTTGGAGACGGCGAGTTCGTATATGCCGGACCAGCCCACCAATCCCGCAAACTATTTGGAGCAGGGAACTCTGTAGGGCCAGAGCTAGAGGCAGACCTGGTTCCAGATTTCATACTGCTCTCACGCCGAGTAACCAATTCCGGCAAAATTACCGGCAAATCGACATCTTTAATTTCTTCTGAAAACCTACTTCCTGTCGAAACCGAACGCAAGATGCCCGACGATACATCCTTTGAAATCGTGCTCGGATCTGGTCCCAACCGATCTGCCGAAGTTATCACATAATCTTTTCCCAACTTATCCAGCTCGTCGACACAAACAGCGCCATCACGACTACAGGACTTAGCAGTGGAATCATATGAAGGAGACACAGGACACACCTGCGAAGTCCTGAATGGAGCTTTAGTCTTCTTTTTCTGCACAGTGCGCGCAGAGGCAAACTTAGAACCCCCGACTACAGCCTGACACTCAGTTTTCTTATCCGCCGCTCCTCTAGAATAATCCGAACAGCCCTCTGAAACCCTACCATGAAAATAGCCACCGGAAAGCCTCTTGCCTCCTCGAACAGGATTTTCTGCAACATGGAGGGATGTTTTCACAATAATATCATTCTCCTCCTTATCAGCGCTCTTAACACAACCGACAACATCTTCAATATTTTCACCCCGTTTCAGTATAGTAACATTCCCCATAACCAAATTCTTACCAGTATTTTCAGCAGATTTGGGATTCTTACCCCCATTAAAAGCCCTTCTGTTGTTATTCCACCCTCTGACGAAACCCTCATCGTTGTTGCTCTCGGGTCTCCTCAAATTAAATCCGGCAGATGTATTCATAGTTGCCCCTAAATCATTACTAACACAATCCTCGAGCAATGTCCCAGAAGCACTGGAAGGCCTTGCCATGGCAGAAATATTATTGAAGCTACCACTGCTAGGTGAGGGCAAATTTCCATCCATGCTCCGATAATCCAATTTCCACATAGAGGGATCATCAAAGTTGGTGCCGTTACCTCCGGATTTGGGCTTGGCTCGCAGAGGAGACTTCCGGACACGAGGGTACCCCGTTGTGGCACCGGCCATTATATAACGCCCGGGCAGCACGCGACAGTACTCGACCGCGCGACCTCCGGCGAAAACTTCACAAACAATCCGAACTCCGAACTGGCTGCTAAATTCGACCCTGCGAACTCAAAATGAGAATTTCAGCCAAATGACGTTACAAGCAAACCCTTTCTTCTCCCAAGAATTCCATGAAAAACATATAGCAGAACCCTAACGTCTGCCCCCTACAAATATCATTCACAGAATTTTATTACTATTTTTTTCGTTTACCTTTAATTTCGCCGACAATGATAAATCCGCAGGACCGACATATTTTACGCGTGGCCACGTGTGATATCTCAGATGGGTGTTATCACTGTCACGACCGCCTTCGGCGGGAAAGTAGCTTACATGCTTCTTCAAACGTTCGATAACGCCGTTATTGCTGACGTCGGGATCCGACCCTCGATATTCTGTGTGTTTCTGCTGGTCCGCCTGACTGCCGGTATCTTCAAACTAAACCACGACGGTATGTGAAGCCGTGGGGCGATGGCTGATCTTTATAGCTTCTAGCGTCGTTTCGGAATTTTAAATGAAAACTCGCGTGCTTTTAGTTATATGACTCTTTAAACGGAAAATTTTGCTTTTAATGTGGATTTTTTTATTTATGTATAAATTTTTAAAATGTTTTTTCCATATTATAATTTGTTTTTTCCCTTAAATAAGGGCTCTTGTATATGGATTTGGTATTTAACTATTTTTTATTTAAAATTAAATTATTATGGTTATTATTAAGATTTATTTTTTCAATAAAATATATATAAGTGGTTTTGTATATGGAGTTGGTGGGTTAGCTCAAGTGATTGAGTATTGTAATTGTAAATAGAGGGTTTTGGGGTCAAATCTCGATTTTGTATATGGATTTGGTATTTAATTAGATGTTCATTTAAAATTAAATTATTATTATTATTATTATTAAGATTTATTTTTTCAATAAAATATTAACTAATTCAAGGCTTTTTATCTATGATATTTTACCACATAATAATAATAATAATTTATTTTTAAGGTCACAATCGAGCCAGATAAAAATCCATGTTGGGCAGAGTTTTAATGGACCATAAGGAAGAAAAAAAGGAAATCCTTCTATAGATGGACGAATTGCAACTGCAAATGAAGAGCATGAATGAGAAGATCAATCTGATCGCCAAAGCTATAATAGAGTTCAAGTTTATGAATCAGCCTCCTTGAGGCATAGTTCAACCTCCTACCTCTTCTCGGGAAGTGACTATCATTTCCACCACTGATGATGAAGGTCATTCCACTTAGCTTTCTCAGGATGTAGCTCTTTTTGTTCATCATATATATAGCATTAGTATTTCAATCAAGGCTTATAGTCAAGCTATAGACGGCAACAGGTTTTGTTCACTATGCTTCTTAAAAACTCCAATTTTTAAATAGTTGGCAGTCCTCAATGAGGACATTTTGTTCTTTTGTTGGTCGGGTTTCCCATGTGGTTGACCGACCAGACTAAGGCTTATGTAATCAATCTCTCTCTCTCTCTCTCAATTTTGTTCACTATGTTTCTTAAAAACTCCAATTTTTAAATAATTGACAGTCCTCAATGAGGACATTTTGTTCTTTTGTTGGTCAGGTTTCCCATGTGGCTGACCGACCAGACTAAGACTTATGTACTCTCTCTCTCTCTCTCATACAAATGAGAAGATCCATGTCCATCTAAAGGTGTCGAGGAAAGAAAAAATAATTCCTCTCTCTCAAACAACACTTGAATACAAATGAGAAATTATATATGTTAAAGATATTCAATCTACACAAATTTTAATAAAGCTCCAAGTCCATCTAAAGGTGTCGAGGAAAGAAAAACTAATTCCTAAATGCAAAGAAATGGATGGTTACATGTATGGAGGATATGCATATAAGCCCCCCTTACATGTAATGAGAGATGCAATTGATTCTTGCATCTTAACTTAAGTAGAAATATGCAGTTGGTTCTAGCTCCAAATTTTAAACTTGGCACAGGTACTAAGAGGTGTAGGAGCCAACGGTGGGACTTTATGGCTGACCTAATAGAGATCTGAGTTCCATTCCCTGTGGGGAGGTTGTTGTTCTTTCTTATGGGAGAGGTTGTAGCCTTTTAAGACCTAGTTTTGACACGGTGACAGTTCTACTTACCACTAGGCATATCGTTCTTCCATTAAGACTGGGCCCAACCCAAGTTTACAATGTTATTGTGCTGTCAACAAAACTTGATATGCAATGATGTGGGTTCCCAGTTCCCAAAAAAAAGGAAATACCTAAGAGATGTGATTTGCATTTAAATTTTTCATTGTACAAAGGAATTGATATCCAATAATAAAACATTGACCACATTTATTTGTAAGGATATCACCTACATTACAAGGCAACAGTACAATGAGTGTCGTACAATGAGTGTCGTGGTAATAAATCATGCAACATGAGAGAACTTTGAGTACATCTTCAATAATTACTATCTCACTAGTATTCGTAGTAATAGAGTGTAATTCCAAACATCACAAGATAGTGCTTAACATTATACACAAGTATCCTCACTAGTATTCGTAGTAATAGAGTGTAATTCCAAACATCAGAGTGTAATTCCAAACTTCACAAGATAGTGCTTAACATTATACACAGGATGGTTTAGTTTTCGTTTTGTTATTTTTTTTGGCGGTTCTAGATTTTTGTAGATTAGTTTTCAACTTTACTTTTTCTACTTGTTTACTATTTACATTTTGGATCTATTGTTTGTTATTAAATTTTCTGGGGGATTGGTATATCCCAGTTATTTTATGTTCTTGGTTTGGGAACTACCTTGGGAGATCTGGAGTGATCTCAGTATTTGGTGGCCCATGTTTGGATGGCCCATGTTTGGATGTTATGCAGGATACTTTTCTTATCACTGTACTTCATATACTTATCAATAAAGTAAAAAAAATTCTTGTGAAAAAAAAATACACAAGATGGTTCACCTAACCTCCTCGTCTCCTAAGAAGTCATGAATTCAAAACCAAAGCACACTGATTTAACTATAAATGCCTAATGATGTAGAGGAGGTTTTTCAATCTTGAAGAAAGATATAATTCCAATAATGAACCCAACGATTAATCCAAACGTGTAATAACATGATGGATACCTTGTCATTAATAAATAAAAAAAATATTATATAATAAAAAAACTTTTAAAACATAATACATTTTTTTTACAAGATTTAATATCAAAATAAAAATACCCGTGGGTAGTTCAAGTGGTAAAGATGAAAAGTTGTAATCAGTTGTAAATGGAAGGTCACGTGTTCGAATCTCCCTAATCTTACCCGTGCACCATGGTTCGGGCCCTATAGATACACCTAGGAGTATAGTGGTAACGAGATTGGATCCCTAGATCCCATGTCATACGAGTACCAACCCAACTTAATAATATCAAAAACATTATCACAAAATTAATTTCTAAATCAATAAAACTTCACACAAAATTTAATCTTAAAACCAATTTATAAATTAATAAAAAGAATTGGTATCACGATGCCTCACCAACCAAAAACATTTTATAAATTATAAAAAAACTTACAAACCCTTTATCACAAAAGATATATAACTTATTAAAACGAAAAAGATGAATTAAAGATATTATGAGATATAAACTCATTTGATGCCTCCCATCTCCACCCAACCTAAAAGGAAAAGAGATTATAATGTTTCATTATTTTAAAGTTTGTTCATAATGCTTTTGGATTAATTTGTAAAGATTTTATTTATTTATTAAAGATATTATGATATATAAACTTATTTGATGCCTCCCATCTCCACCCAACCTAAAAGGAAAAGAGATTATAATGTTTCATTATTTGTAAGTTTATTCATAATGCTTTTGGATTAATTTGTAAAGATTTTATTTATTTATTAAAAAGCAGATATATACAATTAAAGAATAATTAAAATAATGTAAAGAACTTAGATAAAATGAAAAAGAAAGTATGTAAGAATAATTAAAATAATGTAAAGAACTTAGATAAAAGGAAAGATAAAATGAAAAAGAAAGTATGTATTGTTGCATATTTTTACCTTTTATTATGATGAGAAAGTAAGAATGTATGTGTTAGTGTACATCTTCACTCCTTATTGTATTGAGAAAGTAAGTATGTTTTTATTATACATTTTACATTGGGTATGAGAAGCTTTGAGGGTTAGCTCAAGTAGTTATGAGCTAGATATGAGATCTGTAATATTATGACAGGTAAGTCCTGAACATATGTGAACTTGTAATTTATTTTTATGGTAGTACTAGGTGTCTGGACCATGGATCATTAATAAGATTATTATTATTATTATTATTATTATTACTACTACTAAATAATGACTCAACATGGACAACAACGTTGCTGGGGTCTTGGATTACACATGTGAAGGGGTTGGGGTTAGGAGTTGTGGCTCCCCCTAACATTACTCTAGTCACCCTAATTTTAACGTTATTGGGCCCTGGTGGTCCTAATTTGTCTAATTAATGTTTTGCATGCACAATTGTGTCTTCACTGGAGAGAATATTCCTTCATTGGATGTTGGTGGGGCCCACTCTCAGTTTAATCATGTCTTATGCGCCCATTTGGCTATCTGTGGTCAGGCATGCACCCAATTTGAGTTTAATTGAGTTACTGTCAGTTAATTTGAGTTAAATTGAGTTATTGTCATTTAATTTTGAGTTAATTAAGTTAAATTGAGTTACTGCCAGTTAATTTTGAGTTATTGTCAGTTAATTTAAGTTAGTTTGAGTTTAATTGAGTTGTCCTTGATTAAAGTGAGTTGATATATAGTTGCTTCAGTTAACTGAAGTGACTATCAGTAAGTTAAAGTCAGTTGTCCTAAGATAATTAGTATATTTTTTTATTTAAAGTCAGTAATCTTCAGTTAATTAGATGAATTTGAGTCATCCTTGGTTAATTTGAGTATTTTTGGATCAATTCAAATGATCATGGGTGCGTGGAGGTGTTTTCAAGGAAATTCAAGTCAGTATGTGTAATTCGAGTTTCCTTCATGCATGGGGAGTAATTAAAGGGTAATTCAGAGTCAGGTATGGTAAATTTCAGTCATTGTTGATAGATTCGAGTTAGCCAGTGACTAGGAGTGTTTTTTCCAGTGGTTTAGAGTCAATCTCAGTGGATTCAAGTTACTATGTTGAGAACTTGAATGGGTCAGTCAGTGGTTTTGAGGAGCACTTAATGATTGAGAGTTGTTACTCAGTAGTCTGTAGTCAATCTCTTGGAAGAAATTCAAAATGGTCTAGAGGGATTCGAATTGATCAGGAGGTCATTCATTCATTCATTGTTGAGTCTGTTGGTGAGGGCAGAGGTTGATCTGACAAGAATTGCGAATGCCAAAGAGGGATTTGGCACACATTTTGTGCCAAGTTTTTCTTGCATGTTTATAAAGATCTTGTAAGGGAGGATTTTAGGTAGTCTGGGAGATCTATTCTCCCCTGAATTTGAATGCTCTAGTAAGGATTCAAATGGTGATTTTGGACCTGGAAGGTCAAGAAGTGTTGTGTCAAGGTGAAGAGAGTAAATTCACCGTAACTTTGTTTGGCAGGAGAGGGGGACAATCCTGTGTAGAAAACTCCATTGTTGTGTTTGCATTGCAAGAGAGGGGGTACAATCATGTGCAAATATTTCATTAATTAGATGTGTTAGGCCTAGCAAGAGAGGGGGACAATCTTGAACAGGTGACCTAGTTGTTGTGCTCATCTTGTAGGATAGGGGGTACAATCTTGGACAAGAGAGATTAATTGTGGTAAGTGGTTCTCTAGGAGAGGGGGTACAATCTTGTTAAGGAGACCACATTGGCCATAACCTGTCTTTCGTGAGAGGGGGTACAATCCTGAGAAAGAAGGTGTGGTAATCTTAATCTTATCTTTCGGAGAGGGGGTACAATATTGAGAAAGAGGGGTTAGAGATCACATCATTGTCATGAAGGAGTAGTGAACTCCTTTGTTTCAAGTAGTATCCTTAGGGATCAAGTTGGAAGAGACATTCTCATGTGAATTCAAAGACCTCGACTCGGGGGTGACCTGCATAGGTGTATTTTCCTGACAGTGTCTAAGGTTGGGAGGAAAGTTTTCCAGTTGGTGCCAATTGCATCCCTATAAAATATAAGTACTTATGCTATGTATTTAATTTATGTATGCTATTATACATGTTCCCATGGAGGTTGATAGATCTTTGTCATTATATGTTTTTAAATATTATATATTCTCATGGTGAATGGATAACCCTATGTTGGTAAATTGGCAACTCACGGAAGAGGTATGTAAAATTGTTAGACTAACGATTAGTAGCTAGTTTGTTGTGGAATCTATGGGTATTAGGAGATTTGATTTTAGAACAATCCATATGGCCATGTATGGATGTTTCGGATCAAATCATCCATGGGATTATGGCTGCCATTTAAATGAGAAATATATGATCTAAAGTGGTGTTATAAATCTGCTATTTGGTGTAGAGTAGATTGTATTTTAATGGATGTTTTAGGAGGTTATTTGCTTATGGATTTATGAACAATTATGGGTTTGATATTCGAACAGTACATGTGGTCGTACATGGTTGTATCGTATCAGGTCCCATATGGGTTTATAGACCGATAATTTCATGTATTAAATATGATATGCATTAATGTATAAATCTACATTAAGGAAATATAGTAATGTTGTTTTTACTGTGATGTTAGAAGCCAGTCTTTTGTGGAAATCATGTTCATGGGGCAGACTAATCTTTAGGGAAGACCATATGGCCGTGTGTGGCTGTACTAGATCAAATTTGAGTTGGGCTTGGAATTCTGAAATAACTATTATAGATATGCTATGTTAGACTTTTAAACTCTGCCTCCTTAGAATGTTGAAATGTTGAATGTTTACTCTCATAAATGGAGTCTCATGAAGGAATGCAAGTCTGATTTATTTAGTTGATCAGATGGCTACGTGTGGCTGCCCATAGGTGTAATGACAATTAGTCAACATGTGAAGAGGTTCTAGTCTAAATGTTTTCATGTTCCATTGCACTACATTGCATGTAGAATGGGGAACTAGATTGCATTGGAAGGGAAGTCTTCCTTAATGGTTGAATGTTTTGGAAGTTTTAAATTGCATGGCATGTTAGTCTAACCTTTTAGTGTATTATTCCGTTGTGATTAGCTTAGATTTAGCCATCCCATTTGTTAAAGAGCCCAATTACCCGACCTTTGTATGTATTCAAGGGTTAGGTATGTCACAAGTGGTATCAGAGCTTAGGTTACAACCCTATGGCTATTGGGCCTTCTATGGAATTGTGAATCTATGTTTGTGCATCTTATGTATGTTGTATATGTTGTAAAAGAGAGTTATGATGTGCTAAACTTGTTTGAGGAACAACACATCGCAACTTCTAGTACTTATTATTAACTCCAATATCTCAAGTCCTATGAGGTGTTAACTAGGCCATTCATGATATTAAAACAAAGTATCTTCTAAATATCATATACGTACCTTATGATATGATTGCACATGTGATTGCATGCATTAGATATATTGTGATTATTATATTAATTGAATTACTTGTCTAAATTATGGCAACCATGTAAATAAGGCTAAAGAGGATATATTTTTATTGGTGTGTAATTTTAAAACTATTGAAATTCAGGCATGTTTAATAATGGATCTGTGTATATTCATTTTTGTCAAGTTGTCATAACAAAACTCTACGGAATCACCAATTAAGTGAAGAGGAGTTAAAGGTTAAGTTTTACAATAATTAAATCCAAAAGGTCTTAATTTATTTAAATAATGAATTTAACTTAAAGGAAAAGAGGATTTAACTTAAAGTCTTAATTTAGTTATATTGAATTTAACTTTAAGTTTTAAGCTTAGTGAAATATTGAATCTAACTAAAAGTTGTAGTTTAGTTAAACATTGAATTTAAGATAAAGTTTTAATTTAGTTAAATATTGAATTTAACTTAAGGTTTTAGTTGTTTAAATACTAAAGTTGTGATATGAAATTGGTGTTGATTAAGTGGGGACAGTTTTATTGATTAGTTATAAAAGAAAATACATTTTAGGTTTGAATTAATCTAAGGGATCATCAATAGATGTTTAGTGGGTTGGTTTGGGATGGGACATAGGTAATATGGTAATATGTTATTAGGTGGGTTATTTTCAAAAAAATATATATTGAAGGATATATTAGGAGTCGATGGCAAGGTATATATATCTATGTAGATATTAAATGAAACAATTTATAAGTCCTTTGTTAATAAGGTAAGGAAATCAATTATTTTTGAATTATGTGGATAAACGTAGTATCTTCTCTACTCAATGAAATATAGAGAATATATTTTGGTTGATTGGTGTTGAATGTTTTATTTAACTTATGTAATTGGCCGGAATGCAAACCTCAAGATCTATGCAATATAATTATTATATAAATGGTCTATGGTATTGGTTTGTTCACATTTTAGTGTATATGTAGAGCTTTGGAGAACAATGCCTCCTTTTGTGAAAGTTCCATGTATTTTAATTATTCAGATTGCTAGTTTGGAAAGGACATCTCCCTGGAGGAAATGCAATCCCCATCAAATTGTTTTAATATATATATATATATATATATATATTGGTATGGAGTTTGGAAATGGCGTCTCCCTGGAGAGAACACAGCCCCCATTCAAATTGTTTTAATATATATTAATTAATTGGTATGGTGTTTGGAAAGGGCATTTCTCCTAAGAGAATGCATCCCCAACCTCACAACTATTTGTTTCATTGTTTAATTGTTTATGTATATGTATTATAAAATGTATAATTATAAGATATGGTATGGTTATATACATTTGAGTGTAGGGCATAATACGATATTACCGTGTCTAATGATTGATATATATATATATATATATATATATATATATATTTGACAATAATATGTGCATATACGGAGTGTATAGTGTGTACATAGTGTATGCGTTATAGTGTGTGTATCGTTGTAGTATGTTTGTATATACCATAATGTGAATTTTTGTATATGCAATAATTATTAGTATTACGTGTATGCGATATTGAGTATATACTATACATATAAGTGTTCATGTATGTAATATAGTAAGCATATAATATATATATATATGATGATATATATGGATATGATATGATATCATATATGTTGTATAGTATTAGGAAGTGTAGATTGGTAAGTATGTAGTATATGTGTCTTATAATGTAATTTAAAGTGATGATGTAAGTGTATGTAATCAGAATAACAAGTTGTGTATATATAGTATCATATGATATGGGTATATAGGAGTGATATAATATAGAATTACTTACGTGGATGTATGTAGATTGTGCTATATGTATGGTATGAGTATCATGTAACTAAGTAATTATCTTATTGTCTAATATTAGAAGTTTTGGTGGTAGGAAGTTTGGTTACAGGATGCGAGTATGTATTTTACCTTAGTTGATAGTATAAATTATGTAATGAGGACTAAATGGGGTTGTTATCGAAGTATGCATGGTATTGCTATTAATGTAGTATGTATATAGGCAAGGCGTAAGACTGTGTATGTGTCCAGTGTTTACGTAAGTGCGATATTGGTAGTGTTTGTGTGATGTTATTGGTTGTATATATAGTTTGTGTGATGTTATTGGTTGTATATATATATATATATTATTAATATATAGGATATTATGATAATGCTATGGTATGATTTAATGAGGAATTATTCGATGTATAGTATCAGATGTGATGAGTATTAGACTTGGTTGTATTTGGTTTCCCTCAATTGTTCCGATTGATGTATTCCTATTAATGTATTTTGATCAATGTATTATGGTTGATGTATTATGATTGATGTTTGTATGATCAACTAATGCATATATGGACAGTCATTGGTTGATATTAGTGTATGATTGATATACGATCAATATATGATTAATGTAGGATTGAGGTATTATGAATTGATATATTATGGACCGACATCTTTGTGGTTGATGTATACATGATGACTGATGTAAGATTGATGTTGGTTGATGTTATTGGTTGACACTGGATGCTATTAGTTAATGTAAAATGGCTTTTTGGACTGCTCCCTAAAGAAGACTTATGCCTTGTGTTGAGATGAAAAGTAGTATGTTTAACTACTAGTTGTTTTTTTAAACAAAAACGGTTAAGAAGCTTTTATAAAAAGAAAAAAGAGAAACAAAGGTTACAAAGTTCTGAAGACAGACTGATCCCAAGAGAGGACTACGTCCATGACTCCTTGTTCATCTTCAACCAGTATATACTTATCCTGATTTCTTATTCTATGGAGACCGTGTCTCCTTTACAAACTGCCCAAGAAGGATTTCTGAGCTACATCTACTACTAGCAAGACCAAAATTGTTGATGTCTTGCTTCTTACATACAAATCTCCATGCAATCCAAAGATTAACGATTTGATGTTTGATGGCTTCTTGTTTTTCTTGGAGAGATTAAATTTTCCTTTGGCTTCAAAGAGGGTGAAGATCCTTTTTTCTTTTTTTTCGACTTTGGTCCAATCCGAAGGCTCGACATAAGCTTCAAGAATGGGCACTGCATCTTCGAGTGCATCCTGTGGAGCTGGATTCAGGTCCATCTATTGGATCGCACTATCCCGTGAAGCTGCAGGTGGATTCTTATCGATGGCGGGGATCCTTTGTTCTTCTAGTATGTTCTCTTTTTTAGCTGGAGGAGATTCCTTATATTGTGATGGTGCCTCTTTGGATAGATCTTCATTTATGCTTACTGTATAATGCTCGGAGTTTGCTCCAACCCACCAGGTAGATTTGCGATGAAACTTTTTGGATTTGGGGATCTGAGAGGCTTTTCGACAATCTTTGACAAGATGTCCAGTTGCAAAGTAAGATTTGCATCTGAACATCACATTTTCATAATCTAGCTTTTGCACCCACACATAATCCTTACTAGTCAAATGGATCTCAGCAGGAAATCCATTTCCATAGAGATGCGAGCAAAGGTAGTTTTTATGTAATCCTTTGTTTCTGGACTTCGATCGTAGAAGGATCCCAACACATTGCCAATAGCTTCAAGCGAGGTAAAGTTCTAGAGATGCAAGGGAAAATTTGGAAGCCGAACCCAAACTGGAGCAGATGAGATCTGGTTAGTAGTTGGGTCAAAAAGAGGGCTCTAGGGTTTCATAAAGAGCCCCACACTTCCCCAAAACCACGAACCTGAATCTAGAATGATCTATTTTTCCTCAGGAGAATCGAAATCACAACAAAAAACCCCGCACAAAGGGGTAAATAGAAATTTCCTCAGAAACAAGGGGCTTCCATACCTCAAAAATCCACTTATGGAGGTCAACCAGGCGAGACCAAAACCCATTGAAACGATAAACCAAAGCTGACTCTGCGAAATTCCTTGCTTCCACCAAAGATTTTGCTACCACCGCAATGGAGGGAGTTGGTATTTCCTAAACAATCAAGGGCTGCTGCCACCGACAGCCTTTCCCCCTTTGAAGAGTGAAACCAGGATTGAAGGAACTCCCCCAGCTGGAGACGAACAGGAAGTGCAAGTGACGGAGAGGTAGCTGGCTTCCATTCTCTTGCGTGTAGACCAGGCTTCGGAGGCCAGCAGACTGCTCACGGGCACGCGAAGGCGCGGAGAACAGGAGGCGTTGGTGGCTAGCAAACTGCCTCACGGGCACGCAACCGTCTTCAAAAAGTGCAGAGGCAGCGAAGGCGGGCCAACTCCGGCCGTCTTTAGAACCCTAGTGCAGAAGATCTTGCAGATCTCAGAACATTCATCGACTTTTCATGGCCGTACTCTTTGTTTAACTACTAGTTGTTATGGCCTTTTGATTTCTTAGTTAGATTGGAGCTATTGCATATAAGTTGCTTTTCCATTGCATTAAAGTGCATAAAGTGTTCATATGACCTTTGTGATATTTGTTAAAAGGTATTTTGGTAGGGTCTTGGTGGCCTTTCATGTGTTTTTATTGAAAAGTATCCTGGAAGTATCTTGGTGGTAGTTCATATATCTTTGTTGAAAAGTATGTACTAACCGTGTGACTAATTAAAGTATGATTCAGGTACCTTATTGAAGATGTACTTCATGTATCCTTATATATCCAATACTAATCATGTAGAATGTGATACAAGTATCTTTGATAGAAAAGTATCTTTGTGATCCTTGTTAGATAAGTATCTTTGTGATTTGAACATATTTGTGATCCTTGTTAGATAAGTATCTTGTGATCTTTGTTAAGAAAAGTATCTTTGTGATCCTTGCCAGAAAAAAGTATCTTTGTGATATGAATATATTTGTGATCTTTGTTGAAGAAGTATCTATATTTATGTACCTTAGTATATACTGATGTATTTATTGTGATTAATTGGAATTTATTTCATGTATCATGAAGATGTATTTTATGTATCTTGTATCTTTATACCTGATGGCTAATCATGTGGTTGATTGATTGAAATATGATTCAGGTGGATGTATTCCGATGAAATATTGAAGGCCTTGTAATGGGGTTTGAAAACCATGTAATGGGGATGGAAGATTGACCCTTGCTTCTACACTAGGAACCACTCTGCTAGTCCAGGTTCTCGCATGGGAAGCCTGTGAATGGGATGGTGATATTTTGAGGAACTGGTAGGGTGAAGGGATGATGATATCCTGAGGGACTAGCAAGGTGAATGAAGTCACATACCATAGGTTGTGGAGATGGACATAAAAGCAGGTGGCAGTGGGAAGTATTGTGGTTTCTCGGAAGAGGAGTTCTGAGAGTTGCAATGATAAAGGAATGCGTGAAGGCATGTATGAGTAAGTATGCATCGAGGATGATGCACTGTTTTAAGGGGGAGGGGATGCAATATCCCAACAGGTAAGCCTCGAACATATGTCATGTGTTTGAATCCCCCCAATCTTACCCATGCGCCATGGTTCGGGCGTTGTGGATGCATCTAGGAGTATAATGGTAGCAAGATTGGATCCCTGGATCCCATGTCACGCGAGTACCAACCCAACTCTAGTTGTTGATTCCCCTAGTTAAAATAAATAAATATCAAAGTAAAAAAATATTATCATATTAATATAAAAATACTATCTCAATGGTATCGAAGATGTTATCTCAAAATTAATTTCTAAATCAACAAAACTTCACACGAAAATTTAATTCTAAAACCAATTTATAAATTAATAAAAAAAATTGTAACCACACTGCCTCACCAACCAAAAACATTTTATAAATTATAAAAAAAATTACAAAACCTTTATCCAAAAAGATATATAACTTTTTAAAACGAAAAAATGAATTAAAGATATTATGAAATATAAACTTATATGATGCCTCCCATCTCCACCCAACCTGAGAGGAAAAGAGATTATAATGTTTCATTATTTTAAAGTTTATTCATAATACTTTTGGATTAATTTGTAAAGATTTTATTTATTTATTAAAAAGAAGATATATACAATTAAAGAATAATTAAAATAATCCAAAGAATTTAGATAAAAGGAAAGATCAAATGAAAAAGAATGTATGTATTGTTGCATATTTTCACCCTTTATTATAATGAGAAAGTAAGAATGTATGTGTTAGTGTACATCTTCACCCGTTATTGTATTGAGAAAGTAAGTATGTTTTTATTAAAAAATCTCACACTCATAGGAGTGGGTATGAGAAGCCCCGAGGGTTAGTTCAAGTAGTTATGAGTTAGATATGAGATTTGTAATATCTCGATAGGTAAGCTCTGAACATATGTGAACTTGTTATTTATTTTTATGGTAGCACTAGGTGGTTGGACCATGGATCATTAATAAGATTATTATTATTATTATTATTATTTTATCGATAACTAAATAATGGGTCAGCATGAACAACAACATTGTTGGGGTCTTGGATTCCACATGTGAAGGGGCTAGTCTCCCTAATTTTAATGTTATTGGGCCCTGGTGGTCCTAATTTGTCTAATTAATGCTTTGCATGCACAATTGAGCCCTCACTGGAGAGAATATTCCTTCATTGGATGTTGGTGGGGCCCACTCTATCTTCAATCATGTCTTATGCACTTGTTTGGCTAAGTGTGGTCAGACATACACCCAATTTGAGTGTAATTGAGTTACTGTCAGTTAATTTTGAGTTAATTAAGTTAAATTGAGTTACTGTCAATTAATTTTGAGTCAAATTGAGTTAATGTCTGTTAATTTGAGTCAGTTTGAGTTTAATTGAGTTGTCCTCGGTTAAAGTGAGTCAATATCTAGTTGCTTCAGTTAACTAAAGTGACTACCCATCAGTTAGAGTTAGTTGTCCTCAGTTAATTTGTGTATTTTTTTATTTAAAGTTGGTAATCCTCGATTAATCAAATGAATTCGAGTCATCCTCAATTAATTTGAGTATTTTTGGGTCAATTCGAATTATCCTAGGTGCATGGAGGTGTTTTCAAGGAAATTCGAGTCAGTATGTGTAATTCAAATTTCCTTCATGCATGGGGATTAATTAAAGGGTAATTTAGAGTCAATTATGGTGAGTTTGAGTAATTGTTGATAAATTCGAGCTATCCAGTGACTAGGAGTGTTTTTTCCAATGGTTTAGATTTAGTCTCAGTGGATTCAAGTTACTATGTTGAGAACTTGAATGGGCTAGTTAGTGGTTTTGAGGAGCACTAGGTGATTGAGATTTGTTTCTCAGTAGTCTGTAGTCAATCTCTTGGAGGCAATTCAAAATGGTCTAGATGGATTTGAATTGCTTAGGAGGTCATTCATTCATTCATTGTTGAGTCTGCTGGTGAGGGAAGAGATTGCTCTAACAAGAATTGTGAATGCCAAAGAGGGTTTTGGCATAGGATTTTGCACACATTTTTCACCAAGTTTGTCTTACATGTTTATGAAGATCCTATAAGGGAGTATTTTAGGGAGTCCGGGAGAGTTATTCTCCCATGAATTTGAATGCTCTAGTAGGGATTCGAATGGTTATTTTGAACCTGGAAGGTCAAGAAGTGTTGTGTCGGGGTGAAGAGAGTAACTTCACCGTAACTTTGTCTAGCAGGAGAGGGGGACAATCTTGTGCATAAAACTCCATTGTTGCACTTACACTATAGGAGAGGGGGTACAATCTTATGCAAGTATTTTCTTAATTGGATGTGCTAGGCCTAGTAGGAGAGGGGTACAATATTGAGCAGGTGACCTAGTTGTTATGCTCATCTTGCAGGAGAGGGGGTACAATCCAAGACAAGAGAGCTTAATTATGGTAAGTGGTTCTTTGGGAGAGGGGATACAATCCTGTTAAGGAGACCACATTAGCCATAGCCTGTCTTTTGGGAGAGGGGGTACAATCTTGAGAATGAAGGAGTAGTGATCTTAATATTGTATTTTGAGAGAGACCGTACAATCCTGAGAAAGAGGGGTTAGAGATCACATCACTGTCCTAAAGGAGGAGTGAAATCCCATGTTTCAAGTATTATGCTTAGGGATCTAGTTATAAGAGACATTCTCATGTGAATTCCAAGACCTCAGCTCAAAAAGTGACCTGCACGGGTTGATTTTCCTGACAATGTCTAAGGCTGGGAGGAAAGTTGTCCGGTTGGTGCCAGTTGTGTCCCTATAAAAGATAAGTACTTATGTTATTTAATTACTTTATGTATGATGTTGTTCATGTGCCCATGGAGGCTAATAGATCTCTGTCATTATATGTTTTTAAATTGTATATATGCTCATGATGAATGGATAACCCTATGTTGGTAAATTGGCAGCTCACGGAAGACGTATGTAATTGTTAGACTAGTGGTTAGTAGCTAGTTTGTTGTGGAATGTATGATTATTAGGAGATATGATTTTAGGACAGTCCATATGGTCGTGTATGGTTGTTCTGGATCAAATCATCCATGGGATTATGGCTATCATTTAAATGATAAATATATGATCTAAAGTGGTGTTATAAATCTGCTATTTGATGTAGAGTAGGTTGTTGGTTTAATGGATGTTTTAGGAGGCTATTTGCTTATGTATTTATGAACAGTTATGGGTCTGATATTCAAACAATCCATGTGGATGTACATAGTTGTACCGTATCAAGTACCATATAGGTTTATAGACCGATAATTTCATGTATTAAATCTGATCTGCATTAATGTATAAATCTGGCTTAAGGAAAGATAGTAATGTTGATTTTATTGTGATGTTAGAAGCCATTCTTTTGTGGAAATCATGTTCATGGGGCAGACTAATCTTTAGGGAAGACCATATGGCCATGTATGGCTATACCGGATCAAATCCGAGACAAGATTGCAATTCTGAAATAACTATTATAGATCTTCTATGTTAGACTTTTAAACTCTGCCTCCTTAGAATGTTGAAATGTTGAATGTTTACTGTCATAAATGGAGTCCCGTGAAGGAATGCAAGTCTAATTTATTTAGTTGATTAGATGGCTACGGGTGGATTCCCATATGTGTAATGATAGTTAGTCAACATGTGAAGAGGTTTTGGTTTGAATGTATTCATGTGACATTGCACAACATTGCATGTAGAATGGGGAACTAGATTGCATTGGAAGGGCAGTCTTCCTTAGTGATTGAATGTCTTAGAAGTTTAAATTGTATAGCATGTTAGCCTAACCTTTTAGTGTATTATTCCATCACGATTATCTTAGATTCATCCATCCCCTTTGTTAAATAGCCCAATTACCCGACCTTTGTATGTATTCCAGGGTCGGGTATGTTACAAGATCTCTCCCTTCAAAGTTGGTGAGGCCGTGAGTTTGACTCTCTTGATACCCTCGGGGTTAGGCTCCCTAATGAAGGCCGACATTTTACCCCATTTATTATTCATGAATCATGGGGAAGTACTCATATGGTTCGATTTACCTCATTTACCATATAAACCATGGGGAAGTATTCACTGAGTTTTCCTCCCAACCAAGGTTATATTCTTGTAAGAGACATGTTGAGCTCATAATGAGTATATTATTGTAAAAAATATAAAATTTTGTGATATTTAGAAAAGAAATGATTAAGATTAAAAGTGACTAATAAGGATAACATCATACATATGAAAACTAAAAATTAAAGAAAGTAAAGTTATTTAAAAATGAAATTGTAAATTATAGTAAGTAAAAAAAGTCTATGAAAAGATGTAGAAAAAGAAAAATCATATAAAATTAAGAGAGAACAAGGTTTTTAACTATAAAATTTGAAGAGAGAATTGAGGTTGCGATGAGAGATGTTTCAAGCTCCTAGGGTTTTGAAGTCATCATGGCTCGGAATAGTGCAAGTGATTCTTCAATGACGACAAGGTTTGCAAATGTAGTTAGTTGCACAATCGCCAATAGTCTGTCTCGCATATCCTTCAAGGATGCGGTGTCAGGGGTTCTAGTTCATTCACATGCGATGGGGGGTGCAAGGAAAGGCCTTGACGCAATCCACCCATCTATCTCCACAGATAAATATAGCTAAGATATTAACAGAGAAGACGTCGCCAGGGTAAGTGGCTTTGGCAAGGCAATAGTCAGAGTTTCCCCTGGATCCAACTCACAGTCGTTAATTAAAGAAAGGGGATGCCTTGCTAAATCTATCTTCATACCCAAATACTAGTTTACCTCTCTACAAAATCCCTCGGGATAGTCATATGGTATCAGAATTCGATCTGTGTAATACCCAATTTTTACCCTTGGAATGTAATAAATCAAATTATGCAAATGAGCTAAATGTGCTAGTAAATATTCCTAGTGCGAAGCTCAAGGCCAATGCCCAACTAGTGAATGACTAGGCATGTATTATGTAAATATTTCTATATGGTCCATGTAGTTGGATTATCACAATGATGTTAAACTATGTAAGTATTTATGTTGGAAAATAATAAAATGGTCCAAGATGGTTGTGTAAAGAGCACTAGAGGGGCTATGATTCCACTAGAAGGGAAGATGAAAGGGGGCTTATGGGATAGTAAATCTTATTTTTCCAAGTGTTATACTTAAAACTCATCCATTTTCTTACATGTATCTTAAATAAGCCATTTACTTCCTTTGACTTATTAAATCCAATCATTAAATGCATGTGTGAGGTTGGTGGGAAAGTCCTCTCATGCAGTTATTGAAGCATGGGATGAATATACTTCTTATGACAATTGCAAGATTACTTCATTATATGGTTAGAAGTAATGTTAGTTGTCTTTTCACCATCCTCTCATCTCCATTGGAGTCTATCACTCCTTTTTCATGTAGAATTCACACACTTGTATTTTTTTGGAGGTTGTTCTCTCCATTTCCAATTACTATGATTGAGAAATTAACCAAAGATTAGCATTGTGAAGAGGAGATTGCAAAAATTAGAGGCAGAGGATGGTTGTAGGTGAGCATAGAGGCTAGGCAAGTTAGGAAACCTTTACACACTATATGATTGTTACTCCTTGGATGCTTGCGAGTCCATGAATTGATTTTGCAGGAGATTCTCTGAAAACATACAACAAGATGGACTCTTTATGCACACAATAAAGAGCAATGTAAGGGTCGGGTACTTAGAGAGAATGTTGAGTAGGGAAAGAGAAGGCATCCTCATGTTGTGTGGGGCGGTGGAAGAGAGTTCTATGGCTAGGATGGTTGATTGAGATTCCTTTAGTGCTTTATGCTAAGCAAATTGTTGAAACATAAGAGAAAATTCGTTGGGCTAAGAGAGAGTGAAACCTATAGGTGTTTCCTTTGCCCCGATGGCCTCATAACCTGACTTGAGGGTGGTATTAATAGTTGATACCTATGGTTGGGTCGAAAACAACTCTTACACAATCAATTGCTTGGATTTTTTTTAGTTAAAAGACAATTATTCATTGTTGTCTATGAATATGCAAAATTATATTAGCTTCATGTTATGATTATGAATATGATTGTTACGCATGATGTGTGTGTGTGAATATTGTTTTTCCACTGCACTTTATATTTATGCACCTACACATACATTCTCTTTAAATTCCATCTCTCATGGGATGTTTAAATAGTTAAGAATTCAAATATTGGTCTCCATGAGGAGGGATTTTGTATGAGATAATTCAATAGCTACCCATCCCGGGGTCATAATGATTGATTGGGGATGTTACACTTTGTCCTTATAAAATTTTCTAAAAAAGAAGGAGCCGAAGAGAAAAACAGGGGCAAAAAAACTGGAAAGCTAATATCTAAGAAGAAGGGGCGCATCTAAGAGATTAGGCCTACATTAGCGTACATGCCCAAGAGATGAGAATTGACCCAATTTTGACTTAAATTGTGAGTTTCTTTCAGTTTTTTATCCTCTTCTGGGCTGTGAAAGCTAGGATTAGACCTTTAGATCCTAAATCATACCTCCATTTGATGAAATGTGATGATTTCATAAATGAATTAAAGGTTTGTGTTCTTAATTTGCAAAAAATGTTAAATAATGACAAGTTGTAATTCATTGTTTCAGGCCTTCAATTTGATAATAATTTGGACTATGTAGACCTACAGTATCTTCTAGACATCCATTAGGAATAGTTAGGAACATATTTGGAAGAATTAGGGAGCATTTCATTTGAAAAAATTTATAGTTGAAAACCTCCAAAAAATAATGGAAAATGACATAATTTGACGTTGTTGGCTTTGAATTCAATTTTTTCTTCCAATCTTGCTTATATATGAATGTTTTAGGACATATTTAGCATTTATATCCTTAGTATCACTTCTAATAGTTAAATTTTTGATTGATTACACAAGATTTAAGATATTTAATTACTAATTTGCAAACAAATTCTCAAGAATTGAAAAACCTAGATTACTCTTTTAACGAACCTTTAGGCCTTTAATTTGATGAATCTCATGGAGTTGCAGATATGAAACACACTTTAAATCACATTAAAGGCTAGTTTGGAAACATCTTTTAGAAAATTTGATAAAAAAATTCAAAATATTTGAACATTACACCTAAGAAAATTTCAAATTTTTTCCTCTAAGACAAGAGAAAATGACTTAATTAGTGGATTTTTGCTTTTGGATATTTAAATTTGATATTTCTCAAGCACACTTAAACAGATTTTTTTTTTTATTTCAAGTTTATCGTGATATATTGTGCTCAATCCATGAGTATCCTCTTTGCTTGCGCTTTTGGCAGATCCTGCAAATGAGAAAGTGGATCTCAAGTGTAATAGTTTAGATTTGAATTTTTGACCATATTTTTGAGCCACAAGTATCCTCTTTGCTTGCGCTTTTCGGAGGTCATGCAAATGAGAAAGTGGATTTCAAGTGTAATGGTTTAGATTTGAATTTTTTACCATAATTTTGATCCACAACTATCCCATTTGCTTGCGCTTTCAAGCGGCCCTGCAAAGGAGAAAGTGGATCTCAAGTATAATAGTTTAGATTTGATTTTTTGACAATATTTTCGAGCCACAAGTATCCTCTTTTATTATTTGGGTGGTCATGAAAACAAGAATGTGGATATCAAGTGTAATCATTTAGATTTGAATTTTGAAGCATATTTTTGAGCCACAAGTATCCTCTTTGCTTGCGTTTTTGGGCATTCCTGCAAATGAGAAAGTAGATCTCAAGTGTAAATGTTTTAGATCTTATAATTTCAAAGGGACCTGCATATCCTTTGTGTT
The DNA here is from genome assembly GCA_027924585.1 of Larix kaempferi. Taxonomy (NCBI): domain Eukaryota; kingdom Viridiplantae; phylum Streptophyta; class Pinopsida; order Pinales; family Pinaceae; genus Larix; species Larix kaempferi. The sequence continues at coordinate 2,560,395 of BSBM01000535.1, read as the reverse complement.
CGTGCTTTGTGCAATCTTGTACATGAGAAACATGGGTCCTTAGTGAAATATTTGGATTAATTTTATTTAAGATAATTCTTCAGTTTGAGGGATTCTTAAATTGGACAAGATTAATAATAATTCGAAGAAGATAAACTGCTTCAAAACCTCAAAGATTCATTAATATTTTTGCATTACCTTTTCAAGCCATTGAATAATTCATTTCCAGTTAAGTAAAAGTTGAACTAATTTGGATACATTTCACAGATTGAAACCAACCTCTTGAATCCTTTCTTTAGAATGTTTAAACCTATTGAAAAGTGAAAAGTAGTAATTTGTGACGATAAAATGTCTTTTAAAAAAAAATCATTTTCGATTTGAAATAATGATTCCATTTTGGTAGATTTGAAACACTTGCACGTTTGAAATACATTGAAGGAGCATCTTACTCTACTTTAGTTTAGTAATTTCATCAAAAGAAAAGATAGATAGTGAGCATTTGTGCATTGTTTGGTTCAACATTTTTGAGTCACAGACACAACTAGTTTCACCATTGCACCTCTGAAACTAAGAAAATTACCCTTAAAATGAGTGCTTAATCTAAAACTAATCAATATTTGATTTTGATATCACCAAAAAGATTAGGCTAGGGCCTTGGGTTAGGATTGGAGAGTTAATACTCCAAGGCTACATAATTACAAAACTAACATTGATTAATGAGTGAAAAATACATTAGTAACAAGGAGCACTTGCCGGGAAATCATGTCTAAAACATGCGTCAAACACGAGGTAAATATGAATAAGCAAATGCAGTACCCCCAACTCTTGCTTTTTTAGTGGGATATGAACACACTACAATATTCTATTTAAGTGACAAGTCCTCGGGGTTGCATCACTTTTTGGAGCATATGATCTATGTGAGTTATTCTATACTTATAACTGTTCCGCTCGGTCGCCGATTGTGAAGTGGTAACCATAGTTTTTATTCCTAGGACAACACATGGGATATTGCGAGTGGGTGACACTTACTATACCTAAGACAAACATTTAAGCTTTAGCTCCTTGGGAGGGTGTTAGCCTAGAGCCAATACTTTCTCCTTTGGTGATTGAAAGATTGGTGTAATTGTTTCTCATACCTTCGCAATTAGTAATTGTTGAGGCTTGGGACCCATCACAAGCTACTAGTTTTGGAAGTCCTTTGAATACAACTTTTAACTAAACTTCGATTCTTTGGAAAATTAGTTTGCTTGTTGATTTTCATAGGACATTTTAAGCTATGTGGACACTTTGATTTTTTGTTGAGTCTAGTTGCCTTTAGGATTGTTTGATTATACTTTTAATATACCATACAAAACGAGTCCTACACAAAACTTCAAAGTTCCTAGTATCCCGATCTGTCAGTCAAGGCGGAAGCGAGGTGAGTCACCAGAGTTTAAAGGCCCCACTTCATCACGAAGGGGAATACAAAAACCACATCCTAGTGACTTGGAGGTTGAATTGATTTTAAATTCAATTAATAATAGTAGAGAAGGGAAACATCAAACAAATATCGAGTATTCATCATCACATAAAAAATTGAACCCAAACATAGTTGATAACCTTGCTCCAGTTGAAAATGAAACATTAGAAGATCACACAAATACTCACGTGAATCCACCAATAACACATCCTTTAGACCCAATTGTACTCACTATTAGCGAGTCATTGGAAAATATAACACCTCTTTTTGAACGTTGGAACAACACGTAATACACAACACTTGACCCTTTGGATTCATTATAAGCTCAAGGGACTACACCAATGCAACCTCAAATGGTTTCCATAGGAAACAATGCTTCCACTTTGACCTCAACACTAATTCCAACAGTTCATATGCCTATCACTAGTATAAGTTCAACTATCACTTCAGTGTCGGTTGGTACAATTTCGTGTTCTAATCCCATAAGTATGTCCACTTCATCTGCAGGTATACCTACTAGTGGGTGTGCCTTACCAAACATGGGTTTCCCATATGGTTGTTCTAATCAAGGTCAAAACACACAAGGAGTCTATCAAAATCCTCTTAGTATACCCCATAGTGGTCCAGGTTCTACTTCTGGGGGTGACCCTTTACCATGGAATGTTAATATTCTTGGCAGAAATAATGGACCTTGGAATACAAATGTCAATTGGAGTTATCCTCCATAGATGGGTGGAAGTGTGGAGTGATACAAATGTCAATTGGCAGAAATAAATCAAAATTTGGATAAAAGGTTTAATCCCACATTCAATTTTTGTTTATGAATACCCAAGTCCCACAACTATAAGATGAGGCAATTGGGGTGAAGTAAAACAAATAGAAAATAGAGCAAAGTTATGCTGAAGGATTGAAGGCAAAGGGTTCTTTTACTTCAAAATATTTTGGTGATCAATGTCATGGAAGGCAGAGGAGTGGATCTAGGCAAAGGATAAGAAAGGCATCTTCAAGGATTGTAAGTATTTCTCCATTTTCATTTAATATGAAAATAGAGCAAAGTTATGCTGAAGGATTGAAGGCAAAGGGTTCTTTTACTTCAAAATATTTTGGTGATCAATGTCATGGAAGGCAGAGGAGTGGATCTAGGCAAAGGATAAGAAAGGCATCTTCAAGGATTGTAAGTATTTCTCCATTTTCATTTAATATGAACCAATTCAATTTCCCCCCCAATTTGATTTGAAAATTTTCCCTCCAAGTTTTCTTTTGAATTTGAATTGGTACAGGAAAATAGATATAGCTTAATTTCTTAAATATTGTTAGTAGAATAGTAGGAAGGATGTGTGTTAGATTTGTAGGCATGAAGGAGATTCAAAGGGTTGCAAGGATCATCTATGAAGAAACTCCATCAAACTTCAGGGCTACAAGAGGTAATATCCTTTCTTCCTCCCCTTCTCAAACTCCATGAGAGGAAGCTTAAATATCTTAGGATAGCTTAATTTCTTAAATATTGTTAGTAGAAGAGTAGGAAGTATGTTTATTAGATTTGCAGGTGTGAAGAAGATTCAAAGGGTTATAAAGATCATCTATCAAGAAACTCCATCAAACTTCAAGGCTACAAGAGGTAATCTCCTTTCTTCATCCCCTTCTCAAACTCCATGAGAGGAAGCTTAAATATCTTAGGATAGTTGTGGTAATTGATTTGTATCTCTATCAATTGGGATTTACCAACTCATAGGTAAAGGAGGGCAAGTCTTAGCTTAAGCTGTAGGTCTCCCTACTAATAGGAAGTTGGGGATATTTCTTCTTCTAACACAAAAACATACAAATAGGAATCTAGAAACCAAAATACCACTCCAACACTCTTTGTTGCCATAATTATGAGCATCAAAAGGTTAAAAGGAAAGAACCCATATAATCTAGAAACTAAAGACAAAGGTGTCAAGACAAAAAAATGAGGTATTAATAATGGAAATTGGAGATCTTTGAAATTCTAAAGAATACCTTCAACATGAAATACATATCCTACAGTGCAAACTACGACAACAATTTAACAAGTCCAAGGAGCTCTAAAAACAACTACAAGCATTAGATAAAAAATAGTGAATTTCCCTTGGGGTGTAGACCAATTGGCAATAGGGTGCATTGTTAAGGCATTCCTTGTGCCATCACGGGTTCAAATCTCAACCGAGCCTTATGTGCCACACATGGGGAAGCGTTGATATGCCTAAGGGTATAGTGGTAGCAGACCAAAATCAACCCCATGTCAGACTAGTACAAGTTTGACCTCGGTTGTTGGTTCCCCTAGCTACAAAAAACAACTTAGTTAATTACAAGTAAAAGATCAAGCATTGATTCGACAAGATGTTGCGATTCAATGTGATCTAGAATCACAAGGAAAACAAGATGACAAGGAATATATTGACAATGTTTTATCAAATAAAGACAAGGAAATTAATCATTTGAAGAGTCATAGTCATATTTTGGTTACAAAAGTTAGAAAAATAGAACATAAGGATATATCAATCCTAAAAGTAGACAAAGAGACATCCATGGATGTGAGTGAATCGAGGAAGTTTATAGAATTTGAGAATGTAGATAAAGGGATCTCAATAGAATTGATTGGAACTACAAATCAAGGTGTCATTACTTATGAAGCCTTATCAATGAAGAACATCCATAAAATGAGTGAAATAAACAATTAATTGACAAGTCAACCTCTATAGATTCAACATTGATTGACATTCCATTGATCATTAATGAATCCATTGATGCATCAATGAATATAAAATATCAAATATCCATATAATAAGCAAGCACATACAATTAAGAATAATTTTTTTACCATGGAAACCCCAAAATAGGAAAACCACCAACAATAGATCTATTACCCTTGACCACTCCGCCAAAGCATGGCCAATCCAGTCATCACCAACCACTCACAGGAAATTTACAATGGAGTCACTCAAGCCCTTAAGTAGGATTCATCACATGCAATAACATGGGAAAATACCATGGGACACTCAAAACCATGGGCTCGTAAACCACCAACAATAAACCCATAGTTGACTCTTTTATCGAGTCAAGTTTAACCTAACATTCCCCCCTTTAAACTTGACTTGGGATAATCACCAACCCCCCTCAAAGTTTTAACCGGGTATCTAGGAATACAACATGGCCCCCATCTTCAACCTACCTAAATGTACCTCTCTACTTTTAATAGGTGACTCACCAAGCTGAGGGTACACATGCCTAACCAGGTCTTACAACTGTATATCCATTTACATTGTGATCAAATTCCAACTCCATAAAAAAATGCTTCTAGTGAACTGACCAATTCTTCATTTGCATCTTCCATGTGTTCATCCTCAACTTTTTACCCATGCATTTTTAGCTGTAATTTACCATGGTTCACATAACCATGAACCAACTCAATGCAAGCAACCATAACTTCCAAGACATTTGCATTTTCCTTCAACCTCACTTTGATGCCAGTTGTTAGGAAATAGAATGCAAAAGATACATATAATAAACAAGTGTTGGTGTCCATTTTGTCATCGTTTTTGGATATCAAACACACTTCGATTGGCATTACTTTCACCATTTTTTATATAATAAGTCATTCTGCTTTCCGCTCAGATCATCAAACAGATCAGGTATGCATATATTTACACATCACATGAAATTTGGGTAAAAATCGTCATTTTGTGATTTATTGATGTTTAATTGGTATTTCTTGGCTTGCTTGACAAATATATTTCATTTCACAGGTTGTGGATCTCAAACAAACCTCCCCTCAGATGTGTATCTATGTTGAAAATGGTTAGCCGTGTTCAGCCCGCCATTTAGACCTGCGTTCAGCCTGCAAGATCGTTGGTTGAGATATTCTTGGGTCATTGGGAAGCAAACCGTCATGTGGGTTCTGTTTAGAACGTGGCTCCTATGGTGCATGAGCTGGTGTTCTGGAAGATTCCCTCTCATGCACGCTCAGCTTGACAACACATTTCTCTACCATGTCGAAGGAAGATCGACGTCTCAACGATTGCATGAAGGGGAACCGACGCCATGGAACCCGATGGATGCTCTGTGCGCTGTCATAACTGCTATGAGGCCGTTCCTTGGCTTATGTGTTGTCACGAGCTGTTACGCAGAGCCATTTTGTGGCATTAATATTGCCTATTATTAGAGTAGTCGGCCACTAAAGGGTCGACTTGCTTCCCCAATTGTAACTTTGTATATATAGACATCCTCGTAGCAGAGACGAGTTAGTCAGTAGTCAGTCAGTTGTTTTGATCTTTAGTCTTGTTAATCTTTTCCAGCTACAAATGGATACAGAAGCACTGTAACTCTGTTCTTTATTTAATACATCTCTGTTATACTTTTATGAAATTTATCAGCAATGCGTGGTGATTGACTGATTGAGGCTCAGCCTCTGATTGCTGAGACGGGCCCCTCAACAACCAGTGGTCTTCCATCGGTGTATATAATTTGTCTTTGTCTTCTGCAGAGAAGTTGTGTCGTTATTTTATTTATGTATTTGCTCTGTACATGATAAATTTGTTTTGTGATATAAATGACTTTTTTCTATTTATATAAATGATGTTTCGATTTTATATATATCTTGTTGTTGTTTATATTAATAATATTTCCAGAATGTAAATGATGACCGGTCGTGTTTAGTTCATTTAGTTTGCTTAACTAGTTTATCTCACTTAGCTTGCTTAGTTGTTTCAGTGGTTTAGATTGCTTAGTTGCTTAGAGTTTAATTAGCTTAACCTTCTAAGTTCACTCATAGTTAGATTTAAGTTTAAATAGTTTCTTCCCTGTAGCAGAAGATTAGCTTTAGTTACATCTCGGTCTCGTTTTAGGATAAAATAGAAATAGCTAGTTTCCCCAATTTTGATTAACATAGATGGCTTTTTCTTATTCTAGCTCTTAATTAGCTTATTCATTGCTTCCCCTGCACTGTAGGATCACATGCATTAGCCAGCTGGTAGTTAAAATCATCCAATATTCTCTTCCCTTAGTTTAGATCGTCTTCTTCCATCTGGACCATCATTCGGATAGTCATCCGGATCGACGTTCGGACTTTAATAATTTCTGCATCATTTTGCTTAATTAGAATCTAGTTTCTTAGGTTTTTCAAATTATAATCTCTCTTACCCTTAATTAGTATTCTGAGGAGTCATTAAGACTTTGTTGCATTTTGTATAAGGTTTTAATCAAGTTTTTGTCGTCATTCTTAGTTTTCATTCTCTCTTTCTTTAAACACTTCTTCGGTTATTTTACAAGTTATATTTCTCTTATGTCTGATTCATTAATGCTTTACTGTTATAGAATTTATCAATTTCATTCTTAGTGCAGTTTATTGTATGTTGCTAATATCAATATTAGGTTAGGTTTAGTAATTTCATTCTCCAAATTATTTCCAGTCTTGAATCTTTCTTCTTATACTAATAATGGATTCATAAGATAGGATTTGGTTCAAAAGTAAAATATCTTTATCAAGTTTTCTACTTGCTTCTGAATACAATATCTTTATTAAGTTTTATACTTGCTTTTAGACTTCATCAATTTAAAATCACTTGTTTACAGATAGAAGATAGGTCATTATGATTAAAGTTAATTGTAATTGGTCTCTTTATAGTTTGCATCTCTTTGCTTAAATTAGATTAGATTTATTTCCATTTTGTTTTGTTGTTACCTTTGAAAGTCACTTTGACACATTCATCCCTATTCCTATCACATTTGATACACTTCCTCAGAACCCCCAAGGAGAATGGAATTAGGTAGTCTAGTGTAGTCCTAAAACATTAACTAAATACATAAAAGTAGTCGTTGAATTCACTAAGTAGTTGTAGTTCCTGTTTTAAGTCAAGTAGTTTCAAATCTCATCAAAATAGATTTGGTTCGATTTAGTTTTGCTTCTTAAATAACATTGTCATTTTTGTATCTTTCAGTTCTTATCCATAGAATAGAGTAGCAAGCTCGATACTATTCCGATCTGTTAGCTTAACTAGGTTTAATTAGTTCCTTTATTGTCTTTCTGAAGTTTGACTTGGTTTTTCATTTTGAAAGATCTTTCGATCTTTTCTTTATTAAATATTTCTAAGGTATGACAAGCCGAAACTTAGGTTCCATTCTACCTTAGCATATACTTTGCCTCAACTCTAAGATTACCAACCCTGGTCGATAATTAAATATTTAGGTGGTTCTTTTAGACATTAAATACACCTCGACATTTTGGCGTCGTTGTTGAGGAGTTGTAGATAGATAGGTAGAATTCAGTTGCAGATAGGTAGAACCTTCTCTTAAAAACTTAGGAATAGATATGAATTTCCCTCTTTTGAAATTTAGAAGTAGGCTGGTGGCGGGTGAGCGGTAAGAACTTGCGCATCTGTTATAACAGGCATCCCCAAAACCCAACAGTAGTAGTTATGCAGTAGAATTTATTTCAGTCATATTTTGTTTTCATGAATATGTTTAGAGACTCACAAGGTAGATTTATTAAAACTAAGACCTCTACTAAAATTCCCACTAACCTATACGGGGGGCGTGCCACCCCAACTACTAACTCAACATAAAAGTATCGGAAGACACCTAAAGGGGATAGTCCCACTTGGAAAGCTAAGGAAATCCTTTCTAGAGACCAATTAGGGGCAACCATAGGGACGCCAGAAAAGTATGTTCATAAAGAAATTACACTAGAAGAACCTTAGGCTCGTATGGAGACTGAAACATTCCTTATTTCACCAAGAAGGGAGCCACCTAGGTATTCCCTCTTTGAAAATCGAATCTACATGGAGGAAGAAAATGAAGATCATGTCCGACAAAATGAGGAGAAAGGAGAGGTTAGAACCAAAAGTACTTTTGGATTCCCCATCTTAGACACTGCACAAGATGTGACTATCAAAAACATTCCTCCCTCCTCACTACCGACCTTCTATGGGAAAAGTAGTGAGGATCCGGATACATTCTTATTCAAGGTCGATATTTTGTGCAGGAATTATAATTACCTACAAGATGCCCAAAAACTAAAACTCTTTCCTACCACATTGAAAGATTATGCTCTTCAATGGTTTATAGGATTAGGAGAATCTAGTATCGGAACTTGGGAAGACATGAAGAATGCATTTCTACAGAAATATCAGGATTACTGTAAACCTAAGGACTCTCACAACGATATTTTCAAAATTCAACAATTTGAAGATGAGAGCCTAGAAGACTATCTCGAGAGATTTAACTACGTGCTACACAAATACAAATATGATGATCTTTGGGAAGATGCAGTAAGGACACTCTTTCTCAAGGGAATTTCAGAAGAATTCTTAGAAAACCTTAATCTCATGGCAACAGGAGACATTTCTCATAAGACTTTTGCACAGATTTGTGAACTATGTAGGAATTACTCTAGGAGCAGAGGAAAAAATGCAAGACACTCTCGAGAATTTTTTGCTAGGAACCTAAAAAGAAACACATCCGGTCCTAATGGATTTACAAGGGAAGAATTGGGAAACCTATTAGAAAAATTTAAAATAGATATTTTAGAAGCAATAGATTCTCAACTAGATGCTCTACAAGATAAAAAGAGGCAAAATGAGGAGCAGGCAGCAACAAGTGTTTTTTGTCCCAGGTGTAGAACTAAACATTCTCAACAAGAATTTCCATTGAATAATGTTTCAGTTTGTCACCTTTGTACAGAAGACATCCAACTGATAATTGTCCATCGTTTCCTGGATTGCAAGTTGTATACAAGAGTGGAAACTTTGGTGAAATATCTAAGAGGTCTTGGAAACCTAGATATCAACCATCATATCAAGATTCCTCCCCAACTCCACCCTATTTCCACCCTTACCAACCTCCTCAACAATGGAACACTTCAAGTTGGAAAAATTGGCCACCTCAGTACCCTCCTCAAAATGCCCAACAACAACAATGGCCACACAGATGGAGAGGACAAGCTTATGGTCAACCACCTCCTCTTATGCCTAGTTATCCTTACCCACCTAATATCCAACAAATTTTGGTTGTATTTGTACCTCCTTCACTACCCCCTATCCCGAACCAATCTCACCATTTCCAGAAAATGAATCCTCCAAGACTCATAATATTACCTGCACAACCGATACCAAATCCTAACAATAAACCAACCCAAATTTCTCATAGCATTGGGTCATTACCCCTTCCATCATATGCCATTTTGATCGCACCAATACATGAGATTCAACTACGGTTTGGAAGAGTTCCGCAAGATTAGCCCAAGTCATCCGTTGTTATCCGAGAAGAGAATGAAGAAGTTAAAACAATTGATGGTTCTCAAATCTCCCTTAATGCAAATGGACATAGACTTTGTCATCAATCAATATCTAAACAAGATTTTGTGCAAACTGACTTACAACAAAAGGAGATGAAGCCGGTAGAAGAGGAAGTCATTCCTCCTTCTTCTGGTCCTTGAATTATTTTGGGTTATCTTCATTTGTATATATGTAAATATGTTTTTGTTTTTCAATAATGAGAGTCATTTCTAACAGCTGATTGCATTTTTACAAGAAATGTATTGTTGTGGTCAGCTTATGAATTTTTTTCAATTAAAACAGGAAGACTCTTTCTCTTTTTCCCAAATCTCATATAACTTTTTTTTGTTGTTTTTAAATAAATTTGAATCATCTAACAAGTGGTTTTGCAGTGTGATTACAAGAACCTCATAATCAACTCATGCAATATTATCCGAAAAGGGAAGTACTCCAAAAACAAATACTTATAATCCTCTTTCTCTTTTGATTATTGTTGAAAATTGAAAATTGATAGCGAAAGTTGAAATGTTCTCTATATCACCTTTAACCATTTTCTTTTATGATTCCGTACATGGTATTTGATTCAGACATGCACATTTCTAATTTAGCATAAGAACAACTGCTTAAGACTTACCTTAATCATTTTTCTATATTACACATATGGATCACTGACCCATCCTAGACTCATTATCAAAACTTGTCTCTTAAAGCATCTTTAAAAGGCAGCTCAAAAGTGAAGGATATTTCTATTTTTGGGGGGGCACGTTACTGACTTTTTATGAAGAAGATAGAATAAGAGATCAAAGAACAACTTTAGGTTATTATCTTTTGACATGATCTATAATTTTGGCCATTATAAATAAAAGTTACTCATAAGGTTCATTCTAAAATTTTGAATTATGTGTTTAGCAGGCTTAGCACACTCTAGTGCCAACCGGCTTCCTTAAAAAATTATATATATATATATATATACATATATATATCATTATACGAGGAAAACCCACCGGGGTACTGAACAGGCTCGCTGGCAATGGGTCCATGCTAAGTAAAATCTTAAACAAGGAAGCTCGGTAAATGCAAGTAAACCCGTCGGGGTACTGAACAGGCTTGCTGGCAGCGGGGCTATGCTTGCATGGTACCAAGATAAACCCGTCAGGGTACTAAACAGGCTTGCTGGCAGCGAGGCAATATCGGGTAAAAGAGGTTTGGTTAATGCATCACTATGCACATGGCTCATAAAAAAACCCCTTAGTATACAAACACATGTTTAGGCCAATTATTTATACTGTCATTAGAGAATAGTTGTAAGTTGCACTTGGACCTTGTCATCTGATTCACACAATACCTAAGATATGACTATCCTAGAAATGGGACCCATAACTATAGAAGTCTCACAAAATCTACAGTGAACCTTATTTATATTCTTTGGATGACAAGAAATCTTTACAATGAGTCATCGATGACTAGTTTTCCTATGGCATTTTTCACATCAATTATCCTATCATTCTTCATATGGTCTTCTCAAGCACCGTTGTGTTCTTTTTGATGAATGTACATATCTGAATCATCTACATTTACTAGTTAATATTTTATTTTCTTAAGAACATTATTACAGCGTTTCTAGAATCCATCGGCAAAGCTTTCAATTGAAATTACTTGAATCCATCAATTTTTCTTTGATGGCTTGAGGATAGGCCATATTTTTGGTTTGGGCGAGATTCAGAACTATTTTACTTTCTGGATATTGATGAACAAGTTCATGTATCCCTGATAAATAATAGGTGTTTTTTAGGATAATGCAAAAAGTAGAAAGAAGCTCATTCTGGTCAATGACAAATAAGAAAGAACGTAACTTGAAGTCCCAGAAAAGCAAATTTACAACATCTCGTGTGTGCTGACAAGTTCAGAAAATCCTCTGCATAATCAGCACCAGCCAAATCCATCAAAACACGTTTTTTTTACAAAGGTCTGTATGAAGGGTTGAATGAAGGGTCGAATGACGATCCGAATAAGCTGTCGAACAAGGCTGAAGTGAATATTGAATGAAACCATAGCTTGTAATAATATTATGCCAAGATTTCTGGTTTTTGTTGATATATCTAAGTAACTAATCATAACAAGGATCGAATTAAACGCCATCTTTGCATACTCGTCAAAGAAATTGGTCAATCATACATTTTGGGCGCTAGCATATGATCCCTATCCTCCGTTTAAAGAGTTATCGTGCCATCTATCATTCATTCACTAAAACATTATGATTTTTCATGTGTAATTATGTCTTTCATCTCATAAATAAAATTTATGTTCAACCTGTCCAAAGTTTTACTTTGGACATGGTTGAATACATTACAAGCCATACAAATTCATAATTCTAAGGTGGCACATGATTCAAGGCAGCTAAATAATGGCGTATCACTCATACGTGTGAGATCTCCCTCCACGATTGTTCAACCGCTCAAACGGATCTCAATTTAAACCTACCCTCCGCGCAAATTTTGCTTCGTCTCGCTCAATTTTCTTTCTGCCCTAAACCTATCAAGCTCCATCGCCTGCAATCTCACGCATCCTCTCTATACATCTGCATCCCTCAAGCCTTTGTTCAAAATGCCAATCCGTCACGAGCCTGGCAGTTACCAGGACCTCCTTCGCATCTCTGAATTCAAGGAATGCCGTGAAATATTCCTATGAGCCGGATGGGGTCCATTCCTGAGCCTCTTCCAGGATCATGACCACGAAATATCCCTTCTTTTTGAAAAAGGGTTTGATGGTAAGACAACCAAGATTGGGCATCTCACTTTCCTTGTGACGGAAGAGTCCATAGCATCAACCACGAAACTGCCCAGGGAAGGTGCCCGTTGGCACAAACATCTTCTCCTTCCACGGACAGAGCTCGATTTTGATCTTAAAGATGAATACCAACATGTAGCTGGCACCAAAGGGTTCCATAGGGAATGGGTCAAGCCTGAATATCTCAGGCCCCTGACGGTCATCATCCATCTGATCACTTATGAAGGTAAGTATTCCATTTTCAAAGCCTGTCATTTCTGATTATTGGCGCATTTCATTAATAATCAGGCCCTAAAATTTCCCTTCTATTTCCTGAAAATCCTAGAAAAAATGTCTAGTCAGGTTAGGAAGAATACTGTTAACCCTGCTGGTAGTTTGTACCATCATTGCCTTGTCAAAATCTTGATCACCCATCAGTTAGAAGAAAAGGGGCAAACCTGGGAATGCTTTGCCTATTGTTAAATCCCATGCCTCTCGAAAAAGTCATCGTTTCCTATCCCGTGGCAATGAGCCTGACCAAAAATATGCCCAAAAAGAGAAAGTTTTCAAGTGTGTAAGATTTAGTGAGGATCCCTCGGGAAAAATACGCCCTGATGATACCTCATCTCCTGAGCCTGTCTGCAAAGAAACAACCACAAAATTTCCATTCTTTTCACTCATACCCACGAATTCAAGAAGGGCTAATTGCGACCAGACATTCGACCCGACCATCGTCTAGTCCAATGAACAGACCATTGTTCAATCCATCAATCAGTCAGTCATTGAGCCAATGCACCCGGACAATCCTGACGACCAAGCAAATGACCCTGTCCTTGAGTCCCCTCTCCTTGCATTGGTCAATTTATCATCTAGTTTACTTAGAAACCCTGTCTTGGAGCCTGCCTCTGCACATATTTAAGACAAGGCCCTTGAGGCACACATTACACCTGCTGATCTCGAACCACCTCTAAGGGGATCAAGCCTACAAAAGGACCATGTGTCTTTAACAAAAGTCTCTATTACACTCCAGCAAACTGTGGATAGAATAAACCAGGATGTAGCAGAGCTAGGAAGCCAGAATGAGAAGTATGAAGAGATCATTTATGGGCTATATCAAGAGAACAGGGATTTGTGTTTCCAGTTAAAGTGTGTGGAAAATTTAAATGAAGCCAAAACCGCTTCCAACCTCTCTCTCCATTTGAAGTATGAAAATTTGAAGGACCAGCTCTAGAAGTTGAAAGTTGAATGCACTTCCTCATCTAAGTCGAAGGCAGCTGCTACCGCAGCTCAGCCTTCTTCCTAAATTTTTCTCTGTTTGCTCAATGGGACCTAGCATATCTCCGGTTTGGGGGAATGTTGGTGTCCATTTTGTCACCATTTTTGGATATCAAACACACTTTGATTGGAATTACTTTCACCATTTTTGATATAATAAGTCATTCTGCTTGTCCCTCAGATCATCAAACAGATCAGGTATGCATATATTTACACATCACATGAACTTTGGGTAAAAATCGTCATTTTGTGATTTATTGATGTTTAATTGGTATTTCTTGGATTGCTTGACAAATATATTTCATTTCACAGGTTGTGGATCTCAAACGAACCTTCACTCAGATGTGTATCTACGTTGCAAATGGTTAGCCGTGTTTAGCCCGTCGTTCAGACCCGCGTTCAGCCCGCAAGATCGTTGGTTGAGATATTCTCTGGTCATTGGGAAGCAAACTGTCATGTGGGTTCTGTTTAGAACGTGGCTCCTATGGTGCGTGAGCTGGTGTTCTGGAAGATTCCCTCTCCTGCATGCTCAGCTTGAAAACACATTTCTTTGCCACGTCGAAGGAAGATCGACGTCTCAACGATTGCATGAAGGGGAACCGATGCCATGGAACCCGATGGATGCTCTGTGCGCTGTCATAACTGCTATGAGGACGTTCCTTGGCTTATGTGTTGTCACGAGCTGTTACGCAAAGCCATTTTGTGGCATTAAGATTGCCTATTATTAGACCAGTCGACCACTAAAGGGTCGACTTGCTTCCCCAATTCTAACACTGTATATATAGACGTCCTCGTAGCAGAGACGAGTTAGTCAGTAGTCAGTCAGTCATTTTTATCTTTAGTCTTGTTAATCGTTTCCAGCTGCAAATGGATACATAAGCATTGTAACTCTATTATTTATTTAATACATCTATGTTCTATTTTTATGAAATTTATCAGCATGCATGGTGATTGACTGATTGAGGCTCAACCTCTGATTGTTGAGACGGGCCCCTCAACAACTAGTTGTCTTCCATTGATGTATATAATTTGTCTTTGTCTTCTGCAGATACGTTGTGTCGTTATTTTCTTTATGTATTTGCTCTGTACATGATAACTTTGTTTCGTGATATAAATGACGCTATGCTATTTATATAAATGATGTTTCGGTTTTATATATATCTTGTTTATGTTTATATTAATAATATTTCCATAATGTAATTGGTGACCGGTCGTGTTTAGTTCATTTAGTTTGCTTAACTAGTTTAGCTCACTTAGCTTGCTTAGTTGTTTCAGTGGTTTAGATTGCTTAGTTGCTTAGAGTTTAATTAGTTTAACCTTCTAAGTTCACTCATAGGTAGATTTAAGTTTAAATAGTTTCTTCCCTGTAGCAGAAGATTAGCTTTAGTTACATCTTAATCTCGTTTTAGGATAAAATAGAAATAGCTAGTTTCCCCAATTTTGATTAACATAGATGGCTTTTTCTTATTCTAGCTCTTAATTAGCTTATCCATTACTTCCCTTGCACTGTAGGATCACATGCATCAACCAGCTGGTAGTTAAAATCATTCAATCTTCTCTTCCCTTAGTTTAGATCGTCTTCTTCCATCCATACCGTCATTCGGACTTTCATTCGGACAATCATTCAAATCGGCGTTCGGACTTTAATACTTTCTGCATTGTTTTGCTCAATTAGAATCTAGTTTCTTTGGTTTTTCAAATTATAAACTCTCTTACCCTTAATTAGTATTCTTAGGAGTCATTAAGACTTTGTTGCATTTTGTATAAGGTTTTAATCAAGTTTTTGTCGTCATTCTTAGTTTTCATTCTCTCTTTCTTTAAGCACTTCTTCTGTTATTTTACAAGTTATATTTCTCTTATGTATGATTCATTAATGCTTTACTGTTACATAATTTATCAATTTCATTCTTAGTGCAGTTTATTGTATGTTGATAATATCAATATTAGGTTAGGTTTAGTAATTTCATTCTCCATATTATTTCCAGTTTTGAATTATTCTTCTTATACTAATAATGGATTCATAAGATAGGATTTGGTTCAAAAGTAAAATATCTTTATCAAGTTTTCTACTTTCTTCTGAATACCATATCTTTATTAAGTTTTCTACTTGCTTTTAGACTTCATCAATTTCAAATCACTTGTTTACAGATAGAAGATAGGTCATTATGTTTAAAGTTAATTGTAATTGGCCTCTTTGTAGTTTGCACTCTTTGCTGAAATTAGATTAGATTTATTTCCATTTTGTTTTGCTGTTAACTTTGAAAGTCACTTTGACACATTCACCCCTATTCCTATCACATTTGATACACTTCCCCAGAACCCCCAAGGAGAATGGAATTAAGTAGTCTAGTGTAGTCCTGAAGCATTAACTGAATACATAAAAGTAGTCGTTGAATTCACTAAGTAGTTGTAGTTCCTGTTTTAAGTCAAGTAGTTTCAAATCTCATCAAAATAGCTTTGGTTCGATTTAGTTTTGCTTCTTAAATAACATTGTCATTTTTGTATCTTTCAGTTCTTATCCATAGAATAGAGTAGCAAGCTCTATACTATTCCGATTTGTTAACTTAACTAGGTTTAATTAGTTCCTTTATTGTCTTTTTGAAGTTTGACTCAGTTTTTCATTTTGAAAGATCTTTCGATCTTTTCTTTATTAAATCTTTCTAAGGTCTGACAAGCCGAAACGTAGGTTCCATTCTACCTTAGCATATACTTTGCCTCAACTCTAAGATTACCAACCCCGGTCGATAATTAAATATTTAGGTGGTTCTTTTAGACAGTAAATACTCCTCAACAACAAGCACACACAATGAAAAGGAATATTTTTATCATGGAAACCCAAAACTAAGAAAACTACCAACAATAGATCTATTACCCTTGACCACTCCAACCAAGGCATGGTCAATCCGACCACTATTGGCCACTCATAGGCAATTTACAATGAAGTTACTCAAGCCCTTAAGTAGGCTTCATCACATACAATACCATGGGACACCCAAAACCATGGACTCGTAAGCCACCTATCTTTGACTCTTTTACTAAGTCAAGTTTAACCTAACAAGATGAGGAGTTAAAAACCCCATCTCCTAACTATCGTCGCAAGGCATGCAATGTCTAGTCAGATGGTAAATGAGGCAAAGAGTATATGTCCCCACCAGGGAATTATTGGCATGTGAAAGACGAGAAACTTATCACATGTCATCAGTCATAATTCATCATATTTATATGTAATTATTTAACAACCAAGCATCAAGAAAAAACTAGGCATTAAGGAACACTCAACCATTGTCCACTAAGAGGTGATACTCATATGCATGGGCTAGGCCTTGATCAATCATCAATATCAATAATCAATAATGAGATTATGCACCATTAATAATCATCAAGGACATACTCACCAATAATAGTTTCCATGAGCATAATCATTTATTCATCTAATCATCATCGACATGATCAATCACTACTAATAATAGTCTCCAATGGCATAAGCATCAATGATGATCACCATGGACATAACTATCAATAATAATCATCAAAGACATAATAAGTTCTAAGACATCATCCGCACTTCTTTTTATCTACTAACTTTATGTGTAGAGAAGCAACGAGAGTCGTTACAAAGAGAAAAAAGTTTGACAATTGTTAGGATTGTAGTTAGGATAAAGTATTACATGGTCTTACTAACACATGGAATGACATTAAATAGAATTGATTGGAGTTTCACAATTTTCTTCAACCAAAGAGTGGTGGTATATCCAATGAGTGCTCACAAATAGGTTGATAATCCACCTCAAAATAAAAATAAAAATTGGACATAACAATGGCAATCAAGTAATTTCCAATTAATCTTCATATGTCAATCCTTGAAGGCAATCTAAAATGCTTTTGTATATTAGCTCAAATAATGTTTACTTTATTTGAAGGTGTTTCGCTCTATGTACAAGAGATTTGATTTGGCAAGTCAAAATGCACTTTGATTATATTGTGTGACTGTTTGAAATGAAGGAAATGTTGTGGGTAGCGAGATAAGCATTGTGTTGTTGATACCTTTGTATATATGCAATGTTTATGCTAAGAAAATAATCATATCAATGCTCATATTTATTACTTAGTGAATGTAAACTTATTTATAGCAATTCTCTTGAGTAGTAAGTGTACGTGCAAAATATATTGATTTGCTATGAGAAAAGAAAGAAGGTAGCAAGATGATTTCATTTATTGTTGGATAAGTGTGTGTGCATTGTGTCTTTGTATGCAAGTACTGCTAACAAGGGCTCATGAAAGACCTCAATGGATATACCAACCATCAAGAGACTAGAATGGCATGCATATACTTATATTGTTTACGGAAAATGACAAATTGGATAACAAAAATAAACACTAAGCAGCTAGCATATGAATGACATTGTGGCTTGTGAAGCCTTAAATAAGTGTCAAATGGTTGGAAATTAGAGAGTAATGAGTTTACACTCTTGATGGTTGGTGATCTCTCATATGGAATTAAATTATTGGCTTGTAGATGACAATTGCACAAGGATGATAGTTATGAATGTTGTGAGGATTTTTAAATAGTAACACATGAACACGATAAGAGTTATGTACTTTTTTTTTGCACTAGGGGAATCAACAACTGGAGTTGGGCTGGTACTCGCGTGACACAGGGTCCGGGGATCCAATCTCGCTACCACTATACCCCTAGGTGCATCCACAGGGCTCAAACCATGGCGCATGGGTAAGATTGGGGGGATTTGAACACGTGACCTTCCATTTATAAATTTTCATCTTTACCACTTGAGCTACCGCCCACAGGAAAGAGTTATGTACTTACTTATTGTCTGCATGTTTAAAAAAAATTGCAAGTTTCTCTTGAGCAAAGTATGAGTTGTGTTTTGTTAGCCATGGCATTACAATGTAGCATAATTGTTCTTTGAGAAGGTACGGTGAATTTGGCTTAACATCATCAATCATCTAAGGTAGTGAAAATATATTTAGTAACTACTTTTGCTAGATTTTGTGAGGATTAATAAACACCATGCTAAAATACTAGCATGAAGTATTGTCTTCCATCCATAAATGAGTGGTTAGATTGAGGTAGTAAATTGCACATAATTAAATTGTTGCACACTTTTTATTCATAAACATCTAATGACATGGAATGTCAACATCGAGTGGTTAGATTGAGGTAGTAAATTGCACATAGTTAAATTGTTGCACACTTTTTATTCATAAACAACTAATGACATGGATATGTGCAACATAATTATATTGTGCATTGCATAACACGACAATCACTACATCTTTTGAGCCATCTCTTAGATTTCTATTGAAGTGTTCATTAACTATTCTAGAGCCTATCACCAAGGTAATAATAAAGTAATAATTAGGAAAAAGTTTATTACTCATGGAAATGTAAAATGGTTTATAGTACACATCCAAATATCTATGATAAAGTTCAAAAAGATTTATGTAAGAGTAATAAAAACAATATGATATTCGAAGATTTGAACAATATTTAAGAGTAATAAAAACAATATGATATTCGAAGATTTGAACAATATTTAAGAGTAATAAAAACAATATGATATTCAAAGATTTGAACAATATTTTCACATAGAAACAACATCAATCCATCTTAAATAGTTTCATTTTTGGATTCTCTAATGTTAAGATGCTTGATAGATCTTCTTTATTGTAGACTTTAAATTGTATATATCTTTAGATATTTCAATATGTAAGTACAACATTAACTCTAGTTAAGTACCTTTGGATATTGTACATTTGATCGTGGCATACTACAACTTCTGGAATTTGAATTCTCATATAAATCTTCATAAATTGATTTTTTCATAATTGACTTGTAATATCAATTTTTCAAATATTTTTTAAATTTAACGATTAAAATTTAAAAAAAATGGTACACCTTAAAGTTAAAAAGTCGGTCAATCCAAAACAAAATAAATAAATTAAGAAATCATCAAAATTCGAAATGAATAGAGCCTCGCACAATAGCTCATTCTAAATATTGTTTATGGAAACATTGCTTTAGTTATGACTTTTTTTCTTTTTTCTTTTTTTCACATAAAATATATCTTACTATTAATAACGCGAAATAGTAAATAGGATCAATACATCAGGTCATCATACCATAAAGGCATGTGAGTATAACACATACGGGCACATGAGCCCCAAATAACATCACATCATCCAGGATCCATACCAAATCCCAAGCTAGAACCAAAAAAGATACCACCATATTGTAACAGAATCCCACCAACTGCATGACCAAAAGCTAACAGACCTCAAGTGGCAAAGTATCAAAATGCCAAGACATAAATACATGAAATATAAGTCCAATATAAGGTACAATGCTTTAGTTATGACTTTACTTATGACTTTACTTTGAAGACTAAGCAACATATAATTAAAATAATATAAAAATGGTGACGGAACATATGACTTTAGCCGATTTGCACTAAAGCATTTGATTTTTCCAAAGGTTTGAAACCATCAAAGTCACATAAAGATGTGTCTTCATTTGCCCATTTTAATTTATTCTGATATTCCTAACCTTTATTGTGAGACAAAAGAACATAACTTATTTACCACACATTATTATTCTTCTTTTTAATATATTGTTTCATGAAGAAGTATTCCTAACCTTTATACATTGTTATTCTTCTATTTAATATATTGTCTCATAAAGAAGTATTACTAACCTTATAAATTGTTCTTCTTCTTTTTAATATATTGTTTCATAAAGAAGTATTCCTAATAAAGAAGTATTCTTAACCTCTAACCTTCATTGTTTAAAAAACAAAAAACTTATTTACCGCACATCGATGTTCTTCTTTTGTAATATAGTATAGGCGTCATGGTCAAAGTGGAATACAAACCATCTTCATATAAAGACTTTACATTTGGGAGCCACAATATCTTTCAAATATGCCCACAAAAAGGGGAAATACTTTACATTTGACGGGCACTTGTGAAGGTATAAAGTAGATGGCATCCCTAAAGTGAAAATACCATATTTTGAACATGTTGTTTTGGGAAGCTTTTTCCAAAGAAAGTATTTTTACTCAAAATAAGTTTAACACCACATTTGCGAGCATGAATTTTTTTTTATGATCGATAATTGTTCAAAAGTTTATGTTATGTGAGTGATGAAATAGGTATAAAATTATTTATCATTTTATATTTTATAATTAGATAAGATTAAAGTTGGTTTCAGTGGACATTAATCATCATTAACTATCATTATATATATTTTATATTTGTTTAATTTATATAAAATAATAATAATAATTTATATTTTAAAAAGTTAATTTAAGCGATTAAAAATTGTAAATATTAAAAAAAAAGTCACATAATTTAGTTCTCACGTTAGTTTCGTTTGTCAATATTGTAGGCCTCATTAAAAGTATAAGAAAAGATTTACCTCCAATACGACGCTCAAAATGAAAAGATATATTAAAAAAAATTATAATATATAAAATAAAATAAAATAATAATTTGTATATTAATATTCTTTAAAATATAAAAATAAAAGTAAATCTATATATATTTATATTTATTTAATTAAAATGGTTCAATGACCATGGTTATTCTAATATTTACTTAATTTTACATGTTAGGACTAAAACATAAATATATATTGAAGTATGTTTAGAATTATAACATATTACCTAGCTTGAATCTTAATATTGATTCATATTTTGTATTATTTTTTATTAGTATTTGTAGAATGGTGGCCACACCTTTGTGTGGCGCCCGTGGTGATCCTCTATCAACTATGGTGACGACGACGAATTCTGAGGTAGGGTGGTGGTTCATTGGCATGGCGTTGGAGAAGCGGTGTTTGGTGGTGGTGCCCATTTATTAGCGGGTGGTCATGGTGCCCCGTAGCCAGTTTTTGGCCGTGGTGGTCGCAACCCATTCCCAATCCCCTTGCAGTCGGTGTCCCATTCCCACTCCAAAAAGTATGTCGCGGCTCCTTAGGCGGTGGTTCTTGCAGTTGGGATCCTAGATGGGGAAGGAATTGCCGTTGTTTGGGATCTGTTGCACACAAAGGGAAAGCCGGTTTTCAGATGGCTTATATCTTTGTCGTTTTTCTGTGCTTTAGCTATTTTAGAGCAATTTTTGTTATGGTGCTTTACACACAGTTTGGATGCCCTGTAATAGGGCTTTTTAATGTTGTAGTTTTTAGCTACTTCCTGCTCTCTGAGTAGAGTTTTTATGTGCTTATGCACTTGTAAACCTTCGAGTTTTGTACAATTTGTTCTATTTTCATTAATAAAATGCGATTTATTTTTCAAGGAAAAAAATAATCTAGTAATCGCTCTGATTTTGTCATTCATATCTTGTTTTATTTTTATTAGTACGAGTAGGTACTATGGTAGTCACTCTAATTTTGATTTCATATTATTTTATTTATTTTTCAAAATAATTTTGATATTTTCTGGGTTTTTTTTTTAAATTTTATTTTGCAAAAAATTGATATTCACTTATTTAATTTTGATTCATTTTTATAGTGTGATGGGATTTAATTAACTTTAATGTGTGACATTTAAGGAGAAAACCCTAAACACTAAAACTTAAACATTTGAACCGACATAAACTCAACACCATAAAAAAAGATCAATGTTGTTGCAAATCAGTATTTATCCCCACATCCACATGCAAGAAGAGAGTGAGATACCTATCTCCTGATGATGAACCTGCTTAATAGGTCCGGAACTTGTCGAATTGTAAAATTCTCACCGCGGATTCCTCTAGCCTTTAATTTTTATTATTATCAAAAGTCTAAATCTATTTTAAAAAACATTATTAATTATTTTTAATAAATTGTGTAATGTATATGTATTTATTGTGTAAAACATTATTTTTAATATAATCACACTTAATATTTTGATATATAATTAATATAATTACAACTAACGAAAATTGCACATATTTACCTTCAAATTAAATCTTGATCTTTCTACCTTCCTCGCTTAGTGTCAAACTTGACTCATGGCTTTTGGAGCTGTCTAGCAATTATACAAGCTTTTTTGTCTTATACTAGTGATATTTGCCATACCACAATGCTAGTTAAATATTACCTTCTAGTTAAATATTACCTTTAAGATTACACTCCTCCTCTTGCTGATTTCATAATTACACCCTTGTCTTACACTAGTGCTACTTGCCATACCACAATGCTAGTATAAAATTGCTTTCAGGATTACATCCCTCGTTGGGTTACTTTCATAATTACACCCCTTGCTAGATTAAAATCTGGTGTCTTTTATCCATAAGGAAGGCACAATTCTGATATTCCACTTCACAATATGTTATCCTTCAATTATGTATAATTGTGGAAAACAAAATAGGTAAAAATCTTCATAAAGTCTACATACTAGAAAACCAAATTCTCAAATTAATTGCAGGTTAGAAGTTTAATCATACAACTTAACCATTTTACAATGTTGATCACATTATATAGCATAGTAATTTAATTTGAATACCACAATAATCTCAATTAGAAGTTATCAAATTTGTAAAATTTATCTACTTGCTATAATTTTTTTAGCCTGAACATTTTTGTTCTTATGAAAATCAATGATAATTGATTAAAACTACTTGAGATTGTTTAGACTCATCTTGTGCTGGAGAGTATGGCAACATCAATCTAGCTTGATAGAAGGGCAAACACATCCATTTTCACTAGCATCACTACAAAGGCTATAAAAAGAAGTAAGCAAAGAAGCAGGCAAAGGTTGCAAAAAGACATTTGAACAACTATACTGTGATTCTTGATATATGAATACTTACCATTGTTGCTTATTTTGCTCCATTACTACTTGCTAAAGTGAAGAGAGATTTAGCCTTGGTGTTGCAAAGGCATTTGAGAGGACCTAGATAGAACTTAATTAAGGAGACGACCTAAAGTAGGTCATACCCCAAAATAAACACACATGAAGATGTTTCTTGGTCTACAGGTAGAAACCTTAACTAGTCTATAGTTAACACATCACATGAACATGTTGGTCCCATGCAATTCTAATTTAGCGAAGTAGTCTTTTTAAAGACATCCAATCTATTGTCTCTTAAAGGGTATGCATGCTTCCACATGTTTCTGTGTGAATTTATCTTGTTTATTAGAAAGACAATGATCATTCAACCTAAGCACCTTCAAACCAAGTAGCTCCAAAATTAAATGTGGCACATCCTTGCTTTCTTCACAAAGGAAAAAATGAGCTAACCACTTTTTTTATATTAACTATAGATGAATTGTTAAACTCTACCACCAAGCATGGTACTACAAATTTTCATAATAAGGGAAGAGCATGCAGAACATGACCATTCTAAATTCATGTTGATTTCAATTTAATGAGTGTCTTGTTACTTGTACGAGCTTAAAAATGAAAGTATGCTTTAAAGTTTGCAACATGTTGTTCTGGATGAACCAACATCAGGCATTGTACACACATAAGTACTTAATGACAAAAGTAGAAGCTATAGCCCACCACAAGAGTCTACGTAGGTGTGGATCCAATAGATACAAGGTCAAATGCCTCTTAGAGAGGGATCACAGGGAGGCAAAGCAAGTCATAAGGCTAAGTGGATGGGATGGAGGACCATAGACATGATGGAATGAAAGTGGACCAAAGAGCCTCTTCAAATGCATAATGTTCAATGTTAGCCATAGTTTCAATAGGGCCCTTTTTCCATAGTTGGGTGTAGAGTAGTCTTGCTGCTCATTTCTCCATATTTATTAATCCCCTCCTTGCAGATTGAGGAGAGTCCTAACTATGTATTGAGATCCCGAGCTAGCTAACATTCTTTGATTTGCTACTTCAACCGGCTATACTAAAAACGTTGACAATGTACCATCAAAATCTTAAACCAATGAGAGGTCACACTAAAACAATGGAATTTTTTTCACACAATAAAAATACTATACTTTACTATTAAGTATATGATGAAAATACAACCGTAAGATGCCAACCATGACATAGAACAAGGAATACATACGCCAACCAAAGGAAAATATTGAAAACAACCACCACGACAAAGGAGAAATTACACAAACAGTGAAATAAGTCTCTAACCAAAAGACCAAGAGTCAACATAATAACCAACCACCACAAAATGTTAAACACCAGTAGATAGCCAATGCAGAGAGCAACAAAAAACCAGTGATCCACCCGCAGCAATCAGACATCATACAAAAAAAGGTTGCCCGACTCCCGGAGAACTTCATCCGCCCAAAATTCAAAAAATAAATGGCCTTCCAATGCAAAAAGAGCACACTTCGACAGAGAATCAGCATGCGAGTTCTCCTCCCTAAGAATATGGATGAATTGAATATCATTAAAAAAAATGGAATTTGCTTTGCGAATCAATCCACCATGCATTAAATTAGCTTTTTATATGGGATTTTCTTTGAAAGGTTTTTATAGATGAATAAATCATTATTTTTTATTTGAGTTTGTTTGGAAATAAGTATATTTATAAATGTGACATGAGAAAAAAACTTTAAGATTTTGTTTTAAGTTTGTTAAATAATTTAAATTTATCAAAAAAGTTACAATATAAGCATGTGTCCCACTAAATGGGATTCGATTCAATGCATAGTTTCTATGTTTTGAGAATATGGCATTTGGGTGATAGGGTATCTACTAATAACCCTCTTGTTATCAAGAGTGGGGTTACATAGGGTTTAATAAGGCTAAACCAAATGCCAATCTCGGGGTGGGGATAACTAGCAACAAAACATTAAGAAAACCGCACTAGTACATTAAGAAAACCACATTTGAATTACATTTCTACGAAATCTTATTTTTCTACAAAGCATCTTACTTGTTGCTTTGACCAATAATCCAAAACTGCAAATAATCCATTTGGTAGGTACTAGCCATGTTTGATTAGGAAACGATCCTATGTATAACTCAAAGAATATTGCTTAGGCTAGATTTTGCAATTCTTGTTTTGTTTTATTTTATTATTTTATTGGGAAACAATCATGGGTATAACTCAAAGAATATTGTTTAGGGTAGTATTAACATTATTATCACTACTATGTATACAACTCAAAAAATTAATTAATTAACTTTTTTTTTTAAATTTTTATAATAGGAAGATGGTTTAAGTTTATATATATATATATAATTTTTTTTTTAGTGCAGTTCATAGCCTTGGAAGATGGAGGGCTTGCTACGTCCACGGTAATAATTATTAGGAGGCACCTTAAGGGGCCTCACCCTGTCAACTCTAGGTTCGAGAGCCTAAGTCCGAAGGACCTAGAAAAATGAACCTCCGACCTCAACTATTACGGTCTTGGACACTTATATTATGTAATGACTTTGAGTTACTCTTCTTATATTAATGACTAACTATTTAGCTCCTGAATGTAGGAAGCCCATTTTCAATATATTTGCTCTTTAATTTTAGATTAGGAACTCAAAAACTAAATGGGTTGATGATAAGTGTGTAAAATTTTTTCCTTACCAAGGATATAGTGTCACAATTGCTTGAGTGCTTGGACTAATGCATAAAATTGTTTGTCGTAAGTGTCGAAGTTGAGCTTGGCCTAGGGCAAAGTCTACGAATGGAATTATAATGGATGTCCTCCCTATTAAATAAAAAAATAAGGAATATTTGGAAGCCCCTGTCTAGATCTCAAAATTCTATTGCAAGTTTGGGAGAGCAAGCATCAAGGTCCTGTAGAGATAATATGCAAACTTCTAAAATGCCCGTTCTACTTTAGGAGTCCATGGAGAGTCTTTCATTGTTGGCCTAAATACTTAAAGACTTATATGTATATATAATATAAGTCTTTCATTGTTGGCCTAAATACTTAAAGACTTATATATATATATACATACATATATATATGTATATATATATATATAGATATGTATATATATATATACATATGTATATATACATATGTATATATATATATACATATGTATATATACATATGTATATATATATATACATATCTATATATATATATATACATATACATATATATGTATATATATATATAAGTCTTTAAGTATTTAGGCCAACAATGAAAGACTCTCCATGGACTCCTAAAGCAAAACAGGGATTTTAGAAGTTTCCATATTATCTCTATATTTCCAAGGAAAAAAATACTTTTATATTCAAGTTGAATTCAAAGTACTATTCATAGGTGCCTTTAGCACAATCACATAAAGTCAAAACTGCTATATTCATCTTGTCTACATAGCCTATACAGAAATTCATCATATCTGTACATAATGTAAAATTATATGTTATGCTACCTGTATGAATCTCTGATTGATACAATGAAAATATCTAAATTATCTTCTTATATAAGTAGTAAAGCAGAAAAACACTAGATATCCAAATATAAAAACGTGATTATGATGTGACCAGGTCCTTCAAACGACCAAGAAGCATAGAAATTGTGTCACCTTCATGAGTGTTTATTTGATTTGTCCCAATTGACAACATGAGGCCTTCCTTTGACATTGAATTGACCAAACATTCTTCTCCCCATATATATATATATATATATAACCTGAAAAAGAGTAGTCAAAACATTTCTGACTCATTGGAAAAGTGTTAGGAGGTAGATATTGTGAACCTGTGAGTCATTTTTCATCCAATTAATGACAAGTAGTGAATACCCCATCACCTTTGAGAGTTGAATATTCTCGATCCTTGTGAATTTCAAGACATATAATAAAGGATGTAATTCTTCCCTATTGTTTGACCCTAGCCCAACATTAGCTTTGAAGGAATAGTACATATTATTAGATATATATAGCACGAAACCTAGGCCACAAGTCCAATCAAGTTCCTTGACATGCTCCATCAAATAATTCCCATGATGACATTGGTATATAAGCAATTCCTTAGTCTGTCTTACAGATGGAATTTTTGGAGTTGAGGAAAAAGATTTCAAAAGATTGATTGCTCTTGTATCCACCACCTTAGGGGGTAAATATTTCCCCTCAATTATTGTCCAATTCTGCACTGTCCATATACTCCATATAACTAAAAGGGGAAGCGAGCAAAATGATTTCATATTTATGTGTAAGCCATTCTCTAAGCAAAGCTAAACACTTTCCTTATCCCAACTTCCTTGAAGACTGAGATCCTTAAAATATTCATTCCATACTTCTAGAGATAACTTGCATAAGATAAAGATATGGGAAATATCTTCAAGATTTTTCTTGTACATATAGCAAATACCCAGACCATTCCAACGATGTTTTTGAAGTATATCCCAAGTTAATATTTTACCATTTAATACTAACCACGTCAAGATGACACTTTTTTTGGGGGGGCCTAAGTTTCTAGAGATGTTTCCACCACCATACATTGTTCGGAATCCTATCCTTTACCAATGCTTGATATCCATGTTTAGTAGTAAAAAGGCCACTAGATGCATCATATATCCATACCAGTTCATCCTTTTGTTCCAATATCTTAATATGAGCATTTGAAAATATTGTAGGAATCTTTCCCATGTCGACCACCACTCATCTGGAAATCCCATCTGATCAAATGATAACAAACCCCACCTCCAAATGGTTGTATAAAGGGGATCAACAAGTTTTGAAAAAGAAGCTTGACCTTATTGCTAGAGAGGCTGCATCATTTCTTGTAAAAGTATAATGTCAAAACTACATCCCATAATAGCATTAAATCTTGCTCTAAGATTAGTGCCTAAACCAACCTTCCATGCAATAAATTTACTAATGAATGAGAATGAGAGTGATAGAGCTTTCCATCGATTCGACACCCCTTGTATTGACTTATTTTCTCTATGAATCCACTCTATAATTGTACTCGAAGAGATTTATTTTTCAATTAGTATGTCTCTCCACAATACGGTCTTGAATATAAATTTCCTGAGTGATCTGGTAGCAAGAGGTCTTCCAAGAAGGTGAAAATCCTGAGGCCCCAACCACCCCAATTCTTGGGGAGTGCAATCCTCCTCCAAATGGCTAGATGTAATCCCTTATATTCCCAGCTTCCTCTCCATAGATAATTAAAACATAGTTTATGAATCACCTCAAGGGTTCCTTTCGGAATATGGGCCATTAGATGCTAGTACACTAGAATTACTTCCAGTATAGATTTGACCAACACAAGTCTCCCAACTCTTGATAATGGTCTATTACACTAGAAGTGAATTCTTTTTTCATCCCTCCCCAAGAGCCATTTCCAATACCCTTTTCTCTAATTATTTTGTTTTATATTAAAACTAAGCTATTTAATGCCTTCTTCCAAATTTCCTCTTTCAAAAGGAATCAAAGTATCCAATTGAGCTTGTAGTAGATCTTCTAAAGCACAATAATACATTACATACTTTTGTATATTAATTTCCATCTAAGTACCTGAGCAATATAATTTAAGGAGGTCTAGAAACCTATGAATCTCCCACTCACTTCCAAAACAAAACAACAAGATGTTATCTACAAACAATAGGTGTGTAAGAGTAATCCTATGACTAACCTATACTCCTTTCACTGTCCTTTTGGATTTAGCCTCTATGAAACACCATCTCAACCCATCATCAACCAAAAGGAATAAATAAGGGGAAAGAGGGAAACCCCGATGCAGTTTGTGAGTGGGCTTGAAGAATGGAGCATCTGAGCCATTGATAAGTACAACCATCTGAAGAGAAGTAACACAACCCATAATCCACTTCACCACCCTCAATGAGAAACCGATTTGAAGCAACATTAAATGCAAATAATTCCAAGATACCCTATCATATGCCTTATATAGATCTAATTTGATGATTAAATAAGGAGCAGAAAGTATCTTAATACTATGGAATGCTTCTTGGGCAACTCCTACTACCTCATGACTATTATTGCCTCCCAATAAACCAAACTATTCAACTCAGATAGATCTAGAAAGGATTGGATTTATTATTACCTCAATTACCTTATAGATGATCTTGTATACCATGCTTTTTTTATACTAAAACGAGTAATTGATATTTATAAAAGCTGGAACAAATCAACAACAAAAAAGAGTTACAGTAGATAAGTCCAAAAAATAACTTAAATTTTTTATGCAGAGATTATTAACCCCATATATAGTCATCCAATTTTTTTTCACTAACATTTCACCAAACCCACAAACTATTATAGTACTAAAGATTTTAACAAACTTTATTGATAATAATAGACAAAATATTAAAGACCATAAACAACTAAAACTAGCTAGAGCTATGATCATGACCCAGCCTTCAACACTTTCTTCAAGATTTTCTTTAATATCTTCTTCATTGTTTTCTTATTCCTCCAAGCTTGAAATGATAACTACAGCAACAGGTTTTTGAATAGAGGATTCCTTAGGATGCCTCAATTCCCAAAGTACCATAGAAGTCAATAGTGCGAGACTAATTCACTACAAGAAGATCATCATGCCGGTCAAGGGTAACCTGAATAGTGTCAACCTGAACTTTCTGCCCATGAATATTGTCCTCCACATCATCTAAACAAGACATTTGTGATGATATTTGGTGTGTTGTCTTCTTAATGTCATCCAATCACGAATCCAACCCATGGATATGAGCAGTTACATGGCGATCAACTTCAATAAGACCCTCCATCTGAGAGTTCATACGACAAATATGAACGTGGATATCCCTAACATCCACTTGATTTTCTCTTATCCCAGGAGAAATATCATGGAATCTAGCCTCCATATCAACCACCAGATTCATTACATCCCCAAAAAAAACTAGCCAGGGATCTAGTATTCCAGACCTTTCAAATTGAATGCAAAACAAACACTGTAACAAACCTATTAGCACTCGGGCCTGTAAACTTTCTTTAGCTTGAGCAAATGACTTTGCAATAGGCCACTCCGGGATGCATAAAACTTCTTCAATCTCTGCGTTTACTCTACATATTACCTCTTGGAGACAATCATCCACGTGCCCAAACAACTTAGCATCAATGGACCACTCCCCTAGGGCATAGGGGAATGCTTCATGTTCCTAAAAAATCAACAATATCGTCCCCTACACTTTGTAACCATAAGGCTTCCCTTTCTACACCGTGAACCAAGAAATGCAAACAAAGCTTTCATGAGAAGGGATGTAATACATAAACTGAGAATCTGTTATTTCCAATTCTTGTGAATGGTCTTCTGCGTGCGAGGTGGAGCAGTTCATTAACACTTGGAATGATGCCAACAAATGATGGTAGTACAAATTTAATGAGGGTGGGGCACTCCCCCCTGGTTTTGATAGCAGCAATAACTACTTCCCTATCATGTACAAGGTTAAAGGGACATTCAAAAGAGAAACTAGGGAATCCAACATAGAAGTTGCTAACCCTCGTTGATACAAATAGTTCCTTTATCCATAAGAACTGCCTAGTTTGCAAGGAGATCAGACTTTGAATTGTTATCTTGCCGCATGTGAAAGAAGTGGATTTCAGTAAATGAGCAAGAAAACTATTGATGTGTTGTTGTAGCCAACTCGTTATCCCTTCTTCAAATTCTTTTTTCCTTCTAACTTGAGAAATTATTAAGAGAGAGTCTCCAATGACTGCAAGCAAATGAATTCCATAAGAAACACTACATTTTAATCCTTGATAAAGAGTGTGCCGCTCTGCTTGATTATTTGTGGCTTTACCTAAGCCCCATTTGAATGTTAAAACTATATTTCCTTCGGGATCTAGTAAAATCCCCCTCACACCTACCTCCCCAGATCTTGTGTACCATGTTACATAATGAGATTGACTTGTAATCATTGAACTATTCATGGTGGTTAGTTTTTGGGATTAAAGAAAGGAGGGTAGAATTGAGATTACCTAGCACCTTTCCCTCTTGTCAAATTTCTTCAACAAGTATGAGTAAGTCCCCTCCTAAAAGATTGAAAAATTGGATGAAGAACTCTATGGTCCAACCATCCGAACCAGAGATCCTATCCTTCTGAAATGAATTCATAACAATAAGTATTTCTTCCTTTGTAATCACCCTGTATTTTTATTCATCTTCATTTTCCTCAACCATTCGAGGATACTTGCTAATGAGATGCTTAAACGTTTGGTGCAAAAATCTTGTTTTTCCATAATAGGGGTAGATTAACTCAAAATTTGACAAAATTTCAATAGTAAGTCCACAGTGAGAAGGAATACAAAAATTGCATAGAGAGATGTGAGATTTTTTTCTCCAAATTTCCATAAATGGAGGATTAGTTACTTTTGAATATCTCAACCCAACTCATTGATAGAGGCCCTATTGAGGATGAAATTTGGACAATGCAAATTATGTCCAAGCATGGAGATGGGTCTAGATTGAATAAGAAAAAATAGGGAAAATCCACTATTTTGGAAGACTTTTTGGTGATTTTGGAAAAGTTGGAGGAGGTAAAAGTGACCCAAGATGGAAAAGTTTATTTAGTAAACTTTTTATATTCTTAAAAATATGACTAATTTTGTTCAAATGAAGTTTTGCTAGTTTCCTTCCATTTGTGAGATAGTTGTTTTTGCTAAAAATGCTAAGTCTAGAAGAAGTGCAGAAAGGACAAAGTAGGTAATTCCATATTTATGTAGAAAATTATTGTATCATCGTATAAGTGATTTGGAATTTGTTGAGAACTCACAATCATATGTTTTATTGGTTCCAAACACAAAAATTTCCTTTGTTCTTCTCATATTTTCTTTTACAAGTGGTAGAAGTTGGTCTTTGAGATTAAGTGCAACTACAAGAAAAATGCAAAATTGGGAAAAATTGCTAACTTTGGAGAGCTATAAATTTCATCTCTAAGCTTATAAATGAGTATGATTATATTCATTGCGATCCTAATCAATAGGAGAATAAGTATAAATAATATATCATGAATAATTACTTCACGTATTTCTAGAATTGGACAAAAAAAGGGCATGTAGTCGTGTTTTAACAAATTGTCAAATATGTGGTTTGAGAATGCTTATATATATGAGAAATTTTTTCATAATTGTGGAAATAAGGTATATATAACAAATTAATTGTATTAAATTTTGTATATACATAGTTACGTCAAGGGAATTTACAAATCAATATTGAGGAGGAAAACAAAAGAAGGAAAATTCATACAGCCATGAAGAAGAATTTAGAGGTCTATAATGAGTAGATAAGAATATCATCAATAAATACAATGACAAACTTATCCAAATATTGCATGAACATTCCATTCATTAAACACTTGACAAAAATACAAACCAAATAACACCACTACAATTTCATAATGTCTATATCTAGGTCTAAAGGTTATCTTACATATCAACAAAACCAATTATCTCAGAGTGGATCCAATATGAAATATTCTTTAGGAAAAAGAACAAGGTATCCAATCAAAGGTTGGGGATGTGAAGGAGATCATTTTAATAGAGATTGTCCCTAAAGGGAAGACATAATGAATACTATGCACAACATTCAAGACACAACGATAATGGAAGATGTGGCAAAAATATTCTAAGAATATATGCATCCTTAGACAATCGACAAGCGGATCATAAATCAAACATGATTCGGGTTGAAGGTAAGATTCACAATCAAACTATTGCAATTTTAATTTATTTAGGAACACTTCTTAGTTATATTGCTCCTAATTTGGTTGAAATATTTCATCTCAAAAGAAGTAATCATAATAAATCATGGATGGTTTAGTTGGCTATTGGAACAAAAAGGAAGATTAGATATGAATGGACTAAATACTTTTGCAAATATGTACAATTGTGCCACTTGGCTCATATGATGTCCTTAGTAGGATGGACTAGTTAGATGCACATCATGTGGTATTAGATTTCCATACAAGACCTTTATTTGTCTTGATGAAGACGAAGAATAGAATATAGTGAAAGGCATTTTAGGGCTTATTTCTATAAGAGAAATTTCGTCTTTGTAGTTGAAAATATGTTTCAAAAAATGATAATTACATGAAGCTCATGTGGAGTAGCCAACAAAGTGTAAAATCCACAGTCTTAAGGAATTTCTGATGTTGCAAGATTTTGTAGATGTGTTTTACAAAATACCAAGATTGCCACAAAAAAAAGGGAGCTTGATTTATCCATTGATTCAATGCATGGAGTTTCCCTAGTTTCTAAGATTCCATATAGAATGAGTACACTGTAATTGAAGGAGATGCAAATGCAATTGGAATAATTATTGAAGAAATACACCAAAGTGTATCTCCTTGGGGAGCACAAGTATTTTTTGTGAAAAATAAGGATGGAACCTTGAGGTTGTGCATTGACTTCAAACAATTGAACTAGGTCATTGTGACATGAATAAATATCCTCTACTTAGTATTGATGACTTGTTTGATTGGCTAAGAGAAGCATAGATCTTCTCAAAAATGGATTTGAGATTAAGTTACCGTCATGTAAGAATAAAAAAAGAAGACATCAGTAAGACAACTTTAAGAACTAGATATAAACATTATGATTTTATAGTGGTGCCATTTGGTTTGACAAATGAACCAACTAATTTTATGTGTTTGATTAATGGAATCTTCATGTAGTATTTGGATAAGTTTGTCATTGTATTTATTGGTGATATTATTATATACTCAAAATCAGAGGAGAAGAATGAAGAGCACTTGAGGTTAGTACTGCAAGAGCTAAAAGTGTTCAAGAGAACTTGAAATTTATGCTAGGTTGATCAAATGTCCATTTTATCAAAGGAAAAATTAATATTTGGGATACATCATTTCTACGGAAGGAATAGCAGTAGATCATAGTGGGTTAAAGTACTTATTCGAATAACAAACATTGAATGTCAGGTAGACAATCCTATTATGCGAGTTGAGGTTAAAAAGGGACCTAAAAACAATAAATGTACTGTCATAATTCATGTTATAAGAACCAATAGGATTCAGGATGATGATGTCAACCATAGGGGTAAAATTTGTAAAAGAAATTAGAGGGAAAAACAAGAACTACTTTTTCTTATTGTGTTTTGGACATATCTCCTTATCGGTTTACCGAAATTTCAAGTTTGGACACTCAATGGATGGTGAATTCAAATCCACATCCAACGCATACCCACACTACATACTTTTGAGGGCATACCAAGAACATTGAAAATGAAAAATTCAATTAAAAATGTATTTTATGTATTAAAATACGTTGTTTTATTATTTTTTCATTTTTTCATGCCATGGGTGCCTTAAAAGTATGCCATCTGAGTATGCGTTTGATGTAGAATTGAATTCTACATCCAATGAGTGCCCAAACTTGAAATTTGGGTAAACTGATAAGGATATATGTCACAAATATGATAATACAAAGTAATTTTTATTATTCCCCTCCAAAATTCAGAACTCTTATTTTATTATTTGTGAATTTGATATTGATATGAAACATATCAAGGATAAATATAATAAGGTTGTTGATGCACTTAGCAGAAGGATATGTGGTGTGATTGGTCTTGAAACCAAGGCCAGAGACACCACGTAACCCAGGAGAATCATTGTAGATTTGTATCCCATATAGTGGATTTGTTAGGAGATATTCATATGTAGCGACGGTATGGAATATTAAATCTTAGTTCTAATAAATTGTAACTTTTCACTTATTTATAGATAATTTTTTCTACAAAATTTTTATCCATTCCAAGGTTGATTGATATGTAGAGATAATATGGAATATAAAATCTCAGTTCTTATCAACTGCAACTCTTCTTATTTTTTTATTTGTAGATCATTTTTTTATACAAAACTGCCAACCATTACAAGGCTGGGTTACATAGAACATCCATGGATTTTGTTTGTGATGATGTTTTCCCAAAAAAAACCAATGCATTTTGGACTAGTTTCATATGCATATTTTAATCTAGCATGCAGTTTAACCTAGTTTGAACTCATACGTGTGCTCATATTTTAATCTAATGCATCATACAATCTATAGGTTTTGTTTCTTTAATGGGCATAAATTGAACATTTATGAATTCAAATAACATAAATTTTACTTGGTCATTAGTTTGTCCTAATGAAGTTCTTGGGCTTGTTGATTGTTGGGGAGAAGAATTTTAAAAAGTGTACAACTAATATGAGTAGGTGTGCTTAATATTTCATAGATTTATTGTATATTTTGACAATTGAACAATTGACCATAACATCTTTCTTCAAAATTAAGGTGAGGAGAAAAAAAAATTATAGGCACAAAATATTTGGTTTCTACTATGGAAACCCAAATAGAAACATGCAATCCATACATGCTCTTCACGATACATGCATAATTTATACTATTAAGATTAGTAGTTTGATGATATTGAATTGAATGACTAGTTAATGCAAGCCAAATTGAACATGTTATGTGAAATCGATTGATTCTGTCTTGAGGAATTTGAGAACCACCAAATCTCTTAATGGCCGTAGAGAGATTATTGGTCTGTAAATTGGCATCTGTGTGTTGCCTAGTATTGGAGCCTGATCCTTGGTGTTAGGAAAATATTATATTATTAAACTCCCTATTCACGTGAGAAGACCAAAAGTCCTTGGTGAATAGGAATAGTATTTGGGAGTCCAAGATTCCACTTGGGAAGTTGAACCCAAGGGACATTCTCATTGTATATATTCATATTTAATTAATGATAATAAATGCTCTTTCATTCCTATCTCTTTTGTCTTTGTGTGGTTAATTACCTTTTTTTCTCGTTTGGGCACCTAATAGTGGTATCAGAGATCATTATGAGTTTGTGGCATGTTCTAATATGCCATATCCCTGTCCATAAGTTATTCTTCATCCCTACAGTCTTCCCTTTCTCCTCTAGACTACGTGTTGTCATCTCTTTCAGTAATGAGAGATGCACCTTTTCCCTGTGTGACTGTTCACCTGCTCCCCTATAAAAATTCATACTTGCAATTATTCTCCGTGTTAAGCATTTAGGGGAGAGGCTCCTATTGTTGTGCGGGAACTAGTAGTGGTCATGGTTCCCGTCACATCAACCACCCTATTCTTGCACATTTCCAGATTAATTAAAAATCATTAAACAACATATTTATGCATAGATATATATTATATTAAGTCCAAAATACACTTAAAAACTGATTAGGACCCCAACTGACAGTATTCAGTCCATTTAATGCCAACATTAAAAACCATCCAGTCCAATTGAGAATCCACTCTGTCTTTCCATTAATTACAAATGGAACATAAAAAAGTCTATCATAGTTAATCTACTAAGTACAACCTGGGCATCACATCAGCCCTCATGAATCACAACTGGAGAAGCAACAATCAAACAACAGGATCCAGTGTTCCATCACCCATTACCACCTGCACACTGCAAGTGAAAGGGAGGGTCAGCATTTGGTCCAGAATTATTCAGCAAAACACACATGCAACCTCCATAAATGACACCCACCCACTAAAAAAATCAAATCACCCATTAAAATTCATGAAATCAAAAGGAACAACAAAACTCTACGAATGCCCAAAAGCAACAATGCATTAAACTCTTAATTAAAAAAATCAAATCATCCATTAAACCCTTAACTCTGCAAACAGAATTCACTGCCCAAGATCAAATCAAGCATTAAACTCAACCAAAGCAGCTGGCTAGCAACAAATCATCCATTAAACACACTAAGAGCACATGGATCATGCAAATACAATTCTCCAGCCATTGGATCGGTGCCAAATCAATCCCAGCCTCTCATTCCCATAATTAACCTTACAATCCATGTCAATTCCCCTAAGCAATCATTTTCAACATAAAAAACTATAAACCAACCTCGTTGCACACAATTGAACCCATTTGCATCCCTTCAATTCATCTATCTTTTAAGCAGTGCATTTATCAGCCAAGCAATGTGTTTATCAGCCAGGACTCAACCATCCATCAACAACACAACGGTGTGTGCACAGTGTCAGCCATCCATCAACAGCCCAGCAGTGTGTGCACTGTGTGACAGGTATGTACAGTAACCTATTTCATGTATTCGATTAACCATCTAATTTTTCCAGTAACCATTAGCCCAGCATTAATGATCACATTAAAATTAAAATTTCCTTCACAATCATATTTCCTTTACAATCACATTAAAATTTTGGATGTCATTCCAGCAAACCGAATTGGATTATGAAAAATCAGATTTCCTTTACAATCACATTGAAATTTTTGATGTCATTTCAGATTAACGAATTGGATTATAAAAATGTTAAAAATACTGTAGAAATAATGTTAGAAATAATGCAGAAAATTATTCCTTCTCGTGATGCATTGTCTGAAATCCACAGATGGGCTGAAACACTGTGCACACACTGATCAACTGTATCAAAAAACTAATCCCCATCAACCAGGACTTAAACATTCATCGATACCCCTCTTTTACTATGTATCTACCAAAATGTTTACCCCAAACCCTCCTATCAACACCTATGTTCTCTACAGGAGCTAGACCATTCAAAAGCCTCATTAGACCCTCCCACTCTCCTTTTGCATTCTAGACTGAGATATCAAAAAACAAAGTGAGGTTTTCAACTCTCATTTAATGTTGAAGCAAAGCTAAATGCTGATAAGAACTAAAATCCTTTTTCCCAATTTGAACTTTTACACAAATTCCATATTAGTGCAAGGAAGCTTATCAAATTGTTGGTCCATGATCCTTGTTCTTGCATGATTTAAGCCCCCAAATCCTTATTTAAAATGGTTGTATCTATGATTTCCAAACCTCCCTTGTTAATAGGTGCTATCACTCGTTTCCAACTAATCAAATGATATGTTTTCTGATTATTTCCTCCCCTTGCCATAGGAATTTACACCGAAGTTGATCAATATGGTTAGAGATACCTAATGGGGCCAGCAAAACAGAGTTTTGGTAGATAGCTAAAGAAGTTAACATGGATTTAATAAACACCAAACTCCATACCAGATTCAACCATTGTGTTCCTCAATATTCCATCTTTTTCTGATTCTATCAATCACATTTCTCCAATATTTCAAAACATGCTTCCCTAAAAAAATGGAATCCCCAGATAAGTGAAAGAATTTCATTCTTGTTTAGCAGTGAAACCTAAAACATGAGCAATTTTGTGGATTTTTTTGTAATTCCATTGCAGAAGGATCTATAATACTCACAGGTTAATTGTCTGGATATAATACACGATTAAATGTTACATGTATGGATGTTGTAGATTCTCATAGCCATGCCAAGAGTCAATATTGCACGTCGTACAAGGAACACAAGGAAGCGGGGTACCCAGCTACAATGCACATCATCGGATGACGAAAGGGCCCATGTTTCAAATGACAACATTGCTACAACAAATTCTGAGAATGGTCCTGTGGAAGAGGTAGATGGTGTGGTTCCACCATCAACGACAGAGCCATCACCACCCACAGTTCCAGCATTGCCCATATTGCCACCATCTTCCACAGTGCGAGGTGCCATTTCAACGAAGAAAATCAGTGCAATTAGAGGATGGACAAAAGAAGACATGCTGGTTGCAATTGACGATGTCGAATTCAAGGGGTTTTCAGTTAGAGCAGCGGCCAAAAAACATGGGATTTCACCCACGTCAATCCATTACTAGATAAATGGCCTGACCCATACCAAGAGGAGAGTTCCTCTTACAGTCATGACTGAACATGAGGAGGAGGAGCTAGTGGTGTGGTGTAAGGAGATGGCCTAATTGGGACATGGTCTAGAGTTGATACAACTAAAATCAATTGTTGCTCAAATCTGTTAGGGGAGGCCAAACCCATTCAAAGATGGGTTTCCAGGTAAGTCTTGGTGGGATGGTTTCAAAAAAAGGCATCCAGAGCAAGTGCTACGAACTACAGAGGGCCTAGACAAAGACGGGGCATTGAATCTACACCCCACGGTTGTTTCCAAGTTCTATGGAACTCTTTCTTCTGCATATGAGAAACACTCTTACACTCCAGATCATATTTGGAACTGCAACGAGACAGGGTTATAGGTAGGAAGGAATTGTGGCTTGCAGGTCATTGCAAAGAGAGGGAGTAGGAATGTGCCAAAGATTCCACCCAAGAGCAGGGAGTGGATAGCTATTCTATCATGTGTGAATGCAATTGGTATGGCAATCCCGGGGTTTTATTTGTTCAAGGGAAAAACTCAGCTGCAAAACTATATCCAAAACTGTGAACCTGGGGCGTGCATAGCTGCACATCCCCATGCATGGATGACTAAAGAACTTTTCCTGAATTGGCTTTGCCACTTTGCAGCATCCGTACCAGGCGGTGTCTCGCCTGAAAACAAACACCTGTTGGTTTTAGATGGCCATGGCAGCCACATTGTTGTGCAAACCATCGAGGAGGCAAACAGGTTGGGCATTGACTTGTTAACACTTCCTGCTCACACCACTCACAGGTTGCAGCCCTTGGATGTGAGTGTGTTTGGGCCTTTCAAGGATTATTTCAGGTCGGAACATGCTGCATGGATGGCTCAGAACCCAGGGGTAGAGGTAAAGAGGTTTGAATTAGCTGAGCTTGCAAGCAAGGCTTTTAAAAGGGCTCTCACCTCCTCCAATATCAAGGTTGGATTTAGGCGAACAGGTATTTGGCCATTGAATTATGATGCTCTTATGCATGACACTAGGTGTAGCCGAGCATTTGATGTGGATGGCCAAGAAGCTGTGGCTGGCGAAGATCTTGAGGATGTCGAAGAGAAATTGGATGGGCAGCAAGAGGCAGATGCTGTGGACAACATCATGTCCCTTTCTCAAGGAAATTGTGAAGGAGTTGGTGCATCTGATGATGATGAACAGGTCTGCGCTACACAATTCAATGACGAAGCAGTGGAAGATAGCATGGGGCTAGGTGGTCCAGCCAGCACACAAGTGGATTCTGTGGCACATATAAATGTGGTCGATGGTTGTCGTAGTCCAGGCAGCAACAATGACACATTGACAGTGCCAACCCAAGTATCCCAACCATCATGGATGGAAGAGGCCATGATGAACTTGAACAGACACATTGGTGGTTCCACCAATGATGAAAGCATGAACATGCCTTCGCAACCAAATGAGATTGTCCATTTTTATGTTGATGGTGGGTTGGTAGAAGATCCTAACATAGACAATGAGGATGCAGCTGAAGAATATCCTGCAGCAGAAGAACCTCTCATAGCTGAAGAACCACTGCCAGGGAACACACCAAGGCTTGGAAGATTCCTAAAGTTTCCAGTGGAGAGAGTGTCAACGCAAGGAAGGGAAGGAAATACAGACATTCTTCGATTGGGCTGGAGTTCACAACTACTCACTTCAGAAGAGTACATAAGCCTCTTGGTTGAATCTGAACAAAAGAAACATGCTTTGCAGGAATCAAAACAAAGGAAGAAAGATCTTGCAAAGGAAAAGAAGGAAGCAAGGATGATTGCAGCTGGACAACGGGCACAGGAAAGGATTGCAAGAGAGGCTAATCGACAAGAAAAAGAGCACTAGAAGCAGTTGGAAAGGAAAGCAAAGGAAGTGAGGAAGGTGCAACAGATGAACCAAAATAATGCAAGACAAATGGAGGAAAGGAATGTGATGGCTGATACTCCAAGAACAGCCAGTGAAAGGAACATGATGGAAGGATCATTAGAAGCGTTTGCAAGCAGTGCACGATTCTACCAGGATCTTATTAACATTCAGATACCCCGCTATAATCATGTAGGTTTACACCCCACCTCTATTCCTACTACTACAGGGTCCCATTCTATGTTAGCTTATCCAACACCATCAAATATTCCAGGGGTCCCAAGCACAAGTCAATCCTATGGCTATTCAATTCCTCCTTGGTTGCAAGGAGTAAATTGGCCTCAATCTGTTTCCACCAACCCCACCCTTCCCAATCAAACATGCTCAGGAAGGTCACCCTACTTGTCTCAAGCTGGAAACCCTACAAGAAATGATGTGGGAGGTGACGAACCTCTTCAAGAATAGGATATCTGGTGTATAGGCCAACCAAATGGTATTTTGTGTTCAAGGCATTTTCTTTTTGTGCAGCCCCAATCAAGCATGATGAGGGCTTGATATAACCTAAATCCTAGGCACCTTCGTTGAAATGGCACCATGGCACCTTTACAAACAGAGCCATTGTTTTGACAACTACTTCAAACATAGGCATTTTTTTGACATCTACTTCAAACAGATGCAGTGTTTTGACATCTACTTCAAATAGAGTTATTGTATTTGTATTTCAGTACTATTAATATGAAGTGTAGTTCTTTTATTATAAATGAATAGGTTTTATTTCTTCCTTGTATGTGTTCCTCTTTAGATCTTGGGTTTTGTAACGAGATTGTAGTCAAGTCTTGAGTATTTATCTTATTGGGCATGAGCTACAAGATCACCTAGGTTTATTGTTTTAGGTCACAATTTGCTTTCTGCCCTCTTTTTACAAAGCTAACAGCACAATCTCCTAAGAAAGGTAACCATAGCATACTCACTGTAAAAAAAAACAGAAATTGGTATGTATGGCATCTCTCTCACCTTTATTTTTAGTTTGTTGCATATTGTTAGTCTTGATCACCTAAGTTTACTGTATAACTGTCACAATATGAGTGCTTCCTTTTTTTTTTTAATTCTCTAATTTCCACTTAAACTCAAACCTTATAAAATTTCCACTTAAACTCAAACCATATATAATTTCCACATAAACTCAAACCCATAAACAAACGAACATGCACAAACCAGCCAAACAACACAGATAAGTACCATATATAATTCACACTTAAACTCAAATCCATAATTAATATTGATTAAAATTCAATCAATCAATTGTATCAAATGCTTAAACTGCCACTTAAACTGAAATCCATAAACATATGAACATGCTTAAACTGTGACAAAGTAAATGCTTAAATCTACTTAAAATGTTGCGATGGGTAATGGGGTTATGCATAAATCCACTTAAAATGCTTAAACTGTGTCAAAGTTTCACACAAAATGAGGGGCCTCTCCAAATTTCCTGTTTGTCATCAAACACCATGACAATGTAGCCACATTTAATTATTTTGCAGCTTCAAACCAGAATATAAACCACCACGTTTACTTATTGTGCAACTTCATAACCCCAACAACAAGATGCATTTAAAAGATGGAGTGAGTCGTAACCCCATAACCCATAACCCCAGCAGTAAGCATCACGGAGCAGACAGAACCATAACATCACGAAACCCTTGACAAACAAACCCTAATAGAAAAGTATTTTAACAAGTGGAAGCATCATGGAGTAGACAAAACCATAACATTTTAATTAGCCAAAGTAAATAAATTACAATCAAGCAGAACCAGAACCATAACATTATGCAAAAACCACAGAGGGTTTGAAATATCCAACACACACCCATATCCATCGACGGCCCTCACAAACGTTTACACCAACGCTGGAAGGAATACACACTGTCGGGGCAACGCCACCATTAAAATCGATTAACAGAGTTCAACACACAATATTGTCGGGGCTACGCCATTAACCAGACAGTAAAAGCCACTATCATAACCATTAAGCCACCATTAAAAACCATTAACTAGATAGTAAGAGCCACCATCATAACCATTAAGCCACCATAGTAACCATTAAGCCACAATTAAAAACCATTAACCAGACAGTAAGAGCCACCATTACAAACCATTAAAAAAATCCACAATATTTCGTAATAAGTCACCATTAAAAACCATTAACCAAACAATAAAATCACAACAAAACCCACCATATTTCGTTGCAGGCAGACAAACCCGTGCCCGAAAAAACCACCACAAACCCAAAAAAAGGGGTAGGCAGACAAACCCATGGCCAAAATAGCTAGACAAACCACATGCCAAACCGAAATTACAACACAGCCAGACAATCACAAGCCGCAACAGAATTATGAATAATGACAAAGGCATAACAAAATCATCTGCGAGGAGATGGAGAGTGTTGAAAAACATTGCAGTTGCTGGTAGGTTAAAACCCTACCGGTTGCTTGATGGGTGAAGAGGAGGGCCGTCGAACAAGCCGGCTTCAACCACCTCAAACGCAGCTCAAATCCACAGTCGTTAACCTCCGAACGAACCCACAGTCGCCAAGCACATCCGAACGAACACACAGTCGCCA
Source organism: Larix kaempferi (assembly GCA_027924585.1). Classification (NCBI taxonomy): domain Eukaryota; kingdom Viridiplantae; phylum Streptophyta; class Pinopsida; order Pinales; family Pinaceae; genus Larix; species Larix kaempferi. Next base: position 2,516,589 of record BSBM01000535.1, on the reverse strand, counting down.
AACGCAGAGGTATCCGCACAGAACTGGCATCCCACCGAACACAAATGAAAACCCATCGGACCGAAAGACAAATATCAACGCCCAAAATGCAGACAAGGCCGCACCACAACTAGAATCCCACCGAACAAAGCAAGCAGCGCAGCGTGAGCAGGTAAGGGTTCGGTTAAACTCCACCATCAAACCACTGTGTACCACTGAGGAGACACCGCAGAGTAGCCATTGACACCAACCTACGTGGGTAGTGGAACCCCGGTGGACCAGTACCGGGGTGGTGGAATGCCCATGCATCGGCCCCAAGCAAGAATGCACGGGGTGCCAGACAAGCCCCGAAAAAAGGTGGAAATGAAAACCCTAGACGACACTAAAACCCTAAAAAGTGAATGTGCCACGTGGGGGACATGCGTCGCTCTCGATTGGGCACGTGTCGTACAGGTGACGGGGTTGTCCGGGTGTCCTCCGACGTGGTGGAGTGGACCCCACACCACAAATGGCACCTCTCCCTTATGCATTCTACATTTAATCTCAGTCCTCCTTTCCTGCCACTCTACCCGCTCAGCCCTACATTCTACCCTTATTTTTGCAGCTGTCGAGCCTATGGATTAATTTCTCTACATAGCCCACTCTCTGACAACCAAACGTTTCTCCTCAGGCCTGATTACCCTAATTTTGGCCATTCCAAACTTATCTAGGGAAATCTTGCGATCTCTCCATCATGGTCATCGTCTAGGATTCATAATATACTTTCAAGGAATTCATCATTATCCTCGACATTGAAGTTTGGGTTGCAACATGGCTGCAAAATCTACCATCTACGAACCCTAGCCTCCAAAGGAGATATCTCGAATTTAGTATGGTTTGAAGCTTCTAATTGCTTCAGATTCTCATCTTCATCCTGATCATTATGCACTAGAGTTGGGAAATATGTCTAAGGATTGAGCTGTAAAATCCAATCTTGAGGAAAGAAAACAGAGATAAAAGAGATGCACAATTGGCATAAACAATTCTCTCCTAGGTGGCTGAACATTGTGTGATACCTTCATCGTGTTGTTGGTCTCATCCATTGAAGAGTTGTTCTTTTGAAGGAGTTGCAACGGTTAGAGTGAATACAAGATGGTGTGTGGATTTCTAAAAATATTACTGCTACATTTAAAAATCGTGGTAAATCCCATGGAGAAGTATTGTGGTACAAGACCATGAATAATGCTCTCTGCATAAAGACTAAAGACTTCCCTCTTGAAGCATGTGGTGCAAAACATTGGTGTGGTGAAGCATTGGTAAAATCTGTAGCTCGTGGGAACACGTGAAGCATTGGATTATTGATTGTGAAGCTGCGTTAATGAAATCTTGGAGCTACGAGAGCTTCAAAATCCTAGCTCATGGCTCATTGAAGCATAAGCACAAACCCTAATTTCTGAGTGCATCCAGGAGTCATTTGATGAGGATTTATTTTTGGTGGTGGTGTTGTTAGATACAAACCCATTCTTTTGAGCCTCTATGGATTCAAGTGGACAACTGTCATCTCTCACCTTCTGCGGCTTCAAGTAGAGAACCCTATGAGCGTGGAAGTTGTTAATGTTAATGAACAAATCCAGGTAGGCTGTTGAGTGTTTTATTTGATCTTATACCGCAAACCCGTCTCATCGCCCTGGATGATTTTAATGATGATGCTACCATAGTTATTACAAGCTATGTGACTAATCCATGCAAGAATGAATGGAGGAAGGGAGAGATGGGGGGAAGAACTAAACGTGATGTGCTCTAGTCTTAATGTGCTATGGTGGATTTATTCCTCTCATTGATTGCTACTATCTACGTCTGGAACTATTACTTGGAACCACATCCTTTCGCTGTGATCGTGCTGTGAAATTCTACAGGGTATATCACACAGCTAGAGAAAACCTCACTAATTTCACTCAAGAATTGTAGAGAAGAAGAAGAAGAATTGAATCAATATTCACTCATTAACTCAAGAAATGATAAAAAACTGTTGTAATATTATTTCTCAACTGTAAGATGGAAAAAATGTGAGAGTACAATGGAATGAATTCGAATTCCCCAGGTAGGATTCGAATTCTCCTCAATAGCATGGGTTGGACTGCATTGGAACCATCATCAAACCAGTAGTGGTGACCAACTATAGTCAAAGGTCAGTCAAATGAGTCTAACTAAGTCTAACTGCTGCATGTGGCACTAATCTAGGGAAGGAGATTCCAAGGTGGGCGCATGAGAGGTTGTCTGTAGTCAAGTGGCACTTCGATATAGACAACTAGGACCTACAGTCAGTTAGGTGAGCAATCAATGCAATAACTGACTGATCAATGTCCAAACTAACCGATAAGGTCCTAGATGTGCGTAGTAGGGCGCATTAGTATCCAAGGAGATGAAAACAATGCGCACTGGTAGGTAGGAGGCCGACTGAGGGCTAGAAACAGGCTCTAGGGGTCTCAAAACTGAGGACTAGGTGCTGGGAGACTACCATATTGATGAGTGGATGCATGCATTATGCATGCATGCAGAATGCCTGCAAAGCATGCAAATATATAAATGATGGTGAGAATATTCCAACACCCCCCCCTGCAAGCCGGACTATGAGGAAACACATAATTGAAAACTAGTAGGGCCCTGGTAACTGAGACCAAACGTCACCCTGCACAACATATCTAAAAATAAAGTGAGGAAAGAGGGAAAACCCAGTGGGAAGAAATCCCCCCCTTAATATAGACTGTGGTAGGATAACCAATCATGTACAACACTCACCCCAAAAGGTAAGTGGACTTCTCCACCGAAGAAGGATCTATCGGCAATAAATGGATCAATGTGAGAAGGATGAAACCTTCCATTCTGAAAATCAGATTTGGTTCTCCTCAGATCAAGTGGATCTCCAACAAGACCTCCGGAAGATCTAAGAGTAGTGGCTGCCCATCTAGGAAGAGGAGGATCATCAGGTGCAAGATCATCGAGTTCTTGTGGATCAGGATATAGAATTCGCTCTTCATCATTTTCACTTTTAGATTCAGAATCTGAACTCTCATGAGATGAAGCTTTTCTCTCTTGCTCATCAAGCAGTGGTGGTGTGGTAGGAAAGCTCTCTTGCTCAACAGGATGAGCATCTTGCAGTGGCCATTCCTCAAACTATACACTCCTTTCAAGGAATTTTTTCATAGTAGAAGGATCAAGAAGCTTGTAGGCCTTTGCACTCAATGCATAACCCACCAGTATACACTCTTTGCTCTGTGGATCTAGGGCTCTCCTTTTCTCTATTGGAATCCTTTCCCATGCTCTGGATCCAAACACTCTGAGATGGGATACATCAGGTTTGTACCCCATCCATGCTTCAAAAGGTGTCATATTTTTTAGTCCTTTGTGAGGGACTCTATTATAAAGGTAGGCAACATAGTTGATGGCTTTTGCCCAAAGACTAGGGTGCAACCCTTTTGACTTTAGCATGTAGGTTTCCATCTCTTTTAATGTCCCGTTCTTTCGCTCTGCAACACCATTCTGTTGTGGTGTGTAGGGAACAGTATGTTGCATCTCTATGCCTTCATCAACAAAAAAGGATTGGAAGTCACTCTTGACATGCTCTCCTCCATTATCAGTGCGGAGGGCCTTGATATTTCTGTTTGAAAACTTTTGTGCAGAAGACTTGAAAAACTTAAAGTGTCAAAACACTTCTGATTTTAATCTGAGAAAGTACACCCATGTAAATCTTGAATAATCATCAATAAAAGTAAGACTATACCTTTCCTTGTTCAAAGACAGATCTAGAAATGGCCCCTGAAACATCACTATGAATCAAATCTAGAGGTTGAGAGGCTCTCCTTGCCTTCCCTTTCTCAAACTTCTTTTCTGGATGCTTTCCCATCAAGCAACCCTTCTAGTTCCCCTTGGAAAAATTGATATTGGGTAGTCCTTCAACCATCTCTTGAGTGTGCATATCTTATAGGTACTTGTAGTTGAGATGCCCAAATCTTTCATGCCACAATCTATTCTCTTCATTTGCATGTGTGTGAAGAGATGACTATTTGGAGAAGGGTAGGAAGTGAGAAAAATAATAGAGTTTCGACTTGTGATTAGCAACACCTTTTGCTATGATATTTCCAGTTTGCATCTCCTGGATTTCGACCTCATTTGGAGTGAAGATCACCTTCTTTGGTGATCTAGTGTGGGTCATCTGGTAGACTGAAAGTAGATTGGAAGTAAGTGTAGGAACATAGAGTACATCTGAGAAGTATCCATGCTCAAGGTTGATCCTTCCAATCCCCTCAGAGGAGACTTCAGAACCATTCCCCAACATGATTGAAGGGCCAATAGTGCATTCAAAACCATAAAAGAGATCTTTGGAGGAAGACATGTGTCTTGCTGCTCCTGAATCAATGATGAAGGAGGACTCTCTTGATGCACCTGCCATGAGAGCATGGCATCTCTCTTTGTCCTCAGATCTTGAAGATTCATCTTATTTCTTCCTAGAACATGCAGGTACTGGAAGGTTATTCTTTTCATGTAGTTGAGCCATCATATCTATTGTCTTCTTCATACAGACACTCTCATGATGAAATCCTCTATTGCAATAGGTACATTTGGATTTATCCTTGTGAGATTGCTTGCCTTTCTTGGAATTCAAAGCCCCTTCTGATTGATAGGGAACCTCCTTCTTCTTCTGCTCATTCGACTTTCTGTCTTTTTCTTTTTGCTTGCCTTTGGCATTCGCTCTCTTACTCTCAGCAGCTGCAAGTGCTGAATCCATATTGGGTTTGATCATCCCCATGTGAACCAACTTCTCCTCCTCTTGTGTGAGATACTCGATGAAGGTTTCAAGAGTGGGAAACTGCCATTTTGGGATGGATAGCTTCACTGACTGGAAGGTAGAGACAAATACTGAGTAATCAGGGCCCAATTTTGATAGATTGGCTAGGATTAGCTACTTCTCTTCTTTCTCTATTCCATATGTCTTCAATTGTGAAATCAGATTTTTAAACTTGGTAAGAAACTCAGTGATTGAGTTGAAACTGCAGGGACTCAGTGAGATAAGCTCATTTTCCAACTTGTGACCCTTGAAATAATCTTTCTTCCCAAATAGAGTTTCAAGCTTGTCCCAAACTTCTTTAGGAGTCTTGAGATCAATGACATGAAAATGGAGGTCTTCGGAAATGCTCAGGAGTAGCAGTCCAACTGCTTCATCAAGTCTATCAAGATACTTTGATTTCCCAACCGCTTGAGTGGGTTCGACTGTTGTGCCATTCAACACTCTAGAAAGGCTTTTGGACTTCATGAATATGTTCATCTTGGCTTTCCATTCGAAGTAGTTGAAAGAGTTCAGTTTTAGATCCATGGTAGCTGCTGAAGTCGAATTGAAGATGGAGGAAAACCTTCAAAACAAATGAAATTGTTGATGGACATTTGCTGCAAATCGAGAGAACACTGCCTTAGGACAATGAGCACATGTGACTGGATCCTTCACACCTGGCTAGACCCTACTAGATTGCTCCAGTGAATTCAAGACAATTGCACCAGGAATTGCTATGGAAATCCAGAGGCTTCTGGTGCTCACTGAAAGACAACTGCTCAATGAATTGTTGCAACTGCTGCAGTTCGAATAGTTGTCTCAAGATATGATACCATGTGAAATTATACAAGGTAGATCACACAGCTAGAGCAAACCTCACTAATTTCACTCAAGAAATGCAGAGAAGAAGAAGAAGAATTGAATCAATATTCACTCATTAACTCAAGAAATGATAAAAACTGTTGTAATATTATTCCTCAGCTGTAAGCTGGAAAAAATGTGAGAGTACAATGGAATGAATTCGAATTCCCTAGGTAGGATTCAAATTCTCCTCAATAGCATGGTTTGGACTGCATTGGAACCATCATCAAACCAGTAGTAGTGACCAACTATAGTCAAAGGTCAGTCAAATGAGTCTAACTGAGTCTAACTACTTCATGTGGCACTAATCTAGGGAAGGAGATTCCAAGGTGGGTGCATGAGAGGCTGTCTGTAGTTAAGTGGCACTCCAATATAGACAACCGGGAGGTACATTCAATTAGGTGAGAAATCAATGCAATAAATGACTAATCAATTTCCAAACTAACTGATAAGGTCCTAGATGTGTGTAGTAGGGCGCATTAGTATCCAAGGAGATGAAAACAATGCACACTGGTAGGCCTACTGAGGGCTAGAAACAGGCTCCAGGGGGATCAAAACTGAGGACTAGGTGTTGGGAGACTACCATACTGATGACTGGATGCATGCATGCATGCAAATATATAAATGATGGTGAGAATATTCCAACACGTGCCTCTCTTCTAGCTCGAGATTATGACCTGGGCCGTGCAACTTCAACTCCAACTTTGTTACCTTTTTGTTGATGCAACAATTCTCTCCTTATTTTATGAAGAGCTCTATAAGCTGCTGAAATGTTAGTCTCTCAGATTTGACATGGATAGTCTTATAATGATTTTCAAGAATCCAACATGTACGCAAGTATTTGCTTTAGCCTAGGGAATCCAACTCGATCTTTACCATAGTAATCATTCTCTTTGTGGTTTGAAGAATCTATGTCATATAACTTCACTATTTGTAGATGTTATTAATATGATGTGGTTCATAAATTGAAGAGTAGATATTGAAGGGTGTATATTGACTACAAATTTTTTTTTAGATTGGTTGCATATCATTCTTTTGAAGTTGTTGCATATCATCCTTTTGAAGTGGAGTTGCGACTGATGATGTAACCTCTCCACATTGAAGAGTTGTGTTGAGAGTGAGCCTGTTGAAGAATGTGTTGCAGCTGCGTATCATTGAAATGGAGTTACAATGAGCGCCCTCTCCTCAATTGTATTCTCAACGGTTATCCTCAATGGATCTCTATCTACAATATGTTTGCAAGCTTCATTGAGAGAGTGATATTCCACAATGAATGTGCTTGATCCCTTCCACATGGGTTTGCAAGGAGAAACCCCCAGCTTCATCTAGGGCTTCACTCATCTATTCATCAAAATGCCCTTGTTTTTGTGACTGGAGCTGTATCGTGAACTTGCATTGAACTTGTACACTATTGAATGACGAATTGGAGTGTTAAATATATGCTATTGAATGTTGTAGGATCACATTACTAGGATATGATGGAAGGGCACATGTGCCATGGTCCACAAACAAGTGAACAATTAGCATTGTGAGTAGATTTAGAAGCGACCCCTTGTAAAGGAGACAAGCTGTAGATGATAGAAGAGGGAGGTACAATGACTTCTTCAACATGAGGTAGGATATGCAGAGAATATTGATAGTGGTTACGCAAGTAGATGAGAAAATTATGTGCTCTTTGGCACTCATGGCTAGTATCTATCTCTTGGCAGTTTATGTATGTTTTTGTTGTTCGAAGAAGTTTCAATAATTTCAAACAAGGAATGCCACCATATCCGCTTGAAAGATATATATTGAATTGCATGTGAAGGATGGAAAACAATCATACATAAATTAAAGAACCTGGAGATTCTACTATGTAGTTGAATATGATTGTTTGCAATGTTAATCTTGTAGATGATACGTTTGAATGCTTTGCAAAATGGAATCAATTCATGGTATTTCTAGTGATGATGTTAGAATTGATTACTTCCAAATCATATCAAATTTGTAATGGGCCTGGAACATGAATGAAGAAGAACAAATTTCAAACGGACTGCAGACTAGTGGTAAGCTCAGACTGTGGAGATTTGAATTCAAGCAAGTGTGTAGCTGCTCCAAAAGAAAAAGTTGCAGAAGCAACTTGTCACCACATAAGAACTCAGGTATAGCAGATTCATCAATTCAACAGTCAAAAGTGTAACTTGCAACTGCTATTTTCTTGTAAGTTCTAGTGTTTTTAGTACTTGCATGTGTGTTTTTGTACAATACCAAAACTGAAGTAAGGTTGAATTTCATGTTGCATGTGGGTGCATTTTCAGCTGAGACTGACAACCCTCACTTTTTAATTTAAATCCACTGAATACTATTTGTAAATTGTGGAGTTGTAACAAGCTCTCAGTTTGATTGAGTCATTTGTACATGGTCCTTGCACAAGGAGGCCTCAATCTGTCCTCACCATGTCTCAAATTGAAGAAACATTGGTTCTTGAACAATCTAGTACTTAATGTTGTAGATGAATCAATCACAATCATAAAAGGAACTCTCCAATCTGTCATCAATCAACTATAGGATTTGAAATCCAAAGAGGATGATGAACATGACAAGAATCAACATTTTGAACTAGTGTTTGTTCAGAACAATCCTCTGTTTGAAGATGATTCCTATCGACTGCCAACACATGACCAAAACAATGAAATCATGTCATAAGATATTCAGAGTTCCAAATGCCAACATTGTGATCGAGTTGACAATATGAAACATCAGTGTTTTGATCTCCATCCTTGTCAACATTGCAGGAAGCGTAACCATTCTTCATATCAATGTGTGATGCTGAAGAAACCTACAACAGAATATCGTACCACTTCTTACTTTGTACCTGACAAGGGGGAACATGATGTCATGCCTCAAGTTTCGAAGCCTCCTTTTGACAACAAGCAGCCATGGTCTTCTACAAGAGAACTAGATCAAGCAAGCATGAGCCACAACCACTTTTGGATGCTGAATTCAAAGATGCCAGTTTTAGAGATGCATGTAGCATGAAGACATAAGAGAACCATGCCCTAGAGTATTCATGTGTTTTGTGTCTAGTTTTGACACCATAAGACTCTCCTCCTCACATTGTTCCTAACAGGGGGAAATGAAAACAATCAGAAACAAGCAAGTGAGAACAAGCGAGCCGAAACAAGCGAGCATGTTAAGAGCTATGTTTGTCTGAGCTCCAAAGTTGGTGGTCATCCTAAAACCACCAGTTTTGAGAGCACCTTATATTAGCAGAAGACAGTGCAAGCTTATAGCTAACTTGCTTGGAAAATGATTGTCAAGTTGGAAATGTTCAACAAGTTGCAGCTATTCACTTCCTATTTTCAGCTTTCTACTTGGTTTGTGGTCAGCCTTAAACCACCAATTCAATAGAAGACTTCAGCCTCCTATTGCTTCTGCTAGAGAACCTCTAAGCCCTTGTGCCAAGTTCCAGACATAACCTTTGAGCCTTTGTGCCAAGTTCGAGAATTTGTGGTTGGCCTTAAACTATACTCATAGTAGAAGATTCCAGTTTTTGCTAGCCCCTTTGGTTGGTGGTTAGCCAAAACCACCTCTTCAGAGAGCACTTGTATTTATCAAAACACGGTGCAAGCTTCTAGCTAACTTGCTTGGAAAATGATTGTGAAGTTGGAAATGTTCAACAAGTGGTAGTTGTCCACTTCTAGTGATTCATCTCTCTTTTTCTTGGACTCATAGACACCTTTCGGATTAAGGGGGATTTGTTGGAGCCTAATCCTTGGTGTTAGGAAAATCTTATATTATTAAACTCCATATTCACGTGAGAAGACCAAAAGTCCTTGGTGAATAGGAATAGTTTTGGGAGTCCAAGAGTCCACTTGGGAAGTTGAACTCAAGTGACATTCTCATTGTATATATTCATATTTAATTAATGAGAATAGATGTGCTTTCACGCCTATCTCTTTTGTCTTTGTGTGGTTAATTACCTATTTTCCTGTTTGGGCACATAACACCTAGGTTTGTAAGAAAATATATATTTGTTGAGTATGTCCTTGTTGTGGGGATTAACTTAATTAATGATGGAAATTGAGTCATTCGACTCATTACTTGAGTGCCAACCCTCTAAACTGGTTGGTAGAGGTTGGAAGAACCGTTACTTTGATTTTGAAAAGTATGCAATGGTTGGTCTTGTTATTTGCCTTTTACGAAGTGATATATGCCTTTCTCTAAACATTGAACTCTTTAGACTGTTGATGAGAATGTTTAACATGTGGAAACTGCAAGATTGTCAAATATGGATAGAGGCCAATTGGTATAGGTTTCTAGGGTCTTGTTGATACTTTTATACTATTTGGAAAAGAATTTGGCTTGAAAGAGTTGTGTAATAAAGATGATTAGTGTAATGTCTCTTTGTTTTTCATTAAAGTTCTTGTTTGATCTAGATATCTCTAATATTGAATATTGGATGTGGGTCCAAAAGTTGAACTAGGATATTTTTTGAACAAGTTATTATCATGTCCTGAAAGCATCTATTAACATGTGCTTTCAAGGTCCATATGAAACGTATGTTGGGAGTCCTATAAGGAAGGTCAATCTATCAAAATAAGCTTGTGGTGCTTTTCTAGTATTGTTGTTAGTGCTGATGTCAACTACTTTTAATAGAGAAGATGCATCTCTTTTATGAATGTAAGTATGATCTTTGCTTTGGATGATTCAATGAATGCTTCATCCAAACATTTGGGGTGTAGAACCTTTGATTGTTGTGATTGTGCTATGATAAGGGACATAATTTCAAAGCAAGGTGAGGAAATTTCTTATTGCTCCTATGTCAATTGGTAGCTTTTAGGTTTACTCTGAAAGTATTTACACCATGTTTGGGCCGTTGCATGTGATGTGGGGTGCATGGTGCGGACATGCACATATGAATATAGATTACTCTTGGATTGTTAGACCTTGCTTGATGCTTATGTGGCATTCTTTCCTTGGAGTGTTGGAGACCTTGACAACTTGATGACTTCTTCATGATGGCCATGTAGAGGTTGTGTTGCTTGCTTGGAGGATGCCTTGATTTGGAGGAGCACTTGGCATTTTGGAGGAGGGAATTGAGCACTAGATGGCATGGGCACACTTGGATTGCTTGCATGGAGGCTTATACTTGACTTATGCTAGCTTGGGTTGAGGGAGCACTCATGTAGGTGGGGTGGACCTAGAGGAGCATTAGAGCCTTGGAGGATTGTGGAGGAGGAGAGCTGGACATATCTCATGGAGCATTCATACCTTAGAGCCTTGCATGTTTACAACATCACCTTCGAGCTTGACATGTGTCCTTTTGGAGTGTAGCACTTCACATATGTGGGCTTAGTTGTTAAATATAGGTTGCTTGTAAGGCTTTAGGCCCACTTTATATTGGTGGCCTCCCTTACCTCTCATATATATAGAGGAAGGAGAGAACTATCTCACTCATAGTTTCCATTCACCATCTTGTGTTAGAGATGTGGGGAGAGTAGCACACTAGTCTCTCTCTTTCTCTCGTGTATTCTTCATTAAGTCATCTCTTTTTGTATTTAGTGATGTGGTTCTTAGAGAAGTTCAATATTGTTTTAGGGCTAGGGTTTCACCATGATGAAACAAAGAAGCTAGGGTTTTTGTTAGAGGAGAACGATTGAAGAGGAAGAGAGAAGGAGATGTCTTGCCAAGGAGGACTTGCTAGTGTTGATGCTTCTTTGTGGAAGATCTTTAGTGGTGACTAGGGTTTTCATGGTTTTCCCTAACTACAGTTTTGTAGAGCTTGAGGAATTTTACCAACTTTGTGATAAAATTGTGGTATGTATATGAAGTTTCTAGTTGTTCAATACTTGTGCATATTTGTTTTCCATGTTTCATCAGCTTCTTGAAGTAATTCCAAGACTTATGGTTCAGATATTTAAGGCTTGAAAATATTAAGTGATTTAGCATACATCTTAATTAATTAAAGTGATTTTAGATCTAGTTTATGCTATGAAAAGTGTGCCGTAAGGGATAAACCTTCTTGGCATATGTTTGGTATCTTTTCTCTTGGGCTACCTATTGTGTTGGGTTGAAGTGAAATAAATTATTGTCCAGAGAAACCTCCAATGTGAGGTGGAATTTTTGAATTTGCAACATGATCTTAGGGTTATCTTGTTGAAATCACTCTTTTGGTGAAGGAGTTGGTATTTCAGTTGTAATGTATCAGGGGGTAATACCAAACCATGTTGATGTTGGTTGGGTGTGAAACCTTGATATGCTCGACGAAGAGTTGGAATCCTAGAAGGGTTGTTATGCTCATTTGTTGCTAGATTTTACATTGGCGTTTACTTCAGATTTGTAGGATGATGACTCTCAGTCATCTACTCATGAGTGTTACATGTTGGATAGTGTTGTGAATTTCATACGTTGGAAGCTCATGCTATAAATGCTCATTGAGGAGGTTGAGATTTGGGAGCATGTTGAGAAAGTGATAAATGCCCCTATTGATTAGACGAAGCTAGCCAACCATAATAATGAGGTGGCCAAGGCAAAGTGAATAATTTTTTATTCGGTGGAGCATCACTTCATCCCTCACATGTAGAGAAGACTATTGGTAATGATATGTTTGATACTTTGGTTAGTTTATTTTAAAGTGCTTGTGTTTCTCGATATATGCTCTTGAGGAACAAGCTTTCACTACAACAAAATATCCCTTTAGGGGCGGTTTTGGCTTGCAGGGGTCTTGGTAAAACCTCCCCTAAAATGTTTTTTAGACCTTTAGAGGCGGTCTATTAAAACTGCCCCTAAAAGTCATGGAAATTGGACTTTTGGGGGCGGTTTTTGTAAACCCCCCCCTAAAAGCTCAATTCTCATAACTTTTGGGGCAGTTTGTCAAAACCCCCCTTAAAAGTCATGAGAATTGAACTTTTGGAGGCGGTTTTTTGGGAACCCCCCTTAAAAGTTATGAGAATTGAACTTTTGGAGGCGGTTGTTGGAAACCCCCCCCAAAAGCCCAATTCTCATAACTTTTGGAGGCGGTTGTTGGAAAACCCCCCCTAAAATCCCAATTCTCATAACTTTTGGGGGTGGTTTGTTAAAACCCCCCCTAAAAATCATGAGAATTGAACTGTTGGAGGCGATTTTTTTGGAACCCCCCTTAAAATTCATGAGAATTGAACTTCTGGAGGCGGTTGTTGGAAACCCCCCCCTAAAATCCCAATTCTAATAACTTTTGGGGGTGGTTTGTCAAAACCTCCCCTAAAAGTCATGAGAATTGAACTTTTGGAGGCAGTTGTTGGAAAACCCCCCTAAAAGCCCAATTCTCATAACTTTTGGGGGCGGTTTTTCAAAACCCCCCCTAAAAGTCATGTTAATTGAACTTTGGGAGGCGGTTTGTTTGGAACCCCCCTTAAAAGTCATGAGAATTGAAATTTTGGAGCAGTTTTTTGGCACCCCCCTTAAAAGTCATGAGAATTGAGCTGGTGGAGGCGGTTTGTTGGAGCCCCCCCCCTAAAAGTCATGAGAATTGAACTTTTGGAGGTGGTTATTTGGAAACCCCCCTTAAAAGTCATGAGAATTGAACTTTTGGAGGCGGGTTGCTGAAACCCCCCTTAAAAGTCATGAGAATTGAACTTTTGGAGGTAGTTTGTTGAACTCCCCCCCTACAAGTCACGCGAATTGAAATTTTTGAGGAAGTTTTTTGAAAACCCTCTAAAAGTCATTTATGTACGTGGGTTAGGTGTGTCACATGGGTTCAACAATGCATCTCATCAAAACATTGGAGCTAAGCATACACAAGCTATTGTAGTATTAGGAAGGGTGTGCATCATCATTCAACACCATATCCCATTAGAGCTCTACAATTCAGGCAGTCGTGCTAGGTTTTTCACATCAAAGATGGTTCTCACACTCCAACTTTCCATGATCCATGGTCAAAATAAAAACCCGTGTGCCATAACATTATCATTTGTGGCTAATGGGCCATGTGTAGGGCCCTAATCACCACATGATTCCTTATACACAAGGAATATTTAGCTTGCAAGTGGGTATGGTGGCCATTTCAATATTTACAACATCATGGATGGTTCTTGAAGCCTAATCCATGGTGTCCATGGTGTTAGATCAAAATCTAGTTTATAATGACTGGCAGTTACCTCAAGGTCTTGTGACCTATGGGCGTTTCTCTGTACTACCACATAGGCCATAGGTAAGGAATATTTAGCTTTTGAGTAACACATTGTCATTTTTTTTAGTATTTTCATGTTGTGGATGGTTCTAGGAGCCTATGTTATGGTCTAGGGCCAAAATGTAGGTTCTTGGGCAATAAAAATTTATTTTGAGACTCATGGGCCATGCATAGGGACTTGAGTCATCATACATACCCTAGATAGGGAATATTTTGTTTATAGTCTAAGTTCTTGTGTTTATTTTTGCACTAATTTTGGTTTGATAAAATCCCATACAGTGATCATGATTCAAACCTCGATGTCAAAGTCTTTGATCTAAAACCTTGGTTATAAATAACCCAAGGTCAAAGTTTATTGTGTTAGTGTGTTGATTTGGTGTAGTAGGCATGCTAGTGATTGGGTTAGGGGGTAGTGGGTTAGGGTTAGAGGGACACTGGCTTAAGGGGATATTTTCTACAATTTCATAATGTGGTAGGATTTGGGGAGTTTTTGGATTAGAAGCGAGGCACCTAAGGGATCGGTGGGTTAGTGGGCAAGGGGTTCTGGTTTTGTTGGTTCTGGTGGTTAAGTGGTTTATAAGTTATCATGTTATTCGGTTTGGGGCTAGATGTTAAGGTTAGGTACGAGGTGAGGGGGTTAGAGGTTGAAGCTTCCTAGGTACATGAATTCATTGCATGGATCAAATGTGCCAAGTGCATGAGTCATTTACATGGGTTGGTTGTGTTAGGTCAATGTCTAATGAGTGGCATTATTTATGGTGGCCATTTCAATATTTGTAACACAAAGGATGGTTCTCGTGGCCTGGACTATGGCATGTGAACTAAATTTATGGTCTAATTCCATATTAATTTTCCATGGGGTTGATATTGGTCCATGCATGTTAAACTAGATTACCACATAAGAATCTCTAGCTTACATGTGAGATCGTCATGATCATCATTGTCACCATCGTCGATGTCATTGTTGTTGTTGGTTTGTCCATGGTTATGTAAACCAATAAACCAACCATGGTTTAATATTTATAGGTTATGTAAACCAATATTGGTTCTCATAACCTAAATAATGGTCCATGGTTAATAAATTTACTATATGATTCATGGTCCATGTGTAGGGCCTTACACATAATTACTTTACCTTACAAGCGAGATATTGTGGCCATATCAATATTTGTAACATTAATGATGGTTCTCATGGCCTATACCATGGCCTATAAACTAATTTTAGAGCCTAATACCATATTAATTTGCTATGGGGTTGATGGTCCATGCATGTTAACCTAGACTACTACATATGACCTACATATGGAATATCTAGCCTATATGTAACAATTCCCTCTGTTGCTCTTGAGTGATGATTAAGGCCTTGCGACATCACATAATCTCTAAGGCCAGTGAATCTAATTTCAACTACAAGTGGGATATGTTGGTAATTTTTAGATCTGTAACACCAAAAATGAAAATTTTTCCGCCAATTTCAACATGCTAGTAATTTTCATTCCATCACCCTTTCTTCTCATTGTTTTCCCCTTTTTGTGAAGGGTGACTCAAGTCTCCGCCTCCCATTCCATGTCTAACAAATACTCCATTCTTCTACATATACACAACAAAATGGAGAAAGTATTCATGCACTTCTAAAACACCAGAAAACGCCAGAAAAACCCTGAAGAGACTCGAAAAGCTTCTATGTTGGACGCATCCTCCATCACTCCACTCAGTTCTAAAATGGAATCATAATTATTTACTTAAACACTGTATTTAATAATTTATTGAATTTAGTGGATTTCTTGCGAATCCACATATTAAATGTATTTTAATATGTGATGTGCCTAGCCTTGTACTCAACGTTCAAATTTGAACCCTTCCTGGCCCTTCCAAAGGGTTCTAGCCCTTCCTAGAAGTGTAAAGCTAAAATTGCCCTTCAAAAAAAATTTAAAATCTGAATTTTACCCTTCCAATAGGAAGGACATAACTTATATCAACATTTCAAAAGAAGGGCAACATTTGAAATTACCCATCCATATAAATTTCAATTTCTATGTTGAAATTCCTATGCTATAAAATTCGTCTCATCATTCAAAATATTGGAAATATCATAAATTATAATCATTCACTCACTCATGTCATGCACTCACTGCTTAGCTTTGCAAGGTGACGAGTGATGACTGACGACTATGAGGTACTAGCCACTGGGATTTGACTCTGAATCCTGAGTCACTTCGGGATGAGATCTAAGGTGTGACAATGTGTCAATGACTATGGCTATAACAATAGAGAACCACTACTAGGCCCAAAACAAGGCCGAAACATTGTGCCTACTACCTATGTGAACCTGGCTACCAATGTCCACTCATTTTTCATCAAAATGAAATTCAAATTGCCGCTTTCATGAGTCTGCCTCTACAAGACTTCATTTCTTGCATGAATGTCACAGACTCATGACAACTCTAAACAACACTCAATGGCATGCAACTACAAATAATGGCATGCAGCTAGAACCACAAGCCAAGCAGAGGTTGATTTATGCATTGATATAGAGAGGTGGCACTAGGAACACAATATGGAGAAACAATGAGTTAGAAAAAACATTTGGACTAAAGTACCACAATGGTTATTAGTAAAATTTAAAAAAAAAAAAAATTGGCTCTGGAATTGTCTCCAATTTGATGGGTGGCATGATCATGATCATGTAATCTCCCTCCGTCCTTCCAAATATATGTGGTTTCTCACCACGTTTGTCTTCGACAGTCGCTACCAAAATACGTATAAAAATTACATGTCTTTACATCCTCTTCCATTTAAATCCTCATCGCATAGTCATAACTAAGGATTATTATGCATGCATATCCTCACCTTATAATATCAATTGAGTCAAGGCGTAGAGACAACCATAAATTATCAAATGTGTTAAGACACAAAGATTAAGAGACAACTATAAGTAAGTCTTATATTAAGTTTACCTTATAAGTATTTAATTGGCATTGTCATTTGAGATTTGACATGTTGGATTGTTGTGATCTTCTTATCACTCCTTACCAATGTGATTGTAAGGCTTCTTTGATGGTGAAGTCCGTCTTCTTCCTCATTCTCATGCCTTTTGGTAAAACAATAAGGAGGGCAATGGCCCGCATTAGCATGGAAAATGGTTTCGACATAGAGGTAGATACCTTAATTCTTTCATTAAATAACTTAAATTTCATGCAGTGACTATGAATTCACTAAATCGTGGATTGCTAAGAAAACACATCAAATTTTAGAGCCTTGAGCTCTTAATTACTCATGTATCTAGAATTTTCGCAAATCGAGCCATTAACAAAACTTATTTTGTTGTTCTGGTTCAATTTAAAAGGTAGATTATCGAGACTCAAACATGTAGCAAGCCCCAGTTGACTTAGGCTTGATTCCATTTCCCCTCCATCCCATACTTGTATGTTGCCGCAACAAGTGTTGAACAACAAAATTTGATGCCCAGGCCCCTATGATGCTAGCGTTGCTAACTTGCTTGGTATGGAGGATTTTTTTTAATGTTTTTTTATCTATGTATTATTTTTTCTTAGGTGCCTAATGTCCATCATTCTTACATCTCTCAAGCTTGGATGGTTTCCCTCTCTCCGGTTTGAATTAAGGTTTTGGTTGGTTTTATATGTATATTTTGGTTGTAGGTTTATTATAGCCTCGTTTTGCTTAGTGGCTTCTTTTTGTACATAGTTAACAGTAAGTAATTTTCTCATGGTTCTAGTTTTATTTTAAGACTATACCTAGTTACAACGTCTTGCACTATGCATAAGATCATGTAGATGCCCCAATATGGTTATTGCATAGTCTAAATAGTTTTTATGTATAATGAAGTGTGGCCTAACTCATAAATAACAAGAGTTTATTTTGTCTCCAGTTAATTACTGTACTCAGAAGTCTTTTAAACTTTGTCTAAGTATCTTTTGTAACTTTGATTTAAAAAAAAAAACAAGTTACGGTTCTTTTCTTTTGAAAAAATAAATATTTTATCTTAATATTAAGATTTAAAAACAAAATATAATATATAATATAGTTATTCCACTTTCTATTTCCATTTTCAAATATTAAAATAGATTTTTTTTCACACGGAAAACAACCAGCTTTAATATTAATAAAAAAGCTGACCACAAAGAGTGATCTACAATATTTCCATCAAAATCGGTTCATACAATAATCAAAGTTTCATAATAGCCTAGACAGCTTCCTATAACCAATACAGTTCAGTAAGAAACATACACATCCATATCAAAAAAAAAAAAACATTACATATAGCATGTTCCTGCCTACCGCAAGTGACCAAAATAAAATATAACTTGGTAACCTCAGTAATACTGAAAAATCAGAAAAACTTCATGTGGCGAGTGGATAGAAGAACGTCCCCTCTGTATTCTTCGCATAGCAAAAGACCGTTCATATTTCCCAACGATCTGCGAGATAATTGATCCGCAATCGTGTTATACTCCCTGTAAATATGTCGAACATCGCGACAACCATCTTTTAATTAAGGTCCACGGCGGGATTTACGAATGGTCACATTTCCTTTGCAAATGGAGTTTATAGGTATGATGGTAGGATCCGACTGTGGTGAGGAGGCATAAATCAATAGAAAAATTAAAGGAGGGTTTGAAGTAGGAGAAGGTAATGGAGAGGGTACAAGATCAACAAGAGATGACGTACCCAATGGTAGGGGAGGGAAGCTCACTAGTGAGTTGAGCTCCAAACAAGGCTCAGATGGAGTGGAGTCCAAAGTATGTGAATGGTGCTGACCCAAAACTGGCGGCTGAGACAAATGGATCGTAGCAGGCAACCCATCCAAAGAAGAGGCTAGAGAGATGGCCACCGAGGGGATGCCCTCCCCAGCCAAGGGAGGTAGGTCAATAGCAGAAGTAAGGAGAAAATCCCCTAGAGGCCCTGAAGAGAGGGCACCCGACAGTTCCTCGACTGATTAAAACTTAAGTAAAGTAGGTATGGTAGAAACAAACTTACCAACGAGTTCCATCGTAGAAGAGTGGTCCAAGGGAATGAACACATCCAGAGGGTCGTCCATAGCCTTCGGGCTCTCCCGACCAGTAGTAACTCTAGCCTCCGCGGAGGGTAGAGACAGATAATGCTATTTTGAATGACCCACACCATGAAAACCATGACACCGGAACAAAATATTCCAATAATCCAAAGGATGGATGAAAGAACCTCCGTCCTAGATGACTTCAAGCTCACTCAATAAACCCTCAGAAGCATCAATCTCAACCAGAACCCGAGGGGTTCTCCGTTCCGAACCACAAAGCAAATCCTCTTCAATCATGATAAATCGACCAATGGAATTGGTGATAACAGTAAAACCATTAAGGGACCAACATTGAAGCAGCAAACCCGGTAGTAAAACCCAAAGATGGCGCTTATTCAGCTTGGCCTTCCGAGGGTCAAAACTGGCATACCACCGAGTAAGTACTAGGGAGCCATGGCCAATAACCCATAAGTGACGTTCGATATTATCATGGTCCTCCGCCGAGAGAAAATGAAAAAAGATCCATCCATTAGCAAGAAGAAGAACACGTGGAATTTTTTTGATGAAGGGTTTCCACTGTCGACGAATCCATTCTAGAAGGTCAGGCCTATTGAGCGATAAATACTCAAATTTTCCATCTAAATCCCATTCACTTAAAGCCATCACCATATCATAGGTAACGTCTTTTCCTACAATGCAAAGGGCCCGACCTTTTTCCACAGGCTCAAAAGGGAGGAAGTGGGAACCCCATACCAGTTTTTGGGGGTTTTAGGTCATCTAGACGATATACCGGTCGCAATGGGTACCAAATCCGAACAACCCATGCTGGAAGAAACCACAACAGGGTTACCTGAGGCCGACAAAGCTTCCCAGATCCCGGGGCTTTCATACACAATGGAAAGTGAGGGATTAGTGACGACTCGAAGGGGTTCCATCCCTGATAGAGACCCAACAATAGAAACCTTGAAAGACAGGTCAGGTATGGTACCCGTGAACAACCCAGGTTGACAATACAAAAACAAAGAAAATGGCACAAAATACGTGGAGAAAATACACAACAAACAATACAGGAACAACGAACGACCCAACAAACCCCACTAGAGGAGAAAAATAAAACACCCGACAAGATTCCCACTTTTTAGCTTGGTTGGTACTAGGCCTACTGCCAAGCAGAAGGCTTGGCTCCAGGTAGAACTTATAAAAATAGAAAAACCTGACAGGGACAGAGAATAAACCAGGGCACAAACCCACCCCCCTGAAAAACATCAAAATGCAACGAGAAACAAAAGTCAATGAGTTCCCAGTGAAACAAAACGAAATGACAGAGAAAGTGCCACAAAGACGTCAAACCAACAAACAACCACGAGAAAAGGGAAACCGCATCCCCAAACGGGCTGCCGAGAACATGAGCACAGTGCCTCGGTATGCCATAGTTCAAATGCTCAGCGCCAGGGTTAGGGTTTCTTCAACCCAATAGTCTCCCAACCTGATACACACACCATGACCAGAGTACCATATTGATTGAACAACACCTTCAAATTATTATGCATCATGAAATGTTCAAAAGGAGAAGAATACTATATATATCTTAAACCAAATTGATAAACCAAACAATTAAAATCAATTTTTTTTTTTTACTATTTACCATGCTTTTTGTGTTTTTTAGAAGTAATTAATCATAGTATACAACTAATTAGTTTTGGCGCCACAAAATTTAGCACGTGGAGGATACTTTTTTCACATTGAAAAAGAGTTTTGGAACCAGGATTTCGATTCCTCTTCAGAGCAGTGCACATCGAACAAAAACATGTAAAACATCCATTCCATTGATCGAACTAGGGTCTGTATACTTGTGGATACCTGAGAAGCAATTCTGAAGTCCATGGGGATTTGGGAAGAGACCCTAGTCACTAATAAATACAACATTTTCATTTTTTACTAGGTCTAGGAAGCGTGGGGGCTTGGTGTGGCCATGGTGATATTCTCCAAGCAACTCTGGGCTAGAGTGAAGCATTGAAGAAGGATGCATATCAAGTGTTGAGGGGCGTGAGCAAGGGGAAGAGCATATTTCTATTTGTTGGCACTAAATCTCTTGTTGTTGCGCTATGGAAAAATCGTGGGCATGAAATCTACCTCGAGGAAAGAGGTTCTTTTCCTGTGGGATAGTTGAAAGGTTTTTTTTTATATGGATTCCACAGAGTAGAGACATTGACCTAAGTTTCTTGAGTAGTTTGGCTAGGGTTTGAGATAACCCTAGGGAGATTACTGGTGTAGCTAGTCACAAGAGAAAAATCACTCAGATTTTCCCACTGGATTTCATTGGAAGAAGTTTAGTTCTATTTGCAAAGATAGAGACAAAGTGCTTGGGTTGTTTGCATAGTTCTATCTTCTTGTCCCTTCCATCAGCTTGACCATAGATATTGTGGTGGCACTCTGTTGGAGGAATGCTTGTTGTAGATGAACGGTTTGGAGTATTGAAGTCCGTATATCCACTATAAAGGTTATGTGGATACCTGAGAAGCAATTCTAAAGTGTGTGGGGATTTGGGAAGAGACCCTAGTCACTAATAGAGACAACGTTTGCATTTTTTACCAAGTATACGCAACATGGGGGCTTGGTGTGGCTGTGTTGAGGGGCGTGAGCAAGGGGAAGAGCATATTTATGTTTGTTGGCACTAATTCTCTTGTTTCTGGGTTGTGGACAAATCGTGGGCATCACATATACCTTGAGAACATAGGTTATTTTCCCATGGGATAGTTGAAAAGGGTATTTACCTTGTTCCTTAGTGCTAGGTAGAAGAATAAGTCAGGAGAAGGGGGTGAAATCTCTGTGTGTGCCCTTGTTTATATGCAAAAAATTGTAGCTCTAGTTGGGGACCGTGTTAATAGTTAAAAGAGCACCAAGTGTATCATTTTTCCAGAAGTTGTTACTTAACAAGAGTAACCAGTAAGCTTAAATTTCTTCGTGGGTCACCTCATTTACAGTTGGGTTTATAATTCTATTCTATGAAGCCATTTGGGGTTTGTGGGAGCTGGTATACAACTTCAAGGAATCCGTCACCAAGATCGGAAACACCATCTTCTATCCAAACCAGCAAGCAGATTATATAGGCACGCCCTCTCTTTATAGTAAATAAATACTAGTTGTCTTTGTTGTTCTTTGCTTTTACAATTATCAAATCTTATATGATGTGTGATATTCATGGTGTGAATTGAAATATTGAAAATATATTATGATTGTGCAATACAATAATATTAACCCACATCTGAATAACTCCAAATTACACTCAGAAATACTTGGAACAACAACATAATATTTGTGGTAGTTGCATGGGTAACCTGAAACAACTATCTGCTTAAACTTCTCAAAACACACACTCAATTTTTTTGAGACAATAGTAGTATTTTCTAAATTCTCTGGTGATTTTTCACTTGGCTAAGTAGTGGTTTGGTCTTTCCAAACTCATCCTACGAACATTGATCATGTAAAAACTTCGTTGCATTGGTATCATGGCATGTAAATTTGGCTCAATGCATTTCATTCTCTTATACTAACTTGTAAATTCGAATGGGATTATTTATGACTGTTATTTCAACTCCTTTCACTTGTTGGCTCCACAAAACATTTTTCATACCCCATGGTTGCATAGATGCTCATGTTGCATGAATCTTTCTTAGCAATACTCCCTTTTGCAAAAAACATTTTCATGGACCAACAATGCAGATGGTCTTCATTGCATATAAAATTTAGGTGTTTCATTGGGATTAATACTTTGAGATTTTCCTCTAGTATCTACTAAAGAAGCAAATAAGATAGCTAGTCAATTAAAGATCTTACCCATCTCAGTTATTCAATGAATTATAAGAACTCAGTGAATTTGCATGTAGGAAATCATTTTGTCTGAACAACTTGTGAACTAGCTAAATCCCCTAATAGTATTATAACCTCAAATGATTTGTTGGGAATGGTTTGGTTCCAAGGAACTTAAACATCCTTCCTTCTTCCTACTACTCTACCATAATTTCATAGCAATTGTTGTCACAAGTCAAATCTTTCATCCACCCTAGACATTTTATAGTATGCTTCTAGGTCAATTGTTGCAATGACATAAATGCACTTCCCTTATTCATTAATTATAATCCTCTTCGTGTTGAACTATGCGTGATGTATCAAATACCTCCTCATTTCAGCAAATGGAAACATAGGGAATCTACCTATATCATTATGAATTTGTGATTTCATGAGATTTTACACTATTTAGATCTCTTCTTCTGTCTCGTTCAATCCCTTCATCATTAGGTTCAAGTATTCAATTTACATCCTTGATTACATGGTACAATTCATTGTATGTGTGAACCTAATCATACCCTAATGCATGAAAGATGTTTGTGTATACTGACAGCTTAACTTCCTTTGATGCATCCATAATTCATTGTTTGTAATTCTTTGGCATGTCTATCATTTATTGATTGCTTTTAGAAGCCTTCTTCTACTTCTTTCCAGATAGGCCAACTTTAGTGGTTGTTTTCTACTGCTAGAAGGTTGGTATTATCAGTTTGGCAGGTTTTCCCTAAATTGATTTGCTTTTCTCCCCCTTCTTCCTTCTACGATCACCTTTGGTATCCATGTACAAATACCTACATGTTATCCATTCAAATAAACAAACATACACAATGGGGTTTAAATTTCAAAATTGAAATGACAATCGATTTCTATTCAAAAACTTTCAGAAGAAAACGATTACCCTGATTTAATATGCATTGTGTTGAGGAAAACTTGGGACACAAATTATGGTTGAGGAGTGAATGGGCTAGGAACATGCAAGTCTTTGGAGTAAGCATCCATAATTCAAACTAGTTAAACTCAATAATACTTAAATAGGTGGAACTATTAGGATTCAAACTATGGTTCTATGGGAGACTCTAGGTTATTAAAAGGTGGCCACTCTCAATATCGAACGAGTATTCCATTGGTTTGGGGTTCAAAGAGCTTTTTCTATTAGTCAAAAAAGGTAATTTGAACTCCACGTATCTAAAACACTAGCAATAATAGATTATGATATGCTGAAAAATGTAGCTCATATACGAATTTCTACACAAGCTTTAGTATGAACATGCAAGGAGTGGTTCAAGACATTTTAAGGATGATGCAAAGGATAATATGGTATAGTGGGACCCACAATATAGAGTGGGACAATCTACATGGAAATTGGTGGAGTACTAAGTCAATAGAAGGACCTCATCGACAAAGAACAACTTAGATACATTACCATGTTTCATTGCTTAAAAAATATGTACATGATACTAACCATCAGATTGATTGAATTGTGATTCACGGGGAACCAAATAGAGATTTTAAGTGAAAAAGGTTGGTCATCTTAGACAAAATAAAGTAAGTGAAAAAAGTTGGCCATCTTAGACAAAAAAAAGTAATATTGCTCCAAAACCAAGCCATTGCTCAAGTAAATGTGCAATTGAAGAACTTTGGAGTAAATCATTTACTTGTGAGATGGAATATGCCATGAGAGAGGCATATACATTCCTATTTTAGTCAAAACACTGTTGCAATAAAATAACATCAAAGACAATATTATTCAAGGGGGAGAAAAAGTAATGTCCCCATTTCAACTTTTAAAATAATTTAATAATCTGTTACATATTTGCTTCAACATGATCAATCTAAATAAGATTTGTCACCATCACTCCATTCCATGCTATTTTCGACACTCTAAAGTAGTAAACTAAGTTTCAACACACAATAGTAGTAAACTAAGTTTAGAAATGGATGGTGGGATTTCCAACTCATGTTCAGGCCTATAATTAGTATGTGGTACATCAATGTTGGGCATTATTCCAAACTCTTAATGTATAATATTGGTTGGATGTGGGATACCTTTTGGCCCTCCTAGTTTAGTTTTGAGAGCAGAAACTTCAATATACATTCAGTTAAAAAGGTGACCTCCTTTTGGCAGACTTTTGATATTTTATAAGGAATTTTTGACACAAACATCATGTTTGTCTTAGAATCCGAGTTAGACCAATGGCATTGAAATATGAGAACATTCTCTCTATTTGAGAGAATTTAGAGAGAGATTTGAGTTTGAGTGTCACTTTTATACATAGAAGTTGCTTATGTTGCTACTGTTTACCCACAGATTTGCCCAACAATAGATACAAAGTTGTTTTCTGCTAATGAGGTCAGAAGAGGGCTGGGAATTGGATCAATGGCATGGAATAGTCCTTAACCATGCTCAAATGTACCTTGAAACAACCCACATTTCCCTCTTATGCCGATTTAAGGTCTGAAACGTGCTCAGAACTGCCTAACTTGTGCCCAAAACGTACCAAATGACCTTCTTCATCATTGATCATGGTGAAACCATGCCCATAAAGTTTCAGGAATCTTCCCAGGCCTGATTTTCAACATTTCTACTACTGCTATGGTCACCCAGAATCACTTCTAAATGTTGTCTGAGGGTCGAAAGTGCCCAGATGTCCTTTTCACTGCCTCTTAATGCTTGTTTGATGTCAAAATAGGCACACAATTTTTGGAAAAGACTTGATCTGCTTGATTACTGTTGTAGCTTACTGATATAAGACCCAGAATTGACCCAAACCATGTCTATATTTGGAAATTAGGGCTACTTGATGGTGGAAACCATGCCAAGACAGTGTTCACAACCTCATATCTACTGCTTTTATCCATGCTTATGCTAAAAAACCAACCCATATTAGCCTAGAAAAACCTCCAAATGTTTTACCCCTATTTGCATGGGTGGTTACTGAACGTTTAGTTGTTTCCATTTGCAACATCAAGTATTCAGGTCTTTGAAACATAGTCCGCTTAAAACATATCGTAACTCAATTGCCAAGAATGCCCAAAATATGTTTATTTACTCTTCTATAACTCCAAACCCAATGATGATTACAAATGTTGCAGTTCCATTGGCATGAACTAACATCATTCTTGTGGTTGTTTTGTAGGAGCTTGGTCACCTATAGAAAAATGGGTGTTTTGGATTGAAAATACCCTTCTCATTGTAAATTCCAAATGAGGGGAATCATTTGAAATCTTGGGGAAAAACAAAACAATCAGAATTTTTTCATGAAATGCTATTGTACAGTGCCAAAATCTTAGCTGGAAGATGAAAAATGCTGGCACCAAGCTCAAATCTAAACTGCTTTTATAACTTTCATAACCAAAGAAATGAGAAATTAGTGATGCTCCTTCAATTTTTCACTGAAAGACACTTGCTGGATTTCAAAGGCACTTAGAATATGGTAGAAAATCCCTGCTGTCCACAATTATCTTCCTTTAAAAGTTTGATGTTCACAAAACCATACATCAATCTCCATAATGGACTCAAACAAGTGTATGGTAGATTAGAAATGGAAAAAGTTGGAGTTTGTAAGGGTTATATAAAGAATAAAAGGCAAGGTAAGGGTGGTGTGGTGCTCACCCTGCTTTAAAGGGACACTCACCAAATGACCGTATGGCCCATTATAACATTTTTCATGTGAAAGAAATTTCTGAATGCAGAATGTTTTGGATTTTCAGGAAACAACAAAGTACGTTGAAAATCAGATGAGTGCAGTTGGCACAAATGTGCATAAATTCTTTGCTGACTTTATGGAAGATATTATGCCACCAGCTCCTGAAATAGACATCAAGTGCTTATCTTTGAAAGGGTCTGTTGACTCCACAGAAAATTGCAAGTTGTCAGAACAGTCAGAGCCAGAAAAAGAAAACTTTCAGGCAGAAAATTCTCAATATCCAGACTCTCCTCTTCTTCATCACGAAGCAGTCTTTGAAATAACAGCTTCAGACACTGCAGATACTGCAATACAGCTAGGAAGTCCAAATCCTCAGGAAGAAAACATTTCTGCAAAATCAATATCTCAAAAGCCAACTCAAAAGAAGACTATGGATTGCGATATTGAGGTAGACCCCTCTGGAGATCAATTTGAAGATAAAAGGACTTTGTAGGAAACTATCTGTTTATATGAAAATGCAGAGCATTTGGTATGGCAGGCTAATCCGTTAGTTAAATTCGAAAGCATGCTGCTTGCTGATAGAACTGGTAATATTCACATCTTTTTATTTGAGACAACTGTGTCATCTGAAACTGGAAATAATAAAAAAGGTCAATTGTTTTAAAACTTAGAACTCTCATCAACGTCACTGGGAGAAATGCAATGCAATACTGGTTGAGAAGAGATACTTTCCACTTTGCTTTGTGAAACACACATAGTATTTAACAATGTCCTTCTAAGGGACAATTTAATTCTACAGAACAAAAGACCAAACACCATCAAAATAACAATTGTCAATAGTACAAGGTTAGTTCTTGTGTAGTTAGTTGGAGTCTGTTGGACTTCCTTGTTTTATTTGGAAGTCTGAAGATCTCTTGGTAGTCCTCAACTACAAAGGTTAAATATATCACTGTGATAACATAGTTTGAAGTTTGAACACAAAGTCACACAATCAGAAGGCCAATAAACGTTATGAACTATTTCAATTGTGAATCAGTCGTTTCCAATGGAAGATTCCATATCTTCAATGAATCACATTGGTGACTTGACATGCTATCATAGAAGCACCTGTTACTGATCTAACTTGCACTTAAGATCAAAGTCCTAAGACCGGTGCAAGTTAAAAAGGAACTCAAGAGGGTGCCACTGTCACCACACAAATGTCTTCTCTCTTAAGACTGGCTCTCCTCTGGTACAAGGGGGGTATCCCTACGAATAGGATCATTAAGGCAATAAGAAATGTGGTTCTAGGTGATACGAAGAGGTGCCTTAATGAAACAGATTTATTTGAAGGTTTAAGATTAATTTTATGGTGATTGATACGGTATTATTAGAGCCAAAATCGTTGGAGCTGGAATTTCTGACATTGTCGATCAGGCCATTAGCATGGCATTCGGGCAAAGCAGGCACAATTACGTATGGATTCAGGTAACCTGAAAATTGAAAATTGACAGTCGTTAAAAAGAAATCTGAAGAGCATTGTATGTTTCTATTATAGACTACAAATTTCAATCCTGCCCTTATTAATGGTTTCTGCAATGCATTTTTCAATTTGTGCCCTTTTTTCCGTTTACTCAACAAGATCGCGGTTATGAAATTTTCAGGGAAATGGATTGACGGACAAATGCATGGGTGACACAGACGATCCCGCGAATAGTTGAACATTATACTCGATGTTTGATTTACTATGACTGTCAGCTCTTGTAAGTAACAATTGGTTGAAATGTCCTGCACATAGCGCTTAATTCCCTTTGTAAAAATTCTATGTAAAGAATACATGCACCAGTTAGCTGTTAGATTTCGGGATTTCTTAACAAATCTTTAAGAGCAGACCATTGAATAACTAACCATTCCAAGAGCTCTGTTCTCAAAAGGATCAGATAGTTCTTTCAAAAATTTTTAGTAGAAGCATTGTATACAACGAACACAGAAATAGGCTTAGCTGCACTATATGCTCTGTGAAACAAATCAAGAACACTGCAAAGTTTGAGAACATATGGTTGTTATAATAGGTATGGTATTCTACATAGGTCTTCTGAAGAATCTATATGTTTGCACATATCTACTATGTTAGACCACTAGCTGTGTAATATTCATGCCAATAAGATATCTTGAAAATAGCCCAGCAACTCACTCTCAGTTGGGTCTTTCCAAAAATTGCCCAACAATAGCTCTCATCTAGGCTTTTCCATTAACTTAGTCCCATTGCGAGGTATGAGAGAAACATGAAAGCTGGTCAAGGAAACAAAAGCCAGTATAAGCTTGATTTATAGAATAAAATTGACAAATAACAAACACACAGAAAGAAGCAGATGGGCACCAATTGAAAGGAAACAAGAGCTACTTGAAATGAAGCTGCAAAAATCGCCTATAATATTAATGTATTTTACCAATGATCTTAGCCAAATTTTGGAGGGTGGCCTTCTATATCTCCAAGAAACTTGACAACCTGCAGCATATTAGGGTGCTTGACAGGATCATCATGAGTGCACATTGTGGCCACTTGCAGCATTTGAAGCATTTGACGCTTCCAAGATCCTTTAGAAGTGACAGGATCCAAGGCCTCAGCTGCTTGCCCTTTGTTGATCATCTGCTGAACCCATCCTACTAGATTATCACCTTCTATATCTTTGAAATTTGGTCCAGTTGGTTCCTTCCCTGTGAGCATCTCAAGCAAAATGACCCCAAAGCTATAGACATCACCTCTGGTTGTTGATCTCCAACTCTGACCATATTCTGGAGGTATATATCCAAAGGTACCTGCTATATCTGTGCTCACATGAATCTCACAGGCACTAATAAGGCGTGCCAATCCGAAGTCTGCAACTCTAGGTTCAAAGTCAGCATCCAGCAGTATGTTGCTACTTTTCATGTCTCTATGAATGATGTGAGGGATGAAGTCATGATGAAGAAATGCAAGGCCCTTAGCTGAACCCATAACAATTTTAAAACGTTTCGGCCAATCAAGGACCTCCAATGCATCAGCTCCGTTCCTTAGCCAATAATCAAGGCTTCCATTCACCATAAAATCATACACCAACAATTTCTCATCACCGAAAGAGCAGTATCCAAGTAATGGAACCAAATTTCTTTGCTTGACTTTTCCTAAGGTCTCCATCTCTGCTAGAAATTCTCTATGACCCTGACTTCGACCCTGTCCAAACTTTTTGATGACTACAGTTCTTCCATCTGGCAGTACAATTTTATAAACTGTACCAAACCCACCATCTCCAATTATGTTGGTCTTACAAAAATTATTTGTAATCCACAGTATATCAGCCAATTTCAGGCGAAGGAGAGGCATTTCAAACATGGCTACATTTATGCTGAGGGGCTCTTTTGACTTGCTGTTACTCATAATAGAAAGGGTAGGTTCAATGGCTGGATTCAATTTTCTCTTCTCATCCACCTTAGGGAAAGCCTCTTGCTTTAAAATTTTCCATTTTACCAAAGCAAATATGAGGCCGAGCACAAAAAGGGTGCTTCCTATTGTGATCCCAACAATCACCCCAGTGCTTAATAGATGAGGCTGTTGTCTTGGACTAAGATTGCAATTTTGGCCTATCAGATTTCCACACACACCCTTGTTTCTAACAAATGAAGAAGCCGTAAAATTACTACATCCACCACCCTCAGGAATAGCTCCTTCCAGAAGATTATCTGACAGATTGAAGTAGTTAAGATCCATAAGATCACACAATTCATCAGGGACTACTCCTGTCAGATAATTATCAGAAATGTCCAAGTATATAAGCTGTGAAAGACTACCAAGCTCTGGAGCTATGGTACCTGTAAATGCATTGCTATGAAGATCCAAGTAGGTTAGACAAGAGAGATTGTCAAGGGATCTTGGAATTTCTCCACTAAATGTATTTAAACTCAGATTCAGTGTCCCGATTTGATGCCAGACTGTGCTCTTCGAAAGCAAGCCAGCAATGCCACTAGATAATCTGTTTTGCTGTACATACAGACCAACAATGTTCACCAAGTTTGCAAGAGATGTAGGCAGTTCACCTAAGAGCTCATTATTGCTCACATCAAGGTGAGAAAGCCCATTTAACTTTCCAATTGTATCAGGAATCTGACCATGTAATCTGTTACCTGTAAGATTCAGCTTCACCAAACTACTGAGGTCTCCAAGCTCTGGTGGAATAGTGCCATTCAGTTTATTATAAGCCAAGGCCAGATCTTGAAGCTCTTTACTTGCTGCAATCTCCCTAGGAATTTCACCGATCACATTATTGTATGATAAATCTAGAGTTGCTAAGTTTGTAAGATGGGCCAGCGACTTGGGCACTACTCCTGTGAGTTTGTTGTTATTAGGCAACAAATCCACAATGACAATGCAGTCCCCGAGTTCTTCTGGAATGGACCCTGAAAGCTGATTCCAAGAGAGATCAAACATTCCATGATGTTGCAGATAACTTGAATCTGGAATATCAATCTGTTGAAAACCAACTGCAATTTCTGTAGGAATAGAACCAGAAAGATCATTATGAGAAAGCACCAAACATTCCAGCTGCACTAACCTGCCAATATCCTTTGGAATGGTTCTATTTAGACAATTTTTCCCAAGGTCTAAAGTAGTTAGACTGATACATTGAAAGTATACTGTTTGCTTTTTATGCTCTACTTAGCCTGAGTTTTTTTGGACCATAATGGACTTCCCATGTGGTCATGAGTAATAGTTCATTCTTAGAACCCTTTCTCAACCTAGAAACTTCTCAATAATCTGTCACAGATTAGTTTACTTCAAAACTTGTAAACATTTCTAGCTTTAGCACTGGTTTTGTTAAATTGCACTCCTGGTTATGACTTGAAATTCAAGGCATGGGAAGTGTCCTTATTCACGTAGATCTGTTCTATTTTTGTACTACCTATATCCACATAATAAATAGAAAGATATATCCCAAAAAGGGTTTGTAAGGTTCTAATAATTATCCTATCTTTCCTTGAGATTTTGAGTCTTGAGCTATTTGAGTGCAAGTAAATGTTCCTGATCCATGCACCTAAATATTTGGGTCATGGAAAGTCCAAATCCCTAGGTTTCCGAGTAGCTCTAGTGGTGCTGCCAATATCTCATAAATTCAAATTTATGATTATATAGAGGCTATGTTTAATCGTTTAATCATTTGTTGCAGTTTCTTTTTGGCTTGACAAGACTAATGCTCCCATGGCTTCTGCTAAAAATATATTTTTGGCAGGGTGACTGTGGAGTTAGACACCAGGAGGAGGGTGTTATGCGACCTGGAAACACAAAACCTACAAAGACACTATTTGTGATCAATTTTGATCCCTTAATAACCAGGGCTAGAGACCTTGAGAGACATTTTGAGCCATATGGTAAATTATTACATGTGAGGATCAGGAGGAACTTTGCATTTATCCAATATGAAACACAGGAAGAAGCAACAAAAGCCTTGGAGTGTACACACATGAGGTATGGGAATACAAATATGATACTCTGTTTTTGTTGACATACGTAGATGCGTAAAGAACATGTTGGTTTTGGAATGTATGTAGACTTCCTCCTAGCTGCATCTCTTGATTGGAACTTTCAATTAGCACTATTAATTGCATAGTCCAGTTGGATAATTGTGAACATATTTGATTGTTGAGCTGTGAGGCTTCTTTTTGTAGCCATATTTTGTCTTTGAACTTTGGAGCCTTGACCATTGTATTTGATTGAATATGTATCTGGTGTTAACTTCTATTGTGAATATTAAGTTCTAATGTCAGTCTTTATTTTAATTGCAAACTCTTGTTTAGTAACCAACTTATTCATGCATTATTGGTTCAAGAAGCAAATTGTTGGACCGTGTTATTTCAGTGGAGTATGCTATACGTGATGATGATGACAGAAATGGTCAACGAAAAAGCCCAGGACAGAGAGGTGGCTATGGAAGGCGGGTAAACCCAGCTTATGATCGATCCGTCAGTCCTATTTATGGCAGGCAGGAAAGAAGTCTTAGTCCTGATTATGGCAGGCAGGCAAGAAGGCTTAGTCCTGATTATGGAAGGGCTCCAAGTCCCTTTTACGAGAGATATCGTGGTCCTGTTAATGATAGAATTCACAGTCCTATTTTTGACAGGTATTGTAGGTAATAAAAATATTCCATGGATATAATTTAATAGCTATCGGAACTAATGCCTCTAGGATTCACTGTTAATATGGCAATTCTCATTTATCATTGCAGCAGTCATGTCTAATCTTACAACCAGGTGAATTAATATCTCTAAAGGTACACTGCTTTTCTAATATTTTATATATTCTTTTGCGACAACCTCTCACTAGTTAGACGGCCAAGGACTGGAAGGATATATTGAACATTGGGAATTTGGAATTCAGATAGCTGTAGAAGACTCAAATATGGAATAAACAGTTTATTGTTCTCATGAATCTTTGAGGAAAGATTATGCTGCTACTATTTTAAAGAGGAATTTTATGGATTTGATACAGACTATATGTTGGTGTGGTAGACGAAATTTTCCAGTAGACTAAGTTTGCAGCGGAACCTGATTTTTAGGTTTATCACCTATCAGACAATGACATACAATGTAATATAAGGAATTTATTTCCTAATGTCCTTTAGTTGGGATACTGTTGATGTAATATCTTTGTTGGTATCAAATTTCCAGAATCTTTATGAGCTAAGCATGACATATAAATTGCACAAAGCTTGATCTGGAATCACAGTCCGACTTTAAGAGACAGCACTATCGAGTTGCTGAATGATATGCATGCAACTTATCATAAGATGTTGTTGTAGTTTAATTATGGGTTGAAATGAATTTGTAGGTTTGTTGCCTAGTGAGAGCGGGAAAAGTTCAAATTGTGAAACAAAATTAATCATCTACACTGGCATAAAAACCATTTAATCACGAGATTACATGACATGAGTTCAGAAGATCAGTTGAGTAGGTGGGATTTGAAGGGCAACAACCACAACCTCCTTCACAAGTGATTTACGTGCCCTTACCTCAGCAGCCTCCACTAGCTTCTTTATCAAAAGTATTTTTTACACCTTATCCTTAGCAGCCTCTATCAACACCTTCATCATAGTTTCCTTCTGCTCCTATTCTCAGCAACCTCAACCAACACCTTCATCACATGTGCTTTCTTTAACATATTCTTAGCAGCCAAAACCTGTGATTAATGAGAATCTACCTTCCCAAACTGTCAATGTGCCTACTATTGTTGGTGTATGGGGTTTGAGAATGCCTCCATTGTCATCCTTTATGGTACAATTTATCTTTACTTTATGCAAACCAAAGTAGTTATTATGGGCGAGTTCTCTTTGTTTTTTGTTGCAGCATGGTAGCTTTTAGCACTTAAATGACATTCTTGATTAACTTGGAATTCCCCAATTCTGAAAGGGTTCTAGCTCAATGGAAGAGCGCCTGCCTTACAAGCAGGAGGTTGGTGGTTCGATTCCTCCATGACCTATTGATATTGCAATATTGGTATTTTTAATAAAATATATTTTATTATGATTTATTATGGCTATAGAGGGGGTTTCAAACTGTCTTTGTATTTGCTACGAGGGGGGTTCTAAACCTCCTTCATATGTCACTACGAGGGGGGTTCTAAGCCACCTTCATATGTCACTACGAGGGAGGTTCGAAATTGCCCTTGTATGTTACAACGAGGGGGGTTTAGAACCACCCTTGTAGGTTCAAAACCCCCCCTGTAGGTCTCTACAAGGGGGGTTTCAAACCGCCTCTGTAGGCCTCTACGAGGGGGGTTCCAAATCGCCCCTATAGGCATCTACAAGGGGGGTTCCAAACCACCCCTATAAGCCTCTACGAGGGGGGTTTCAAACTGCCTCTATAAGCCTCTACGAGGGGGGTTCAAAACCGCCCCTATAAGCCTCTACGAGGGGGGTTCTAAACTGCCCCTATAGGCCTCTACAAGGGGGGTTCCAAACTGCCCCTATAGGACTATATGAGGGGGGTTCACAACTGCCCCTATAGGCCTCTACGAGGGGGGTTTGAAACCGCCCCTATAGTCCTCTACGAGGGGGGTTCCAAACCGCCCTTGTAGGTTTGTATGAGGGGGCTTATGAGGGGGGTTCACAACCGCCCTCGTAAGTCTCTATGAAGGGGGTTCAAAACCGCCCCTGTAGGTCTCTATGAAGGGGTCTACGAGGGGGGTTTAAAACCGCCTCCGTAGACCTCTACGAGGAGGGTCACAAACCGCCCCCAAAAGTGACTTTTGGGGGCAGTTCCAATCTCGTCAAAAAACTGCCCTTAAAGGGCAAAACTTTTAACATCGGTGCCTTTAGGGGCGGTTTTGCCAAAACCGCCCCCAAAGCCAAACCCCCCCCCATAGGTCACTTTTGGGGGCAGAAAACAACCCCCCCTAAAGGCCAAAAATGTAGTAGTGTTTTTATGGTTTGCACAAGTAACAGAAATATAGTTGTGAGCTACCTTGCCAAGGTCATAGTTTTGAATGGTCAACTAGCTATCATAGGGACAAAGGTGGAACATGGGGAGTTGATATCCATTGCTTTGTATGGACTTGATGCATCTTGGAAGAATTATATCCAAGGTTTGTGTTCATGAGTCTTTGCTAGATTTTGTGAATCTTTGTATGGACTTGCTCCATCTTGGAAGAATTTTGTCCAAGGTCTTTGTGCTCATGAGTCTCTACCAGATTTTGTGAATCTTTGGAATAACCTTGTGCAAAAGAGATCATGCTAAAGACATATTCAATGCAAAAAAATAGTGTAGAAGTAGCCTTCATTGGGGAAACGAAGAAGGGAAGCAAGGAGAAGAAAGGGAAGGCCAAGTGAGTGATAACAAGTGTTGCAAAAAGAGTGGATGAGGACTCATTTGAGCTTGAGACTGCCTTTTCCATGGTCTCTTGTTTAGTGTTGGGTGGAATGTGGACAGTGGGGCATTGAGACATATGACTTATGTCATGAAATTTTCAACAAGCTTCAAGAGCAAGATAAAAGTTTGAGTATGGAGCTAGGTGATGATGTTACTTATCATGTAAGAGGACTAGGCTTCATTTCCTATGGATACCATTAGGTGATGTTCTTGAGTTGATTGATGTGTTTGTTCATTCACAGGTTGAAGAAAATCTACTTTCAGATTCTTGTATGGCATGTAGAGTTACATTTGAACAATAATGATGCGCTATCGATGACTGCATTTTAGCTAGTCCAAGGACTTTGGCTAGAGGTGCACTTGAAGGTGGCCTTTACAAGTTGCTTGCTTATCCTATGGCACTTGTACATTCTAATGAGAAACTTGATGAGCCTTCTAGATTTGAGGAGGCACATGTAGAGCATGAATGGTTGATGAGTCTTCTAGCTTTGAGGCACATGTAGAGCATGAATGATGAGATTCCATTTCGAGAGGTTTATAACCTATTGTGAAATCCAGTGAAGCACCACTCATTTAAGACTCGCGAGTACTCGCGAGTCTGGACGAGTGACTCCTGCTCCTGCGTAACCGCAGCAAACTCGGCAAGGAACTCGCCGTCAACAGCTGCCAACTTGTCGAAATCGTTGGAATCTCCCACGAACTCGCCGGAATAATCACTAGAATCGCCGGACTCCAGGGTTCCGTGCAGTCGGGTTCCGTTCGGGCGGCAAGTTTACGTTTCGCGGGTGGACGTGATTCCGGTGGGTGTAGGGTTCCGACAGTCAGGTTCTGTTAATGTTCGACGACCGGCTGGGCTATGTGTTCGACGGCAAGTTTGGAATCGATTTGCATAGTTTATGTTTTATATAAATAGTTTATTTATGTTCATTGTTATGTTTAAACTTTATAACTTTATATAGTTTTTTTTATATATTTTAATTTTTTGATATATATTTTATATAATACATATTATATATGTAGTGTTTTTATTTATATTTTAATTTTTTGTTATATATTTTATATATAATATATATGATGTATGTAGTTTTTTTTTATTTATATTTTTATTATATAGTTTGTGTTAGATAGTTTGTTTATTTAGATTTTTGTTATAAATTTTTTTATTATATATTTTTTATTTTTATTTTATTTAATTTTTGATATTTTTATTTTAATTTTATTTAATTTGTGATATTTTTTATTTATGTTATATGTTTTAAATTTAAATTTATTAATTTTTTGTTATATATTTTTTATTTTTTATTCTGTTATATTTTGTTTTTTATACATATATTTTTATATTTTTTATTTCCATTATATTTTTTGTATATATATTTTTTAATTTTATTATTTTAAAATCGATTGTCGTATGGTCATTGTTTATGAGTTTATGAGACAATGTTATGAATTATTGCATAATTTGTAGTTTTATAGCTTATATGGATTGGAAATGTTTTTAATCTCTTTTTTCCCAAAATGTATAATATTTTTATTTTTTTTCATATTTGCCGAGTCTATCCCGAGTCTTTCCCGAGTTTTTCCCGAGTCCACAAGTCATATGCCAGCCGAGTCTTTGCCGAGTCCGAGTCGTGCAACATTGGTGAAATCAATAATTGATTTCAAGCTTGTAACTGATGGGAGTGTTGTAGAGTACAAGGATAGAGTTGTTGGATTCTTGTAGGATGAGGGAGTTGACCTTCATGAGACTCTTGCTTCAGTGGCTAGAGGTTTTGAGGTGCATGGGAGAGATACCCATGATTACAATTTGTTGATAGCTTTTTGTGTAGTTTGTTGCTTATACCACAATATAGGTTATGATTTGTTGATAGCTTCGTGTGGTTTGTTGCTTATACCACAAGCTAGGTATTTTAGGATGAATGGAATTTGTGTCTATCTTTGTGATTTTGATATACCCTATCTACATGTCTTGATTTTGTGGAGATGTGACCATGTTTGCAAGATTTCCTGAACAACTCATGATGTCTAAATATTTTGGCTCATGATGTTGACTTGTTCCAAGGTTATGTTCCTTCAAATTCATAGTTGGTTAGTGTTCACTGGAGGTTTAAGATGCATTGATAGCATCCTCCATTGATGGATACAATAAGACTTCCTTGGCTTATAGTATCTATATTCCAACATACCTAAAGACTATGGTGAGCATAGATGTGAAGTTTGATGAGAATGTGAGATCTTTTAGTTCACAAGATTCTCCTTCAATGATTTAGAAGAGTGCGGAGAGGTTGTTGTTCGAAGGTTGATTCAAAGATAAGAGCTGAGTTAGATTCTCCTTGCTTCCCTACTACTATAACTCATAGGAAGTAGAAATGACCTAGACATTATAGGATACATAAGAGCATGTAAAGAGAGCCCAGGTTGTTGGAAATGGTGAGTATACCTCCTGGGCTAGATGCTAACCATGTTCCATTGGCTGTCCTTCTAGTTGTCTTGATGAGGTGAGGTGTGATGCATTGTGGAGAAGTGTGATGGTGAGGTGATTGTTCATTTCCAAGACTCAAGTTGATCCTCTAACTACAATAGGTACATAATTGTAGGTGGTAGGTTTGGGTGAGTTGCAAAGGGAAAAAACAAGTGTTTGTGAAAAAGTTTCCTTGTAAAGAGGGAGTGTTATCTTCTAGGGTTATTTAGAAAGTGTTTAGACCATGTTTGGGGTGCTTCAGTTGATGTGGGGTGCATGGTGTAAGGATGACCTTTGATTGTTCCATGATCATCATGCACATGTTGAGGTGGCTTAGTCTTGGATTGCTAGACCTTGTTTGATGCTTTTGTGGCACTATTTCAAACTTGGAGTGACTTCTTCATCGTGGCCATGTGGAGGTTGAGTTGCTTGCTTGGAGGATGACTTCATTTGGAGGAGAAGCACTTGGAATTTTTTAGGGAGGCATGGAGACTTGTACTTGACTTATGCTAGCTTTGGTGGACAGAGTGGTTATGTAAGTGTGATGGACCTAGAGGAGCACATTGCTTTGGAGGAGTGTTGGAGCTTTGGGGGCTTGTGGAGGAAGATCGTTGGGCACACCTCGTAGAGTGTTCATGCTTTTGGAGCATTGCTTGTTACCGACATGACCTTGGTGCTTAACATGTGTCCTTTTGGAGAGTGCCACTTGTTACCTCCTAGATCTGCACACAGGATAACTCCAATCTTCCAGGTACAAACCCTATGGGAACTCTTGAAAGTTCTACCCAATGCCACTTCCCTTCACTTTAGGCCAACAATCCTCCTGCACAAGGGGGCTTCCCTAATGCCAAATCTGTCCTGCTTCCCTAATGCCAAATCTGTCCTTTAAAACCAATAAAAATGTTCAGATTTGACAAATCTCCTCCAACACAAGGGGGATTCCCTAATAAGGTTTGTCAAATCTGCCCTTTAAACCAATAACAATTTCCGTATTTGACAAATCACAAATTTATAATTTCTTTATGAGAAGACAACCAAGACAATCCTTTTGAAAAAATCAGAAGTTATAAACATTACCATTCTAATCAACCACATTGATGCATAGAACTAGTGAAAAGCTCTTGATATGGAGAAGTGTGCCAAACCGACATATGATATAAACCATCAAAGTAAAGAGCGCAGCAAACGGTAATAAAAAATATAAGTGAACAGCATCCCTTCATCTTCACTAGCAATTCTGGTTACATCAATGGTTTAAACCTGAACTCTTTTGTTTCTGTTGTGAAAACCATAGAATTTCCCCATCCCTGTCCATGGAAAAATATGTGTATGGCATAACCAGCCATACAACCATTATAGGTAATAGTTAAATGCAAAACGCTGAAGAAAATATCGAGCTGATCTCAAAGAATGAGCAGAATATGAGACCTTAATTCTAAATCTCGATGCTAGAAAATGAAGCATAATGTAATTACTGATTCCCTGTCCAAGAAACATAAACATCATGGACCATATCCAGACTCAGTAGTCTCCACAGATTCAACACCGAGGATACAGGCAAAGTAAGGTAAGTAATATAACTGAAGTGCATATATGAGACCTTAATTCTAAAACTCCATGCTAGAAGATGAAGCATAATGTAATTCTTGATGCCCTGTCCAAGAAGCATAAACATCCTGAACTATATCCAGGCTCTGTAGTTTCCACAGATTCGACACCAAGGACACAGACATTCAACTCAGTCAACTCGGTAGGGAAAGTTAAGTTCTAAGATAATTGAAATGCACAAATACAGCAAGCACAGCAAAAGAATAGCAATCAAGCATATGATATTTTCTGTTGAGAACATGGCAACTAGCTAATTTAGCAGCATGGAGTATAACATTCTCTAAAAATCAGCTGCCTACACAGACGAAGCAGCCAAACAAAGTTATTTTACTTTATCAAAGAATGAAGATTCTTGCCATCAATTTTCAGTGAACACTTTTCACAATAAACATAAATTATGCTATTCTTGATTGGCAAAGATCAAATGCATATTTGACAATAGTTCATAAGGCATTTAAAGAACCTTGCTCACATAAATTAAAAATCAATGCATAAGATGAAATCGGCTTCTTAGCATTGTAACTTATTTACTTATCTGAGAACTAGTCTAGATCAAATATGACCATGGGTGGACGTGGACTCTGACTAAAAGACTCTAGTGCAAATTCTCATGGTCCAGGATTAGAAGTAATGAAAGGACTCGGAGAGATTACACAAAATATCAAGCTGAATAGAAAGCTTGAGAAGAAAACCAAATACACACAAGACTTTCCCCCAAGAAAAGTGGAAATACAAAGCTCTCCTCTACAAAGGAGACTGCTATTAAGCTGTCCTATCTTTCATTCTGCATGCAGGGAGCATTTTCCAACATGCTGTTCTAGTCACTAACTTTCTAACATGGGTTGAAAACAAGAATTTGAGCTTCATTAATTAACATAATTATTGTGTAAGTAGTTTTAGATGCAAAACCTCAAAAGCTCTCCTATACAGAGGAGACTGCTATTAAGCTGTCCTATATCTTTAATTCTGCACGCAGGGAGCATTTTCCAACATGCTGTTCTAGTCACTAACTTTCTAAGAAGGGTTGAAAACAAGAATTTGAGCTTCATTAATTAACATCATTATTGTGTAAGTAATTTTAGATGCAAAACCTCGATAAAGAAGCAAGACTGTAAATAATTTTCCCAACATTATAAGCCAGATAAATGACAGCCATTAACCTGAAAATGGCAATTTTCCAATTAAAAAATCTGACAAGTTGCCAGAACGAAATGGGAATAGAATTCTTAAAAGATGGTATAAAGTCAGATACAAGCCTATAAAGTAACAATAAATGAGATAATATCCCAAGTCTATTTTTTCCAAGTTAGAATTGCAATTATAGCAGTGAAACAAAACTTCCCTTCTGTTCACTTCCAACTCACACCTGCTCAGCTCTTCTTATTGTATGCAACGGTGTTTCAAAAGAATTCGGGGTGGAGAGATTTCCCTTCTTCCCTCTATATGCAGGTGTCTAATGCACACTAATACAGTTCCCTCTATATGCATGTGTCTAATGCACACTAATACAAGGTTTAGTGACCTAGACACTCCTCTGTGAACACTGAAGACCTTGTTATTGATTGAGGTTGGGGTTCATTCCTAACAACAGCAGGGCAAGCGATAATGAGCGATTTTCATTGAGAACATCTCCCGGATCAACGTCTACCGAAGAAAAAACAAGTTGGGTGTGTCCTGTCTTATCAAAGACAGGGTCCTATCAAGGAATGGTGAACCAATACGATCCATGCGTGGTCTCCCTTCTTCTCTCATTTCCCTCTCATGTGTAGTGATTTGGTTTGCAAACAATCACTTGTTCTAGAGATTCAATATGAACTAATTTTGTGTTATTGATCAATAATAAATGCCCCGATATATTTGCCATAAGAACCCAAATAAACAGATAAAGGCCATTGTTGCAGAAAAACATTTAAAACAGCAGAAACCTTTATCTCGCTATATACAAAAACAAGCAATATGCAACAAGTTATATCATCAGAGAAGGCATTCATGATAAGCTTTCAAAATTAGACACAGCTAACTGGATTTACATGTACAGAAAATTCCACGCAGACAACATCATGTAAACGTTAGCCATAATTTGTATTTATTTACTACTGGGAGTAGCAGAGAGTACAGAGAAATAACATTAAAGATATAAGGGAT
Organism: Larix kaempferi; assembly: GCA_027924585.1. NCBI lineage: Eukaryota > Viridiplantae > Streptophyta > Pinopsida > Pinales > Pinaceae > Larix > Larix kaempferi. The sequence continues at coordinate 2,475,201 of BSBM01000535.1, read as the reverse complement.
ACCCCTCCCAAGACAAAGATTTAGTTTCAAAATAGATAAATGAATGACGGTCATTGGTTTACACCACGGACTCACATCTTTAATCCTTGATATTTGGCCTAATGAAAGAACAGAGCAAGACCTACAAGGAAACTAGCTGCTGCTTAAAATTTACAAACAGCAGTACCCTTGTAATGCTTCTAGTTCAAGAAAATATTTGAACTCATCCCCGGACGCAGAGCAGCTGAATACATTCTCTGTCCATCTTCGGTTTTTTAATTTGCTAGAAGATCTGGGGAAAGATATAACCAGACTATGGGGATTGCAATATACACATCCAGGTAAATCGTTATGTCAACCTCAAACAGACCTCTGCAGGCCAAAATTTCTATCAATCCCTGCCAATTTCTATGCAGGGATTTTTCAGGAACAGAGTACTTACTGATAGTAGAGAGCTCAGGCGTAGATCCAAACAGCAGAGACTGGGAACTAGATATTCCTCCTTAAGCAGGAGGAATCAAATCCATGGCCTCAAAGCCTGCAATCCCTCCTCACCACAGCTCAATTACAGAGCACCACCTTGGTAAAAGCCAAGACCAGACAAGACATCGAGATGAAAAAGATGGTTACCAGATCCCTCCCAGACCACTTCAAAACCCCCTTGGGCTCCACCCTGAGGCTCTTGGCTCTTCTTAGAGTATCGACCTCCTTGAGGAGATCAAAGGAAGTCCCCTTCTTTTTCAATTCCTGAATGCACTTGCCCATCATTTTGGCATCATCCTTTTCCCTCTTGAGCAGCCTCTCGATGTGGGACTCCATATCCATCTTGTACCTCATCGCCCATATGATCACCAGAGAGGCCACCAGCGACAAGATGGAAGGAATCCATGCCCTCCTGCAGGACTCCCTGGGATTCCGCGCCGCAGCATTGTATAACAGAGTCAAGACAATCCCATGAAAGATGAAATAGAAACAGCAGAGCTGCGTGACTTCCTTCCTGGTTCTGTCGAGCCTGGATTCCTTGAGGGCCAGTCTTCGACCGATGGAATCCTCCTCCTTCAGCCATTGTTTGAGGAGGAGCCTGTGACTTGCGCTTTCGGCAATCTGCTGAAGTGGATGTGAAGGGATGACAGTTCTCGGCTCGGCAGGGCCGATTTCTTCTTTATTGCAGGGGCTCATCATTGTGGCAGAGAGAGATATCGCTCGGATCTATTCAGAACAGAGAGGAAAACGCAAAAATTGTGAGAAGATCGAAGGAGAGGCGGAGCAAAATCCAGAGGAAACGAATGGAAAATAGGAACAGGATTGGCTCTCGGCCTGGCTTTTGTTGCTGCCTTTCAAATGTCTAACGGTTAACATTCTAACGGTCACTTTTTTCCACTTTTTGAACCGAGTCCGTGATTAGATCCAATAACAGGGCATGTGAATATTATTTTTATTAGATCCAATAACGGGCATGGGAATATTATATTTAGTCAATGTCAATGCATTATTATTAACACAGCTGGCAAGGTTGTAGCATTCAATTTTTATTTTATTAAATTTTGTTGAGTGGCATAATTGTAAGGTTTTAGCAATCAATTTTTTTTTTTTTTTTTAATTTTGTTGACCTGTATTAAATTTTGTTGAATGATATAATTGGCATAAGTCCATTGGTAATTAAGTCTTTTATTTTGAGTGTAAATTGTTAGGAAGATATGATTCCACCTCTTTGTTCGATGTTTTGTTTATCATTTATTAACAAAACATGGTAAGCATGTTTTGTTGTTAGGTAAGCATGGTTCCACTTTCTCTGTGAATATTTTGTCCATTATTTATCAAGTTCTTTTATTCTCAATGTAAATTATTAGGTAGATATGTTTCCACTTGCCAACGTTCTTTGTTTGATTATTTAGCTTAGAACACATCTATTTGTTTTTTTATTTAGCTTAGAACACATTATTTGTTTTAGTTTTGTAGAAACACTTCTTATATGATATCCATTTGACATGTAAAGTACTTTTAGATTTATTTTTTAAATTTTTTGGTTACACAAAAAAGGAAAACAGAAAGTCAACCAAGTATATTCAATCCATATTCTTGGGAAAAGTATAATCACCCCATAACCAACTACCATTATGTTAACGAGGGGTCTATTACCTTTGTGTATACCCCAATGGTATGAGAACAATGGCATAATGGAATTTATGCATTACCACATCTAAATCCTTGCAAACAATGTGAAATTTCAATCAATAGTTAAAAGTTCTAAAATTTCTAGTTAGTTATGTGTTTTCCTAATAGTGGAATTTTTTTGGAGTTTTATTTGATGATACAAGTCTCTTATTATATATTCTACATAGGGGAGGGACATTGGTAGTGGTGTGCCCTATTTTGGTCTATCCATTTGGCCACATGGATGAGCCAACATGGTGTACAACAACATCCACACGGTTTCTTCCACGTGTCTTAGCGGTAGTGATCTTTATTGTGGTGTTTAATGCACTTATCACCCTACCCATCCAACCCTTTTCCCAACCCTATTCCATCACATGTGTAAATTTTTTATGCACCCCAAAAAGGAGTGGTCTCTCCTCCTCAAGCTAGAGAGAGCTTTCCCCAGTAGTTGTGCGTTGGTCTATTTTTCATGGTGCATTAACCTAATGTTTAGTGAGCTCAGTTTCTAGTCTCGGGTTCCCTTTTGTTGGTGAAAATGGTTGTATAGTCAGTATGTTGTATTGAGGTGGTTTCAATATGCCGCCCCATTGGGATGTGCAATCAAGTTCTCAACCAAGTAGAAGGAGAGAGGAAGAACCTAAGTTGTTTTCTTTTGGAGGTAGGTAAGCAATGGTTTGATTTTTGTTGGTTGAATCCTCAATTTCCCTGTTGAATGAGCTTACTCTAGCATAAACACATATTCTATGGCAATTATGGCAGGCAAACAATGACAGATTTCATCATGGCATTGTGAAGTATGGTATCGGGTGCAAGAAAAATACTTGTAAAGACTCGTGGTAGGATTTCACTCCTACTATCCTATGAACCTCCACTATTTTTTTCAATACATCCAATTCTTCAAGAAAATTTGATTGCCAATAAGTGTTTGCTTGTTGTAGCTAAATTGTTTGTAATAGTTGTGGGTAATTGTTTGCAATTGTTGTAGGTTTAGCTAATTGACATCTTATATCGGTAATTCAACCATGTTGCTTTGGTTTGCTTTGCATGTGGGTTAATGGGATTGCTTGCATGTTGGATATGGGTTTGCTTTGCATGTGGTTTCATGGATTTGTTTTGATGTTGGAAATGAGTTTTCTTACAAACAATTACCAAGGTAATGGGACTTCAACCCATAGCTTTGCTTTGTTTTGCATGTGGGTTAATCGGTTTCCTTGGATATTGGAAATGGAATTGCTTACAAACAATTACCAAGCTATTAGGAATTTGACCTATGGGTTTGCTTACCTTTGCATGTGGGTTTATGGATTTTCTTGCAAGTTGGTTAAAAAATTGACCTTTGATAGGTGAAAGTTGAATTCGACAACTTGAAACACTACAATAGCTTGGTAATGTTTATAATTTCCATGGATTACTATGGGTTTAGCTAATTGACTTCTAATATAGGTAATTTGACTTGTGGGTTGGCTTTACTTTGCATGTGGATTTATGGGCTTGCTAAATGTAGAAATTTGAACAATTTCTACTTCTGATATGGGTTTAGCTTGGTAATGCTTGTAAATGTTATGGGTTGCTGTCAGTTTAGCTAATTGATCCCTAATATGGGTAATTCGACCTATAGACTTGCTTTGCTTTGCATTTGGGTTTTTAGGGGTTTATCTATTTGACCTCTAATATGTGTAACTTGACTTATAATGGGTTTGCTTTTTTTGCATGAGGATTTATGGGTTTTCGTGTATGTTGGTTTAAAAAATCCCTATGACCATAATCATCTACAAAATTGAAGAAATTTAGATCTTTGATATGGACAACAGCTTGGTATATGTTTGCAATAGCTTGGAAATTGTTTTTAATTATCCCTATGGGTTGTCTTTTCTTGCATGCGAATTTGTTAGTTTGATTGCATGCTAGTCATAAAAAAATCCTATATGTCAAGCCTACTTTGCATTAGCATATATGTGTCAATCCTCTATATGATCTATATGTCAATCCTTCCATTTGTTTTTTATTTGACAAAAGCACATCACGAGAAACTCTTCAGGTGCTTCCACTCATTTTGAGGATGGTATTTGGGGTAAACCATTTAGTTGCAGCTTTGGTAGCCTAATTGATGGGGACATAAAGTGAGGCCCACAATATTCATAGAGGTATCCAAACCTAGAACTTGACCCTAGTACCTCCTACTTGGAATTCACAACACTCAACCACTCGAGCTAATCCATTAGACTTTCCATCCCTTAGGTCAATCTTCGATGCCTCATCAAGGTTCATCTTTAGAATGCCTTCATAGCATGGGGATTAGTAGGCACATGAGCATTTATATGATTGTAAAAATTCTTAGGGTCAACACATAGAAATCCACACCAACCATATAATGTGTGATTGCATTTCTTCTATATATTTTTAGGCTTGTAAAAAATTGGATGCTTTAAATTAGAGAAATTTCCTATAAGAATTTTATATTATGTCATCAACTAATTTAAAAAATAGGAAACGAAGAATAAATTTTACTTTGGATTTAACCTTAACTTAAAAATTAAGAGGGATGCTTATCCAAGTTGACATGATCTTGTGTAAAATTGGAATAATTACAAGGAATTACTGACCTTTTTTACTACCCAACTATCCTTACTCTTTAACATTTTGTTCTCAAGAACATTTCTTTACCTCTTTATAGGCCTCTCATTTCAGGAGGGTGATAATGATAGTGTTAATACTTCCCATAAATTGGCTTGTTAGTTGTTCTTAATTTCCCAATAATCTCTTGTGTATATAATTATGCATTACATAACTAGGATAATGTCTATGTAGTTATGCATTGAGTAATTGTGTAAGTAATTATGCATTGAGTAATTGTGTAAGTAATTATGCATTAATGTCTTGTGTATATCTATATCAGTATGCATTGGACCTTAATTACTTGCATCCTTTCATTATTTCAATATGCATTGAGCTGTTTGCGTCATGTGTATAATTATTTGATGTTTGGTATGTAATTATATATGGGTTGCAATTTAATGGAGCTTTTCCTGTCATACTTTAGTATGGGATTTTGTTAGGATCTTATCTAACCCCCCCATAATTTATCAATGTACAAGGCCATAAGGCCCATTATATAGTTAGTGGGTAGTGTCCTAATGTAAAATTGCCTTCTTTATTATAAAGGTCAAGCAGGTGGTTGACCCTCATTAATAGCAGGACCACAAGTAGTTAGGGATTTGGAAATTTAAGAACTATATATAGAGTACTAAGCTATGTAATGCGAATTCAATATTTGTTATTGCATTTGGAGCTTCGATCTTGGAGTTCACCCCCTTAAAGAGACAAGTAAACATAGCTCTCTATTTTGAATATCTTTCTTTCATTCAAGAGATGTTTTCTAGTTTTCCTATTATCTATTGTGTTTTTATGTCTTTTCCCTGAAGTTTTGGGTTTAAGAATATTAAAAGTGGTATCAAATATATTTCTTCAACCAAAGAAGAAGAATTTTTAATCATAGGGTTTGGCTCCTTCAAACGATTCATCTTGGCATTTTTTGCTACAATTTTTTTGCAAAGTTTCAACCTTGTAGGGTATGAAATTTCCAATTTACAACTAGGACATGGAAAAGTGCTATGTGTCAAAATTTCAGCTTTCGATTCACTATAATTTTAGAGATACACTCTATGTAAGTTAGGTTTTTATACTAGTCCAAAAGGTTTGGCTCCTTCAAATGAGTCATCCTGGCATTTTTACTCCAATTTTTTTCTTGTAAAGTTCTAGGGTCTAAAATTTTTGGGTTAAAACAAGGACATAAGGAAGTAATTTATTTCAAAATTTCAGCTTTTGGGTCACTAAAATTTTGGATATATACTATGTATAAGTTTGGGTTTTTGACTAGCCCAAAAATTATCCTTAAATAGGTGTTCTAGGTAAAACTGGTATCTAAAGTTAGAAAGATCCAAATTGAGTGCCACTAGTTTCCCTATAAAAATGATGGATTGTAGTGATTTTTGGTCCAATTTTCATATTCATACCTGAAATATTGGATGCATGGCCAACCGTACAAGCTCGCTCTTATGAGAAGTCCAAAATCAACAAAATTTGGGAAAACTACCCCAATTTTTTCTTGGTACATCAAAATTTAGTAAAACCTATGGCATTGTAGAGTATACATATTATGCTACTGCAAAGAAAACTTTCAAACTCAGAGGTGCATAAATTTCAGAGTTACCGAAGTTTCAATACTGTCTCCAAATCAGGGTTTTACAAGGAGTTGTGCTTATTTCAAAATTTTAGCCTCAAACCCCACCAACTTGAAAAGTAAGTTATTCTTTGGTGATTGTAGAGATATTTTTGGGGTTAGAGATCTCCTTAATTTTTTAAATTTTTTTAGAGACATGTTTTGGCCTCTTTAAATAACACAAATATCTGTCTTTCAGCGGGTACACCCGCTTTTGGGGAAGCATACATGCATAAAATACAAGTGGTACTAAGTCACATTGTTGAACACCCTTGTAAACTATGTTGGTATCCTTTCAAGTAGTATTGCATCAAACAACACCTATATACAGAATTTCAATTCCACGTACCCTCGGGTATATTGAAAGTCCCCTAGGTATACTTAGAACTAGCTTTACTAAACTGCTCAACTGTCTTGTTGCAATAGTATATCGATAACAACACTTGGGGAGATCACTCACTAATACATGGGTAGTTCCGTAGTATGGCTAAGGGCATGGTCAAGCCTCCTTAGTTAGTTCCCTGCTATATTGGGTCGAGTGCTACTATTGGACCTTGCACATACTATATTAGAGAGATATAGAACCTAACACTCCCATGTCTTCAGGACCCTATAAAGCTCCCTAATCATCCCATGGTGGATGATCCTCCTCCCTAAATACCACCTTGTAAGACTCTATACAACATGAACATCCACTCTAATGCCACAAAAATTGAAACCATGGAAGAACAATACAAGTCTCTTCACACAAAAATATAGGAAAATGATGATCAATATATAGGACAGATTCAAAAACTTCAAGAGGAAGTCAAAACCATGGATCATGAGTTGGATTAGAATCTGGTAGGTATACATGATGCACTATCTTGATTCAACTCACAATATCTCAGAAGAAATCCCCTGGAATGCACAACACAATGAGCAACACCAGGAAGAAACATCTCATTCAAGATTATTTAGCCACCAATGACCTCCTTTGAGTCCTCACAACTATAAACCACCCTCCATGGATAATAACACCTAGAACCATTGTCCTAATTTATTGGAATTAAACAAGTTTTATGGTTTTAACTTGTCATGATGGGTCACTCAAATGGAACATTACTTTTCCCTCCTTTGCATTATTGTTGAGTTGATTAAACATAAGGTGTGGGTCTTGTATCAAAATTCAGAATGATGGCAATGGTGGGAGTGGAAAAAAAAATCCTAGGGGGGGGGATACATCGCCTAGAGTCTATTTTTAAAATCTATCCATGATCATTATGAGTGAGATACTCACTATTTGGGGTGGCTTTCATAGTTACACCAAAGAGCCTCAGTCATAAACTTTATCTCAGCCGTTGAGCATTTATCCATCCATTTAGAGGAATTAACATATTCTTTTCTATAAAGAATACTTTATTAGTGGCCTAAAGGAAGTTATTAAAGTACAAGTTAGAATTCAACACCCTACTACTTGGTTGGAGGCATCTCAGAGGGGTATAGAAGCAAAGACGATGATCAATACACAAAATCACAAACCCTCTTTCATTCCCAGCTCAAGCCCTACACAGATCAATTCCTCCAACACAATCTCTCCATCGAATTTAAAAATCTTGTCTCCAACATAAATGAAAGATAGACAAAGACACAAACTCTGCTATAATAGAAAAAGACACAAACTCTTCTATAATTATGACGAAAAGTATGCTCTTGGTGATAAATGTAAAGAACAAAAGTTAATTCAAATTGGCGTGACCACTCCTACCCAATTTGAAGATCTCATTAGGGAAAATACACCTAAGTTCAAGGAATTTTACCACACTCCTCCCATGCAAGAAGACGAGGAACCCAAAGTCCATTAAGAAGAATCACTAATCTATATTCATGCTTTATCTAATACTTCAACCCCTGAAACCTTGAAACTTCTAGTTTACATCAAGCACTGCAAAGTGGTAGTCTTGGTTGATAGTGGCAGGACCCATAATTTTATTTATGGATGAGTGGCTAAAGAAACTCATTGATATGTCCACTTGGTTCCCAACTTTCAAATTATATGATAACTAATTATGGAGTGCAGAAATGTAGGGGTCGTTGTAATAATGTGAGATTCCAATTGAGTGATTATATCTCAAAACTCATATGTTGTCCATATATATGGGTGGTTGTGATATAGTTTTAGGGGTAGAATAGCTATGCACATTAGGGCCAGTGACCATGGATTTCAAGGAATTATACTTCAGTTTTAATCGAGACTTTCATACACACCTTCAAAGGGCTCCAGGAAAGCTCCCCTAAAATCACAAGTTCTTGTCAGATGGAAAATTTATTGAAGAAAGGCAAATCTAGAGTTATTGCTCACTTCCATGCTGTATAGGTTGTGGAAAAAACCATACCAGAAACCCATCCTAACTTGGATAGGATTTTCGACAAACATTAGTAGGTATTTGAGACACCGAAGGACTTACCCTCATCCATAAGAGAGCATGATTAGGATATACCCTTGATTCTTGGTAGTCAATCACCAAATGTATTCTCGTATAGGAACCCATTTGCACGAAATAATTAAATTGAAAAGATCACTTAGGAGCTACTAGAGGTGAGAGTCATTCATCCCATCACTAGCCCATATTCATCCTAATTAGATCAACTTCCCGTCTCAGTCATGGATGATATCCTAGATGAGACCACCAAATCGGGACAAAAGAGGCTAATATTATGAACACATCTTGTTGCACATATGAAGGTCATTATGATTTCTTGGTTGATAAAACCTTGCAACTCATTCACGATAACCGTTTGTTCATTAAATGCTACAAATGTGATTTTGGGCCTCATAGGTTGAATACTTGAGTCACATTGTGGGAAATATGGTGTGCCCTAAAAATATTGTGATAATGCAAGAATGCCCATGCCTTAAAACCTTGAAGATATTACATGGGTTTTTAGGCCTTACTAGCTACTATAGGAATTTTGGGAAAACATATGGTAAAATTGAAACCCCTTTGATAACTCTACTCAAGAAAAGTGTGTTTGTAGGGAATGAAGCAATAGAACAAGCCTTCTTAATTTTAAATCAATCCATGAGCACCACCTTGGCCTTAGCCATGCATGATTTTACCTCAACTTTTGTATTGGAATGTGATACTTCCGGAAAAGGTTTTGGTGCAATCTTAATACAAGATGAATGACCCTTAGCATTCACTAGTAAGCAATTGTTTGACAAGAATTTGAGGAAGTTTACCTACAAGGAAGAAATCATGGCCATCCTACATGAAGTCGACACATGATGAAATCATCTCATAGGGCGACATTTCCATATCAAGATGGATCATCACAACCTGGAGTATTTTTTGGAGCAAAGGTTGTCATCCCTAGAGCAACATAAATGGGTCATCAAGATGCTTGGATATGATTACGATATCATCTAAAAAAAGGGAAAAGACAATGTTGTGGTAGGTGTTTTTTTAAGGAAATATGAGGAAGAGGGATCCCTCTTTTCCTTATATTCTCTAAACTTAAATGGTTAGAAGAAGCACAAAAACAATGGCTCACTAATGCTACTATATATTAACTCATCAAGAAACTTCAAGAGGATCCCAACATTCAACAGCTCTCCAGCACCCCTTCACCAAAGTTTTATGGCCCACATTATTTTTTAATGCATTGATTAGGTGGCTTACACATTCGTGCTCTAAGCACACTCCAAAATCTGCCCAATATTTCATGTGTGTTGTTTGAAGAAGGGTGTGTGTTACAATTGTCAAGTTCAAACTACATTATCAGAACTTGATGCATAAGGCTCTATTTGGCTCCATCCTAAACTAGTTTGGCCACATGAGAGCGTCAACTAGACTAACACATAGTCCAGGAAGTTCTAATTTAGTGGAATGATATGCATTCAAAAGATACTACTCAAGGAACCATCAGTCTTTTGTAGCAATTTATCCATCTCTAGCCTTAAGGGAAAAACTAATTTTGAAGGGGGGGAGGGGGCATTTTAGGGACCTATCTTAACCCCCATTATTTATTAATGTACAAGGCCATAAGTCCCATTAGATAGTTAGTGAGTAGTGTCTTAATGTAAAAGGGCCTTCTATTGAATAAAGGTCGAGTATGTGGTTGACCCTCATTGATAGCAGGACCATAAGTAGTTAGGGATTTGTGTATTGTAGCACTATAAAGAGTAATAAGTTATGTAATGTGAAGTATATAACTGTTATTGTACTTTGAGTTTTTCTCTTATAGGTTCCCCCCTTGAAGAGGCAAGTGGACATAGCTCTCTATTTCGAAGAGATTTTATACAATATATATTTTTCTATTTTTGCCTATTCTCTCTTGTGTTTTTCTATCTTTGCTATGAAGTTCTAGGTTTAAGTAATACATATATAGAAAACTAAGCTTTCCTTTTATTAAAATTAACCAAATATAATCCCTCAAATTGAAAAGGAAAGTAGGACCTAGGATTTAATTATGAAATTCCCTTGTAAATCAGGCTTGAATACATAATAATCAAGACTTGAGGTTGCATCCAAGGAAAACAAGAGGGACAACAAAAAATCACCTTGCTACATTTGCTTGATTTTATTTATCTACATTCATCCAAGGATAAACAGGGAAACTATAGTTATAAGATTTGTTGAATACCACTAGAGGAATTGGAGGTGTTGGAAAAGAACATTCTAGATTGTCCCTTGAACTAGTAGGAAGAGAGGGGGAGGTATTACAACTGCATGATAGTGGGGGATGTGGATGTTTATTAGGTCCTGGAATAATCATGTATTGTTTTCAATTTGATTGATTGATTGAAATGTTAAACATTCTCCTCCATTCAAGCTCATTTTTAGCCACACCAAGATCCTCCCTACTCTCCTACTCCTTTTGAAGATTTTGTGGCACCTTTTGTTGTTCTTTCTCATGCCTTACTAGTTGTTTTTGGCATTCTTTTTCTTTCCTTTCCCTTTATATTTGAAGCCTTTCTTATTTTCATTGTTCTTCTACAACAATCCTTGCTATCCTCTTCCTGGATGCAAGTTCCTTCTTCTTCGTTTCAATTCCAAGATCTCATTTTTATTTTTTTCTACCTCAACCAAGAGTGTAATGTAATCCTATAAAGCTAGTATATGTGAAATATTGTTTAATCGAATAAAATTTGATGATAATGTCCCTAATTTTTCTCCCACTCTCTCCACTTGAACCTTTAGGAATTTTCAGAGTACTAGTCTAACACTTGGTTGAATATGAGGATCATATAGGAGTTGTGATTCTTCTACATTGCCTTCTTGATATGGTTCTTCACCATCTTCATCCACATAATAATGGAAAATTTAATTGTTGTTCAAATATGCTGGTAATGAAGGCATGTTAAGGATTTCTTCATTAGTGATGGTTGTTAGAAAAATATATAAAAACAAAATCAAACAACAATAACAATAGAACATGAGATTTATGGTGAAACCATACTTTATGTAGGTAAAACCACGATGCAATGCTAGCTTCAATATTTTATTATTACTCAGAAACAAACTTACAATGATTCATTCTATATCTCTTTTTTTACAATGTCAAGAGGTCACTCCCCTTTTATACAACACATATGTGGGTTCCATAAGGAAATGGAATATAGTAGAAGGGTCTAGAAATTTTTTCCTCGAGGGATCCACCCTTGAACCCTTGGAGAGAAGGGTCCCACCCCACACCCCTAAAGGGGAAGCATGATGCACCCCCCCATGTTCTTGAGACATATGCGCAATGTGTGTTCCTAGTCAAGATATTTACATGAAGGACATTGGCTTCCTATCTTAACATTCTCCCACATGAAGGCAATATATAAGAAGTTTCTCACCAATTTTTTCCACCCAAGTTCCAATGCCCAATTTTGTTTTCATCACATTTTAAACAAGCCTATATATTTTTGCACTATTCAAACTTCTCTATATTGACCAACTTTGTAAGCATATATGTAGTATTCTCATTGGTATCAATTTTCTCCAACAAGATCCTACCTTCTGCCACCACTTTCCCTATAAAATGATGCTTAATATCAATATGCTTCATGTGATCATGAAATGATGGATTCTTTACTAAGTGAATAACACTTTGACTGTTACAATGCAACGTGATCTTCCCTTTCATCATCTTTAATTCATCCATCAGTTGCTATAGCCATATTGCCTCTTTACTGGCTTCAGTTGCTACCACATATTTTGCTTTAGTGGTTTATAAAGCCACCACTGGCTACAACTTATATTTCCATCTTACAGCTCCACCAGCAAGACTGAAAGTATATTTGCAGTAGACTTTCATCCATATCTGTCTCCACCAAAATAAGAATCTGCAAGACCTTTAATTTGTAAATATGTCGACCTATAGAAAATAGGAATCACTATCTAAAGTACCTCTTAAATATCTGAGTATCCACTTCACAACATTCCAATGCTCATTATTGGTATTTTCCATGAACCGACTAACAACTCACACTGTTTGAGAAATATCCGGTCTAATTCTCACCATGGCAAACATGAGGATCCCTACTAATGATGAATATGGTACACAAGACATGATTCTCTTCTCCTCTTCTATGCTAGGGCACTGATAGGAAGACAAATTGAAGTGTGTGGGAAGTGGGGTGCTAACTGGTTTGTATTTTACATATTGAAGTGTTGTAGAATATTTTCTATATATGGATTTTGACTTAACTAGATATTCCTACATGTTCCGTCCTTGTGTATATTCATCCCTAGAATTTGATTTTTTGCTCATAAATCCCTCATTTCAAATGTATTGGCCAATGGAGCCTTTATATCAATGATTTTATTCATTGTATGGCTTGCAACCAAAATATCATCAACATACAACAACAAGATAATAAAATTTCTATCATCAAACCTCTTATAATATGCACAATGGTCAACTTCACTTCTACTGAAACCTTGGCTCTTCATGAAGGTGTCAAATTTTCTATACCACATCTTGTGCCTACTTCAATCTGTACAAATATTTCTTGGGTATTCAAACCAATTTTTCTTTTCCTATTTATTTATATCCCTCAGGATGATCCTTATAAATTTCTTCATCAAGATAACCATGCATGAAAGCAATTTTTACATCAAGTTGTTCCACCTCTAAATCCCATGCCGTTGCAAGTGCAAGTAAAATCCTTATAGTAGTAAGATTCACAACTGAAGATATTTCATTAAAATCTATACCTGACTTCTGCACATAGCCTTTTTCTACCAAGTGAGCTTTATAACATTCCAACAACCTATTATTGTTTTTCTTTTCTTTATACACCCACTTATTTCCAACAACTTTTCTTCCTGGTTGGAGATCAACAAGTTACCATGTTTCAATCTTGTGTAATTCTCTCAATTATTCAACTATTGATTTCCTCCATTTATCTGCATTCTCGGATTCTTTAGCTTCCTGAAATGAACTAGGTTCACCATCATCAGTTAACAAAGCAAAATAAGACTGAAAATAAGGAGACTACCTTTCTGGACGTTTCTTGGGATACATAGATCTTTTGAGTTGTGGTTGTTAAGATTTTTTTCCTTTATGCTAATCAGAAGCTTCATTTTCATATTCACATTTCTACTTCAATTGGTATAATCTCAGGTGTCTGTTGTACCTCCTTCCTTTGCATTGTTTTTTCATTAAAAATAAACATCTCGACGAAAATTTACGTTATGGTTAGTCGGATCCCACAATATATTACCCTTTATTGTATTATCATAACCGAGAGAAACACATTCCCTTGACTTTGGGTCAATCTTGGACCTATTTTCTTTTGGCATATGGGAAAATGCGTCACAACAAAAAATACGCAAATGAGATTAATTAACTGGCTAAAGAAACCAAACCTCATATGGAATCTTTCCATCCAACCTAGTTGTAGGGGATCTATTAATCATATATGTAGTTGTATTAACAAACTCTTCCCATAATCCATTATCCAACCCAAATGCGTTGAGCATTCTTCTTGTGCATTCCATGATTGTGTGATTCATGCGCTCAGCCACACCATTTTGTTGTGGTGTGTATGAAACAATATTTTGGTGCTTAATTCCTTCCCATGTACAACATTTATCAAATTCCTTCGAGCAATATTCGCCTCCATTATCAGATCTGAGACATAAAATAGACTTGCTCAAACTTTTCTATACTCGTGCCTTGAACTCTTTAAATTTATCAAAGGCTTATGCCTTATTTTTCAGAAAATACACCCACACTCTTCTAGAATAATCATCTACAAAAGTCAGAAAATATCTATCACCATTTACAAATGGAGTGGGGACTAGTCCAAATATATCAGAATGAATAAGTTGCAAAAGGTCTGAACTTTTACCAGATCATGCAGTAAAATGAACTCTCTTATGTTTATCAAAAATATATTTCTCACATAAGTATAAATCACAGGACTTAATCCCAGAAATCATACCTCGATCATGTAGAATTTTCAAACATTTTTCACTCATATTCTCAATTCCTTGACGCCACAACATCACTACATCCAAAACTTCCCTAAGTCCGCTGATGCTATATGATTTGCCCCTATATCACCGCATAAATGATACATGGTCCCATAAGATTCTCCTTTTTCTACCGTGAGGGAGCTTTGGTAATTTTGCATCGATTATCACCAAAGGTAATATAATACCCCAACTTATCCATCATGTTGATTAAGAGCAAATTCTTCCATAGATCTAGTACATGTCTTACATCACACATCTTCCTTTCTTTTCCATCATCCAACTTGATCTTAATGCCCCCTCTTCCCACAATTTATAAAGGATGATCATCACCCAAGTAGATCATTCTACAACTAGAGGGACGGTATTTGAAAAACCAGTCTCTATATGGAGACATGTAGAAAGATGCACCTACGTCCAAAACCCAAGGATATAATAGACATATGTTGTTACTGAGATAGAAGGCCTTACATGTTGTAGTATCTTCTAAATATGTTGTACTACCTTCTGTTGATGGTTGATCTGGATTTTCATCCTTCTTTTCCTTCTTCAAATACCAACAATCCTTCCTTGAGTGCCCTGGTTTCCCACAACTCTAGCACCTCCCTTGCATCCTCCAAACTTGGATTTGGACCGTGATCTCCCTTATTGACCCATTTCACTAACTCGCCCTCTCACATATAGGGCTTCACTAGTAGTGGGATCTAGAGATTATTTTGACCTCAACTCTTCTCCCAGTAAAGAAGCTACCACATCATCAAAGTTTAGAGTTACCGATGATGAATTGGTGATGGTCACCACTATATGATCCTAGGTATCTCAGAGGGAACATAGTAAAATGATTTCTCTGTCATCATCCTCTACCTTTACACTAACTGAGATTAGTTTTAAACTCATTTAGATGATCTACCATAGTTGAAACCTCCTTCATTCTCAAATGAAAAAAGTTGTTTTTTCAAGAAAACCTTATTTGTTTAGTCTCATACAGCTTCCTAAGTTTTTCCAAAAGGGATTATGTGGTCTTTTCTTTAGCAAAATTGAACAGGACAGAGTCTTCTAGGGAAAAGTGAATTGTATAAACGACCTTTCTATCTAGCTTTATCCAATCCTCATATGTCATTCGACTCAGTTTTTTCGCAACCACTTTCAAGGCTAGGGTGTGAAGAATCTGCAACAATTAATTAATGAAAATACACGAGATAGCAGAAATAACAGAAATCATAATCGCTTTATTGATCGAAGGCCACTTCGAGGGGGAAACCTCCTTTGATCAAGCTCAATACAAATAAATTCACAGTACCTTCATTGGCCTCGACACACACTTATATGCTAAGTCTATGCCCAATACTATGGGTCAATACCATGGAACATATAATACTACGGGATGACTTACAAAGCATATGCGTCCAATACTATGGGTCAATACCATGGGCTAATACAAACTATGGATCAACAAATACTACGAGACAACTTACAAAGCATATGTGTCCAACAACAATATACTAACAAAGTAAAGAGAAGGTTTGACACGGGTTCCTAACATCCCCCCCTCCCTTAGAAAAAGCTTTGTCCTCAAAGCTTTATATGTTGAAATTGATGCGGAATCTGAAGGAGTGGTTCCCCTGTAGCATCCTTGGGTTACATTTCGTGCCATTGAATTAATGCCTCTGTGATAGAGTGAGAGAGAAGTTGACGCCTTTTTAGTTTCAGGGAGGATTGCTTGGAAGGCTGTAGACGAAGAAGAACCATATCAGCTGCATGAAAATGGTGCTAAGAACGGTGTTGATTGGTGTGTTATTTCAGCCGAATTCTTGCCATGTGAAGATTGTCATGCAAAATGAGAAGAATCTGATCACAGTTTCGAAGAATCAAGTCAATTTCCTGAACTGGGGAACTGTTGAGGGTGTATGGAAGAAGAACTGGCGGTGCCTATCCATAGACTGCTTCATATGGTGTCATTTCAGATGTGGTATTGTACCACTAGAGCGCTTCAAGGAAATCAAGAGAATTAGCTGTCCAAATCTGTGTAGGGATGAGAAAGGGTTCGAGCAGTCCCGAAAGGAGTGTCGTTTCACCCTTGTTGACTTGGAAAGTATCACAATCAACCACCATTTGTTGAATTGTCATTTTTAGTCCCTGACAAAAGAAGTTACATTGTTCCCGGTCATACGTTTTGAGGAACCCAAAGTGCCCTGCCGATGGAGAAGCATGAAGTTCATAGAAGGGATAGCTCTGTTGATCAGATTGCAACCAATGTGGAACAAGCAGAGAAATAGCTTTAAGAGAAACTGGGTCATCAAGTGTGCGAGAAGGAGCATCTGCCACCATATTTTCCTTACCCTTCTTGTAAGTGATCGCATAGGCAGAACCCATGAGTTGGATAACCCATTTCAGGTGTGCTGGGGAGGAGACCCGTTGTTCCAGGAAATTTTCCAGACTCTAGAGATCAGTCTTGATGCATAAATAATTTCCTAATAGGGATGGTTTCCACTTCTATACTGCATGCCAAATAGCCATCAATTCCTTCTGAGATGTAGATGCGGCTAAATTCTTACTGGAAAGGTCTCTTAAAGGAGGCAAGCCCACTGGTTCAACAAAGACACCTGCATATCTATCCAAGGAAGTAGTGGAGACCATTGATGGGTGCATCTGAATGGAATGGAGCTGAGCGATGACACCATGTGAATTATTCTTAAGGATATTTTCCAGGTGATGTGAACTGATGATGCGAAGAGACCCTGGTTGTAAGCCCGTAAATTTGTGTTGTTTCCCATTGACTGAAAACTGCATCCAAAGTTCAGCAAAATCCCATAAAATGGGGCCAAGAGTGCGTAACCATTGAACGCCCAAAACGACATCACATCTGCTTAAGGACAAGGAAAACATGTCAGAGCACAGGTTATAATCTTCCAGAGAGATACGCACATTGTGACACTTCCCCTTGCAAGGTAAGGTGCCCCCATTGACAACCATGACTTCAAAGTTGGAGAAAGGATGGATAAAACCATCAGCCTGTTTGGTAATCCGAGGGTCAATGAAGTTATGAGTGCTACCATAATCAATAAGTATGGTAAGAGGGAGCTTCTTGAAGTAACCCCTGACCCGCATTGTTTGTGGGGTGGTGACGCCAGTTACAGCATGGAGAGAGATCTCTGGTGGGTCATCCTGAGATGGGTGGTTAACATGCAGGTGTTGAATGTCGACCTGATCATCTATTGTTGCTAGAGCTTCTTCAGCAAGTTCAGAGGCAGGAGGAGAATCCACATCCAAGAGATAGAGCTTTTGCTCAACACATTTATGTCCCCGTGCGAATTTCTCATCACAATTATAACAAAGCCCTTTTTCTCGGCGTACCCGCATCTCTGGTTCAGAAAAATGCTTGATAGGAGTTGGTCAAGGATCTGGCGTGATGGGAGGTCATTGGGAACCCATATTTCTGAAGGGAACAAAGGTGGGTTTGGAGCGTTGTTGGGCTACGATCTTGTCCTCTGCCAACTTAGACAACCCTAGGACTTCCATCATTGTGTTGGGACAGAGCATTTTGACCTCTGAGCGGATTTCATTGTTGAGACCACTGATAATAAAACTCCTGTAGAATTCATCAAACAATCCTTCTGTGTGATTGGCCAGTTTCTCAAATTTTGTCTGATACTCTCTCACTGTGCCAATTTGGTGAAGTTTAGTGAGTTCTCCTGTGAATTCATCAAAAGCACTAGGACCAAATCGTTGCAAAAGGAGTTGGCAAAAATCCATCCAATTTGGCTTGTGCTGAGCTTTGATGTACCAACGGTACCATTGAAGGGCTTCCTGTTCCAAATGAAAGGATGCAAGTGGAACTTTATGGACATCAAAAGTATTATGTAGACTGAAATATTGTTCTTCCTGGTATATCCATCCAGTCGGACCAGTACCACTGAAGCGAGGAAAATCAAGCTTCGTCCCACAAAAATTGCTAGAAGACGAGAACCCAGTGGCTGCAAAAGATTCTGGTTATCGGTTATTGTTCATAGCTGAATGCTGAAGATGGAGGCTAATAAATTTTTCATCCAGATCCTAGAGTTTGGTTTGGATGGCTGTAAGTGCTTCCTCCATGGTTTTTTCTCCTGCGTGGGTGACAACCATAGCCAGGACTTTTTTTTTTCGAGTTGGTAGATAAACAAAAACAGAAACTGTTTTAGTAAAGGAAAATCTGGATTTGGGAAAAAATTTGATGGGTAATTTGGGTTTGACTGGGTTTTGGACACTTTCAAAGGGACAAGGAAGTAGAAAAGGAGGATTTCAAAATCAGGGTGAAAGAATGAAAAAAATTGGCAGAGAGGGACAAAGAAGCAGAAATATGAAATGAACACTGTGGTAAAATTTGAAGACGATTGGGTGAAAATCGAAGAAGTTATGGCAAACCCTAAAAATAGACAAATGTGGAATTTATGGCATTGGGAAGTGGAATTTGGGATAGGGTCCTCAAGAATGAAATATGCAGAATGGGATTGCAGGGGTGTCAGGGAAGTTTCAAGGGAAACATAGTTAAAACAAGGGAGATATTTTTTATTTATTTTTATTTATTTTATTTTTCAGAAATGGATCTGCAACAGTGCGGAAGGGATTGGCAACAGATGGATTTGCAAGACCGCGGAAGTGATCGAAAACAGATGGATTGGCAACGACTCACAAGTGATCGGCAACAGATGGATCTACAATGGCACGAGAGTGACCGACAATAGTTCTGGGCAGAGGAAATCTGCGATTTATCAGCTGAAAATAGATATGGACCCCAGGTATGCTCGGCTTCCTAACGGTTCAGGGGATTCACTCGGCCACCAATGTTGTCTGATGGCTTGTGTATTGGGGCAATACCCCTCACTCCACGACTCAGGTAAAACTGATAACCACTTTGCCACAAATGACAGCTCTTGGTTTACCTCACGAGTGGGAACTTGTCAATCAGGTAGGGGTCGTTTCCCTTTTCGTTGGCAGGTCCTCTCAATGGGTCAGCTACTTTGGGGTTCCTGTGGTACTCCTCACAATGAGTTTTAGGGCTTATGCCCAAGTACTTCCCATAGTTAAGGGGGTAGGGATTATTCCCAGATCCGAACCTACAACATATGCGGAAAAACAATTGGCAGAAATTTCACCCAGTGAGCCCAAGAAAGTGCTCTGATACCAGATGTGAAGAACCCGCAACAATTAATTAATGAAAATACACGAGATAGCAAAAATAACAGAACTCGAAATTTCTTTATTGATCGCAGGCCACTTTGAGGGGGCAACCTTTTTTGAGCAAGCTAAATACAAATAACTTCACATTACCTTCATTGGCCTCAACACACAATTATATACTAAGTCTATGCCCAATACTATGGGTCAATACCATGGGACATATAATACTATGAGATGACTTACAAAGCATATGCGTACAATACTATGGGTCAATACCATGGGCTAATACAAACTATGGATCAACAAATACTATGGGAGGACTTACAAAGCATATGCGTCCAACAACAATATACTAACAAAGTAAAGAGAAAGGTTGACACGGGTTGCTAACATAGGTGTTAACGGAAAATCTACCAAAGACGGATCTAAGGCGTGATCTCCCTAGCTTAACGTAAGTCTAGAACAAATAGAACAGAATATAGATCTACTTTCCTAGATCAATAGAAGTGTAAACTAGTAGATAGATAGCTTACCTCAGATTTGCAGATCCCTTTGCTCTTTGTTGATCTAATGCTCCAGCATCGTCGGATCTCAAGCTGCAAGACCCTGTTGAACATATAGATACTAGCAAACAATGAAAACATACATTTCATATGATTGATCTAAGTTAACAGTTAAGGAAGAAAACTCTAAACATCATCAATGAGACAACAGTTTATGGAAAGAGATTATATTAACTGTATAAAATTGGGAATTACATAGAAAGGATGAAGCTACAACCAAAGCCTCAACGTCGCATCCTCCATCTTATATGTCCAATCCAAGCCTCCAATATGGTACAAGCTTCTCAATCACCAATATGGATTCTATCAGCATAAGGATACCATAGACCTTCCCCCCTCTCATGGAGAGAGTGGGTGTTTATATAGGGCTAAAGAGATGGGGTAGGTTGAGGATTAGGGGGAGATGGTTAAGGGATCTTCCAATAAGGTTAGGAACCGAAATGCCACCTCACCTAGAGTCTGGGGATAGGTCTCCACCTCAACAAACTTCTAGAAAAACATCAAGACTCCCAAAAATAGCCTTTAACCAACCTCGTCGCACCTCGGTAGAGGACACAGAGCAACAAAGAGGGGTCATCGCACTCTGTAGGAAGACAAAGTGCGACAGTGTCTCACCCTAGCTGAACAGAAACTACAACGTCACACCCTAGATGAAGGAGAAGTGCGATAGCCTATTCAAAGAGGTCAACTAGGCAGGGAAATCTCTCAGTTGGATGTGTTTTAGCCCAGAATGAGGTTAGGGGTGAGAGCAAAGAGTTTACACAATGGTCAAGATGAAAACATTATCACAATGGTCATGATGACGACACTTGGTCATAATGACGATACTTGCAACGGTCATGGTGACGACACTAGGTCATGATGATGACACTTGCAACACTTGCGACACTTGCACAAGGGTGATGAAATTTTGGTGTAACAGAATCCCTCCCAAAGCATGAAGCTGACGGAATGAGACAGGTGAAATGCTTTGTAGTAAGAAAAATGGCAAGGACTTGCTGGTTGGAAGGAGTTGCTGCAGAAATGACCTGAGATCCACAAGTCTCATACAACACAAAACATGGCTGCTGACCAATACATTGCAGATCCATGATAGTAAAGACCAACTGAACACAATCATGGCTACTAGACACAATGGTATATCCATGATGAGATGAAAACATAGCCACGACCAATACAAAAGTGGATCCGTGTAACTCTGAACTAACAACACAGCCACGACCAATACAAAGTGGATCTGTGCGTCCCAAACAATCTCCATCTCAACCTGGGTAGGCAAGAACTTCCCCAGGGTCTTCAAGCTGAACCCGCAATGATACGAATCTATTTATGTGATTACAATGTTTTGGAGTCGAACATGGTAGAAACCACTTGATTACCAGTCATTAATGTATACCGTTAACAAGTGCGAGGGGGAATCACCATTAATTTCAATGATCCCCAAGGTATCACAGTACATACCATCAAGCGTGAATCAATGAGTTGAAGTCGAACGCCTAATGGAATATTTCAATCAAGAGTCAATGAGGTAAATTCATGTTGAAAGCAAGGTAACCTGCCATTGAGGCATGCAGGCCCAAGGTACTGGTTGGTTTCTAAGTTCAATCCTTGGATGATGATTTGAAGTCAATGAGGATGAACCCATCGAAGGAGGGCCATGATGAATCCCCCATCATCGACATGAAACTCGATAACAAATGTTTGGTGTAGATCGGACAGTAGAGTAATGTGCAAGATTGACTCAAGGTAGACCAACATGTTCGAAGGTATACTGACTGCAGATGATGAGTAATGAAACATCTCTTGAACATGGGCGTGGCATGACTTGGCAGCATTGACATGACGAGAATGATACTAACTCCCAATGCGACTGATGGTGGAAGCATTCTTTCGCTGACCCAAAGGAGCGACGCGACTTGAGGAAAAATAGATTACCCAAGTACTGAATGTAAATGCAAACGAGTGCCATGTTCAAGAGTGACTATATACTGTCGTAATTAAGATGTAACATAAAATATTCCCTTTTTCCCCATCATGATTGATGAGTGCCTCATTTGTTTTTGATGAGCTTGATGAGGGTAACCATATGCTCGGTATAGCTCACCTCATAGATGATTCCAATCCAAAACACTTTACAAACCTAGGAAAAAAGGGGTTCGTCCCATAATGGGCCCTTCAATGTTTAAAATTTAACGAGTCCAAAGAAGGAAAACTCGGCGTCATTTCATGTTTAGAGAGTCTGAAAAGAACTAAAGGAGACTCCAACGGTCCTTTTTTGTAAAGTTAGCCTCATCGCCTGAAAAAGGGTAAAAAAACGCGGGAGAGGACTCTTCCAGTCATGATTGGCTAGAGTATACCTTTTTCGTAAATAGTGCCCCCTGGTCCAAAAAAGGGGTAAACTATCACCAGGAAGATGACCATTCAAATTCCTTTACAAGCGTGAAAGAATCAAGTTCGCTTGGTAATCTTTTAATATTTAGGGAGTCTGAAAAGAGCTTAAAAAGGACTCCATGAACAACTTTGTCATGGTTGATGACCGAGTACGACAAAGGAAAAGTAAACTCGACACAGTTCCTTTTCGTAAATAGTCTAGCGAGGCCGGTTAAAGTGATAAGACTATACTCGTTAGACACACCTTTTTACTCAATTTTTTAACGAGCGCGAAAATGGTATCAAAAGCACTCGGAATCTTTTTCATATTTGAACCAGAGCATGAAAAAGTAAAAACTAAGCTCAAACCACTTTTCATGTTTCAACCAGAGCACGAAAAAAAATGAAAAGTAAGCTCAAATGCCATCTTACTGTTTTTAACGAGCTCGAAGATAGGTTGGAAGAATGCTCATGATGTTTGCTTCATTTTTTAACGAGCTTGTAACAGAAAATGAACTATGCTCGGGATAATTTTCATGGTTTAATGAGCTCGAAACCTAAAAAGGAAAGTATGGTCGAAAATGTTCCCAATGGTGAACTTCTTCCCAACATGGCATCCAGAGGTTGGTGTGTGTCCCCCAGCATGATTGCTGGGGGTAAGTGACTTAGCTACAACATAATGTGGAGAGGCGATCGAGTTGACTTCAACGTAACTTCGAGAGGTTGAAGATATGACCCCAAGCTTCATTTCATTCACCTAATTCATAGGCGGGTGAAAAGAAGGTTCAGGTACTAAGTCTACAAGGAGACTCGACTCAAAGGGAAAGGATATGTTTCATTTTTTAACGAGCTTGACACAAGATTAAAACTCTACTCATGGGAACCTATTTCATTTTTTAACGAGCTTGACATAGAAAGGGAACTATGCTCATAGGTTAAGGCCCATTGACTGGCTCCTTCCCAACATGATGCCCAGAGGTTGGTAAATGCCCCCAGCATGATTGCTAGTGGCTTAACATGGTGGTGTTATCTCAACATGATTGTTGACGGTACGACATGTGGCATGGCCCCCAAGCTTCATTTCACCTGAAAATGATGCTTGCTAACCCAACTACCAACCTAGATACTAATAAAATGTTCACCAAGGGGGGGGGGAACGAGAATCAGATGAAAAGAAGGTTCAAGTTCTAACTCTAGCGAGAGACTCGAACCGATAGGAGGGAGATCTATTTCATTTTTACACAAGCTTGAAATAGACAATAACTATGCTTGAGGGGGCCCATCTTATTTTTTAACGAGCTTGAAATGGAATAAAACTATGCTTGAGTGGATGGTTTTATTTTTATGCAAGCTTGAAACCAAAGGTAAACTATGCTTAGAGGGGTCTATCTCATGTTTTAACGAGCTTGAAATAGAATAAAACTGTGCTCTAATGGATTGGTTTCATTTTTATGCAAGCTTGAAACCAAAGGGAAACTATGCTAGGGTGGTTGGTTTCATTTTTTAACGAGCTTGAAACATAACATAAACTGTGCTCGTACCCCCCAACATTGGGGGGAAGAAACCACTAAAACATGCGGAACATTCAGGGAAATTTGATGACTAGGAGTCATATGATGAGTGGGTGTCACGAAGGAAAGCTGATCAATGGTCACAATATTCCCATATTGAGGAAAATACATCACTAGAAAGAGCATGAACACTGCAGCTTTCATAGAATAGACATAATAACGTCCAAGGAGCAGATTGAAATCTAAAGGACCTTGGACAACCATGACATCAACATAAACAGTTTTACCTCTCAACGTGATAGGTAACTGCGGGAGAATCCCTAAGGGTTCAGTAGGCCTTTGATTAAAGGAAAAAATCTGGTTAGTTACTGGCACAAGCTGAGGGGAATCTACATCTTTCCAAGCAGTCGAGGATAAAATACTAACAGAAGCTCCCTCATCAACTATTTTACGAAAAATTTCTTTATCGGAAACTCCTACAGATATTTGGAAAGGAACACTCGAAGGAAGACGAGATTCTGTTAGACTATTCCAATCAAATGAAATAACCTCAGTACTTGGAGGGGGTCCTGTGGAAATAGACATGGTTTCCCCTCGCCCAGAACAATCTGAACTAACCAGAAAAACATCAACAGTTTCTATTTCACCCTCAACTATAGGAGTGGGGTCAACCGAGAATGAGACTTGACTAACCGCTTGGGTATCATCCCTCAAGGGAGGAATGGGGTCGATTGATGATGGAGATTAAATCTAATGATCTGAACATATCTGAAAAGATATGGTAATGTGACCAGGGATTGGAAGATCAACCCAACAGGTGGGGGGGGGATTGAAATTGCTCCTTACAACCAAGTAAAACACTTGACTGATCAAGCACCCAAAATCAACCAAAACACATCCAAACTCAAGCAATGTTGGATCTAGGGGGTCTGTGACCACAATACACAGTGTATAGGCCTCAAGCAATCAGACCAAAAACTCAAAAAGGAAAAAACCTGCTAATATTTATGTTTTAAGAGATCGTCGCACCCTATACACAAGCAAGGTGCGACAGAGGGGGTTTGTCGCAGGTTGTACACAGGAAAAGTGAGACGATCAGACAGTTGCATAGGGAAGACTCAAACCAGGTGCGACAGTCGAATTTTGAGCAGTAAAGGTGTGAGATCCCTCAAGGTAAAAGGGTAGGAGGATTAATGATGACCCAAAGGAGAATGAAGGACACATACGAAACTCTTTAATGAAAGATATTTGATGGGAGGAAGGCTTAAAAAGGATATAAATGGCTCAAACAAAAGAGATGAAATCAAACATACATGAAATCAATTCTACTGTTCTATTCCCTAGTATGGTCGCCAAATTTGTTAACGGACAATCTACCAAAGACAGATCTAAGGTGTGATATCCCTAGCTTAACGTAAGTCTAGAACAAATAGAACAAAATATAGATCTACTTTCCTAGATCAATAGAAGTGCAAACTAGTAGATAGATAGCTTACCTCAGATTTACAGATCCCTTTGCTCTTTGTTGATCCAATGCTCCAGCATTGTCAGATCTCAAGCTGCAAGACCCTATTGAACATTTAGATACTATCAAACAATGAAAGCATACATTTCATATGATTGATCTAAGTTAACAGTTAAGGAAGAAAACTCTAAACATCATCAATGAGACAACAATTTATGGAAAGAGATTATATTAACTGTATAAAAGTGGGAATTACATAAAAAGGATGAAGCTACAACCAAAGCCTCAACGTCGCATCCTCCATCCAACATGTCCAAGCCAAGACTCCAATATGGTACAAGCTTTCCAATCACCAATATGGATTCTATCAGCATAAGGATACCATAGACCTTCCCCCCTCTCATGGAGAGAGTGAGTGTTTATATAGGGCTAAAGAGATAGGGTAGGTTGAGGATTAGGGGGAGATGGTTAAGGGATCTTCCAATAAGGTTAGGAACTGAAATTCCACCTCACCTAGAGTCTAGGGATAGGTATCCACCTCAACAAACTTCTAGAAAGACTTCGAGACTCCCAAAAATAGCCTTTAACCAACCTCGTCACACCCCGGTAGAGGACATAGAGCAACAAAGAGGGGTCCTCGCACTCTGTAGGAAGACAAAGTGCGACAGTGTCTCACCCTAGCTGACCAGAAACTACGATGTCGCACCCTAGATGAAGGAGAAGTGCGACAACCTACTCAAAGAGGTCAACTAGGCAGGGAAATCTCTCAGTTGGATGTGTTTTAGCTCAGAATGAGGTTAGGGGTGAGAGAAAATAGTTTACACAATGGTCAAGATGACGACATTATCACAACAGTCACGATAATGACACTTGGTCATAATGACGATACTTGCAACGGTCATGGTGACGACACTAGGTCATGATGACGACACTTGCAACACTTGCGACACTTGCACAAGGGTGATGACATTTTGGTGTAACAATAGGGATTGGTCATTCTGAACAAATAAATCTTCCACCTTCATCTTCCATAAGTAAAATTATTGCCATCTAAATTCTCAATCTCGAACTTGGTTAAACCTCATGTTATTTTTGTAGCTCCCACTTGCAAAAAACCCTATGCTTGCGAGTTTTTGAGGCTATGATACTAGATGTTAGGAAAATATTACAAAAATAAGAAAACAAAAATAACAATAGAACATGATATTTATGTGGAAACTCTACTATATGTAGGTAAAACGATGGGGCAATGGAAACTTCAATCTTTTATTATTACTCAGAAAAAAAACTTACAATGCTTTCTCCTAATATCTCATTTTTTTTACAATGTCGGGAGGTCACTCCCCTTTTGTACAATACATATGATGGTTCTATAAGGAACCAAAATACACTAGAAGGGTCTAGAAATTTTTTCCTCGAGGGATTCACCCTTGCATCCTTGGAGGGGGGCCATGGAGACCCCCCCTCTAACCCCGCCCCCCCCACACCCAATGCATATCGGTAGTGTGTGCGCCTAGTTGAGATATCTACATGAAGGATATTGGAGATCTAGATATTGGCTTCATCTCCTAACAATGATAACCATATTTCTATTCATACTCGACATTCCTTCTGCTGAGCACTTAGTTTGGGGTACTTGGCTTGGCATTGTCATTTTCTCATTGAGGCTTCCCATCATTTCGTAACCTTTAATCACATTCAATTCAACATTATCATTTTGAATATGTTCTACAAGATTTGTATGTGGTTTGTGTGATGCAGAAACTTCCATATTCTGTTGATATTTTTCTTCATCTAATTGAGTAGCAAATACGTGCTCATCATCATCGCCTAATGGCTAGCCATGTCATTGAGAGAGGCTCAACATGTTAGCTATATAATTTACATTTTACTCACCATGTACATCAAAATATTGGTTACAACCCGTGTTTTTATCCAAGGAACAAATCTTTGTACTTGATATTTCTAGATGAAATTAAAATACACTTCAACAAGCCTCATAGCTCGGTTTCTGAACTTCCCATTACCTGCTATTTTTTCCCATTGTCTTCCAAAAAGGTAATTATAAAACCAATGACAATAAAATCTAAAGATTACTAGCTTACATCCCCTTTACAGATATTTTTCACCAAAAACTCTTACTATCCTACCTAACTATACAGAAAGAGTGTTTACAACTACATCTTTTCAAAAAAGATATTTTTGGATTAATTCCTAAGGCATATTATCTCGAAATTCTTGTTGACACAAAATCCCTTCTTGTAATCCCAATGGGCCTCTTTAGACATTTGATCGAATTTGTGATTGAGCTCCCTATATATACGAGCGAAAGATATATTCTAAAAATGATCTCTCTTATCTTTCACTTTGTTCATTATTGGCTCGAGGGACAATTTTTTGATTTGACATTTACCTATATCCAAATCCATTAAGAGTTTTGAACCACCAAGAACCAGCAAAATTTTTAAACCTCTTTTGACTGCTACAAGTAAAAAGATTTATAGGGTGAAGAACTCTTCTTCATTATTAGAGCCACATCCTACTCCATATTTCAACACCAAAAAATGAGAGGGTCTACAACCCATATTATTAATAAGAGCATCATAATTTAGTGGCCATATTCTAGTTTGTATAAATCCAACTCTGTTATTTGAGGGTGTAAAAGCCCTTTTAAAATATCCACTAGAAATGTTTTCTAATTAAAACCATTTTACCTCTATCCATGGGTTCTTTTCCATCCAACATGCTCTCTTAGACCTGCAGTAACTCTTAAAATACCCAAACACATTCACATCAAGGGATTGCAACCCATGAGTAGTGTGTGCAAGCAAAATCAATAAGTTTTTGTCCAATTTGTTTTGCATCTTCCACAATTTGTAAAGCTATATGGATTCCATGGCCATAAAAATCAACAAGTGTTTGTTAGTAGGTGATATTCCACTAGGTACAGATGAAAGAAAATGATAAAGAATATTCATAAAAAATTCTTTAGTAATCCATGAATTGGGATGTGTAGCCATGCATGCTCCTGGCTCATAGTTCTTGATATAGTTCTTCAATTGATCCTTTCCCTTGAATAATTAAAACCCAGGTATTGATAGATTGATTCTATTTACAAAACAAAAAATTATGTATCCACCCCCTACTCTTTGCACATTCTTGCTCCCTCTCTCAACAATTACCCACATGACATAATTCCCTCCATATTGTAAACTAGTCTCTTCATAGTTCCATATACATTATGTACTATAGGAATGTTTCTCATAGGCATTGGACATAGTGTCATAGAACTTGGTCACAATTGGAGGGCATAAATTCAAAGCTCCATCTCTATTCAAGCCATTTGTTGTTCATAATACAAGCTATGGATATCTTTTCTTGAAACCTTCCCACCATGATTTCTCAGGAAATCTATATTTTCATGGATTCAACCTCCACTAACGGATTTGTGCAATATTGGTCTTTAGTTGTATAAAATCCAACCAATGGTCCAATTAAACCATCTCCTTACACTAAACAACTAATTCTACCTCCTCTTGTTCAATAAACATTATGAGAGGCCATTTCATCTTTTTGTGTGTGAGATCATTTAGCCAATAATGCAATGATATTGGTGCAATTCCATTTTTTTGTAAAAAATCTCACCTGGTATCTATTGAATTCAACGTCGCTAATTTCCTTCGTCATATTCAATTTTATCAAACCTTTGATAGCACCA
Source organism: Larix kaempferi (assembly GCA_027924585.1). Lineage (NCBI taxonomy): Eukaryota > Viridiplantae > Streptophyta > Pinopsida > Pinales > Pinaceae > Larix > Larix kaempferi. The sequence goes on along the minus strand of BSBM01000535.1, from coordinate 2,445,612 downwards.
ATCCTTTTAATTGAACTTGCACCTCACATGCACCTTGCATCACTTTTGATGGTGGACCACCACCTTCAACATCTACCTCATGATGCTCTTAAATGTTTGTATTTAAATTATCTTCAACAATACCTTGGTTTATCTCCTCATGTAAGGAAAATTGTTGTAGTTGTGCACCCATGGCCATTGGTATTCTTTCCATTCTTATACGAATAACATAATTCCCTCTTTCCATGACTATAGAAACTTGGAGAATAAGAATTATAAAAACATGCAAATAATAGAAACATAGTAATACAAGCTATAGAAACATAGTAAAACAATAGAAGCATAGCAATATCAATAGAAAATATAGAACTTAGTTTATGGCACATTGTCAATCCCTAAATTGAAGACACTTTGTGAGGGAGTGTTGACAATGATATGATTAGAGAAATTTGGAATTGTGAAATGGATAAAAAATAGTGCTTCCAAGGATGACCATTGCTTATTTATAATGTTATCACTATAAGTTTTGATTTGTAAATGGTCATTGGCATGGATTGTGAACTTGAATATTTGAATCTAGGTTTAGGATTAATTTGATTATAATCAAATGGGAAAGAAACTATCTTGGATGATCCTCATGTTTTTTAAGTCTTTCATGATCTTGCGTGATTTATTTTATGAATTTAATGTGTTGATGTGTTGGTTGTCATTCATTGCATTGTAGATTTCATAGTTAGGGCTTGATTATTAATCAAACTTATAGGTGAGGCTGATAATAAATTGTTGATTTTGTATGTAGGAGAAGACTAGTGCAAGGATACAATTGGGCTTATTATCTGGTGGATTGTTCCCCACCTATCAATCAATCCATTTGATACGATCGTGAATTTGCACTTCCAAATTGAACAATTTAGGATATTATATAGGACAATTGTACATATTTGAAATTTCCTTCTGTCTTTATGTCTATTATAGCCACAGCATATCCCATCTAAACCAGGTAAGATGGGATCCCCGTTTCAATCTCATTTGCATATATCTATTTGATTTCTTTGATTCTTAGAGTTATTTGATTGATTGTTCAAGACTTGTTTAAATATAGCTTAATCATGATTTTACATTAATTTTAAGCAAATCAAGTTTTACGCACTTATTCAACTTGTTGGTTTTCTTTAGAAAAAATCGCAAAAGTCAAAAGTTGGGGTAAAATTCAGTAAAATTGGTTTAAAGTCTCCCAACTCCCGACTTTCTCTCTCTAGAATTCCGTGGAAGTCATAAGTTGGGACGTATTTACCTCCAAATAAGTTTACATTCCTTGAGTCCCAACCCCTGACCTCTCAAAGTCTATTGCAAAAGTCGGAAGTCGGGATGGTTAAGTCTTTTAAACTTCTCTTCCCTGAATCTCGACTCCTAACTTTTCTATGAACAAAATATAGGTAGTTGACAGTGAGCGTAATTTTATGTTGAAAATGTTATTTTTCCCCAACTCCCAACTCCCGACTCTATAACACCTCTAATGCGGAAGTTGACAGTCGACTCAATTTTGGGTTATTGTATGTTATTCACCCCGACTCTCGACTCCCGACTCTTCCAGAACCTAGAATGTGGAAGTCGACAAGTTTTCTACCAGAATGCATGATTCACCCCAATTCCTGATTTTTGTGGGATGCTCTTTAGTCGCTAAGTCAATTCACAGGTCGAGCCTCAATCTCTCTGCACACGCCAAATTTCTTGAACTGTGTGTCAACCAATCAAATAAATTGTTGGTTTAAAACTTAGCCATCGATTTTGTTGGTCACATACCTTAATTAATGTATAATAAATGATTATCTAACTTAATCCTTAATAATAAAAAATTGAATTTTTCACCATTATCACACAGTAATTGCTTGCTCAAGAACCCCTGTAACTTGGCACTTTGTGTTCGACCATTCTTTGCTTAGTTTGATATGTCTATTTGATTCACATGTATGATGTAGTTGGAATTAGTTGGATTGATTTTTATACATTTTAGAGTTACGTATCTTGTTTTCCGATTTGCAAGCCCAGTCTTTCTAAAATGGCGAAGAGAACCGGGACTAAGGCTGCAGCTGAGGAATTAAAGTTTAAGGACCCTAATTTTAGTTTCTATTATGACACAAATGCAAAATTTTTAGATACCCTATGTCTGGACTGGGCAAGAATCTACAACATTTTCGATGGGGACGACTTCTCCAAGTTAAAAAACAATGCCCCGTTGTACCATAATATCAACAACTCACAACTGCATGCAATTGATGCATGGCCCACAGTAATGCCATTCACATACCTTGTGAAATGGATGATAGATTACACAGATATTCCGACCAGCACTTTCAAGGATGGTGGTCAAATTTTTTATGCTTCCTTCAAGATGGATATCTTTGCCAGGATCTACAATTTGAAAACTCCCCTATAGCTGCTCACACAGGATTTCATCCGAGCATTAGAGACAAAATATGAACCAGATGTACTTTTAAAATCTTGGATGGTCAGCCCATACACATTTTGCCTCGGACCTAACATGAATTACCCCATTTCTCTGCTCAAGGATCCCTACAAATTGCTGGTGGCTATGCTCTGCAGGTTCTATAGAGCCGAGACCTTCCAGTATTTTAAACTGGAATGGCCCCCCTTGGATCACTACATCACTGTTACTGGTAAGATTTTCAACTGGGCCCAAATATTTTTTGTTATGTTTCGAGATGCAATTCTCACGGTGCAGAAAATCCCAGCAGTGAAAAAGACCAGGTTTTTCATGTCATCCTATATGATGGATATCATTTGTGCATCTTTCTCCTATCCTGCACTGGACTAGAATTGGACCAGCGAGAAACCCCATATTCACATCTATTGTTCAATTCTATGGGAAGATAATTATGCCCCACACATCTATGATATTTTTTACAAGTTCATCTATGTGTCTTATTATGCCATTTTTAAAAGGGCCTCTCCCAGGATTTCTGAAGATGCCATTTCCCTAGTTTCCATTATGGGAGACTGGTATGTGGGAGAACATTTCACTTATGTCAGGATTTGGGGAATCAAGTCAGTTCACCTTCTTCCCAGGGTGATCCCAGATTGGATGGTGCTTTATGAGGTATCCTTCCAAACTGTATATGAGGGATTTCATGGCTAGTTCCATTCCTCGAAGAGGAGGGCATAGCCCAAGTTTACACTATACATTGGACATTTGGTTATTTCAAATGAAACCCATGGAATCACCTTAGCCAAAGAAATGGATTGTCTTAAGAAAGGGTTTGCTGGAAAGAGAATTCATGACCCCCAAAAGGTCTTATAGTAGAACAATTTGTTCAGGCTCATCTAAATAATTCTTATGTTCATGAAGTCCAACCTGATGACTTCATATATAAAAATTATCATTCCTTCGAAGAAGTGCTTAGAAGACTTCCCCAAGAAGGTCAAAGGATTCTAGTACATGAAGCACACCAGCAACAGAAAGTCAGGGTATTGGAAGAAAGAAACAAGTTCTTCCAAAAACAATAACATGCTGCTAGAGAAGCCTTGGAAGCTACCAACAAGTTATAGTCTTGAGTTCAACTGCATCTCAATTGAGTACACAACAAGAGGTGGAAAAGAAACAGGGTAATCAACCTATGGAACATGGTCCTTCTACCACTCCTATTTAAAACCTTAATTTGCTTATACAAAAGACCCATGCCCTCCAAAGTAAGTCAACCACTCATACTCAATCTGTTTATGATGCTTCCTTTGTTTCCAAAATACTTTCTAATCTTTCTGTTAAGAATGAGAAGTGTGCCACATTGGTAGTCAATCCCCATTTACATACTTATACTAGTAAAATTATTGATTTAGAGAAAGAACAACCTATATAAATAGTTAACTAGACACCTGTGACTCAAGAACCATCTCAACCGCTAGTTGAAAATTCTATTCAAAATGTTAATGGTAATAGCCCTCATCAATCTCAAGATACTGGTATGTCAGATGTACCTATTATAGATGATCTTATCCAACATGATGTAGCCAATTCACCTCACAATCCATGTACTACACCCTAACCCTTATGCCATAGCCACACATAGTTCTGATCTACCCATTACCTATACATTGAATACTCCAACTGATACCACCATTGTCCAACAATCTACCAGCGCACATCCCAATCCTCCATCAACTCCAAATCTCACTTCTTCACAATCCCAAATCAACACCCAAACTGCTGCACTTCTTCTTCCACACTGTCAGCCATGTCTTCTTCTTCTCTACCTGATCCATTTACTTTTCATAGTTCATCATAATCCATGGATTCTACTGTGAGTCAAACTACTCCTATGCTTCCAACTACTGGGATGTTGGCCTCTACAACAGAGGATACAACATATTTTGGTGAATATGTTGTGGTGGCCCTAGGGAATTATTAAGTTTTAATAAAAGAAGAAAATTAATACTTAAAAGGGCACCAAAAAGGACTACCTTAGGGAAAGTACATGTTGGAATAGATCCTAATCAGTTCATATGGAAACAAGCCATAAATGATCCATAGAGAGAATCCAATGATGTTGTTGTTTCCATGGGATAGTTTGATGGAGCTAATTTTGACTCTGTCTCCAACTTGAATGCTACATTGGAAGAGGAGAAGGCCAAAATCTTAGCACTTCAGGCTGAAAAGGATTCCCTTCAATTTTTTTTGGCAAAACAGTTTGAAGACTTAAAATCTCATCAGAACTCTGTCTTGTAGAATCTTCAGGATCAAATTCGCCAGCTCACTCACCAAAAGCAGATTGTTGAAGAGAAAGTACTGGAGCAAGCTAATGCTTTATATGACCTTAAGGTTCAACTAGAGCAAGTTAAGGAACATGGTGCTTTTTATGAATTCTTCAAATTGATTGTCCAAGAATTCAAGGATGAAGCCATTGCTTGTAACACTAAGCTCAAGCAAACCCATAATTGGTACTTTTTGGGCCTAAACGAAATTCAAGATGACTTAAATGATTTTGAGAGCTTGATAGACCGTCTAGATGATCACATAGATCGATGAAAGAAGGAACACTCAGCTTATGAGCAGTTGTGCAAGTGGCAGGCTCATATGAAAAATATCCCACAGACCATGCCTCGGCTTGATCAACATAAATTAATGAGAGCCATAATTTCTATCAAGTCATGGGACTTGTTTGTGAAAACGTTGCACAAATGGTTGAAAAAGGACATAAAATATGTGCTAGGCAGTGGATGTTGATAGATAATCATCTTGAGAGTATGGAGATTCTTGTTTTTACTGAGTTGGCAGACTCAGTTCTAGCTAATCTTAGGATTTCCGAGGTGGAATATCAAAGGGAACAAACCGCTCAATCCATACAAGATGCTACTCAAATGGACATCTCTCTTTTCAGATCCTTCATCATCTATCTAAATCAATTGGAGGTAACCTTATAGAGTTTTATGGATTCTTGGTCCAAGATCCACAACAAGGATATCACATCCTATCTTTGCAAATATCAGTTGCAACTAGAGCATGTGGACTACCTTGATATTGTGCAATGGATGGATGTATATGCTGCTTGGAAAGATCACATAACTAATCCAGATCAGGGGAATTAGATTGGGATCCATTAGATGTAGGATAAATGGCCTCTTTTTGTGTATCTAAGATCCCAATTGTAATTTTATTTATTCTGATCTTTGAGGTTATGAAAATGGGTTACAGAGGGACATATGGAGGGAGCTCTGCTATAATTTCTTTTGTATCAAACCTGTTGGAAAATATTTCTTCCAAAAACTTGATTGTAATTTGTTGCAGCATGTTAATGAAAGATGGATCCTTCCTGTACTTTTTTCTGCATATGTTGAGATACATTTTTCTTTTCTCATGTTGTTCCTATGTTACATTTAAATTATTAAGATATCACTATTTTGGTTCAATAGAACTTTATACAAATGTTTTCATTATTGATGTTTTGTGGGTGCGGGGTAATGTGAATTTTTTGTAATTATCCATGTTGATTACATTTTATTTTGAATCAACAATGTGTTGAGATGATTGATTTAATGTTCACGAACTCTTTGGTTACTTATTAATTTAGATTCTTTGTTTCTGTGATATTAAAGCTGATTTGATTATTTGATGTCTCAGTGATTTTATCAACACGATATTCGTGAAATAGGGGGATTTATATTTCCTATTCTAATCATTTATAAAATATCATCAGTAACATAATTTTTATAATTAAACTTGTTCCTTTCAGACAGTTGTCTCTGTATGGACATATAAATTTCATTTTCTCATTTATATATTAGGAAAAATAGAATTAATTGGTTTCTCATCAGAAGTCTCTCTTAAAGAGCAAGATAAAACATAGACAAATCCATCAGAGGCTTAAATCCATCGGAAGTGGTCATTTTCAATGACTAGGAAATAGAGGATCTCTCGTGCAATGTTCTTTAAAGTTCCTGGATCAGGTCACTATCCTTAGCGTTGAATCCCCAGCCATTCTAGCCAACCAGGGGCGTCAACAAATGGCACTAGAAAGAGGGCCATCTAGATTTTAATGGCTAAACGTAATCATAGTACACCTCCTCCAACACGTTCTCCAATCGCAACATGTAGCCATACTAACCCACCAACCAAGTCTGCTCCAACCACTTCTCCACAACTTGAGATCATTCCTACGCAACATCAACAATTGAATCAACTCGATACTATAGCCATTATTCTCATCCCATTCCACAATAATTATCATCTCCAGGTACAGATTGAAAATTCGTGACAAATATTGGCTAGATCACAGTCTAGGCTCACTAGGAGCCATGAACTGCAACAATGATTATCTCGTTGATTGAAAAGCACTTCAATGGATAATACTGATCAAGAGATCGATACAGTACCTAAAACCGGTTCGTGGTTGGAACCCCCAACCCAACATATTAACAATATATTAACGTGACAGGCCGATCTCGACCCTACTTTGGAGCCAGATGATGCCTTATTCCAATATGAATACCAAGTCAAGGAAAATTCATTTCCCTATCACGACAAGACAATTACCGGGACAGGAAGACCAGGGGTGCCCCCTTCTCCTCATGATTCCCCTCTTGACTCACCCCACAGTGGCGGTTCTCACAAGAATTCCAATGATGAAGGTGGTGAAGATCGACATATGGCTAATAATTAAAACAGACCCTGGATCAATCAGGATGCAGTGGCTATTCCAGGACCACAACACCCTCTTCCAAAGAATCTTGAAACGTTTTTTCCTAAGTAAGATCCTAATAACAAGCAACCAATAGAATATCACATAAATAAATTTATGTTGTCTATCCGATTACGAAATGTGGAGCATGAGTATGTAGTATGTAGACTCTTTCCCTAAAATTTTGAGGGAAGAGCCTCGACTTGATATTTTTCTCAAGAACCTCAAACTATTCAGTCATGGGAAGACTTTGAGAAACTCTTTCTCAAAAAATTTGGTGATGATAAGACACCAGAGGATCTAGTCATGGATCTGTCTACCATAAAATGGAGACCAAGGAAAGAACCAAAGATTTAAATCAAAGGTTTTTAACCTTGAAAAACAAAATTCCTACGGAATCAATGCCAACTGAAAACTTGATTATAGCCTACTATGCAAAATCCCTTCATGTTCCTATAGCTATGTGGGTCAAGCGATCTCACAAAACCACTCTTCAAGAAGTGTTTAGTGAAGCTATTCTAGTTGAGAAAGACATGTTGAGCCTTAAAGGAAACCTAGAGGCCAGTAATGAACAACCCACTACTTCCCGGAAGAAACTTGAACCACCTCCTAAACCCTTTGTCCCTAAAAGGATCAAGGGGCATTAGATATGGAGAACCTTCAAAAATTATTACAACAAGTGTCCAATGAAGTTATCGACCGTAAGAAAAATGTGAATGAAAGTTCTAAAAATAGATGTTTCTATAGGAATCCATACAAAAGGCCATATGGGCTAGCACAAAATCAGAACATGCCCCCTTCTGAGGGATTACATGTTGAATATCTAGCACATGTTTTCAAAGCTGTGAATAATGGGCCTCAACCCCCTTCCGAGGAAGGTGAAAGTAGTATTGATGACAATTAACAACTTCATGATGAATACCCTGATGGAAAACACGCTCAAGATAATGTTAACTATTATTATGAAGTTCCTCAATTTTTTTCAGATGATGAATTTGAGACGATCTATGCCATGCAACACACATACAATACCCATGGAAAAACACAATTGGCTAAGGATTCTCCATCCACATCAAATCCGAGTAAGAATGCATCTGAAAACCCTAGAGTCACTTCATCCAGGGAAAATACAATGCCTGATATGGATTATGACCCTATTGTAGACCTCAAGAAAACCCACACTAACATTTAGTTGTTTGAATTAATGAAGATCCCTATAATCTGCGAGAAAATTCTCAAAATTTTTACATCTAGTGATGCAACAAACCATAACACTTTTGATACCCCTATCACTCAAAGCAATCGGTAATCATATAATTCTCCTCCTATAGGAAAGAAATTAAAGACCCCTCTATTTCTTTTATCATTTGAAATATTCAACAGAAATGTACATAACTGCATGATAGACTTAGGAGGCTCATATAATGTGATGCCTCTGTGTGTGTGTAAGAAACTGAATGCACATCTTTAACCATCACCAACCCAAATTGTCAAGTTAAATCGATCTAAGGTCAAATTAGTGGGAGAGTTGAAAAATGTCCTAATCAGGTTATCATCAGATCCTCAGATACACCAAACCATAGATGTTGTAGATGATGTCCCGAAATCCTATGGGATGTGGTTGAGCCGAGATTGGTCCCAAAAACTTAAAGGCTACTTTTCCACCGATTGGTCTCACATGTGGCTTCCTTATAATGGTAAACCTAATAATATCAAGGTTGATAGGGAACCATATCTTAAGTAGATAGTCACATATTTGAATGATCCAAGCGAACCTACCTCATTCCAAGTCCCCAATTTTGGAAACTATACTATGGATTCATTTTTTGAATATTTACCAACCGATATATCACCTTATGTTGGATATGATAGCCAATCATAGGTAATGCATTTCATGCGGGTAGAGTCATAACAAACCATGTTACATAATGTATATAATGTAAATAGTAATTTTCATTTTGATAAGACTTGTTGGACTTTGTTGTTTGACGGTTCCAGATCCAAGGAGGGAGCTACAACTGGGTGTGTTTTAATTGATCCAATGAGAAACAAAATTTTGATAGCTTGTAGATTGGAATTTGAATGCACAAATAATGTAGCTGAGTATGAGGCATTGATTCAAGGTTTAAAGAAGGCGATTGATTTAAATGTCAAAGTTATTAATGTTTATGGAGACTCGAAAATAACTGTATGCCAAGTTAGGAATGCAATTCATTGCATTTCATCTCATTTAAAAAATTACCAACGTGAGGTTTGGTATTTGATCAATTATTTTGAAGCTTTTAATATCAATTGCATCCCTAGGTCCCAGAACTTTGATTCATATCTTCTTGCCAATGTTGCCTCTAAACTCATGCCTGTAGAAGGATTTGCGCTTGATGCATTTTCTGTAGAATGATGTACAGAATGCCCATTCTTGATAACATCACCCACTAGAAAGTCTTTGATGATGATCAACATATATTAGACTTCCTCACCTCGTAGGATACGTTTAAAGATGTTTCTATTGATGAGGAAAGTCAAGGTCAGACCCTGTCTTCTCATCAAAATCCTATCCGGTCTACCTCTAATATCCAATCACCTGTTGCTCTTATTCCTAAGTATATCAATAGACTGGAAATTTTTTATGATCTACAGGAAAAGTTCAAAAAATTTACCAATTTCAACTAATAGTTCTTGTATGAATGATCAGATAGTGAATCTAGGAATTGAGCACAATCCTCAATGTATTAATCTTGGCACAGAATGTTCCCCTATTGAACAAGTTATGTTTATCAAATTATTTAAAGAGTTTAAGGACGTCTTTTCCTAGACATACACCGATATCAAGACGTTTGATTCAAATATTATGCAACACAACATACCCATGAAGCTTGATATTAAACCTTATCAGCAAAAACTAAGGAAAATTCACCCGAGTTTAGAACCTACAGTTAAAAAGGAACTTGGAAAAATCCTTTTATCCAAAATAATATTTCCGGTTTGACATACCCAATGGGTTGCAAATCTTTTTCCGGTACAAAAAAAGAACGGAGATATACGTCTTTGTGTTGATTTCCATAATATCAACATGGCCTCTCAGAAAGACAATTATCCAGTACTTCAATGGAATAGATACTACAGAAGGTACCAGGATCTGAAATGTTTTCATTGCTGGATGGTTTTTTTGGATACAATCAGGTATTGGTATCACAACTTGATCAATTGAAAACTACATTTAGGACCCCATGTGGCACTTTTTCTTACAGGAAAATGCCGTTTGGATTAATCAATGGAGGTGCTACTTTTTAGAGGGCGATGTATATCGCTTTCAGGGGTTTGATCCATAATTGTGTTGTAATTTATTTGGATGATGTCACAATTTTTTTCTAAAATAAGGTTTGACCACCTTGCACATCTCAGGCAATTTCTCGAACGATGTAGGAAATATGGTATCTCACTTAATCCCAAGAAGTCCATTTTTGTTGTGATTGAAGGTAAGTTGATTGGGTTCATGGTTTCTAAACATGGCATAATGATTGATCCTGAACGGACCCAAGCCATCTCCTAGTTGAATTTTCCTGGTACAAAGAAATCTATGCAATCTTTTTTAGGACTTTTTTGTTGTTAGGAGATTCATTCCTAGTTTTGCTCAAATTGTTAAACCATTGCAGGATATGATTAAAAAGGATACAACATTTAGATGGGGTGATTTGCAGAAATAATATTTTTGTAGAATTAGGAAAGCAATTGTAGAAGCATTTGCATTAATGTCTCCCGATTTTTCAAAAGATTTTATTTTATATACATTTGCTACTGATATTTCATATGCTGCAGTCCTTACATAGCAGAATACCGAGGGTGATGAGATCTCGATATCCTTCATGAGTTCAACCTTAAAAGGAGTAGAACTTAGTTATCCGGAAGTGGATAAACAAACTTACGTAGTATACAAGGTTGTAGAGCACTTCAGGCCCTATTGTAAGAACCGTAAAACTCATAAAACCCACTAAATAACAAATTAATATTAAATATGCATGCAGATCTATGATCCAACACAAGAAATTGATAACATGTAAAATGATATAAAATCCAGAGACAAACAAGAACAACATGCATAGAAGATCTGACAAAAGGAAGTGGATCTAATCAATAATAATAGAAAATATGCTATGAAAATTAAGGATCCATACCTAGATAGATGACCTAGCGGCTACCATTACCTTGATAGCTCCAATAGTGCAATTGAAGGTGGGGGGATGACTCTCCACCCAACCAACCCCCAACCAAAGGCTGAGGCCCCTGAGCCCCCAACAATTAACCCTATGCCAGTGCTATCTTTCTTTCCTATCCTCCAGAGCTCCTCTTCCAAGATGGCCAAAGACAAAAAAAAAAAAAAAGACCCTTCTCTTCACTTCTTCTCCTCCTTTTATCCCCTCTTTCTCCCCATTTCTTAATTTCTTATTTAATTTCTATCTTTATGCAAAATTTGTTTTCCATTGCTTCTTTTTCATGTTTCTTTTAATTATTTACCTTATACTATATTATAGTATATCATATTATATCAAATATTCCCTATATTCGTATATGAGGGTTGTTACATACTTCCCCCTTCAAGAAACTTCGTCCCGAAGTTATAATCTTCAAGCAATAAATACAATACTTCTTCAATCAATCAATCAAGTAAATACTATAGTATATAGGTAGCTAGTACTATTGTGAGGTTTAGAGATTTATATGTGTGGCCACCACATAGAAGTCTCCAAACCACATTAATACAATCAAACGCCCTAAGTTACAACATGCTCTTAAGTAATTCCCTATGAGTCTAGTATGCAACCATATAAACAATCATGCAACATACATACATAAGAATTAGATAATTAATTAATAATTAATGACTATGTGTTTGTTTACTTCCTCTTTCCTTACTCACCCTCTCCCTGAGAATCATACCATCCGATCAAACTCCTTACACCTCCCCTCCAACTCCGGATGGTGTGATTCTGAGAGAGAGGGTGAGTAAGGAAAGAGGAAGTAAAAAAACACATAGCCATTAATTATTAATTAATTATCTAATTCTTATGTATGCATGTTGCATGATTGTTTATATGGTTGTATACTAGACTCATAGGGAATTAGTTAAGAGCATGTTGTAACTTAGGGTGTTTGATTGTATTAGTGCGGTTTGGAGACTTCTATGTGGTGGCCACACATATAAATCTCTAAACCTCACAATAGTACTAGCTACCTATATACTATAGTATTTACTTGATTGATTGATTGAAGAAGTATTGTATTTATTGCTTGAAGATTATAACTTCGGGAGGAAGTTTGTTGAAGGGGAAAAGTATGTAACAACCCTCATGTACGAATATAGGGAATATTTGATATAATATGATATAATGTAATATAGTATAAGGTAAATAATTAAAAGAAACATGAAAAAGAAGCAATGGAAAACAAATTTTGCATAAAGATAGAAATTAAATAAGAAATTAAAAAATGGGGAGAAGGAGGGGATAAAAGGAGGAGAAGAAGTGAAGAGAAGGGTCTTTTTTTTTTTCCTTTGTACAAACTAGCATATTTAACATGCAGACATGCAGATACTAAAAGAGTTCTAATTTGACATAAGAACCAGATCTGAAGGTACATCCATATATTTACCAGGTTGAGCCACTATAACATTTCACCTTATTAATGAAGATTAACTGGGAAAAGCCCATAGGTCCCCAGGGTTTGATCCTTGCTCTGATACCAAATGTAAGAACCGTAAAACTCATAAAACCCACTAAATAACAAATTAATATTAAATATGCATACAGATCTATGATCCAACACAAGAAACTGATAACATATAAAATGATATAAAATCCAGAGACAAACAAGAACAACATGCATAGAAGATCTGACAAAAAGAAGTGGATCTAATCAATAGTAACCGAAAATATGCTATGAAAATTAAGGAGCCATACTTGGATAGATGACCTAGCGGCTACCATTACCTTGATAGCTCCAATAGTGCAACTGAAGGTGGGGGGACGATTCTCCACCCAACCAACCCCCAGCCAAAGGCTAAGGCCCCCGAGCCCCCAACAATTAACCCTATGCCAGTGCTATCTTGCTTTCCTCTCCTCCAGAGCTCCTCTTCCAAGATGGCCAAAGACAAAAAAAACAGACCCTTCTCTTCACTTCTTCTCCTCCTTTTATCCCCTCCTTCTCCCCATTTCTTAATTTCTTATTTAATTTCTATCTTTATGCAAAAAAAAATTTCCATTGCTTCTTTTTCATGTTTCTTTTAATTATTTACCTTATACTATATTACATTATATCATATTATATCAAATATTCCCTATATTCATATATGAGGGTTGTTACACCTATCTACTGAAATCCTGAACGAAAGTCATAGTTACATACTCAGTAGTTTAGAACATTTTGATTCAGAAAGAGCTAGGGGAGAAACACGCACATTGGATGGCAACATTATAGGAGTACGATTTGGAAATAAGACCTCCTAAGATTGTTCGTGGACACGGATTGTGCAAATTAGAGGCGTAGTCAGCTAGAAGAACACAACGAAATAGTGAAGATCATGTTGAAGAAGACCATATGTGTCTCATCTTTGTACCTGCAGACCCCTAGTAAGAAGATATTAAGTTTTTCTTGACTCGCATGTATGCTCCTCTCAACTTAGAACCAAAGAAAAGGAGAGCTCTCAAACCGAAAGCATCTCCCTATTTTCTAATCGATAATGTTCTGTATTGGAAAATCTTTGGTGAAGTTCTATTATGATGTGTTGAGAAGAATGATGTTGAAAAAATATTAACAGATCTTCATGCAAGACCTTCCTGCGGTCATTATGGAGGGGAGACCACAACACATAAAATAACAAGGGCCAGGTATTATTGGCTGACCTTGTTCAAATATGTACATGCTTTTGCTCGAAAGTGAAAGTATTGTCAAAAGGCTACTGGAAGAATTAAGAAACCCGCAGTTCCACTTAAACCAGTTGATATGGAAGCTCCATTCCAGCAATGGGGTTTGGATATAGTTGGTCCAATTAATCCTCCTTCCTCCCTATAACACAAGTATATAATAACTGCTATAGATTATTTTACCATATGGGTGGAAGCGACTCCACTCAAAGTGTTTAACACCATCCAAGTGATCTCTTTCCTTGAGAACTACATTGCAACCAAGTTTGGTGTACCTGAATTTTTAGTTTTTGATAATGCATCCTACTTTTCTTCAGTGGATCTTACTCAATATGCATTAGATAAAGGTATCATCCAACTACTACCCTTATGGAAATGGCTTGGTTGAATCCACCAATAAGAACCTTATCAACATTCTAAAAAGAACTGTAGCAAGTAACCACAAAAATTGGCACACCCAACTATTCAATGCTTTGTGGGCAGATAGGGTAACTCCTAAAGTCGCCCTTGGAAATTCACCTTACTGACTTGTGTATGGAAAAGAGGTTGTTCTGCCTCCTAATATCCTCCTTCCTTCACTCCATTTATCCAAATATATTAAGTAGGATGATTGTTCTCCCTTGTAACATAGGATTAATGAACTTCTCCAGTTGGAAGAAAAAATAGAGAAATCTAGCGCAAAACTTCATTAACATCAACAATTGGTTAAACGATGGTTTGATTAGAAATCCTCTTCCCAAAGATAGTTTCAGGCAGGAGACTTGGTTCTCAAGTGGGATAAAACTCATGAGGAAAAAGGTGAACATACAAAATTTCAACGACTTTGGCTAGGACCATTCATTATTTCTGAAAAATTAGGTCCTAGCACTTTTTGGTTGCAAACAATGGAAGGGTCTGTTGAGACTTATCCAGTGAATGCCCAAGTCTTAAAGAGGTATTTTTATTAGTGACTTTGTTCACTAGGCCTGTACATAGTGTGTGATTTATACTGATTGGTGTGTCTTTTTGTGTATTTTCATAGATTTTTCTTTTCCAAAATAAGTGGCCCATTTTTTTCATCAGGGATACCCTTTTTTTCTCAAAGGTCAAAAGAATACAAGCAGGTTTTAACAAGTTATCTAAAACCTTAGCTTCCAGTGACTATTTCTCTCGTAGTTTATTTATCTGGAAAGCCTCTAAAGTATCTTGACCAGGTATTTGTTATCAGAATGATCAGGGAAGGGTAGAATCTTTATGAGTTTAGAAGATCAGTGGAATTTGGGTTAATGTTGGTAGAATTCCCTTTGATAAGAATTCCCTCGATTCGTATGGGTATAATTTTGTCGATAGTACATATTTAAATCCTTTACATAATTCCTTTATCTTAAGGAGCGTAAGGAGTTGCTTCCCCATTCAATCAATACTTTATCATAACTATAACCCAAATATCTTATGAACGACTACAAAATGAGGGGTCTCATTACGAGCCAGTTCATTATGATCATAGGTATTGATGGAATGACATCTCATTTACCTGGTTACCACACTAGGAGTTGGATTTTCAGTTTGAAACTGAAAGCTGGGAGGTCTTATTGCAAGCCATCCCATTCATTATCTGCCAATACTGGTGAATGGGACTACCATTAGTTGGTCACCAATCCAGGCTATCGATTTGTTGTCATTCCTTGAACAAATTTTAAATAAGAAACCAAAAGTGGATAGAGAACAAGATGTCTTATTACATGGTGGTCTGACCATGATCATAAAATATTGTGGAGTGAAATTATCGATATCTGGTTACCAAACCAAGATGATGCCCTTTCTAAAAGGTAGGGGGTCTCAATATGAGCCATCCTGATCATGTTCTACAATTTTTTGTGAATGGCATTGCCACCATCTGACCACCAAATCAGGGCAGTGTTCTCTAGTCCTCATTTGGGAAACATTAATATAATATTAGTATTCAAAAAAATCTTGAAAGAAAATGGGACAAAAGCAACTATGTGGATTAAAAGGTAACTTTGTCAGGGCTATGGATGCCCACGAGCAGCAGAGGAAATTCCTGTGATATTGGGATTTTATCTCTCAGTGTTGTCACTATCCTTTTACTCATCTTTTATTCTTGCTCATTCTTGTCAAAGTTGATTCCCTGCGGTCTCCTTATTATTTTGCTAAGATGATTCATGTATGAAACACATTCATTCTTTTCCCTGATCATCTTTGATTATCTATTTATTGACTGGGAAATATGTAATAAGATGCTTTTAGATATATGATCCTTAAGAGAATCAATCCCATTTTCAATAATTGATGCTTGCTAAAATCTAAATGTAAGGTTCAATTATTATCACCAATAAGAGATAACTGGTTCTCCCCAGTGATCTGCCATTTGTTACAGCCACAACAGATCCCATCTAACCCAGGCAAGATGGGAGCCCCATTTCAATCTCATTTACATATATCTATTTGATTTCTTTGATTCTTAGAGTTATTTGATCGATTGTCCAAGACTTGTTTAAATCTAGCTTAATCATGCTTTTATAGACTTTAATTTTAAACAAATCAAGTTGTATGCACTTAATCAACTTGTTGGTTTGCTTTAGAAAAAATTGTGAAAGTCAAAAAGTCGAGGTAAAATTCAATAAAATTGGTTTAAAGTATCTCGAATCCCAACTTTCTCTCTCTAGAATTTCGCGGAAGTCAAAAGTCAGGACATATTTACCTCCAAATAAGTTTACATTCCCCGACTCTCAACCCCTGACCTCTCAAATCCTATTGCGGAAGTCGAAAGTCAGGATGGTTAAGTCTTTTAAACTTCTCATCCCCAAATCCCGACTCTCGACTCTTCTATGACCAAAAAATTGACAGTTGACGGAATTTTATGTTGAAAATGTTATTTGTCCCCGACTCCCGACTCCCGACACTATAACACCTCCAATGCGGAAGTCGACAGTCGGCTCAATTTTGGGTTCTTGCGTGTTATTCACCCCGATTCCCGACTCCTAACTCTTCCGGAACCTAGAATGCGAAAGTTGGGAAGTTTTATACCAGAATGCACAATTCACCCCCGACTCCTGAATTTTGTGGGATCCCCTTTAGTCACTAATTCAATTCACAGGTTGGGCCCCAATCTCTTTGCACGCACCAAATTTCTTGAACTATGTGTCAACCAGTCAAATTGATTGTTGGTTTAAAACTTAACCGTCGATTTTTTTGGTCACCTACCCTAATTAATGCATAATAAATGATTTGTTAAGATCCTAGTGGGCGGCCTTCACTAACATCTCGAGGTTTTGGTGTAACAATTCGTATCTTCTAATATCAGAGCCTCCACCCAAGTTCAAGTCACAAAGCGGGTGGCAACGTCGGCATTGCAGTGTTCGTCCGGGGCTCGTACGGCGCAAAGGGGACACCACCGTACGGGCGCACATCCAGCCCAGAGTCTAGACCGCGGAGCGTGGTGGGATGTTAAGATCCTAGTGGGCGGCCTTCACTAACATCTCGAGGTTTTGGTGTAACGGTTCGTATCATGATTATAGAACTTAATCCTTACTTAATCAAAATTTGAATTTTCACCCTTATCAAACAGTAATTTCTTGCTCAAGCACCCTTGTAACTTGGCACTCTGTGTTCGACCATTCTTCACTTAGTTCAATTTTTTTCTTTGATTCATAGGTATGATGTAGTTGGAATTAGTTGGATTGATTTTTATACATTTTAGTGTTACGTATCTTGTTTTCTGATTTGCAGGCTCGGTCTTTCTAATTAATGGAAAAGAGAACCAGGTCTAAGGACGCAGCTGAGGAATTAAAGTATATGGACGCTAATTTTGGGTTCTATTCTGACACATATGCAAGAATTTCAAATACCCTATGTCTGGAATGGGAAAGAATCTACAACATTTTAGACGGGGGCAACTTCTCTGAGTTCAAAGACGATGCCCCACTGTACCAGAATATCAACAACTCACAACTGCATGTAATTGCTGCACGACCCACAGTTATTCCATTCACATACCTCATGAAATTGATGATAGATTGCGTAGATATTCCGACCAACACTTTCAGGGATGCTAGTCAAATTGTTTATGCTTCCTTCAAGATGGATATCTTTGCCATGAACTACAATTTGAAAACTCCCCAGCAACTGCTCAAACAGGATTTAATCCAAGCATTTGAGACAAAATATGAACCAGATGTACTTTTTAAATCCTGGATGGTCGACCCAAACAAATGTGTCCTCATACCTGACAGGAAGTACCCCATTGATCTGCTCAAGGAGCCCTACAAATTGTTGGCGGCTATGCTCTACAGGTTCTATGGAGCTGAGACGTGTTACTATTTTAAAATGGAATGGCCCCCCTTGGATCACTACATATATCACTGTTATCGGTAATATTTTCAACTGGGACCAAATATTTTATGTTACGTTTCAAGATGCAATTGCTGCAGTGTAGAAAACCCCAATAGTGAAAAATCCCAGGTTTTTCATGTCAACCTATATGATGGATATCATTTGTGCATCTTTCTCCTATCCCGCACTGGACTATCATTGGACCAGGGAGAAACCCCCTATTCACATCTATTGTTCAAATCTATGGGAAGATAATTATGCCCCACACATCTATGATATTTGTGACAAGTTCATCTCTTCAGCTTATTATGTCATTTTTAAAAGCGTCACTCTCAGGATTTCTGAAGATGCCATTTCCCTAGTTTCCACTATGGGAGACTAGTATGTGGGAGAAAATTTCACTTATTTTAGTATTTGGGGAAGAAAGTCAGTTCACCTTCTTCCCAGGGTGATCCTAGATAGGATGGTTCTCTTGGAGCTATCCTTCCAAACTATATATGATGGAGTTCATGGCTAGTGCCATTCCTCTAAGAGGAGGGATTGGCCCAAGTTTCCACTATACATTGGACATTTGGTTTTTTAAAATGCAACCCATGGCATCACCTTAGCCAAATAAATGGATCGGCTTAAGCTAGGGTTCTCTAGAAAGAGAATGCATGACCCAAAAGGATTTTAGGAGAACATTTTGTTCAGGATCATCTAAATAATTAGTATGTTCATGAAGTCCAACCTGATGACTTCATATATCAAAATGATCATTCCTTCAAGGAAATGATCAACAGACTTCCTGATGCAGGTCAAAGGCTTCTAGTACATGAAGCACAACAACAACAAAAACAATAGAAAGTGAGGGTATTGGAAGAAAGAAACGAGTTCTTCGAACAACAACAAGATTCTGCTAGAGAAGCCTTGGAAGCTACCAACAAAGCTATAGTCCCGAGTTCCACTACATCTTAGTCTAGTACACAACAAGAGGTGGAAAAGAAACATGGTAAGCAACCTATGGAACAGGGTCCTTCTACCACTCCTATTCAAAACCTTAATTTGCTTATATAGAATACCCATGCTCTCCAAAGTAATTCAACCACTCACACTTAATTTGTTTATGATACTTCCTCTGTTTCCAAAATACTTTCTGATCTTTCTATTAATAATGAGATGTTTGCCACATTGGTAGTCAATCCCCCTTTACATACTTCTACTAGTGATATTATTGATTTAGAGAAAGAAAAACCTATATAAGTAGTTAACCCAACACCTGTGAGTCAAGAACCATCTCAACCACTAGTTGACAATTCTATTCAAAATGTTAATGGTAATAGCCCTCATCAATCTCAAGATACCAGTATGTCAGATGTACCTACTGTATATGATCATATGCAACAAGATGTATCCATTTCACCTCATAATCCATCTAATCCACCTAACCCTTCTTCCATAGCCACACAAAGTTCTGATCTACCCATTACCTCTACATTGAATACTCCAATTGATACCACCATTGTCCAACAATCTACCAGTGCTCAGCCAAATCCTCCATCAACTCCAAATCTCACTTCTTCACAATCCCAAATTAACACCCAAACTGTTGCACTTCTTCCTTCCACATTGTTTTCCATGTACTCTTCTTCTCTACCTAATCCATTTACTTCTCATAGTTCATCACAATCCATGGTTTCTACTATGAATCAAAATACTCCTATTCTTCTAGCTACTGGAATGTTGGCCTCTACAACAGAGGATACAACAGATTTTGGTGAAGATGTTGTGGTGGCCCTAGGGTATCATTGTTCTAATAAAAGAATAAAGTAATACTTAAAAGGGCACCAAAAATGACTACCCCAAGGTGAGTACATGTTGGAATAGCCCCTAACTAGGTCATTTGGAAACAATCCAGAGATAATCCACAGAGAGAAGCCATTGATGTTGTTGCTTCCATGGGAGATTTTGCTGGAGCTAATTTTGACTCTGTCTCCACCTTCAATTCTACATTGGAAGAGGAGAAGGCCAAAAAATTAGAAATTTAGGCTGAAAATGACTCCCTTCAACAAAATTTGGAAAAACAGGTTGAAGACTTAAAAGCTCAGCATAACTCTTCCTTGTAGAATCTTCATGATCAAATTCACCAGCTCACTCAGCAAAAGAAGATTGCTAAAGAGAAAGAACTAGATCAAGCTAATGATTTAGTTGACCTTAAGGTTAAACTAAAGCAAGTTAAGGAACATGGTGCTTTTTCTGAATTCTTCAAATTGACTGTCCAAGAATTTAAGGATGAAGCCATTGCTTGTAACACTAAGCTCAAGCAGACCCAAAATCAATAATTTTTGGGCCTAAATGAAATTCAAGATGACTTCAATGCTTTTGAGAGCTTGATAGACCATCTAGATTACCACATGGATTGAAGAAAGAAGGGAGACTTAGCTTATGAGTAGTTGTGTGAGTGGCAGGCTCATATGAAAAATATCCCACAAACCACACCTCGTCTTGGTCAGCATAAATTAATGAGAGCCAAAATTTCTATCAAGTCCCGAGGACTTGTTTGTGAAGAAGTTGCACAGATGTTTGAAAAAGGACAAAAAATATGTGCTAGGTAGTGGATGTTGATAGATAATCGTCTTAAGAGTATGGAGATGCTTTTTTTGTTGAGTTGGCAGACTCAATGCCAACTAATCTCAGGATTTCCAAGGTGGAAGATCAAAGGGATAAAACCGCTCAATCCATACGAGATGCTTCTCAAATGTACATCTCTCTCTTCAGATCCTTCATCACGGTTCTGAATTAGTTGGAGGTCACATTATATAGTTTTCTAGATTCTTGGTCCAATATCCGCAACAAGGATACCACATCCTATCTGTGCAAAGCTCAATTGCAACTAGAGCATGCTAACTACCCTGATATTGTGCAATTGTTTGGATGTATACACTGCATGGAAAAATCACATAACTAATCCAGATCAGGGTAATTAGATTGGGATCCCTTCGATGTAGGATAACTGGCCTCCTTTTATGGATCTAAGATCCCAGTTGTAATTGTATTTATTATGATATTTGAGGTTATGAAAAGGGGTTACAGAGGGACAAATGGGGGGAGCTCTGATGTAATTTATTTTGTATCATACTTGTTAGAAAATCTTTCTTCCAAAAAATTGATTGTAATTTGTTGTGGCCTGTTAATGAAAGAAGGATCTTGCCTGCAGTTGTTTTCCACATATGTTGAGATAAAGTTTTTTTTTTCTTAGGCTGTTCATATGTTACATTCAAATTATTAAGATCTCATTATTTTGGTTCAATAAAACTTTTTTAAAATGTTTTCATTATTGATGTTTTGTGGGTGTGGGGTAATATGATTTTTTTCTAATTATCCTTGTTGATTACTTTTTCTTTTGAATCAACAATGTGCTAAGATGATTGATTTAATGTTCACTAACCCTTTGGTTACTTATTAATTCAGATGCTTTGTTTCTGTGATATTCAAGCTGATTTGATTATTTGATGTCTCAGTGATTTTATCAGCAAGAGGTTTATGAAATAGGGGGTTTTATCTTTCCTGTTCTGATCATTTATACAATATCATCAGTAACATAATTTTTATAATCAAACTTGTTCCTTTCAGATAGTTGTCTCTGTCTGGACATATAAAGTTCATTTTCTCATTTATATATTAGGAAAAATAGAATTAATTATTTTCTCATTATAAGTCTCTCTTAAAGAGAAAGATAAAATTTAGACAAAGCCAACGGAGGCCTAAATCCATTGGAAGTGGTCATTTTCAACGTCTGTGAAACAGAGGATCTCTTGCGTAGATTTCTTTGAATTTCTTGTCTCGTCAACAACCAAGGGCATCAACAATGTCATACCAGTGGAGGATATGCCATGGACATGATGTTTTGTATGGTAAACTTATAAAAGATGTATTTTGGTGCTAAAAAAGTCAATTTTTACATAGTTGTGGGCGCAATTATTTCATAGGTTTTTCTGGAACTTGATTTGGAGTATTTGTAGTATTTTAATATATTTAATTTGATATTATATTTATATGCATGATACGATGCAAGTAGATTGGAAAGAACCGGCTTGCTAATCACAATACACAACAAAAGCACAAACAACAACCACACAACATGAATATTGGACACCAATAGTGTCTTGTTATTAATATTTGAAACAAATTACAAAGGATTGTTTACAAATGTAGATTCAATGCTCTGTTTCAATTGATATGTAATTATATAGTGGGATGCAATTACATTGGCCAGAAGTGCAAACTCAAGAACCCCTTTCTTCTTCACCTTGATCCCCTTTTATAGGGTGCTCCACCGCCTTAATATCTCGTTCAATCTATTTCTAGAATCCTTTGGGTGCCTCCTTATGCAATTATGAGCATTAAATGCTTCACCTGCAACCTTCTTAGCATACTTTTCCACCTAGTGCATTCAACAACTGCCATAAATCCTACAATAACTGATCCAACTACTCTCGCAACTGCCTGGATTTTTGTGCATCAACTTATCTAGTTAGCCATCTCTCGACCTCTAGACTAATTCTCATCGGTTCTACCTTCCATCGACCATTCCTATGAATTCTCTACCTTTTCACTAGTCCTACCACTACTTAGTCTACTCTGGACTACTCTCAACCTCGTCGACTCGAACCACTATCGATTCTATCGACCTAGTTACTTTTCGTCGACCTCGCCCCATCGACCTTCTCCGCCACTTGACCATCTTTAGAATAGTCTTCCAATCGACTAACTAGGATTTGACCACCCACCTTTTCCTTTGTCTAGAGGTCATCGAATTTCCTCCAGACGAATTCAATCGTCTATCTTCGACTGGGAGTCTTAGGGAACGACGCCCCTGCATTAGTCTCCCCAATTTGAAAAGAACTACTCCCTCGATTTTGTTGATGTATATGTAACTTCGGAATGTATTTCACCTATGTATTTCATCTATGTATATTGTACTCCTATAGAGATGTTATTTTTCCTCTATACGGAAGTGTCGTCATTTGTATTGACAAGGGTCGTAACTTGCCGATGGGTTATTAGACCACCATGTGTGGGGTTGCCGATGGGTTATTAGACCACCATGTGTGGGGTTGCCGATGGGTTATTAGACCACCATGTGTGGGGTTGCCGATGGGTTATTAGACCACCATGTGTGGGGTCAGCCCTGATTAAGTTAACCATGGGTTATTAGGCTATGATAGACAAGTTGGCCCCACTAGTTTATTGGGTAGGACATGACATGTATAAATAGAGATCGGGAGATCTCTATTTGATCATCTCATTACTCACTCTTCTATCATTTGGAAAGTGGTGCACATGTGAGGAGGAGGGTCAACTTCTAGGAGAAGACTATCTCTTGTACTTTGGCTGTACTTTGGTTGTATAATTGCTCTTTCTATCTCTGAGGAAGTTGTGGAGTTTTTCACCTTTATGGTTTTCCCCAATGAAACTCTATGTGTCTATTGTCTCATGTGATTGCTTGGTGTGATTGATATGCATTGTTATACTTGATATGCTGTACATGTTATTCTCTCAGTAAAGATCCTAGAGTATATTGAATTAATGCTAAAAAATTAACCGATTTGTCATCCTCTTGAACTCTTCCTCTGAAATCCCTTTCACTTCTTCTAGAATTTTGGCCTTCCAATGAACCAAATATTCTTTCTTCTTGTACTTCTGTCTTCTCACTCCTCAAGCACCTTGGCAATTTCTTATTTTGGTTAGTCTGTTAATTGGTCTTGCCAATCAACAATCAACTCACTCCCACTCATCGATCATTCTTCATACTTGTACAAGTCGATGAAATTGAATGTCAAAGAAATGTATAATTCCTCTGGTAGATCCAAAATATAAGCATTATCATAAATATTCTTTAGTATTTTACACAGACCAATTTTCTTCAGCTTCAATTTTTTATATGTTCCCCTTGAGAACCTTTGTTTCAGAAATCCGCATAGACTAAATCACCTTCTTTGAATGCTTGCAGTCATATCTTCCGATCGAAAGTTAGCTTATAATTGGCATTACTTTTATCCAAATTATTTCTCACCTTCTCACGTACTTCTTTCATCTGGTTGGAAAATGAATCAACATCTGCATTCTTCTGTGTTCCCGTTGAAAAATTCATCAAGTCAGTTACTCCATGCAGACTTCTTCCTGACACATTCTGGAACAGGCTCATTCCACTCGACCTATTCATTGAATTGTTATATGCAAACTCTTCCTAGGCTAACACATTTTCCAATTGATTTGTTCGATCAACAATCAAGCATCTCAACAAATTTCCCAAGCTCATGTTAACGACTTTAGTCTACCCATCAATTTGCAGATAGTATGTAGAATTGAACTACAACATCCTATCCAACTTCTTCCATTGGGTTCTCCAGAAATGCTTTAGTAACTTGGTATCTCTACCCAAAGTTACGCTCTTTGGAAACCCATGCAATCTTACTATTTCTTTGAAAAATAAAACAACAATACATGTGGCATCGCTTGTCTTCTTGTAGGGAATAAAGTGCTCCATCTTCGAAAATCTGTCAACTACCACAAATATGGAGTTTTTACCTTGTTGAATATTCGACAATCCCAACACAAAATCCATACTAATATGTTCCCATGGAACCTCCAGTATGGGAAATGGTGTGTGCAGTCTTGTATTCTAACTTCGTCCCTTGGCATGCTGACAAATTATGCAATGTTGTAACCATTTCTTGACATCTGTCACCAATCCTAGACAATATTATTTTTCCTCAACCAATTCCTACGTCTTGTCGATGCCAAAGTGTCCTCCTAATCCTCCACTGTGCAATTCCCTTATTAAATTCTCTCTAACTGATCCTCTAGGAATGAATAACCGATGACCTTTGAATAAGTATCCTTCCTGAATGAAATAATCCAAATATGGAGTTCGGTTGACACTCCATGGATCCTTGGATGCCTTTCATGCTTTAATAAAATATTCATTGACTTCATAGTCAACTTTCATCAACTCTAACCCATTCAACTAGAGAGTCATTGTGCCCAATAACATGACTCGACACGTCGACAACCTTGATCAAATTTCTCGGCCTATGCCTCAACACAAAAGTGTAACTCTGCAGGAACTCAACGCACTTCATATGTCTTTGATTTAACTTTGTCTTAGTGTTCAAATACCTTAGATCCTGATGTTTGGTGAACAAAACAAATTTGGGAAATAGATAATGCCTCCATTTCTTCAATGCATGAACAATGGCATAAAACTGCTAGCCATAGACCGAATATTTTTTCTTGGATTCATCTAGATTCTTGCTAAAGAATGAAATTCGCTGGCCTTCTTGGTCGAACAATGCTCCAATTGTGGTTCCATTGCATCACAGTTGACCTGGAATACTTTGTCAAAATATGGGAGGGCCATTATTGGTTGCTCCATCACCTTCTCCTCCATGGTCAACTATCCCATCTTCAACTCATGGAATTCCTTGATTTTTCCATCGTGGTACCTATCGGAGAGGTACTTTTGCTTGAAGTATTTCTTGAATTGCTTCCACACAATATTTTTTCCATTGATATTCTTCACTTTCCTAAGGTGATCCCATCATATGGAAGCTCATACATTTAGATTTAATATGGCCACCCTTGGCTTCATGTTTCATGAGTAGTCATGGAATTGGAAATACTTCTTCATCCCAAGAAGCCAAGCCTCAACTTCCTGTTGATGTATATGTAACTTCAAAATGTATTTCACCCATGTATTTCATATATGTATTTTGTACTCCTATAGAGATGGTATTATTCCTCTATACGAAAGTGTTTGTATTCCTATAGAGATGTTATTATTCCTCTATACGGAAGTGTCGTAACTTATACTTTATTGGTTATTAGACCACCTTGTTGGGGTCAGCCCTGTATAAGTCATGTGGGTCGAAGGGTTATTAGACCACCCTATTGGGGGTCGGCCATGTGGGTCAAAGGTTTATTAGACCACCAAGTGTGGGGTCGGCCCAGATTAAGTTAACCATAGGTTAAGCTAGACATGTACGCCCCATTAGTTTATTGGGCAGGACAGAACAAGTATAAATAGAGATCGGGAGATCTCTATTTGATTATTCATTCACACACTTCTCTCATTCAGAAAGTGGCGCACTTATGAGGAGGAGGCTCTGCTGCTAGGAGAAGACTATCTCTTGTATTTTGGTTGTATCATTGCTCTATCTATCTTTGAGGAAGTTATTGGGGTTTTTCACCTTTATGGTTTTCCCCAAGTAAACTCTGTGTCTCTTGTGTGCTTGCATTATTGTGTCCATGATTGATATGCTGTAGATTTGCTATACATGTTGTTCTCTCAGTTAAGATCCTAGATCAGATTGAAGTAAATTCTGAAAATTTAACATGGTATCAGAGCTAGCCTGAAAGAAGGCATGATATGGCATGTATGACACTTGTTGCACTTACGATGCTAGGGCTTGATATAGCAAAAACCTGTCATCGTAGAAATTTCGCTATAAATCCATTTTGGAAAAGTTTTCGGTCTGAAAATTTTACAGGTCGAAGATCAGATCCCCATGTACCTTGTATCCAAAGGACAACTTCTAATTCGTTGTACTTTGTGATTTATGATCTGTACAATATAGGGTTTCTGCCTCTTCTAGATCTCAGTCATAAACATGTGACCTTGGAAAAAGGTCATAACTTGGGCTAGGAAGCTCCAAATGAAATTTAATAAAAAGTGACAGGTAGTACACAGACTGTACTATCTCAAGAAATTTTTTCAGAGGCCGAAGTTGAACCAGTGACACGTGGCACGCCGTACAAGTTCGCTCTCCTGTTTTATCCCATAAAGGGGTCACGTTGCGACACTTGGCATAACTCTCTCTTAGAGAATCCAATTGAGGTCAGACCTATCGGGATGGAAATATGACAGGTTGGGCTATCTCAGGAAAAATTTTCAGACCCTGTGGATCGAAAAGTTCAGAGTTACACCAAAAACAATTAGGTACATATTCCTGTCATAACATAATTATTTTTGAGCACCTTCATTCATGGCTTCCGGAATTTAGGGTTTCGGAGAAAGTTGGAATTTTTGTAATCAGAGACTACGGCTGAATGCTACTCATCAAAATAGAAATTTAGAGATCAAGATCAAAATTTTTGGTTGGGCAGAAGACCGGGCTTGATCAAACCCTAGTTCGAGACTTTGATCGGAAAAGTGGAAAATTAGGGCTTCTGCAAAAATGAGAATTTTTTGAAATCTGTGACCACGGCTGGAAGCTCCTCAGAAAAATAGAAGATTAGAGCTTTGGATCAAACCTTTTGATTGGGCAGAAGAGTGGGCTTCATCAAACCCTATTTCAGGGTCACGTCGAGTGAATCCGAAAGTTTCAAAGGCAAAATTAAGGAGTGAAACTTTGCAGTTTTCAAATTCTGAACATACCAGCTTGATCAGCTCATCAAGGCGCATATTTCTATCCTTTCGGAAGTTTGAAATTCAAAGTTTGAATTTTTGGGGTTTCTCTGACAAACCCTAATCCAGCTCCAGATCCAGTTCTTGCAAATCAAGTGGATTGGGTTAATCCTAGAAGAAGATGGATTGGTCACCTGCATAAGTGAAGAAGTTCCTGTTTCAGAGGGAGATGAGGCTAAGGCCTTACATAAGAAGATTACAAGAAATATCGACATGTATGTTTCGAGATTTGTTCATGATTAAGTTTATGGTATATTTGTCTTCATATTATTACGGTTAGTACAATCTTGATTAAATCTAGACTTGTCGTATCACCTTAATAAAATTATGAATGCACGAT
This sequence comes from Larix kaempferi, assembly GCA_027924585.1. Classification (NCBI taxonomy): domain Eukaryota; kingdom Viridiplantae; phylum Streptophyta; class Pinopsida; order Pinales; family Pinaceae; genus Larix; species Larix kaempferi. The sequence continues at coordinate 2,417,406 of BSBM01000535.1, read as the reverse complement.
AGAAGATATTCATTGATTAGGGTGTTGACACTTATGATTTTACTAATGCATTATGGTGTTGTATGAGGTTTTTGTTGTGTGCTAACACAAAAGGTACACTAAGAAAGTCAAATCATGTTCTACTTCAAGAACATATGCTCATGGTGACATGAAGACAAAGATTCATCCATTGTCATGGATCACATAGAAGATCTACTTTCGAGGTATGTATAACTTGGTTCTACAATGGTTAACTTATGAGACATGCAGGTTACTAGCACAAGTCATTGAAGAGAACCATAAGACATTATGCGGGTATGTTAGACATAACTAGCTAGCATGCTAATCTAGGTATGTTTTTCCTATATCAAGCTAGAATCCTACCTTGTGTTAGGATCTTATACTGTTGTGTTGTTGATAATGATTATTCATGAAGTCATAGGTTTGAATAGTCATCGTTGTATGCATATTATGTTTCTTACCATAATTTATGATATGACTAACCAGAAGAATCATGAAGGTATAGGTTTGAGTAATCACGGGTTTATGCATTGATTATTTAACTAATCAGAATAGTCCTATGATCAAATAAGAATATGCATGAGTAAAAGAAGACTTCCCTGAAACCTTGAATACTAATGTTTATTATCTGTGAATGATCATGACTATACATGTTTAAGATTATTGTGTTTTGATAGTATTAAGATTATACTAATAAATGTGTGATTATGTATGAGACCTCAAGGATAACACAATGATAATACTAATAAGCATGCATAGTGGTTAAGGATGGATATAAGTTCAAGGAAAGGCAATCCAGGAAGCAAAGATCAAGAGGGAGCACACTCCAGTTGTTCCTGCAAGAAAGCAAAGGAGCACACTTTAGTAGTTTCTGCAAGGATGCAAATATTCAGAGGGAGTTGACCACTTCTCACAATCCACATCAGAATGGAGTTGCAAAGATTCAGAGGGAGTCCACCTAGCAACCAAACAAAGATAAGTATTTGAAATTTCATTTCGTACATAATGTTATTCAATCATATATATGCTTATGTTCCTAGAATTAGGTTGTGTATTATGCATATTAGAATAGTTGCATTGATGAACAGTATACTACTAATATACATGGGTAAGTGGCCTATGGCACTGTACAAAATTCCATTGCTACTTATCTAGAATGAAACCTCTTTGCTGACATGTTAGGAGTTGTGCACACTCTTAACAATGTTCTGGTAGAGATTGGAAGGCATCTAGAAAGTTACGGGATATGGATAAATGTTGTATTGAAGCATTGGCTAAAATAATTGCATGATTGTATGACATATTTCTTTATGTGTAAGAATTTGTTCTGAAAACTATGAGATGTTTTCTAATCATGCAATTTAACTTGTTGTGTAGGAAAGATCGTATACCATCACCTACAAAAGAAGGACTACAACATTTGTTCAAGCAACAAAGTTATCTATTGAAAATATTGAAGATATTGAAGTTCCCAGGATCTGGGAAGAATGCCATGATCGAGGAGTACCAGTCCTAGATCATGGCATTCGGCTGTACTCCTCGATCATGAAGAAGGGTTATTAGACCACCCTATTGGGGGTCGGACATGTGGGTCAAAGGGTTATTAGACCACCAAGTGTGGGATCGGCCTGGATTAAGTTAACCATGGGTTAAGCTAGACATGTAGGCCCCATTAGTTTATTGGGCATGATAGAACAAGTATAAATAGAGATCGGGAGATCTCTATTTGATTATTCATTCACACACTTCTCTCATTCGAAAAGTGACGCACTTATGAGGAGGAGGCTCTACTGCTAGGAGAAGACTATCTCTTGTATTCTGGTTGTATCATTGCTCTATCTATCTCTGAGGAAGTTATTGGGGTTTTTCACCTTTATGGTTTTCCCCAAGTAAACTCTGTGTATCTTGTGTGCTTGCATTATTGTGTCCATGATTGATATGTTGTAGATTTGTTGTACATCATGTTCTCTCAGTTAAGATCCTAGATTAGATTGAAGTAAATTCTGAAAATTTAACACTTCCTAGTCATACTTTGATTCACCATCAAATGTAGGAGGATTTTTCTGCCTAAAATATCCATGAGATTTGTTCCTCCATGTCCTCTTCCTCTTTTTCCTGTGAGAAGAGGACCGTAAAGCATTAGTGGAGTCTTCAGTATTAGAGGCTCACTAGAAGAGATGTTTGGAGTACATAACCTTCCTCTAGATTCTCTCCTCGAACTATAAGACTTCTTGCTCTTTGACTCATTTCTTGAGTGTTGTCCTGAGTGAAACTATTTTTTGGATATCAGTTGGGCTTTAGAGCATAGCCACATTTATTTGATTCTGCTCTTCCTGGGCCCTAATCAAATTCTCATTATCTGCTCCGTAACTTTGCAACTCCACTCTTAGGATTCTCATTGTTTCTGCAAGATTTGGGGGAGCTACTTGATTTATCCTACCATTGGACTCTGTCTCTGCATGCTCAATCTGAATAATTCTCCCCACAACATTTTTTTTAGCTGCCCAAGGATCTTGGGCATCATCCATCATCATGAGCTTCTAGGCTTATCATAATGAAGAATCCAAACCCGCACAATACTAAATGTGGTCCTTGATAGGACAATGAACATGAAAAAGTGTTCATATAAACATGTTTATTAGCTTCATTACATTCTGAGAAATAATAAATAAAATAAATAAATTTCATGTGTTCTAGGGATTTATTCATATCAACAATTTCGATGATTAAGGCTATAGGAATTCTCTATTCCAATCTCAAAAACATATAATTCTGCTTTCATATTTTGACCATGCATCATTGTTCCCCTATGTATAAGATTTATGATTCCTATCTTCATGCTTCATTTTGATCTTGTATTTAAAAGTTATAGCCTCCAAAAACTATAGATATTTCCCACTTCTTATTCGCACTAATGGTTCAGATCAACCTTTCCATGAAACGTGCTTGATTCAATCTAGGCCATTCACAATAGGCCCGATGTATTTATTATCTGCTATGCGCCTTGACTTGCACGGATGGACACAATCTGCTCTTGGAACTTGCGTAATCTAATTTGAGTAGTTCATAGCTTACCCCTGTACTATCACACAAATAAATTTTCCGCACACGGACGGTCAACGTCATTCCCACGTGGCTAGTCCACGTCACACTACTAGGTCCACATGGTACCTCCATGTCACACCTCTATGTCCATGTGGTACCTCCACATCACTATTTTGGTTGCATGGCACTACTTTCAAGCCCCCAATGAAGGTGTTCCTATTGGACCATCGGGACCTACCCATTGACATTCTAAAATTGTATCATTACATTGACCTCCAATCTAAAATTCCACTGTGCAGCTCCGATGTGATGATGCATGCCCCATTGATGATTTTTGTTAGACCTTTTGGTAATTACACTGCAAAATAACTCCAATGCAAAAAATCCAAAAACCAACATGTGTCTTATCAATATTCACCATCAGGTCTTCCCATCGGACTTTCCTTTCATGACATCTTAGGACAACTCCAATGTAGAACTTCGAACCATCGACGTGTGTTTTGTTGGGATTTTCAATTGGACTTTAACCATTGGGACTTCCCCCAAAATTCATTGTTTTCCACTCTGATATGGGCACTTCGACGACCAAATTTCTTCTTCCACATGTCCACATCCAATACACTGTCAGAACAAACCTTTTGAGGCTTCTCCTAAATATCCTTGTTAACACCTTCGATATGGTAGCTCTGATATCTAGTTGGATTCTGCCACTTGTCACCACAACAAGGTTCCCAGTTGGGCCTTCCTCATGAACATTTTTTTTCAAATCCAACAAGTGACCTCCAATGCTCAATATCCTTCTTCCACATGTTAGCTCTCGATTGGATATTGGAATTTATCCATTGGTTTTTCTCCCAAGTGTCACCATTCTCACCCTCAATATCAAGCTTTCACAACCACTGGATTTCACCATGTGTTGTCCTTCGATTCTCTATCTGGATTTATCCATCAGGGTTTTTGAGCTCCTCTACACTTAGCCAAAATTTTCTTCATTCCTGCTCGACGCTTCTTCTATTTTTTTTCTTGTGGATGCAGGTTTTTGGCCCATATAGATCCAGTGATTCAACCTAGAGCTCCGATACCACTGTGTAATGTCCCTGTCCATCAGAAAAACATAATAGAGGGGGATATGGATGATTATGTGTTCTTAATTAATCCCGAAGGCCAAACACCAATTCATATTGAGAATAATGGTGTGCAAATGCATAATAATAAACACAACGGATTTTAAACTCGATCCATACACATAACACATGCAATTACCAACATAATTTAATACATGCATAATCATAACTCATTACTCATTAAAGAACAACATTTTAGATTCAAACTCAAAGAAATACTTATTTGGAACAAGGATCCAAGTGACTGGTTGTGTAAGTGTGATTTTCCACCCACCCATAGGTACTCTATCTAGCATATACTATTTCTGTTGAGTTTCCACCCCCAAGTTGGGCTATGAGTCCATCAATGTGAAAGAAAACACCTACAGGTTTCTATATCTCATTCCACAACTCATTATGCTCTCTATGCCAAGCCAAATTCTTAGACAGAGCTCTACATTAGCCTCAATAAGCTAGCATATCCTTGGCTCCACAATACCTACCCTACACAACACCTTCTAGGCTCAGGCATCACCTTCACCAATCTAGGTCCCTTGGGAAATCCATCTTTCCAATTGCTTCTAGTGTGTGCATAGAAAGAGTCCAACTAGTTGCATCACATTGGGGATTTCCCTGTAGCTTTAATTCGTGGATTCTCAGGAAGGCACGAGTAGAAAAACTCCCTTTTTCGGTCTTAGGTCTTAGGGCTCACTCACAACCAACTCTCTCTCAATCTACAGATTGGGATTAACAGGTAACAAGTAGTATGGTGTCGAGATGATTCAGTGATAATGTAGTTTCTAGTTACTAAAATAGTTTACGAAGTTGAGAAAAAGTAGGTCTCCGCTAAGTTTAGTATTTGTGACAACAAAGGGGGTGTCTTCGGTGTAAACGAATTGTGAGGAGTAATTATGAGTGTAATGAATTGGTGATTTGTCTCAGCATTAGTCTGCAGGTGGATGCGAGTTTGTGATAGTCCAACCGTGATTGATGTATGATTATAATGAGGGTGAGTATGTTTGCGAGGGAGGGTGTGTAAGTGACATGAGCGTTTAAGCAAACTGATGCATGAGTAGATTGGGTATGTAAGTGTGTAGGCATCAAGGTAGGATAGTTGTTCTGAATCCCAAGGTGGAATAGAGGGGAAATTAAAAAGCCTCCCTAACATAGATTTGGATTGTGGGGTAAAATGACTCTTTCAACTGCTGCAGAAGCACGTGCATCCCCATGCTTCCTTAACTATGTGAAGGGACTTCTCCCACCAACCTCATACAAAAGTTAAATGATTGGGTGAGAGCAGTGAAAGATAGTAATTGTTTCATTCAAGGCTCATGGGAACAATTGGATTGTCTCTATGGATGACACTTGCAAATCGAGGATTCAATATACCATAGGTCCCGTTTCCTCTTCCCCTCTAGTGGAATCATAGCCCCTTTGGTGCATCTTACATGGCCATCTTGCTCCATTCATGTTATTTATCAACATATATTTACACGACATTCAAATTAGATTGATAAGCCAATCACACGGTCCAAACAAGAGAATATTACAAGGGTAAAACTAGGGATATTACAATAGTAAGCACTCACCTTCCTCTAGTTGAACCTCAACAATTGCAATAGTAACATTTTCATAGGTAGAATACATGTTTACAAAGATAATATGGAAAACCTGTGTAATATTTTTTTATTCAACATATGTTTCAAACTACATAGATGATTCCTTTAGCATGAGAAGGAAATTCTTCTTGAACTATGAGGGAACGCTGACCATAAATATTCATCATCTAACCAATCAAATAGGTCAGCTTGGAATAGTAACAACTTGCGAAGAAAAACCGATATCTTTTCCATAATTATTTATGGTTGTTTTATTATTCTTTAGGGTATGAATCGGAGGTTTCCAAGAATTGATCAAAACTAATGGATCATCTCTGTTAAAATTTTGTTGATGTTTTAATAGATATGGTGTGTTAGTTATGATCAATTCTTGGAAACCTCTTATTCATACCCTGAATAATAATAGACCAACCACAATTAATTATGGATATATATTGGTTGGTTTTCACATTAGTTGTTAATATTCCAATCCAATCTATGTGTCAGTGGTTACATGATGAATGTTTATGGTCAAGGTATCCTCATAGTTTGATTAGAATTCCTTCTCCTAGTGATGGACTCAGCTATTTAGACTAAAACATATGTACAAAAATACTGCACAAGTTTTCCATATTATCTCTATAAATAAGTAACGTTGGGTTCTGCATCGATGATCTATTTTCCCCAATCCATGGAATTTAATGGAATTGAGGGTGATTCAAAGTATAAGTCAATGAGGAAGAGTCAAAGTATAATTCATTGAGATGAACAAATAATTATTTTAGTATGGAATTCATCATCGTTTTTCCATGTGATTTTATGAACATCTCACCATTTTCCCATGACCTTCTTTGATTTCTCATTCTTATTTTTTGCAAATAGATTGAATAGTTGTGTTCTAGTTTGATAGAGTTGTTTCATCCTTCATTATGAGAGATATGTTTTCCTTTACCCTTCTTTTACCATGGTTGATTTCTAGCCCCAAACTCTTTCTTACTCTTCTCCCATTTTTTTCTTTACTCTTGATGAGATAACATAAAGCCTTTCCTAGCGAAGATATGTACATAAACTTCATTTCTATTTGTGTGTATTTGTCCATCTTGCTAAAATATTATTTGAGAAAAATGTGCCACTTAGAGTACTTGATACCCATTTTTGCATATAGGGTACGTAAGGCATATTTGTACTCTAGCACAATTTGGTCCTTAATGTTGGAAATTTTCATTGATGTCAAGTTGTTTGCAGAAACATGAGTATTGAGGAATCAATTCAGCCGACAATGAGAACAAAAAGAGATAGAGTATTGAAGGGAGCACGTTGGTGAAAAAAAATCAGGTAGAAGGAACCCAACTCTATGTGGTCAAGTTTAGTCTCAAGACAACTACGCCCAATTGTTGAAGAATTACACCCACACAACACTAATAAAATGCACAAAGCCATGGATAAATATGCTATCCAACCTAAGTAATATGCCCTTCAATTACCTAAGTAAAATTCCCATAAATCTAAGAATATGCATGCCCAATCTAAAATGCATGTAGCCATGGATAAATATTCCTGTCGACCTAAGTAAAATTCCCACTAGTCTCGGAATATGCACGCCCAATCTTTTACACTTAGAAAAAATGATCTAAATCACTTCAAACCTCTTCTTATGGCCATGATGAGTAACATATCAGCCATAAATTCTCTCAGTTACTGCGGCCCACATCTCTTACAGATCGATTTTGAAATTGTGGTGTTGAGTTTTGCGTTGGAGGGAAAAAGAGTATCGTGTATGATGTCCAAGATGGAAAATGATTTGCTGAGCAGGGAGTGTGCCCACAAGCAAATTGTGATATTAATTCTCTTCACCATTTGGGTCCAAGACAACTTAACCGCCATCATCAATTGGGTCCACACCGAATTCAACTATGTGCTTCGTCCTTTACATTTGGTCCACATGAATGTTAGAATATCAAGTAATACTGAGAGGGGGGGGTAAATCAGTATTAGGCTATCTATTTAATTTTTTATCACTTGAAAAAAAAATCAACAATGAAGACAAAACACAAAATATTATCGTGGAAGCCCAATTGTGAAAACCGCCAATACTTTCTATTACTGCAAAATTATATTTACAAATAGTTTACAAGCACCAACTTGTTGGATGCACCAACACCCAAATTTTTCAGCAACGGCTGAAGGATGCACCAACACCCTGTTTACCAGCAACAACTAGAAGGAGGCTACGACCCCCTACAGGCTTGCAACCTATCCTTGCAACTCCCAACCACCCTTATTTGTTTTTATCAGAATTCCAGATCTTCTTATTTCTTCAATTCTGTCACTGGTTATTCTTCATTTCTTGGTCTCTGTCTTTTCTTGCTTCTACTTCGATCTGGACTGCAGAGACATTCTTCCTTCAATTCAATATTTGGTTTATATATTCTTTTATGAGATTCGAACCATTGTGTATTTTCATCCATCGTGTCCATTCACCTTCGCGTCCTTCCAATTGAAAATGGTGTCTCCTTTTTATCATTGCATCCCTTCCATCAACACACTTTTCACACAGGGTTAATCAATTCCTGGTTTATTGATTAATTTTCGATCATGCCTTTTTATTAATCATAACTCTTCAAATATTAACCTCTGCATTTTTTAGATTTGTTATGATCTGATTAGTGATGTGCGAGCATTTCATAAACTTTGTGCGGGCATCTTGTAAGGCTCGTGTGGGCATTTGAAAGCTTTGTGCGGGCATCTTGTAAGGCTCGTGCGGGCATTTGAAATATTTGTGCGGGCATATAGTTAGGCTCGTGCAGGCATTTGAAAGCTTGTGCGGGCATTTTCCATACACTGTGCAGACATGATTTTTCTTCAACTTGGCAGGTCCATTTCTCACGTGTGACCATCATAAGGAAAAATGAGAACATGACTGGATGGAAAATTCAACAAAGAAAAGATCCATATCATTTGTTAAATTTATTGACACAAAGAGAGCATCTGGCGTGCATTTGCAAATGGCCTCTTAAACCCCTGATGTAACACTTAGACAATTTTATCAAACCCTAAGTCAATCATGAGGTGATTTTTATTTTCACCAATATTGGAAATATGAAGCATCCACATCATGGGGGACATCATGCAGATTCCATCCATGTAAATTTCATCCTCTGCAACCTCATCCCCTCTCCTTGGCGGGCATTTTATTGGGACAGTGTAAATCATGCCAGAGGGCATTTTTGGGAAGCCAATATCTTCACCCTCAATGATTGTTTTGGAAAACTAATCATATGGTTGGATGCACAAACCAACAATCTACATTCATATATCCTCATAATTAATTAATCAATCAAATACAGAAGGTGGCGAGCATTTTCCTAGAGCAACTTAGATTAATTTTCCAATACTTAGTCAATTTCCAGAGTTTCACCAAATTGCCATACTTTTACATAATGAAGTCAAACTGTAACAATGACTTCATGAGAGCACTAGAACACCATCATATGATTTTGAAACCTCATCACACATTCCACATCATCATACATGCCATATCATCACTTTCTTTTTTATTCCTTTGTCAGTAATGAACTTCTTTTGACATCAATGACAATCATACTCAACATTCTCCCCCTTTGTCATTGATGATAAAAACTCTTCAATTTCTCCCCCTTTGAAATTAATGACAAAGGCCTCCTTTTGACAGCTCCCCCTGACATAATGTCCTTTCTCCTTTTTATCTACTGTAGGGAGATTACTCCCAACTGTTTTCTAAGATGCTCAAATGCTTCTTTGGGTAATGGCTTGGTGAATATATCAGCTATCTGTTCCTTTGTATCAACATATTCCAGTTTGACAACCTTTTGTGACACTTGGTCTCTTAGAAAGTGATATTTTATTGGAATGTGCTTTGTCTTGGAGTGCATGACAATATTTGTATAGATATGTTTATAGTAGTTGTATTGTCACAATGTATTACTATTGGATTCTCATACTTCACAAGTAAGTCTTCCAATGTCTGCTTTATCCAAATGACTTGAGTACAACATGATGCAGCATCAATATACTCGGATTCTGCTGTAGATAGTGAAATGGAAGACTGCTTTTTGCTTATCCATGACACCAAGCAATATCCTAAGTAAAATGCTGCTCCACTAGTGTTTTTTTTGTTATCAATACTTCCTTCCCAATATGCATCAGTGAATGCCCTTAGAGTGAATTTATTGCTTTTTGGATACCATAATCCATAATCCATAATCCATAGTACCTTTTATATTTCTATGAATTATTTTTACTACACCCACATGTGTTTCTTTTGGGGCTGATTGGAATCTGGCATCCAAACCTACAACCTACATTACATCTGGTATTGTAGCTGTTACATATAATAAACCACCAATCATTGACCTATACATATTATGATCTACTTCTAAGAATTCATCATCCTTTCTCAATTTACAACTAGTGACCATAGGAGTACTAACATGTCTGGATTATTCCATTTTGAACTTTTTCAACATCTCTTTGATATACTTAGTTTGAGAGATGAAGATCCACTTTTCTGATTGAGATACTTGTCAACCTAGAAAGAATGTTAGTTCCCCCAACATTGACATTTCAAATTCCTTCTTCATATCTGAAGCAAAGTTTACACTCAAAATTTGTAGATCACTTCCAAATATGATATCGTCTACATAGACTACAACAATGATCATATTTTTGTTTTAAAACTTTATGTATATATTATTGTCAGTGGCCCCTATTTTATATCCTTGCTGCTTTAAATACTTGTCAAGTCTAGAGAACCATGCTCTTGGAGCTTGTTTAAGACCATAGAGTGCCTTCTTAAGTTTGCAAACATAATCTCTATTTTCTGATAAGAGAAAACCTTCAGGCTGCTCAACATATACTTCTTCTTCAAGTTCTCCATTAAGAAATACAAATTTTACATCCATTTGATACACTTTAAAGTTCTTGTAGCACGCAAAATCTAAAAACATACTAATGGCTTCAAGTATTGACACAGGTGCAAATGTTTCTTCAAAATCAACACCTTCTACTTGAGCATACCCCTTGCATACTAATCTAGCCTTGTTCCTTATCACATGACCATCCTCATTGAGCTTGTTTTTAAAGATCCATTTGGTTCCAATAACATTCATGTCCTTAGGTCGTGGGACAAGTTCCCAAGTTTGGCTCTTCTCTATTTGATCAAGTTCATCATTCATAACTTTGATCCAATCCTCACTTTTTCAAGCTTTTTTAAAGGTTTTGGGTTCTACTATCGAAAGTAGTGCTTGTTCTTCATCATAAAACAATTTTCTCCTTATTTGAACACCTGGATTTTTGTTATCAATTATTTTACTTTCAAGATGATTCTTTTGAACCCGTTTGGATGGTGTTTTTGTGTTTGATCTGGGGGAGTATTCATTCTCTACTTTCTCTTCTTCTTCTTCTTGTTCTTCAAGAATATCTTCTTCTTGTAAACTGTCTTCTTTTTCTTCATCATCAGTTTCTTCAACATCCACACTTTCTTGGATTTGTATTCTTCTTGGTTTAGTGTCATCTACAGTTACATTTGCACTTTCTACGATCTTATGCAACCTTAGATTATAACATCTGTATGCCCTTTTAATTGAAGAATATCCAAGAAATATGCCTTCATCTGTTCTAGAGTCAAACTTCCCTAGATTATCATCATCTCTTTTTATGTAACATTCACTTCCAAAGACTCTAAAATATTTAACTGAAGCTAGTCTTCCAAACCATAGCTCATAAGGAGTTTTGTCACTATTTACTCTGAGTTGTCCTCTATTTTGTACATAGACAACTGTATATACTGCTTCTCTCCAATAGCCATCAGGAAGTTTTGCTTCATTTAGCATAGTTCTAGCTGCTTCTTGGAAAGTCCTGTTTTTCCTCTCAACAACTCCATTTTGTTGAGGAGTTTTTGGGGCTGAAAACTGCCTCTTGATTCCATGAGTTTCACAAAAATCATTGAATTCATTTTAGGTGAACTCACCACCATTATCTGATCTTAGACATTTAATATTGAGATTTGATTCATTTTCAACAAGTGCTTTGAAGGCTTTGAACTTCATAAGGCTTCTGATTTTTCTTTAAGAAATGCCACCCAAGTCATCCTTGTATAGTCATCAATTAGTAACATGAAGTAATGTTCACCTTGAAGTATTTTAGTCCTTGTAGGTCCGCAAAGATCAGTGTGAATTATTTCTAATGGCTGAGAGGTTGTATGCTCTTTGACCTTGAAGCTTGTTCTTGTTTTCTTCCCATGAAGACAATGTCTACAAATGTGGTTTGGTGGTTTTATGATCTTTGGTAAATTTCTTACAGCTCCCTTCTTACTAAATTTTATAACATTGTCAAAGTTCAAGTGTCCCATCCTTCTATGACATAGCAAACTTTCATCAATTTGACTCATATAACATTTTTCTTCATTTTATAAAATATACACATTGCTTGGAGTTCTCACAGCAATCCCAACAAGTTTACCTGAATATTTTATTCTGATTTCACACTTCTTGGAATCGAATATACATATGTGTCCTTGATCACATGTTTGGATCACACTTAAAAGATTAGGTTTCAAGTCCTTTACAAGAAAAACATTTTCAGCTTTCATCTTGTCTCTAAGAGCCATTGTACCCTCCCCAATTATTTTAGAGGATAGATTATCTCCAAAAGTGACCTTTCCTTTTTTATTTCTTTTTAGGCTTATAAATTTGTGTGGGTCTCCTGTCATATGTTTTGAGCATCCATTGTCCACATGCCATATATTTTGTTTTTCTGTTGCACATAGAGATATTGAACATTCCACATCTTCCTTCTTCTTCCAAACCTTCTTTTCCTCATTGCCTTGATATTTTGTGGTGTCATTTTTCATAGGAATCACTAGTTTACAATTTCTAGCTATGTGTCCTAGGTTACCACATTTGTAACATTCTATACTATAATTTTGTAGAGGAGCAAAACGGTTATAGCTTCTTCCTTTCGGATTGCTTCTAGCGACATTATTCTTATATAAAAGAGATTGTGATGTAATTTTTTTCCCAATAGGAGCATTTAGTTTACAATTTCTAGCTATATGTCCAAAATTGTTATAGGCATAAGGGAGAGGCAGCTATTGTTGTGCGGGAACCAGTAGTGGTCATGATTCTCGTCACATCAACCACCCTATTCTTGCACATGACAAAGTTAATTAAAAAACATTAAACAACATATTTTTGCACAGATATATATTATATTAAGTCCAAAATAGGAGTAAAAACTGATTGGGTCCCAGCTGACAGTATTCAGTCCATTTAATGCCAACATTAAAAACCATCCAGTCCAATTGAGAATCCACTCTGTCTTGCCATTAATTACAAATTAAATATAAAAAAACTCTCTCATACTCAATCTACTAAGTACATCCTGGGCATCACATCAGCCATCATGAACCACGACTGGAGAAGCAACAATCAAGCAGCAGGATCCAGTGTTCATCACCCATTACCACCTGCACACTGCAAATGGAAAGGAGGGTCAGCATTTGGTATAGAATTATTCAACAACTCACACATGCAACCTCAATAAATGCCCCAACCCACTGAAAAAATCAAATCACCCATTAAAATTCATAAAATCAAAAGGAGTTGCCAACCTCTACGAATGCCCAAAAGCAAAAATGCATTAAACTCTGCAAATACAAAAATCAAATCATCCATTAAACCATTAACTCAGCAAACAGAATTCGAACTGCCATCCTCTACGAATGCCCAAAAGCAAAAATGCATTAAACTCTGCAAATAAAAAAATTAAATCATCCATTAAACCCTAACTCAGCAAACATAATTCGCTGCCCAAGATCAAATCAAGATCAAATCAAGCATTGAACTCAACCAAAACAGCTGGCTAGCAGCAAAGAGCACATGGATCATGCAAACACAATTCTCCAGCCATTGGGTCGGTGCCAAATCAATCCCAGCCTCCCATTCCAAGAATTAACCCTGCAATCCATGTCATTTCCCCTATGCAATCTTTTTCAACATAAAAAAACTATAAACCAACCTCTTTGCACACAATTGAACCCATTTGCATCCATTCAATTCATCTAGCTTTCAAGCAGTGCGTGCATTTATCAGCCAGGACTCAGCCAAGCAGTGCGTTTATCAGCCAAGCAGTGCATTTATCAGCCAGGACTCAACCATCCATCAACAGCCCAAAGGTTGTGTGCACAGTGTCATCCATCCATCAACAACCCAGCACTGTGTGCACTGTGTGACAGGTATGTACAGTAACCTACCTGTTGTATTCGATTAACCATCTATTGAAATAAGCAAGCAGGAAAATGAGAATGATAAAAGCAACAAGTATATAATGGTTATCACTTCTTTCAACTTTGCTTAATATCCATAACAATATGAAAACTATCTTGAAAACTATTTCAATTAATTTTAATATCCATAACAATATGAAAATTATTTAAAATGGTGATGAACATCTTCAATGATTAAAACCACAAAATTTGTACAGTTCCATTGATATCCTGACTTTCGAAGCAGTATAGTTTACATAATCTCTATGCTTTTGTCAACACAAGTTTCATGGCAATAAGTGCAATAAAACCAAAATAGACTATGGAAAGAGTGAAAGCATCAGAGCAATTGATGATCAAACTTCTTATAATTAATAGTTCGGTGACATCTATGAATAATTCAGTAGCTAAAAAATGAGATCACGGACATTATATTAAGAGCCTCAGAACAGTATATCAACATACATACATGATAACAGTGTGATAGTAGTGTTACTCACTTCTCTTTAACAAGTCCACATTTTCTCAATTTTCAAACCTCCATTGTTAAGCAATTGACACAGTGAAAATTATTAAAACCACCAAAACTCCATACCAGACTCAACCGTTGCGTTACTCAATATTCCATCTTTTTCTGATTTTATCAATCACATTTCTCCAATCTTTCAAAACATGCTTCCCTAAAAAAATGGAATCCCTAGATAAGTGAAAGAATTTCATTCTTGTTTAGCATTGAAATCTAAAACATGAGCAATTTTGTGGATTTGTTTGTAATTCCATTGCATAAGGATCTATAATAATCACAGGTTAGTTATCTGGATGTTGCAAATTCTCATAGCCATGCCAAGAGTCAATATTGCACGTCGTACAAGGAACACAAGGAAGCGGGGTACCCAAATACAATGCACATCATCGGATGACGAAAGGGCCCGTGTTTCAAATGACAACATTGTTACAACAAATTCTGAGAATGGTCCCGTGGAAGATGTAGATGGTGTGGTTCCACCATCAATGACAGAGCCATCACCACCCACAGTTCCAGCATCGCCCATTCTCCCACCATCTTCCACAGTGCAAGGTGCCATTTCAACGAAGAAAATCAGTGCAATTAGAGGATGGACCAAAGAAGAGATGCTGGCTGCAATTGACGATGTCGAATTCAAGGGGTTTTCGGTTAGAGCAGCGGCCAAAAAACATGGGATTGCACCCACGTCAATCCATTACTGGATAAATGGCCTGACCCATACCAAGAGGAGAGGTCCTCTTACAGTCATGACTGAACAGGAGGAGGAGGAGGTAGTGGTGTGGTGCAAGGAGATGGCCGAATTGGGACATGGGCTAGAGTTGATACAAATGAAATCAACTGTTGCTCAAATCTGCCAGGGGAGGCCAAACCCATTCAAAGATGGGTTTCCAGGTAAGTCTTGGTGGGATGGTTTCAAAAAAAGGCATAGAGAGCTAGTGCTACGAACTGCAGAGAGCTTGGACAGAGATAGGGCATTGAATCTACGCCCCACGGTTGTTTCCAAGTTCTATGACACTCTTTCTTCTGCATATGAGAAACACTCTTACAGTCTAGACCATATTTGGAACTGCGACGAGACAGGGTTACAGGCAGGAAGGAATTGTGGCATGCGGGTCATTGCAAAGAGAGGGAGTAGGAATGTGCCGAAGATTCTACCCAAGAGCAGGGAGTGGATAACCATTCTATCATGTGTGAATGCAATTGGCTCAACAATCCCGGGGTTTTGTTTGTTTAAGGGAAAAACTCGGCTGCAAAACTATATCCAAAACTATGAACCTGGGGTGTGCATGACTCCACATCCCCATGCATGGATGACTAAAGAACTTTTCCTGAATTGGCTTTGCCACTTTGCAGCATCCGTACCAAGTGGTGTCTCGCCTGAAAACAGACACCTGTTGGTTTTAGATGTCCATGGCAGCCACATTGCTGTGCAAACCATCAAGGAGGTAAACAAGTTGGGCATTGACTTGTTAACACTTCCTACTCACACCACTCACAGGTTGTAGCCCCTGGATGTGAGTGTGTTTGGGCCTTTCAAGGCTTATTTCAGGTCGGAACGTGTTGCATGGATGGCTCAGAACCCAGGGGTAGAGGTAAAGAGGTTTGAGTTAGCTGAGCTTGCAAGCAAGGCTTTCAAAAGGGCTCTCACCCCCTCCAATATCAAGGCTGGCTTTAGGAGAACAGGTATCTGGCCATTGAATTATGATGCTCTTCTGCATGACACTGGGTGTAGCTGAGCATTTGATGTGGATGGCCAAGAAGCTGTAGCTGGCGAAGATCTTGAGGATGTCGAAGACCAGTTGGATGGCTAGCAAGAGGCAGATGCCGTGGACAACATCATGTCCCTTTCTCAAGGAAACTGCAAAGGAGTTGGTGCTTCTGATGATGATGAACAGGTCTGCGCTACACAATTCGATGACGATGCAGTAGAAGATAACATGGGGCTAGGTGGTCCAGCCGGCACACAAGTGGATTCTGGGACAAATATAAATGTGGTCGATGGTTGTCGCAGTCCAGGCAGCAATAATGACACATTAACAGTGCCAACCCAAGTATCTCAACCATCATGGATGGTAGAGGCCGTGATGAACTTGAACAGACACATTGGTGGTTCCACCAGCGATGAAAGCATGAACATGCCTTCGCAGCCAGAGGAGATTGTCCATTTTTATGTGTGATGGTTGGTTGGCAGAAGATCCTAGCATAGACAACGAGGATGCAGCTGAAGAATATACTGCAGCAGAAGAACCTCTCATAGCTGAAGAACCACTGCCAGGGAACACACCAAGGCTTGGCAGATTCCTAAAGTTGCCAATGGAGAGAGTGTCAACGCAAGGAAGGGAAGGACAGACAGACATTCTCCGATTGGGTCAGAGTTCACAACTGCTCACTTCAGAAGAGTACATGAGCCTCTTGGTTGAATTTGAACAAAAGAAACATGCTTTGCAGGAATTAAAACAAAGGAAGAAAGATCTTGCAAAGGAAAAGAAGGAAGCAAGGATGATTGTAGTTGGATAGCGGACACAGGAAAGGATTGCAAGAGAGGCTAATCGACAAGAAAAAGCGCACTAGAAGCAGTTGGCAAGGCAAGCAAAGGAATCGAGGAAGGTGCAACAGATGAACCAAAATAATGCATCACAAATGGAGGAAAGGAATGTGATGGCTGATACTCCAAGAACAACCAGTGAAAGGAACATGATGGAAGGATCATTAGAAGCGTTTGCAAGCAGTGCACGATTCTACCAGGATCTTATTAACATTCAGATACCCCGCTATAATCATGCAGGTTTACACCCCACCTCTAATCCTACTACTGCAGGGTCCCATCCTATGTTAGCTTATCCAACACTAGCAAATATTCCAGGGGTCCCATGCACAAGTCAGGCCTATGGCTATTCAATTCCTCCTTGGTTGCAAGGAGTAAATTGGCCTCAATCTGTTTCCACCAACCCCACCCTTCCTAATCAAACATGCTCAATAAGGTCACCCTACTTGTCTCAAGCTGGAAACCCTACAAGAAATGATGTGGGAGGTGACGAACCTCTTGAAGAATAGGGTATCCAGTGTCTAGACCAACCAAATGGTATTTTGTGATCAAGGTCATTTTCTTTTTGTGCAGCCCCAATCAAGCATGGTGAGGGCTTGATATAACCTAAATCCCAGTCATTGACATCTACTGCAAACAGAGGCATTGTTTTGATATCTACTTCAGACAGAGGCATTGTTTCGACATCTACTTCAGATAGAGTTATTGTATTTGTATTTCAGTACTATTACTATAAAGTGCAGTTGTTTTATTATAAATGAGCAGTTCTTATTTGTTTATGTTTGTTTCCATAAACAAGGAAGTTAACCATAACAAGGAAGGTAACCATAACAGTCACTCAAAAATCATAAATATTCACTCAAATATCTACTTATTTTGCAGCCTCAAACAGTAATATAAAGATGAATATCAAGTTCAAAAACATACTGCTGCAAAATTACCAGAAACACAACCAAAATCTTAATTGAACCATAATTGAAGCAGCATTCAACCAACAAACATTCACACTATATATACCAGTGAGCATAACCATAATTGAACCAACATTCAACCAACATTCACACTATATTTCAAATCCACAACATTTTCATATCCACGAGGGGCCATGCCAAACCGAATATCCACATCATCTACTTATTTTGCAGCCTCAAACAGTAATATAAACATGAATATCAAGTTCAAAAACATACTGCTGCAAAATTACCAGAAACATAACCAAAATCTTAATTGAACCAGCATTCAACCAACAAACATTCACACTATATATTACAGCGAGCATAACCATAATTGAACCATATATTACAGCGAGCATAACCATAATTGAACCAGCATTCAACCAACCAACTATTGAATTTCCTCTCGAGCATAAGCCTACCTTGTTGCTAAGAAATGGATGTGTTGTTGCTTGCTATTAGTTCTTCTTGTCTTCTTAATATCCTATGGATTTCATAAAATTCACATAAAGGACATCGACTAAGATGGGTGTGGTTGCCTACAGTTCCCATAATTCCCAATGGTTAGGCCAAAACCCCTTCTTGAATATATGGTGGTCCTAATTCCAAGGGAAACTTTGCAAATTGAAGCCCAATTCAACCCTTGTACCCAATAAATTCACAATGACCCTTATAACCAAATTTGAATAAAAAATATGTCTCAAGCAATTATGTAGCCAACTATCAACCTTAATGTAAACAACTCATTCATAAATAAGAATACAACAAAAGCAAGGGAAATATGCAAGGTTGCTTAAGTCTTATTGCAGCCTTTACTTCTTTTGCAGCCTCAAACAGTAATATAAAGATGAATATCAAGTTCTAAAACCTATGCTGCAAATTTTTCAAAATCTTATTGCAATATTGCTCCGAGTTACCACTAATCTACAATAAGCATATCCAGAATTCAACCAGCAAACTTTCACAATAAATTTCATATCAGCAACATTTTCATATCCCACGGAGCCATGCAAATTTCATTTCCACATCATTTAGAAACCTACTGCTGCAAAATGACCTAAATTAACAAAATCAAATTCATTTATCCACCCAATATTTGTCTGCCAAAACCAAACGCAAACATCATTCATCCACCCAATTGTGCATGCCATGCCAAAACAAAAAACCCCTCAACCACCACATTTGCAAAATTGTGACCGCATATGCCCAAATACACCTCAACCACCACATTTGCAAAATTGTGACTGCATATGCCCAAAAACGCCAAATATAAGCTGCAACTGAAAAATGCCAAATATATGCCCAAAAATGCCCAATATAAGCTGCAGAAAAACAAAGAATCCCATACGAAACCCTCCAAGGCCAACCCTAAACAACAAACAAGTATACAACTATATAATTACCCAAAGAGAAACCGGTGGAAGCCAATTCAGGCAAGTTGTTTATACCAGTTTTTCGGACCCTGTCCCAAGTTACAATCACGCACACAGAGCCAGAACCGTAGCAACTTCCTTAGAACCAGAGACACCCAATGGGGGTGTGAAAAAAGCGTTCAGTTCAGCAGCAACCGGAACCACATTACACAATCGCAGGCGGTTCAACACACCATTTTGCCAGGGCTTCACCACCATATAAAAATAGTAACGAGACAGGGTCCGAAAATCTAATCAACACTAACCCGTAATTGCACTTGCAAACTGCTAGACAAACCCAAGAAACCATAGAAAAGCTGAGGCAACCCTACCCGAGCCAAAGTGTTAACAAAAACTTCCATGAGGAGATGTGAAGTGTTAAAAAAACACTGTGGAAGTGTTAAAAAACACTGTGGAGAAGCTGGTAGGAAACCCCATGCATTGCAGGATGCAGAGCCGAAGGCCATCGAATATGCAGAGTTGAGGGACAAACACAATACAGACAGGCAAACACATCCAACCACCGAGAAAACGAGCCAAAGAGTTAATGACATCCATGAAGATACGTGGAGTGTTAATAAACACTGTTCAGAAGCTGGTAGGAAACCCTACCTGTAGCATGCCTGCCGAAGGAAGAAACCGCCGTCGCCAACCTTCACGACCCCGCAACCGGCACAGGAGGATGCAAACACCGCGACACTCAAGATCGCCAACACAGAGAGTTGTGCACCAAGGAGAACACTCGCCGAACGAAGCCACCGGCCGAACAAGTCTGCAAACCATGCGAACCGAACCACAAGAGGAGAAATGCCGACCAAAACGGAGACAAGGGCGCGAGTCAAAGGGTTCCGTGGAGCTTCGTCAACAACACGGAGGTGTTCAACCATAGACGCAGGCCTGCGCGGGCAATGGAGCCTCAAGGGACCACTACCGGGGTGCCGAAACAACCACACACCGGACCCAAGCAACATTACACAGGGTGGTAGAGCAACCCGGACAAAATGGGATAATGGAAACCCTAAACCCCACAAAAACCCTAAAAACTTACCTTTGCATGTGCTGGACACGTGTCGGCATACTTTGGACTGTTGTCGTACAGTGAACGTGGATTGCCGAGTGTCCGTTGACGTGTTCGCGTGGACCCCGCACCACAATTGGTGTCCCTCCCCTAACAATTTCCCAAAAAGAGTTGTTGATGTATGCTTGGCACATTATCTGTCCTGCTTGTCATATCCAGTGGTCAAATGCACCTTGGACCCCTAAATGTATAGGTTGACCAAATAAACTGAGCACAATATGTCCACTTTGTCTTAACAACATGCTTTGTTGGTCCACATGTTTTGAGCATGATGTGTTCACATCAAATTGTATAAATGACAAATCGATTTAGTGAAATGGTGTATGAAATGTGTCTTGGTCTGAGGAAGGAATTGGAACTGAAGAAAATTGAAGTGAACAGAGCATAGGCGCATTTGGTGTTGAAGAAGCTCTACATATGGAAACTACAATCAAAGAAATGAAAATTTACAGTGATACTTGATACTACTTTGGATATTGCAAGCTGTAAGGAGGAAAATCTTTAATTTCTAGGAAAATGACTTACTTTGATATGGGATCTTATGGAAGCTCTGGATTGCAGGCACTGGATCTTGTTCCTTATTGGTGTTGCAGGAACTGGGCTTGCTCTTCTATCTCATGTACAATTTTCAGTATATTTACATTCACTCTGAGATCGCAAGGGTTTTATCTTCCATGCAATAAATTGGAAAGATTGTGTTGAACACAAAGACACTGGTACACTCTCAACGCTGAAATGATTCAATTCTTAGGGAGAAGAAGTTACATGTTACAATTTTTGGGTATATAATTACAAAGTGGTGAAATCACAAGAAATCTCCATTGATTTAAATATCTGGGCACTTGACTCGTAAGTCAAGTTTTGGAGATGAAATAAAATAGAGTAATGAAGAAGGAATACAGAGTGTTGAGTTAGAAAATGAAACTTGATGCAAGATTGAATGCAGTTTCTGGTTATAGAATTAGCCCATAAAAAAGAGTGTGAAAATAGCAGAGCAACCTAGTTACAGCTCTGCATAAGATCTAATAAGTTGTAGTCCTAAATAGCTAAGCAGAGGATTGGTGTCCTCAACTTCTAGATAGGTTGGTGCCTGATGGTGTAATTTGATGCTTACACAAGAGGATTGGTGTCCTCATCTTTCAACTAGCTTGAAGCCTACTGATTTCAAGTTGGAGCTTGCAGAATTGTGATTTGGTGTTCATAAGAGGATTGGTGTCCTTACCCTCACAACAGGTTGGAGCTTGATAACTATAGGTTGTATTCTGTAGAAGTGTAGGTTGGTGCCTATAGAGGATCGATGTCCTCATAGGCAATTGCATGTACATTGTAACAAATTGGTATTTGTTCGTGAAGCATTTCAAGTGGTTTTCTCACGGTTTGGGTTTCCGCTTTAATTTCTAAGTACTTTGATGTGTTGATTAATTCCCGTGACATGATTTTGTTCAGTATACTCTTGATATGATTGCCTAAAATTATAAAAGAAAAAGTGTATGAAGCAATTATAGGTAAAAATTATTAAAATTGTCTAGTATTGATTAAACCCCCGCCTCTTAGTGCTGTTGAATATCTCAACAATTGGAATCAGAGCAGGTTCCTTCAGGCAGTTTTACCACTGGAAGGAAGATATCTGTAGTATACATGGATGGGAAATAAAATTTCTCCAAGAATGAAGCACCACTATTTGATGGAACCAACTATGCTTTCTGGAGAATTATAATGAAAGTATTCATAATGGCACAAGGGTTTGATTTCTAGAGCTATGTAGTGAATGGATACAAAGTACCAAAGACTCCTCCAATAGAAGCAATTGGAAAAAGTCTTTTTGAAAATAATGCCAAAGCAATGAATGTTATAATATCTAGTCTTTCAGGCTTTGAATCTGTAAAATTTATGCATTGCAACTCAGCTAAAGAAATTTGGGATAAGCTTCAGAATGTATATGAGGGTGATGACACAATTAAGCAAGCTAAGATTCAAACACATAGAGGACATTTTGAGAGCTTGAAAATAGATGAATAAGAGAACATTGCAGCCTGCATTCTCCATGTAGAGGATATTGTCAACACCATCAGAGGCTTGGGTGAAAAAATTGAAGAATCACTGGTTGTACAAAAGGTCTTAAGATCACTACCAAGAAGATTTGATGCCAAAGTTTCATATCTGGAAGAAATAAAATATCTTGGATATTTGAAAATTGATGAACTACATGGCATATGAAATGTGAACAGGGCAAGAGAAAACATCTAGAAGGGAGGAAACATTCAAATCCTCAAGGAAAGCAAAAAAACGGAAGACATCTCAAGTGACATCTCCAATTATGAGTCTGATGCTGAGCAAGCTAATTTCATAAGAATTCTCAAGAAGGGAACCGAAAAACATAGAGGTAAACTCCCTTTCAAATGTTTCAAGTGTGTTGAAGTAGGACACTATGTTTCCAAATGCCCCTACAGTGAAAATAGAAACAACGATAACAAAGAAGACTATGGCTTCAAAGAAAGAAAATGGGATAAGAATTGAAAGAACATGTAATTCCAAAAGAAAAAGAAGAATCTCTACTCTAAAGAGAACAACTACTCCTCTACGGAAAGTGATGAAGACATTGAAGATGAAATTCTCTTCATGTTCCAAGAAACTAACTCCAACACAAATGAAAACAAAGACAAAATTGAAGAAATTGAAGAAAATTATGTTGAAGAAGTTGATCTTCAAGGAGAGTTGATCTGTGTCCTAGATGAAATAGAAAAGATCATAAGAAATAATAGGCTATTAAATGAGGAAATGTCACACAACTCTGATATGAAATCTCAATTAGAATATTAGAAGAAAATTGAAGAGGAAATAAAAATCCAACTACAAAATAGAGAAAAATATTATGAAAGACTTGAAGATGAGAATGCTGCCCTAAGAAAGGAAATTGACAGAATTACAACCCAACTGAACAACAGTTTAAAATTTGAAAGGAGTTCGATGATGTTAGAGAATATCCTCAACTACCAAATATCACCACTCGACAAGACTAGAATTGGTTACGAGACCAACTCTAGATTATAGAAAATTGAAGAAGAACACAAGAGTTGTGCTGTTGTCCTGAAAAATCTGATCAAACAAGAAGAAAGACAACAATGACCAGCATAAGCCTCCTTTCATCCACAAGAATAATGAACTCATAAAGGTGATGAAACCAAGAATACCTATTAGAAACATGTATTAATATCTCTTTCTTGGCAATTGTTTTTCATACAATAATTTTAGGCACAAGGAGATAAACTGTAGAGAATATCCGAGAAATTATCAAAGGAGAAATGGAGGTATGTACAATGCCACAAAGAACAATTATGTGAACAACAAATTCAGAAATTCTCTTGATAAAATAAACATAAATTCTTTCGCTCCACTACTTAACTACAGTCTTGAATGTTATAAATGCAATAATTTGGGTCATAAATCCCACAACTGCAAAATTTTGATACGACCTCCCATAGAAAAACATACTCCTATCAGTCATAAGGAAGAGACCACAGAAATCTAGAAGAAGAAAAAAGAGAAGGAACTTAGGGAGGAATGTGATTTAGTACTGTATGCCCAGAACAAAGGAATCTATTGGTACATAGACAGTGGATGCTCAAAACATATGACTGGTGATCAAAACAAATTCCTTGATCTACAAAAGGAAAATGGAGGAAGTGTTACCTCTGGATACAATGTATTTGCCAAGATAATTGGGAAAGGTAAAGTCATCCTTGGAAATCAGAAAGGCACAACAGAAAATATTATGCTAGTTGAATATCTAAAGCATGATCTTCTAAGTGTCATCCAGCTGTGTGACCAGGGACACACACTCCTCTTCAATTCCTAGGATTGTGAAATGAGAAAAGAAGATACAGGTAGGTTGGTCACAACAACAACTAGAAATCCAAGCAATGTGTACATCCTAAATGAAATTGAAATTGAAGAATGTTTTATGGGACAGATTGATGAAAGCTGGTTATGGCATAGGAGAATGGGACACATTAGTTTTGATAACTTGGTGAAAGTTAGAAAAAACCAAGCAGTAAGAGCTATGCCAAAGATTGCTAAACCTTCAGATCTAGTTTGCAGGAATTGTCAACATGGGAAGCAAACAAAATTAACCTTCAAAATCAAAGAATATTCAACATCAAGACCATTGGAAATTGTTCACACTGATCTCTATGGGACTACTAGATCAAATTTTTTGCACGGTGACTATTACTTCATGTTGCTTATTGATGACTATACAAGAATGACTTGGGTGGATTTTCTCAAACAAAAACCAACGAAATTTGAGAAGTTCAAATCATTCAAGGCATTGGTTGAAAATGAAACTGATGTAAAAGTCAAATGTCTAAGATCAGACAATGAAGGAAAATTTGTATTAAATGAGTTTGATGAATTATGCGAGACTCATGGAATAAGGAGGCACTTTTCAGCTGTAAGAACACCTCAAAAGATGGGGGGGCAAAAGTAAAAACAGATATGTACAATAAATTTCCAGAACCGTCTTAAATGAAGCTAAGTTATCAGATATATTTTTGAAAGAAGCAATTGACATAGATCTACACTCTGAATAGAGGACAACTTCAAGTCAACAGTGATAAAACTCCATATGAGTTATGGACAGGCAGGTCATCTTCTGTCAAACGCTTCAAAGGTCTTTGGGAGTAAGTGATACATAAAGAGATATGATGAAAACCTTGGTAAGTTTGATTCAAGATCTAATGAAGGCAATTTTATTGGCTACCCCATTCAAAGAAAAGCTTATTATTGTTACAATTTGAGATTAGATAAAATTGTGGAAAGTGAAAATGTTAGAGTGGATGATGAAAAGCTTGAAAGGATCAAGACACGATTAAATAAACAATTAGAAGAAACAAGTTGCAGTGAAGAACATGAAGAAAATGAGGAAAGAGACTAAGCAGAAGAAGAGACTCCCTGGCAAGATAAAAATACTCCTCCAAGGTATGTGTTATCAGTCAGATTGGCACTTAGTTATTGGTAATAACAATGAAGGTGTTCAAACAAAGAGACAATTAGCAAAATATGCAAATATTTCCCTGTTGTCTAAAATAGAAACCAAGAGCTTTGAGGAAGCTAGAAGAGATGAGAGTTGGGTTGATGCTATGAATGAAGAATTAGATCAGATTGAGAAAAACCAAACCTAGGAGCTAGTTACTCGACCAAAAGACACGAATGTAATAGGCACTTAGTGGGTTTTCTGAAACAAACTAAATGAGGATGGACAAGTAGTGAGAAATAAGGCAAGGCTGGTATGTAAATTCTATGCTCATGTTAAAGGTGTTGATTTTGATGAAAATTTTGCGCCATTAGCTAGACTAGAATCCATTAAAATGTTCCTGGCATTCGCATGATACAAGAATTTCAAAATCTATCAAATGGATGTAAAATCAACATTTCTAAATGGAAACTTGGAAGAGGAAATATTTATTGAGTATCCCGAGGGATTTCAAATTTCAGAAAACCAAGATTATGTGTGCAAACTAAAGAGAGCTCTCTATGGTCTTAAGCAAGCTCCTAGATCTTGGTACTCAAGGCTTGACAAGTACCTACAGCATCAAGGTTTCAAGAGAGGAACTGCATAAAGTAATATTTATACAAAGAAGAAAATTGAAATATGATTGTCATTGTGGTATATGTAGATGATATCATATTTGGGAGTAACTCTTATGGTTTGAGTCAAAAGTTTGTGAAAGACATGCAAAAAGAATTTGAGATGTCCATGCTTGGTGAGTTGTCCTTCTTCTTAGGTCTGCAAATCTCTCAGTCAAACAAAGGTATATTTATATCTAAAAAAAAACACCAAGAAGATGTTAAGGAAGTTCAAATTGAATATTGCAAGGTTGTCAATACTCCCATGATTACAGGCTGCAAGTTGAGCAAGAATGATGAATCACCAGAGGCATATCATACCATATATAGTTAAATGGTTGGTAGTATTTTATATGTGACTGCATCAAGGCCTGATGTTATGCAAGCTTTTGGACTGATTGCAAGATTCCAATATGCACCAAAAGAGACACATTTGCGTGTAGTCAAAAGAATCTTCAGATATTTGAAAGGCACAATGGACATTGGACCATGGTATCCAAAAAGTGAATATTTTACCCTAACAACATACACTAATGCATATTGAGTACGTAGTGTTGATGACCGAAAAAACACAAGTGGAGGAGCATTCTTCTTAGGCAGTTGTCTAGTATCATGGTTGAGCAAGAAACAATCTTCAATCTCCTTCTCCATAGCAAAAGCTGAGTACATTCCAGCAGCATCTTGTTGCACACAAATCCTTTGGATTACGCAAACACTATAATATATTAAGGTAGAATACAAGCATCCCATTCCTATACTATGTGACAACACCAATGCTATAAGAATTTCCAACAATCTTGTCATGCACTCAAAAACAAAACATATCCCAATCAAATACCATTTTATGAGGGAGAAATTCAACGATAAAATTGTTAAGGTGGAATATGTTCATACGAAGGAACAAATTGTAGACATGTTTACCAAGCCTCTTCCTAAGGATGCATTTAAGCACCCCAGATAGAAATTAGGGGTACAACCAATCCCCAAGTAAATGCACCATTTTTCCTTCATGTCAAAGGGGGAGAGAAAGAAGAAAAATCAGAGGAGCATACAATCAGGGGGAGTAGAAATAATAAAAACCAAAGGAGTATATAGTCAAGGGGAGCATGCATCACTGCAAAAAGGAAAATGTGTTGCCATTAATGACAAAGGGGGAGATTGTTGGAAATTGTCATTGATGTCAAGTTGTTTGCAGAAACATGAGTGTTGAGGAATCAATTCGTCCAATAGTGAGAAGAGAAAGAGACAAAGTATTGAAGGGAATGAGTTGGTGAAGATAAATTGGGTAGAAGGCACCCAATCTCTGTGTAGTCGAGTTCAATCTTAAGAAAACTATTCCTAATCATTGAAGAATTATGCCTGCATAACACTAATAAAATGCACACAACCATGGATAAATATGCTCGCCAACCTAAGTAATATGCCCACCAACCTAAGTAAAATTCTCACCAGTCTCAGAATATGCATGCCCAGTCTAAAATGCACACAGCCATGGATAAATATGCCGTCCAACCTAAGTAAAATTCCCACCAGTCTCAGAATATGCATGCCCAGTATTTCACACTCAGAACATAGGATCTAAGTCACTTCAAACCTCTTCTTATGGCCATGATGAGTATCAGATCAACTGGAAATTCTCTCAATTACTACAATGGGCCCACATCTCTTACCGATTGATTTTGAAATTGTGGTGTTCAGTTTTGCATTGGAGGGAAAAAGAGTTTCTTGTATGACGACCAAGACAAAAAAAAATTGTTGAGCAGAGAGTGTGCCCACAAATAAATCGTGATATTAATTCTCTTCACTGTTTGGTTCTGCAATGACTTAATCTCCATCACCGATTGGGTTCATGCCAAATTCAACTATGTGCTTTGTCCTTTACATTTGGTCCACATGAATTCTTACAAAGGAAAATCAAGAGTGAGAATGCCCCTTGGATCCCTAAATGAACATGTTAGCCAAAGAAAGCGAGCACAATATGTCCACTTTGTCTTAACAACGCGCTTTGTTGGAACCAAATATTTGACCATGATGTGTCCACATCAAATTATATAAATGACAAATCAATTTAGTGAAATAGTGTACGAAATGCATCATGGTCTAAAGAATAAATTGAAACCGAAGAAACTTGAAGTGAACATAGCATAGGAACATTTGGTGCTGAAGAAGTTCCGCGTGTGGAAAGAAAAATCGAAGAAATGAAAAGGTACAATGATACTTGATACTACTTTGGATATTGCAGGCTGCAAAAAGGCAGATATTTAATTTCTAGGTGAATGACTTACTTTGATCTAGGATCTTGTGGAAGGTCTGGATTACAGGCATTGGATCTTGTTCCTTATTGGTGTTGCAAGAACTGTGCTTGCTCTTCCACGATGTGTACAATTTTCAAAGTATATTTACATTCACTCTGAGACTACAACAGTTTGCTCTTCCAGGCAAGAAATTGCTAATATTGTGTTGAACACATATGAATGCTAGTAAACTCTCAACACTAAAGTGATTCAGTTCTTAGAGCGAAGAAGTTACAAGTTACAATTTTTGGGTACATAGTTACAAAGTGGTGAAACCGTAGGAAATATCCATTGATTGAAATATATTGGCACTTTATTCAAGTGATTTTTTGAAGATGAAATAAAACAAAGTAATGAATAAGGAATACATAGTGCTGAGTTAGAAAATGCAACTTGATGCAAGATTGACTGCAGTTTCTTGTGATAGAATTAGTTTAGAAAATAGAGTGTGGAATATCACAACAACCTAGTTACAACTCTGCATCAAATCCAATAAATTTTAGTCCTAAATAGCTAAACGAGGATTGGTTTCCTCAGCTTCAATACAGGTTGGTGCCTGATGGTGTAAGTTGATGCTTACACAAGAGGATTGGTGTCCTCATCTTTCAACGAAGTTGAAGCCTATTGATTACAAATTGGAGCTTGTAGAATTGTGAGTTGGTGCTCATAAGAGGATTGGTTTCCTTACCATCTCAACATGTTAGATCTTGATAACTACAGGTTGTTGTCTATAGAAGTGTAGTTTAGTGCCTAGAGAGGATTGGTGTCCTCACAGGCGGTTGCTTGTACATTGTAACAAATTGGTATTTGTTAGTGAAGCATTTCAATTGGTTTTCTCCTAGTTTGGATTTCCACTTTAATTTCTGAGTACTGTGATGTGTTGATTAATTCTTGTGATATGGTTTTGTTCAGTATACTTTTCATATGATTTCCTGAAATTATAAACTCAAAAGTGTATGAAGCAATTAAAGGTAAAAATTGTTAAAATTGTCTAGTATTGATTCACCCCCCTTCTCAGTATTGTTCAATATATCAACACTTACCTTGGATCAAGATTGTCCATATTGTATATTGTTCAAAATATTTTCCAATAGGGTAAGGAAGGAATTAAAAAAACCCACCAAATCAGTTTTAACTCATATGCTCTATAACTATCTCCAAACAAATCTCATAATGAGAATCCCACTAGTGTTTGACATGGGGAAACAACTTCAGGAGTACAAAAGTAATCTTATCACTTTGGAAAATTTATGAATATAGAATAACCCTTCGAAATTACTTCATTTTAACTATTCTTGCATCATTGTTCGGAGTCCTCAAAGGAAATGTGAAAAAATATCCTTCATATCATTCCTCTCTTGCTTGAGGGATTCCTAGAGCAACAACTTGATAGGATCTCTTGCTCCATAATATTTCTTTCCATCCACCATGTGAGGACACTTGTACCCATGAGGAATTTCATCTAAAGGCTCATACGGCTTGAGTCCTAACTTTAATTATCTTAACCTAGTGGGGGACATGTACAAAATAAATTATGACAAACATATTGCTATGATACCACTCATATAGATTAATTTGGTAATAGAATGAAAGAAAACATAATATTGTAGAAAGGAACACAAGATATAGTAATGAAAGATAATTATTACAATTAAAACCAACTTCTATGAAGAACCAATTGTGAAAAATACTACAATGTACATAACAATACATAGTGGGTAGAATGGTTATAACTTATCTCTTAGAAGAAATGTGATAGCTACACTCATTTAAAAAAGACCTTAATTAGGAGGATAAAACTCAATTTTGTTACAGTATTAAAAATTAATCATAGATTGCACAAAGACTAAAGTACAAAAACCTAAATATAGGGGATGACATTGTGAACTAAAGGTGGCCACAAAATATGAGTTGGAATGTTACCTTCCTAAGGCCATAAATTTTGCATACAAAATCTTATAAATTAAATCAATAACTCGTTGGAAATATCTTGGTGATTTCTATCCTTATGATTGCATTCAAAGAATTACTTCTATAATTTTTTGCCCTGAAAATATGGGAAGGGCCCAAAAATTGTCAAAATCAAGACCATTTTTGGGATGGCCCAAAACGACCACATATATAAAAAAATAACCCTTATTCTACCCATGCATATGGGTAGGTTATATTCCTCCTCATTAAAAAGGTCCAACAAGCATAAAATCCTAAGCTACCATTGTACAATAAAGAAAATCCTTGTGCATTCATAACATTTGTGTTGAAATGAGTTCATGTTGATTGTTTTGCGTAGCACAATGAGCCCACCTCTCAACTGGCTAGGCACTCCCTTTTTGCATTGAATGATTTAAAGAAAATCCTTGTGCATTCATAACATTTGTGTTGAAATGAGTTCATGTTGATTGTTTTGCGTAGCACAATGAGCCCACCTCTCAACTGGCTAAGCACTCCCTTTTTGCATTGAATGATTTCACTTAGTAGTTTTCTAAGATACTTCTCCACACATTTTTAAGGTACCACAAACAATACCCACCCACATACAACAATACCATATGCAAGAATGTGAGTTCATTTTTTTTTGTTTATTGATAAAGGACTCAATATACATTTTTATTGTTATGATTCATGCACTCTATTATACCGGGTTGGTTAAAGCATTTTTATAGGGAAGAAGAGACCAATATTTAAGTATCCTTTCCTACCATTTTAAAACAAAAAGGGAGGGAAAATAGGTCTTTTGAAAAGTGAAATTCGTAAATGGGAAATTACTAAAAAAAAGTGTAGGGAAAATAGGCTTTTTGAAAAATGAAATTGGTAGGGAGTGGGCTGTTGAAAAGTCAAAGGGAACTTTTTAAAAGTGAAAAAAAACAAAAAAACAAAATTTGAATGTGACAAAGAGTCTTTCTTTTACTTAGGAAACTTCTTTTTATTCCATTTCTTAGGGGAGAGATATTGTTTTCCTAAGGTTTCTTTTGAAATAAGGGGTTAAACATATTTTTTATATACCATTTTTTTGGACCTTCACACTTCATGCACCCCACTCATGCACACTCTGCAACTTATTACTATTTGCATAGAATATAATTGTCTTGATGGTTGACTTTGAAGAAGAAGAATTTATTTGATAGTCTTGTGAGCAAGATGAGATGCTCCATAAATGTTGTGAGAATAAGGGTGTTGTTACGGAGAAAAACTTCCTATGGCTTGGGGTAGACCACAACAGACAGATGACTACCAGAAATCAACCCAATTCCCAATGTATGCTATATAAATGTAAATGCTAAGAAGTGGAATAAAATACCAACATTCAACCAGACGTCTGATGAAGATCCCCGTTGAGCTTTCGAATCAACACACTTAAATCTGCAGTCCCCCATGCAATGGAAAACTCGCAAGTAAAGGAGCGAATCCTTCACAAGATATGGAAGAGTTTGGTAGGTGAACATAAATGGTTCACAACAACTAGAATCAATGTATGCAGACTCAAGCTATGGCAGAAATCCAATAGATTTTCAATGCTCTCTCTTTCTCCTCCTTCCATGCACCATAAGAGCTCAATATATAACCCTCCAAAGGCAAGTGAAAGGTGGAATCGAGTTGTTTCGAGATAGATAGAGGACCAAAGGTCACAATGGCCACTTTTTGGAGTGAAAAATAGAGTTTTTTTACTATTATTTACCAAAACGTCTATGTACGCCGGCTGTAGTTATGCAGCCTGCGTATACGAGAGGTGTACTGAAGTAGCTCATGTACAGGAGGAAAAATAGGGAAACAGGGTTTCAAGGAGAACCACAAGTATGGTTTTGAGTCTATAAATAGGTAAGGGAAGGCAAAGAGTATGAATGCTCACTAGGTGGAAAAATACGGTGTAACATATGCCCCCTAATGTGTGAGGTCAGAGAAGGTACTATGATGGCCTAAATACATTATGAATCTCAGAAGTGGAGTGATGGAGACACAAATGGAAGGAGTATCCCACTCGTCATATTACCATGATATCTTTGAATACATATCGGTACAATACATAGAAATCTGATACAATGGCCATGAATAGGAAGTATATAGTGAATACATGTCATGAGTGGTCATAGCCATGACCCATATACAGTAAGATATGGTCTCCTGCTGGAGAGGAAACAACTGATGCAGACTGAAGGTACAAACTGCTGATGTATGAGAACAATCTCCCATAGGTACAATCACGATCACCAATAGCATATTGAATGCCACTGAAGTCCGGGGTCTTCTACATAAATCATCTACAGTGCATGACCTATCAAGCGAATAAAGGTGTTGACGTCGAACCTGATGTGGCATCGTCTGATTACTGGTCATTGATGTATACCATTAACAGACGTGAGATAACCCACCAATAATGAAAATGTGCATCAAGGCAGATAGTACATTCACCAAGTGTGAATAGAGGTGTTGAGGTCGAACACTTGATGAATCCATTGATCAGGGGACATTGATGAATTCCCAATCTATCGATGGCGAGAGAACCTACCACTAATGACTGCAAGCCTCAAGGTACTCAATAGACTCTAAATCTCGATTTCAGAATAAATGAGTTGGAGTTGACAAAATGAGACTCGCTGGAAGGAGGGAATTAATGGTTCCCCCATCAACCAGCATGAGGTAGCAGCTACGCTGAAATATTCGGAAGAACTCGAACTAATAGATCAAATTGTAAGGCATGGCCGACATGCAATAGTCAAGAGATCTAAGGAGTGACCGACTCTGGTTTCAAGACTTCCTTTGAACAAGAGCATGAGCAGATGGATAGACTCAGGCAGCATAGACTCAACACTGGATACTGACAATACTTTGCGACACATGAGGCATCAACAAAGGCTCCATAATGACTGGAATCTTAACCAGCCGGTGGAATAAGATCTAAGAAATGAGTACAGCTCCCTAAGGTCCTACTAATGTCCCAACTCATGATATGGGGTGGAGACGAATGCTCTGTTCAAAGGCGACACAACAACTGCCAATAGAAGGTAGTAACAATTTTCCCGTCCGACTTTTTAAGTTATATGATTTTTTTTGTCTTTTTCATATTCTAAAGCTTGAAAAAGAATAAAATTGCTTATGGTACAAAAGTGAGGGAACGAATGTCAAGGGTAGGAAAACTAGTTCCAAGCAGGGGAACATACCTATGCTCAATGCAAGGAAGCATGTGCAATATGTGGACACTCGGGGGGTGTTCCCTCAAGGTAAGGGTCATCAAGCTGTGAAAGATAAATTAAGGCTTTGCTTGGATCTGAAGGCAAAGTGCTCAGGCACATGGCTAATAACTGAGAAAACGAGAGCCGACACAAGGATCAAAGGCAAGCAGGATAATGCAATGCATTCACAACTCGACATAAAAGGGGAGTCCTTTTTCGTAAAGTCAGTCTCCTCACCCGAAAAAGTGTAAAACAATGAGAGAAGAAATCTTCTATTCACGCATGACTAGAGTATACCTTTATCGTAATTAATCCACAAAGGTCCAGAAAAGGGGTAAACTTATACCTAAGTGGATGTCGCTTCAAATCCTTTAATGAGTCTGAAATGACAAGTATACTCGTGACCTCCTTACTGTTTTTAAAGAGCTCAAAGGAGAGATGGAAGAATGCTCGTAATGGGAACAGACGAGTGTCAGGGATATGCGAGACTAGTTCCAAGCATGGAACAAAGCTATGCATAATGCAAGGAACATGAACAAGATAAGGACACTCAGGGGGTGTCTCCTCGAGGTAAAGGATGTGAAATCACAAAGGAAAAGTGATACATAGATTAACGAAAATGAGATCAGATATGGAGGCTTATATAATGAGCTAAAAGCGTGGAAGCCGACATCAGGCTCATTAGCGCAAGAGGGATCAAAATAAATGCACATGCGACTTAAACACAAAAATGAGAGCCTAATCAAGGATAGCCAAAAATATATGAGAAAGAAAGATATGAGGCTTCTTTTCAAAGTCATGGTAAATCTAAAAAGGATCCTGAGCCTATGACAAAAACTTAGCATGGGAACCAAAATTGCGTAAGGGTGTTGACTAGGGTGACCCATGTTAGGTAGGCTCTGTTGTCGGACTGGTGCACAATGCATATAAATATGGCTAACACACACCAATGGCCAACAGGTTCGACCCTATGGCGAATTCAGATGGTAAAAGGTTCAAATGCATCATAACAACGGGGAAGCCTAAACCTATATGCAAGGTTTCGAATATACCCGACATGATTGAACAAAGTGTCTAAAAGGACTAGTAAGCAAGTATAAGTCCAGCTAAGAATCCTATCTCCAAGAAACATTAGTACCAAGATCATATCTAAAAAATATGTAAAGAAAGATCCGATACAAGTCACTATGGTAGAAATACTTTCATCTTGCTCAATAAGATCAAGGTTGGGAAAGAAATAAGATCTATGATGAAGGTCCTCCCAAGGCTTGTCATTGCCATTCATGGCCTTGATGATGGATTCATCTGAAGGTAAAGTACCATCAAGGCAGTCATGTGAACAAGATGAGTCGACTTCACATCCAGGCAGCATAACTGGATCTTCTTCCTCTGTCCCTAAAGAAGAGAGATCTGGCTCTGTAGTGACTTGTTGAATATCACGATAAGAAAGCTCAGCTGCATACAAGGGCATAACCATTTTGATGTGTGAAGAGTCTCTCGATGGGGAACTCATGGAAGGTAGATTCCATGGATCACTGAAGTACGATGTTTGGAATGATACATTATTCAACGATGAAGGAGCATCATTGGAGATGGTTCCTATAAGGGAGATTGGTGCGGAAAAATCAAAAGATCCCATCAAGGAGGAATACAAACTTACACCAACATTCTCAGTTGTTGGCTGAGAATTTTCAATCTGAGGAACTACAATTCCTGGTGATGCTACGGGACTGGAACTAGTAAAATCTAGTTGATCAATGGTCACAATCTTGCCTTCGTGGGGAAAATAGATAACTCTGAAAATTGAGGACACGATCGCTCTCATAGCGTAGATACAATTACGACCCAGTAAAAGGTTATAGTCAAGGGGAGCATCGACCACCTCGACCTCTATAGGCACGAATTTCCCACCCAAGTGGACCTCAAGGGAGGGGAGAATACCATGCGGCCTGAACAAACGACTATTTAATGCAGTAAGCATGGTCATAGACTTCGAAAATGGAGGAGAGTCGAGAGCCTTCCAACAAG
Source organism: Larix kaempferi (assembly GCA_027924585.1). NCBI lineage: Eukaryota > Viridiplantae > Streptophyta > Pinopsida > Pinales > Pinaceae > Larix > Larix kaempferi. The sequence goes on along the minus strand of BSBM01000535.1, from coordinate 2,381,729 downwards.
ATAAAGACATTACTGAAGTGGAAGCACCTTTGTCAACCACAGTAAGCTTAACAATCATTTCTAGGAACCTAACATGAACCTGGAAAGCCACATGATAAGGAAACCGAGGTTGAACATCAGTAGTGTCAAACTTGATGACATTTGGGATACATAGATCTTGGACTCCCAAAGCACATAAAAGGGTGTTCCTTTGTGAAAGACAAGCCTGGAGAACCTCGAGAGCTGACATAGCACACGGATTCTGGCCTAGATATTCCACAATTGAGTAGTTCTAGGAGGCTCGGGCATTAGGATTGTGCGCCGAGCGCTTGAGGACACCTTTCGGTATCCATGGTATAGAGTTGGGCTTCTTGATATGAAATGGAGTCTCAGGTGGAGGGGGCTCACTCCCCAAAGAAGGTTGTGGAGCTCCATAATCACGCGAGCGAGTAGCAACACAAACCTCAGATTTAACCATGTTAACGCATCCAAAACCACCGTCATGCATAATAGAAGTCAAAGTTTCAGCAGTCCCATAACCGGCGATGGAAGCACTAGAAGCCATATTTTGATGGTGAGGAATGGGATCCTTCGACACAGTTGGGATCTGTGCAATGTGCTTCGATGCTTCTTCCATACGAGGACACATAGGTGTAAGGTGACCTTCCGAGCAAAGTTTACAAGGAAACTTCACTTTACGTCTAGGCTTGTGGTCCCCACCAGCATTTCTGCCATCCAAAGGAGGGTTAGCATTTTCTTCTTGGGGTTATTCCTATTGTTCCCACTCCTATGGTTATTCTTCCCCTTCTTTTTCCCACCAGGTTGCTGGTTACTGGATGGGTTCGCCGATTGTATAGAATGTACATCGGACGACTCAGTGGAAACAGATGAGGCGTGAGCCTGTCCGGGGGTAGATTGGTTAATAGACAGATTCTGCATCTGATTCGTAACCATATCTACATGGCGAGCACTTGTGGAACCAACTATGCCATCGACATGCGGTCCAAGAGCATGATTGGGCTCATGTCTTGATTGTGGTGCATCAGGTATAATGTCATACAAAATCCCATATTGAGCATAGACTAGGTCTAACTGCTGGGCTTTAAAAATGGCTTCTTCCTCAGTCATAATTTCGGACAATGAAACATCCTTCGAAATATAAGGGATCAAATACTTGAGGAACCATTCCAAGAGAAACTCTGGAGGAATGTTGGATTTCACCAACCTCTTCCATCGGTGCCACTTTTGAATATGATTAGAGATATGTGTGGTTTTATCCTGGTGGAAGGCGGATAAGATTTCGGTACCAGTATCATAACGAACCGGAAACTAAAAGTGATTTAGAAAAACCAAAGCCAAATCATTGAAACTCCTATATGTGCCCCCAAGAAACTCGACATACCATTTCATGGCTGCCCCCGTAAGGGTGCGTTGAAATAGCCTCAAATGGATAGAATCATGGTTCAAGGAATTCGAGGAGCACCATAAATGGAAAGTGGTGACATGATCACCTGGATCCTCACTCTTCTTCCCTTCAAAATTTGGGACATCGGAAGGGATCTTGGTGGGGACTGGGGGCCATGTATAGTCATGACACACCAGATCATTTGTGAGCTTCGAAAGATTGGATAAATTTAACCTAGCAAGAAAGGGGAGTTGAGGCTACGAAGCTTGATTACTAGCTCCCAAAAGAGACTGACTTTGTGAAACCGAAGGGGGGACTGTGTGCATCGAAGTCAACACCTAAGGTGCCAATGAACTCTGATAGAAACCATGACCGTGACCATAAGGATGATAAGCTCCTCCAAACTGACCCATGTTAGGATACAAAGGCATATGCGTGGAATAGGCTCCATAGGGAGGAATGGAATAAGGACCGAAACCGACTGAATAATTATAAAAGTTAACTCCATAGGACTGGGGTATCATATAACCACTAGACACAGTAGAAACAACCGAGTGAGGGCCATAAGAAAATGGTATGTTCCCACCCCCAAGAACCGAGGTACTAGGAGGATTATTCAGAATTGTATAAGCGTTCATGGGCACATGCATAGAGGCATATGGGTTAATGGATGGTACGTAAGTTGAATATCCAATGCCTACCATGAAACCTCCACTCGATAAAGGATTCACACTAACACTAGGGGCTGATGAAGGAGGTGGCCCTCCTCCAACACTCAGAGTAGATGGAGGGATGTGACCACTCCCAAACTGATGAGTAGTATAAGGGGGTATAGTTCCCCCTCTCCAAATGCTGGAGCTAGTGTGAATACTGGACATGGTGGAAGTAATAGTCGACATAAAACCGGGCATACCCAATGAAAAAGGGTCTGAGGTCGTAGATACAGACATAGAACCAAAACTTGACATACCTAAGGATAAACCATACAAATAACCTGATGACCATGTTTCATCAAAAGGGTTCCTACTAGTGGGATGGGATGTCCCAAACCAAAGAGGAGTGTTGTGTGATGAACCTCCCCCCCATCCACTTCTTGGAGTGCAAGGAGGGGAGTTTCCCTTTGTGCCACCGGACGGAGTCACGAGCACTCTTGTCTTACCAAATGTGGAACTCATAATGGGAGCTTTCTGAAGCTCGTGAGATGTGAATAAAGGACCAGCGATAGTCCTTCAACGTCTCTTGCGAAGAGACTGTGATGGATCGCTAGCTCGTAAACCAACCAACCAACGAGATAGGCGGACAGGCGGATGTCGATCCACGATGACTTCAAAAATTCAACAAATAAACGTCTCCTAATGACCAACTAAAACGTCACAGAGCACACACCTGAAAGAAACTATAGCCAAATGCACACAACAAGGGATTGGCTCAAGGGACCTCCCAGATGGTATGTCTCGCCTAGGAGAGGCTTGAGACTCCCAAACTATAACCGGAGGTAACAAAATCAGTTACAAGGGCCCCCAAACTTCACTGTGCGAACACAATTATGTTGTCTGACCCGTATCCGACTTAGGACAATCGCAGAATAACCGCTGCAAATTCCCTATGTGATACCTAGGTAAAGCAACTATGGCCACCACGTATAACCAATGCTCAGGCGAATAGTCGCAAGTGGGATCCGCCGTATGGGCAAGGTAGCTAAGCCCAGAACTCAAGAGGTTCAAATCCCCCAAGAATCCCCATATACGAACAAATCCTTGATATATATCCCACGTTCAGCAAGTATTGGAGAGCTATCTCTGCAACCAACCTCCTGTGACCTCGTGCTTAACTCTAGCATGAGTAGAGCGTCCTGAGAACACCAATGTATACCATGGGTTTCACCACTCCCTGGTTAGACACATAATGTTTTTTTAATAGCCTTGGATTGTTTACTCAACAATGATCTATTCCAAGACTCTAAACCTATACTAGTTGGTGCACCCAAGAAAATAAATCGTTCTAATCAATTTTAAATTAGGCATTAATTTTAATGGCTGTGATTACTCAAAAGGATATGGTCGTGAAACTAGTGATGTGAAAAGACTCAATGATATGCACACCCGAAAAACACTAGACTCATCTACCAATGGAAAAAGTATGCCACTAAATGACAGTCAAACCAACGTTTCGTTTTCATAAATAAACATGCAATCTCTTCATATTTTCATGCACAAACAAGCCCTAATGAAAGCACAAGCACTCTTAATGCAAAATGCAAATACATAAAGTAGATTTTTTTTCTTCGTATTTTCACTATAAATGAATGAAAATGCAACAATGTTTTTTGTATTTTCAGTATAAATGAATGAAAATGCAAGTAGAATCAACACTTTTTAGAAAAGAATGCAGAGCATGTAGCACAAAAAACCCAACAAACCCCAAAAATTAAGACTCAGCTAAGTCAATGAGCTATAAAAAAAGAAAAAATGGTTGAAAACCAAATTCTCAAAAACTAAAGAAAGAGGAGTTTCTAGTCACTAAAAGGGCATGGAAAAGTCAAGATATATGCCTAAAAAGACTCAGGAACACCTAGAATTCACCCAGCAGCAACCAAATATCACAAACAAGGTTAAACCAGCCTTGTACGCAACTATTCAAAGAACAATAGCATATGTACGTGAGCTAGGGAACTATCAGTGGCGTGTACACGCGGGAAAACCAAAGAAGACTCGCATACAGGGCAGAGTAGGTGGACCAAAAATGAACCAAAAGGCCAAGAAAACTCAATATTTTCTATGCAGAACCTAACATCCTATCAACGACATAGAAACTCGACAGAACAGAGACTCAAAATAAGGAAAATTCCCAAAACCCCAAAAATGGAGGCTTCTCCCCAGCGGAGTCGCCATTTCTTTGACGAAGAAAAACTTCCCATGGCTTGGGGTAGACCACAACAGATAGATGACTACCAGAAATCAACCAAATTCCCAATGTATGCTATATAAATGTAAATACTAATAAGTGGAATAAAAGACCAACCTTCAACCGGACGTCTGATGAAGATCCCCGTTGAGCTTTCGAATCAACACACTTAAACCTACAACTTTGTCTCAAAAATAAACACAAGCAAGTGCATATGATATATGAAAGATGTTAGCATAAAAAATAGCATAATCCATGACATATATAAGCAAATGTACCCAATGATAATAAACAACCATTCACAATACCAATTGGATGAGAAAATGAGTATTTCTATTAACATGAACAAGAAGTACAAGATACAACCTCTTGTCGTCAACTCATCTAAACCAAGAACTAAGTCCCTCCACTTGTGCCTCCTCCACTTCAATCCCCCATGCAATGGAAAACTCATGAGTAAAGGAGAGAATCCTTCACAAGATATGGAAGAGTTTGATCAGGTGAACATAAATGGTTCACAACAACTAGGATCAATGGATGTAGACTCAAGCTATGGCAAAAATCCAATAGAGTTTCGATGCTCTCTCTTTCTCCTCCTTCCATGCACCATAAGAGCTCAATATATAACCCTCCAAAGGCAAGTGAAAGGTCGAATCGATTCGTTTCGAGATACATAGAGGGCCAAAGGTCACAATGGCCGCTTTTTGGAGTGAAAAATAGAGTTTTTTACTATTATTTACCAAAAAGTTGATGTATGTCGGCTGTAGTTATGCAGCCTGCATATACGCGAGGTGTACTGAAGTAGCTCGCGTACAGGATGTAAAATAGGGAAAAAAGGGGTTCAAGGAGAACCACAAGTATGGTTTTGAGTCTATAAATAGGTAAGGGAAGCCAGAGAGTATGAATGCTCACAAGGTGGCAAAATACGGTGTAACAGGTGCTTCATTGTGGGATCTAATGCCAATCTTGATAATAATTTTCTTACTTTAGTATTATAATACCAGGCTTATTGAATTATTGTTTCAATGGAAGAATCCAATATCCAACTTCATGATGAGGTCAATGGATTGCAAATCAAATGATACTTAAATAGTTTCTTGTAATCAAATGCACCTCCCAACTAGAATAGGGATTACACAACTTTGTGAGGAGGTCATGTTTTATTTTAGGATGATGATGTTAGAATTTGTATCAAATATCAAGACCTAAAGAATTATCATGATCTCGTTCTTCCACTATTAGATAGAAGGGAAAGTCGTCAATAATTTGTGACAATACCCTAATTAGAATATTATACAATAATTAAGTCAATTAAGAAGTAACCAAAATCATTTGGAGGATTTGAAATTGCAGTGAAACCTGCACAGAGAATCTAGCTAGCAACAATGAAAAACAAAATTGCAAATTTGATCAAAGAATTGGATAAACAAATGAAAGAATTGTATTGATTCAATGAAAGAATGGTAGTAATACAAATGATATACTATGCATGGCTGCATGGTTGAAGTTATGTATGTCCATAGAGATTCTAAAGAGAAGTAAAGGCACGCAAACAATCACCGGAGTGATCTGCCACCTATTCCTAGTTAATTGGTCATGCAGTTGACAGTTAACTAGCTAAACGCACAAGTGGAGTGAGGGAATCTCATTCATGCAAACGTGTAGAGCCTCCCTAGCATCATGGAGGAGGAAATTCACTATCCTGGTGATGATTCCAACGTTTCATGCATGCACTAGGTGATGATGTTGAAGTTGCCATGCAAGTATGGACTCAACTTTGTCTAACTGATGTATAATTGAATGATGATTGAAGATGATGTGGCACCTTTTTCTAGGGGTGAATATTCTCAGCTAGGGGAGAATACCTTAAACCAATGTCCCCTCAACATAGAATAAATAAACCTAAGAAAAGAAATACTAGGTGGATGTGTAATATCTCTAATACCCTCTTGAAGCACTATGGGGAGTACACAATGAATGGGTCCCAACAAAGAAGTCATGTTAGTTACCCTTTTTACAATGAATCTAAGTAACATATGAAATATAAAAAGTAGGAATAGGGAAAACCTCATGGGAAACACCCCCCTCAAAATACAATGTTGAAAATGTAAGACAGTTGTTAGGAAACTGTGTCCTTAAACCCAAGGGGGATTGCATAAAGCGGAATTTTTTCTCAGTGAATGTCTTCGTGAATATGTTTGTAGTTTGTTTATAATAAGGATCATATTGCAAGTCGACGATACCATCATGTACTATTACATTGATGTAATGCATATGGATCTCAATGTGTTTTGTTCTTTGCAACTACATTGGATATGTACAAAAATTTAGTGTTCTTTGATTGTTGCACCAGATGACAGTCAAATGATGAAATAGGATCACAATCTCTATAAGGAAATGTTGTATCCAAATGGCCTAAGTTGTGATATTGGTTGCACCTCTGTACTCGACCTCTATTGATGACAAAGTAATCAATTATTGGTTTTTACTAGACCAATAAATGGGGTCAAATCCCAAACTGAGAACACATCCTGAAGTGGACTTGACATCCCGATCTGAATTGATGTATCCAATGAGATCCAATGTACAACCTACTGCATAATGAATCCCATAGCTCGTGGTACCGTTTTGACATATTTGAGGATGCGCTTGGCATCTTTCCAATGCAACTCATGTGGATCCTACATGTATTTGGAAACTACTCCTACTACATATGATATATTTGTACGGGAGTGACTCAGATATAGAAGACTCACCATTATCTGATGATACTTGGTGCAATTGACCAATGGTGTATCCCCGCCATCCTTGAGCTTTACCTATGATAAGAAAGGTGTGGTTGTTGGCTTGTAGTCTATCATGTGAAATCTAACCAAGAGATATCCTACATAATTTGATCGAGCCATCCTGATCCTTGAATCAACCTGGATGATTTCAATACCAAGAAAGAAGTGTAATAGACTCATGTCTATCAAGGCGAACCTGTTATGCAAAGTTGTTTTGACTGCAACAATGGTGGCGACTGTACTACCTATGATTCGTATATTATCTACATATACAAATATAATCAAAAGAGAGTTAGAAGTTATCAACATATAAATATTTGGATCATATTTGCATCTAATTAACTTTTGAGTGAGTAAGTAAGAATCCATTTTATCAGACCATGCTCTAGGTTCCTACTCGAGTCCATAGAGTGATTTCTTGAGTCTACAAACTAGTGATGAATTATGTACATACCCTTGTGGTTGATCCATGTATATTTCCTCTTTGATATCACCATGAATAAATGCATTCTTCACATCCATATGGTGAACTTCCCACCTTATTGTTGTTGCAATGGCAAGAGATAACCCAGTGGAATCCATTTTTTTCACTCGATAAAATGTTTCATCGTAATCGATCCCTTGAATTTGTTTAAATCCTTTGTCCACCAATATTGATTTATACCTACTCACAAGGGAAATTTCTTTGTCTTGTAGACCCACTTGCATCTAACAAACTTGCAATTTGAGGGAAGAGGAACCAAGTCCCACATTTGGATCTAGATGAGGTAGTTGTATTCCTCATCCATGGTTGCTTCCTAGTAAGGATTCCCTTTCAAACTTTGCATAGGATTGAGGGTTTGATGCTAGAACCATGTATAATTTCATGGAAATTATAGGTTATATAGTTGTGAGTGAATGAGGATATTCCTTAAATTGGTATCTCATCTACCTCTGATCCACGGAATCACCCACAAGGTCACCTGCTTCCTGTAGAGTGGACACTGCCTACTTGGGTATTGGATCTGTATCTTCACCTGCATGCTCATAATATTCCAAATCAGATTCAGAAATAAAATCTGAATGATAGGATGTATCATCTCCGATATCTTCTGCAAGAGGAATCACATAAGTTTGTGCATGTTGTACCTAAGGTGCATGCAATGTGACTTCCATCAAACTGGATACTCCTTTCAACAAAAAACATTTATGTTGAAATATATATCCATCTGTATCCATTTATATATTCAAGTAACCAACAAACATGCATTTTATGCTTTGAGGCTCCAAATCCTTCCTCTTTTCTGAAGGTATGCGGCCCACACACGAGATCCAAAAATGTGGAAGTGTGTAACTTCCAACTTCATGCCGCTCCAAGCTTCAAATGGTGTCTTTCCTTTCACATATTTGTGAGGAGATTAGTTTTTAATGTAGTTGGCATAGTTGATTGCTTCATCCGAAAATTTAGAGGGAAGGGACCTTGCATGCAACATGCAACTTTCCATCTCTTTTTGAGATCGGTTCTTCCTCTCAACTACTATGATATGGTCAAGAGTGTATGGAGCTATGTGTTCTAACTGAATACCTACTTCACTGCAAAAAAAATGTACATTCTTGTTTACGAACTCCCCCCATTATCTGTATAGAGGACCTTGACCATCTTTCTAGACTTCTTCTCGGCATGTTCTTTGAAATATTTGAGATGTTGAAACACTTCATATTTGATCCTGAGAAAATACACCCATTTATGCCTTGTGAAATCATCAATACAAGAGAAAACACATTTTTACTTGTTTATGGAAGGATGGGGGAAGGACCCCATGATATCAATATGAACAAGCTCCAAGGGAGAGGAGGCCCTCCATGCCTTCCCTTTTCCAAACTTCTCTTTTCAATGATTTCCAAGAACACATCCTTGACAAACTCTTTCACATAATTTTATGTCTGGTAAGATTTTTACCATCCCTTGTTTGTTGAGTTGCTACATGTACTTGAAATTTAAGTGGCTAAATATTTTTTTCCAAAGTCAACAATTTTGATTTGCATGGGTTAGTAGCAATGTGGAATTTGAATTAGAAATAAATTTAGATAATGTATATAATTTATATTGATGGTTTATCTCACCACCAACAATTCAAGAGTTATCTTCCATGCCAAATATGGTCATTAAATCTAGGGTGAAATTCAACGCTCTTTCCCTTTCCACCATGTGATTTGGTAAACATAGAGTAGATTTACGAGGATTTTTTGGAACATGCAAGACATTATCAAATATTCCATTTTCTAAATCCACTCTCCCTTCCCCAGAAACTTCTACTAGAGAATCCTCTCCCATTAGAATAGGAGGACCCGTGCATGATTTTAAAGATGAAGGAAATATTTTGTGGCATCCATGTGGTGTGATTTTCATGAATCAATGATCCATGCATTTGTAGAAGAATCAATTGCAATTAAAGCATGCACATTACCTTAGGTTTCTAGTTCTTTTTCTCCTGACTTCTTCTTGGCATTCTCAAGAATGGAGTCCCGAAGATTCTTTTGCTAGATTGTTTGCACCATCAGGTCAATGGTTTTAAACATGCAAGAGGATTTCCCATACTTTGATTTCCCTTTCTTTCATTTTCCTGTCTTCAAGATGGAATATTCATTAGAGGGATTCGAGTTGCCTCCCTTTCTTGGATCAGGATCATTCTTTCCCTTTCCTTTTTGCTTGAATTTGGAGTTAGTATTTCCACCTTCATGCATAGCAAGTGCAAGAATTAACCTATTTTATTTCTTGATTTATCAATCCCGCATCCTTTGAGTTGGAGAAACAATGCTTTGAACCATGTGAAAAATTCTAGTATGTTCTTGAAATTGCTTGGATCTAATGAGTTTAACTCATTCTCAATAATATGACCATAAATTTCATCCAGTTTTCCAAAGAGAGTCTCCAAAGTAGTTTAAACATTATTTGGAGTGGTGGATGATTCAACATGAAACAATAATTCTGGAGAGATAGATAAGAAAAGAAGACCAAAATTTTCATCCATGCGATTGAAATATTTTACTTTCTCACTGGTGGATGTGGGCTCTGTTTTTGTTAACATTGTTATTCGATATAAGCCTCTACTTTTGAGTTGAAGTTGAATCTTTGGATTCCAATTGAAATAATTGCATGGCGTAAGAATCGTTGATGGAGTAGAATCCATTCTTTTGATTGCTTCAATATTCTATAACTTCAATAGATAGGTTGTGTGTCTTCTTCCTAGGACCCGTGGGATTTGATACCATGTGAAATTGGAGTGAAACCTGCACAAAGAATCTAGCTAGCAACAATGACCAACAAACTTGCAAAATTGAGATAAGAATTGGAGAAACAAATGAAAGAATGGTAGTAATACAAATGATATACTATGCATGTCTGCATGGTTGAACTAATGTGCCTCCATAAAGATTCTAGAGAGATGTATAGACATGCAAACAGACACCAGAGTGAACTACCACCTACTCTTAGCGAACTGGTCATGCAGTTGACAATTAACTAGCTAAATACACAAGTGGAATGATAGAATCTCATGTATACATAATTGTAGCACCTCCCTAGCCTCATGGAGGAGGAAGGAACCTTCCTGGAGATGATTCCAATGTTGCATGCATGCACTAGGTGATGATGTCAAAGTTGCCATGCAATAATGGGCTCCACTTAGTCTAACTGATGTGTAACTGAATGATGATTAAAGAGGATGTGGCACATTTTTTTGGGGGAGAATATCTTAGACCAAGGGCCCCTCAACATAAACTAAATAAACATAGGAAAATAAATACTAGGTGGATATGTAATATCTCTAATAAGGATAATGCACTGATAAATTATAAATCCCTATTTATTCCACCATAAAAAGTATGATGAACAAGCGGAAAGGTGAACATGTAGTATTAGTGCAATAGAAAGAACCTTGAAACATGTCTTTTAAAGGTTCAGGTTTGACATTTAAGGACAATGAATACATAATTAACTCCTTAGAAGAGGATAATTAGTGCTTCTTAGAAGAATCATGTGTTCATGTTAATGTGTCTCCTCATGTATTTGTGGCTAACCATGATAATTCTTCCCTTGATATTGATGGTTTGAAGGAACGAAAACCTAACATTTTGCAACAAGATTCAACTATGCCTTATGTTAATGTATACTCTTATACACTATTGATTACTCATGAGTTGTCTTCTCATAATTTTGAGGATCATACTAATGAAATTCGATCCAATATTATGAACCAAGATATTTATATTTATCCCTAAGTTAAACTTAATGCTTTGATGATCCCTCAACATCTATAACATGTATTCCAATTGGAATTCCTTTTATAATCTTACATTCTAAGCTTCTTTAAGGTATGTGAGTGATCTTATCCGCTTCCCTTCAAAATGTCCATGGATTAATCAAGTTTTATTTCCTTCTTCGTTCCACGTGTACAATATTTATTTTATTCCTTGAGATTCTCTTTTTTATGTCTAAACTAATCAAAGAGGTGAGTTGCTTGCAACCAAGAATATTTATCTTCACTAAGTTATTTTTTAGGATGGATTCATTAAACTTGTCCTAAGGATCTAGATATTTAGTCTTAAAATAATTTGTTGATGTGTTGCTCTCCTGAGATATTTAGTCTTAAAATCATTTGTTGATGTGTTGCTCTTCCATTGTTTCAATTAGAGATAATGTTGTTATTTGTCCCATCCATCTAACAATCATAGTTAGAATGTTGGTAATGAGAAGGAATATAAGGAAGAATGATAGATGTATGCAAGGAAAATGCCCTCAAACAAGAAGGAAGGGAAATAATCTCACCTAATATTAAAGAAACAAAAGAGGCTATATTAACCAAGTCAATTGGTACACTTAATAATTCTAATGAAATAATAAGATACTCAAACAACTTGTAGGAAGATTTCTTGATAGGAATCACAAGTCTAATGATGATTTTCTTCGTGATCCCCATAATTATAAATAACTAAGGAATCATTTTGATTGCCATATTTTTTTCTAATATTTTTTTAGTAATGAGATATGGATGCGGTTATTGGATTGAAGAAAATATTGTTCTTCCAACATTTATTAATGGTATCAAACATCAAAAATGAAAAATAGATAGCATTGGAGTCCTATCATGGTCACCAACCTAACCATTCCCACCTCACTATTCTTCGATGTTACCTTGATATAGTCAATCTTGAACATGTGTCGAACAGAACAAATGAAGGTAGAACGCCCGACGGTTTTGATATACTTGCGATGAATTTGCGTCTCTATATCGACGATACCTAGAAGTTAAAAAAATAAAATAATCCTCAACGCTTATTACCAGCAAGCTGGAACCCCTTGCGGGCATCTTAAAGGCCTCTTGCGGGCATACTTCAAGCACTGCTGTGGACATTTTTAAGTGATGATGCGGGCATCAAAGTGGAGCCCACTATGGGAATAATTAATGGCCCATGTCGGCATTTAGTAAAGAGTATTGTGAGCATTGTTATGAATCGATGCGGTCATTTTAATAAGGAAGCTGTGGGAATTTTGAAGGACATGTCTGCCGTCATTTAATGGCCCTTGCGGGAATAAACCAAAAGGCACTTGCGAGCATAAATTGTGGGGTCCATGCGGGCATGACAATGAAGCATTGCGTGCATACTGGAAGGTTAAGTAAGAAGGGTTAAAATGGTGACAAGCCCACTTTGGGTGGAGTAGCAACAACAACAACAGTAAAACATTCTTGTTTATCTCTTATTTCTGGGTTGGTTACATGATGTTTGGATGATGATAGAGCAGCAACATAATGATTGAGGAAGACAAGTACAGTAAAATGAAGTTATCTGTGTATCTTTGATTTATGGGGATTCACCGAGTGATTAACAACTTGGTGACATGATGTTGATTGAGTATTTGTGACCTTCTGGGTCCCTTACATGTACATCCTTCACTTGAGAAAAGACCATGGGAAATGGGTGATAATTGTGGGCATTGTAGTCAGATTCATACTTGATCATCGCATCTTTGGAAGATTATGAGTTTACACTAAGACTAAAATAAATGAGGAGGATTCCCTCACCATTAGGCCTCCCCCTGCTACTTAGTACTTGAATGTCCTTTTGCAACATTGTTATTGGAAACAACCTTGGGTTTCCAAGGGATTCCAGTTCATCTTATTCTCTGAGGGAGGGATCCACGATTCAGAGTATGGAGTCCTTGGCTGTGCTAGGCCATGAAATTGTTAAGCCATTCTAGTTAATATAAGACCTTATTGAGTTGATTACTCCTTGCACTAGAAAAATATTGGTTCCTAGAGAACCCTTTCACCATAGTGGTACAACTAATTTTCACCATGTCAAATTTCACTAAGAATTTTTTCTTAGTGTGTGATGACTATGGTCTTGACCTAAGAGTGGTATTTCAACATAATGGATGCCTATTATCCTTCACTAGTAAGCATCAATTAAAAAATAGAAACCAAAATTCAAAATGTTGATTATGATCCCCAAACATAAAATAATTATATATTTGATGCATTTCAAGACGTATCTTCTAAACACTAAAATAACTGGAGAACTTGGAAAGCAGAAGGAGAAAACCATGTCAAACCCCACTTTAAAAAACACGTCAAAACGCTTACCTTATCATTGTCCTTTCGCCCATACAACTTGATAAGAGTTGTCCATGAGATGCATGTCCATCACCAAGACACGCATAAATCATCAAAGACAGAATTTTTATATGAGTAAATAATATATAAACAAATAAGCAACCATTTAGATCCTACTACAAAGTCCTGTAGAAATCAATGAACCATGAAATGTTAAATTTATTAACAATATTTTAAGAAATAGATTGTAATTCATTTAAAAATTTACAACCATCTTTAATACATAGGAATAAAAGAGTATTTATACCTTATTGAGCTCCTCTCTGCTTCGAGAATAGTTTTATATTCTCCTTGTGAAATAGCATCACTTGCTCTACTACATGTGAAGAGCTACTAACCAGAATTCATCATACTACAAAAAACATAAGGTGCACTAAATTCTTCTTTATTGAAAAAGAAATAAATAATAAATATATAACTCAACCCCTAGGGAAAAAGAGTAGTTGTTCACCTGGAAAATCTACGTAGGATCTTTGTAGTGCCAACTAGTGGTAAGTTGTTTTGATGTTGCTCATTATTGGAAGAGGTTGTTAGACACAATGGCTCACTGAGAGGGGTCCTGTAGGTTAATCTTAATTCTGTCCATACATTTTACACTGTCTACATCCACATCAAATAATCATCACAATCAGTCTGTCCAAGCTTCATCATGCCCAATATCTTCTCATTCTTTCCATTTGTATTATGCACATCAAACTTCCCTTACTGCTTCCCAGACATTAGAGATAAAAAGTCTTCATCATGTTGCTGCTATATCATCAACCAAGCATCATGTCTTCAGCAATCAGCCAACCCAGAAATAAGAGATAAATATACAAAAATGTTATGCTGCTGCTGCTGCTCCACCATCAAAACTGTTCTCATCCTGACCCCCAAAATTCAGAGCTCACTCACACTCATCCGAAATCTTCCACACAATTTCATTCAAATCAACGATTTGATTTTTATTTATACTTGTCTTATCCAATATTATATTAGGAGGCCAAATTGCATTTTTATTACATATAATTCAAATATATTTTTTCATTCCATGTTATCTTCAACAAATATATATAAATATATATTTGGTCTTTTAGCCACATCATCGATCTTCATGCCCAATGGTTTCCATTTTTATGCCCGCATGGACCCCACTATTATGCCCGTAAGGGTCATTACAAAATGCCCGCAGTCTCCTCTCAAAATGCCCACACTACTCTTCATGGTCACTCTGAAAATGCCCGCAATGGGCTATTTAAAAATGCCTGCAGGACTTCAATAAAATGCCCGCACACCCTCATGGAGATGCCTGCAATGGGCCAATAAGACCTTCCAACCAATGCCCGCAATGGGGCCATCCAAGATTCCTGCATGGCTCTTCAAAAATGTCGACAGGTGTCTTTTTAAATATGCCTGCAAGGCTATGATTTATGCCCGCAATGGCGCCATTCAAGATGCCCGCACGACTCTTCAAAAATGCCGGCAGCTACCTTTTAAATATGCCTGTAAGGCTATGATTTATGCCCGCAGTTGCTCTCCGGCTGTGGGTGTCAGCATGACACATGGGGCCATCCGCTCAGCACGTGGAGAGCACGAGGGGAGGGATCCTCGCACCCCGCGCCCATAATGCCGCATGCATTATCCTGCCCTGTCTCCGGCCTACCCACGCCACTACTCGCTTCCACACCTGTCTGTTCGCCCATCTACCTGCCCTACCATCTGTTCACCTCCACAGCTGGCCACCTCCACACTTGCGGCTTAATGGATCCCTCATGCACTCTCGCTCACAAGTCCCCTCACATTTCCTCTGGCTGCCACCCTGGTACTGCTCGACCGCACCTCGGCCCTCTGCTCATTCAAGACTGCCATCCTTTTGGCTCTCGGCTCTTTCAATTATGCTCTCTGCTCTTAATTATGGCTCGTGTGAACACCATCAAAGGCTTCCAGTCTCCTCGATATTTAAACGGGCCTATGCACACCACAGACGGCACCCAATTTGCTTCTTCAAACCTTTGGTTCAGCTCTTTGCACCCTTGTATTCAGCTACACTTCTGGTTCTGGACCTTCACGGCTCTTTCCGCCACGACCAAGTCGCATGGTCTTTTTCCTTGAGGTGGTGGGAACCGTTGCAGAAGCCATAGCACCCTAGGCTCTGTGGATGGATTTGATACTGGTATCTCCTTTTCTAGTCGTAACCTAATTGAAGATTGGGAGGGGCAGCTGGTGGCAGAGCACTTGGCCTCCAGCTCTAATGGTGGATCCATCAACCACTATTGGCTCATGAAAAACATGTTGGGGAAGGTTTTGGACTATATGATGGGAAACTGGGGTTTTGCAAGGAACCAAATGCTGGCCACCAGGGCCAAGCTCATTGCGCTGGACGAGAGTCTAGCTAAACTCAAATCCACCTTCTCTTGGAGCCAGCACGCTATCGTGAGCCGAAGCCCGGTCCAGCCTGACTCTGCTGGCAAAGGTGAAGGTGGCCCCAACTGTGTCTCTAGCATCCCAAATGAAGGGTCGGTCGCAGCTGCTGCTACGGATACCTTAGATCCTTTTCTGGTTGCCCCTGCCTCACCTGCTGCTCCTCCCGTGCATTTTTTGATTCCTTCCACGATGGGCTCCCCGCCCTGCAAGCGACTATGTAGCCATGTAGAGCCCGACCTCCTAGCTGCCAGGAAGACTGAGTCGCTTCCCGTCAAGCTGCCGGAGGATGACTTTCCGGGGTGCTATCCCATCCAGGAAGATTTTCGGCCTGAGTAAATTGTTACATGACATCTTTGGAGCTCGACGAGAGGATCGAGTCTCTTCGCTCTGGTTTTTGTGTTGGATTCACTCTTGTTTTCTATAAATTTTGCATCCGTGCTCAGATAATCCATGTTCAGATAATCCTTTGTTCTCTGGTCGTGCCACTGATGGAAACTTTCTATTTTGAGGCAAGATGGTTTGTAATACTTTGAATTGTAATACTCTTGTTGCTTCAACTATTTTTGCTATGCCGAGATTGACCCCTCATCCCTGGCCACTCTGTAATCTTATATTTTTACTTAATTGACAACTTATTTCTATTCTATTACTAGGAATGATCTCATGTAGCAAAATTTTTATCATAAATTACCTTTTGGCACTGAGAAGTAGGTTGCACAGTCGGGCATGCAATTTGTAGTTTATAAACCATATCATAATTTCCTTGGAGACACTCCTCATGTAATAACATCACTTTATCTTCTACCTTTGAAGATCTAGAAATATCAATTTATGAAGGGCTCACCATAGTTAATGATAAAAATTCCAAACAGATTGAGGAAAGCAACCATAAAACCAATCACATAGCTTTTCTTGGGCCCTAGTGAGTATGAATAATTGAAATATTCTTAAGGGATATTGTAATTCAATTCAATCATTAGAGATTCTATCTTTTACATCATTTTGAGAAATTAACAGCGTATATATACATTTGTAGAAGAATTGCAGTTGGTTAGGTTTAAAGATTGTGTCAATTCTTGTCCTAGTAGTAGTGTGTCCATTGTAGATGCAAAACTTTGCCAAACAATGTTTGAGTCGAAGCTGTAGAGAACAAACTTGCCTGAATATTGCATCTCCCCTAACTCAAAAAACAATATTATGGTCTCATCCATCCAGACTGTTGATTTTCCATCTCCCAGCTGAATATTTCCATCTTGACCAAGAGTGAGGAGTCCTTCTTCACTTACTGGTTGGCTTCTGATAAACCCAAAACCAGAAACCTTCAAATTTTACAGATACATAAATGTTACAATAATAAAAATTAATCATCACTACAATCCAAGAACTTATGTATCCAAATAGGAAATTTCAAAATATAAAATAAATATAGAGGATGATTTGGCTAACACAAAACAAATACAATAACAAACATAAAAATGCAAAACATATTTATGTGATTTTTTTGGGCTACTTTCTCATGCATTGCAATTGGAACTTTGATGAATAGTATTTGTACTTGATGATGATGCAATTGGAATTCTCATTGACCCCATTTGGTCATCTTTGGATGTTAATATAAAATATATTTCTTTCTCTCTCACTATATTTTTAAACCACACACTCACAAATGCTAAGGTTAATGATCACACCTTGATGAGGAATAGGGATGACTCGGCTGCATGGAAACAAAATAACAAGAATTGTCTATCATTAGGAAACTATGCTAAATGCAAGGACAACATATTGAAGGCATGTGTAACCTATCTATCTCACCACCCTCCTATATTAATGTTGGCAACTCAGATGATAAATTCAAATCCTCATCCTCAAGTTTTCATTCATTTAAAAATGGTTGAGATAAAACTCAGTAGGAGTAAAGTGGGAAGTATGGAGAAAATAAGGGTTGGAAGGAAATCAAGGACATCCTTGACATGATGCTAAAGTTACACAGATACCAGTTTTCCATGGATAATATTATGGTGAATAAGAGAGGCAATTGTAGATGAGATGAATCAGCTAGCCCAAAGTAGCAAGCTACCAACGCAACAGACAATCACCAAGCCTTGTATCCTAATTGGGGGTAGTTGAAGGGTATACATTCTAAGGTAGAGGTATCAACCAGCAAGAAGACCAAAAAATCAGATAATGAGTTATGAGCTCTTGGATTCGACCTGCAGTTCTCATATCTTTCTTATTTTGTTTTTAATTTCCTAAGGCATGTACTAAGCTTCACAAGAGAAATAGAAACACTAGACTTGATGATACTCTCCCAGTATTCCCTTTTTTATAATTTTTTAAGTAGGTTGATTTGATGGCTTCTTGTGGTGTTGAACTTAAGCTAAATATAATACTTTTCTCCTTTAAATCAAAGTTAAAGGAAGAAGAGAAACCACATAATGCAAGCAATTTCCTTTGGCTAAGATGTTATATATATATATATATATGTATCTTAATAGAATGAAATAGAATTTAAGGATAAAGACAAACACATTAAGGATAAAGAACACGTCAAAACCCTTACCTTATCATCGTCCTTTCGCCAGATCCATTCTCCCATACAACTTGATAATAGTTGTCCACGAGATGCATTTCCATCACCAAGACCCGCATAAATCATCAAAGACATAATTTTTATATGAGTAAATAATATATAAGCAAATAAACAATCATTTAAATCCTACTACAAAGTCCTGTAGAAATCAATAAACCGTGAAATGTTAAATTTATTAACAATATTTTAAGAAATAGACATGCATTTAAAAATTTACAACCATCTTTAATACATAGTAATAAAAGAGTATTTATACCTTATTGAGCTCCTCTCTATTTCAAGAATAGTTTTATATTCTCTACTGAACAAGGCCAACCACGTGAAGGTGGAAGCTCAATTGGCACCTCCCCCCCCTCTCATCGCTCTCAATTCCCCTTACCAAATAAATGGTATTGTTTACATAGAAAACATATAAACATTCGTGCATAACTAGGCTAGTCATCAAAACATATAGATAGAAAAAAATTGAAGCATAATGAGGTAATTCATTGAACAACATCGATATACATCCAAATACAAGTCATGAATTTATACATCTATTTTTTTGTTGTTTTCCATTTTTTTTCATTGTATCAATTGACGATTAGGGTATTATCATCATCATTTGGTGGAATATCTACAGAGCCATGTCCTGCTAGTGTTTGTGTTTCCATGCCCTCATGTATCATATAACTTCTTCTACGTCGTTGAGTAGGGCGTGGAGGCAGTTATGAAGGGGCATGAACTACAACCACGAAAATGGGCATATCGATATGTTGAAATATTATTGAAATTAATAGTTCATTATTTTGATTAAAATTACAATATTGCTCTTTACCTGTCTATGTATCTATGACAGATGGTGTGTTAATTGTTTCTCTACTTGCTAATTCCTCTTGCGGTTCACCCTCCTGAGCTACATGGTCTTCCATTGAAAGAAAAAAATTTATAAGTATACGTCATGAAATAAATATCTATAACCATAGTAGATATTTCTATTTCCAAAGCAGACATACCAGAATGGCTACTCTGCTCCCCACTATCATGGGACATGCACATCCCAACATCAGCTGGTACGTGTTGAGTAGCGCTAGATTCACTGCTGCGGTTGCATTGTTGCTTAAAAGAAAACATAAATATTTAGTTATGGGTGATATAATCAAAACCGAATAGTATATTGCAATGATGTCCTTATTCATTTTATTTACCTGCATCTGCATCATTGGGGAGATTGGAGTCAGCCCCAAGCTTTTCTGATATTCAATCACACTTTTAAAACCATACTTGAAACCAAGCTTCAGGTCTTCCTCGGTGGCAACATCTTGGAATGTATTTCCTTGCAATGCATAACACATTTAAAATTTCCATTGTCAAAAACAGATACTTGTTCGCTACTGTCAAATAAATATTTCCCACAGTTAATCATTGAATTCTTACGATCCGGGCTCTTAGTTTTCTATAGCTACCTTGGCCCAGTCTATGCTGCCCGTGCTTTTCCACTCTAGCCTCGGTGGCTTTGGAGGTGTCAGGTATCCTATATATGAAAATTTTGAAAAATGTTAGATATCATAATTCTTACTTACAACAAAAAAGAAAAAAATAAATGAGCATATTTCACTAAGAAGATGATATGTGTTGTACCTTGCTTTTCCAGGCCGTGGTTGTTTTCCTTGTCTTTTTAGAAAGTTCTCCTTTTCATCCTCTATGAGTTCCTTCCACTCTTTCTCCAGAACCATGGGAGGGCGCTCATGCTTGAGGTCAAGTTGAAATTTATCCCTATATTGGGCCCTGGTATATTTTAAATTCTCGTCGGCTAAGTTTGCAACCACTTTCTTGTTGAATGTATTGCCGAACAAGTTTACCATGTGGTCTATCAATTCATATCTCTTTGGGCTAAATTGGTTATTCCACCGTGTGCGAATGGTGGGGCCAAATAGCTCCAATGCTTTGTCATTCAAATTCCTGTATAAAACATTGTTTCCTGCAGAAACATGTAATCCATTAATTTATAATAATTTCAACATATGTCCATTTCAATTTCACGATTAAAATGAATAAATTAATTAATAAATACCTGCAATATTTTGAACCTTGATCAGAACACAAACGTCATCCACCAGAAAGGTGAGATCTAGTGATTCGGTGCTTTTAACTCGTGCTGCTCCAGGAAAAGTTTCGTGTTTATCTACAGTACGTTCATCTCTGGAGTCATGTGGAGTCCTAGGATTCATCTCATCATGCTCTGGCATGTCATGCCGATCAAAATCAGTGCCCTCATCAATGGATTCGAGGCCAACCGCAGGAATGTCAAAAATCCTCATTGTTACATTCCTTCGTCGACGTTGTTGCTGCATTGGAGCATCACTGCTACCTATACCTATCTCGACATTTTCTCTAGTCACGGGTCATACAAACTCCTACAAATGAAAAAATTTACTATATCAGATCACTTGGAAAAATAGAAAACAGAATATCAGATATGAAATCATGTCATA
Organism: Larix kaempferi; assembly: GCA_027924585.1. NCBI lineage: Eukaryota > Viridiplantae > Streptophyta > Pinopsida > Pinales > Pinaceae > Larix > Larix kaempferi. Next base: position 2,360,535 of record BSBM01000535.1, on the reverse strand, counting down.
GCTTAAAAAAATATGTGAAGATGCCACTTACCCCATAAGATTTTATTTGTTCTTTCACCTCTTCAATCCTTGCATTGATCTCCTGTGTCATGGGCCTTGTGCGAGCCAAGGAAATCATTTCTATGTTTTCCCTTTTCAGGGACTTCTTTATAGTTTCTATTGGGTCTATGGAATAGTAAATTCCATCCTCAAGCTCCTCATCACCCAGATCAAGTGCACTGTACTAAATTCATCAAACAATAAAATTAAGCAAAATAATTTTAACATCATTCAAACATTGTTATTGTAATGAAAGTTAGTTACTATTAAGAACTAACACTTACCTGATGCGGTGTTGTGGTTGGTGACTTCCCATGGTCACCTCGTATTGATCTACTTCTAGTGGGTGACTGTCCACGGTCACTTTAGACCATGGAAGCAGCATGTGTCTTTCCACTGGCGCCACCCTGACACAATAAATCATTAAATAAACATTATGAAAATAATTGTAACATAATAAAAAATGATATATTGCAATAATATTTATTTTTACCTTAGAAGTAGAGGACACACGTTCTGTTTCATGACGAACATGGGTAGTCCCCTGCCACAATGTAATAAGCATGTTGTCACATGGAAATCTTCTGGGGTTGGATTTTCTAGTTGTTGTAGTCATATTTAGTTACTATATTTAGTTGAGTCAATAATTGTAACATAAACAAAAATGAGATATGGCAATAATATTTACTTTTACCTCTGAAGGAGAAGATAGATGTCCTGCTCCATGACATTGAGCAGACCCCTGCCATAGTGTAATAAGCATGTTATCATATGGAAATATTCACAATAAGCATGAAAAAAGCGAATGGTAACAGTGAAAATCAAATGTTAACTTAAAAAATCAAAACATTTTTTTATTGTAGTCATATTTATTTACTATATTTAACATTTACCTCACAAGGCATAGATTGTGACCTTCCACGGTCACCCTGGACCGTGGAAGCAGAATGTGGCTTTTTACTGCTGCCACCTTGACAAAATAAATCAATCAATACAAATTGAGTCAATAATTGTAACATAAAAAAAATAAGATAAGCATAACAGTGTAATAAGCATGCTATCACATGGAAATATTCAGAATAAGCACAAGAAGGATGAGGACTTGGAGAAGGAAAGCAAGCATGAATAAATTGTTGAGCTTGAAGTAATGACAAATGCTAACATGAACAAATGAAGAGAAGAATGATGACATGGCAAGGTGACAAGACAAAAGAGAAGATGACATGGCAAAAAGTCAAGACAGGGCATTGGAGAACAAGGTGACATGGACTTGGCAAGCATGAAGTTGAGGAAAGGCAATGGATAAGTGTTCCGGAAAACTCTAGATCAGTCGTGCCAAAACAGAGCTCAAAGTGCCATAAAGCACGAAAAAAGTGAATGGTAACAGTGAAAATCGAATGTTAACTGAAAAAATCGAAACATTTTGTTATTGTAGTCATATTTATTTACTATATTTAATATTTACCTCACGAGACATAGATTGTGACCTTCCACGGTCACCCTGAACTGTGGAAGAAGAATGTGGCTTTCCACTGCTGCCACCCTAACAAAATAAATCAATTAGTAAAAGTTGAGTCAATAATTGTAACATAAAAAAATGAGATAAGCATAACAATGTAATAAGAATGTTATCACATGGAAATATTCATAATAAGCACGAAAAAAGAGAATGTCCTCGGTGGAAATAGAATGTTAACAGAAGAAATAGAAACATTTAGTTTTTGTAGTCATGTTTAGTTACTATATTTAGCATTTATCTGATGAGGCATAGCGTGTGACCTTCCACGGTTACCTTAGACCGTGGAAGCTACATCTATTCGATTTAAGTTGTAATCGATCAACAATTCTTCACCTGGAAGTATTGGTTTTGTTGCACATACAAATATACGATGTTCTTCGCGTCCCTCAAATTCGCAATTCGGTTGCTTAGTTGTTGTCACTGGTTGTGTACTATTTATAAAGCCAACAACGTTTCCGGACGCTTTTGGTTTCTCATCAATATACATAGTTACCCCTTTTTTTTATTGTTTTTTGCTAGTTGTATATAATTTGTGGCAACTCCATATCTCCTCATACTTCGAGTATATTGGACCAAGATCAACCAGTTATTGTATTTGTATAATGGTCCGACATACTCCATCAATTCAATTACAGTTCCATAGCGGACCTTTATGCCATCCATGGAAAATAGCCCCAATCCATGTAAGGATGAAGGAGCAATGCGATACATCCTCCCATTGATGAAGAAATCTGTGTCCACTTGGGGTAGATTTTTAGGTACCCATCGTTGCACTAGATGTCTATACCTCAAGGGAAAATCAATGTCACCTATGCTCTCAGCATCATAATTACATGACCCTCCATTGGAAATAAAATATTGCATGCGTCTACGAAATCTTTTCCTTACCTTTTCAGATATAGTTGATATAGAACCGCTAGATCTAGTACAACACGTCTCACTTTCAACCTCTTCGAGTATATCTTCATCATCACTCAAGGAAGATAGATTTGATAGATACCTATTTGGTGGTACCTACACTCTATAAAACAAGAATATAAGTTACCAAGCGGATATAATTTAGCGTGCAAATATGTTTACTTGTAATATTTTAATATCAAAAGCTATTTCTTCCCAAAAATGTTATCAAAAGCTATTTTATCTCAAAGGTGTAATTTCTTTTAGAGTTATTTATATTTGAATTATTTAAGTATAAGACACGTTTTGATTTGATTTGGAATATTCTCACAACACGGATATAGAAGTGTGTTTCTTGGGCCACTTGACTAGTTAATGCATGCAAAGAGGTACAGGGTTCCCCCTCATATAGATCATGTTGGGGATTCAATTTGGAATGGGCGGTGGTCATATTGCTTCATTCATGGATTGCCCACCGAAACTCGGCGACGTTAGTCTAACACTCCCTCTTCCATAGTGCTTTGATATGCAAGTTTCCTCATGCAAGGTACTCCTTCTCTAACTATGTGCTACATGTGCGCAATGGTACTCTATTGTATGACAATATGGTCACAAAGGTCCAACTTTCCTCCTCAACATAGGTCCTTGGTTCCATCACCAACCTCCATGAAGTATCCTCCCCAACCCAAGCATCATCAACCCAAACCAAGAGATTGATATTGCTAACCAAGGCCAAGGAGACCTATTGCCCGTCTACCGAGGTGATAACACTTTTGGAGTAATCCCAAAAAGCTAACACATATTTTTCCCTAAAATGAATAATTATATCTAAAAACTAGGTGGCCATGTGTATTACTCACTCATTATCCTTGCCAAAATTTTTACGTGCATGCAGTTAATACACATGAAATTTATAACATCATGTCCATAAGAGAAAAATGACTATGGAGTAACATAATTCTCTACAAAACTTTTTTTTGATTCAAAGTGAAATTCTCAATGTAGATATGAGTTTTGATTGCTTGAAGTTGAATGACCAAAAAACTTTACAAATTTAATCGTCAACAAGCAAATGTGTTACCCATTTTCGTGTTTGCACCCTTATACCAACGGAGACAACCACATGAAAGTGGTGTCTTCCAATAACATATTGGTTGATTGGTTGGAGGGTCTGTATGCTTTCTTGGTATACAATGTTAAACAATTAGAAACCCCTATAATATGGCACCTTAGAATAGCTTAAAATGCTTTAACTTACACCAAATTTGGCCATCTTTTTCTCATTTTTTCCAAATTTCATGCAATTTCATACATGGAGGGAATAGCATGAAATGAGGTGGAATAACATTGGGTATGAATCCCACTCCCTACCATGCATGTTTGAAATTATAAAGGATTTGGACAAATTTGTAACATTTTGTTAGTGATTTTAGCTATGGGGAGAGGGTTTAAATGATAAGAATAAACCTTGGTGGAGGGGGAGGTTTCTAGACATCATTGCTCCTCTCTCCATGCAAGAAAACTCACAAAAATTGGTGAATTTTTACCTCCCTCCATGCTTGATTTTTTTAAATAGGGTAACAAGGTGAAATGTCACCAAATTTAGACCAATTATAGGTAGTTTTGAGTGGTTTTGCACATGGACGCGGATAGGGTGATATTGGATCCTGAATCATTTTACACTACCCAAGACCATTTTCTTACCATTGCTACGGTGTTCCGCGGCATGGAAATCCTGAATTTGTTTAGTCGTGATGGTAGGGTCTAGGCTTGTTCTCTATCAAACGGGCGATGGATGGGTTCAGGGCTGGCATTTGACCGGAAAAATGCCTGTCATGGGTCATTTTGCCCCTCAAATACGGCCTATATTTCATATAAACCCTCAGAAAAAATGAATTAAACGGTGAAACGTCTGTGTTTAGTGTGGAAACAATCAAAACCTGGGATTTATCCCAAATTCCTACGTTGCTAGGGTTGATGGGCTTACCAAAATCATTGGGCCCTTTGTTATCCTCTGGATTGCCACCGAATTTCCTCCCCTGGGAACGACAGTATCCTCTAGATTGGTATCCACCACTGCTCTGCTCATCAAATTACCAGTGCTCTGATGCTGCTAATGAACTAGTGAGCAGGAGTGAACTTGTTCTTTGTTGTTTTGCTCTGGATGTTGCTAATGAGCTAGTGCACGGGACTACGACGAGAGTCTTTTCCCTCTATGTTTTTTTGTTTTTTTATTTGCATATTTTATATTTTGTGTTTTGTTTTGTTTTTTTATTTGCATATTTTATATTTTGTGTTTTGTTTTGTTTTTTTATTTGCATATTTATTTTTTGTTTTGTTTATTTTGGGTTTTTTTTATTTACATATTTTATATTTTGTTCCATTTTAAATTAATTTTAGTTAAACAACTCTATGTTTTTAATTTAATGTAATTTAATTCAATTTAATTTAATTTAACTATGACTTTGTCATAATTTGTATTGGTTGCATTGCCTATAGTGAGATCCTATGCATAAGTCCCTTCAAGAACGAATATGATGATGATGATGATCATGATCACGATGATGATGATGATGATCATGATGCTGCTGCTGCTGATGATGATGACGACCAGGAAGATGATGGTGATGATGACAACAACGACGATCATCATCATCATCATCCTTGTCGTTGTCATCACCATCATCATCGTCGTCTTCATGATCATCCTATTCATAATGATCATCATCGTCGACGTTGTCATCATCGATCGTCATCGTGATCTTCTTCATCATCATCATCTTCCTTATCATCATCATCATAATCATCATCTTCATCATCAAAATCTTCATTATATATCATCGTCATCATCTTGATCATCATCATAATATTCGTCATCATCATCATCAACATCTTCATATTCATCATCATATCCATCATCATCATCATCATCATCATCCAATTCATCATCATCTCCATTATCATGATCATCATCTTCATCATCATGATCATCATCTTCATCATCATCATCATATATATTCAAGTACATCATCATCATCATCATCATATATATTCAAGTACATCATCATCATCATCATCATCATCATCTTCATCATCATCTTCATCATCACAATTTTAGGGGGAGCTCATCATCATCGTCATATTCATCATCGCCATCATCATCATCTTCATCATGATCATCATCTTCATCACTGCCACCATCATCATCATCTTCATCATCATCATCATCATCATCATCATCATCATGCCCTCCATATGACTAAGTATGGGAAAATTAGTCAAAACTGCCCTAAGAGAATGCCCGCCATAATTCATGGTTTGAAGATAATGCCCGCACCATCATACCAGGCTATATCTTGTTGAAGTGGATATCTAGTCATGGTCTCAGTTAGCCTTAGTAATTTTTGAGGAGAAATATATAAGCCTGCCAAAATAGGGTTTCAGGATAAACCTTGAAGAATTTCCTAGTGTTGGAAAAATTGGCTCAAGTGACCTCAGGGAAATGCCCTCCATAAATTGTGGGTTGAAGAAAATTCCTGTGCCATATGGGCATCTTGTAGGTTCATTTTTTTCTACTCAACCATGGTCTCAGTTTGTCCAAAGAGACTCTGAGGAAGAAGATATGGATCTGCCAAAAGTGCGTCCTAGCTTGATTTGCACTGCTCCAGAAAAATTCCCGCCGAGGAGAGAGAAAGAGGTCTCAAAGGATGAAATTGGTCTAGATGGAATCACCTTGTTGGCCTCTATCCATTGGGTGTCTCATACTTCCAAGTTGATGAAAATAAAAATATCCTCATTTTGACCTAGGGTTTGACAATTTTGTCTTAGTGTTGAATTAGTAGTTTAAAAATCTAGTGTTGATTGGATGTTTTGGAAGGCCATTATCTTCTTGGACATAGACCTTTTATCGCGAATGAGTCAATGGTCAAGTGTGTAAATCCTCCACCTGAAAGCTTATTGTTGAATGTGGTTATCATTGATGTCACTTCAATAGCAATAGTTGATGCAATTCCATATTTAGATTATATCAGTTGGGCGGTAAAAGTTTGGATTAACTAAATTAGGAGTAAAATGAATGTAATTTTTTGTTTAATTATAAACAATAAATATACAAACTAAATATGTGAATATTCAATTTAAAGTAATTTTTAAAACAGGGTAATTGGTTGAGCCCAAGATGTATCCAAACAACGAGGAAGTTAATTCTTCCTCTTTAAAAATGCATAGCTTTTTTTCAATATATAGCTTTTCATTAATATAAATTTTTTGGATGATTTTTCATTCAATTTTTTTTTTAAAGGGAAGTTGCCTTCTTATGGTGTATTTTTGAATTGTTTGTTTTCTTCAACTAAATTAGTGTCAATGAGAGAATCCATCTTGCATGCATGAGTCTTAATATTTAGAATATAAGATTAACTAAATAAAACATTTGGCAGATTGAAAATTAAAATCTTTAATAAAAATTTCAATAATGAAAGGTAATTTCTTTAATAACACTTTACTATTGAAGGGCACGTTCTGAAACTAAACGTTTTGTGATGGTTAAAGTAAGAGTTCAATATGTCATAAAATTTGATTTGAAGGGTAAGATAAAATGAATCACCAACCATGCATGCGTGCAATCATGAAAGAACCAAAATGACTTTATTGATTGTTTGATCTAAGAGTTAAGAGTTCTTAGAATATTGATTAATGTTTGATCTAAGAGTTAAGAGTTAACAGATTAATTCGGGATTAATTTACTTATAGAACCTTTTTTTCAATGAAAATAAAGTGCCTTGTTATTCATTAAGTGAATCAAAGAAACATACAATAAAACCTATCCCAAGGATAGAATATTTGAAAACAGACTATGCAGTCTTTTACAATAAATCCGATAATGCCTGCCACTATTCAGTAATATACCATCATAACCATGGTTGTTGATAACATCATAAAAATAACACAGATATAGAGGAAATATTAACCAAAAAGCCCCTAAAACGGGTGCATCAAATTTACAAAATGGATCATAAAAGGTAGTCTAATTAATAAAGACGAACATAAAACATTTCCCTCGGATGGTGATCAGTGAAAGGGGTAACCTGAAGAATACCATCTACCAAATGTAATCCCTTCTTAGACAATAAATCATCTCTATGATTGAAAGAACAAGAGAAGTGTTGTATAGAGTAGTCGTGAAATTGTTCCAACAAGATGGTAATTTACTTATAGAACCATAATGACTTTATAATCAGTAATGTGCTTTAAATTTGAATAGTGAAACATACATACAATAGAATCAAATAACAGAGAAATCACAACATTACAATTAACATAATATAAATAATATTGCACTACATTTAAGAAACCAAATCACAAGCCCAACAAATAGTTACTAGTGTTATAGTGATTTGAATATTGAGAATTCATAATGCAATATTTCAATAGAAGTATCCATTTGTTACAAATTGGATTTCAAAGAGGCTTTCTTCTTGAACCAACAACTCATGTGCAAACTATGAAACTAGTCATGCTTTACTTATTAGCCTTTGTATCAAAGTGAGAAGTGGAAGAATTAAGTAATCCTACAAATTACCACAAGCAAGAAGTTTAACCAAAGCATTCTACTTGCAGGGCCAAAGTGTTTTGATACTTATAGAAATAGATTTAAATGCCCAAGGAATATACACAAATCTTATATCCATTGATATATCTAGAATTTTTAAAAATAGATTTAGAATTTTTAGAAATAGATTTAAATGCCAGAGGAATATACAAAAATCTTATATCCATTAATATATCTTCGTCAATATTTCAAATTACAATTGTCGATATACAGCTATATACCAAATAGACCAATATTTTCTGCTGATTACATCAAATGTTTATATCACTAATACGATAGAATCCTACTCCCTAGAACCTCAATAACATGAACTTCTATTTTACAAAAAAGATAGTAGTTGTGTGCATACCAAAAATTAATATAGAACAAAAGAAGGGCCTTGGAAAATTAACAGAAAACAAAACAAGTAAACCTAATCAGACAAGTAAATATCAAAAACCGTGGTGGGTGGGCCACGTGGTTCCCTCAACCAGTCTCAATTGGTTTTTCCCCTGAGGCCGAAGGTGGGCTGTCAGATGGAGGGGACTGTCCAAAACCTACAGAAGTTGTTGGGCTCCCCTCGCGCCGAAGACGTTCAATGGCTTCACGTTGTTCATCATGGAGCCTTTGCATCTGTACAATCAGTTCGGCATTGTTACCTGCGAACTTCTGCTCCATGCTATCCTCGATTGAATTCCTCAAGGACTCCAGGTCCTCTTATCACATTTCCCCTCCAGCTTCTTCTGAAGCTCTTCCATGTCCTTTTCTAACTTCTCCATTCTTCGGCTGAGTGCATCAATGGCGCTAGTACTTCCAACAGGGCCGCAACTGCTACCTTCCTCCATTATATAACATGGAGCTAGCTCTGAAGAATTGCTGTAACAAATCCTCTTGTATGGGAGCTCCCTGCCACTAACCAGAGCACTGGTTGGAATACGGCGCCTGCCCAAACGATGAGGAGGGCCGGTAAAGGGAAAAACCAAATGATGAGGAGGGCTAGTGGAGGGAAAAACCGCAGAAGACAGACCTATTTGAGACAACATTTTGGGCAAAAACCAAGGAACAGGGGCATAAGCAATTTAAAGGAGCGAAAATGAACAAAAAAACCCTTAACACCGGGATCGGTAGAAATATCCATAAGCCTCGAAATTAAAGATCAAAGTACTGCAAAGAGGGTTATATGACATTACCAGTCACAGACCTTATGCGAGAGTAGAGATTCGAGACCTTACCCTGTCCGAGACCATGTGCGAGACCTTACCCTGAACAAACCTTTGAGGTGACCGATGGGAGAAATTGGTTGTTAGGGTTCGAATAGGCTATCCAAAAAGTCTCTGATGTACCTTGTTGAATAAGCTATCCAACCATGGCCTCATTTCTTCAAAAGAGTACTTTTAGTTTGCCTTATGATGGTCATATATGCAAAAGATCAATCTACCAAAAGTAGGAAAAATATTATTTTGCATATTAAGAACTAAAGAAAAATTGGCTAAGTGTCAAGATTAGAGAGTTGAAAAGGCATTTGGAAATGCCCAACAAAGAGTGCCCTTGTGCTGATAATTTTTCCAGATGACATGGGCATGTTCCTTGGTGATCTGGCCATCCAGCTGTGGTATCAGTTCTCTCCTTGGTGCTCTCACGTGCGAGCTATTGGTCTCCCAAAAGCAGAGAAAAACTTGATTATTTATAAAAAGGCTTAAGGGTTAAAAGCTCCATTATGCCCGCAGGGGCTAAAGAAATTCCCACAAGGGATAAAAGATGCCCTCAAGGGTTTATCTATGCCCGCAGGGGCTGAGGTTAATCCCACAGAGGCTTAGGGATGCCCGCAGGGAGTGAAGTTAAGCCCGCAGGGGATTAAGGATGACCGCGAGGGATGCGGTAAAGCCCGTAAAACCCGCAGGGGCTTAGGGATGCCTGCAGAGGGTGAAGTTAAGCCCGCATGCGCTTAAGGATGCCCGCAAAGGAATGGCAAGTTTGTTAAACTTTGGAATTTGACTAGGTATGGAAAAATTAGTCAAAACTGCTCTAATAGAATGCCCTCCATAATTGATTGTTTGAGGAAAATGCTCGCACCATCATATCAGGATATACCTTGTTGAATAGGATATCTAACGATGGTCTCATTTATTCAAAAGAGTGTTTTATGAAAAAATTATAGATCTGCCAAAACAAGGGTTCAAGCAGTTTTAGACATTCTGAAAAATGGCCAAGTGTTGAAAAATTGGTCAAAATTGCTCTAAGAGAATGCCCACCATAATTCATGGTTTGAATAAAATGCCCGAACCATCATATCAAGATATACCTTGTTGAATAGGCTATCTAACCATGGCCTCATTTCTTCAAAAGTGTGCCTTATGACAAAGTTATAGATCTGCCAAAACAAGGGTTCAAGTAGTTGTAGACATTCTGAAAAATGGTTGTGTTGGAAAATTGGTCCAAATAGCCTTGGGGAAATGCATGCCGTACCTCATAGGTGAATGGTAAAAATTATCTGAAACTATCATGTTGTATCTTGTTGAAGGGGCTATCCTACCGTGGCCTAAGTTCTCAAAAAGAATGTTTGATGACAAAGTTAAAAGTCTGCCAAAACAAGGTATCAAGCTGTTTTGCACCAAAGGGAGTAAAACTACGTAAGTGGCCTCAGTAAAATGACCGCCATTATTCATGGGTTAAAGTAAATGACCGCACCATGTGGTCAGGATGTATCTTGTTGATTGGTCTACCTTACCATGGTCTCATTTTTCCTCAAGCATGTTTGAGGAGAAAGTTATAAGTTTGCCAAAATAGGGTATGAGGATAAACTTTGGAGAAATTCCTGGAAATGACTAAGTGTTGGAAAACTGGCTCAGGTGGCCTTAGGGCAATGCCCAGCATAGTTTTTGGGTTGAAGGAACTGCTCGCACCATATGGTCATCTTATAGGATGGTGTTTTTTCTACCTGACCATGCCCTCATCTTGACTTGAAAGTGCTTGAGGGAGAATTTATGGATCTTCCAAAACAATGTTTTAGGCAGATTGGACCAAGCCTAGGAAAGTGCAAAAATTGTCTAAATGTAAAATCAATAAAGCTGCCTAAGTCACCTCAGTAAAAGTCCCGCCATCTATTGTGGTTGATGTGTTAAATCATTTTGAGAGTATGCATCTATAGAATGTTGTATGGTGCATCCAACCATATCAATGGTTTGTCCAAAGAGTTTTTGTAGGTGAAGATATTGATCTACTGAATGTGCCTCCCAGACTAAATTGCACTACTCCAGTAAAATGCCCGCCAAGGAGAGATAAAGAAGCTTCAGAGGATGACATTGGTCTTGATGGAATCACCTTGTTGGCCTCTACCCATTGGGTGTCTCACACTTCAAATGTGCTGAAAATAAAAATTTGATCATCATGTTGACCTAGGGTTTGACAATTTTGTATAAGTATTGAATTAACAGTTTGGAGGTACTCTATTCTCAAATGCCCGCTAGATGATGTGTGTGTATCAAAACGTTCAAAAGGTGACATGGATCTGGTCCTTGTTGAGGTGGCTATCCATCAATACTTTCAGTTTGCCTTATGATGGTCATATATGCAAAAGATCAATCTGCCAGAAGTAGGAAAAATATTATTTTGCATATTAAGAACTAAAGAAAAATTGGCTAAGTGTCAAGATCGGAGAGTTGAAAAGGAATTTGGAAATGCCCAACAAAGAGTGCCCTTGTGCTGATAATTTTTCCAGATGACATGGGCATGTTCCTTGGTGATCTGGCCATCCAGCTGTGGTATCAGTTCTCTCCTTGGTGCTCTCACGTGCGAGCTATTGGTCTCCCAAAAGCAAAGAAAAACTTAATTATTTATAAAAAGGCTTAAGGATTAAAAGCTCCATTATGCCCGCGGGGGCTAAAGAAATTCCCACAAGGGATAAAAGATGCCCGCAAGGGTTTATATATGCCCGCAGAGGCTAAGGTTAATCCCACAGAGGCTTAGGGATGCCCGCAGGGAGTGAAGTTAAGCCCGCAGGGGATTAAGGATGACCGCAAGGGCTGCGGTAAAGCCCGTAAAGCCCGCAGGGGCTTAGGGATGCCCGCAGAGGGTGAAGTTAAGCCCGTAGGGGATTAAGGATGCCCGCAAAGGAATGGCAAGTTTGTTAAACTTTGGAATTTGACTAAGGAATGGCAAGTTTGTTAAACTTTGGAATTTGACTAAGTATGGAAAAATTAGTCAAAATTGCTCTAAGAGAATGCCCACCATAATTGATTGTTTGAGGAAAATGCTCGCACCATCATATCAGGATATACCTTGTTGAATAGGCTATCTAACCATGGTCTCATTTATTCAAAAGAGTGTTTTATGACAAAGTTATAGATCTGCCAAAACAAGGGTTCAAGCAATTTTAGACATTCTGAAAAATGGCTGTGTTGAAAAATTGGTCAAAACTGCTATAAGAGAATGCCCGCCATAATTCATGGTTTGAATAAAATGCCCGCACCATCATATCAGGATATACCTTGTTGAATAGGCTATCTAACCATGGCCTCATTTCTTCAAAAGCATGCTTTATGACAAAGTTATAGATCTGCCAAAACAAGGGTTCAAGTAGTTTTAGACATTCTGAAAAATGGATGTTGGAAAATTGGTCCAAATAGCCTTGGGGAAATGCATGCCGTACCTCATAGGTGAATGGTAAAAATTATCTGAAACTATCATGTTGTATCTTGTTGAAGGGGCTATCCTACCGTGGCCTAAGTTCTCAAAAAGAATGTTTGATGACAAAGTTAAAAGTCTGCCAAAACAAGGTATCAAGCTATTTTGCACCAAAGGGAGTAAAACTACCTAAGTGGCCTCAATAAAATGACCGCCATTATTCATGGGTTAAAGTAAATGACCGCACCATGTGGTCAGGATGTATCTTGTTGATTGGTCTACCTTACCATGGTCTCATTTTTCCTCAAGCATGTTTGAGGAGAAAGTTATAAGTTTTCCAAAATAGGGTATGAGGATAAACTTTGGAGAAATTCCTGGAAATGACTAAGTGTTGGAAAACTGGCTCAGGTGGCCTTAGGGAAATGCCTATCATTGTTTTTGGGTTGAAGAAACTGCCCGCACCATATGGTCATCTTGTAGGCTGGTGTTTTGTCTACCTGACCATGCCCTCATCTTGACTTGAAAGTGCCTGAGGGAGAATTTATGGATCTTCCAAAACAATGTTCTAGGTAGATTGGACCAAGTCTAGAAAAGTGTAAAAATTGTCTAAATGTAAAATCACTAAAGCTGCCTAAGTCACCTCAATAAAAGTCTCGCCATCTATTGTGGTTGATGTGTTAAATCATTTTGAGAGTATGGATTTATAGAATGTTGTATGGTGCATCCAACCATATCAACGGTTTGTCCAAAGAGTTTTTGTAGGTGAAGATATTGATCTACTGAATGTGCCTCCCAGACTAAATTGCACTACTCCAGTAAAATGCCCGCCAAGGAGAGATAAAGAAGCTTCAGAGGATGACATTGGTCTTGATGGAATCACCTTGTTGGCCTCTACCCATTGGGTGTCTCACACTTCAAATGTGCTGAAAATAAAAATTTGATCATCATGTTGACCTAGGGTTTGACAATTTTGTCTAAGTATTGAATTAACAGTTTGGAGGTACTCTATTCTCAAATGCCCGCTAGATGATGTGTGTGTATCAAAACGTTCAAAAGGTGACATGGATCTGGTCCTTGTTGAGGTGGCTATCCATCCATACTTTCATTTTTCCTTATGATGGTCATATATGCAAAAGATCAATCTGCCAAAAGTAGGAAAAATATTATTTTGCATATTAAGAACTAAAGAAAAATTGGCTAAGTGTCAAGATCAGAGAGTTGAAAAGGCATTTGGAAATGCCCAACAAAGAGTGCCCTTGTGCTGATAATTTTTCCAGATGACATGGGCATGTTACTTGGTGATTTTGCCATCCAGATGTGGTATTAGTTCCCTCCTTGGTGCTCTCACGTGCGAGCTATTGGTCTCCCAAAAGCAAAGAAAAACTTGATTATTTATAAAAAGGCTTAAGGGTTAAAAGCTCCATTATGCCCGCAGGGGCTAAAGAAATTCCCAAAGGGATAAAAGATGCCCGCAAGGGTTTATCTATGCCCACAGGGGCTAAGGTTAGGCCCACAGAGGTTAGGGATGCCCGCAGGGAGTGAAGTTAAGCCCGCAGGGGCTGAGGTTAATCCCACAGAGGCTTAGGGATGCCCGCAGGGAGTGAAGTTAAGCCCACAAGGGTTTAATTAATGATGCCCGCATGGGCTGAGGTAAAGCGCGTAAATCCCACAAGGGATTAGGGATGCCTGCAGAGGGTGAAGTTAAGCCCGCAGGGGCTAAAGTTAAAGCCGCAAGAGCTTAAGCATGCCTGCAAGGTGCTTGCCCGCATAAGCCCACGAAGAGGCAAGGGGCGTAGGGTTGTTGCCTGCATAGGGAGAGCCCAGATGGATGAAGCCTGCAAGCCTAAGAAATCCAAATAAGTTTTTTTTAATTAATTAAAAATATGAAATAAACAGAATCACAAATAAAAGATTAATTATCAGATTTGAAGAGGCACGATAATGAAAAGGCATGAGCACAGTTTGAAGAGATGCAAGGTTTAAAAGATGAAGAATATATATAGCAAATGTGTCGAAAATTGTCTTAAAAGTATGTATTTATAAATCGATGATCGTCAATCCATCGATGCAAATGCATGAGTTGACCCACGCGTAAAAAGGCAAAATTCGTTGGAAGCTGGCATTGGTTTGGCGGGTGTGCAAAGATAGCCATAGGTCGTCGATATAGAGACAAAAGTGCGTCAAAAATTACAAACACGTCGATATTTCCTCGGTTTTTCTGCCATGATAAAAAAATGAAAAGACATCTTAAATTTTGTATTAATCCACGAATGTTCAAAACATGGAAAAATCCGCCCGAATGTACTAGTGCAGGGTTGTACCTTAATGATTAAAGCTTCGATAGCATAGAGACTTAGGTAGGGGTGGTATGAATGTCTTGCTTTCGATAGTATGATACAATTGCAACTGACATGGGATGACTTGCTCTACTCTCAAGGCTTGTGATCCTTCAATATTCATTCAATACATGAAAGAAGTTTAAGGTTATGATTGAATTGAAAAGATGGATATTTTGTTGTCAATTTATCAATCTGGAAAGAATGGTTGATCTGTAATAACTTACCATGACAACCATTTATACTCATCCATGGTCTCACAGTAAACAAACTTTACATCTACCACCTTGAATATTCCTTTTGTGAGTGTTCCAGTTTGATAAAAGGTTATCGCTTTAAGCTTCCCTAAGGCTTCTAGATACTTCCCACCTTTGATAAGGAGCCCTATTCTAGCAGCATGGGCCAACCCACAAGCTGTGGCCATTGGTGTTGAGATAACCAAGGCACATGGGAAAGCAGTCACCACAAGAACTAAGGATTTAAAAGCCCAATTGTGAATTCCATGCAAGTGATCATCACAAGGGGCTAATACCATTGCTAGAGTTGCTACCACAATAATTGCAGGTGGCCACATGATATAATACTGCAACGAGATGCTTGTGAACTATATGACTTATGATAATTTGATTTTCAAAAACTAAATACTAACTACAGACATGGAGTATAATATCTTGCAAAAATTTTCATGGACTCTTCAGTGGAGGACCGTTGATTCTATGCTTCTTCTACTAGCTTCACCATCCTTGCCATGGTAGATTCTTCTGCTAGGGCCACTATCTTGATGCCTAAATAACCTGCAATTTTCACAATTTAAGGGATGAGATAAAAAAAAATCATCAGCATCAGATGGGCATTAGATTGCGTGTAAATTTTCAAATGGAATATACAGAAAATCAGAACTTTTTTTGACGGATTGCATTTGGAAATTGTTACAGTGATTGCAGTAAAGATCCACATGTTTAATCAACGAAACAGAGAAATACAACTTATATTCGAGCATACAAATTATTCAATGTATCTTTTAACCTAAATAGCTTTCAACGGTGTTTATTGTGCAGTCTAATAACAAGTTTGGAATGAAACAATAACTGATTGATTGGGGTAGATTGGGGAGATCATTGTAGGTATCATTAGATATTCCTGCTGAGTTAGATTAGCAAAACTGTAATTAAATAGTTTATCAAAATATTTGTCCAAACTTTTTGATTAGAAAAACAATTTGTACAAACTTTTCAATTAAAAAATAAATAAAATTATTTTAAAAATTGATCAATTGAAACATGTCTCTCAAAAAATCTCCCAATTAAAAAAAACATCAACAACAATTATTTTAAAAATAAAAATATGAAGCCAATTTTCCAGGTGAAATCGTCATAACTCCGTTTTTATTTGGTCTACCATTTTAAAGAGCAGAAGTCTCTAATTTCAACGTAAACACGAAAACTGCATGCCTCTGTATTGAAGTAAACATAACGTAAACGCAAGAAATTGCTTAGAATTCTGATGCCATGTGGTCCCAACAAAGAGTATCTATCACCTATGGATTTTGAATAAAACATATATAAAATAAATGTAAACTTTTGCAACACGTAAAGAATCTTGACCTCTGAGTGCAAGGTATTTGTAAAAAAAAAACTCGACATTACAAAAACCAAAATAAATGTTATGTTTAGCTATTTATTAACCGTTGATAATGTCAAAATCTTAGAAGAAAATGCACAAATGGTAATTATATATACTTTTCAATGGTTAAATGGTTAATAGACTATACTTAATGAAGTAGTTTTAAAAAATGTAATTTTTTTATTGGTAGTTTTTATAATTTAAGTAACAAGTGAATGTGCTTTAAATTGGGTAGTAACAAGTGACATTTATGTTCCTTTTTTATCCATAGGAAATCTCCTCCAATAATAAGTATAAATATAGATTTTGACATTTATGTTCCTTTTTTATCCATAGGATGACATTTAATGAATCTCCAAATACCTGTAGATCCTCAATTCCTTTCTCTAAATCTAGTTGAAGTAAAAATTTTAGTGACATTACCTTAGAGTAATTGTTTGTCCCTTGACCAAGACCTGCTTTATACTTATAATTGTGTGTATCATTGATGTACAATACACTTCCTGCTCCACTTATACTTGGATCTCCTTGTGCTACTCCATTGAAGAAATCCCATGGTTTTGATTTGTTGATATATTATGGTTTTACCTATTTTAATCATTTTTCCAGTTTCTTATGTGCATAAAAGCTTAGTATATTTAAACTTTGTAGAGCACAGTGGGAAG
The DNA here is from genome assembly GCA_027924585.1 of Larix kaempferi. NCBI lineage: Eukaryota > Viridiplantae > Streptophyta > Pinopsida > Pinales > Pinaceae > Larix > Larix kaempferi. The sequence continues at coordinate 2,343,246 of BSBM01000535.1, read as the reverse complement.
ACCTAATGAATTTTTCTTCAAATAAGGATTTATTTCTAGCAATCCAGACACCCCAAGCTATGAGAAGGGATAATGCTTTGTAGTACTATACTTAGTTATTGTAGTACAATATCCTCAAACCTTCTTCAATTGTTTGTCCCTCCCAAGGTATTGTTATGCTCGTGTGTAAGGCTATTTCCTTCCAAACTCACAATGTGTAGGAGTAGTACATAATAAGGTGTATATGTTTTTCCTTGTTTTGACAGTAGAGGGGGCACATGTCTGGCCTTAGAAGGAATTTTTTGCATTTGGTCCCAAGTTAAAGCTTTATTGCTGAGTAGACGCCACATTAAAGTCTTTGTTTTTGACAGATAGTTTAAGCTTCAGATACCTTTCCACCATCACTCTGGTGATTTTTCATTAGAGCATAATGATAAATAGCCTTCCTTGGGGGTGTATCTTCCTAAAGGAACAATATTCCACACCAACGAGTCACTATGGTTCAAGATTCAAATGTGAAATGATTTTAGCTTTGACACCATGGATGTCCATATCTATGAATCCTTGTAATGTTCCAAATTTGGCATTGAGTCACAATGGCCTAATCACATTGTCCCTATTCAGTAGAGTTTGTCAAATTGATGCTAAAGTTCAAATAATTGCCAAGGAGGAAGATTACTAGTTTCCTAGGTTTGGGGTGGAAGCTTTGGGATTTGGGATAATGGGGATAATAAATGATGTTTGAACATTAAAGTGGCATAAATATTTAATAAAGGAGCTAAATAAATATATACAAGTGAAAATCAAAGTGGCATTTGATCATGAAGACACATGGAGGAAGTGGGACCCACATATGGCTAGATTTCCCCACTACACTTGGCATCATTCTCTCACCAATTCGAATTCAAGGTGAATGGTAACATACTTGGGGGAGTCCAAAAGGTATTATTCATGGCATGACTCATCCAAGGTCGAAATATAGAGGAAGAGTAACTTCCATGGAAGAGGAAGAGGCAATTTGGAGCTAGTGAGACACTTGGGCTAGATTCCCTAGCTCTATGACAACAATGATGAAGATGCTATGACACCTATGACACAAATCAGACCTGAAGGCTAACATATGACATATATGACATGTCAGGGATAAAAATAGACTCCAAGAGGGGGCTCAAGGGTGTTAGGGCAGCTAATATGCTTCCACATGTGATTTGGTGGAAGTGGGAGACTAGGAATTGTTGTACAAGTGGCGTTCTTTGGAATCTCTTCCCAACTTGAGTTGGCATGAGTCTCTTGGAAGGAATTCGACCCATGGAGGACATTAGAACTTTATAAATGTCAATAACAAAGAATGAAACCATCTTTTGATCATTTGTAGAATTCGCAATTGCATTTGTGAAGATGGAGAGCTAGTGGATGACTAGTTTCTTGCCTTAGACAATTTCGAGGGTGAAAGATTCCCATCCAAGTTGGTAATTGGAAAGGCCATTCAGAACTTTCATTTGGAGCTTTAATGGAGTCATTATTTGTAGGTGTAAGCTACAGGGCAGCTCATGGTTTCTTCTATTGCAGCTCACTCCTTCAACCATTTCCAGTTTTGATGGCATATTCTTGATCCTTGAGGGAGGGCATTTTTGGTGAGCTATTGTACTCTTTGGGGGAGCTTATAATGCCCCATTTATTTTGTAATATGAAGTAAATACTCTGTTCTTCATATCCAGAAAGTTTCAGGTTGAAATTCCAAGTAGAAATGTATAAATATCATTTTTAATGGAAGAACAATGCCATTTCCCCACTACCTTGTTGTGAACCAATGTATTGATGATGATTTCAAATGAATGGATGATTCTCTGATGCATTTGTGATTAATGGACTGCCATGGATGTAGTTTACAAGTTTCATGTACTGTACTTGAGAATTTGAAGTATTTTTACTCAGTTTAATTGCATTGGGAGAAGAAATAGTGCCATTTCCCCAAGGGTCGAATTGGTGATTTTTGTAGTTGAATGGGAGAGGGTTGGAACAGATATAATAATCAATTAATGGTGCACATGAGACCTTAAAAACATCCTTAATACATTCCCTACTTCTTTTCAGAAATTTGAGTGGCTTTGGAGGCATTCGGGGAGTGGCTTTGGAGGCATTCGGGAAGCCATTTTCAGTACTTACCCCAGGGGGATTTGAACCCCAAATTACTAGTAAAATTACATACTTGGTACAAAATATTAAGAGAGTTTGAAGAGGTATTTTGGTGGCAATATATCATCCCCGAACATCATATTCAAGTCCTAATATCATTCATACACCTTCCCTGAATATTTGAAGGCATTTGGAGTCAATTCAAGACCTAAAGACCAATACTAGTCAAAGGGAAATCACTAGTAAAGTTACCTACATTGACCAGAATTGAAAGATGATTTGCAGAAGTATTTTAAAGGTCCAAAGGCATCCCTGAAACACATATTTATGTTCTAATGTCATTCATATAATTTCTCAGAATATTTGGGATCATTTGCGGCCAATTTGGGACCTAGAGATAAAAACTAGTCAAAGGTCTAACTAGGGAAAAAAGTGAAAAATTGCAATTTTAATAAAATTCCTAACAAGGGACATTACAGTGGTATCAGAGCATGGTCCTTGCACCTGTGGATTACGTACATACATTCAAGAATAATTGGAATCCATGTCTTACTATTATGATGAACCCTATGAGTACAATTCTTATGAGGAATATGCAGATGCTTATGAGCAATATGAAGCAGAATGTGAATGTTACGAGGAAGATGTGCCATCATGCAACACTTCTTACAATTTCAAGATAAAAGAATATTATTCTTATGACTTTAAATCTAATGAATATGAGTGTGTCACACCAACCAAGGATAATTCTATGAGTGAGTTCCAAAGATGGAGAGCAAAATATAAAACCTTGCCCCAACAATATCAAAAATATCAAGAATATCTTGCTTCGAGCAAAAATACACAAAATGCAATGTCTTTTGAGTACTATGTTGAACATGTTTTTGAAAATAGGCCCAAAAATGAGAGGTGGAGTTAGTAAAGAAAGGTTTATGCCCTTCTTGTAAAGAACCTTGGAGTGAGTATCATATATGTGTGCATGAAATTATGTCCCACTTAAGGAGAGATTTTGAGAATTCTTCAAAAAGAGATTCCAAAGATATTGTTCATCAGGAAAACAAGGAAAAAAATGCATCATCTTGCTTGAAGGATAAAAATAAAGAGACATCACAAGAGCATGAAGAAGATTCTATTGAAAATATGGAAGATCATTTCGAGACACCTTCTAGATTAGACATGAACCAAAGAGCATCTACTGATGGATGCTTAAATTATGAAGGAGTACCTACTAATGGGTGTTCACACTTCTATGTTGGTGACATAGAGATCACTTTTGAAAGTGTTGCTACAAGCCCAAGTTCCATTAAGCATGATAATTAAGACCTTGTAGCAGTTGAAGAAGAACCAAGATCAACTTCCCCATCACCACTTGAGCTTCATGAAGTTGGTCCAAGCAAAATTGAAGAAGATGAGGAGGTTCATTTGCAAGAGCCTCATTTTCTTGAAGGGTCCTTAAATATGAATGAAAATAAGATCCAAGAGTCCCTTAGCATTCTCCATGACACTCAAGCATTGGTGTCAAGTTCTTGTTGGAGAGCTACTTCATTCATGGATGTATTGGTGAGACTTCTTTGAGTCATTTGAAGTCTCCTTGTTTTTTCTGCTCATTATTTGGTTCAGATTTTAGTGGAGATTCTTCATTCACTTCTTGGATGAAAGAATACATGGCCGAATATTTTGATGCATATCACATCCTTTTGGAGCAAAATTATAGGACATGGGATGCTCAGCTATGTCATTGGAGTAGATTTGATTGGTCACTTGAAGCTTGTATGCACTTGGAAAATGGTGGTCTACTTGCTTGGAGGTATAAGCACTTTCATGACTCTTTGATGAAGCATATCCTTGATGTACATTTTCATTATGTTGTTATGTACTTTGATGATATATATTTGGCACTCATGATGTTTGAAAGAATGAATACAAGAAAATGGGATCCAGGAATCCTCTTATCTAATGGTGTGGGTTGGAGAGAACTTTTAATTGTTGGGGTGCAATACAAGCAATGGGACCCTGGAATAATTTTTGTCTCATTGGTTTCATTTTTTTGGGAGAAGCAAACAGTATGGGAGATGGATTCCCCACTTAATAAATTGATTTTAATCAAAGTAGTGCAGCAGCAATCATGGTGATTCCTCTCTAAAATCTTCATGGAAACTCAAAGACTCAAGGTTGGGCAATTCAATGGCAACTTCAAAGAATTATACAAAAAGCAGGTTCTTCAACACCCATGTTTAAAATTGCTTGAGGACAAGCAATATTGGGAAGGGAGGATTTTTAATGTACCAAATTTGGCATTGGGTCACAATGGCCTAATCACATTGTCCCTATTCAGTAGAGTTTGTCAAATTGATGCTAAAGTTCAAATAATTGCCAAGGAGGAAGATTACTAGTTTCCTACGTTTGGGGTGGAAGCTTTGGGATTTGGAATAATGGGGATAATAAATGATGTTTGAACATTAGAGTGGCATAAATATTTAATAAAGGAGCTAAATAAATTAATACAAGTGAAAATCAAAGTGGCATTTGATCATGAAGACACATGGAGGAAGTGGGACCCACATATGGCTAGATTTCCCCACTACACTTGGCATCATTCTCTCACCAATTCGAATTCAAGGTGAATGGTAACATACTTGGGGGAATCCAAAAGGTATTATTCATGGCATGACTCATCCAAGGTCGAAATATAGAGGAAGAGTAACTCCCATGGAAGAGGAAGAGGTAATTTGGAGCTAGTGAGACACTTGGGCTAGATTCCCTAGCTCTATGACAACAATGATGAAGATGCTATGACACCTATGACACAAATCAGACTTAAAGGCTGACATATGACATATATGACATCTCAGGGCTAAAAATAGATTCCAAGAGGGTGCTCAAGGGTGTTAGGGCAGCTAATATGCTTCCACATGTGATTTGGTGGAAGTGGGAGACTAGGAATTGTTGTACAAGTGGCGTTCTTTGGAATCTCTTCCCAACTTGAGTTGGCATGACTCTCTTGGAAGGAATTCAACCTATGGATGACATTAGAACTTTATAAATGTCAATAAAAAAGAATGAAACCAGCTTTTGATCATTTGTAGAATTTGCAATTGCATTTGTGAAGAGGGAGAGCTAGTGGATGACTAGTTTCTTGCCTTAGCCAATTTCGAGGGTGAAAGATTCCCATCCAAGTTGGTAATTGGAAAGGCCATTCAGACGTTTAATTTGGAGCTTTAATGGAGTCTTTATTTGTAGGTGTAATCTACAGGGAAGCTCATGGTTTCTTCTATTGCAGCTCACTCGTTCAACCATTTCCAGTTTTGATGGCATATTCTTGATCCTTGAGGGAGGGCGTTTTTTGTGAGCTATTGTACTCTTTGGGGGAGATTATAATGCCCCATTTATTTTGTAATATGAAGTAAATACTCTGTTATTCATATTCAGAAAGGTTCAGGTCAAAATTCCAAGTAGAAATGTATAAATATCATTTTTAATGGAAGAACAATGCCATTTCCCCACTACCTTGTTGTGAACCAATGTATTGATGATGATTTATAATGAATGGATGATTCTCTTATGCATTTGTGATTAATGGACTGCCATGGATGTATTTTACAAGTTTCATGTACTGTACTTGAGCATTTGAAGTATTTTTACTCAGTTTAATTGCATTGGGAAAAGAAATAGTGCCATTTCCCCAAGGGTCGAATTGGTGATTTTTGCAGTTGAATGGGAGAGAGTTGGAACAGATATAATAATCAATTAATGGTGCACATGAGACCTTAAAAACATACTTAATACATTCCCTACCTCTTTTCAGAAATTTGAGTGGCTTTGGAGGCATTCGGGAAGCCATTTTCAGTACTTACCCCAGGGAGATTTAAACCCCAAATTACTAGTAAAATTGCATACTTGGTACAGAATCTTAAGAGAGTTTTAAGAGGTATTTTCATAGCAATATATCATTCATGAACATCATATTCAATACCTAATATCATTCATACACCTTCTGTGAAGATTTGAAGGCATTTGGAGTCAATTCGAGACCTAGAGACCAATACTAGTCAAAGGGAAATCACTAGTAAAGTTACCTACATTGACCAGAATTGAAAGATGATTTGCAGAAGTATTTTAAAGGTCCAAAGGCATACCTGAAACACATATTTATGTTCTAATGTCATTCATAGATCTTCCAAAAAAAGGCTTCAAGTAGTTTTAGACATTCTGAAAAATGGCTGTGTTGGAAAATTGGTCCAAATAGCCTTGGGGAAATGCATGCCGTACCTCATAGGTGAATGGTAAAAATTATCTGAAACCATCATGTTGTAGCTTGTTGAAGGGGATATCCTACCATTGCCTAAGTTCTCAAAAATAATGTTTGATGACAAAGTTAAAAGTTTGCCAAAACAAGGTATCAAGCTGTTTTGCACCAAAGGGAGTAAAACTACCTAAGTGGCCTCAGTAAAATGACCGCCATTATTCATGGGTTAAAGTAAATGACCACACCATATGGTCAGGATGTATCTTGTTGATTGGTCTACCTGACCATGGTCTCATATTTCCTCAAGCATGTTTGAGGAGAAAGTTATAAGTTTTCCAAAATAGGGTATCAGGATAAACTTTGGAGAAATTCTTGGAAATGACTAAGTGTTGGAAAACTGGCTCAGGTGCCCTTAGGGAAATGCCCGCCATAGTTTTTGGGTTGAAGAAAATGCCCGCACCATATGGTCATCTTATAGGCTGGTGTTTTTTCTACCTGACCATGCCCTCATCTTGACTTGAAAGTGCCTGAGGGAGAATTTATGGATCTTCCAAAACAATGTTTTAGGTAGATTGGACCAAGTCTAGGAAAGTGCAAAAATTGTCTAAATGTAAAATCAATAAAGCTGCCTAAGTCACCTCGGTAAAAGTCCCGCCATCTATTGTGGTTGATGTGTTAAATCATTTTGAGAGTATGCATCTATAGAATGTTGTATGGTGCATCCAACCATATCAATGGTTTGTCCAAAGAGTTTTTGTAGGTGAAGATATTGATCTACCGAAAGTGCCTCCCAGACTAAATTGCACTACTCCAGTAAAATGCTTGTCGAGGAGAGATAAAGAAGCTTCAGAGGATGACATTGGTCTTGATGGAATCACCTTATTGGCCTCTACCCATTGGGTGTCTCACACTTCAAATGTGCTGAAAATAAAAATTTGATCATCATGTTGACCTAGGGTTTGACAATTTTGTCTAAGTATTGAATTAACAGTTTGGAGGTACTCTATTCTCAAATGCCTGCTAGATGATGTGTGTGTATCAAAACGTTCAAAAGGTGACATGGATCTGGTCCTTGTTGAGGTGGCTATCCATCCATACTTTCCGTTTGCCTTATGATGGTCATATATGCAAAAGATCAATATGCCAAAAGTAGGAAAAATATTATTTTGCATATTAAGAACTAAAGAAAAATTGGCTAAGTGTCAAGATCAGAGAGTTGAAAAGGCATTTGGAAATGCCCAACAAATAGTGCCCTTGTGCTGATAATTTTTCCAGATGACATGGGCATGTTCCTTGGTGATCTGGCCATCCAGATGTGGTATCAGTTCCCTCCTTGGTGCTCTCACGTGTGAGCTATTGGTCTCCCAAAAGCAAATAAAAACTTGATTATTTATAAAAAGGCTTAAGGGTTAAAATCTCCATTATGCCCGCAGGGGCTAAAGAAATGCCCACAAGGGATAAAAGATGCCCGCAAGGGCTGAGGTTAAGCCCACAGAGGTTAAGGATGCCCGTAGGGAGTGAAGTTTGCCCGTAGGGGTTTAATTAAGGATGCCCGCAGGGGCTGAGGTTAATCCCACAGAGGCTTAGGGATGCCTGCAGGGAGTGAAGTTAAGTCCGCAAGGGTTTAATTAATGATGCCTGCATGGGCTGAGGTAAAGCCCATAAAGCCTGCAGGGGCTTAGGGATGCCTACGGAGGGTGAAGTTAAGTCCGTAGGGGCTTAAGGATGCCCGCAGGGGCTGAGATTAAGCCCGTAGAGGCTTAGGGGATACTCGCAGGAGGTAAGGTTAAGCCCACAGGGGCTAAAGTTAAAGTTGTAGGATCTTAAGCATGCTTGCAAGGTGCTTGCCCGCATAAGCCCACGAAGAGGCAAGGGGCGTAGGGTTGTTGCCCGCATAGGGAGAGCCCAGATGGATGAAGCCCGCAAGCCTATGAAATCCAAATAATTTTTTTTAATTAATTAAAAATATGAAATAAACAGAATCACAAATAAAAGATTAATTATCAGATTTGAAGAGGCACGATAACAAAAAGGCATGAGCACAGTTTGAAGAGATGCAAGGTTTAAAAGATGAAGAATATATATAGCAAATGTGTCGAAAATTGTCTTAAAAGTGTGTATTTATAAATCGACGATCGTCAATCCATCGACGCAAATGCATGAGTTGACCCACGCGTAAAAAGCCAAGATTCGTTGGAAGTTGGCATTGGTTTGGCGGGTGTGCAAAGATAGTCATAGGTCGTCGATATAGAGACGAAAGTGCGTCGAAAATTAAAAACACATCGATATTTCCCCGGTTTTTCCGCCATGATAAAAAATGAAAAGACATCTTAAATTTCATTGTATTAATCCACGAATGTTCAAAACATGGAAAAATCCGCCCGAATGTACTGGTGCAGGGCTGTGGTTTAATGACTAAAGCTTCGATAGCACGAAGACTTAGGTAGGGGTGGTATGAATGTCTTACTTTTGATAGTATGATACAATTGCAACTGACATGGGATGACTTGCTCTACTCTCAAGGCTTGTGATCCTTCAATATTCATTCAATACATGAAAGAAGTTTAAGGTTATGATTGAATTGAAAAGATGGATATTTTGTTGTCAATTTATCAATCTGGAAAGAATGGTTAATCTGTAATAACTTACCATGATAACCATTTATACTTATCCATGGTCTCACAGTAAACAAACTTTACATCTACCACCTTGAATATTCCTTCTGTGAGTGTTCCAGTTTGATAAAAGGTTATCATTTTAAGCTTCCCTAAGGCTTCTAAATACTTCCCACCTTTGATAAGAAGCCCTATTCTAGCAGCGTGGGCCAACCCACAAGCTGTGGCCATCGGTGTTGAGATAACCAAGGCACATGGGAAAGTAGTGACCACAAGAACTAAGGATTTAAAAGCCCAATTGCGAATTCCATGCAAGTGATCATCACAAGGGGCTAATGCCATTACTAGAGTTGCTACCACAATAATTGTAGGTGGCCACATGATATAATACTGCAACGAGATGCTTGTGAACTATATGACTTATGATAATTTGATTTTCAAAAACTATATACTAACTACAGACATGGAGTATAATATCTTGCAAAAATTTTCATGGACTCTTTAGTGGAGGACCGTTGATTCTATGCTTCTTCTACTAGCTTCACCATCCTTGCCATGGTAGATTCTTCTGCTAGGGCCACTATCTTGACGCCTAAATAACCTGCAATTTTCACAATTTAAGGGATGAGATAAAAAAAAATCACCAGCATCAGATGGGCATTAGATTGCGTGTAAATTTTCAAATGGAATATATAGAAAATCAGAACTTTTTTTGACAGATTGCGTGCATTTTTGGAAATTGTTACAGTGCTTTCAGTAAAGATCCACATGCTTAATCAACGAAACAGAGAAATACAACTTATATTCGAGCATACAAATTATTCAATGTATCTTTTAACTTAAATAGCTTTCAACGGTGTTTATTGTGCAGTCTAATAACAAGTTTGGAATGAAACAATAACTGATTGATTGGGGTAGATTGGGGAGATCATTGTAGGTATCATTAGATATTCCTGCTGAGTTAGATTAGCAAAACTGTAATTAAATAGTTTATCAAAATATTTGTCCAAACTTTTTGATTAGAAAAACAATTTGTACAAACTTTTCAATTAAAAAATAAATAAAATTATTTTAAAAATTGATCAATTGAAACATGTCTCTCAAAAAATCTCCCAATTAAAAAAAACATCAACAACAATTATTTTAAAAATAAAAATATGAAGCCAATTTTCCATGTGAAATCGTCACAACTCCGTTTTTATTTGGTCTACCATTTTAAAGAGCAGAAGTCTCTAATTTCAACGTAAACACGAAAACTGCATGCCTCTGTATTGAAGTAAACATAACGTAAACGCAAGAAATTGCTTAGAATTCTGATGCCATGTGGTCCCAACAAAGAGTATCTATCACCTATGGATTTTGAATAAAACATATATAAAATAAATGTAAACTTTTGCAACACGTAAAGAATCTTGACCTCTGAGTGCAAGGTATTTGTAAAAAAAAAACTCGACATTACAAAAACCAAAATAAATGTTATGTTTAGCTATTTATCAACCGTTGATAATGTTAAAATCTTAGGGGAAAATGCACAAATGGTAATTATATATACTTTTCAATGGTTAAATGGTTAATAGACTATACGAAATGAAGTAGTTTTAAAAAATGTAATTTTTTTATTGGTAGTTTTTATAATTTAAGTAACAAGTGAATGTGCTTTAAATTGGGTAGTCTTTATTATGTTACTATAAAAATCGAGAAAGATTAAAAAAAATTATAAGAAAATATTTTTTTTAGAATTTGACATATTAATTGTTTTTGTAAAACAATTAAAATTAAAATATATTGAATCAATTATATCAAAATCAAAACATTACATATAAAGGAGGGTGATAATACTTCCATGTCAATCCATTCTTTTCTTTCTTAATGTGTCATTGTTCAATTATATCAAAATCAAAACATTACATACAAAGGAGGGTGATAATACTCCCATGTCAATCCATTCTTTTCTTTCTTAATGTGTCATTGTCCTCTAGTGAGTTGAAGACCTCCCGTTGAGAGATCATCTATAGTATTGTTTATTTCCATATATATGTGTGCCAATGTAAGATTTGTCAAAAGCGAACCAATCTTCCAAATCTCCTCCAGTAATAAGTATAAATATAGATTTTGACATTTATGTTCCTTTTTTATCCATAGGATGACATTTAATGAATCTCCAAATACATGTATGTCCTCAATTCCTTTCTCTAAATCCAGTTGAGGTAAAAAATTTAGTGACATTACCTAAAAGTAATTGTTTGTCCCTTGACCAAGACCTGCTTTATACTTATAATTGTGTGTATCATTGATGTACAATACACCTCCCGCTCCACTTATACTTGGATCTCCTTGTGCTACTCCATTGAAGAAATCCCATGGTTTTGATCTGTCGATATATTATGGTTTTACCTGTCTTAATCATTTTTCCAGTTTCTTATGTGGATAAAAGCTCAGTATATTTAAACTTTGTAGAGCACAGTGGGAAGACCTAATGACTTTTTCTTTGAATAAGGATTTATTTCTAGCAATCCAAACACCCCAAGCTATGAGAAGCGATAGTGCTTTGTAGTACTATACTTTGTTATTGTAGTACAATTTCCTCAAACCTTCTTCAATTGTTTGTCCCTCCCAAGGTATTGTTATGCTCGTGTGTAACGCTATTTCCTTCCAAACTCACAATGTGTAGGAGTAGTACATAACAAGGTGTATATTTTTTTCCTTGTTCTGACAGTAGAGGGGGCACATGTCTGGCCTTAGAAGGAATTTTTTGCATTTGGTCCCAAGTTAAAGCTTTATTGCTGAGTAGAAACCACATGAAAGTCTTTGTTTTTGACAGATAGTTTAAGCTTCAGATACCTTTCCACCATCACTCTGGTGTTGATGTTTCATTAGAGCATAATGATAAATAGCCTTCCTTGGGGGTGTATCTTCCTAAAGGAACAATATTCCACACCAACGAGTCACTATGGTTCAAGATTCAAATGTGAAATGATTTTAGCTTTGACACCATGGATGTCCATATCTATGAATCCTTGTAATGTCCCAAATTTGGCATTGGGACACAATGGCCTAATCACATTGTCCCTATTCAGTAGAGTTTGTCAAATTGATGCTAAAGTTCAAATAATTGCCAAGGAGGAAGATTACTAGTTTCCTAGGTTTGGGGTGGAAGCTTTGGGATTTGGAATAATGGGGATAATAAATGATGTTTGAACATTAGAGTGGCATAAATATTTAATACAGGAGCTAAATAAATATATACAAGTGAAAATCAAAGTGGCATTTGATCATGAAGACACATGGAGGAAGTGGGGCCCAAATATGGCTAGATTTTCCCACTACACTTGGCATCATTCTCTCACCAATTCGAATTCAAGGTGAATGGTAACATACTTGGGGGAGTACAAAAGGTATTATTCATGGCATGACTCATCGAAGGTCGAAATATAGAGGAAGAGTAACTCCCATGGAAGAGGAAGAGGCAATTTGGAGCTAGTGAGACACTTGGGCTAGATTCCCTAGCTCTATGACAACAATGATGAAGATGCTATGACACCTATGACACAAATCAGACCTAAAGGCTGACATATGACATATATGACATGTCAGGGATAAAAATAGACTCCAAGAGGGCGCTTAAGGGTGTTAGGGCAGCTAATATGCTTCCACATGTGATTTGGTGGAAGTGGGAGACTAGGAATTGTTGTACAAGTGGCGTTCTTTGGAATCTCTTCCCAACTTGAGTTGGCATGAGTCTCTTGGAAGGAATTCGACCCATGGAGGACATTAGAACTTTATAAATGTCAATAACAAAGAATGAAACCATCTTTTGATCATTTGTAGAATTCGCAATTGCATTTGTGAAGAGGGAGAGCTAGTGGATGACTAGTTTCGTGCCTTAGCCAATTTCGAGGGTGAAAGATTCCCATCCAAGTTGGTAATTGGAAAGGCCATTCAGAACTTTCATTTGGAGCTTTAATGGAGTCATTATTTGCAGGTGTAAGCTACAGGGCAGCTCATGGTTTCTTCTATTGCAGCTCACTCATTCAACCATTTCCAGTTTTGATGGCATATTCTTGATCCTTGAGGGAGGGCATTTTTGGTGAGTTATTGTACTCTTTGGGGGAGCTTCTAATGCCCCATTTATTTTGTAATATGAAGTAAATACTTTGTTCTTCATATCCAAAAATTTTCAGGTCGAAATTCCAAGTAGAAATGTATAAATATCATTTTTAATGGAAGAACAATGCCATTTCCCCACTACCTTGTTGTGAACCAATGTATTGATCATGATTTCGAATGAATGGATGATTCTCTGATGCATTTGTGATTAATGGACTTCCATGGATGTATTTTACAAGTTTCATGTACTGTACTTGAGCATTTGAAGTATTTTTACTCAATTTAATTTCATTGGGAGAAGAAATAGTGCCATTTTCCCAAGGGTCGAATTGGTGATTTTTGCAGTTGAATGGGAGAGGGTTGGAACAGATATAATAATCAATTAATGGTGCACATGAGACCTTAAAAACATCCTTAATACATTCCCTACCTCTGTTCAGAAATTTGAGTGGCTTTGGAGGCATTCGGGAAGCCATTTTCAGTACTTACCCCAGGGGGATTTGAACCCCAAATTACTAGTAAAATTGCATACTTGGTCCAGAATATTAAGAGAGTTTGAAGAGGTATTTTGGTGGCAATATATCATCCCTGAACATCATTTTCAAGTCCTAATATCATTCATACACCTTCCGTGAAGATTTGAAGGCATTTGGAGTCAATTCGAGACCTAGAGACCAATACTAGTCAAAGGGAAATCACTAGTAAAGTTACCTACATTGACCAGAATTGAAAGAGGATTTGCAGAAGTATTTTAAAGGTCCAAAGGCATCCCTGAAACACATATTTATGTTCTGATTCCATTCATATACCTTCTCAGAAGATTTGGGATCATTTGGGGCCAATTTGGGACCTAGAGATCAAAACTAGTCAAAGGTCTAACTAGGGAAAAAAGTGAAAAATTGCAATTTTAATAAAATTCCTAACAAGGGACATTACAGTGGTATCAGAGCATGGTCCTTGCACCTATGGATTAGGTACATACATTCAAGAATAATTGGCAGCCATGTTTTACTATTATGATGAATCCTATGAGTACAATTCTTATGAGGAATATGCAGATGCTTATGAGCAATATGAAGCGGAATGTGAATGGTACGAGGAAGAGGTGCCATCATGCAACACTTCTTACAATTTCAAGATAAATGAAGATTATTCTTATGAATTTAAATCTGATGAATATGAATCTGATGAATATGAATCTGATGAATATGAATCTGATGAATATGAATTTAAAAGAAAATAAGTCACTTTGATTTATCCTTTTTTCAAAAAGAAAATGAATCATATAGTTTGTATTGTTATGTGTAATCACTTTTATTTTTATCTAAAAACAATATCAAAGGTCTGTATTGTTATGTTTAATAAGTTTTATTTTTATCTAAAAACAATATTAAAGTTTTTTATTGTAAAGTTTATGTACATGTCAAAGTTTAATGTTGGGATTAAAGGTTTTCTAGAGCTCATGGTCATTTAAATGTTCAAAATTTACTATTTTGTTTTGTTTTCAGTGCTTGATTTGTTTTCAAATTGTTTTCCAAATTTGGCAGGCTGTTTTGTTTTAAGTAGAGTCCATCATGAGCAAAAAAAATTACTAGAAGATCTAAATATGATAAATAGATATAATTTTAAGGATTTGAAATCTCTAAAAAATTAATTAAAAAGCATACAAGATACTAAAACTCCTGAAGCATGATTATTACCCTAGATATTATAATTATTAATTAAAAACTGCAAATACTAAACCAAATCTAAAGTTATATATATATATATATATATATATATATATATATATATATATATCAATTTTAGATATTATATTTATCTTTAGATTTTAAATTAATATAGTTATATATATAACACTTAAATATATATGAATATTAATTAATTCCCACATAAAAACCATAATATTTTAATATCTAGAAATTATTTATTTAAAATATTGAAATGAATAGAAAAACTATTTATTATTTTCTTTTAAAAAAAAAATTAACATAGTAATTACACATATCTTAAAAACTTCTAACACATAAGTTTATCATATCAAATTTTAGATAAATATATGTAACATATAAAATTATATTAATTATCAAATTTTAAATATTATATTTATTTTAGAATTTTATGATGATGGTGGTTATTAATGTTCAATAAAACTAATTTTGATCTATCCTAATAAAAAAAGATATATATTATATTTATATAATACAAATGTCTAAAAATACATATATCTAAAATCTAAAAGCATTGCAATGCACTCCTTAATTTTGAAAACAAAAAGAAAGACCAAAAATGGAAATGCCTAGAATCATTGCAATGCAATCCTTAATTGTATTCTAGCTGAAGACAAAAAAAGAAAAAGCCAAGGAGTCCTTAGTTGTAGTGTATTCTAGCTTAAGACAAAAAAGAAAAAGCCAAAAATTATTCAAACAATAATTACAAAAATTAATTGTTTTACTCATGTCTTTATCCAAACACCAATAATTATTCAACAATATTACAAAGTATTTAACTTTAATCAAGATTCTAAGGATATTACAAATGAAGAGTGTATAATTGTCAAATTTGGCGGGCTGTTTCACTCATGTCTTTATCCACACACCAATGAACAATATCAAAGGTTTGCATTGTTAAGTTTAATCACTTTTAATTTTATCTAAAAACAATATCCAAGGTTTGTGTACGTGTCAAAGTTTAATGTTGGGATTAAAGGTTTTCTAGAGCTCATGGTCATTTAAAGGTTTTCTGGATTTGTTTTCAAATTGCTTACATTGGTATCCTACTTTGAGAATAGGTCGATCCAGACACCAATGAAGATAGTATAATTGTCAAATTTGGCTGACTGTTTTACTCATGTCTTTATCCAAACACCAATAATTGTTCAACAATATTACAAAGTATTTAACTTTAATCAAGGTTCTAAGAGTATTACAAATGAACACTTACAAATGAAGACTGTATGAGGCGTGGCGAGGCCATCATGGAGGATTTGTCGAAAAGCCTCAAGGTCGAGTTCGACGCAACGTCGGGAGTCGCTCAGCTTATCATGAACCGCCCGTCCGGGAGAAACGCTCTCGACGATCATTTCTTCAAAGAGTTGCCTCGAATTCTGTCGAGTCTGGACGACAACCCCTCAGTTAGAGTCGTCATTCTCAAGGCCTCCGGCAACCATTTCTGCTCCGGCATCGATTTCTCCTTCTTGACTTCCTTCGTGGGCTCTGGAGGCGAGAATCATGTCGACGATGATAAAGCTAGAGAAAAGCTGAGGCGAAACGTAAAGCACTTACAGGGCACCTTCTCGGCCATCGAGGAATGTCGGAAGCCTGTCATCGCCGCCGTCCAAGGGGGCTGCATAGGCCTCGCCCTCGACTTAGTTACGGCCTGCGACGTTCGCTACTGCAGCGAGGACGCCTTCTTTTCCGTCAAACAAGTCGACCTGGGCATCCCGCCCGACCTTGGGACTCTGCAGCGCTTGCCCAGATTAGTTGGTGAGGGCAACGCCAGGGACTTGGCTTTCACGGCCAGGAGGGTCGACGCCATCGAAGCCAAGCAGATGGGGCTTGTCCAGAGAGTGTTTCGGACAAAGTTGGAAATGGACGAAAATGTCACCAAGATTGCGATGGATATTGCTGCAAAATCTCCTCTTGCAGTAATCGGAACGAAGGCCGTTCTGTTGAAATCCAGGGATTTGTCGGTGGCTAACGGTTTGGATTACGTTGCTGGTTGGGTTGCTCCGATGCTTTTGTCGACGGGTTTTAAGGAGTCCTTCACTGCGATTTTGGAAAAGCGAAAGCCCGTATTTTCCAAGCTCTGATATTTATGTTTGTTTATGTCTGTTTACTTTTAAATTATGCTCTGAAGTCTATGTCTGTTTACTTTTCGGTAGCATGTTTTTTATTTTGAGCTTGGCATCTCAGTTTCCAACCTATGTAACAGGGCTCACCAAATATTGGAAAACTGAGTTGACATTTCTGTCAAAGCTCTCCTCGTTTTGGTGAAACTTGTCTTATGTTTTCCAAGTGTATGTTCTTGTAATTTTCCAAAGTTTATATTAGTTGATTTCTCAATAAGCTGAATTATTGGTGATTTTGCACAATCTTGCCTTCATTGTCTATGAAACTAATTCGAACCACGACAAAGGTTATTGCCAATGATAAATAAAATAACCAGGGCCACACGTTCATAACTAAAAAAAAAAAAGGGAAATAGCTGCAAAGCAGCTAGTTCCTGCTTCGAGATTATGTTTAGAAGTAGCTTAATGTAACAATAAACAATGCAGTAATTAACTATATGTCCAATGTAAGTTTGACAAGCTCCTACACATCTTGTTTTATGTGCATATTGTTCTAGTATGTTATATGGTTCAATATAATAGACAATATAGTAGTAAAGTTCAATATAAAGTCTATTAAGTCTAATAAAACATAAGTAAGCATATGAATATCATAGAGACTGGGAAAACACAAATATGATGAGTGTCTCTAGTCATTTGCATTTGATATGAAAATCATAAAAAAAAGAATGAAAAAATATTCAAATTATCAAATACAACTAAGATTATTTGTTATCTTTAAATCCTAAAATGATATCTAATAATTATTAAATTGTTGGAAGAGTCTTGATCCATTGTGAATAAAGGAGATACTAACTCAAAGGCTATCTCATAATGCCTTGTGGTTGTTGCTAAGCTTTTTATTAGAAAACAAAAACACATTCATAAAAACATAGTCTAGTTGCAATTCAGTAAGACTTCATGTATGGTGTTAAATCAAGTGGAAAATACTTAATCCCATATGAACTTTGAACTTTATATTGGATCTTAAAAAAAAGCTAAAACAATCATTTTGGGTGTTATGAATATGTTTCCTTGGACATAAAAGTTAGACATTAAAAATTTAAAACTTATAGGGGAGAAATGAAAAGTTACCTCAATCACCAACTATTATTTAAAGGGGTATTTTTTTTTTAAATAACTATACAAATATAAAAAATAATTTTTTTTGTTATTTTGTTGCTAAAAACATTTTATTGTAACCAAGATAGTAAATTTTTTAATTTTTTAAAACTTTGAATAAATATTTAAAATCATGACCTTATAATTTTTTTTTAACAGACATATAGTAAACATGTGTTTGTATCATCCACATTATTCTCATGTATGAATGCCTAAATTAAAATTAAAAGAGTCTAGTACTAGAAGGTTGATGCTACAAAATCTAATTGTAAAGAACATGAGCAATGTGCCCTAGCCAAAAGCCAGGTTTTGTACATCCCATGTTATCAAAGCCAAATATAAAGGAAGGTACTAACTCAAGATAAAAAGTGCTCCCTTTCATAAGGCACATGTTGAAGAAACATCTATACCCCCAACTCTTTAAAGCTAAGGGGTTGACCTATTACACTTACTTGGTATCATGGTTTAGCATGCAAAGATTTCTTAGAACCACATTCATTCCATCAACCTCACATGACTTGGGAATCTAGGTAATATCCCTTGACTTAGAGGTTTTCACATGTGATAAGTTTTAATTATTTCATGTTTATTTTAATATTTAAATGCATTTCCTATTTATATATAGGTAACTCCCTTAGAAAATGGCCCCTCTAGTTTTTTATATGACTAGACATCTATTTGTTGTACATATTTATGATGTCCAAACCTATTTTCATGATCAATTTTTTTGTCATTTTCTTACTTTTAACATCAAAATGGAGATAATAGTCTAATGAAGTATAACTTAGCAAATTTGTGGTACTAGAGTGTTTTCTTATCACATTTAACCAAATGGTTTGTCATTTTCTTACTTTTTAACATCAAAATGGAAATAATAGTGATTAGAAATTATACAAAATAAAGTTGAAAAATATAAAAAATAAAATTATAATTTATTTCATTATATATATATATATATATATATATATATATATATATATATATATATATATAATTTTACTATATTCAACATAATAATATATTAATCTTTTATGCAAATACCAAATAAATAGATGCAAAGCACATACCTCCAACATCACAGATCAAGAGCACAAATAAAAATTAATTTTGTAATGTCGAAAAATAACACACATAACATCAATTAATATAAAGGCATTTTACAATATTTTGAATTTAGTTTACACTATTGTTGTTGTAATTTGCACATAGTTGCATCATAATTTAAGAATTTTTTTTGAGTTTGAAATTATAACATGATGTATAAGCATTACTAAAGTTTATTTTAGGAAAAACGACATGTACCACAAAGCAAACCGAAAAATGTAAGTGATGAACAATGAGGAAAGAGGGCATTTATTTGTAGGAATGACCTGAGTTGACTTACCACTCCAGCACCCTAAATCTTAGTCTTCAATCTTGCTTTACTTCTTCACATCTTCAATATGATAGTGATCTAGAGATGAAAGAATGTCTTGCCTAAGCTGAGAAGGGAAATGCCTATGATATGTAACATCAAGATCGAAAACGCTACATCTCGACACAACCAGAAATTCCAAAGTGGCAAAATCTCCCCACGATCAATGCAATAATGCATTTGGAAAGCAAGAGAGAATTGCGAAGCATCTACAAAACAACATCAGAAGAAAAATCCAATGCCTTAACTTGATTGTCAATGGTACAACCAATATTCTATACAGATCAATAAATATCGCTCTACACTACATAGCATAGCAGAATCAAGAAGACTATTCGCCACAAACTCCTCTGTCTAAGACCATTTCTATATATCTATCTAGAAACAATACAAGCACTCTGATATCTCAACTGTAAACAACAAATTAACACTATCTACTTGCAACAAAGAGTTTTTTTGTTTGTTCACAATCATAGAAAAGCAAGAAACACTACTTTTGACTATACTCACAGCAAAAACCTTCATATAAATTTTTGCCATAACCGATCTCCACAAAACATACAGGTTTCAAAAATCTTCAATCATGTTATCAACATATCTCAAATCATATAGAGCAATCATAGGAGAGACTAACCTTCAGTTTAACATTCAAAATACAGGGACAACGAATGAACATAGTCAAATTGATGTCTCCACGTTATCTTCTTCAACACAAAATCAACGTAATCACTTGCTATGAGCATTGTGAATGCAAAAAAGCAGTTGTGCTAGCAACTAACATCTAGAAGAGCTTGCAGATGATATACCAACACATTAACACAAGCGTGAACTCGAAAAGTTGAGACCCAGATTTTACTTGAAAATGGTGCACCGACTGGAAAAATAAAGCAGGAATTGATACGACGCACCAGAAACGGTCATTGACAGGTGTAAAGCACCAATCGCTTATTAGAAAAATCAGACTAATTGAAAGTGTGGTCGACAATGACTGAGGGATGTTGAGATTGATACAATGTGTTATGTTTCAAAATTATAATTTGATACGGAAAACTTAAACGACTCACCAGTACCACATACATGAGTAGTTTCAACTCAGGCAGAGCAAAAATTATTCAATACAAAGTCGATAGACATTTTGACAATTAAGATTAAGTTTCGATGGATCAGGATAGTAGTACACGTTAGAATTCTTCTCTATTCCAAATCTTTTGAAAAGTCTGAGAATAAAAAATAAAATCGCATCCCATCAAGCAAATTTTTTTCCAAAAAAATCATATTGAATAATCCATATAGCCGTTCCAATTACGACAGCTAGTGTACGAGATTTTTGTACTAACTGTTGAATTCTCTTACGTGGGCGGTGGGATTGGCATTCGTTTCATTACTGTCCCATTTTCATTACTGATCTCAATCTCTAGATCTATCTATCTTTCAAAGGATTCGATGGGAGCCTCTCTGTCCCATTGTTTTGAAACCGTAAGTAAGATCAGAATATTCAATAAATAATTGATTTTAAAACATCTGAAATGTTAATATTCAAATATCCAAACGGTAGTATTGGACAATGCATTTGTCAATTTTTGTAATTGTAGATATCTATCCCTAATTCATAAACAAATTTATTTTTTCACCCATTAAAATATGAAAACGAGAACTCGAGCCTTGCATGTAGGTGCGCTGCATGTGGGCGACGTGTATACATCTCGAAGCATTTCCCAAACAGGTGTGAATAGTCTTGAAATGAAAAAAAAATCAGACGTGTATACATCTCGGAGCATTTCCAAAACAGGTGTGAATATGCTTGAAATGCAAAAAAAAAATTCATTCCGCAAACACCAAAGTGGTAAAAAAAAAGTTGGATCATTGAGGTAAACTGCAACCCAAACATAATTCCTCAATGGAGAGGGGAGGATAATGAGTGATGCCTTCATTCAATTGAACATCATGATCTCTTCCATTTTCAGCAAGCAAAATCTCCATCGCCCCAACCCAAGTTAATCTCTCTCGTGGGTTCAGTTTTTGCCCATAGTTTTCACTCACAATGTGCTCATTGACAGGCTTAACAGTCCTCAATCCTTTGCAACATAGAGCAAGTAAAAACCAATTTGTGTTTTTTTTCTTTTACAACGTCCTGATAAGCCCTTTTGGGGTTTTATATTTTATTTGAATTTGTGAAGGTCCTGATAGGTCCTTATCTAACCAAGAGTTAGATTTTTTATTTTCCCGGAGTCAGAGTTCTCTAGGTTCTCTGGATTCATCCAATAGGGTAGAAGTGGTTTGCCATGAGGCCCATGCCGAAGCTCAACAGGCCTCCGAACCAGAGGTGCGCTCTGCTTGGCGGCCTCACCACATAGCTTGGCAGACATGGGCAGATCAAAACTACGAGGGACAAGGCCAGTGCCATGAGGAACTATATCGACAAAATGACCGCATTGTCCAAGGGAGGAACATTGCACCAGTGGAGACAAGCATTGGGATTCATATATGATAAGCAATTAGTGCATGCATTGTTCGCAGAGGCACATGAGAGGTACGGTGAGAGGGATGGTGGGTATACCAGGATTATCAAGACATTTCCCAAACGAGGTGATAATGCACCCATGGCGTTCATTGAGCATAATTTCTATAGCTTACCACAATGGTCGAAGTGGTTCCTTTAAATATTTTACCCTTCAACTACGCTTTACTTCTTTATTTGATTTACGCTTCCCTATATTTATTTTACGAACATATGTTTGATTTACTTGGTCGTACAGAGGGCCTGCATCCCATTTTATGTTAATATTACAGAAAGCAACAGAGGTATGTACAAATCTTTATTTCATGGGATTGAAAATAAGAATCTGGTTCTCGTATGTGGAAGAAGAATCAATTTTTTTGTATGCAGAAGATTGAGAGCTCACACTTACTGCCGGGAGGAAAGGTCAGTGACAGTCAGAGTCAGTTATCATTGCTAATAGCTTGGAAAAAACACATGAAATATCCCCACATTACACACACAAAAAAGGAACAATACTATGGGACAGGAAGGGAAGAAAACGAGTAGTGAGTTAGTCAATATCATCCAAAAACTGAAGATTTGTCAAGGACTCTGAGAGGGTACATCCGATATGAATTCATCACCAAAGATGAGCCCTTGCAGCCCCAGGCCGCATTCGGTTTGATTATTGGAGGATAATCCCTACCATTGGTAGCAGTTGGAGCCATTCCATGGGTTCAAACACCTGAAAGTGTCATCGATAATCCTCGACTTGAAGCACAACAAAGCATTGAGGTCTCCAATCGCAAACTGCAGCCAAATCGTGGATGTTTCCATGTTGTACAGTTTAGGCAGGGCGGCAGGTGGAGGCTTCGACGAAGGAAAGTGACCCATGGACGACAGTTGGAAGCTTTGACGAAGGAAGGTGAGGCAGGGCAGTCAGTGAGGCAGGGCAACAAGTTGTGCTGCATTGAAGCTGAAAAAAATTAATGCAACATTTACCGTAGCGCACCCCTCATTTTCATTTTCGAGCTGGCAGATCAGAGAGCACAGGCGAGCTGGCAGATCGGAGAGCACATGCGTAATATGCAAGTACTACATATCTCCGATCCGATCATATCTCTCACCAATAATAAGTACGCATAATAAATATGCAAGTACTGCATATCTCTGATCATATCTTTTAGCTATAATAAGTATATACGTGGCACATTTATGTTTTTTTATTTTTATATTTCATTTTAAATAATTTTATATCTCACTAATTTATTTGCACACCAGGGAAAAAATGTCAAATCTATGTTGCTAGCCAATCAGTTGCTTTCAAACTATCCACAAGTGATACATTACTAAAATGTTACATAATTATTTTAACTTTTAATTTTTAATTATGTACTACTATTACATTAAAATATTCTAAGAGGCAGGTATAAGCAGCTTTGCTTCTAATTTCACTTGTTCTTTTTATGGTCACGTAACATGAAAAGGCTTATGGACGAGAGACCCAACTTTTTACATAACAAAAGTAAACATGAAATAATATTTTAAATAAACCATATAAATATAGTTTTTTTTAAATAATATACTTTTATGTTTACTTAATTATTAAATAAAATATTTGGTTTCAGTCAAACTAAGGGGGATCAATTTGACATTTTAAAATGAAAACGTAAGGGAAAAGAGATGGGAGCTCGACGCGTTAATGGAGATGGCAGATTGCAATATTCATTGGATTAAGATATTTAACAGGATGAGAAACTTCACGAAGTTAAATTAATATTTATCTTGATATTTGATACTTCAATGGTTTATACTAGCATAGATCCATCTTAAACCCAGATCTATTAAGCACCGAGAGGGATCCAATTTCTTGAGGTGAAATTTTTTTTGTTTTATCTTAAATTTAAGTTACACATTAAGAAAAAATTACCCCTCAACAAATTGGATCCCTCTCTTTTAATTTTTTAATTACTTTTTATTTTTATTTTTGATAAGTTATGAGCGAACATTAAATTTTTAATTACTTTTGACTTTTTATAAGTTATGAGCCGACATGGGAACGTAACGTTATTAGTATTTGTGTAATATGTGTGATGTTTGTCACGTTATGTTCCCATGTATTATATTTTTGTAACAAACATCACAAATGTTACATCATCTCCCCCATATTGGGTTGTAAGCACCTCGTTACTCTCGGTGCAATAAGATGAGTATTGGGTTTTAATTGGAATTTGGGCAAGGGATTTGAAAGAGTAAGGCAAGAGCAAGCTCAACATTCCAAGCAAAACCAGAAAGATCATAAGCTAAACTCGTACTCATTGACAGGTTGGGGCATAAGTGAGTAGATGAAAGACTAGGGTAATATAACATGAAGTCATATAGAATCTTACCCAAATAGAAGCTCCATTGCATGACATAAAACAAATATTGCTTCCAGAACAAGCCTTATCCCACAACACATGCTTTATGAATCCTAACCATTTCGTTGCCAAAACTTTCCACTTCCTACAGCGGCTGGCTCTGCAAATCTGTTGATTCTGCTACCAGAT
Organism: Larix kaempferi; assembly: GCA_027924585.1. NCBI lineage: Eukaryota > Viridiplantae > Streptophyta > Pinopsida > Pinales > Pinaceae > Larix > Larix kaempferi. The sequence goes on along the minus strand of BSBM01000535.1, from coordinate 2,318,770 downwards.
TTGAAAATCTTCCTACAGCGCCTCAAAACAATTTGGCATGCAAATTCAGTGCTAATAGTTCCATTCGACTTTTACCTATCATATGACCCTATCCATGAGTGTCTTGACTCTTCTATCTAATATGTAAACTAGTTGTACATGGATTTCCCCTTCGCATTCCACCTAATAAACATACTTTTTTCAATAATGAAGCATGAAAAACATTGTGTACTTTAATCATAGGAGATAGAGCTAGCTCATAGGCTACTAATCCAATTATGCTTAGCACCTCAAACGGTTCACAAAATCTAGTGGCCAACTTCATGAAGTTTACCAACCGCAATGAACTTTTTCTACCTCTAACCTTTAGGAACACTTTGTCCCCAACTTTGAACTCTCTATGCATTCTATTTTTATCAGCATAGCTCTTCTATTGGTCTTGAGCTACCTTAAAATTATGCTTGATCCTGGTTACATGTTGTTCCATATCCTGAAGCATTTATGGTCCAACTATTATCCTATCCATTGGTTTGTCCCAATTCACTAGAACATTACACTTCCTTCCATACAGTGCTTCAAATGGACGCATCTTCAACGATGCTTGGTAACCGTTGTTGTAAGCAAATTCCACCAAATATAGGTAGTCTTCCCATCTACTAGGTTTGTCCATTACATACATTTTGAGCATGTCCTCAATAATTTGATTTACTCGCTTAGCCTATCCATTCATATGTGGATGATAAGATGTACTAAGGTTGATTTTGGTTCCAAATTCCTTAAACAACCATTTCCAAAAGTTCGAAGTGATATTTGGATCTCAATCTGAAACAATTGCTTTTGGAATACCATGCAACCTGGAAACTTCCTTCATATAGATCTCTACAATCTTGGCTTCCTTAAATGTTGATAGAACATGTATAAAATGGGCTAGCCAATATTCTATGGTTCACTCACTCCCTAGCCATGTTTGGGAGAGTTTCCTACCTATTGAGGGTCGAATCCCACTTAATCTAACCTCACTTTAAGCCTTGGATTAGGATTTTCACTCCATGTTCCTTGTCTGGGGAGCAAAAATTATAGATTTGTCACTCCTTGCAAGCCTTCAGGGGAGCGAAAATCTCAACATTTTTTCTCTGTGTCCTGCCTTAGAGGAGCAACAATCCTGTTGAGACTACTTTGCCATGATTTTAGGGTTGAGATTCGAGCTTGATCTTTGGTGGATCATCATATCCTTTGAATATCTCCTCAATTTCCATTCAAGGTAACCTCAATCTTCCTTGATCCACCTTATCGTCACTTGATCCAAATATTTATCTTAAGTAGTTTGACCGCTCCATCCTATAAAGAGAGCTTCATACCTTAGCTCAAGGGGATTTGAGGGAAAGAATCTTATAGAGGTGGTCCTTATGATCTTGTGGTGTTCAAAGGGATTTAGAAGGGAATCTTGAAGGACATGTTGTTGCAGAGTCAGGTATAGCATTGTATATTTTGTTCATGGCTTTTCATTAATATAACTTGGCCCATTCTCCCATTTCATGTCTCTTTTGATGGATATACGAGCATGTCTACTAATTGGTAGTTAGATCTTATTTAATACACTTGGTGCATTGGAAGGTTTTGTTATATGTCTTTGTATGCAGGCTCACAAGTTTGGATCTACAAGCTAAGAGTTGGATTCAATTTTCTGACCTTCTTAATCCTTTTTATTGTTCATGAACAATAAATTCTTCTTTATTGTTGTTTCTTTGTTGTATTAGTTGATTATGTGCTATGTTCAAAGGGAAAGATTACTTCTGTGAAATATTACTTCACACAAGTGTCCTCATGATTGATTCATACTTTTCATTTGTTCTGTGTGCTTCTAAATTGTCTATGTGTCCTATGCCTTATCAATGTTCCACTTGTCACTCATTCATCCAATTTTGGGTCAGTTAGTACTTAATTTAGGGCTTACAAAGGCAGAGTATACTTTGAAGTGATGATGTGTGAGTTCATGCATTTAGATTTTCACCTTAATGTTTATTCAAGAATGTACTTTATTTATGCTCCAAAATGAAAAGTATGATTTTTTTTCCTGGTAAAAGAAAAGATATATCGCCATACATATTACAGGACATAATTGTCATACAAAATTCACCATATATTTTGTTGATTATGGAAGACTGTAAAAAGTAGCTGTTAGGATAGTTTGAAGACAGAAAATATGTATCTTTTCAAGAACCCATAAGCTAACAAATGTATATTTTGATTTCAAACTTTGAAATACCAAAGATAAATATTTTTTCCTTGGAAAAGAGAAACCATTGATAAAACATCAATATGTCGTGACACAAATGACTATATGTAACAAATAAAACCTTCATATATATTACATAAAACATTTCACCATAGATATTACACCAGAGATCTATCATACAGAATTAACCACATATTTATGACAGGTATAATGCTTACATATCCAAATGGGGTGCACTAGTCTTCATCCCCAATCCATAACAATGATTGACAAGATCCCATTGGTGTGAATCCCATGAAAAGTGCACCTGCACACGAGGTAGTAGGCTATTATGAAAATACTGAAATCTAAATGTTGGTCCCGATCTCCATTTACCAAGAGCTTAACTATCATCGTTTGAGCCTGAAGATAGTTGATATCTGTCAGGAAAGGTTGGCCATGTATAGAAAATAGCCTCCTTAAGATTCGCATAGCCTTCTATGGTAAACTCTATTGAATTATTTTTCTTCACAATCCCACGAGGTATGAAATGCGTTGCAATAAGTTCAAAAGTAACCATGAAACTTTCATCTGAACAAGAAATTTCCACAAAATATTCACTACGTATCATGTTACGAAACATTATGTGGTTGAAAAATTTGTAGGAAAGAAGATGGAAGTTGTGACGATGGATTCGATGTGGTTGCTATACTCCAAGATATGATGGTAATGCATTGTGTGTTCCATATTTTGTAGAGGCAGCTAATCTGGCAGTCACAACTTCATCATCCCCTTTTGTTGCAAGAAGTTGGAAAGTGGTTTGCTTATCATCTTTCATAGCAATAAAATGGCAAAAAAAAGATTATCCCTTTCGAGTGCTCTTTCCCCACCTTTTGATAGAGTTCACAGTAAAGAAAACATCAACAATTCCTGAAATAAAAATAAATATAACATTATTTATGATAAAGAAATTTATGTGATATGAACTAAAAAATATGGATTAAAAGCTATACATGTATACTCACCATCAATTATTTCAGTTGATATCAATAAACCTTGTTTTGTATAGAACATGATGTAAATCCACACCTTCAAGAATATGGTGGCCTCTACCAGTAACATCCACGTGATTTTCAAAAATTCTTACCCAATAGAATGTTCCACTAGTGGAAACATCTACTAAACAATTCAAAACATGGACAAGATATGGAATTTTCAACGACTCTTCTCTAGACATACCAGGAAAATTCTCATAATAAATGCGGACATACATCATTTCCTTTATGATAAAAGAAAATGGATTTGTGGTGTTCACCATAATCCCATCCCTTTGAATAAATTGCTTTCTTCCAATCTTCATAAGACGATCATCTCCTAGAAAGGGAGCCATGTCTAACCTAGAACCCAAGTAAAATCCTCGCTTGATGACTGTGCTGGACTGTTTTTTGTGATATTCCAATAACCTTGAATCTAACAATGATTTTATTTCAGATAATGAAGGATGGTACAACATAAATTTTCCATTATCATCTGCATACACCATTAGAAATGGAAAAACATCATATATATTACGTGTCCATGTGTCACTAGTACCAATAGTATAAAGAATTGGATCATTCCCAAAATGATCCAAGCATGTCAACTCAACATTTCTTGTATGAGACTCATCAATAACTTTTCAAAGAGTGATCTCTTCTAAACCATTTTCTTCTTTAATAAGGGAAATAGTATCAACTTTTGAAGCTTTTCCCCTAACACACTGCATAGATGAATAACAACAGAGTTGATAAGGTATTTGTGTATTGCTAAGCTAGACCTGATCATCATTACCGCTAGACTCTATTTCATCATCACTCCAACAATCATTTTTATCAATTGTACATAATTACCATGACTTTCTTCGTTGTATAGAGAATTCTTGCTTCATTTGTTGTTTTTTTCTCATCTAGCATCCTCTTCTACAAGTATTCAGAATGCTTCTTCCACAACTTCTAGAGGCAACGGCTTCCGTTCTTTATGTGGAAATGGATTAGGGCCTGTATTGGACATGATTAAGTTTATAAAAATTTATGATCTGGAGTCATGACAAGATGCCCAGACGGGCTACACAAGTTAAACAAGGGATCTCTAGATTGGAAATCAACACTGAAAAAAGCAATTTAGCTCTATATCCATAATATAAAAGTTGCACTAACCTTTATTAAGAATCTTTGATTTATTTTCTCTTTGAAAATAAGGTTATGGCGTTGCATACACAACAAAATTAAATCCTCTAAGTCCTGTATGATATGAAATCTGGAATCACATCTGGTATGATATGAAATTGTACAACAAAAATTAGAAAAGAAATGATACAAGCCTTATAAAAATATATAAATGAAACAAAAAGGCATTTTCAGCAATTGCAATCATTAAACTTCATGAAACTTGGGTAATGGCCCTTGGAATATCAAACACATATACAACGAGATCATGAAAATATTCTCAAACAAGCTACAAAGGTTACACAGGAGATTTCTGAAATTGAAATCAACAGTGAAAAAAACAATCTATCTATATAACCATAATATAGATGTTACAATAATCTTTATTAAGAATCTTTGATTTCTTTTCTTTTTGAGACCAGGTTATGGCGTAGCATAATCAACAAAATTAAATATTATAAGTCTTATATGAGATGAAATCTAGAATTGCGTCTGATATGATCTGAAATTGTACAATAGAAATTAGAAAAGAAATTATACAAGCCTTATAAAAATATATAAATGAAACAAAAAGGCATTTTCAGCAATTGCAATCATTAAAATTCATGAAACCTGGATAACGATCCTCAGAATCTAAAACACAAATACAACCATATCATGACAATATGCCCAAACCAGATACAAAGGTTACATAGGTGATCTCTAAACTATATTCATCAGAGATAGTTCAGAACAACTAGTCCCTGCAATGGGATGCCATATGATATCAAACACCAATGATGTATTATCTAATGATTACTTTATTAGTCCCTGCTCCGCAGGGATTATAGCAATCGCTTGGTCAACAAAAGCATATTGATTTATTTTCTTTTCAATTTTTTCATAATGTATATTAAAGTTTTTGAATTTTTTAAATTAAACTGATTTTTTTAAGTATATAAAAACTAATTATAAATTTCAAAATTTATATTAATTTATTTTCTGATTGGTGTGTCATTTGGATTTGACAAATTTCCTGTGGTGTGCAAATTAGTTGGTAAATTGTAAAAAATATTTAAATATTTAAAATTATAAAAAAAATCCAAAACTTGACACGTATATATTCATTTATTGACAAGATCTCGAAATATGTATTGAAAAGATATAAAAAAGTTTAAACTTTAGTAAAAAATATTACATTTTGATTTTCTATTAATGAACTCTTAATGAATTTGGTTTGCAATAAATGTCACTCCACTCATTCCGAGTCAAATTGAAAAGTTCCTCCAATGCTTAGTAAAATTCCTCCTAATGACTTATTAATGGGACATATTAACCAAACTAAAGGTCAGGTTATGTAAAGTAGTAGCCCCAGGATGCTCCATTGCACAAATCCAAATAAAGATCTGGACAAATCTGAATGTTTATTGGCCATTAAATGGCCAGATTACATGTACTTTACAACTAAGAGATTACTTTACGACATTAACTACATCCATTTCCCGGGGAGAAGTTACTGGAAGCTACGTGAAGTTCACATTAACTACATCCATTTCCAGGGGAGAAGTTACTGGAAGCTACATGAAGTTCAGTTTGCATTATCAAACTGACAAGTTTTCCTGTAAAGCAAGAATCAAACCAACAAGTTTTCCTGTGAAGCAAGAAAGTTACTGGAAGCTACATGAAGTTCACATTAACTACATCCATTTCCAGGGGAGAAGTTACATTTGCATTATCGAACCGACTTTGATTATGAAACAGGTGTGTTAATTAAGTTGACCATTAATAAAATCACCAAAAACATATGTACTCAAATTCATGGTTCTTAAATTTGAAAATTTAATTAACTAACCATCCAAATCCATTTGATTTTGAAGGGTGTGAAACAGAAGTGCCCAATGAGACTTTGATTCTCTGAAGGAGAAGCACTACTTTGATTCTGAAGTAGGTGTACTAATTTAGTTTTATTAATCATCAAAAAAAATATACTCATATTCATGCTTTTGAAATTTTAAAATTTAATAAACTGACCATCAAAATCCATTTGATTTTAAAGGGTTAAGCAAAGGGAATTCGATTCCATTTTATTTTAAAGGGTTAATAAAAAGTGTTGAGTGGGACTTCGATTGTGAAGCAGGAGCACTACTTTCATTCTGAAACAGGTGGGACTTCGATTGTGAAGCAGGAGCACTACTTTCATTCTGAAACAGGTGGGACTTCGATTGTGAAGCAGGAGCACTACTTTCATTCTGAAACAGGTGGGACTTCGATTGTGAAGCAAGAGCACTACTTTCATTATGAAACAAATGTGCTAATTTAGTTTAGCATTAATAAAATTACCAAAAATATATATATTCAAATTCATGATTTTGAAATTTGAAAATATAATGAGCTGACCATCAAAATCCACTTTATCATTTTTGTATTATCATGGCTTCTATCTAATACATGAAAGTTACTGATTTATATGAAAAAACAATATAAAATGAACCAGAGAAATTTCAGTTGTTTCCACTTTATCATTTCTATATAATCATCGCTTTTATGTAATACATGAAAGTTGATGATTTATATGAAAAACCAATTTAAAATGAACCAAAAAAATTTCAGTTGTTTTAAAGCGGGATGTAGCTTTAATGGGGTTTGAAGCTTGTGTGCCAAAATATGGGTTTTTTTCATTAAATTGAAGGCCAGTGTCTAATGTCCAAACCTCTCATCAATCCCTGGCTCAATGGCCCATCAAAATATTTGTTGGCAGCATAAATCATCTATGGCACAATGTAGGTTTTTAACAGGTTTCACAATAGGAATTCAGCTTTCTGTCTGTGGAACGTTTTGCAAGTAGAGAGAGAGAGAGCTGCACCCTTGGGAAGCCCTGATTTCCATACTGTGTTGCATACGAGTAGTGGAGGTAAGGCACCAAGTGTGGGAGGAGCTGTCTAGAGGGAGCTACGAAAAGAGAATTGACGCGCAAAATGTGCCCACACTAGGGCACGGGAAGACAAAAGGGAGGGAGGGGTGAAAGCCAGAGACCGTCATTGTCAAAAAAAAAATTGTAAGGCTTAAAAAATAAAAAAATAAAAAAACACAGAGAGTAAAACCTAGTGGGAACCCTAGCAGAAATTACCATAGTTATCAATGACATATAATTATGGAGTCACCTACTATAATAATTGAGTATAGTAACTTGGGACTGAAATATTGCTATATTAATGGAGCAAATGACTTACTCTCCGCATTGTTAAACTCTCGGCAAAGCTCAATTCTTCACATCAGCTGAGCGCAATGTTAGCAATTGAAAGTAATTGAGATTGAAACCTGAGGGATAAGGAGGAGAGGGAAACGCCCTTAGGAGGAGACCTCCTCGGCTTGGGTGACTATACACTACAAATGCCCATGCTGTGCTCCAGTTAAGTTCCTAGAACCTAAGGTTGTTAACCCATAGTTAGGAACTAAACTATCTTAAAGGTCTAGGGTTCGAGACTTTAAATATACAAAAAAGAAATATATTGATCAGAAGATAGTAAACTGCTTATAATTCCTAAATAGTCAATAGCTAAACAATAGCAACCACTTTTAACAGCCTCATCCTACAATAGAGAAATTCATAACATAACTAACTTTCAATACAAAAAAGAGACATCACTATACGGCTCCTCCATACTGTTTTCGGGACGAAGAACATGGGAAGGTCTGTCAAATACAAGCAAACATAGAGATTTTGAGTTAAGAAAGGCAAGTCAACTTATAACTTCTCTCTGCATAGAAAATAATAGTAAACAAAGCATTATGTAAACCTAAGAAACGTTTTAAAAAATAGAACCATGCATATAATATTAAAAATAGTATCCAAGGTTAGATTCTAAATCCTTAGGATTGACAAATACCATAAACAAAGAGAGAGTATTTCCACTTATTTCATATTAGGGATTGAAATACATCATGGAACCCCCTCATCCGTTTTCCGAGACAATCAATTCATGAAAATCAAGAAAGAGTTCTAGTCGGCCAAAGGAACATTGCTTACCCGAAAAATCCAGGCGAAGTAGTTGGTGAAGAAACGCGAACCAAAATCCTTGTTGTCTTCACAATACCTAGAAGCATAAGAGGGATAAAAAAAAATGTATTAGACTATAATCCTTGAAAGATAGAGAATAAGTGTTTAAATGATTTAACAAGAAGATATTTGCAGAACCAAATTTACATGAAGGAAAGCTTAAGCTCCTTTGAAATGAAACAATGAGTAAGAATCCTCAGTGAGATGAGACAAAATGAATAATGAGGTGTCTAGAATAATGCTGGACCTGGGTACAGGATGAGACTCCTCCTCACACAACCTGAGAATTACCAAATGTTTTTCAGACGGGAGTCGAGACGGGAGGTCATACAAAGCATTCACTAGTCAAGCTAAATCTGTGGCAAAAACTATTAAGGTTGAACCCTTGGACGAGATTGCAGAATCCAAAAAAATATGGAGTGAAATTGAGCGTCAAGGGGAAGGTTGACAAGTTTTGTGTAGTTTTGTCTCAGGTTTATAGCTTCAGCAAAATAAATCGCACATGCATATTATTGGAAAACAATATTAACGTACGTTGAAAGTTTTATGGTTTTAAGATTGAAATTGAAGGACGACCCCTATGATGTGTACCAATTATATGTGACTTTGAAGACAGACCTAACCTTCCCTTTACTTCACTGTTACAACCCTGTTATATTTATAAACCGCTACACCCCAGGCACAACATTTTGAACCCCCCGTTGACCCTGAAATAAAAGGGAGAACCTCAATCAAAAGGGAGGGTATTTTAAGGAGAGAGAACCGTATTTAATAATCATGAATGGCTTGCAGGAACTTCAGTACAACAACTCTTATAAAGATACTTAGCAAATCTTTAAAGACAGCCATAAAATATTTGGGTTGGTTGACTTGAACCATGCTTATAACTTATATTTTAGAAGAGATGTGATAGCTATGTTCATTTGAAAAAGTCTTTTTACTAGGAAGATAGAAAATCAATCTTATTACATTATGAACCATAAATCCTAGATTGCATAAAGGCTAAAGTAGAAACCCTACATTTAAGGATGGCATGGCAAAAAAAAGGTGGATCGTAGAATGTTGAATTGGGATGTCACATTATTAAAATTGTAGTGCCCTGGTTTTTCAGTAGAGCACTGGGTAGCATTTCTGAGTCAATTTTCTATGTATTAGACTTTTACTCAGGTGAAAGGAAGTAAATTTCCAATCTAATCTTCCATTTCTGTTAAATGAGATTTAGTTGACTGTCCTGTACTTAAAATTTCAATATATAAAATAAAATACTAATCATATCAATATTTTCTTGCAACAATTGTTTTCAGCAAGGAACATGTTCCACCGTAAGAGTTCAGTAAATGGCAAAGTATATGCAGGGTTCAGAGTAAGTCTCAACATAATAATCGAATAAAATAAATAACAAGGAAAGTACCTGATGCTGATGCTAGTCGACTGTAGGTTGTAGTAGGCTATCATTCCATCCTCATAGTTAGCCAAAACGATGTGTCCACCCTACCGATCAACTATTATCTTGCTGACCCTAGGAAATCAATGGATTTCCTAGCCCCCGAGCCCACAAACTGATAATCCTGAGAGCAGAATTCCATACCATTGGTTTCTTTTCATCATTCCATGGTAATAATTTGCTGAGTTAACCCCCTCCTCAGACTTTCTTTGAGTTTCCCACCTCCTCAAAGCTCCGAGTTAACCCCCTCCTCGGCATTCCTCCTTTTTCCAAAAATACTAAGTGTCCTCTCCTCCAAAACCAACCCCTCTATATCCATATCCTCCTACTCGAGAAGGCTTTAGGCTTACTCCACCACCCCCAAACTCCCTTCTCGAGCCCCTCAACCATTAACTCCTTTCCCTTCAAATTTAATGATATTAATGTTTTTACTAAAATATTATGTAAATAGTTGACTCTTTTCACTTGGACATGATATCTTTTAATGGTCTACCATATTTGTCAATATAACTTATCTTGAGATTTAAATTCTATGATTCGCATTGAATAATTAAATAATTTTAACCATTTTCCCCCACGTCACTCCCATTCAAGAATTGTTATCTTATTACGGTTAACTCAGAAATGGAAATAATCACACTTTACTTATTTAGTAATCAATATTTACATTTTTACCTATATTGCAATTGTTATGACATGAGTATTTATTCAAATAACATTAATTAAGTCATAATATTAATTAAATCCCACAAGGTAATAATAAATGGCGAATTTACTAAAAATGTCTTTTTACATCATTTGTTTACCACAATGTTTACCAACAAGTAATACATAGCTTAATTGATTTGTTTTACATACCTGAAATAACTTGACATTCATTATCTAAGTTCGATCAATGCATGATTTACATATTTACTTATGACGGCTTATACATTTATTTAATAGGTTAAGTGTTTGTAATATCGATACTAGTGTACATGTGCAAGGTGTGCATGCGTGGCCAGCGTATGCACAGATCACAAATGTACTATAGACAAACCCCATCCCGCCCATGCATACTTGCTAACTAATAGTAGTATTTACCCTCATGTAGAAGAACAAGCATATTAGATATATATATAGTACAATTACTTAACATCCTCAGTCAATTCTTTATGATTTCACATCATTATCTTTATCTTTACATTAGTTTAATCAATCAGGTACAAGGAAGGGTACCTACTACCACAAACTCAGAATCAAGGAATACCCGACCCTCAACAGTACTATCATATCCTCCCATCCTAACCTACTGCCACATCCTCCCTATCCTTCCTCTGCTAGTATAAAAGTGGATGTCGGACTCAACGACCTGACCACATAGAACTTGAGAGCGATAGCGTCAGCTGAACAACGGACCTATCCTCCCCTAGCAGGCATCCGACCGTCGTCATCACAACTACATGGGGAGCGTGTCTCAGCACCGCCCTCCCACGACCTCGGGTATCATAGGAACATAGGGTGGGAAACACATCCATCCCTCTCAACATACTGGGCCTACTCCCTTATCGACTCATACTCTGCTGCTATCGGGATTATCAGTTTGTGTTATCGTATCATCATTTTTTGCTGACTTAGGTTTACTGTACGAACATGTTCTTTTCCCCATATATCAGATCAAGTAACTGGCTATCCCATAGCCCTCGTGTCCTGTACGTTAGTATTTGGCAAAATACAAATTTATAGAAAGCATTTCCCATTGATCACCAATTGATCCATGTTATCAAAATCACTTTGTTTCATGTAACCCTTTTAGTTCATCATAAATGCGTATGACATATAATACTTCATACAAGAAGATGGTATCCACGTACCGATTCCTATATTTCACATCTCATTAATGAAAACATATAAACATATATTGTAGTCGTAAGATAAAGAAATCACACGATAATCATGACATCGTAACCGCATGACATAATAACATCATAATCATAGTGAAATCATAAAACAGGGTAACATTATATAATGAGGTCGGTCATGTCATAATATAGTCTACTCAGTCGAGTTGAGTTCAATAGATAATGAGAAAGTATAGTGTGTCTTAATTGATAAATGCATGTAATAAAATATGGGGCGTTACATACACCCACCCTTCAGGAAACTTCGTCCCGAAGTTATGGTCAAAATAGTGCAGGAAAATCTTGACTCATAGTCTATGCCATTCCGCAAATGGTGGGTCCAGGCCATACATGTCCTACTTAGCCTTGACTTGACCAAATATTCTAATATTATCTTTTAATTTTACTTCTCTTATCTCATGATATGTGTTCTAATAATTGAAGAACATTTAGATTAATCCTTTTGTTGGATCTCAATATTATGCTTAGAATGCCTAAATGTTATAACCATGTTCTATCCACCTTAGTATCCCATTTCATACCCTTTTACAATATTCTTTAAGTTACATTTTCCAGATAAGTTTATCCATCACACAACGGAGGTTACCGAAGCTTTTATTGATCCAACTTGGCATGGAATAGTCAACGATTTAAATGGAGGTCTTTAGAACTCATAATTTGCATTCACTCCATGTGCAACTATCGAGGACCCTTATAGTTGGTATACTTTTTAGGGGAAGAAGGTTCATGTCCTCAAAACCCTAAGGTCATATATTATTGTTTCCGTATCGGTAATAAATAATAACGAAAGTATCGTAACATCGTTAAACTAGGGGAACTATCATCGTTTACAAGGTTTTCATGGCTATTCCTTATCAAAACACAATTGTCACCATGTTTATTTATTATTCTCTCCTTTAACTAATATAATCTATGGAGAAACCATTCCTGCTTTGATTTCTTAAGAATTTCACAGCTAATATTGTTCCCATCCTTACTATCACAAAGGTAATTACTAGCATTTATCCAGGTATTCCATTGTATTTGTACAACATCATTCTTCCTACCCCCCGCAAGCAACCTTTAAGCACTTTGTAAAGACCTTAGTCCAATCCTACAAGTCGAACGAATACGCCATTTCTTACTACGTTCATTCATATTAGAACTTCCTAATGACCGCTTTAATTGAGTTAAGTTGAGAACCGTGTTGAGATTCTTGGGGCTCTTTTATTATTAACCGAGATCATCACTATATTAGGTATGATTAATCCGAAATTTTTCTCAAAAACTTTTCGCACCATTACACCAATATTTAACTTAATTAGTCTAAAGCCATGTTTCCCCTTAAATAGAATAGTCTTGTAATAAACTTTGTATGCAATCTCCTGGTTTAAGTACAGGGTGTTTTCCCTAATGCGATTCAAAAGGGTACCTAGTCCTTATATAGAGCAAGTTTATTCCCATCCTTTATCTTATCTGAATAATATATAATGTATTTTCCAAGTCTCTCCTTCTCTGAGTTACATAACATTTCATATCTTAACGTTCCCCAACTAAAATACTTGTATATTGTTACATTTATTTAGATTTTTAAATGAAAATTTTATTTGTAAATACGATTATGGGGTGTTCATGAGTTTTCTCATTAATTTGTATTTTGTACCAAGTTATCTATATACACACATCGATGTTTGCGTAATTTGGTGTGGAGACCTAGGAACTCAAAACTCAAACACCATTCCGCATTTATTTTAACATATCCTCTTTTGTTTCTACTATAAACGTTTTTCAGCTTAAGCATTTTTTGCAAAATAATATGGTGTAGTAAAACATACTAAGAGCTATATAAAAAAAAAAAAAAATTGTTCGATCATGTTAAACTCCTCTACTTTGAACTAACATAAGACGTTGTCATTTCAATGATATAGCAAATTTCATAATAACAAAAGGCGTTGTCATGTTAAATGTGTTCTCTACATCTCTACAATATTTTGTAGCGACATTCGATCAATTTACCTAGTTATAAACAATTTCTATAAATAAAAATATTATATTTAGAAAGATAATTCATTTTCCTACATTTTGTCCTTTATCCTCATAACCGAATTCATCGTGTAAGTATCTCGAATACTCCCTCCGAGTTAACCTATTGTTGTTTTTCTAGGTTCGCATTACCACTAATATGTCATGAGAGACGAGCATTAGCTTGCACCAGTCTATCTATATATATACTTGAGGGCATTCTCCAATTCCTATTTACCACATTTTGGACCATGAAATCTATTCAAACACCCTAGTCTCTATTTTCACACAAATTTGGAAGTTAAAATGACCAAATTGTGATCAAACTTTTAATATGAAAATAAATACAATTGAATTATAAGAGGGATATTAACACAAATGTGATTGCGGTCTCTACTTTCTTGTGACTAATTAGGATGATAAGTTGTGAGACATTTAATCTCATTGTTAGATGTATTTGTTAAATCAATTGTGACCAATATTGATGTTTGAGCATTGCATCAGTATTTTCGATTTTAATGTCAATGTAACAGAGTTGTTCTCAATTAACGTGAATAGCATCCCTAATATATGAATTTGTAATTTAAATGTGTGGTGTTCATCTCATTTGAAAAGACTTTCTTTTACTATTAATGTCTATTTTAAATTTATAATTACGAGTATAATAATTTATTAATTGAATGTGAAACTAATCTATGATTATGACCATAATAACTTATGTGTTGTGTCGATCTTAATTAAAAGTATCACGTTTACTTTTAACTTAACCATTTGACAATTATGTGTATAATAAACGAGCACCACTTTTGCATTTAAATATCAATGAGTCTATAATGATTTTTGTAATTTTAATATACACAATGTTATGTTTATTTGAAATTATCTCGTATAAATTTTGAAAATGTTTTTGTGGTTTTCCTATACAAATATATTATTTAAAAATATTAAAATAAAATGAAGACTTAGTACCAACGCGCAACTACAAAAGTAATAAAATTAAAATTTTTATTAAGTCAAAATTTACAATGAATGTGTCACGTTGAAATATTGATAGATTAAAACACCAACTTTCCTTTCTTAGTTGGTATGTAGAAACACCGACTCCCCCCCCCCCTTTTTTTTCTTTTTTTTTTTGAATTTAATTTTATGTGGGATGTTGAATATAATAAATATTAAGACAATTTGATATAATACATGAATTATCAAACCCTAGATCTTCACCCAACCACTTAAACCACTCCTTTTTGTTTATTTATCTATATATATTCATATTTTTATTTATTTATTTCTTTTCCAAAATTTAAATAATTATATATATATATTAAATTTAAATATTTTAAATTTCTCCCTCCAATATAAATTATAATTTAAATTTTATATATAAAAATTTAAATATAACTTCTCCAAATCACTTCAACCTTACTATGATTGACCTAAGAATTTTAGATCTATGACGAACTTTTAAATTTCAAGTTTGTGAGTGGCTATATATATATATATATATATATATATATATATATATATATATATTCAACGATTTAAATTAATATATATATATATTAAATTAACTTAAACAATAAAATAAAATTAAATAAAAATTAAATGAGATTAAATTAATTAAATTAAATTGATTAGCTTAAATTGTTTAATTGAAAGACATCAAATTAATTTAATTAAATTAAATTAAATAATAAAAAAAAAACATTGATAAATTTAAATTAATATTGAAAAGTCATTAAATTAAATTAATAAAATTAATTTAATATTAAAAGACATTAAATCAAACTAATTAAATTAAATTAAATTACATTGAATTAATTTAATAAATTAAATTAAATTAAAAAAAAACATTAAATTGTATTAATAAAATTAAATTAATAATAAAAGACATTAAATTAAAATAAAATAAAATTTTAAAACAATACAAAACAACAAAAAATACCTCTTCTTTTCCGCACCAGACCTTTTTAAAATAATAATTAAAAAATAATAATAATAATAATAATAAATAATACCGTGAGCTTGTCCTGGAGATTTGCAACAGCCGCACAAGACAATCGACGGCTCTCCCATCATTCCGCGTCGGCAACATGCTCGAACGATAGCGGGGTTTGGTGGTCGCGGTAAGGAAACCGCCATCACACGTGTCCACTCCTCACTCGTCCGCATATCAATAAGGCGGTATGGTAAACCACCCAAGGGCGACAAGGAAACCGCCTACGTGGCATCGACTTTTCTCTATTTAAGGAGGAACGAGGTTTATTCCGGCATTGTTGGGTTGCTCCTCGTGTGAAGAGCTCGCGGTGCTGGGCACTAGGGTTTGGCCCTACTTCTCTGTCACCTCCCATCTCCCTCTCCGCCTTCACCTCTGCACAGGCATGACGGATAACGGAATGGCTATGGTGGCGGGCGTGGATGCTCGGGCTATAATGGTGAGTGTGGGCTCTCACGTGAGCTTAGCGCTTGAGCTGTTGTTTAGGGCGTGGTCTCCATTCGACCTGGCAGAGTGTCGTGGAATGAAGGAGCCTTGCCATCTCCCAGTGGGAGACAGTTTTTGGAATTCTGTCAGATTCTAGACGGCATGGGAACCATCGTCAAAATAATGAAAAGATATATATAGGAAACAGTGAAAACCCTAGCGGGAGGGTCAAACAGCACGAGTTAAGTTTAATTGCACAGGAAGCTTATGAGGAATGTTAGAAATCAAAGACTGTAGGATTGAATTTGAAGTCCCTCATTGATTTATTTTGCTCAGTTAATAGAGATTTAGAGACAATCGCCGAAGATTGATCTACTTATCAAGAAATTTTTTTATTTTTTTTTTACACGTCGGCAATGATGCAAGCAGGGCTAAGCACCGTGCAGCAGACACTAACTCCGGAGGCGGCAAGCATCTCAAATCATGCCATAACAGAAGCTTGTCGTCATGGGCACGGCTGAACAATTCCTCTACATGTCGCGGTGACGTTTTGGGTAGCCCCTACTAGCCGTCTGCGCTAGGCTTGCTAGGCTGCGACGTCAAAGTTTAGGGGATGGTGCTAAAGCCACCGGCAATAAAATGATGAGATTAGAAGACTCATAGATATCCTTCTAAAAGTTTAAGAAGAAGAATCCAGTTCTCGTAGGGGAGAAAGAGCCCGAAGCTATAACAAAATACTTGTGCAGAGAATAAAAAAAGTTAAACCCCCATCGCAGCTTTAGATCCTTCATATTGAAACAGATATGTCCGCTTTCTGTTCAGGAAACAAAGATAAAGACCACATTGCCATGAAGTTTAGAGAATTGGACCAAATGGTGGAAAGGCGTTTGTTTAACGTGGGTGAATTAAAGCGGCTTGTAGAGCATCCCGAGGCAGGAGGAGCATTGATAGGATTGTCAGAGGCTGAAGCACTAAAATTACAGAGAAATACTAGCTATAGCTATCCGGTTAACCTGAAATTTCAATTCGAATGAGCCAGAATACAGCATTTCTGCCTAATTGTGTTGAATTCTGTCTTAAACGCTCATTCGCCCCCGATTTGCTGCATTCCCTCACTTGCTTTCCTTCCTATTACAATGCCATTCACCTATCTAAGAATCAATATGTTACCAGCTGAGAATCGCATGTGTCCTGATTATTAGTTAAATTTGGAGTTTGGTCTGCGGTGGATTCAATTACACACGTGATTCAAGGTTAATCTGCGTTTGCTCAACGTTTCCTGGCCCTGCAGTGGGTGCAACGTTTACAGGTGAGTAACTTACCTTCTCAACGCATTGAGTCGATGAATTGGAGGCTGTGTCTGCTGGGAATATCCGGGTCCTCAATGTGTCATCCAATGGAGTATGCAAGATGATAGATAATGATTCTGTTAGCGTTAGAATATCTCCCTTAACTACGTGAAGAACATGCCTGGCACATCTTGAATTTAATGATTGTTTGAATGGTTGAGAATTTTCATTGGTAGTTTTTTTTTTCATTACTATTAACTTTTAATTCTTAACCATATTTAAATTAAATTGAATTAATTTAAATAATAATAATAAAACAAAATAAATCGAATTAAATTTAATTAATTAATTAAAAGACATTACATTAAATTAATTAAATTAAATTGAATTAAAAAGCATTAAATTAAATTAATTAAGAAAATTTCTCTCCCTCTTTTTTTTTTTTACCATAATTCTCTGATTTTAATTTAAAATAATGATAGTAGTGGCCTCCTTAAATATGAAATTTTTTTTTGTTTTCTTACGCCAAATATGAAATGTCTTCTTGTTTCCTTATAAAGTTTACAGAATTCTTACTCTACGGCTATATATATATATGTGACTGACTATTTCTGATTTTTATGTTTGTGCAGATAAACTACTGTTACATAAATTAGGAAAGGAGGGTTGGAGAATCGTGAACATTGATTTTAGATTTCTGCATAGAGTTCTACCTAGATTTACAGATATTTTGCTTAGGGATGCTTAGTTTCTATTTCCGGTAGGCCATTAGGTTTGAGAGTTCGAACCAGGCTCTGATACCATCTGTAGTGCCCTGGTTTTTCAACAGAGCACTGGGTAGCATTTCTGAGTCAATTTTCTATGTATTAGACTTTTACTCAGGTGAAAGGAAGTAAATTTCCAATCTAATCTTCCATTTCTGTTAAATGAGATTTAGTTGACTGTCCTGTACTTAAAATTTCTATATATAAAATAAAATACTAATCATATCAATATTTTCTTGCAACAATTGTTTTCAGCAAGGAACATGTTCCACCGTAAGAGTTCAGTAAATGGCAAAGTATATGCAGGGTTCAGAGTAAGTCTCAGCATAATAATCGAATAAAATAAATAACAAGGAAAGTACCTGATGCTGATGCTAGTCGACTGTAGGTTGCAGCAGGCTATCATTCCATCTTCATAGTCAGCCAAAACGATGTGTCCACCCTACCGATCAGCTATTATCTTGCTGACCCTAGGAAATCAACGGATTTCCTAGCCCCCGAGCCCACAAACTGATAATCCTGAGAGCAGAATTCCATTGGTTTCTTTTCATCATTCCATGGTAATAATTTGCTGAGTTAACCCCCTCCTCAGACTTTCTTTGAGTTTCCCACATCCTCAAAGCTCCGAGTTAACCCCCTCCTCGGAATTCCTCCTTTTTCCAAAAATACTAAGTGTCCTCTCCTCCAAAACCAACCCCTCTATATCCATATCCTCCTACTCGAGAAGGCTTTAGGCTTACTCCACCACCCCTAAACTCCCTTCTCGAGCCCCTCAACCATTAACTTCTTTCCCTTCGAATTTCATGATATTAATGTCATTAGTAAAATATTATGTAAATAGTTGACTCTTTTCACTTGGACATGATATCTTTTCATGGTCTACCATATTTGTCAATAAACTTATCTTGAGATTTAAATTCTACGATTCGCATTGAATAATTAAATAATTTTAACCATTTTCCCCCACGTCACTCCCATTCAAGAATTGATATCTTATTACGGTTAACTCAGAAATGGAAATAATCACACTTTACTTATTTACTAATCAATATTTACATTTTTACCAATATTGCAATTGTTATGACATGAGTATTTATTCAAATAACATTAATTAAGTCATAATATTAATTAAATCCCACAAGGTAATAATAAATGGTGAATTTACTAAAAATGTCTTTTTACATCATTTGTTTACCACAATGTTTACCAACAAGTAATACATAGCTTAATTGATTTGTTTTACATACATGAAATAACTTGACATTCATTATCTAAGTTCGATCAATGCATGATTTACATATTTACTTATGACGGCTTATACATTTATTTAATAGGTTAAGCGTTTGTAATATCGATACTAGTGTACATGTGCAAGGTGTGCATGCATGGACAGTGTATGCACAGATCACAAATGTACTATAGACAAACCCCATCCCGCCCATGCATACTTGCTAACTAATAATAGTATTTACCCTCATGTAGAAGAACAAGCATATTAGATATATATATAGTACAATTACTTAACATCCTCAGTTAATTAACAGTCAATTCTTTACGATTTCACATCATTATCTTTATCTTTAAATTAGTTTAATCAATAAGGTACAAGGAAGGGTACCTACTACCACTAACTCAGAATCAAGGAATACCCGACCCTCAACAGTACTATCATATCCTCCCATCCTAACCTACATCCACATCCTCCCTATCCTTCCTCTGCTAGTATAAAAGTGGATGTCGGACTCAACGACCTGACCACATAGAACTTGAGAGCTATAGCATCGGCTGAACAGCGGACCTATCCTCCCCTAGTAGGCATCCGACCGTCGTCATCACAACTACATGGGGAGTGTGTCTCAACACGGCCCTCCCACAACCTCGGGTATCATAGGAACATAGGGTGGGAAACACATCCATCCCTCTCAACATACTGGGCCTACGCCCTTATCGACTCATACTCTGCTGCTATCGGGATTATCAGTTTGTGTTATCGTATCATCATTTTTGGCTGACTTAGGTTTACTGTACGAACATGTTCTTTTCCCCATATATCAGATCAAGTAACTGGTTTTCCCATAGCCCTCGTGTCCTGTACGTTAGTATTTGGCAAAATACAAATTTATAGAAAGCATTTCCCATTGATCACCAATTGATCCATGTTATCAAAATCACTTTGTTTCATGTAACCCTTTTAGTTCATCATAAATGCGTATGACATATAATACTTCATACAAGAAGATGGTATCCACGTACCGATTCCTATATTTCACATCTCATTAATGAAAACATATAAACATATATTGTAGTCGTAAGATAAAGAAATCACACGATAATCATGACATCGTAACCGCATGACATAATAACATCATAATCATAGTGAAATCATAAAACAGGGTAAAATTATATAATGAGGTCGGTCATGTCGTAATATAGTCTACTCAGTCGAGTTGAGTTCAATAGATAATGAGAAAGTATAGTGTGTCTTAATTGATAAATGCATGTAATAAAATATGGGGCGTTACATACACCCACCCTTCAGGAAACTTCGTCCCGAAGTTATGGTCAAAATAGTGCAGGAAAATATTGACTCATAGTCTATGCCATTCCGCAAATCGTGGGTCCGGGCCATACATGTCCTACTTAGCCTTGACTTGACCAAATATTCTAATATTATCTTTTAATTTTACTTCTCTTATCTCATGATATGTGTTCTAATAATTGAAGAACATTTAGATTAATCCTTTTGTTGGATCTCAATATTATGCTTAGAATGCCTAAATGTTATAACCATGTTCTATCCACCTCAGTATCCTATTTCATACCCTTTTACAATATTCTTTAAGTTACATCTTCCAGATAAGTTTATCCATCACACAACGGAGGTTACCGAAGCTTTTATTGATCCAACTTGGCATGGAATAGTCAACGATTTAAATGGAGGTCTTTAGAACTCATAATTTGCAATCAATCCATGCGCAACTATCGAGGACCCTTATAGTTGGTATACTTTTTAGGGGAAGAAGGTTCATGTCCTCAAAACCCTAAGGTCATATATTATTGTTTCCGTATCGGTAATAAATAATAACGAAAGTATCGTAACATCGTTAAACTAGGGGAACTATCATCGTTTACAAGGTTTTCATGGCTATTCCTTATCAAAACACAATTGTCACCATGTTTATTTATTATTCTCTCCTTTAACTAATATAATCTATGGAGAAACCATTCCTACTTTGATTTCTTAATAATTTCACACCTAATTTTGTTCCCATCCTTACTATCACAAAGGTAATTACTAGCATTTATCCAGGTATTCCATTGTATTTGTACAACATCATTCTTCCTACCCCCCGCAAGCAACCTTTAAGCACTTTTTAAAGACCTTAGTCCAATCCTACAAGTCGAACAAATACGCCATTACTTACTATGTTCATTCATATTAGAACTTCCTAATGACCGCTTTAATTGAGTTAAGTTGAGAATCGTGTTGAGATTCTTGGGGCTCTTTTATTATTAACCGAGATCATCACTATATTAGGTATGATTAATCCGAAATTTTTCTCAAAAAATTTTCGCACCATTACACCAATATTTAACTTAATTAGTCTAAAGCCATGTTTCTCCTTAAATAGAATAGTCTTGTAATAAACTTTGTATGCAATCTCCTGGTTTAAGTATAGGGTGTTTTCCCTAATGCGATTCAAAAGGGTACCTAGTCCTTATATCGAGCAAGTTTATTCCCATCCTTTATCTTATCTGAATAATATATAATGTATTTTCCAAGTCTCTCCTTCTCTGAGTTACATAACATTTCATATCTTAACGTTCCCCAACTAAAATACTTGTATATTGTTACATTTATTTAGATTTTTAAATGAAAATTTTATTTGTAAATACGATTATGGGGTGTTCATGAGTTTTCTCATTAATTTGTATTTTGTACCAAGTTATCTATATACACACATCGATGTTTGCGTAATTTGGTGTGGAGACCTAGGAACTCAAAACTCAAACACCATTCCGCATTTATTTTAACATATCCTCTTTTGTTTCTACTATAAATGTTTTTCAACTTAAGCATTTTCTGCAAAATAATATGGTGTAGTAAAACATACTAAGATCTATATAAAAAAAAAATATAATTGTTCGATCATGTTAAACTCCTCTACTTTGAACTAACATAAGACGTTGTCATTTCAATGATATAGCAAATTTCATAATAACAAAAGGTGTTGTCATGTTAAATGTGTTCTCTACATCTCTACAATATTTTGTAGCGACATTCGATCAATTTACCTAGTTATAAACAATTTCTATAAATAAAATATTATATTTAGAAAGATAATTCATTTTCCTACATTTTGTCCTTTATCCTCATAACCGAATTCATCGTGTAAGTATCTCGAATACTCCCTCCGAGTTAACCTATTGTTGTTTTTCTAGGTTCGCATTACCACTAATATGTCATGAGAGATGAGCATTAGCTTGCACCAGTCTATCTGTATATATACTTGAGGGCATTCTCCAATTCCTATTTACCACATTTTGGACCATGAAATCTATTCAAACACCCTAGTCTCTATTTTCACACAAATTTGGAAGTTAAATTGACCAAATTGTGATCAAACTTTTAATATGAAAATAAATACAATTGAATTATAAGAGGGATATTAACACAAATGTGATTGCGGTCTCTACTTTCTTGTGACTAATTAGGATGATAAGTTGTGAGACATTTAATCTCATTGTTAGATGTATTTGTTAAATCAATTGTGACCAATATTGATGTTTGAGCATTGCATCAGTATTTTCGATTTTAATGTCAATGTAACAGAGTTGTTCTCAATTAACGTGAATAGCATCCCTAATATATGAATTTGTAATTTAAATGTGTGGTGTTCATCTCATTTGAAAAGACTTTCTTTTACTATTAATGTCTATTTTAAATTTATAATTACGAGTATAATAATTTATTAATTGAATGTGAAACTAATCTATGATTATGACCATAATAACTTATGTGGTGTGTCGATCTTAATTAAAAGTATCACGTTTACTTTTAACTTAACCATTTGACAATTATGTGTATAATAAACGAGTACCACTTTTGCATTTAAATATCAATGAGTCTATAATGATTTTTGTAATTTTAATATACACAATGTTATGTTTATTTGAAATTATCTCGTATAAATTTTGAAAATGTTTTTGTGGTTTTCCTATACAAATATATTATTTAAAAATATTAAAATAAAATGAAGACTTAGTACCAACGCGCAACTACAAAAGTAATAAAATTAAAATTTTTATTAAGTCAAAATTTACAATGAATGTGTCACGTTGAAATATTGATAGATTAAAACACCAACTTTCCTTTCTTAGTTGGTATGTAGAAACACCGACTCCCCCCCCCCCCTTTTTTTTTTTTTTGAATTTAATTTTATGTGGGATGTTGAATATAATAAATATTAAGACAATTTGATATAATACATGAATTATCAAACCCTAGATCTTCACCCAACCACTTAAACCACTCCTTTTTGTTTATTTATCTATATATATTCATATTTTTATTTATTTATTTCTTTTCCAAAATTTAAATAATTATATATATATTAAATTTAAATATTTTAAATTTCTCCCTCCAATATAAATTATAATTTAAATTTTATATATAAAAATTTAAATATAACTTCTCCAAATCACTTCAACCTTACTATGATTGACCTAAGAATTTTAAATCTATGACGAACTTTTAAATTTCAAGTTTGTGAGTGGCTTTATATATATATATATATATATATATATATATATTCAACGATTTAAATTAATATATATATATATATATATTAAATTAACTTAAACAATAAAATAAAATAAAATAAAAATAAAATTAGATTAAATTAATTAAATTAAATTGATTAGCTTAAATTGTTTAATTGAAAGACATCAAATTAATTTAATTAAATTAAATTAAATAATAAAAATAACATTGATAAATTTAAATTAATATTGAAAAGTCATTAAATTAAATTAATAAAATTAATTTAATATTAAAAGACATTAAATCAAACTAATTAAATTAAATTAAATTACATTGAATTAATTTAATAAATTAAATTAAATTAAAAAAAACATTAAATTGTATTAATAAAATTAAATTAATAATAAAAGACATTAAATTAAAATAAAATAAAATTTTAAAACAATACAAAACAACAAAAAAGACCTCTTCTTTTCCGCACCAGACCTTTTTAAAATAATAATTAAAAAATAATAATAATAATAAAAAAAAAAATACCGTGAGCTTGTCCTGGAGATTTGCAACAGCCGCACAAGACAATCGACGGCTTTCCCATCATTCCGCGTCGGCAACATGCTCGAACGATAGCGGGGTTTGGTGGTCGCGGTAAGGAAACCGCCATCACACGTGTCCACTCCTCACTCGTCCGCATATCAATAAGGCGGTATGGTAAACCACCCAAGGGCGACGCGGAAACCGCCTACGTGGCATCGACTTTTCTCTATTTAAGGAGGAACGAGGTTTATTTCGGCATTGTTGGGCTACTCCTTGTGTGAAGAGCTCGCGGTGCTGGGTGCTAGGGTTTGTCCCTACTTCTCTGTCACCTCCCATCTCCCTCTCCGCCTTCACCTCTGCACAGGCATGACGGATAACGGAATGGCTGTGGTGGCGGGCGTGGATGCTCGGGCTTTAATGGTGAGTGTGGGCTCTCACGTGAGCTTAGCGCTTGAGCTGTTGTTTAGGGCGTGGTCTCCATTCGACCTGGCAGAGTGTCGTGGAATGAAGGAGCCTTGCCATCTCCTAGTGGGAGACAGTTTTCGGAATTCTGTCAGATTCTAGACGGCATGGGAACCATCGTCAAAATAATGAAAAGATATATATAGGAAACAGTGAAAACCCTAGCGGGAGGGTCAAACAGCACGAGTTAAGTTTAATTGCACAGGAAGCTTATGAGGAATGTTAGAAATCAAAGACTGTAGGATTGAATTTGAAGTCCCTCATTGATTTATTTTGCTCAGTTAATAGAGATTTAGAGACAATCGCCGAAGATTGATCTACTTATCAAGAAAGTTTTTTTTTTTTTTTTTTTACACGTCGGCAATTATGCAAGCGGGGCTAAGCACCGTGCAGCAGACACTAACTCCGGAGGCGGCAAGCATCTCAAATCATGCCATAACAGAATCTTGTCGTCATGGGCACGGCCGAACAATTCCTCTACATGTCGCGGTGACGTTTTGGGCAACCCCTACTAGCCGTCTGCGCTAGGCTTGCTAGGTTGCGACGTCAAAGTTTAGGGGATGGTGCTAAAGCCACCGGCAATAAAATGATGAGATTAGAAGACTCATAGATATCCTTCTAAAAGTTTAAAAAGAAGAATCCAGTTCTCGTAGGGGAGAAAGAGCCCGAAGCTATAACAAAATACTTGTGCAGAGAATAAAAAAAGTCAAACCCCCAGCGCAGCTTCAGATCCTTCATACTGAAACAGATATGTCCGCTTTCTGTTCAGGAAACAAAGATAAAGACCACATTGCCATCAAGTTTAGAGAATTGGACCAAATGGTGGAAAGGCGTTTGTTTAACGTGGGTGAATTAAAGCGGCTTGTAGAGCATCCTGAGGCAGGAGGAGCATTGATAGGATTGTCGGAGGCTAAAGCACTAAAATTACAGAGAAATACTAGCTATAGCTATCCGGTTAACCTAAAATTTCAATTCGAATGAGCCAGAATACAGCATTTCTGCCTAATTGTGTTGAATTCTGTCTTAAACGCTCATTTGCCCCCCGATTTGCTGCATTCCCTCACTTGCTTTCCTTCCTATTACAATGCCATTCACCTATCTGAGAATCAATATGTTACCAGCTGAGAATCGCAGGTGTCCTGATTATTAGTTAAATTTGGAGTTTGGTCTGCGGTGGATTCAATTACACACGTGATTCAGGGTTAATCTGCGTTTGCTCAACGTTTCCTGGCCCTGCAGTGGGTGCAACGTTTACAGGTGAGTAACTTACCTTCTCAACGCATTGAGTCGATGAATTGGAGGCTGTGTCTGCTGGGAATATCCGGGTCCTCATTGTGTCATCCAATGGAGTATGCAAGATGATAGATAATGATTCTGTTAGCGTTAGAATATCTCCCTTAACTGCGTGAAGAACATGCCTGGCACATCTTGAATTTAATGATTGTTTGAATGGTTGAGAATTTTCATTGGTAGTTTTTTTTCATTACTATTAACTTTTAATTCTTAACCATATTTAAATTAAATTGAATTAATTTAAATAATAATAATAAAACAAAATAAATCGAATTAAATTTAATTAATTAATTAAAAGACATTACATTAAATTAATTAAATTGAATTGAATTAAAAAGAATTAAATTAAATTAATTAACAAAATTTCTCTCCCTCTTTTTTTTTTACCATAATTCTCGATTTTAATTTAAAATAATGATCGTAGTGGCCTCCTTAAATATGAAATTTTTTTTTGTTTTCTTACGCCAAATATGAAATGTCTTCTTGTTTCCTTATAAAGTTTACAGAATTCTTACTCTACGGCTATATATATATATATGTGACTGACTATTTCTGATTTTTATGTTTGTGCAGATAAACTACAGTTACATAAATTAGGAAAGGAGGGTTGGAAAATCGTGAACATTGATTTCAGATTTCTGCATAGAGTTCTACCTAGATTTACAGTTATTTTGCTTAGGGATGCTTAGTTTCTATTTCCGGTAGGCCATTAGGTTCGAGAGTTCGAACCAGGCTCTGATACCATCTGTAGTGCCCTGGTTTTTCAGCAGAGCACTGGGTAGCATTTCTGAGTCAATTTTCTATGTATTAGACTTTTACTCAGGTGAAAGGAAGTAAATTTCCAATCTAATCTTCCATTTCTGTTAAATGAGATTTAGTTGACTGTCCTGTACTTGAAATTTCTATATATAAAATAAAACACTAATCATATCAATATTTTCTTGCAACAATTGTTTTCAGCAAGGAACATGTTCTACCGTAAGAGTTCAGTAAATGGCAAAGTATATGCAGGGTTCAGAGTAAGTCTCAGCATAATAATCGAATAAAATAAATAACAAGGAAAGTACCTGATGCTGATGCTAGTCGACTGTAGATTGCAGCAGGCTATCATTCCATCCTCATAGTCAGCCAAAACGATGTGTCCACCCTACCGATCAGCTATTATCTTGCTGACCCTAGGAAATCAACGGATTTCCTAGCCCCTGAGCCCACAAACTGATAATCCTGAGAGCAGAATTCCATTGGTTTCTTTTCATCATTCCATGGTAATAATTTGCTAAGTTAACCCCCTCCTCAGACTTTCTTTGAGTTTCCCACCTCCTCAAAGCTCTGAGTTAACCCCCTCCTCGGCATTCCTCCTTTTTCCAAAAATACTAAGTGTCCTCTCCTCCAAAACCAACCCCTCTATATCCATATCCTCCTACTCGAGAAGGCTTGAGGCTTACTCCACCACCCCCAAACTCCCTTCTCGAGCCCCTCAACCATTAACTCCTTTCCCTTCGAATTTAATGATATTAATGTCATTAGTAAAATATTATGTAAATAGTTGACTCTTTTCACTTGGACATGATATCTTTTAATGGTCTACCATATTTGTCAATATAACTTATCTTGAGATTTAAATTCTATGATTCGCATTGAATAATTAAATAATTTTAACCATTTTCCCCCACGTCACTCCCATTCAAGAATTGTTATCTTATTACGGTTAACTCAGAAATGGAAATAATCACACTTTACTTATTTACTAATCAATATTTACATTTTTACCTATATTGCAATTGTTATGACATGAGTATTTATTCAAATAACATTAATTAAGTCATAATATTAATTAAATCCCACAAGGTAATAATAAATGGCGAATTTACTAAAAATGTCTTTTTACATCATTTGTTTACCACAATGTTTACCAACAAGTAATACATAGCTTAATTGATTTGTTTTACATACCTGAAATAACTTGACATTCATTATCTAAGTTCGATCAATGCATGATTTACATATTTACTTATTATGGCTTATACATTTATTTAATAGGTTAAGTGTTTGTAATATCGATACTAGTGTACATGTGCAAGGTGTGCATGCGTGGCCAGCGTATGCACAGATCACAAATGTACTATAGACAAACCCCATCCCGCCCATGCATACTTGCTAACTAATAGTAGTATTTACCCTCATGTAGAAGAACAAGCATATTAGATATATATATAGTACAATTACTTAACATCCTCAGTTAATTAACAGTCAATTCTTTACGATTTCACATCATTATCTTTATCTTTACATTAGTTTAATCAATCAGGTACAAGGAAGGACACCTACTACCACTAACTCAGAATCAAGGAATACCCGACCCTCAACAGTACTATCATATCCTCCCATCCTAACCTACTGCCACATCCTCCCTGTCCTTCCTCTGCTAGTATAAAAGTGGATGTCGGACTCAACGACCTGACCACATAGAACTTGAGAGCGATAGCATCGGATGAACAGTGGACCTATCCTCGCCTAGCAGGCATCCGACCGTCATCATCACAACTACATGGGGAGCGTGTCTCAGCACGGCCCTCCCACAAATTCGGGTATCATAGGAACATAGGGTGGGAAACACATCCATCCCTCTCAACATGCTGGACCTACGCCCTTATCGACTCATACTCTGCTGCTATCGGGATTATCAGTTTTTGTTATCGTATCATCATTTTTGGCTGACTTAGGTTTACTGTACGAACAAGTTCTTTTCCCCATATATCAGATCAAGTAACTGGCTATCCCATAGCCCTCATGTCATGTACGTTAGTATTTGGAAAAATACAAATTTATAGAAAGCATTTCCCATTGATCACCAATTGATCCATGTTATCAAAATCACTTTGTTTCATGTAACCCTTTTAGTTCATCATAAATGCGTATGACATATAATACTTCATACAAGAAGATGGTATCCACGTACCGATTCCTATATTTCACATCTCATTAATGAAAACATATAAACATATATTGTAGTCGTAAGATAAAGAAATCACACGATAATCATGACATCGTAACCGCATGACATAATAACATCATAATCATAGTGAAATCATAAAACAGGGTAAAATTATATAATGAGGTCGGTCATGTCGTAATATAGTCTACTCAGTCGAGTTGAGTTCAATAGATAATGAGAAAGTATAGTGTGTCTTAATTGATAAATGCATGTAATAAAATATGGGGCGTTACAAAAACCATAACTTGCGCATATTAATTTTGATAAATTAATGTAATAAATCATTGGAAGTCTCTTGATGTGTTATATACTTAGAATTGCATTTAAAGAATTATTTCTACCATTTATACGAAGGATCCACAAAATTGTGTCAAAAGTTTAGGACCCAATTTTTTTTTAAATCTAAATTATTTTTGGATGGCCCAAAACAACAATGTAGATTAAAAAAATAGTGTTTCTTCTAGCATGCATATGGGTAAGTTATATTCCTCCTCTTTGATTGGGCCCAACATGCATAGAATCCTAAGCTACCATTTCCCAACAAAGAAAATCCATGTGCACACAACATTTGGCTCAAGTGGGTTCATGTTGATTGCTTTTTGGAGCACAAAGAGCCCACCTCTTACAAGTATCTAGAGACTCTTCTTTGCTAGAAATTTAAAGTGGGATCATGTTGATCGGTTTGTGGAGCACAATGAAGCCACCTCTTACAACTAGCTAGAGACTCCTTTTTTGTTTTAATGATTTCATTGATTGGTTTTCCAAGTTATTTATCAACCCATTTTTAAGGTTTTGATCACAAACCATAGCCATCCACCTCCAACTCACCTATCTATAGCTTCGCATGAATGTGAGTTCACATGTTTTTGATGTGGTGATGCACTCTTGTAGCAGGGTTGGTTAAAGAATTTTCATAGAGAAGGGGAGCCGAAGGTTTAAATCTCCTTCTCGAGTATTTTGAAACCAAAAAAGGAGGGAAAAGACCTTTGAAACCAAAGAACGGGGAAAAGACATCTTTTGAAAAAGGTAAAAGATGTTTTTTAGAAAAGTGAAATTTGTAAACAATGCAAGCTAAATGATCGATGATTTGCACCTACTTTTCAACGATTCTTCTAGCCAAAATATGGTTGAAATTGTTGTTTTAGGTTGTTGCAATTGCATAATTGGAGTGCCACATGGGTAATCAAGGGCATTGAATCCATCTCTGCAATCCAATTGCAATTTGAAAAATGAAAATTGCAATTTCAACAAAAATCGCATAACCAGATTCTAACAAAAATCGTCGAAAATGTGCAAATCATCTACCATTTAACTTACTCACGTGATTTTTTTTAAAAGAGAGAAAGAAGGTTTTTGAAATTGAAATTTGTAGAGGGAATGTTTTAAAAAGTCAAAGTGATTTAAAAAATTAAAATTAAAAATGAAGAAACCACAAGTTTATTTTTAAAATATGACAAAGAGCCTTTTTTTTACTTCGGAAACTTTATGGTATTTCATTATTGTTTCCTTGAGGCCAATTTTAAAACAAGGCTAGGTGGTAGGTGTGCGGAAGTGGCCTTTTAGCATTAAGACTAGTGTAGATAATGTAAAGCATAAGTTATATGTAGTGCCCTGGTTTTACAGCAGAGCACTAGGTGGAGTTTTTGAGTTAATTCTCTATGTATCAAACTTATTCAGGTGTATGGGTAGTTTCCAACCAAATTTCTATTCCTGTTAATCAGATTTAGTTTACTGTTTTGCCCTTAAAATTCATACATGCGTATCAAAAGAAAATAAACTAATCATATCAATACTTTCTTGCAACAATTGTTTTCAGCAAAGAACATGTTTCACCGTAATAATTTAGTAAATAACAAGTTATATCCAGGTTTTTATACGTTAAGCATAATAATCAAATAACATAAATAACAAGAAAATTACCTGATGCTGATGCTAATCGACCGTCGGTTGTAGCAGGTTGTGATTTTGTTCTCATAGGAAGCCAAAACGATGTTTCCACCCTACCGACCAGCTATTATCTTGTTGGCCCTTGGAAATTCAAGGATTTCCAAGCCCCCGAGCTCACAACTGAGAATCCTGAGAGCAGAATTCCTTTCGTTCTCCAAACCCTTGTCTCTGCACTTCCAGCTATCTCCCCCTTTACCTTCCACTTCATTCCCCCTATATACCTCTTTCCCTACTCGAGAAGGCCTTGGGCTTACTCCACCGCCCCCAAACTCCCTTCTCGAGCCCCTCAACCATTAACTCCTTCCCTTTTGTATTAAATGTTATTAATGTCATTAATAAAATATTATATAACTAGTTGACCCTATTATGTCTAACTTAGAATGGGATTAATCACACTTAATCATTTATTAATCAATATTTAACCTTACCTATATTGCAATTGTTACGACATGGATTGTAATATTATTAAAATAACATTAATTAAGTAATAATATTTAACTTAAATCACCACAAAGTAACAGTAAATGGTGAATTTAATAAAGAATGTCTTTTAAATCATTTGTTTATAACAATGTTTACCAAGTAATACATAGCTTAATTGATTTGTTTTACACACCTTAAATAACTTTATTTTCATTATCTGAGTTCGATCAATGCACGATTAGCATAATTACTTACGGCAACTTATACATTTATTCAATATGTTAAGTGTTTATTTATCGATACTAGTGTACATGTGCAAGGTGTGCACGCGTGGCCAGTGTATGCACATATCATAAATGTACTATAGACAAACCCCATCCCGCCTATGCATACTTGCTAACTAATAGTAGTATTTACCCTCATGTAGAAGAACAAGCATAATATATATATAGTACAATTACTTTAACATCCTCAGTTATTTAACAGTTAATTCTTTACGATTTCACATCATTATCTTTATCTTTACATTAGTTTAATCAACCAGGTACAAGGAAGGTTACCTACTACCACTGACTCAGAATCAAGGAATACCCAACCCTCAATAGTACTAACTAACACATCCCCCCATCATAACCTACGTCCAACATCCTCCCTATTCCCCCTCTGCTAGTACAAAGTGGTTGTCGGACTCACCGATCTGACCACATAGAACTTGAGAGCGATAGCGTCGACTGAATAGCGGACCTATCCTCCCCTAGCAGGCATTCGACCATCGTCATCACAACTACATGGGGAGCGTGTCTCAGCACGGCCCTCCCACGACCTCGGGTATCATAGGAAAATAGGGTGGGAAACACATCCATCCCTCTCAACATATTGGGCCTACGCCCTTATCGACTCGTACCCTGCTGCTATCAGGATTATCAGTTTGTGTTATCGTATCATCATTTTGGCTGCTAAGGTTTACTATACGAACAAGCTTTCTTTGTGTCCCATATATCAGATCCAGTAACTGGCTATCTGGTAGCCCCTGTGTCCTGTAGGTTAGTATTTCGCATAATACAGTTTATAGAAGCATTTCCCATAGATCGCCAATTGATCCATGTTATCAAAATCATTTTATTTCATGTAAACCTTTTAGTTCAGCATGGATGCATATGGCATATAATACTTCAATAATTCATATAAGAAGATGGTATCCACGTACCGAAAACATATAAACATATACTGTAATCGTAAAATAAAGAAATCATATGATAATCATGACATCGCAACCACATAACATAGCAACGTCTTAATCATAGTGAAATAATAAACAAAGTAACATCATATAATGAGGTCCATCATATCGTAATATAGTTTACTCAGTAGAGCTGAGTTCAACAGAGCATATAAGAAAATAAAGCATGGTGTGTCTAACTGATAAATATGCCTAATCAAAATATGGGCGTTACATACACCCACCCTTCGGGAAACTTCGTCCCGAAGTTATGGTCAAAATAGTGAGGGAAAATCTCGACGCATGGTCTCTGCATCCTCCCAGGTAGCAGACCCTGGGCTATACTTGTCCCATTGGACCTTAACTTGGTCCACATGGCGACTACGGAGCTGTCGAACCCTACGATCAAGTATACGTAATGGTTCGACCCTGAAGGTTCCCTCGTCCGAGACCTGCAATTCCTTCCAATGAATCTTGTGAGTCTCATCGGCTATGTAATGTCGTAATACAGAAACATGAAATACATTATGAGTTTTATGCAAGTGGGGTGGTAGCGCAAGACGATAAGCAACTGGTCCGATTTTCTCAAGAATCTCAAATGGACCTATAAAGCGAGGTGACAATTTGGTACCCTTCCCAAACCGAATGGTACTTTTATTTGGTCTGATGCGAATAAATACCCAATGCCCTACTTCATAACTTCTATCTGATCTGTGTGCATCAGCGTAACTCTTTTGCCTATCCTGTGCTTCCTTCAACCGCTGCCTAATTTGTAACACTTGCTCTTCCATTTCCTGAATCAATTCAGGCCCAATTAAAACCCGATCCTCTAACCTGTCCCAGCTGAGTGGTGTCCTGCACGGCCTCCCATACAATGCCTGATATGGCAGCATACCAATGGAGCTGTGATGACTATTGTTGTATGCAAACTCCACTAAAGGAAGATATTTCTCCCACTGTGTCTGCTGATCCATAACATACATCCTAAGCATGTCCTCCATTACTTGATTCACCCTTTCCGTCTGTCCATCTGTCTCGGGGTGATAAGCTGAGCTTAAGTTCAACTGCGTCCCTAACACTGACTACATGCTAGTCCAAAATCTGGAGGTGAAATTAGGGTCTCTATCAGAGATTATCTTTTTAGGAACTCCATGAAGACGTACAATCTCATTTATGAATACCCTTGCCACATCTGTCACATCATAGGTGTCTCTGACTGGAATGAAGTGAGCACTTTTCGTCAGTTTGTCGACTACCACCAAAATGGCATTATGTCTCATAGATGTGAGTGGTAATCCTACAACGAAGTCCATGGAAATGACTTCCCATTTAGTCATAGGAATATCATGCGGTTGTAAGAGACCGGCCGGGTGACGATGATCTGCCTTAACTTGTTGACACTCGAGGCACTTCGAAACAAAATCCACTACATCCGTCTTCATACCTGGCCAGAAGAAGAGTTTCTTCATGTCAGTATACATCTTCTTCACCCCTGGGTGTGCACAGTAATGTGATCTATGGGCCTCTCTAAGGATTGTTTCCCTGATATCACCTTCCTTAGGAACATACATCCTTCCCTGATACCGCAACAATCCATCTCCCTCGAGGTGGTACCCACCATACTTCAATTCCTGTTCCTTTCCATTCTGAATAGATGAGGTTACCTTTAGGTACCAACTATCGCCCAATAGTTTTCCTGGTACTCTTTCCCTCAAGTCGACCTTCAAGGGAATTAAGGAGAAAAGTCTCGGTCTTCATCTTAGAGCGTCTGCCACCACATTCTCCTTTCCTTTGATGTAAGAGATACCAAAGTCATACTCACTCATGAACTCACTCCATCGCCTTTGCCTAGCATTCAAATCCCTTTGGGTAAAGATGTACTGCAAGCTCTGATGGTCTGTTTTAAGGGTGAAGCTTCTACCAACTAGGTAGTGCCTCCATAATTTTAGTGCCAACATTACTGCTGCCAATTCCAGATCATGCGTGGCATACTACTCCTCATGAGGTTTCAATTTGCGAGATGCATAAGCTATTACCCCACCTTCCTACATCAACACCGCTCCTAGACCTTGCTTCGAGGCGTCAGTGCATACCATGAAATCTTTATCCATGTCCGGTACCCGCAAGATCGGTGCACTTGTCAACAATCTCTTTAACTCTATAAAGGCGGCATCGCATTCACCGGTCCATTCATACCGGACTCCCTTGCGTTACAGGGTGGTAATAGGTTTTGCAATTTTAGAAAATCCTTCCACAAACCTTCGGTAATATCTTGCTAACCCCATGAAGCTGCGCACCTCATGAGCATTCCTTGGGATTAGCCAATCTTCAATGGCCTTTACCTTTTCCGGGTCTACGGAGATCCCTTCTCCTGAGATTATGTGCCCCAAGTAGTGAATCTCCTTCTGGAAGAAGGAACACTTTGATAATTTACCATAAAGTTTATGTTCCCTTAAGCATGTCAAGACCAATCGCAAGTGTTCCTCAAGCTCCTTCTCATTCTTGGAATAGATAAGAATATCATATAAGAAGACCTGGACAAAGCGGTCCAAGTATCTTCGGAAGACACCATTCATGAGGCTCATGAATACAGCTGGAGCATTAGTCAAACCAAATGGTACCACCACAAACTCGTAGTGCCCAAATCGAGTGCGAAAGGCAGTCTTAGGAATATCGCCTTCCTTGATCCTCAACTGGTGATACCCTGATCGTAAATCAATCTTTGAGAAGACTGACGCACCTTTCATTTGATCAAAGAGATCATCAATTCTTGGTATGGGATACCTGTTCTTCACCGTGGCTTTGTTCAAATCTCTGTAATCTATGCACAGTCGCAGAGATCCATCCTTCTTCTTAACGAAGATCATCGGTGCTCCCCACGGCGAGATACTAGGTCTAATCAGTCCCAAATCTAGCAACTCTTTCAACTGGATCTGTAACTCACGGAGCTCTGGGGTTGTCATTCTCTAAGGAGTTTTTGAGATAGGCTCCGCACTAGGTTTTAGTTCGATTGTGAAATCGATCTCTCTCTCTGGAGGTAGTCCTAGAAATTCCTTTGGAAAGACATCCTTGAACTCGGAAAGCATTGGGTAAGAATTCAAGGAAGGTCCTTTACTATCGCTCACGGCCTCCACTACGAACAACTGGCATCCTTGTCTTAGGCACTGCTTAGCTTTCATCATAGAGATGAAACGGAGGGATACCTTCCGCTTCATGCCTTGGATTTGAATTGTCCTACCCTCGTCATCTAGGCACAACACCTACTTTGCATAGCAGTCTATGAAAGCTCTATGGCCTTCTAACCAATCCATGCCAATAATGAGGTCATAAGTCCCCAAATTGGTGACATAGGCATCCAACTTAGTGGTGCACACTCCTAAGTCAACCTCACAACTTCTCACTTTAAGACCTACTGTTTGCTTAGCTCTTGAAGCCATTTCAACCAGTTTAAAATCATCGTGCTCGTAGGCTGCCAACCCACAAATATCTAATGCAAATGGTGAAATAAAACTATCAGTTGCTCCTGGATCAAACAAAATTTTAAATTTGACATTGTTTACTTTACCCGTGGATTCTACTACGGTAGACTGATGTTCTGCTTGGTGATTATGAACCGCTGCATGAATCCGATGACTGTTACCCGGACTATCCATGGGTGCTTTTCCTTCCCTGTGCCTGCTTCTTGACTGACCCCTGGGACAGTCTCGCTGGAAATGAGGACCTCCACATTCCCAACAAGAGAGGTTGGGAGGGGCTTGCATGTTGCTCGGAGGAATCCTCTGAGATGAGTTCCTTCCCCTGGTTCCTCTAAAACCCCTTGATCCTCTATAGGAACTTCCTTGCGTACATCCATGGATTTGGTGGGTTGCGGACGATGCCTGCGACACTGAGTTAACTGAAGCATTACTTCTTGGTGTGAACCTGTTACCG
This sequence comes from Larix kaempferi, assembly GCA_027924585.1. Taxonomy (NCBI): domain Eukaryota; kingdom Viridiplantae; phylum Streptophyta; class Pinopsida; order Pinales; family Pinaceae; genus Larix; species Larix kaempferi. The sequence goes on along the minus strand of BSBM01000535.1, from coordinate 2,281,951 downwards.
TAAGGAGGAGGTCTAGATGGTCCTCCCCTGAAGTAAGGGTGTGACGCCTTCCCTGAAACATACTGATTGGTTCCAGTCAACCTACTACCCCCTATTCCATCCGACATATCAGCTGCATAACGAGCATACTCAACTGCCATGGCAACTAAAGTTGGCTTCCACATCCGCACTGCAGCCCTAATCTTGTAGTTAAGTCCATATACAAAACGCTCTACCTGACACTCATCTGCCTCCAGGTAAGGAACATATTTTACTAGTTCCATGAACCGAGATTCATACTCCTCCACTGTCCTGCCTCCCTGTACCAAAGCATGGAGTGCGCCTGCCTGTTCTTCCTTGTAATAATTTGGCAAATACTTCTTGTGGAACCTCTCCTCGAACATTTCCCAAGAAGTTGTAAGAGGAGTAAGGCGCAACTGCCTCTCAAGATCCGACCACCAGTTCAAAGCATCACCTTTAAGCTGAAAGACAGCCATCCTGGCCTTGGAACTAGATGTGTACTCATTCAATGCGAAGCATCTCTTCATGCCTTCCAGCCATGCTTCGGCATGCTTGCCGGGTCGTCCTCCTGAAAACTCCGGAACCTTTATCTTTTGCAACTCCCTTGATATGTCCTGAAGCGATTCCTGCCTTGGGCCATGTGCCCTTTCAGAGTTCTCTCGACTCACCTGAGTGGTTTCCACCTCGACGGCCCTTTCTGCCTACCTGTTCATTGTGGTCATAATAGCCTCCAGTGACCTCATTATGATCTGCATTTCTGGTGTTGAGGTTGGTCGCGGCGGTGTTGGCGGCGACGACGACGGTGGAGGCGGCGGTGACGGTGGTCGACCTCGACCTCGACCTCTGCGCGTAGTTACCATGATTGGTCCTGATTCATGGAGTAAAATACCACATCGTTTAGTTTCTAAGGAGCGTGCTAGTTGATCTTCAAAATAGATGCATTTCAAAAAATAAGCTATAGCTTACCGCGTTTGATGAGGCCATCCGACACTAAATCTTCTAAAGATTTCTGTGTAAATTCCATGGTTCAATTTAAACTCTATGACCATTGATATTGGTTGATTAAATACTGTTAACATCAACCTCGATTTACAATTTAAATGGTCATTGGAATAGCATCCTATTTCGCAGCAACCCTTAACATTTAGTTAATTCTATATGTTTTAGGGCTTAATCTTTATAAATTTCATGCTCATTAACTTTATTAATTCATATGTTTTATCATCAATCTTACTAACCTTAAAATTTTGAATCTATAATGAACTCCCTCTTTTTTTTCTTTTTTTTTCTTTTTTTTTTCTCTAACTTTTAATTCTTATAAACAATTAAATTAAATTAAATTAAAAATAAATTAAAAATAAATTAAATTAGTTAAATTAAATTAAATTAATTAGTCAAAAGACATTAAATTAAATTAATCAAATTAAATTAAATTACATTAAGAGACATTAAATCAAGTTAATTAAATTAGATTAAATTAAAAGATATTAAATCGAATTAATTAAATTAAATTAAATTAATAAAGTTAAATTATTATCAAAAGACGTTAATTTTTTTAAAAAATAAATAATAATAAAAAATTTTAAAACAACACAAAACACAAAAAAAGACCTTTTCCTTTTTCGCATGTTATTTGACGCGATAAAGTTATGTTCCGTGCTGGAAACTTGCACGGATGATACCGTTGGCTAGTGGTCGCGGTAAAGAAACCGCCCTTACACGCGTCCGTTTCTCGCACGTCCGCGTCCAGAAAAGTGGTATAGTAAACCACTTAAAGCCTGAGCGGAAACCGCTTACGTGGCATCAGTATTGCCTATTTAAGGAGGAGGACCAGGTTTTATTATTATTTTGCATTGGGTAGACTGCATCGGCCCTTTGGGCTTGGCAGCTGGTCGCGCGATTGCCCCTGGCCCTCAGTACCAAGCTTGGGCTCTCGGCTCTTGGGTGGATGCGTAGTGCTATGCTCCTCTCCTTTGGGCTTGTGCGCTTGGACTGTTTTGGGTGTTTTTAGGGTAGGCTGGGCACCTGTGTGTAATGGTGTGCGTGGTTCCCTTCCAAACTTGGCAGCTGGTTGCGTGTAAGAATTAAGTGGGCTGGGCCCGAATAAATAAGAGAAAGGCGCTTGGGTGTAATGCTTTGCATGGACCTCTTCGACTTGTCAGCTGGTCGTTTGCTCGGCTCTCTGTGTTGAGCGCTCGTGGACTTAGGTGCTTACTCGTGGATGTGGGTGGCTCGGGATGACTTGGTGGGTGGGCTTCCCCCAATGTATTTTATTTGCAGTCTTTATTATTATTTTTTTTTTTTTAGCGGCATCCCAGCTCAGCCAGAGGGTGCAGCTCAACCCGGGGGGAGCGCGACCCAGCAGTCTTCAGAAAGAGAAAAGAAAAAAAATGCTCTTATGGGAGCTCGACGCTTGAAGGACGCCTGGAATTCGTGGCCATCTGTTCGAATATTCAATGCTTCCATCGGAATGCAAAAATGGCAATTTCTGCTTGAGTATGTTGACTTGCTACGGAAATGAAGGAGGATCAAAACCTAAATGCTTCGGGAGGTTTCGTACGGTAATTGATCTTCGAGGTTTTCCTATTCAATTTTGAGGGATTTAAAATCTGGGTTTGCGTTAGAATTCAACATTTCTTTTTGATGCTCTGCTATATTTCAGGGGTTTTTTGACTGGTTTTAAATTATGGTATTTTTATCAGTTTTTACCTGAGGGTTCCTACGCAACTGTTCGAATTATTAGGCGTTTATATTTGTGGGTTTCAAACCCTGTTTGGCATTTGGCTATAATTTCGTACTTCAATGCTAGAGGTCGATAATTTGGGGGCCCAAACAATTTTTCAGAAGTAAAAAAAAGTGAGCGGTAGGGCTGGGCCTGGTCCCTGGCTTCCATAGCATAGTGGTGGTGCGCGGTAGTCCCCATTCGACCTGGCAGATGGTTGTCTGTGTTGAGCTCGGGCTGGGTCCAACAATTTTTATTTTTTTTTAAGAAACGAAAAGAAGGGAATGCTTTTGAGCTCGGCACTTGGGTGTATTGGCTTGCTCGGGCCATTTCGGACCTGGCGTTAGGTCACATGACGAGCTTTGGATGCTGAAGCTAGGGTTTCACCCAGTGTGGAAGAAGGCGTTTCCAGGTTTTGATGTATAATGCTTAAATACAGATCTTACTGAATTTGGGTATAAAAGTATGTGTAAAGTTTTGTAGAACCAGAATCTGAAATTTCAAATTTTATTTATCCAAAATGGAAAATCGGCTTACTATTCTCTTCCTCCTGGTTTTTAATGCTGAGACTCTTTAAGAAGAGACGTAAGATGTAAAATATTCGATCTTCCATCTTAATCATTATTTAGTTTTATGCATTTCTCATGTTTGATTTTAGTTTTGGGATATATATATATTTGAAATGTGATATTCAAGATGTTTAAAAAAAAATTATTTTAATATAAATAGTTTTATTTCGAATCATAAAATATTAATTATTTGTATGTATCACTGCATTATAAATATAAAATTTCAAAAGTCAGATAATGAATATAAATTTAAGATTATAAAATATTGATGATTATTTGAATATTCACCGATTTTTTTTTTTTCAAGAATTGAAACAAATATCAAAACATCAATTATATGCAAATGAATGTGAACCCTATAACCTCTCATTGTTTTATGCAGGTCAATACAGTTGAAATCTAATTGGTCACAAATAGATATATGGTATTCATTTTCTGGCTTTTGCATGTTTCGTGTTTAAAAGTATTAAGATGTTTTTTTTTTTTTTTTTGTTTAGAACTCTCTTGCTATATGTATTATATAAAAAAAAAAAAAAAAAAACTAAATATATCTTCGTTTCATTCTGTAAGTGCAAGTAGTTTACAAGTGGTTACAACTATTGGAAAGACAGATTAGTGTAATTCTCTTTCTTTCTTTTTTTTTGCAAAAATTAGATACCTATAATTTCCAGGATATATATATATATATATATATATATATATATATATATATATATATATATATATATATATATATATTTGGGTGTGAATAGGCCCTAAGGTCCGAGTTTTCAAGCCTAGGGCTCTGATACCATCTGTAGTGCCCTGGTTTTACAGCAGAGCACTAGGTGGAGTTTCTGAGTTAATTCTCTATGTATCAAACTTATTCAGGTGTATGGGTAGTTTCCAACCAAATTTCTATTCCTGTTAATCAAATTTAGTTTACTGTTTTGCCCTTAAAATTCATACATGCGTATCAAAAGAAAATAAACTAATCATATCAATACTTTCTTGCAACAATTGTTTTCAGCAAAGAACATGTTTCACCGTAATAATTCAGTAAATAACAAGTTATATCCAGGTTTTTATACGTTAAGCATAATAATCAAATAACATAAATAACAAGAAAATTACCTGATGCTGATGCTAATCGACCGTCGGTTGTAGCAGGTTGTGATTTTGTTCTCATAGGCAGCCAAAACGATGTTTCCACCCTACCGACCAGCTATTATCTTGCTGGCCCTTGGAAATTCAAGGATTTCCAAGCCCCCGAGCTCACAACTGATAATCCTGAGAGCAGAATTCCTTTCGTTCTCCAAACCCTTGTCTCTGCACTTCCAGCTATCTCCCCATTTACCTTCCACTTCATTCCCCCTATATACCTCTTTCCCTACTCGAGAAGGCCTTGGGCTTACTCCACCGCCCCCAAACTCCCTTCTCGAGCCCCTCAACCATTAACTCCTTCCCTTTTGTATTAAATGTTATTAATGTCATTAATAAAATATTATATAACTTGTTGACCCTATTTTGTCTAACTTAGAATGGGATTAACCACACTTAATCATTTATTAATCAATATTTAACCTTACCTATATTGCAATTGTTACGACATGGATTGTAATATTATTAAAATAACATTAATTAAGTAATAATATTTAACTTAAATCACCACAAAGTAACAGTAAATGGTGAATTTAATAAAGAATGTCTTTTAAATCATTTGTTTATAACAATGTTTACCAACAAGTAATACATAGCTTAATTGATTTGTTTTACACACCTTAAATAACTTTATTTTCATTATCTGAGTTCGATCAATGCACGATTAGCATAATTACTTACGGCAACTTATACATTTATTCAATATGTTAAGTGTTTATTTATCGATACTAGTGTACATGTGCAAGGTGTGCACGCGTGGCCAGCATATGCACAGATCATAAATGTACTATAGACAAACCCCATCCCGCCTATGCATACTTGCTAACTAATAGTAGTATTTACCCTCATGTAGAAGAACAAGCATAATATATATATAGTACAATTACTTTAACATCCTCAGTTATTTAACAGTTAATTCTTTACGATTTCACATCATTATCTTTATCTTTACATTAGTTTAATCAACCAGGTACAAGGAAGGTTACCTACTACCACTGACTCAGAATCAAGGAATACCCAACCCCCAACAGTACTAACTAACACATCCCCCCATCATAACCTACGTCCAACATCCTCCCTATTCCCCCTCTGCTAGTACAAAGTGGTTGTCGGACTCACCAATCTGACCACGTAGAACTTGAGAGCGATAGCGTTGGCTGAACAACGGACCTATCCTCCCCTAGCAGGCATCCGACCATCGTCATCACAACTACATGTGGAGCGTGTCTCAGCACGGCCCTCCCACGACCTCGGGTATCATAGGAACATAGGGTGGGAAACACATCCATCCCTCTCAACATACTGGGCCTACGCCCTTATCGACTCGTACCCTGTTGCTATCAGGATTATCAGTTTGTGTTATCATATCATCATTTTGGCTGCTAAGGTTTACTGTACGAACAAGATTTCTTTGTGTCCCATATATCAGATCCAGTAACTGGCTATCTGGTAGCCCCTGTGTCCTGTAGGTTAGTATTTCGCATAGTACAGTTTATAGAAGCATTTCCCATAGATCGCCAATTGATCCATGTTATCAAAATCATTTTATTTCATGTAAACCTTTTAGTTCATCATGGATGCATATGCCATATAATACTTCAATAATTCATATAAGAAGATGGTATCCACGTACCGAAAACATATAAACATATACTGTAATCATAAAATAAAGAAATCATATGATAATCATGACATCGCAACCACATAACATAGCAACGTCTTAATCATAGTGAAATAATAAACAAAGTAACATCATATAATGAGGTCCATCATATCGTAATATAGTTTACTCAGTAGAGCTGAGTTCAACAGAGCATATAAGAAAATAAAGCATGGTGTGTCTAACTGATAAATATGCCTAATCAAAATATGGGCGTTACATTATATGTAAGTTGGAACCATAATTAAAATATTAGAAAAAAAAATTGTTAAAGACTTATTAAACAAATAGCTTATATAGCTTCTAGTGATATAATAACAATGTATCTTTGTTCTGAATGTTTGTTAGTTATATATATAGAGAGAGAGACTAGCTTTGGTTTATCGAACCTTAAAAGGGTAAGGAGTCTCTTGGTTTTCTTTAGTATTATTTATATGCTCAAAATACTTTAAGAGAAGTATTCTTAAACCACCATAATTGTGATGAGTTAAAAGGTAAGGAAGATCGGTAATGTAACAAATATTTTTAAATTACACTTTAATGTGGGTGTAAGTAAAACATCTATGAGAAATTGTTTTTCATCTTCGAACCTCTTTGTGTCACAAAGATGAAGTAACCTTTCAACCCATGACGTTCTAGGAATTACCCAATGCCCTGTTTCACTATGGCGCTTGTAAGAGTTCAAGTTATTATTTTAGCAATGTTGATTTTCTTCGTTAGGCTAAGATAAGATACGACTATGACAATTACCACAGGTTTTTAAGATATCTTATGTGCTCTAGTTTGCAAATTTACAACTATTAATGTTTCTACATAATCAAAGAAAATGTCACTAATTTGTCGTTCATTTTCTACATAATCAAATAAAATGTCACTAATTTGTCGTTCATTCTTTACTTTGTTTGGAGTACCAATGTTTTTTTGGCCTTAAACCCTATCCTGCTTCACTCACTTAAAACCTAAGTCACACGGTTCGGGTTCGGCAACGATTAGGTTCGGTTCGAGTCGAATTTCCAAATGAGGTTCAGATGAGGTTTGAAAATAGGTTTAACTATATAAATTTTCATATATATATAAACTTTGAAATTAATACAACATAAATAACAAAAAAATCAACATCAATATATATTATAAATTTATACATGATCAATAAACAAGAATAAAGAATTAGTAAGAATCATGATAAATGATGCACATATGCTTAATAATGAAAAACTCCAATCATCAATGCTTCATCAAAATTTAAAGTTTGTTACACACAAGATGAGTGCAAGTGATAGGTATTTTCACCAGGTTCTATCATTAGTGTTGGCAAACAACAGTATCATAATATCTATTATCATTGGCAGTAGTTACTTACAAGCTACAACTATAAATAGAAAAGGGGGTTCGTTGTTAAGAGATTAAAAGTGCCACAAACAACATTATTGTTTGAAAAATAACAGTGTTGAAAGTGCCACAAACAACAGTACTAAAAGTGCCACAAACAACAGTACTAAAAGTGCAAGCAACAGTATTGAAAGTGTGGTAGACAAAAATATTGAAAATTCCACAAAATACATACAACAATACTAATAAATTTATAATTCTTAAAAATGTTTCACAAAACATCAGTGCTTATATATTTATAATCCTTGAAAACATTTCACAAGATTTAAAACAATACCATAATTCAAACATATAGTGTATTATGTAAGTACAAATTGCAAAATGAAGTAGAAGATATTCTCCAAATTTCAAAATATAAATGGATGTCCATAAATTATAATGTCAAATAGTGATAATCCTTGGAATTGTTTCACAAAATTTAAAACATAGTCAAAATCTCTATTCTTGTGGCCTCCTTGTAACATCATAAAGCTCTAAATCATCAATATCACATGGGGAAGTAAATGCACTAGCACTTTGATCATCAAATTCATCACTAACTAGAACTCTATCGTCACTAGGTTGATCACTAGTCTCACCATCAATGCCAAGATCATCTTCATATGCACTCGGAATATGCCCAATCCATGGGGGAGAGGAACTAGATGAATCTTTTGCCACACTGCTTATGTCCAATTGCAAATTACTGTGTACATAAACAAGGTCTTCCAACCTTGAAGACAACAACCTATTTCTTTTCTTGGACTGAATATGGTTAAAGCTGCTATGATTCCTTTCACAAGCAGAGGAACTTAATCCTTGGGTCAAAACACGAATTGCAAAACGTTGCAATTCAGGTGACTGCACTACATAAAACTGCCACCATGTCCCTAGAGGAACATTGGCCCTATCATTTATGGTGGAATTTCTTGCAAATATCCCCTCTTCTAACTTGTATGCTCGAAGCTGCTCTCTAAGTATCCTAGATTCTTCTATATCTGGAATCAACTGCTCAATAGCTTCAGAGAGGCAATTCATGACTTCTACATCATTATTTCTTTCTATCCCAAACAATATAGGATCCAAGTAACAAGCTACTACATGCAAAGGGTTATGCAACATCTTCCATCTTTCATCTATCACCTCCCATATTTCCATGTACTCATTTTCCATGTTGTTAAAGGATTTTGCAATAGCTTCCTTACAACGATCCATGCACTCGTAAACAAAACCCATACAATGGGTGCCACTATGAACCATGTGAAGCATATCAACAATTGGCTCACAAATGTTTAAAACCTTCACAGCACTTTCCCAAAAAGAATTGGTTAAAATGATTTCTTCCAACTCCTTCCCTTTAGCTTCCTTTGAAAGGCGATATTTTTCCCACTTGTTATTGCAAATAACACCTCCTCTACTTGCCTTTTCCTCAACCACTCTTTTAAGAGTGATGCAATAGGTGGAAAATATGGTATCATAGGGCCTTAATATCTCTCTGGTTGCTTGCTTTCTATACAAGCTCAATGTGAGGTGATGGTTAAATATGAAGTGAGAAATTTGTTTCCCCTTTCTAACTACATCATTAATCCATGGAAATTTCGCCAAATCATGCAACAATAAGTCAAGGCAATGAGCAACACAAGGTGTCCAAATTATTTTTTGGAACTTATCCATTATCATCTTTCCAGCGCCCACACATTTTGAGGCATTATCAGCTACGACTTGGACCACATTATCTTCCTCGACTTCATGAATGGCTTCCTCTAAAATCTTGAAAATGTATTCAGAAGTTTTCTTTTTCCCCGATGCATCAACTACCTTAAAAAATAATACCCCTTTGGGGAAATAAACCAACACATTAATCAACGGCCTATGACACATATCTGACCAGCCATCTGATAAACTGGTGCACCATGTTTGTTTCCAAGAGTCTTTGATCCTAGCCAATCTGCTTGTGACTCTTTATTTTGACCTCTTGAGAAGAGTGGTCCTCATCGTCTCAGAACTGGGAGGTACATATCCTTTGCCAAAATCTGATATCTTCTTACATGCATTGATAAAGTAAGGGATCTGAAGCACATTAAATGGGATAGCAGATTCGAAGAACATGCCAGCCAAAGCATCATCAACTTCTTTCTTTTGTACAGGCTTCCACAAAGTGTTTAATGTGGTTGTCCCACTTGTTTTTAATGACTGAGAGTAACTTCCAAATCCATCCATGGTTGTAGAACATGAGGAAAGGGGTCTATAATTCATTTCTATCTCTCTTTGAACACGATGTCTTTTGTTTTCTTGCACCTGCTTGGTCCTCTTTATTTTGTCATAATATTTTTGAAGTATCTCCTTAAGTTCTGCAGACACCCCTTTGTAGCCTTCAACACCACCCCCTTTACCATTACTCATAGAAAGTAGGTGGTACATTGCTCTTGTTAAAGACCCAAAGAACACATTGTTACATAACCTGCAATTCACGCGTCTTCCAGTGGGCCCATCCAATTTTTCCACATGTTTCCATCCTTCTATTGTTGATTTTGGAGGTGCCATGGCAAATGTTTCTGCATTATTTGTTTTTGCAAACCATGTTTTAAAATCTATTTTTCATTTTGTAAGATTTATTTGTTTTAACTTTTATAGCTACTGACTTATGACAGACTGCCTAAATTCTACTAAAAGATCAAAATATAAACTTTAAAGTTTAACTTACATCTTTCCTTCAGCTACAAAATGTAGGGAAGTTGGAAACAAAACACACATGTGGCAGTATTCTTCCTTCTGGCCTCTAAGTATCAATTTTTTACAACCAGCTAGCAGCAACCAATTATCATACTTAACACTACCACCAATCCCAACTTGTCACTGTTCACTATACAATCAAAATTTACCTTGAGATACATGAGGACATAAACATAGAAAACATGTCTAGACTATAAAATATGAAGTTCTCCGTTGACATGCATGAGAATGTTAAAGCATTAAAATTTCTCCAAAATTAAATTTTGGTGACACCTAGAACTTAGAAGTATGGCTTTAGATTCAAATAGTCATCCTGAGTCAAATGTATCAAGATTTTAGCAGCAACAAGAAAATAGACACTATCATCCTACAACAAACGACTAGCATCCCTAAATTGTAACTCAAACACATCACTACAATGGATAATGCTTTATAATAATTCATCATCACATTAAATTGCAGAAAATTGATAGTTTAAGTTCACTTAGTTTATATGAGTGCTTAGATTGGTTAAAAGGTGAATAATTGGTAAAAAATAGGGTTCCGAAGTTCAAGAAGGATTGCAAAAAGATGGGAAGAATAAGTTAAAGAGAGGTTGTATTCATGATTGTTGGAAAACATGGGAAGATGGCATTTTTGCACAATCTTTTGAAGCCATGGTATTAGCCAAGTGTGATGGCAAGTGCAGAATTTACAGCTCAATAAATTCACAGGATACAAGAAGACTTTCATTGTCGTTAAGACCCCTCTAGCCCATAGGTACAATGGAAATAGCTTAAATTAATGCCTAACTCATTGAAAAATTGAGGGCATTATCTGAATCTGTGGGAATATTTGAAGAATGGTCTGATAAGTAAATTGCCTACAAGGCTACAACCATCAATCCAAAGAGCAGTGAATCTTATGTTCAAATTCAAAAGAGAAGAAATGTATCTCATGATTTACATATATCCTTACAGGAACTGAGGCATTCGCAGATGGGAAAAGGAAAAAAAAAAAATTTATATACATATTCTCAAAATAAATATTAGCATCTAACATAATCTCGATTCTCAACTGAGAACATAAACATGTAACATAAGTAGGGACTTGAGAGATTGAAGTACCTATAAATTGTGATAGTGGCCAGCCTACAGCTCCCCTGTCCCAGATAGTCTACGCCTGCGCCTGAGACAATCTAGGAGACTACGCCTATTGCCGCGCAATGCAAATTTGAAAAACTTCAATCTGAAAGCGGTAGAGTCGTAGACGTTGGCAGCTATTGCAATATCGATTCAATCGTGGAATCTGGAAGTGGAGGGAAGATAGTAAAAATTATGAAGGGCGGACGAGCAGACAATAAAATTCATGGAGGGCGGAGGATAAGTACAAATCAAACAACTCTATAAGCTCCACCTTGATGGGATATTTTCAGAAGAGGATAGACTGATTTTACATTCCTTGCAAGAAAAGTTGGATTACATTTTGAAAACTGTGGAAAGCACTTGGAGACTTAAAAGTCGTGCCTTATGGGTGGATTTGGGTGATGATAATACCCGTTACTTCCATAATTATGCTTCTTTTAGGAGAAATCAAAATTCCATTTGGTCTATTGTTGATGAACAAGGTATTGAATGTAGTGAAGAAAAGAAAATTGAGTCAATTGCTCTTAATCATTTCCGATCCCATTTTGGATATCCTGGGAAATCAGACATTCTTTCTCAATTAAATGTTCTCAAGCATTACCCGTCTTTTCTCACGGAAGAGGATGTAGAATTGATTGGTAGTCAGGTTTCTATGGATGAGATTGAAAAAGTTCTTGAAGGGTACGACAGGAGCCTTAGGCCCGATGGGTGGTCTGTTGAAGTGTTTATTACCTTCCTTGATGTTATGGGACCGGACTTGTTACATATGGTGGAATACTCGAGAGTGAATGGGTGGATTGCAGGTGGCTTAAATTCTACTTTTTTAACCCTTATTCCTAAGAAGAATAAGCATGTTACTTTTGAGGATTACAGACCAATTGCACTATGCAATTTGGCTTATAAATTGATTTCTAAAATCATTGCAAATAGACTCAAGCCCAATCTGTCTAAATGGATGTCCAAAGAGCAGTTCGTATTTCTCCATAACAGGAAAATTCTCGATGTTGTTGGCATTACTCAGGAGGTTCTTCATTCGGCCAAGCTCAAAAAATGAAATTCGTTGATTCTCAAAATTGATTTGGTTAAGGCTTATGACCAGGTGAATTGGGATTTTTTAAAGTTAATGCTTCTTCAAATTGGATTGCCTCGCATTGCCATGAATTGGTTTATGGCTTGTATTTGCTCCACGTCTTATTCTGTCCTCATCAATGGTAATCCTACAAAGTTATTCAGAAGTTTTAGGGGATTACGACAGGTTGTCCTTTGTCGCCTTTGTTATTTCTTCTAATTATTGAAGGTCTCAACAGGTTAATCGATAAAGCCAAACATGATGGAAGTATCAAGGGCTTCCCTTTCTCCAAACAACTATCCATTTCACATTTACTCTTCGTGGATGATGTTATTATGTTTGGGTCAGACTCCATTGAGGAATGGAGAACATATGCAAATATCTTAAACTTATTTTGCAAGGCATTTGGAATGAAAATTAGACTTATCAACTCGAATTTTGTGGGCAACCTGCAGGTTTCGGTTATGCATCGTATTCAAACCTTTCTCTCTTGTAAATGCTCTTGTCTAGATGAGGGGATAAAGTACTTGGGTTTTTATATAAAACCCAACTGTTACGGTCTTGTTGGTACCAGATATGTCCCACAAATTTTTTGGATTCTGCCAGGGTGCATGCAAAGAGGGACAATTCATTTTCCCGCATGCAAAGAGGGAAAATTTATTTTCGCCACCAAAAATTCTATTAGCATCTTTGTCAAAACCTTGATTTTTTTGTCAACTTGGCTTTGTGTACTCTCAGGCCTACTAAGGCTAATATGCAATTTTTATAAAAGTTTATTGGGCCCTAGGCTCAATCTCCGAGTCTATGTTTCATGCTAAGTTTCCAAGTCCAAGAGACAACGCAACAGCATACAGGTGTCAAGTTCCATAAATATTTTAGCAGAGAAGGAGCGAGTTGGAGATGATTTTGGATATCAAAAAGATATGAATTGATTTCAATCCCTTCAAAGCAACAGGACAACTAAAGACCAGGTGGCAACAATCGATCTCAAATCTTAAATTTCAAGTAGATTTCAAGGGCGTCATGAGCATCTAGAAACAGAAGCAGTATTGAAGCATCTGAAGACAAGTGGTAGAGCATTTAAGAGTCGATTCTAGATTTGAGGGAAGATTGACAAATATTGAAGAATTCAATATCTCTTGGATTTTCACTTCAAAAGCGAGCAACAGTTTGTAGCTATATTTTTTCTATAAATTCTGTCATTTTGTAATGTAAAGGGGAGGGATCTAGCCGAGGGATGTGAGAAGTTTGTAAAGGGTCGAGAGCCTGCGAGCTATACCCGAAAGGTCTGAGACCATGCTCTGTAATATATGTTGGAGACCTATTATTTAAACATGATTTTGTGCTAGGTTATGGTTATCATTATAGGATGGATATTTTGTGGTCTTGTTTAGACTGATTTGTACTGTAGATTCATTTATATCAATGTTTTCCCTATAAATGTCTATACTCAGATTTAATATCTCAGGCTTCATGCTTAGAATGTTTTTCTGAGCATTGTTCTTTATGCTAATATAGGATGAGTTGTTTGTTCTCTATATTATCCATTAGCCTTGAACCTTGTCCATTTCTAATATGTTTTAGATTCATTTCAGTCTTTCATTAGTATTTATAGAGTTTGATTTATTCAGCTAGCTTATGCCTTTCTATGTATTGATCTTTTGACTCCATTTCACTAGCCATCTCATCTTCTTCATTAAATTAAATCATTCTTTTTTTCCTTGAGCATTAGGATGTGCTAGCCATGCCCTCTCCGCATTCAGAGTGCATCTTTTAGCACTTAGTAACATCTTTTGGCATCGTTTCCAGGGACGGAAGCGAAGATTATCTTCCATGGGAGAACGAAAACGATCAAATCCAGCTCTTGATGGTGGATAGGAGCAGGACACTAGTTTGACTGCATATTTATTCACCAAGCGACTCCATGTTTGAAGAATCCAGAGGCGACTTCACAATTCCAGGATTTCAAAGGATTTTGCTACTATTTTGGCACATATATTTGCTCCACTCAATTTGCTAGTTGTTCCATGGTTTCCAAATGCAGTACCTATCATGGACGAGTGGGGATATTTTCTTCCGCGGTTCAGAGAGAAGGAAAAGGACAAACCGACACATTATGTAATTAAATTTAATCAATACATGGATCAGTTGCGTATACATCATGAAGATGTATTAATAAAAATGTTCATGTATTCATTGGATGGATATGCTAGGCAATGGTATAAATCCCTTCTTGCTTCTAGTATTTCCTCTTTTAAGGACTTTCATGATGCCTTTTATTCATATTGCAAGAGGATTTACCCAACTGAGAAACGTTTTTAGCATTGTTGTGAGGGATATGAATTATACACTAAATATTTTATAGATTATGCTTCTAGCAATGCAAATAAAAGGGAGGATAATGTTGAGGAAGAAGAAGATGATTCATTGTCATATTTAGCTTCTTCTAAATCTGTTTTATAGCAGAAGGATTTTCGGAAGTCAGATATTGAATTTGATGACAATAATACTTTGGATGCATTTGGCATCAATCCAAATGTTTCTTATAATGTTGATTATGATACAGAAGCTATTCTAATTTTGTTTGAAGATCATATTACCAATGATAATGTTAAGAAAACTTCATCTTTGTCATTATAATTTTATCAAGCTGCTCCAATTTTTTATGAATATGATGATGATCTCGAAAAGCAAGATCCATATATGTGTGATGTGTCAGAATCTGATCAACAGATCCATGAAGGAATTCATTCCATTATCCATGAACAACCAAATCCGATGTATGACAGTTATCCATCTGAAGGCAGCATGGAAGAGGAGGACCAGCTTGTCAATTCTCATGATGACATTGTTGTTGATGTTGTCCAAGAAATTATGGAGCAGATTCAGGATGGTCCTGATGCTTTTGATTTCCAAAGCCTGAATGATGTTCATGGAACAGAGGATTTACAAGGACAACCTTTTCATTTCAAGCAGGAGGCAGAGGTAACCTTTTGTGGCCATAGTTCCACTTCTTTTGTTTTCTACGATCCGATGGTCATCTATATGGAAGAATTCATAAAATCAAAGTATCAGTCCTTGTTTCATTATAAATCTGAATATCAAATTTGCGATCAAGTGTTGATTCTTATTCTAGTCTTCATTTTGATGAAGCACATACAAAGAGTTTGGCTTGTTAATCAGTTACTTGAATGGTTCTTCTGGAAATTTTTAATTACATAATTGAGTAGCTGTGTTGAGTAGGAGCAGTGTGGATAAATAAGCTCATCCTCTAGCATTTTCTTTAGTTTGCTCAGTGTGATCAGATTGTTGTGTGAGGATTATTCTCAGTTTGCAGAGTAGTTTAAAGTTTAGCATTCATCGAGTAGTGTCTTTTCAAGTTTTTGAATAAGTTGCAAAGGTTTGGGATGAAGATTCCAACCCAATGGATATAAGGAACTTGGTCTGCATATTCTTAGAGCCTCACAGGGAGGACTATATCCCCATCCAGAGCCGATGTTGGTACCAGATCTGTCCCACAAAATTTTTGGATTCTGCCAGGGCGCATGCAAAGAGGGACAATTCATTTAATTCGCCACCAGAAATTCTATTAGCATCTTTGTCAAAACCTTGAGTTTTTGTCAACTTGGCTTTGTGTACTCTCGTGCCTACTAAGGCTAATATGCAATTTTTATAAAAGTTTATTGGGCCCTAGGCCCAATATCCGAGTCTATGTTTCATGCTAAGTTTCCAAGTCCAAGAGACAACACAACAACATACAAGTGTCAAGTTCCATAAATATTTTAGCAGAGAAGAGCGAGTTGGAGATGATTTTGGATATCAAAAAGATATGAATTGATTTCAACCCCTTCAAAGCAACAAGACAACTAAAGACCAGGTGTCAACAATCGATCTCAAATATTAAATTTCAATTAGATTTCAAGGGCGTCATGAGCATCTAGAAACAGAAGCAGTATTGAAGCATCCGAAGACAAGTGGTAGAGCATTTAAGAGTCGATTCTAGATTTGAGGGAAGATTGACAGATATTGAAGAATTCAATATCTCTTGGATTTTCACTTCAAAAGAGAGCAACAGTTTGTAGCTATATTTTTTCTATAAATTCTGTCATTTTGTAATGTAAAGGGGGGAGATCCAGCCGAGGGCTGTGAAAAGTTTGTAAAGGGTCAAGAGCCTGTGAGCTATACCCGAAAGGTCTGAGACCATGCTCTGTAATATATGTTGGAGACCTATTATTTAAACATGATTTTTTGCTAGGTTCTGGTTATCATTATAGGATGGATATTTTACAGTCTTGTTTAGACTGATCTGTACTGTAGATTCATTTATATCGATGTTTTCCCTATAAATGCCTATACTCATATTTAATATCTCAGGCTTCATGCTTAGAATGTTTTTATGAGCATTATTCTTTATTCTAATATAGGATGAGCTGTTTTTTCTCTATATTATCCATTAGCCTTGAACCTTGTCCATTTCTAATATGTTTCAGATTCATTTCAGTCTTTCATTAGTATTTATAGAGTCTAATTTATTCAGTTGGCTTATGCCTTTCTATGTATTGATATTTTGACTCCATTTCACCAGCCATCTCAGCTTCTTCATTAAATTAAATCATTATTTTTTTCCTTGAGCATTAGGATGTGCTAGCCATGCTCTCTCCACAGTCAGAGTGCATCTTTTAGCACTAATAGGTCTTAATGATTGAAGGTGGCTGATCACCAAATTTGAGAAAAGAATTAATACTTGGTGCAATAAATTCTTATCCTTAGGTGGACATTTGATCTTGCTTAAATCAGTACTGAGCAGTATTCCGGTCTATTGGGATCTTTTGGCTATCATTCCTCGAACCATACTGTATAAGATTAAAAGCCTTATTTTCTCCTTTCTTTGGGCAGGGAACATGGACAAAGGGCACTATCATTTAGCTAATTGGGAGTTTTATCAGTTCCAAAGAAATATTGAGGCTGGAACATCAAAAATTTATTCTAGTTCAATACTGCGTTGGCACTAAAAAGCCTTTGGAGAGGCCTTTTTTAAAATAATATGTGGTTAGATCTTGTACACACAAAATATATCAAAGGAAATATTTATAGTTGGCTCCGTGACCCTACAGGGAATCCTAGTACTTCTTCATTTTTTTGGAAGGGATTATTGAAAATTCTTCCTTGGATCTGTAATCACTTAGCTTGGCAGGTAGGAGGAGGCACATAAGTAAGAATTGGTATGCATCCAATGGTGGGTTTTGAAAATGGTTACATTCTGTCTCAGGAGCTCAGGAATCATCTCTCTAAATATGACCTTGAAACTCTTAATCCATTCAAAATATCTAAGAGGTTGGTTCCATACCCCTCTTATTGGCTTACGACTTTCGATCTTGGCCTTGTTGTAAGTTGGAACTTTGAATGGAATTCTTATATTCAGCATCTAAACTCCGTCGATATCTGGCTATCGCGTGGAAAATATCATCTGGTGTGGACCAAAAACTCCATCTCGGGTCAGGTCACAGCTAGATTGGCTTACAAGCTTATTGCAGAAAGTGGTTTGGTCGGGCACAAAAAATGGTGGCATTCCACACCCTGGAAGTGGAAGTTGCCTCTAAAGGTTAAATGCTTCTTATGGTTGTCTTTCAATGATAAAATTCTTACCTGGGAGAATTTAAAACGTCGAGGAAGAAATGGACCAGGTCTTTTTTTTTATGCAAGAGACACTATGAGATAGTTGATCATATTTTCTTTCAATGAAGTTTTTCTATAAGGGTTTGGTCCATGATTTGTAAATCTCTTCGGATTGAGGATAGCTGGCCTTCGAGGGGTTTTGAGGAAGCATACCATCAGTGGATACAGAAACATTGAAACTTCAAAAACTTTCATGGTTTGCTTGCATGGTCATTATGGTTAACGCATAATTTAGCAATCTTCCAAAATATAAAGCCGTATTAGCAGTTGTTTCTAAATAGGTTTTGGAACCTGACTTATTCTTACAGTGATGTTTATCAGGCAGTTAGGAAGCTCAATCGATATAATAAGATCAACTTGGGTATTTGCAATAAACCCTTTGGTTTCTTCGATGGGGTAGAGAATTCGGGGATATGTGGAGCTGGTTTTCTTTTACATTGTGGAGATGATATCGTTTACAAATTCAGAACTCCTATTGGACCTGGTACAAACTCTAAAGTTGAGTTACTCAATCTTTGGGGCATTCTCAAGGTGGCCATATGCTGTGGTTTAGGTTCTCTTCGTATTTTCGATGATTCTCTGGTTATAGTGAACTGGTCAAAGAAATTATTCCAGTTAAACAACATCAATATGTCTCATTGGTGTGACAGGATTTCCTTCTTGATGACATGGTTCTATGATCTTAACATTGATCATGTGTACAGGGAGAACAATGATGCGGCAGATGTTTTGTCAAAAGAAGCTCTTGATGGTGAGCCAGGCTGCTTATATTGGGAAGAATGGGTGGAGGCTTATCTCACACATTCTGGTTCCATGAAGTTTTTTGATGAGGTGATCTAGATAGAACCTTTTTGACCTGTGATGTTTTGCTTTGACACAAGGTTACTCTCTAGTAAATTTTTGTATGAACTGTATACATTGACGATGTAATGTTCTCCTGACAGGAACTATTTTCCGAGCAATCGGTTAGTACTTTGTACTTATTAATTTCATTGAAATAACATGAGTACAGTTTTTTTTCATACTGAAAAAAAATAAAAAAAAAATAAAAATAAAAAAAAATAAAAAAAAAATTCACTAATTCATTTTGCATGCATAATAATTAAATGAATGTTTGTTTTATTGTTTATTAAGCATTATATTTAAAATATAACTGTAAATTATTGAAGATAAATAAAGATGAATTAATATGAGTAGTTATCATATATAAAAAAAATTATGAAAATGATTTTAAAATTTAGTTCAATTATTATAATATAAAAGAAAACAATTAATCAATTTTTTTATAAAGTTTAAATTCAAATTGTGTAATGAAAATAAAATTATTATTATTATTATTTGTTCGATTGCCTGTCACTCAGGGTCGGTGGGAATGAACTATTGGTTAAGAACCTTAATCTAGGGGCATCTAAGCCGTCAAAGTTACACGGGGATTGCACCTGGCCTGGGCCACACTAACCCTTATGATGGTTGAATTTTTGGGTGTCTCCTCCCAACTAGCTCACCAGCTCACCCCTAAGAGGAATTGAACTCGAGTCACCCTGCTGACGAGACCCACACCTTAACCGAATGAGCTAATAAAAATTGATAATAAAAATAAAATTATTAAAAATAAAAATAAAATATTAAATATTTTATTAAATTTTAATATGATGAATCAAAATTATATTAATATTTAACGTGATAATTTAAAAACAAAATTTGTTAATTTGTTAAGTTTAAGATTAATATTCATAATTCTGTAATGAAATTACTTGGTTAACTAACCTAATAACATTATGTCATGAACATGTTTGTAAAATTTGCATCCTAAAGAATGTTGATGATCAACTCCTCTTCGTTTAAACATACTCATTCTTAATAATATAAAAAAACATAATTTTATGTAATTTTATAACTTAATTATTTTTAATTACCTCTTAATTTAAAAAACATAATGACATGCCATAATATACTTTCATTTCCACTTTATTTAAATATACAAATAATATATTAAAGAATATTTAATTTATTTCAAAATTGAACTTAATCTATGTTATCTATAATATATATAAATTTTTTATCAATTATTTTAAGAATTTGACTTCAATTTTATATTAAAAATAAATAATAAATATTATTAATAAAAATCTTTAGATTTTTCTTCATTTCTTTAGTTGGACGATAGTATCCAAGGTGAACTCTAAATTTTTAGAGTACAAAACCAAATCAACAATACAAATTGAAGTCGTTACACCGATATGCTCATTATGAGCTCAACATATCATTTACGAGAATAAAACCTATATGGAGAGAACACCACTCCATCCAACAACCATTCATATTATACCTAATTGACAAAAATAACAATCACCTATACAAAATCATTAATTTTATAGTTTAAAAAAACCATCAACACACTTACTAAGCTATATATATATATATATATATATATATATATATATATATTAAACAACTTTTAACATGTAAACCTATAATCTAAAGGTCGTTTGGGTCCATACCTACAAGGATTTAACCCATTTTAGACATAAGCATGCATCAAAATAACCTTAAGTGTTACTCAATAAAAAAATTGTCTGAATATGTATAGGATAAAAATGATTCAAAAAAGTTTCTTTTCTAGTAAAATTCTACATAAAAATTTGAGAAAAAAATTGAGATTTTCAACATAATTTTTTGGGTCAAAGTTCCTAGGGTATAGTTCTCCATGTTCCAAGGGTTTTGAGGGTGTTTGAATCAACCCATAATTTTATGGATCAGAGTTTTTAAGAGATCATTCCTCCACGCTCCACGGATTTTGAGGATTTTGAGGGTGTTTGAATCGTCTCAATGTAATCTTGACACTACCAAGAATTATGTCCTATGTCCTCTTAAATTTTTTACTCTACAAAAGTTTAACAAAAATAAGATTTTCCAAACTATTTTAAATAAAAAATATAATATACCATTTTAAATTATAAAAAAAAAAAATTTAAACCTTCACAAATAAATAAAATAATGTGTAAATCTTAAATAATTTTGACAATAAAAATTAAATTTAAATCCTCTCAAATAAATAAAATAATGTGTAAATCTTAAATAATTTTGACAATAAAAATTAAATTTAATAAAATAATGTGTAAATCTTAAATAATTTTGACAATAAAAATATGAATAGGTTCATCGTATCATAACAACTTAAAATTTTCTCCAAAACTTTTATAATTTAATACTAAATTCAAATATAATAAAAAGTTAATAAAAATTGTTTTTCATAATATAATAATTTAAGTAAAAATTATAACTTTAAATATAAAAAGTTACAATTTGAAAATATTTTATAATATGATACTTTCAAAAATATAATTTTATATTTTTGAAATTATAAAGTATTTAATTTTAATCCAAAATGAGCCAAATACGTTTTTCATAACGTAAAAACTTTATTTAGATGCAAGGGTTGTTTACAAGCTCCAAATAATTGCTTGGGATTGGGATAAGACACCAACAACCGAGGTGAAGTTCTAGTTTTGTAATAAGTAATATTTATTCTATAAATTCTCAAATTTATAGAGGAAAAAAAATTATGTCTTCAATTTTATTGTATTCCCATGTGGATTTGATGGTAAATAAATCCGTCTAGTTAAAGCAAGGTAACCCTATCAATAGTTTTATTCCATGAAGGTTCATCTATAGAGGAAAAAAAATTATGTCTTCAATTTTATTGTATTCTCATGTGGATTTGATGGTAAATAAAAACGTCTTGTTAAAGCGGTAACCCTATCAATAGTTTTATTCCATGAAGGCTCATCTTTAAAATAACACATGGCATTATTCAAGAAGGAATATACAATTAAATATAAATTTAAAGGACAAATAACACATGGCATTATTCAAGAAGGAATATACAATTAAATATAAATTTAAAGGACAAATAACACATGGCATTATTCAAGAAGGGACATGCTATTATAATAACCTTTTCCCCTATACCTTCTCCACACATTCTCATATATAGCAGGGGAATTCATATTAACTATTACAAGATGGTTCCTCCTTGTGAAGGTGGGATTTATTTATTTGGCTTTCCCATTCCTTATTGTTTCCTCACTAGACTAGTTAGTAGGCTAATCAAACCTTTTATAAAATCATATCTTTATTAAAATATTTCTTTATATAGTTGCAAGTTTTATAAGAAAACAATATAACAACAAATTAAATACAAGTCAAGTGATTTTTTTTTATATACTACTCTCCCACGACTATTTTATTAATATAATCACTATCCTTTTTTGTTTTTCTTTTAAAAACCTCAGCAACTTACTGAAATAATAATTTAAAAGTTTAAAGTTTAAATTTTCAAATTGATCAAACACTAAAAACTATGTTATAATATGTCATGATATCACTAGGCTCGTGGTACATATGACACCGACATATTTCCTTATCGTCCATCACATGATCAGATCAAGCTCTTCCACTCATTCATAATCCTAAGACACTACGTGTCCTTTCTTTGTACATTCTTGCCATTACTTTGTCCTTGATTTTTAGATTTTACACGTGAAACCCACCCAACCCTAACAACATTCCTCTTTCCACTTGAAAGCTACTCTGTTCCAACTTTTTCGTCCTTATAGTTAGAAGAGAGTACATTCATTGAATCAAGCAAAAGTTTTTTTAAAAATCAAGTTTGACATTCCTTTAGATATTAAGGGTAACTCCACATTAAATCCACTACTAAAAAAAGGGAGACATACCTCTCGTCCATCCCACTATGATCATTGTGAGTCACGGTTGATATTCTTCACAAAATAGGGAAAGTAATAATCTTACTCACCAACAAGTTGGAGGACATCAATTTTCATTTGCAGCAACTTTTGCTACATAGTGTCATTATTCCTTTGAGAGATTAATTATACATGATATTAAAAGTAGTATATACAATAGAGACATCATTGTTTAGGAAGATAACTTTTTAGATTGTGAGAGTTGTCATTTGGTTTGGTTAGAAGGAGCAAAGAAAATCATCATGATTGTCCAGACCTATTTAAGGCTTTAAGGGTTTCTCAATGCAACACGAATACATTAGTTTATGGAAGAATATAAAGATATCTTCACCTAAAGTACAATGATATATATGCATTGCTAAGTAAAGCATTCTATTGATTTGACATCGGATACCCCTCCACTCAATTGACTTGTATAAAGATGCTCTTTCATGGAGTTCATGTGAATCCAACTAAGATGTAAGTCATCCATAATTGGTTGACCCTAAAGATAGTAACATAGTTTCATAGCTTCTTGGGCCTCTCTAGATTTTATCGTATGTCTGTAATGGATTCTCTCATATCGTTTGCCCACTAAGCCAAGGGACCAAGGTGGAGCCCAAGGCCAAAGTTTGTTTGGTCCTAGGCACACCATAAAGAATTCAAGTAGTTTTGGCGTCACCTTCTCTCAATGCCACAAGTCATTATTCTGTATCTAAAGCATCTATTCAAAATTGAGATAAACATATCAAATTATGTTGTTGGTACAGTCCTTTCCTAGCATGGACATCATAGGGCATATTAAAAGGCATTCAAAGACATTAAGCATCACTAGTGGGCAAGCTACATGAAGGTATGCATGTTATTTCTCCTTGACCAAATACATAAATAATTATAATTACATATATAGTGTGCAAGTGCAATGATTAATGTTCATGTTCATGTTTAAATTATCAAAACAACCATATATTGTCATGATATATACTAGTTGCATACAAACATATTATTACATTGAAGACGCTTTTTAAGGGGACAATTCCCCTTGAACCTTCATCCTCTATGGAGACCCAATTGTATCTAACCACATGTCATTTCTTTTAGTTTGTTACAATCTTTCGCTTGTGACCATCACCTATTTACCTTGACACCCCTTCTTATCTACCTTCTAATCTTGCTTGCCAACCTACTACACCACCTATGTAAGTTTTACGGAGAACTCTCATTTGGTAACAAGATCTGCTAATTTTATTGATACATGCGCATAGAAATGTGGGTTTTCTTAATTCTAGGAGCTCAATGAAGCAAGGTTTGATTCAATATAGCAAAAAATGTTTGGATTAGAAATGCTTCTATGTTGCATAAATGGACACCATCTATACTTGTTTCAATTTATTTACAAATAAACCATGTAGGTATGATGTATCCCTTAGCATTTTAATGGTGGTAAAATTTGATTCCTAAGGTTGAGTTTGATAGATTAATGAATTATTTGAAAATGATAGAAGTAGAACATTATCAAACAATGGAATATGAATTCACTCAAAGCTTTTATCCTTAACTTAGAGAAGCCTTAGACACATGTTTGTGGAGAGTGTCATAATATATAATAAACACATTTAAAGTGAGTTACGAGGATCTAGACCCTAAAGAGGAGGAGGTACTTTTGGAAATTGATTGGAGAGGAGAAGGAATTAGTGATTTGAGTCTTGCAAGGATTATATGACAACAACGGAATTGGGGAGTATCTTGAAAGT
The DNA here is from genome assembly GCA_027924585.1 of Larix kaempferi. Classification (NCBI taxonomy): domain Eukaryota; kingdom Viridiplantae; phylum Streptophyta; class Pinopsida; order Pinales; family Pinaceae; genus Larix; species Larix kaempferi. The sequence goes on along the minus strand of BSBM01000535.1, from coordinate 2,257,388 downwards.
CTCTATAGAATTTCATTGTGATGTGTAGTTTAATGAGAAAAATTATAAGAATTATCCCTCTTTAGCAAAATAAATCATTATATATTAATCTTTGGCAGGTTAATGAAAATGTGAACTCTTCTCAGGTGTTACATCTATCTTTGTCAACAAGTATTGGCACAAACTCTCGGGTAGAGTTGGTGGTTCTATGGATACTTCTATGGTTCGCCAGAAAGCTTTCATTAAGTTCCTTATGGGTCTTTGGGGATTCCAAATGCATCATTGAATGGGTTTGTGGGCTGCCATCTTTGAACTCTTTGTCATTGAAGCACTGGAAAACTAGAGTCCGAGATTTGATCTCTACTTTTGAGCAGGTGCATTTTCAGCACATTTATAGGGAGCATAATTATGTGGCGGATCTTTTGTATAAAATATCCCTTGGAGGTAGGATGGATGGAGACCATTTTTGTGAGGAGTACAGGGATGGCACCCTGGTTGGATCACATTGCAGAAAATTTTTCTGATGTTTGATAATAGTCTTTCTGGTTGTCTATTTTTGCAGACTTATTTAGGTCTTTTGATTAGAAGAAAGAAGGATTAAATGCTTTTTTTGTAGGAATGGGAAGACTTTGAAAAGTTTATAGTGGATATGATTGATAAAATTATTTGTAGCAGTAGATCACTTCTTGTGGTCGGTGTCTATTGTACTCAACTTTTTCTCTAATACAAAAGTTTTTTTATAATGAAAAAGAAAGTGAACTCTATGCATTATTACGTTTTGTAATAATTGTTTAGTTTATTAGTTACAATGATACTTGTTGGAGTCTTAAAATCGACTTAGAGAATTGGTAAGACTTACTTCCCAAGAAGAGTTTTGTCACGTCCCCATTTTGACCCCTTTTTCACTAAATCGTAAATGATGTAATTATTGTAACTTAATCATGGTGAGGAGCTCAAGGCCAAGGCCCCGCCATTGATTTGTCGTTTTATGTACTGAAAATTAAGAGATAGATTCCTATGGTTCTTGTGCTAGAAGGGCACGATGTAAATAAGACATCATGTAAATACGAATTTAATGAAAAAGAACCCACAACCGGCTACGCAATGCAACAAAGAGATGGGGGCATGATCTTTACAAGGAATAGGGAGGGAAATTATTCAAACCCTTGAACCAATGGTATTAATCCATGTGTCAATGGGGAAACCCATAAACCACCAACTACCCATTTTGTCTCATGCACCCAATCATTTACTTCTTCCAAAGATTGGTTGAGACAATAAATGCCTTGGGATGGGAGAGGTATGGCTGTCAATTTTCGTGCATGGGCAAGCCATCAACTTGGAAAATCGTGTTTTTGCTTGTGGGGCAAGAAAACCCCCACGAAATTGGCCCAAAGCCATTCTTCACCCATGGCCATTCTTCCTCTCACGCAGTCTGAGCTCCTTGAAGTTTATCCTCACGTTTTTTGGCCATAACCCTGCGTTTTTCCATGCCCATCAACTCGTTTTGGTATTTTGGAGCAGCTGGGGAAGGAGGGATGCGATTTTGGACTGAGGGAGAGGTCGTTTTTGCCCTTGGGGCGTTTTTCTGAAATGGGTTGCTCTCCTAGTCGATTTTCCTAGTTATAAATTCGTTTCGTTTTGAGTCTACCCACGTTTTTTCTGGAACTGGTAGAAACCCACCATTGGAAATGTAGTGCCCAGGTTTTTCAGCAGAGCACTTGGTAGAATTTCAGAGTTAATTTTCTATGTATTAATCTTTATTCAGGTGTAAGGAAGTGAATTTCAATCTAATCTCTATTTCTGTTAAATGAAGCTTAGTTTCTATCTTGTCCTTATTGTCCATACATGCGTATTTTAAAATAAACTAACATATTACTATTTTCTTTTCAACAATTTGTTCCAGCATATGAGTATGTTCACAGTAAATAACAGTAAATAGCAAGTAATTGCAGATTTCAGAGTAAGTCTCGGCATAATAATCAAATTACATGAATAACAAGAGAATTACCTGATGCTGATGCTAGTCGACCGTCGGTTGTAGCAGGTTAGGATTTTGTTCTCATAGACAGCCAAAACGATGTTTCCACCCTACCGATCAGCTATTATCTTGCTGACCCTAGGAAATCAACGGATTTCCTAGCCCCCGAGCCCACAAACTGATAATCCTGAGAGCAGAACTCCATTGGATTCTTTTATCATTCCATGGTAATAATTTGCTGAGTTAACCCCCTCCTCAGACTTTCTTTGAGTTTCCCACCTCCTCAAAGCTCCGAGTTAACCCCCTCCTCGGCATTCCTCCTTTTTCACAAAATACTAAGTGTCTTCTCCTCCAAAACCAACCCCCCTTACTACTATGCAAAACTCCCTTTTATAGAAATCCTTTTCCTCCATAAATTCATAACTCCTTTTCACTCCACCGTCCCCAAATTCCTCTCTCGAGCCCCTCAAACATTAACTCCCTTCCTTTGTATTTATTGTTTATTTATGTCATTAGTAAAGTATTATATAAATAGTTGACTCTTTTCCCTTTGACATGATATGTTTTAATGGTTTACCACATTTGTCAAGACAACTTATCTTTGTGATTTAAATCTAAGATTTGCATCGAATAGTTAAATAGTAATAAACCTTTTTTACATCTCATCACATCCGTTCCAAAATTGTCCTATTATGTCTAACTTAGAAATGGAATAATCACACTCTAATCGTTTATTTAATCAATATTTAATTTTACGTATTTTGCCATTGTTATACATGAATGGTAATATTATTAAAATAATGTTAATTAAATAATAATATTTAATTAAATTACCACAAGTAACCGTAAATAGTGAATTCAATAAAAGTGTCTTTTAACTATTTGTTTATCACAATGTTTACCAACAAGTAATATATAGCTTTAATTGTTTTGTTTACACACCTTAGATAACTTTATATTCATTATCTAAGTTCGAGCAATGCACGATTAGCATAATTACTTACGACAATTAATACATTTATTCAACATGTTAAGTGTTTATTTATCGATACTAATGTACAGGTGCAAGGTGTGCATGCGTGGCCAGCGTATGCACAGATCATAACTGTACTATAGACAAACCCCATCCCGCCTATGCAGACTTGCTAACTATTAGTAGTATTTACCCTCATGCAGAAGAACAAGCATAATATATCTACGGTACAATTACTTTAACATCCTCAGTTATTTAACAGTTAAGTCTTTACGATTTCACATCATTACCTTTATCTTTATATCAGTTTAATCAATCATGTACAAGGAAGGGTACCTACTACCACTAACTCAGAATCAAGGAATACCCAACCCTCAACAGTACTATCATATCCTCCCATCCTAACCTACTGCCACATCCTCCCTGTCCTTCCTCTGCTAGTATAAAAGTGGATGTCGGACTCAACGACCTGACCACATAGAACTTGAGAGCGATAGCGTCGGCTGAACAGAAAGCGGACCTATCCTCTCCTAGCAGGCATCCGACCATCGTCATCACACATACATGGGGAGCGTGTCTCAGCACGGCCCTCCCACGACCTCGGGTATCATAGGAACATAGGGTGGGCAACACATCCATCCCTCTCAACATACCGGGCCTACGCCCTTATCAATTCATACTTTGCTGCTATCGGGATTATCAGTTTGTGTTATCGTAGCATCATTCTTGGCTGCCAAGGTTTACTGTACGAACATGTTCTTTTGCCAATGTGTCAGATCAAGTAACTGGCTATCCCCTAGCCCTCGTGTCCTGTAGGTTAGTATTTCGCAAATACACATTTTATAACACGTATTTCCATTTGATCACCCATTGATCCATGTCATCAGCATCATTTTATTTCACATCACCATTGCATCACAGATATGCATGGAATATAACAGTTCTATCAATTTCATCATAGGAGAGCATCCACGTGCAACACCATACATTTCACATTTCATTAGTGGAAATGCTTAAACATATATTTTCATCATAAAAACAATGAACCTCATGATAATCATAACTTAATAACTGCATGAATATAGTAACATCATAACCGTGGTATCAGCATGAAAATAGTAACATTCTAAACATAGTAGCAACATATCATCATGTCTAACATGCCAAAATATAGTTCACTCTGTCTAGCTGAGTCCAACAGATAATAAGCAAATAAAATGAAAGGTGTCTAACTCGTAAACACCTGGCCAAATATGGGGCGTTACAGGAAATTTCACTGTATAGGCGTTTTTCTCATGCCCAACACTTATGCTTTTGATGATACATGCACCCATCTCTTAACAGCCTGAGAAACCCAATTGCTGATTGGCTTGGCTGATTTTGATATACCTTTGGCTATGTGAGAGCCTGTTTTCCCCTTTTCCTTGTGGAGATCATGCCCAGCTCGGGGGGTGGCAGTGGTGCTGAGAGATTGAGGAGCACACTGGCCTACGGTTGGGTGGAACGTTGCAGAAGTGTAGCTGGTTGTTGGGACTACTTTCGCATAAGATAAGTATTCTCTTGTATTAAATTGAAATTACCATTTGATGAATATTATGAATGTATGTGGAGGGGTTAAATGAATTTACTCCCGCTGTGTATTCAAAGGTTTATTCAATTGCATATGTCCATCTTCTTCTTAAATTGAATGATTAATGACTGATTTATGGGGCTAGATGCCCGGTTTAACCTCACGATCCTCTCCATCTAGCTGGTAGGATGGGAGGGGACGTGACAAGTTTGGCATGTTCCCAATGCTTAACCCACTATGCCTTAGTTGTTGAAATGATGTGTTGTACAAGAGATGTAAATCAAAGGTATGCATATAAATTGGTCTTTGTATTTTATTTATTACTGTAGAAAATATAGTCATTTTAACTTGGTTGAATATAATTGTTATGTCACATCAAACTTTTAAGTATGGGGAATTCAGTCCAAGAAATGAGAGGAACCACCGATTTAAAGAATGAGATGAAGGTTGAAGGTTTGCGTCTTTTTGTGGAAGAAGGTCTCAAATATTTGTCCTTTTTTTTTCTCTTGCGATATGTTGGGAGAGTTGGTATGGTTTTGCTTACATAATTTCAACGCTTTCCACTTTCCAAGTTTAATCTCTTTCTAGAGATTAAGAGTTTTGGAACTTTAAGTTTTTAGGTGTTTTTATCAAATAGTTTATTAATAAAAGTACATTTAAGTATAAGAAGGAATTTATAATGAGGAAAAATATCACATTCCTACCATTGTTTTTAATTGATTTCTCCCAACTTAAAAACTTAAGACATTTAAATTTATCTAGTTACATTAATTTGATGAAGTTGTTGAATTCATTTTCTAACTTACTACAATTTCAACATCTAGCACTAGAAGACTACACCAATAATCTCAAATCTTGGGATATCTTCATCTAAACTATAGTGGTATATATGCATTATCAAGTAAAGTATTCCTTTGATTTGAAATTTGGTACCCATTTACTCGATGGACTTGTATTTATATGCTCTTTTATGGAGTTCATGTCAATCCACCTAAGATCCAAGTCAACCATATTTAGTCGACCTTAAAGACAATAACATAGTTTTGCAGTTTCCTGGGCTTCTCTAGATTTTACCATATGTACGCATTGGGTTCTCTCAAACTGCTTAGCCCCTTATCCAAGTGACCAAGGTTGGAGCCAATGCCAAGTTTGTTTGTTCTTAGTTACAACATAAAGAATTCAAGGAGTTGCGGCATCATCTTTTCTCAATTCCATAAGACATTATGCTATATTTGTAACATCTATTTAAAATTAAGATAGACATCTCATATTATGTTGTTTGTGTAGTCCTCGCTTAGTATGGACATCAGGTGGCTTATTACAAAGCATTCAAAGACATTAAACATTAGTAGAGAACATGTTATAGGAAGGTATTTCTCGTTGACTAAAGGAATTATGTTATTTCTCCGTGACCAAATACATAAATAATTAATTACATATATGGTGTGCAAGTGCAATGAATAATGTTCATACTCATGTTTAAATGATTAAAACAACTATATTGTCCTGATATATACTAGTCGCATACAAATATATTATTACACCAAAGGATTTTTTTAAAGGGATAGTTCCCCTTGCACCTTTTTCATATGTCAAGATCCACTTGTAGATAGACACATGTCCTTCCTCTCTAGCTTGTTACAGTCTACCACCTATGATATCATGTAACCATCACCTATCCACCTTGCCACACTTTCTCGTATGCCTTCCAATCATGCTTGTCAAACTATTGCACCACCTAGGTGATTTCTACAAAGAACTCTCATTTGGTGACCGGATTTGCTACTTTTATCCATACCCATGAACAAATCCATGGATTTTCTTAATTTGGGAAGCTTAAAGAAGTGAGGTTTGATTGAATATAGTTGATATTATTTGGATTAGAAATGCAAGTGTGTTGTAGAAATGGACACCATATATGTGCAGATTGTTTCGATTTATCTACAAATATTCCATGTGGGTATGGTGTGCCCTTAACATTTCAACAATGGTAAAATTTAATTTCTAAGGATGGGTTTGATAGATTAATGGATTGTAAATTTTAGATGATCATGTTGGGGATGGGGGTAAACAAACTATTTGAGATTTACACAAGGAGAACAATATTGAACAATGGAATATGAATTTACTTGAGGGTTTTATCATAGGCTTGGAGAAGCCTCAAACATGTTTGTGGATAGTGCTAGATGATATAATAGACACATTAAAAGTGAGTTACAAGGATTTGGATCCTAAAAGGAAAGATATATATTTTTAACATCGATTGTTTCTTAGGTGGATAAGAGAAGGAATGAGCAATTCAAGTCTTGCATGAATTATATGACGAAAACAAAATTGGGGAGTATATTGAAAGTCTACATAAATATATGTTGTAGAATTTCTTTGCGACATGCAATCAGTTGATGAAATTGACTACAGAAGCCTCGGGGAAAAATTGTAAGAATTAGACCACTTTAGTGAAATAAATCATTATTTATTAATCTTTGGCATGTTAATGAAAATATGAACTATGTGCATTATTACCTTTTGTTGTAACTTTTTAGTTTGTTTCTTCATATCACAGGAGATTCACCTTGTTGACCAATATCTTATCACATTCATTCATAAAGGGGGGTTTTTTAATTGTGAAAAAATAAGTTCAATATACTGTATGTATTGGGGTGTGTGGGGGGGAGTAGGGTATGGGGGGTTTAAAGGTATTTGAGGGATATAAAAAGGGGTATCTAGTAAAAATAGGGAATATATCATAAAAATATAGTTTTTTTAATTGGAAATATGTATTGGGAGTAGGGCTCAACAAAATGATTTTCGTAGGGTATTTATCAATATCTAGTGAAATTAGGGGTATTCTTTAATATCTCATGAAAGAAGGCGTTATGGAATAGTTTCACTGAGTGAAGTCCTTGTGCTTCATATGATTAGTTACAATGATAACTAGAAGAATATTAAAATTGAAATGCACAATCAACTTTGTGAATTGGAAAGACTTGCTATCCAAGATTACTTCACATGTTCTTGATGCTTAACCCACTACACCTTAGCTACTTAAATGATGTATAGGAAATGTTGCAATTGAAGGAAAGTGTATAACTTGATCTTTGTATTATTATTGTTCTAATCATTTTAACTTTGTTGAATATTATTGTCGAGTTGGATCAAACATTTAAATATGGGGAACTCATTATTAGAAATGTGAGGATCCACCAAATTTCAGGAATGAGATGATAGTTGGAGGTTTGCATATTTTTGTGGATGAAGGTCTCAAAGATTTGTTCTCATTTTTTGCCTCTTGGGATATATCAAGAAATTTTGTGTGGCTTCTCTTGTGTAAGTTCAACTCTTTCCACTTTCCATGCTCAATCTCTCTCCAAAGTTTAAGAATTTTGGAACATCAAGGTCCTAGTGATTTTGTCTAATAGTTATTTGATAAAAACACATATGTGTACAGGAAGTATTTGATAGTGAAGAAAAATATCACATTCCTACAATCACTTCCAATTGATTTCTTCCAACTTAAAATCCTAATACATTTAGATCTATCTAGATGCACTAATCTAACTAATATATCAAATTCCTTCTATGTCTTACTGCAATTTCAACATCAACCACTAGAAGACTACACTAATATATCCATCCCACTTGATATTTTGAGAAAAAATTAGACACTTGAGTATGTCCATTTCAAAGGTTGTGCTAATTTGGTAGGTTTTCCCCATAGAATCACATATCAAAGGCATGCATTTACGATATCTAAATTTATTATGCACGAGTTTAATATTTGAACTACTTGATAATTTATAATTACACCAAAAATTAGAACAACTAAGAATAGGGAGCCATGAAGTGATAGAGTTACTACTTTTTGTGGCCAATTTGAGGAGCTCAAGAAAGTTGTCTTTTATTCAATGCTCAAGTCTATATCAAATCTTACCTCAAGGAACTATAATGCCAACTATCAAAACTTTGGTTACAAATCATTGTCCAATAACTAACTTTGGGTTTTAGGATTAGGGGAATGTGGATGCTAAAAACTTGCATTTGAGAAATGGAACGCGTTTTTGTTGTTTAAAAGATTTGACTTTGAAGACCATGTCCATGTATGAGATATGCGTTGCTAAGGGCATATACCCCCTCCCAAAAACTATTGATATTTCAAAAAAATTTAACCAATATAGGTTAAAGCCTTTCCATCAACTTGGAAAAATGAAAGAAATTGAATGCATTAAAAAATCTTTCAAATATTCCCCAAGGAGGGTGCCAAGGGATGGTATCTCTCTCATCGGGATTGTTAGTGAGTATCAGGACATGTGGTAAGGTCATAGAAAAATAGTAGGGGAGGCTAACAATGATGGGTTGATAACTGGGGGTAATACATGAGAAAGGATATATGATGTGAGTGAGCATAATTTCTCCTCCATTATAGCAGTTTCACCCTCTGAAACTATGCAATTTTGGGCAGGGTGATCCTCTAGTCACTATGTTGAACCATAAATTGGATATGGAGGTTTTCTTTCACTTAATGTGTGACATGGGACATCATTATTGGAGCAAGAAAGACCCAAAATCACTAGGTTTTCTCGTTATAAGCATGGACAATAGGTTCCTTTGCACTACGTTGTTCAATCTGGTTTAGTGGGGACATTCTTAGCACAAATTTCATTTCCTCATCACGACAAAGTGTCCTTATAAGGTGTTGTGGGTGTTGACAATCAAGCAGAGTGGGGAGTTCGGGATGGCCACTAGTTTTGTCCCCGCAAGCTTTGATCATCATGGACATGGATGATGATGATATGTGGTTGATAGGGAAAGGAATACACCATGAGATGACAACCTTCTCATGCTCCCTTTCGATTTTGCTTTGCATCGCTTCCTTTTGGATAGTAGGGAAAGGAAGGTGGCAGGAAAAAAGTACCAATGCCAGCCATTCCTTTCAGCCTTGATTTGTTGGAAACCATTGAGATCGTTCTTTAGTCTTGTGCTCTTGCATGCTGGGGGACTTGGTAGTTCGGGTGCTATAAAATGGTGAGAGGTAAGCAGACTAGAGGTGGTTCCAACCACATAGACCCATGTTCACACATGCCCAGGGTTACTATGAAGGCCCATATAGCCATTGAATCTTATGAGAGTATGGCTTATGTCACAACCCAACAAAGGATTGTATGTATGGAAGAATGGGTGGTGCAACAAAAGGAGATGCTCCCTCCAAAAAAAAATCAAGCAAACCTTGGAGCAATTGCAGAGGATGTTGGTAACTCCTGAACACAGGAAACGAAGCACATGAAGACTATCACCCTACATTGGCACATCAAAACCATCTTGGGTAAAGCTTTGATGGACATAGCAGAGGAGAAGCCGGTGACCCAGCTCCAATAGAAGGAAACCCAAGAACAACTTCAAAGCATGGAGGTGACACTCAAGCTATTGGAAAAAGCCCATGTTGAAATATGATTATGCTATCTCATGCCACCATTGGCATGGTCTTCAAGTAATGGGGTTCCTCCTAGCCAAATTGGTGTTGCTAAGCTAAGGTTCCTATATTGAACATCTCTAATAATTCAAAATACTAGTTTTATGCTTTATATTTGGTTCTCTATTAGTCTCATGGAATTTGTATGTTTTGATTATGGTGTTGGTAAACATTATAGGCAGCTAGATTATATTACTGTTAGAAATAGATATACTGCTTAATGGCTTTCAACTAGGGGCATTAGCCCATCCTTTGGTATTTCAGACTTGGACTCTAACTAGAAGACAGATCTTAAACGCTAGTTTTGTGGCTAGTCTAGTTTCCCTAGTGGCAATCCAGCTATACTAAAAGCTATATGTTTTTTATATTTAAATAATATAATGTGTTACAAGTTTACAAACAAAAAATTGAGAACAATTAAATGTTTTATGTGGCTTGTTTTTAATAACAAAATTTTGATGTGGGAGAATCTCATTTGGCGTGGAAAGAATGGGCCAAGCATGTGTGCTTTGTGTAGGAATTCTGAGGAAACTACTGAACACTTGTTTCTGAAATGTGTTTTCTCCAAAGCTATATGGGATTTGATAAGTACAGACTTAAAGATATATGAGGATTGGCCTGATTCTAATTTTGAAAATGCGTACTTTTTTTGGCAACAAAAGTACAGGTCACTAGCACATGTGCCTGATTTACTTGCTTGGATCTTGTGGAAGGTCCGTAATAGAGCAATTTTCCAAGATATAAAACCTTCTTTGAAGCAGAGTGTTATCACTTTCTCGGATACTTTTAGATCATATCCACATGTTCCCACTAGACATCATAATATTAAAGGATGAAGATCTATTAGTCTCTTTGATCTGGACAATGTGGTGGGATTTTTTGATGGTGCTTCTGATTCACAGAAGTGTGGGGCAGGTTTCTTTCTTTTATGTGGCCTGAATTTAACTCTTAAGTTCAGATTATCAGGTGGTTTGGGTACAAATACAAAAACAGAACTGCTTGGTTTATGGGGAATTCTAAAAGTGGCAATCTTATGTGGTTTGGATACATTAAGGATCTTTGGAGACTCGCAAATTGTTATCAATTAGGCCAACAAGAAGGTGAATTTCAAAAATATTACTCTCCAGCATTGGTGTCACAAGATCTCAGTTCTCCTTAGTTGTTTTCATTCGCTTACTATCAAGCACACATATCGGGAGAATAATGATGTCACAAATGCGCTATCAAAGGCAGCCATTGATGGTGATCCGGGAGTTCTCTTATGGGAAGAATGGGAGGATAATGTACTTACTTCATCTGGCTCTCATGCTTCCTTTTTTTCTGAAATTTACTAGTTTTCTGATGGGGATCTCTTTGATCCTGCTTTTTTGTATACTCTTATGAAATGATCATAGTTAAGAATGATTCGTCCTGGAGGTATATGCTTATGATATGACGGGTTATATGTTACGACTAGATAGACATGTTTTTTCAGTTTCTGTGAGGAAGCTGAAAGTTATGTTCAGGTTATGAACAAATATGGTTTTGTACTTTTTGATTTCCATGAAATAACAAAAATACGTTTTTTTCATCTGAAAAAGAAAAAAAGAAAAAGAAAAAAAAAGTTTACATATATAAATAACAATTTGTTCTAAATGATATCTTTATTCTAAATGATATCCAATTTAAAAATTATGCATTTATTAAATAATATGTTTTTTTATATGCATAGGAAAATCTTTTATACTATTCCACATTTCCACATTTCAAAATATGTAATCCATTGGTTATAAAGTAAAACATTCTCCTTATCCACCATATCCACCTTCTATTTTCTATGGTGTTCCCTTTCCCCTAGTTTATGGATATGCTAGTTTTTTATTCATAATCATGACATCACTTACATTGCATCATTAAATTGTATAAGAAATACACATGTACCCTTCAATGCATCCATATGGTTATCATTTTTGGGTGGAGAATATGGATGAGAAGTGAATATTACAAGATTTTGCAGTTAAGGTGGTATTCGAATGAATTAGTCATCTTATGGTTTAGAGAAGATGTCAAATATGTGGAAACTACATGAAAAACTATTGAGATAGAATATAGTAAATCATTTAAGGCAATATTATTTGAATGTCAGTGGTTCAAAACTTTTAATACATCTCATATCAAGATGTATGAAGATATAAATCTCCTTTTAATTGTATTAGTTATATATTTTATTGAGTAAACATGAACCATATGTGTGGCCAAGTCATTATAATCAAGTGTTCTTTCACCTATATGTTTTAGAGGACAAATGATGGTTTTTTGTTCCATCTATATACCTAGAGGTCAACAAATATTCATGAGCATTGATATTACGATAACTTGGGTACTAATGACACATATATGAATATCGTGACAATGATATGATTTAAGAATGTAAATTTTGGATTTCCAATTGAGATAATATTTGTGATTTGTATAAACTGTGAGTCAGTTTTTCAAGAGATCGGTGAGTTATTGTAAATGAAAGAAAATTTATTTGTCAAATACATAAGAAATACATGAATTTTATACAAGTTGAGGTAGTGAAGACAGCCACAACCACCACAAACTAAGCATATACGGAAAAATGCCTAGCTTATGAAAACTTGTCCCAAAAGGCATACAAAAATACAGTCATAAAGAGGGAAATACCTAAGATAGAGAGAAATAAACACAAATAAATTAGGCCAACTAGAAAGATAGCGGGTAGTGAGACTAAGAGGAAGCTAAAACTAAACTTGGTCAGAAGATCCAATAATTGATGTTTGCATTAGTAAAGTTAAAAACTAAAGAAGATCACATTTATTTGGCCAAACATGGTATCCTTCTCCACCATTGTGATGTATATGAAAATTAATGAAACACTCGGCAATATCCCTGGTCATTGAATGCAATGATATAAAGATGTTCAAACTTGACTTTATATTCAACTCACATTTGTTTATAATTTTTTTAGAGTTGTAGACACTACAATTTCATTAATCCCATGCATCTTTGTTATGCACATGCTTTTGTTTGTGGTGTCATTCTTGTTTAATATACTTGTTGCTTTTTGAACCTCTTAATCTCCATGGTCATACAAGATGAAGAAGATTGTAATACAAGATGAAGAAGATTGTAGCTTTTCTTGGGTTTCTAGGGAGAGTTATGTATATCTAAAAGTGTCATAATTTCACCATTTAGAATATATGAAGAATTGAAAAACATTGGTTACCCTTTTCAGAATAGTGATTGTCTAGGTACCTCCTAGATGTAAACCATTAGTACACATCATACTAATTTTTAGTTATGCATAAGTTGTCCTCTAATACCTCAAAGAGATCAGTTAAAATATAATATCACAAATATCAATGACTCTTTTTTCCCCAAGAAATATATATCGGGAAAAAACCATAGGCACTTCCACTCATTTTGAGGATGGTATCCAAGGTAAATCTTAGATTCTTCAGAGAAAAAGTTTAAGTAAAAAATATAGTTGGAAGTTGTTACAGGAATAAACTAAATACAAGTTCAACATGTCAGTTACGGGAATGAAACCTAGGTGGGGAGGGTAACACTCAAACCCATAAACACTTGTGTTAGACCCAATTGACAAAAATCAATGATTATTTATCTCTTTTATAAGTGCAAATGATCTTGATATATTAGAAGGTAGATCCTCTTCAAAATATATTTTCCCTATCTATTCACCATTTTATTCAAGTGAAATGCAAAGTATTTCTTATGAAATGCTCTCATTTGAAAATCCCTTTTTCATTCATACATATGTTTTTTGCTAGAACAAGGTTGTCTACTTCACAAGAACCATCAAGAGTTCTCTTTTTTACAGGTTGTAATTAGTGGTTGTTTTTCACCCATTTTGAAATAAGTGGTGCTACCAATAACACCCTTTTTTGGGGGGTTAAAATTACATCTTGTTTGAAACTGTGACCTTGAAAACCAATACACTTGTGGATAAAGGCCTTAAACTTGACCATTGAATAAACCAGCATAGATCCATATTAAACTCGTATCTATCAAGCACCGAGAGGGATCTAATTTCTTGAGGTGTATTTCGTTTTTTAAATTTAAACTCAAGAAATTTGATCTTTCTTGATTGATAGATCCGGGTTTAAGTTTTAAGTTTTTATTTTATAAACAAACATCTATTTTTAATTACTTTTCATAATATTTTATTTTATGAACCAACATGGATTTTTTTTATAAATATTTTCCATAATTTTTTTATTTTATGAGCCGACATGAATTTTTTTAATTATTTTGTTACTAACGTTGAAACGTTATATCATGTTAGATGATCTCTCCCATACTAGGCTGTAGAGCACCTCGTTTCACTTGGCGCAAAAATTGGAGCTTCACGTAGAACCCCAATTTTGGGGGACTGAAAATTACAACTTGTTTGAAAGCATAGCCTAAAAACCAATACAATTGTGAAAAAAAAACATAAGATCAACTCCTAAATGAAAAATAGTGCTACTCCCTTCCTTTCAGCGCTAAAATTAAAACTAAAACCATGGCCTTGAACCAATATTGTTGTATACGAAAACCTTAAAATCAACCTAGGTATCAAACTTGGTGCTACCGGTAGCAATTTTTTGGGGTTAAAAATTATAACATTGTTTGAAACCATGATCTGAAAACGTGGCACAATAACAAATAAATTCATTAAAAAAAAGGAAAAATACTAAAAAGTGGAAACAACAAATTAGAGGGAAAAAGTAAAAATTGAGGGTAAACCAACATAGGTCCATCTTAAACCAGAATCTATTAAAGACCGAGAGGGATCCAATTTCTTGAGGTGTAAATTTTTTCTTGATGTAAAAAAATTAAGATTAAAAAAAATACACCTCAAGAAATTGGATCCCTCTTGGTGCTTAATAGATCCAGGTTTAAGATGGATCTATGTTGGTTTTAATTTTTTATTTTATTTTATGAGCAGATATTAATTTTTTGATTAGTTTTTATTTTTGAAAATTTATGAGCTTACATCAATTTTTAACTACTTTTTTGGGGAACATTATGTTACGCGTAACATAACGTGATAACATCTACCCATACTAGTTGGGAACATACGTTACGTAACATAATGTCACTCGTAATGTAACGTGACAACATATCTTCCATACGAAGTTGTAGAGCACCTCATTACTCTCGATACAATAATGCAAACTAAATTATTCTTTATTTACTTGTAAACTTGTTGCCATAGACATAAAGCGAGAAGAGATAGAAAGAGAAAGAAAGGAGGGAAAGCACGGGGGATTTGGAGAGGATAGAGGATATGGATGGGCAACATTGTGGGCGAGGGTAAGTGGAGAGGATATGAATGAGTGCGAGGGCGCAGAAGTGGAGAGGATATGGATGGGAGGCATGAAAAAATTAAATTATCTTATAAACTCTGATTTTATAAACATGTTTTCTTCATAATTTGATTTTTTTATTATGTTTTTCTTCTTTATGATTTTGTTTTCAATCGTATTAATTATTTATATTTTTTTAAATTATAATAAAAAATTGAACACGTACTTATTATTTGTTTACTTTAAAACCCTACTTTATATATATGTAATTATTTTATGTTAGTTTTTTTAAAATGTTTTTAAATTATATTTTAATGTTTTTTTAATATATTGTTTAATTTTTTGTTTTCGGGGTTTTTAGTTTTTTTGGTGTGATTTTGAAATAATATCTATTTTTATGTAATGGTTTTGAAAATGTTGTAATTAAAAAAAAATGTTTCTCATAGCAATTATTTGGAATTTAAAGATTTATGTTTACAACAATATTGGTTGTCAAGGTCATGGTCTCAAGCAAGTCATAATTAAAAAGAAGTAGCATTTATTTTCAATTTAGAAATCAATTTTAAGGTTTTTATTTGCATTGTAATCAGTTTTCAAGGTCACAATTTCAAACAAGTTGTAACTTTGAGCCCCCTCTTACCACCCCCTAGAAAAAAAGGGGTTGCTAGTAGGAGCACCATTTTATGAATCGAGTGTTGATCTAAGAATTTTGTTTACAACAATACCGGTTGTAATGGCCACAATTTCAAATAACCTGTAATTTTTCAAGTTAAAAAAATGGTGATATTGGTAGCACCACTTTTTGATTTGAGTATTGATTTTGGTGTTTTTGACCAAAAACATGAGTTTTTAGAGCTAGAGTTCTCATTTTGAAGTCACTATTACCATCAAGTCAGTGATTGTGTTCCATGCATTTGTGTGTACTTGTGACCTATATTATGACCATAATTTTAATCATGATTTTGATTGGTGTTAAAACATACAAAAACTACTATGCAAATTATGTTGAAAACATTTCATATGCAAATATAGTAAAAAAATGATAAACTTTCGACCTAAAAAAGTAAACAAAGAATACTCATCAAGTCATAATAAAGGTGAAAAGTGGGATCATGCTCTAGTGGATCAATAATGCTAAAAATTGGAGGAAGAAAATATTAGATAGATAGTATAATAGGTTGAAACCTAGCTCACACATAATGATACCCAAAAATGATAATATCGCTCATTGAAACCTAGTTCACACTTAATACTGTAAAAAATTGGAAGAAGAGAAGGTTAGATTAATATTATAGCTCAATGAAACCCAGGTCACACTCAATGATTCCCTGAAATAGAGTCAATCCTAGCCAACAATGAATAAGACTATGTTATATTTGGAAGGAGAATTAACATAGAAGTTGAAATAAGTTGAAGACATTGTGATCACACATTAAGAAACCAAGGCTAGGATAACACCCTCTCAATGCACATGTATGGATTGAAATCAATAGAGCCTTTGGTGACTGACCATCAAATAACTCTAATATCTCTATATTTCTTAATCGTGGGTTCAATATTTAATGGTAGAGATACACCGCTCATTTAAAACCACCCACTTCTCTTCATAACACGAGTACTAGATTTGAGGGATATTGTGCTATTTTGCAGTGTAAATATGATGGGCTACAACATCCTAGCCTCAATTCGTTAAACAAATAAGGATTATAGATATATTGCTACAACTTTTGGTTTCCCATCACAGTGGTGGATGATTGGAAGTTTGATGCAAAGAGTTTGTAGAAATAGTGAGACAATATGTGCCACATAGTTAGATTTGAAGGGTTGCAATACAATTAAAGGTATTCTTAGCAACACATATTGTAGCTCTCAGTCATATCAACCAGTCCAAAGTCCATTGATGTTGCTCAACATTTTCCCAAGATTCAAAGACCAATGTCATGCTTCAATGCTATCCGATGTGACATAGACAAAGATGTAGAGAGAGATTGTTAACACCTCCACAACATTATGCAACAAAGTCTTGTTACACTGCTCCCTAGTTCCATACAACAACAATAGAGCTTATAAGTTCATGATCCTTCTTAGTATTGATGGCCTCCCTCCACACCAACTCAACATGGTATATTGTGAATGATTTTGCATCTATTGGAAGATAGTTGGGTCCAAATTCAATGTGTCTCAGAATTTAGGGCATTTTGGACTTTTTCGGTGTACAATTGGATTCTCCTTCCATATCAACTTATTTCACTATCAAGTTTAGTGATCAATGTTGTGGAAGTTATAGTTGGCTTTGAATTCCTTTACACCAACTTCTTCAAAACCTCCAATCCTAGCTTATAAATTCAGCACTAGTTTAGCATTTCATCCATTGAAAGCTAAGTAGTGTTTATCTCAAATTGGCACTCAAGTTAAAAGGCCTTTGCACCACTTGGTATGTATTTATTAATAGATTTTAAGGTGTATATACACATTCTGTGTGCTTGTTTAGTTGATTGATTGTATTTATCCATATTTAGGGGTTGACCTAGGACCCAAATAATGTACTTACAATTATTACAAGGAAAAATTCAATTAGAAAGGAGATTTGTGTCCTATGTAATTTAGCTAAGAGTATAATAAATTTGTTGTGTTTTGTTCACAACGCATGTTGTGTGCTATGTGTGATTGGGTTGTGTTCTTTCATTCATATGTTAGCGTAGTTGTTTATCTTATTGTTCAACATAGTGTATAAATATGTGAATGGTTTATGTTTATATTCTTTGTACCTAGCTATGTTTGGGTTATTATCTATGTGCTAAGATGTATTTAGATTCTTGTACCCTATGTTAGAACACCAAAACTATCTCTCTACTATTGATAACTTCAAAAAAAAAATTATAAAAATAAGAATAAACTCACATGAACTTCATAATAAAATTGTGAGATGAACAAGACCTAAAACACAACTTACATATAGTTCAAATTTCAGTTTCAAAACATTTTTAATACTATTAATATTTGTAATGTGTTAAGCAATGAAGACCCAAGTGAGCTCAATAATCTTATTTGCAAGTTATATGAATTTAAAAATGACATAATATTAAAAAATAAAAAGATAAATTTTTATTTCTTAGTATTCAATAAACCAATATTCAATGGACAATAGTGTCGTCATCGTAATCATCAATATATAGTCTTTTTCTTTTAATAAGTGATAATGATAATATAAAATACTTTATTATTTATATATATATTAAGGGTATTTTTATCGCATTTATATTTACTGGGCAATTAACTTATTCAATGTTTTATTTGCTTTGGTGTTGTATGGACGATTGTCCATATGTAGATATAGGTAGGAATTCATACATCTGTAGCCATTGAATGAATAAGTATTATGTAAGTAACTTCATTACTCAGCAAGATTTGTTTGTTCTATTCCCAAATATAAACACATTACAGTTAGGGTTTTATATTTAAACGGTACCTTTTTTAATTATTTACAATGTAATAATTCTAGACTGAATATCAAGGCTTCGTCTTCGGTGGCCATATCAAGTTTACATATGATTCATAGAATTATAATTCTATTTTTCTATCACAGAGATTTAATATTTGGTTATTATTAATACTAATAATATAATAGAAAACAAGGGCAGTTGCTAAGCAGCAAGTCCCTTTCACATGAATGAAGCACAGAAGGCAGAGAATCAAAAAGTTTATAACAAAACATTATAGCTTTTGTTGTAGTTAGTGAAGTTCGAGTCCTATGAAATATATTTTTGTTGTAGTTAGTGAAATTCGAGCCCTATGAAATATGGATTAGCTAAATCAAGAGCCTAACGAAAGTTTTGGCAAATTCTTATGGAAATAGTTGCAGTTCATTTAAATGATTCACTACAAGTGGCTTACAATGTTTTTGTTAAAAACATCAATTTTACAATGCAGTGTTTGATAATAGACACGATCGATATCTATTTTTTGTCCATGGAAAATTGGAAAATTGGAGGTCTGAGGGAAAACTTGTAGCCTTGACTCCCAAAGCTTGGAAATTACGAGTGTCACCTTGGCTCTACACTCACCTTAGGCATCTCCTGTCCAAAGGTGGCAAGGGAGTTTGTCAAAATCTACAATAATTCACAAACAAATGTATGTCATTTCCTTGGGAGATAGGAAGACAAATCCAAATTCTTGTGTCATTTCCTTGGTAATAGGTATTATGTGCTTCTATAATCTACTACTTAGTTGTCCAATAATCATCGAGTTTGGAACTAATCACAATTCACAACAATTTCCTATGTCCACCTTTGTTGCATTTGAGGTAGTTTGTGTATTGGTCAATACAAATTCAAATTGAGGTTCCTTTATGAAATTTGAAGGTGATATGAGGCCAAATTTATTAGCAAAACAGAACAAACGTATATGTTTTATAGCAAAATCCCCGATTTTAACATCTCATTCGGATAAAAAAAAATTAAACTGAAATTGCTATCCTAAAATGTTTAAAAAACCCATAATTATTGTTAGCAAAAAATGCCCTTTGCCCTTTGCCCTTTGTAAGTTTTTCTAGATCCATGTATGCTCCAATTCTTGAAAAATCCCTATTGTTTATCTAGCGTACTAATCCGGTTAATGTGAATGGATTCAGTTGAAGAGAGCATTGTGAGAGCAAATCCTTTGGGCATTAGGTTTTAAAGACGTTTTAAGGGTTTTGACTTAACCATTAGGGTAAAAGGTTTGTATCAATCATCAAAATACATCACATTCATAGCATATGCCAACTTTCATGCTTCTAAAACGCATATTAGCATTGTTAAGGGAGTGTTCAAAGTTGATTGTGATCCCTTCAATGTTTGTGACTTAATATGTCTTTTTTAGTGTCCATGCTTCTTTGGGAAGGGACGTTTTTTGCATGTGTTGTTTTGGTTATCACACAAGCCTCTACTACTCTAAATCTTGGGTATTTATTTACTTTCGTACAAACAATATATCGAGACGATGTGTGTTCCAATATGCTACTCCAACTTCAGATTTCACAACGTAATTGCAAACAACTAGCCAATGCAGGTGCAATGTCAGGGGCATTGCCACCTCATGGCTCTTGTTATATTTTAAAATGAAAATTTCAATTTTTTTTTATCAAAGTGAGATTTATATTTTATTTCCATAGAAAAAAACCAGAAGTATATTAATGAAAATATAGTTACATTCTTCATATATACCATCATGAGCATATCTATTTAGGAACCAGTGAGTGCTAATCCAAACTGTAAAAAATGCCAAACTTGGTAATGAAACTTAAGCTTTTTACATATCGACAAAATTTCAAAATACATAAGCATAAATTATCTTCTAACTATTCAACATCATAAAACAAGAACATATATTCTTGAATCTTCTATCCATTTGAACATTCATATAAATATAAAAACTTGTAATATCCCTGTCAAACAAAGTACCAAAAACTACAACAACAATCATTTAACTAATGTTTATGATCATATAAGAGACCATAACCCAATATGCATCAACCTGACATCCACTGGTCCAAACCATAACAGTCCAGAACACATATATTTCCAATAATATCACAAAAGGGATCATGATAATAACTTGTTGAACAATCATTTAAATTTTCTATTATATGCCAAACTCCCGCCTTCATAGTTGTTCATGCTTTTGCAAGCTCATCTGCCCTAAAGTAAAGTGAGATTTATGTGTAGTTAATTATTGTCATATAACACTATTTTAACTTCCCTTTTATAAAGAACACATATATTAATCTATATATTGAATATAACTTTTTCTGTCTCACATGTATTCAAAATGTAATGTGTATTTTTTTGTTAAGTTTTATATTCATCAACAAAATAATAACAATTATAATCATCATTATCATCTATTTTTAAGGTCACAACTAAGTGGGACAAGGCCCCCTCTTTGGGTAGCAATTTAACTAGTAAATTCTACAAAGGTGTACATATCCTACTCCCTCCATATTTGAACCTATAACCTCTTAAGAGAAAACACATTTTTTTAACCTTAAGCCCACTCAAGTTGTACATATTCTATACATAAAAGACACTAATGAGAAAACATATTAATCCATTAATTTAAAAAAATAAAATAATTATCCATATCAATACAAATATTTACCCATTAAATTTAAATGTTTCCAAGTAAAGGTAAGGCTAACCTAAAACTTTTGGAGTGCAGAGATAAGGACCCAACATTATTTTTTAAAAGCCTTGTAGCTAGGGTTTTACCCCTAGCTTGTGCAAATGAGCACCTACTAAGGAGAAGGGACTCCTTAGTAGCAGTTCAGTAAATGGAAATTATTATGCTAATACTGAAATGTAAATTACTCTAAAACATGTGCATGAAACATAAACAACAAGATGTAAATAATGGTTTTTATATTAATATTACCTCCAATGTGAAGGTTGGTGAAGCTCTTGCAATGTCCAAGAGGGTTGCTCCAAGCTCCAACTTGCTCCTTCTCTTTCTCCAATGGTGGAAATGGGCCAAAAGGGGCTCTCAAGGTGAAAGTGGCTCAATGGTGAGCTAGGGTTTCGAGAGAGATATTGGCAGAGTAAGGGTATACTTGATTGTGGATATGAAATAAGGGATCTCCATCACCTATTTATAGTTTTTTGGTGGTGGAGTGCTGACCCATGGTTTTGGGAACCATATGGTTTAGGGCAGCTGTATAGGGTTTTTTCCTCCTTTTCCTCATTATTTTATATTTTTTATTCCCTTTTTAGGGGGTTTTTGCTATTTTTAGAGGAATTTTGGATATTTTTGGAGGAAAAAGGGGTTTTTTAGCCTTTTTGAGGCTATTTTGATGGTTTTGTGGCCTTTTGGAGGCATTTTTGGTCTTTTGGAGGCTTTTTAGTGGGATTTTTAGGGTTTTTAAGGGAAATATGGTAGGAAAATGGACAAATGAGCCATATAATGTGGTAGATGAGGTAGTGAACACTTTTTGGGTGTTAACAGATTTCCCTCTGATGTGCGAGGGCAGGAGCTCATCGTATGGCCGATGGACATCATAAGTCATGAATGGTTTTCCTGGGGTGTGGAGCGAAGAGAAGAAACAAACTGAAGCCTGGAACAACGATCCCGAACAAACTGCAAGAACTAAAAGTACATAACCTCAATAATGGATGAGGAATCATCTGATCATATGGACGAGGCGGGCATACCCATGCTTGTATCAGGATATAACATAAAAATAACAATGGGGTCCAAAAAATGGGGACGTGACATATACATGACCTCAAAAACTAAATGAGGAAGAATCTCAATATATGGACGAGGCGGGCATACCCATGCTCGTATCAAGATACATAAACAAAATTGTGAGGCCCGAAAAGGGAGACCTGTAAGATACATAACCACTGTGTACATCATAAGGGTCCAAAGGGGACACAAATCTGGGACATACTGCTGGGCGGACCATGTGTGAACTGAAGAACTGGTGCACCGGAATATCAACAGTGCTGCTGAGTGTAGTACTAGAGGAACTGAGGAGTTGCTGGATCATAATGACTGGGAGCAATAACCTCGATGGTATACTGAACTGGAACTGAAATGGGTACTCAAGGAAGCATATAGTTGGATGGCTTCTGAATACAATCACCAACGCAGCCCGGACATCCACATGAACGTATAACTGGGTGTTCCGAAGTGACTCACCAATGTGCTAGAGTCGGGGGAAATCCGGGGTCTTCGACTAAAAACTGAAGGGATATAACCCTACGCGATTCTCGACGATGCGATCAAGGTGCTGAAGTCGAGCATGTGAGAAACAACCACTCAGAGAGGCAATGATGACTCCTCTCATAATGGTTCGTAGGCACTTACCACAGATGATGATAAGTCCAAGGCGTAGGGACCTCTGGGCCTATCCTCTGGAATAGAGGGGCTGTCATCGACAGAGGGAGACCTGCAACTATCAAGGCAATGATGTTTCCTTGACAGGAGCGCGAGGTGGATAACCGAAATGTGATAGTATTGATGGCAGGACTGACCAAACTGTGGGGGGAACAACTGGGCAAGTAGAGTGGGTAGACTCAAACTTCCTTTGTTCAGAGTATGATAATGGGGATGATCTGGCAGCATATGAAACTGACTGAGGGAAAAGGGATCATAGCTGTAATGTTCCCAGCTTGACCCTATTGCATTAATATTGTAAATGATGTAAATATTGTTATTTAGTCATGGTGAGGAGCTCAAGGCCAAGGCCCCGCCACTGATTTGTCGTCTTATGTATCGGCAATTAAAATAGATGCATATGGTTCTTGTGCTAGCGGAGCACAATGTAAAATCAGACATAATGTAAACAAGCAATTTTAATGAAAAACCCACAACCGGCTACGCAATGCAACAAAGAGATGGGGGCATGATCTTTACAAGGAATAGGGGGGGAAATTATTCAAACCCTTGAGCCAATGGTATTAACCCATGTGTCAATGGGGAAACCCATAAACCACCAACTACCCATTTTGTCTCATGCACCCAATCATTTAATTCTTCCAAAGATTGGTTGGGGCAGTTATTGTCTTGGGATTGGAGAAGCATGGCAGCCAGATTTTCGTGCATGGGCAAGCCATCAACCTAAAAATCGTATTTTTGGCTTGCTGGGCAAGAAAACCCCCACGAAATGCTGCCTAAGGCAATTCTACACCCATTACGTTCTTCCTCTCACGCAGTCTGAGCTCCCTGAAGTTTATCCTCACGTTTTTTGGCCATAACCCTGCATTTTTCCATGCCCAGAAACTCGTTTTGGTATTTTGGAGCAGCTGGGGAAGGAGGGACGCGATTTTGGACTGAGGGAGAGGTCGTTTTTTCCCTTGGGGCGTTTTTCTGAAATGGGTTGCTCTCCTAGTCGATTTTCCTAGTTACCAATTCGTTTTGAGTCTACCCACGTTTTTATGAAGCTCAGGAAAACCCACTGTTGGGAACTTCACTGTTTAGGCATTTTCTCATGCCCAACACTTATGCTTTTGCTGTTATATGCATCCATCTCCTAGCCACCTCAGAAACCCAATTGTTGGTTGGTATGGTTGATTCTGGTGTATCTATGGCTATGTGAGAACCTGTTGTTCCCTAGTTCCTTGTGGAGATCATGCCCAGCTCAGGGGTGGCAGTGGTGCTGAGAGATTTAAGAGCACACTGGCCTACGGTTGGGTGGAACGTTGCAGAAGCATAGCTGGTTGTTTGGGACTACTTCATTAAGATAAGTATTCTCGTGTGTTATCCTTCAATTGTTTAATTGAGGAATATCTTGAATGTATGGTGAATGAGTATTTAAAATTTACTTCCGCTGTGTTTATTAAGATATTTATGCATCTTCATATGCCTGTTATAATAACTGAATACTTATGAATAAGATCATGGGGCTAGATTCCCAGTTGTAGCGCAATGATCCTCTCTATCAGGTTGGTATGATAGGAGGGGACATTACAATAGCTGTATTGGAGCGGGGAGGGTGACCGGTCTGAGGGAGACTCAAGCTGGTATAAAATGGCAGGAGATTGCAGAATACTCTGAACAAAGGCGACCTGATTGGGGGTGCTTCCGAGATGATCGATCATAGTGCCAGGAGGCACGGGAGGGGACTTCTTCATGGGTTAAGGAACTAGAAGAAGTGTGTGTAAAATGATACTATCGTGTGGATTTATACGAGCCTAGGACAGTTCATGCTCGTGGTTGCTTTCAATTTTAGGGAGTCTGAAAGCGATAAGAAGACTCTGAAGTAATGGAATGGTACTGTCGTGTGGATTTAAACGAGCCCAGGACAGTTCATGCTCGTGGTTGCTTTCAATTTTAGAGAGTCTGAAAGCAAATAAGAAGACTCCAGGGGGTTGCTTTTTCGTATGTTTAGTCTCTAAGGCCCAAAGAAGCATAAAAGGATGCAATGAAGAACTCTTCTAGCCGATGTGACCAGAGTATTCCTTTTTCGTAATTAGTCTACCAGGTCCGGAAAAGGGTTAAACTTATACCAGATAGACGCCCTTTCAGGTACTTTAACGAGCATGAAAGGAAACAAGATTGCTCGGCGATCTTTTCATTATTTTAGGAGTCAGAAAAGAGCTTAACGAAAACTCCCTAAGTGCCTTTTTTCGTAAAGGACTTGTCCGGCCCGAAAAATGGATAAAATTATACCGAACAAAAGGAATGGCCAGGCAACGAGGAAGTGTTCAATCAAGGTTCAGTAATGATGACCAAGAACGAGGGTAGGGGGGAACACTGGTGGGCCTCCTTGCGGGGTGAATGGAATGGTGGCAAAATAACGAAACATTTGCAGTATGACAGGAGTGAATGGCTCATGTAAAAGTGTGGAACAATCCGATGGCGACCGATGTGGCGCGCAAACCGAGGCAGCAAGGTGTCGGGACACAATGTTGAAATTGTACCAGTTGAGAGCAAGAAATGATCTCAAGCATCATCACGAGCTCGGAAAAATGAATCCGGCGATATAAAGAGTGTCAAAAATGGGTAACGGCCAATGTGGCACGTACACTGAGGCGACGGGGGGCGTTCTGAAAAAATGACCCAAAAAATATGGGGGTGAGAGCGATAAATGATCTCAAGCATCATCACCGGCTCGAAAAAATGAATCCGATGATATCAAATATATCAAAAACGGAGAGCAGCCGAAGTGGCATGCAAACCGAGGCGACTAGTGGTGTCGGGACACAATGTTGATATTGGTCCTGGTGAGAGCGAGAAATGATCTCAAGCATCATCATGAGCACGGAAAAATGAATCCGACAGTGCACATGGTGCAAAAAACGGAGATCATAAGACTCCGGAATGGTCAAAAGAAAGAACTATGCGTATTAAATCAAATCAAATATATAAGTGACACGTGACCTCAAAAATTATGCATTTGTTCTAAATGATATCCAATTTAAAAATTATGCATTTGTTAAATAATATGTTTTTTATATGCATAGAAAAATCTTTTATACTATTCCACATTTCCACATTTCAAAATATGTAGTCCATTGGTTATAAAGTAAAACATTCTCCTTATCCAACATATCCACCTTCTATTTTCTATGGTGTTCCCTTTCCCCTAGTTTATTGATATGCTAGTTTTTTATTCATAATCATGACATCACTTACATTGCATCATTAAATTGTATAAGAAATACACATGTACCCTTCAATGCACCCATATGGTTATCATTTTTGGGTGGAGAATATGGATGAGAAGTGAATATTACAAGATTTTGCAGTTAAGGTGGTATTCAAATGAATTAGTCATCTTATGGTTTAGAGAAGAATGTCGAATATGTGGTAACTACATGAAAAATTATTGAGATAGAATATAGTAAATCATTTAAGGCACTGTTATTTGAATGCCAATGCTAGTGGTTCAAAACTTTTAATACATCTCATATCAGGATGTATGAAGATATAAATCTCCTTTTAATTGTATTAATTATATATTTTATTGAGTAAACATGAACCATATGTGTGGCCAAGTCATTATAATCAAGTGTTCTTTCACCTATATGTTTTAGAGGACAAATGATGGTTTTTTTTCCATCTATACCTAGAGGTCAACAAATATTCATGAGCATTGATATTACGATAACTTGGGTACTAATGACACATATATGAATATCGTGACAATGATATGATTTAAGAATGTAAATTTTGGATTTCCAATTGAGATAATATTTGTGATTTGTATAAACTGTGAGTCAGTTTTCTCAGGGATCGGTGAGTTATTGTAAATGAAAGAAAATTTATTTGTCAAATACATAAGAAATACATGAATTTTATACAAGTTGAGGTAGTGAAGACAGCCACAGCCACCACAAACTAAGAATATATGGAAAAATGCCTAGCTTATGAAAACTTGTCCCAGAAGGCATACAAAAATACAGTCATAAAGAGGGAAATACCTAAGATAGAGAGAAATAAACACAAATAAATTAGGCCAACTAGAAAGATAGCGGGTAGTGAGACTAAGAGGAAGCTAAAACTAAACTTGGTCAGAAGATCCAATAATTGATGTTTGCATTAGTAAAGTTAAAAACTAAAGAAGATCACATTTATTTGGCCAAACATGGTATCCTTCTCCACCATTGTGATGTATATGAAAATTAATGAAACACTCGGCAATATCCCTTGTCATTGAATGCAATGATATAAAGATGTTCAAACTTGACTTTATATTCAACCCACATTTGTTTATAATATTTTTAGAGTTGTAGACACTACAATTTCATTAATCCCATGCATCTTTGTTATGCACATGCCTTTGTTTGTGTTGTCATTCTTGTTTAATAGACTTGTTGCTTTTTGAACCTCTTAATCTCCATGGTCATACAAGATGAAGAAGATTGTAGCTTTTCTTGGGTTTTTAGGGAGAGTTATGTATATTTAAAAGCGCCATAATTTCACCATTTAGAATATATGAAGAATTGAAAAACATTGGTTACCCTTTTTAGAACAGTGATTGTCTAGGTATCTCCTAGATGTAAACCATTAGTACACATCATACTAATTTTTAGTCATGTATAAGTTGTCCTCTAATACCTCAAAGAGATTAGTTAAAGTATAATATCACAAATATCAATGACTCTTTTTTCCCCAAGAAATATATATCGGGAAAAAACCATAGGCACTTCCACTCATTTTGAGGATGGTACCCAAGGTAAATCTTAGATTCTTCAGAGAAAAAGTTTAAGTAAAAAATATGGTTGGAAGTTGTTACAGAAATAAACTAAATACAAGTTCAACATGTCACTTACGAGAATGAAACCTAGGTGGGGAGGGTAACACTCAAACCCATAAACACTTAAACCCAATTGACAAAAATCAATGATTATTTATCTCTTTTATAAGTGCAAATGATCTTGATATATTAGAAGGTAGATCCTCTTCAAATATATATTTTCCCTATCTATTCACCATTTTATTCAAGTGAAATGCAAAGTATTTCTTATGAAATGCTCTCATTTGAAAATCCCTTTTTCATTCATACAGATGTTTTTTACTAGAACGAGGTTGTCTACTTCACAAGAACCATCAAGAGTTCTCGTTTTTACAGGTTGTAATTAGTGGTTGTTTTTCACCCATTTTGAAATAAGTGGTGCTACCAATAACACTCTTTTTTGGGGGTTAAAATTACATCTTGTTTGAAACTATGACCTTGAAAACCAATACACTTGTGGATAAAGGCCTTAAACTTGACCATTGAATAAACCAACAAAGATCCATCTTAAACTCGTATCTATCAAGCACCGAGAGGGATCCAATTTCTTGAGGTGTATTTCTTTTTTTAAATTTAAACTCAAGAAATTTGATCTTTCTTGATTGATAGATCCGGGTTTAAGTTTTAAGTTTTTATTTTATAAACGAACATCTATTTTTAATTACTTTTCATAATATTTTATTTTATGAACCAACATGGATTTTTTTTTTATAAATATTTTCCATAATTTTTTATTTTATGAGTCGACATGAATTTTTTTAATTATTTTGTTACTAACATTGAAACGTTATATCACATTAGAGGATCTCTCCCATACTGGGCTGTAAAGCACCTCGTTTCACTCGGTGCAAAAATTGGAGCTTCACGTAGAACCCCAATTTTGGGGGACTGAAAATTACAACTTGTTTGAAAGCATAGCCTAAAAACGAATACAATTGTGAAAAAAAACATAAGATCAACTCCTAAATGAAAAATAGTGCTACTCCCTTCCTTTCAGTGCTAAAATTAAAACTAAAACCATGGCCTTGAACGAATATTGTTGCATACGAAAACCTTAAAATCAACCCAGGTATCAAACTCGGTGCTACCGGTAGCAATTTTTTTGGGTTAAAAATTATAACATTGTTTGAAACCATGATCTGAAAACGTGGCACAATAACAAATAAATTCATTAAAAAAAAGGAAAAATACTAAAAAGTGGAAACAACAAATTAGAGGGAAAAAGTAAAAATTGAGGGTTAACCAACATAGGTCCATCTTGAACCAGAATCTATTAAGGACCGAGAGGGATCCAATTTCTTGAGGTGTAAATTTTTTCTTGATGTAAAAAAATTAAGATTAAAAAAAATACACCTCAAGAAATTGGATCTCTCTTGGTGCTTAATAGATCCAGGTTTAAGATGGATCCATGTTGGTTTTAATTTTTTATTTTATTTTATGAGTGGATATTAATTTTTTTATTAGTTTTTATTTTTGAAAATTTATGAGCCTACATCAATTTTTAATTATTTTTTTTGGGAACATTATGTTACGCATAACATAACGTGATAACATCTACCCATACTAGTTGGGAACGTTATGTTACGTAACATAATGTCACTCGTAATGTAACCTGACAACATATCTCCCATACGAAGTTGTAAAGCACCTCGCTACTCTCGATACAATAATCCAAACTAAATTATTCTTTATTTACTTGTAAACTTGTTACCATAGACATAAAGTGGGGAGAGATAGAAAGAGAAAGAAAGGAGGAAAAGCAAGGGGGGTTTGGAGAGGATAGAGGATATGGATGGGCAACATTGTGGGCGAGGGTAAGTGGAGAGGATATGAATGAGTGCGAGGGCGCAGAAGTGGAGAGGATATGGATGGGAGGCATGAAAAAATTAAATTATCTTATAAACTCTGATTTTATAAACATGTTTTCTTCATAATTTGATTTTTTTTATTATGTTTTTCTTCTTTATGATTTTGTTTTCAATCGTATGAATTATTTATATTTTTTTAAAATTATAATTAAAAATTGAACACGTACTTATTATTTGTTTACTTTAAAACCCTACTTTATATATATATAATTATTTTATATTAGTTTTTTTTTCCTTTTTAAATGTTTTTTAATTATATTTTAATGTTTTTTTAATATATTGTTTAATTTTTTGTTTTCGGGGTTTTTAGTTTTTTTGGTGTGATTTTGTAATAATATCTATTTTTATGTAATGGTTTTGAAAATGTTGTAATTAAAAAAAATGTTTCTCATAGCAATTATTTGGAATTTAAAGATTTATGTTTACAACAATATTGGTTGTCAAGGTCATGGTCTCAAGCAAGTCATAATTAAAAAGAAGTAGCATTTATTTTCAATTCAGAAATCAATTTCAAGGTTTTTATTTGCATTGTAATCGGTTTTCAAGGTCACAATTTCAAACAAGTTGTAACTTTGAGCCCCCTCTTACCACCCCCTAGAAAAAAAGGGGTTGCTAGTAGGAGCACCATTTTATGAATCGAGTGTTGATCTAAGAATTTTGTTTACAACAATACTGGTTGTAATGGCCACAATTTCAAATAACCTATAATTTTTCAAGTTAAAAAAATGGTGATATTGGTAGCACCACTTTTTGATTTGAGTATTGATTTTGGTGTTTTTGACCAAAAACATGAGTTTTTAGAGCTAGAGTTCTCATTTTGAAGTCACTATTACCATCAAGTCAGTGATTGTGTTCCATGCATTTGTGTGTACTTGTGACCTATATTATGACCATAATTTTAATCATGATTTTGATTGGGGTTAAAACATACAAAAACTACTATGCAAATTATGTTGAAAACATTTCATATGCAAATATAGTAAAAAAATGATAAACTTTCGACCTAAAAAAGTAAACAAAGAATACTCATCAAGTCATAATAAAGGTGAAAAGTGGGATCATGCTCTAGTGGATCAATAATGCTAAAAATTGGAGGAAGAAAATATTAGATTGATAGTATAATAGGTTGAAACCTAGCTCACACATAATGATACCCAAAAATGATAATATCGCTCATTGAAACCTAGTTCACACTTAATACTATAAAAAATTGGAAGAAGAGAATGTTAGATTAATATTATAGCTCAATGAAACCTAGGTCACACTCAATGATTCCCTGAAATAGAGTCAATCCTAGCCAACAATGAATAAGACTATGTTATATTTAGAAGGAGAATTAACATAGAAGTTGAAATAAGTTGAAGACATTGTGATCACACATTAAGAAGCCAAGGCTAGGATAACACCCTCTCAATGCACATGTATGGATTGAAATCAATAGAGCCTTTGGTGACTGACCATCAAATAACTCTAATATCTCTATATTTCTTAATCGTGGGTTCAATATTTAATGGTAGAGATACACTGCTCATTTAAAACCACCCACTTCTCTTCATAACACGAGTACTAGATTTGAGGGATATTGTGCTATTTTGCAGTGTTAATATGATGGGATACAACATCCTAGCCTCAATTCATCAAACAAATAAGGATTATAGATATATTGCTACAACTTTTGGTTTCCCATCAAAGTGGTGGATGATTGGAAGTTTGATGCAAAGAGTTTGTAGAAATAGTGAGACAATATGTGCCACATAGTTAGATTTGAAGGGTTGCAATACAATTAAAGGTATTCTTAGCAACACATATTGTAGCTCTCAGTCATATCAACCAGTCCAAAGGCCATTGATGTTGCTCAACATTTTCCCAAGATTCAAAGACCAATGTCATGCTTCAATGCTACCCGATGTGACATAGACAAAGATGTAGAGAGAGATTGTTAACACCTCCACAACATTATGCAACAAAGTCTTGTTACACTGCTCCCTAGTTCCATACAACAACAATAGAGCTTATAAGTTCATGATCCTTCTTAGTATTGATGGCCTCCCTTCACACCAACTCAACATGGTATATTGTGAATGATTTTGCATCTATTGGAAGATAGTTGGGTCCAAATTCAATGTGTCTCAGAATTTAGGGCATTTTGGACTTTTTTGGTGTACAATTGGATTCTCCTTCCATGTCAACTTATTTCACTATCAAGTTTAGTGATCAATGTTGTGGAAGTTATAGTTGGCTTTGAATTCCTTTACACCAACTTCTTCAAAACCTCCAATCCTAGCTTATAAATTCAACACTAGTTTAACATTTCATCCATTCAAAGCTAAGTAGTGTTTATCTCAAATTGGCACTCAAGTTAAAAGGCCTTTGCACCACTTGGTATGTATTTATTAATAGATTTTAAGGTGTATATACACATTCTGTGTGCTTGTTTAGTTGATTGATTGTATTTATCCATATTTAGGGGTTGACCTAGGACCCAAATAATGTACTTACAATTATTGCAAGGAAAAATTCAATTAGAAAGGAGATTTGTGTCCTATGTAATTTAGCTAAGAGTATAATAAATTTGTTGTGTTTTGTTCACAACGCATGTTGTGTGCTATGTGTGATTGGGTTGTGTTCTTTCATTCATATGTTAGCGTAGTCGTTTATCTTATTGTTCAACATAGTGTATAAATATGTGAATGGTTTATGTTTATATTCGTTGTACCTAGCTATGTTTGCGTTATTATCTATGTGCTAAGATGTATTTAGATTCTTGTACTCTATGTTAGAACACCAAAACTATCTCTCTACTATTGATAACTTCAAAAAAAAAAATTACAAAAATAAGAATAAACTCACATGAACTTCATAATGAAATTGTGAGATGAACACGACCTAAAGCACAACTTACATATAGTTCAAATTTCAGTTTCAAAACATTTTTAATACCATTAATATTTGTAATGTGTTAAGCCATGAAGACCAAAGTGAGCTCAATAATCTTATTTGCAAGTTATATGAATTTAAAAATGACATAATATTATAAAGTAAAATAAAAAAATTTATTTCTTAGTATTCAATAAACCAAAATGGTTACAATTTGGATAAATGGTTAAAATAGCATTGCTAGCATTGCTATCCCCGATTTTAAATGGTTCTCCTTGCTATCATGTATCACTACAGCTAGCATTGCTGTCCCCGATTTTAACATCTCATTTGGATAAAAAAAAATTAAACTGAAAATGCTATCCTAAAATGTTAAAAAAACCCATAATTATTGTTAGCAAAAAATGCCCTTTGCCCTTTGCCCTTTGTAAGTTTTTCTAGATCCATGTATGCTCCAATTCTTGAAAAATCCCTATTGTTTATCTAGCGTACCAATCCGGTTAATGTGAATGGATTCAGTTGAAGAGAGCATTGTGAGAGCAAATCCTATGGGCATTAGGCTTTAAAGACGTTTTAAGGGTTTTGACTTAACCATTAGGGTAAAAGGTTTGTATCAATCATCAAAATACATCACATTCATAGCATGTGCCAACTTTCATGCTTCTAAAACGCATATTAGCATTGTTAAGGGAGTGTTCAAAGTTGATTGTGATCCCTTCAATGTTTGTGACTTAATATTTTTTTTTTAGTGTCCATGCTTCTTTGGGAAGGGACCTTTTTTGCATGTGTTGTTTTGGTTATCACACAAGCCTCTACTACTCTAAATCTTGGGTATTTATTTACTTTTGTACAAACAACATATAGAGATGATGTGTGTTCCAATATGCTACTCCAACTTCAGATTTCACAGCGTAATTGCAAACAACTAGCCAATGCAGGTGCAATGTCAGGGGCATTGCCAACTCATGGCTCTTGTTATAATTTAAAATGAAAATTTCAAAAAAAATTTATCAAAGTGAGATTTATATTTTATTTCCATAGAAAAAAACCATAACTATATTAATGAAAATATAGTTACATTCTTCATATATACCATCATGAGCATATCTATTTAGGAACCAGTGAGTGCTAATCTAAACTGTAAAAAATGCCAAACTTGGTAATGAAACTTAAGCTTTTTACATATCGACAAAATTTCAAAATACATAAGCATAAATGATCTTCTAACTATTCAACATCATAAAACAAGAACATATATTCTTGAATCTTCTATCCATTTGAACATTCATATAAATATAAAAACTTGTAATATCCCTGTCAAACAAAATACCAAAAACTACAACAACAATCATTTAACTAATGTTTATGATCATATAAAAGACCATAACCCAGTATGCATCAACCTGACATCCACTGGTCCAAACCATAACAATCCAGAACACATATATTTCCAATAATATCACAAAAGGGATCATGATAATAACTTATTGAACAATCATTTAAATTTTCTATTATATGCCAAACTCCCGCCTTCATAGTTGTTCATGCTTTTGCAAGCTCATCTGCCCTAAAGTAAAGTGAGATTTATGTGTAGTTAATTATTGTCATATAACACTATTTTAACTTCCTTTTTATAAATAACACATATATTAATCTATATATTGAATATGACTTTTTCTGTCTCACATGTATTCAAAATGTAATGTGTATTTTTTTGTTAAGTTTTATATTCATCAACAAAATAATAACAATTATAATCATCATTATCATCTATTTTTAAGGTCATAACTAAGTGGGACAAGGCCCCCTTTTTGGGTAGTAATTTAACTAGTAAATTCTACAAAGGTGTACATATCCTACTCTCTCCAGATTTGAACCTATAATCTCTTAGGAGAAAACACATTTTTTTAACCTTAAGCCCACTCAAGTTGTACATATTCTATACATAAAAGAGATTAATGAAAAAACATATTAATCCATTAATTAAAAAAAATAAAATAATAATCCATATCAATACAAATATTTACCCATTAAATTTAAATGTTTTCAAGTAAAGGTAAGGCTAACCTAAAACTTTTGGAGTGCAGAGATAAGGACCCAAGATTATTTTTTAAAAGCCTTGACATGGTCCCAGAACTTTGTAGTAAGCATGTCCCACTCTAACCTCCACCTCCAAAGGGATAAAACAAAGCTCTCCAAAAGATAATGCTAGGAATGTTTTTATGCTAAACTTGGAAATGCGTTTATGTGACATGCATAGATGCCACGACCACAAGAAGGAACTAATAATTGGGTACTTTGGTTGCTTTAATATCACATTGATACTTATAAGAAATTGGTCCCATTTTTAGATATTGCCATTGATTTTCCAATGAAAAATATAACTTACTATTAATAATGTGAAATAGTAAATGTTCCACATGTCATGAAATTAAACAGTCTCACTGTTCAGCATAAGTAGCATATGAAAATTACATCCCCCGGGCACAGGTTATACCTGTCCCATAAAAACATATAATATCAAGTGTCATATCTTTCATAATGATCATAGGTAACAACATAAACTCAGTGCAAATATAACTGCACAAAGACGAGTCCACCACCAGTCACAAAGGGGCACATCCCAAGTGCCACAAACTATCGAAATAACACATCAAAAACTGTCATCAATGTAGGAGCAAATGACTAATAGATATATAACCCATAATGGAAATAGTGCCGCAAAAAAAAGTCCGGATCAACAAGATGTTGATGAAGATACCCAATAAACCTGCATAAAAGTATGTCAAGGAAAATAATATATAAACTGCAAGCATAAACATAAACCACCAAAATATGATAACCGTGCCAAAAAGTCAAGACCAATGCATGTCAACAGTGCCACAAGAAAAGAACAGGTCCCCATGCCACTCCTCCCACCGAATAATGCCCACCGGAGATGTTAAGGCCACCTTAGAGAGTAGATCAACCTCCAAGTTAACCTCACAGAATATATGACAGAAGTGAGTATGATCAAAAGCCTGGATAAGCTCCCTTACCTACACCAACCAAAAATTGAGAAGCAATACCTTGAGTGAAGAATTACCCAAGGCCCAGGAAATGATAGATAAGGAGTCTCCAAAAATCACAAGTGACGTAATCTGCCTGGATCGAGCAAAAAACAGGAGAAGCCAAAGAGCACACAACTCACTACATGTGTTGGATCCAGGCCCGAGATTAAGCCATATATGATAATAACAATCCGTAGACAGATGAAGCATTGCACCAGCACCACACACACCCGGACAACCGGCCGCAGCCCCATCAAAAAAACCACAGGGATATACCAAGACCGAAGAGGTCAAACGACATCCAGGATTCACCTGGTAATCGTTTGGACGATCCCCAACATTAGCAGATAGGTTTATATATTCCTTAAAAGCAGCCATGATACACCCATCGAGCCACTCCAACTGTGGACACTTACCATAAAAAATAAGGGCAATACGTGCCTTCCATACCTCCCATAGCATAAAACAAGGCAGTTGCATCTTAAAGGAGGAATTGTGATTCCAGAATCCAAGACAATCAATAAGTGTAGTGGAGGGCCATAAAACCTGTAAACCAGAAGAGCTAGCAATGATTCCCCAAAAATCCTGAATAAAAAAGCAAGTGACGAAAAGGTGATCCACAAATTCATCATGAAGACGACAAAATGGGCACCATCCAAAGCCCTTGAACCCACGCCGACACAAATTATCGCAAGTGAGTATGTTGTGGCTCACCTTGACCATTAACTATTAAAGCATCATATTGGTGGCTTAAAGCTGGAATGTTAAACTAATAAAGTTAGATTTGACTTGATTTGGAATTTAAAGAGTGTTTGGCATCGAGTACGGAAAGGAGGTCGAGGGAGAGAATATTTTAATATCAAAGCACGTGGAAAACGAACTATTCCTTACGAAAGCAAGGAACATAGTTATCAATAAAGTCTGATTTGCTATTATTTTATTTTTTTATTTTTTATTTTATCAGCAATTAGTGTATTATAGTTTTTATTATTATTTTACAATGTCATTTCTTAAATTTTATATTTTTAAATTTTACAATTTTTTTATTCAAATCTTATGATGTAATTTAAATTTTATTTTTAGAGTGTGATTTGCTATTATTTTATCACCAATTAGTGTATTATAGTTTTTATTATTATTTTACAATTTCATTTGTTAAATTTATATTTTTAAATTTTACAATTTTATCACTTAATTTTTATTTATTTATTCATTTGTTAAATTTATATTTTTAAATTTTACAATTTTATCACTTAATTTTTATTTATTTATTCAAATCTTATGATGTAATTTAAATTTTATTTTTAGATTTTACAATTTTATTGCTTAATTTTTATTTATTTATTCAAATCTTATGATGTAATTTAAATATTTATTTTATGTGTTTCATTTTTGTATATTTATTGAATTTAAGATATTATTAAAAAAACTTAAAAATTAATAAGTGGCAACGTATTATCATTTTATCTATTAATTCATTAGTACAATCACATTATTTAAAGTGGTTGATATACATTGAGCAGTGTCATAAATTAAAAGATGTGAAAAATAAAATTGATGAACATATATAAACAATTTTTAATAATATGGTTGTGCTAGTATTAACCTTATCACTTTCTCTCTTGTGGAATCATAGCCCCCTATCTCTTCTTCATTCTTCTTAGCTTGCATTAGTTGTGGTTTTTATATTAATATAAAATGTACATAATTACATCATATGGTGACACTCTAATCCATTCATGTCTGACTTCTAGCTATTCCATTAATATTTACATGATTACATCATTACATACTGGGGTCAAAAATGGGGTGTTACATTCCCCCCCTCTAAAATTTATGCACTATTCTCGGTGCATACCAACACTATTTTCTTATACAAAATTTCAAAACAACTACAGGTATTCCTCCCACATAGTATCCTCAAGTTCCCACATTCATTCTTCTAGGTTGTAATGGGTCCACTAGATCGTTACCTACCCTATGGCCTTGTTCTTGAGCAAAATGACTTTCCTATGTAGGATACGCACTAGTAGCATCAGAATATCACATTCTAGTTCCACCTGAATCAAATCCCAATCAATGATGTGGTTAGGATCAGGCACATACTTTTTCAATAAAGATACATGAAACACATTATGCACTTTTATACATGCAAACAATGCAAGATCATATGCAATAGGTCCTATCCTAGCTAATATTTCCAATGGCCCGCAGTATCTACGCATTAGCTTAGGACATATCCCAAGCTTCAGGGAATTTTTCTTTGGCTTCACTTTAAGATACACATTGATGCAGGGGCATTTAGTCGAGCCAACAATGTGACTGTTTTGTTGTGGCTCGAGGCTGAATTGGAGGAACTTGAAAATCAAAAGATAAACTTACTTGAATATTTTATTCAATGAAAAATTATGTAGATAATAGTATGCTGTCAGTTATAGAGTCTAAGTAGGAATAAGTGGCTATATATAGCTCCCTACATCGAGGCTGGGCCGTTACTGATTTTTAGAGCAGTTAGTTAAGTTTAGAAAGAAATTTTGGAGTTTCGGCAAGTGGAATCTTGTAAATGGCAATTTCATACAGAGTTGTAACTCTCGGTGAGGGAGGAAACTGGAGAGTTTTTTTGTTGTTGTCAAAAAGAAAAAGAAAAAAGAAAAGAAAGAAATGGAACCTGTAACTTGCTAGAGTAGAAATTAGTGGTAGCTACCAATTAATAAAAGAATGGATTCAAAATTCGAGAGAGATCGAGTATTTGTGTGAATAATTTGAGAATGGATGGATAATTTATGTTTCTTCTTCCTTCATTTCCTGAGTTCGTGGTAGCTATGTTGCATGTATGCATTGAGGCGTTTTTGTTATTTTCCATCTAGACTATCCTACGAGTTACAGTCACACCAGGGTTTCATTTCAGTAGAATCAGGTTTAGAGTCTAACCATTACACCTGTAAATGCCTTGAGAAAGATCCTATGGAAGAAGTGCGTGAAGTAAAACCGTCATTGGAATTGCAGCTTTGTTTATGGACAAACGGAGACGAATTTAAAAATTCCGCGATCTGGGTTTTGTGCAGAAGGGAGTCTATCGTGTGACTCACGAGTTTTTTTCCAGGAAACGATTTGGTTCAAGAGGTTTGCAGAGTTCTCTTAATTGCGTTTTGTTAAAGTGCGTGAAGCAACATTGGAACGGTTTTACATTTGATGTTTCTTTAATAACAATTGATGAGGAGAGTTTAAGCAAGGATCCGGCTAATCCCTGCACCAATTTTGGTATCGGAGCGAGGAATTTTGCTCAGTGTAACAGAGAAAAGACATGGCTGTTTGTGTTGGCAGAGCTCGGGGTCGTGGCAGAGGACGGCCAGCAGCAAATGCAGACATTATGGAGGAGTTGAGAGAGCTAAGAGCACGTATGGCAGTTGTGGAGCTAGGTAGACAAAGATATCCAGTGGCAGGAGATGTGAGTGAGCCTGAAGAGGAAGAACGTGAAGAGCAGGCAGCTCCTATGGCAGAGACACCTGAAATGAGATGTCTTCGATCCATTTTAGGAACCACATCCAGACCAAAGCCTAAGTTGCATACCTATGAGGGAAGCCAACTGCTGAACACCTCATTGACCGGATCAATGAGTTGGACAAATATTTTGAGTATGATGAGATTGAGGAGAACAGGAAGGTCAGATTGGCAGTGACACGGTTGAAGGGGCATGCATCCCTTTGGTGGGATAGTGTGCAAGCAAAGAGGAGAAGGAAGAATAAGCCACTGATCAAGAGATGGGATAGGATGGTGGCTAAGATGAGGGCCAAATTCTTGCCCAAGGATTATCAGTTGATTCTGTATAGGCAGATGCAAAATTTGAGGCAAAGATTGCTGACTGTGAGAGAGTACACTGAGGAGTTTTACAAAGTAAACTTGAGAGCTGGTTATGTGGAGGAATCAGCCGAGAAGACTACTGGGTATGTAAATGGCTTGAGGATGGATATCTAGGATGAAATCAGTATGATATCACCTAGGACAATGGA
Organism: Larix kaempferi; assembly: GCA_027924585.1. Lineage (NCBI taxonomy): Eukaryota > Viridiplantae > Streptophyta > Pinopsida > Pinales > Pinaceae > Larix > Larix kaempferi. The sequence continues at coordinate 2,217,580 of BSBM01000535.1, read as the reverse complement.
AGAGGCCTACCAATGTGCCTTGAGAGCAGAAGAGAAGCTATTGAGGAAACAAAACTTCAATAGAGGAAGAGGTTCAACCAAAGGAAGAGGACAACCAGTTGGAAGGGAGAAGTTTGCAGCTCAAAAGGGAGAGTCCAACAATTCAAATCAGCATGAGTGGCAAAACAGGGGCAATGACCCAAGAGGAGGAAGACCTTACCAAGGAGGTAGAGGTAGAGGGAGAGGCAAAGAAACTGTCTTTAGATGTTACAAATGTAACAAGCTGGGTCATAGATCTTTTGAATGCCCAGAGAAAGAAAACATAGGACACAAAGGGGCCTATGTAGCTCAGAAGGAGCAACAACAAGAGAAATTACCAGTAGCTGAAAATTTACCTGAGACTGGAGAGGCTTTGATGATAAACAAAGTCTTGTTGAAGCCTGAGAAAGAAAGTGCAGAACCTACTCAGAGGAAAGCCTTGTTCAGGACTATGTGCAAGGTCAAAGGAAAATGTTGCAAGATGGTGATTGACAGTGGGAGTACTGGCAATTTGGTTTCCATAAAGATGGTGGAGAAGCTGAGCTTGAAGAAGAACAAACATCCAATTCCCTACAAGGTATCCTGGTTGCATAAAGAACATCAATTCTTGGTAAGTGAGTAATGTGAGTTTGATTTACAAGTAGGTACATATAAAGATAAAATAATAGGTGATGTTATGCCCATGGATGTCTGTCATGTTCTTTTGGGGAGACCTTGGCAGTTTGACAAGAAAGTAGTGCACGATGGTAGGAGGAACTGCTATAGTTTTGATAAGGATGGAATGAGACATGTCTTACTTCCTTTGCAAGAAGGTAGCACAGTAGAGCAGTAAGCAGCAAAAGTTTTAATGTTGACTAGCAAAAATATTTGCACCAGCTTGAAGAAGAGGAAGTGAACTATGTTGTGATGTGCAAGCCCAAGGTAGTAATGATGAAGACTAGTATTTTAGATATGCCTGAAGAAATTCAGGAAATGTTGGTTGAGTTTGGAGACATGGTAGTGGATGATTTTCCCAATGAGTTGCCACCCAAGAGAGATATCAGCCATCACATTAACTTTATTCCTGGAGCTAGCTTACCCAACAAGGAAACCTATAGGTTGATACCTCAGGAGAATGAAGAGATCAGAATGCAAGTGCAAGGAATGTTGGATAAGGGGTTGATTAAGAAAACTCTGAGCCCATGTGCAATGCCTGCAGTGTTGAGCCCCAAGAAGGGTGGTGAATGGAGGATGTGCACGGACTCACAAGCCATTAATAAAATAACCATCAGATATAGGTTCCCATTTCCCAAGATGGATGACATAATGGACTGTCTAAGTGGAGCAACGTATTTTACTAAGATAGATCTGAAAAGTGGATATCATCAGATCAGAATTAGAGAAGCGGATGAATGGAAGACAACCTTCAAAACAAATGAAGGACTGTATGAATGGTTGGTTATGCCATTCGGATTATCAAATGATCTAAGCACATTCACGAGGTTAATGAATGAAGTCCTGAGGGATTTCATAGGTAAATTTATGATAGTCTACTTGGATTATATACTGATTTTCAGTCAGTCAAAGGAGGAGCATCTGAGGCATCTGAGATATGTCTTGGAAAAGTTGCAATCAAAGAAATTGTTGGTGAATATCAAGAAGTGTTCATTCATGAAATCTGAGTTGGTGTATTTGGGCTTTGTGGTTTCGAAGGATGGTTTCAAGATGGATCAAGAGAAGGTACAAGCAATTTTGGATTGGCCTCCCCCCCAAAGCATATTTGAGGTAAGAAGCTTCCATGGCTTAGCAAGCTTTTACAAGATATTCATAAATAAATTTAGTGGCATTTGTTCTCCAATTGTTGAGACTATTAGGAAGGACAAGCAGCCCTTCAAATGGACAGTAGGAGCTGAAAATAACTTTCAGTTGTTAAAGAAAAAGATTACTGAGCAGCCCGTGTTGGGGTTACCAGACTTTAGAAAACCATTCCAAGTTACATTTGATGCTAGTGGAGTAGCCATTGGGGCTGTGCTCAATCAAGAAGATAAACCAGTGGCCTATTTTAGTGAAAAACTAAATGATGCAAAAAAAAAATATTCCTCATATGACAAGGAATTCTATGCTATAGTCCAAGCCCTAAAACATTGGTGACATTATTTGATGCCTAAGGATTTTGTATTGTATTCTGACAATCATGCTTTGCAGTACATAATGCAGCAGCCTAAGTTGAATCAGAAACATGCCAAATGGGTGGAGTTCCTGCAGAGTTTCACTTTTGTGTTGAAGCATATTAGCGGACAATCAAATCGTGTAGCTGATGCATTAAGCAGGAGAACCTTGATTGTACAAGAAACTCAGGTACAAGTTTTAGAATTTGAATATCTTAGAGATTTGTATGAGATTGACAGTGATTTTCATAATGTATACAGGGCTTGCAAGAACCCTACAGAAGTGGACAGAGAATTGTGGACTGAATACATGCTGCAGGATGGATTACTTTTCAAGAACAGTAAGTTATGTATCCCAAGTTGCTCAATGAGGGAAAATCTGATTCAAGAGAAGCACTGTGGTGGAATGGCTGGTCACTTTGGAAGTGATAAGACTTATGGACAACTAAGTCATTTTTACTTCTGTCCCAAGATGAGGTCTGAGGTTGAGGAGTTTGTGAGCAGATGTAGAATCTGTCAGCATGCCAAAGGGAGAAGCCAAAACACAGGCTTATATACACCATTGCTTGTTCCTGCCAGGCCTTGGGATTTTGTGAGTATGGACTTTATTTTAGGATTGCCAAAGACTCAGAAAGGAACTGATTCCATCTTTGTAGTGGTTGATAGGTTTACTAAAATGGCATATTTCATTCCTTGTTTTAAGACAGGTGATGCCACTCATATAGCAAACTTGTTCTTTAATGAAGTGTTGAAGCTGGATGGTTTTCCTAGAAGTATTGTCTCTTGTAGAGATGTGAGATTTATAGGTCACTTATGGAGGACATTGTGGAATAAGTTGGGTACTAAGCTGAATTTCAGTTAAGCTTATCATCCACAGTCTAATGGTCAGACTGAGGTAGTCAACAGGAGTTTGGGTAACATGCTGAGGAGTTTGGTTGGAGAAAATCCAAAACAATGGGATAGAGTATTGGCACAAGCCGAGTTTTCCTATAATGACTCGCCAAACATAAGCACAGGTATGAGCCCATTTCATATCTTGTATTGTATGCATCCTAGAGGGGTGTATGAGCTAAGAGATTTGGGACATTTGGAGAAGAGGAGTGCAGATGAGGAAGATTTTGCCGCTAGAATCAGTGAACTACAGGAGGAAGTTAAGGAAAGATTACAGAAAAGTAATGCAAATTACAAAGCAAGAGCTAATTCTAAAAGGAGAGAAAAAAATTAGGAGGTAGGAGACCTAGTGTTAGCCCATCTAAGAAAGGAAAGGTTTCCTAAGAGAGAGTACAACAAACTGAAAATGAAGAAGATTGGGACATGTAAAATCCTCATAAAGTTTTCTGCTAATGCTTATGAGCTGGAAATGCCAGCAGGAGTTGGCATATCTCCTATTTTCAATGTTGCTGATATATATCTCTTTACAGCAGATAATGTAGGACATGTTGCAGGAGACAAAGATGCTAATAATGATTTGCAGTGGTTGAAGCAAATGCCAGTAGCACAGACCTTAGAAGCTGAAGAGATCTTGGACACTAGAATTGCAAAGAGTACCAGGCAAAGGGATTATCTGGAATATTTGGTAAAGTGGAAAGCACATCTTGTAGAGGATGCCACTTGGATGAGTGCAACAGAGCTAGAAGACAAATGATTTGTTGTTGATGACCTTTTGAACAAGGGTTCAATTCTTCTCACCCTGGGAGTCTGATGCAGGGGAGCCAACAATGTGATTGTTTTGTTGTGGCTCGAGGCTGAACTAGAGGAACCTAAAGATCATAAGAGAAACTTACTTGAATATTTTATTGAATGAGAAATTATGTAGATAATAGTATGCTGTTAGTTATAGAGTCTAAGTAGGAGTAAGTGGCTATATACAGCTCCTTGCGTGGAGGCTGGGTCGTTAGTGATTTTTAGAGCAGTTAGTTAAGTTTAGAAAAAAAATTTGGAGTTTTGGCAAGTGGAATATTGTAAATGGCAGTTTCATACAGAGTTGTAACTCCCGGCGAGGGAGAAAACTGGAGAGTTTTTTTGTTGTTGTCAAAAAGAAAAAAGAAAAAAAGAAAGAAATGGAACCTGTAACTTGCCAAAGCAGAAATCAGTGGTAGCTACCAATTAATAAAAGAATGGATTCGAAATTCGAGAGAGATCAGGTATTTGTGTGAATAATTTTCGAATGGATGGATAATTTCTGTTGTTTCTTCCTTCATTTCCTTAGTTTGTGGTAGCTATGTTGCTTGTATGCATTGAGTCATTTTTATTATCTGCCATCTAGACTATCCTACGAGTTACAGTCACACCAGGATTTCATTTCAGCAGAATCAGGTTTAGAGTCTAACCATTACACTCGTAAATGCCTTGAGAAAGATCCTGTGGAAAGAAGTGCGTGAAGTAAAACCGTCATTGGAATTGCAGCTCCGTTTGTGGACAAATGGAGACGAATTTACAAATTCTATGATCTGGGTTTTGTGCAGAAGGGAGTCTATTGTGCGAATCATGAGTTTTTTTTCTTCAGGAATCGACTTGGTTGAAGAGATTTGCAGAGTTCTCTGAACTGCGTTTTGTTAAAGTGCGTGAAGCAACATTGGAACAGATTTACATTTGATGTTTCTTTATTAACGATTGGTGAGGAGAGTTTAAGCAAGGATCCAGCTAATCCCTGCACCACACATGTTCATCAATTCTAAATTTTCTTACTACTATTCCCTTGTCTCCATAACTTTTCTATCTATCCTGCGATGCTTTCAAATTCTGCCTGACCTTAACCATCTTCTCTTCCATTTCCTTAAGCAATTATGGCCCAATTACCACTCTATTTATTGGATCCCAACTGATTGGAGTATTGCATTTTATTCCATACAAGGCTTCAAATGGACTCAAATTTAAATATGTGTGATATCCATTACTATAAGTGAGCTCCACCAAATACAAGTAATCTTCCCACTTGGATGGCTAATCCATCACATATATTTTGAGCATGTCTAAATAACTTAATTAACCTTCTCAGTATACCCATCTATCTGTGGGTGATATACAGTTGTACTTATATTCATTTATGTCTCAAATCCTTTAAATATTCCTTTCCAAAAATTTGAAGTAAAGTTCAAATCCCTATCTGAAACAAATGCCTTAGGTATTCCATGTAATCTTGCAATCTCTTTCATATAATTTTTTTCTATGTTAGTTGTCTTATGAGTTGACTTGGTTGGTATGAAGTGTGCAATGTTTTTCAATTTATCAACCGCTATCATAATTGAATCATGGTGTTTTGTTGTCTTGGGAAATTTGGTGATGGAATCTATTTTCACCATATCCCATTTCCATTATGGAATTAGCAATGGCTGAAGCAATCCTTCTGGATGTTCATGATTAACCTTTACTTTCTGACATTCCATACATCTTTCTATATACTCAGTTATGTCTTTCTTCATTCTTGGCCAAAATCACTGACTTCTTACTGTTGTAATAGTCTTTTGATATCCAAGATGTCCTGCACATGGCACCTTGTGTATTTCATCCATTATTATATTTCTTAATTCAACAGAATTAGGAATGTAAATTCTATTATTATTCATAATAATTCCATCATTTTCCAACTTGTATCCTTTAAATATCTACTGTAAATTTTCTTGTTGTATCCCTTATTTTACCTGAATATATTGTTGATTTGAAATAACGATTTCAAGAATTCTAACTTTTAAATCTGATTTGAATATTCTAATGGTTGTAGCATGCATTATATGAGTTCTTCTATTGAGTGCATTGCAACCTTACACTCTTTGCCATTAATATGTTTGACTTCAAAATTAAACTCACATCGAAAATCTAGCCATCTTGTTTGTCTTGGATTTCAAGTTTGTTTCTCAAATAATTATTTCAGCCCATTGTGATTTGTTCTTCATTCAAATTTTCTACCCATGAGATAATGTCTCCACATTTTTAATGCATGCACTATAAAAGCCAACTCTAAATCATGTGAGACATAATTTTTCTCATGTTCCTTCTAATTCTTGGATTCATAACAAACCAAATTCCCATTTTGCATAAGTACACCACTAATTCATTCTTTACAAGCATCTGCACATACCAAAAATTCTTCATTTGGATCAACAATGTTGAGAATTGGTGCACTAGTGAGCAATCTCTTCAATTGTTGGAAACTTTCTTCACACTTGGGGTTTCCATTCAAATTTGGATCCCTTCTTTTGTAAGGATGTAATTGGATGTACTACTTTAGAATCCTTCTACAAATATTTAGTAATATCCAACTAATCCCATAAATGATATTACCTCTGATACATTCCTAAGCTTATGCCACCCCATGATAGCTTCAATATTTCTTATGTCTACTACTACCCCTTCCTCGGATATGAGGTTCCCCAAGTATTGAATATGTTTCTAATAGAATGAGAATTTACTTAACTTATCATATAAATGATTCTCCCTTAACACCTGTAGTACTAATCTCAAATTATCCTCAGGTTCTTCCACTGAGTTTGAAAAAATAAGAAGGGTCATATAAAAATACAATGACAAACTTATCCAAATATTTTTTAAATATGCCATTCATTAAGCACATAAAAGTAGTTGGTGCATTTGATAAACCATATGGAAATACCACAAACTCATAATGACCATATCAGGTTCTGAACATTTTTTTGCTAATATATCCATCCTTTATTCTCACATGATGATAACCCGAGATCAAGTCTATCTAGGAGTAAATCCTTTATCTTTCTAGTTGATCAAACAAGTCATCAATTCTAGGAAGAATATATTTGTTCTCCACAATGAATCCGTTTAATTTCCTGAAGTCAATACAAAATTTCAATGTTCCATATTTCTTCTTTACAAAGAGTATTGTTGCTACCCAAGGAGACACACTTGGTCGTATGTATCCCTTCTTCAATTATTCTTCAAGTTGCATTTTTAATTCTCTCAACTAATGTGTACTCATTCTATATGGTATTTTGGAAATTGGGGCAGCTCCAAGCACTAGGTCAATAGAAAAGTCAATATCTATTTTTAATGGTAATCCAAATATTTATTCAAACACATCTGCATATTCCTGTAATACTAAAAAATATTATATATTGGTTCCTTTAATCTTTTCTGGTTCCTCCATATGATTTGCATACAACTAACACCCTTTTCTGAAATACCTTTTGAACTGCACATGTAAAACTTTCGTTATAGAAATAGGCCTTGGGATGCCTTTCACTATCTTATGCTCTCCTTCTTCATCACTACAAGTGAGAGTCTTGTCGTGTCAATCTAAAATGACATGGTTTGCATCCAACCAATCCATTCCAATAAGCACATCATAAGAAGAAAGAGGTGTAATGTTCAAATATGCAAATGTATGTAGTCCATGTATATCTAATGGACAACCCTTTACTATCTCATTGATTCTTCTTTTGGTTCCGATAGCCAACTGTATCAACCATGGTTTAGCATGCTTGCTTTTCTTTAACTGAAATATTTCAACCAAATTGGGAGAAATACAACTATGGATTTCCTTTGAATAAATTAAAATGGAAATGGGTTTATCGATAATCTTACCTTCAATATCAATTATATTAGAGTGGTGCTCCACTTGTATATTATCCAAGGATGCATAAATTTTTGGAATGTCTTTAGCCACATCCTCCACTATGTTTTCTTCATTAATTTCATTCACATTTCTCATCTTGTCTCCTTTATGGGGACAATATCTGAACATATGATTTCCTTCACATCCCCAACACTTAAATTCATTGATTTGTCTCGTTTACTTGAGACTCTGTCATCTTTAGTCAATTCCATGTTGGATTGCTGTGTTGAAATAAATTTTGTTAATTACTTATGAATGGAGGTTTGGAACCTTTTTTCTTTGATCTTGCTTATTTTTGTTCTTATCCCTCCAAGAATTATGAACATCTTCTCTATTGGTAGTACGGCTGTCGTTACACCAAAACCTGCAGGTGATTGGTAAACTCACCACCGCCAGATTTCAAGGATCCACGAGAGGCGATTAGTCCCTTGTCACGATACACCGGGGAGCGCTGACTACTTGCAATTTCGTGCAATAATCTCCCCCTCAGTGCGATCCGAGTGTATATCGAACTCGTGACCTCTAGCTATGATACCAATTATTGGTAGTACGGCTGTCGTTACACCAAAACCTACAGGTGATTGGTAAACTCACCACCACCAGATTTCAAGGATCCACGAGAGGCGATTAGTCCCTTGTCACGATACACCGGGGAGCATTGACTACTTGCAATTTCGTGCAACATTCTCTTACTTTATTATGATCATATACATGCTTAGCCTTTCAAATTGTCTCTTCAAGGGATTTGGATTCATCACATTCAATTTTATCTTTATGAAAGGTATGTGATCGAGTTGTGAACCTCAAAAATATTCCTTCTTAATAAACCCAACATACCTCAACAAATCTAGAATTTTATCTCATATTCTTCCATGCTCATGGCTCCCAACATAAGCTCAAATAATTCCTCCATTTTCTTCTTATAGAAGTGTTCAGATACGTTTTTCTTCCAAAATTACTTTTTGAATTGTTTCCATGAAACTCTCTTCTCATTGATAGGCTTCACTTCCACTAACTAATCCCACCATATGGAATCCTTTCCCTGCATGTTATAAATGGAAATTATGGCCTCGATATTTGAAGAATAATTATGCAATCGAAGATATTTCCTCATCCGCAATAACTAGTCTTCGACATCTTCTTCCTTATTTTTCTCAACATCAAAAGTGGGTGGCTTAATATTCCTAAGCTCCCCTTGCAACAATTCTTCCACGTGCATTCTTTTATAATTCCTAACTAGAGACATTTATGGGCTACTTCAAGAATCCTCAATGGTATAAGAACTCCTAGCTGCATGAGGTGGTGAATAGTGATGCCTTTGACCCCTGGTAGCACTCTTAGAGTGCCTATATTTTTCATGGGATATCTTCCTTGAATTGTATCTATCTTCTTTCTCAGGGCATGAACATGATCCAACCTGCATTTGTCTCTGTAACAGATTTAAACTTTGCATGAGTTGAGTATTCAGCTGATTTTGCTGCTCCTGATCCCTCAACATTCTTTCATTATCAACTTTACAAATTTGTACCTCAAACTTATCATAATTTCCACAAGTTCCATTGACTCTATGTTAGCTCTATTCCCATTATATTTTGTCTCCTAATTTCCCACGATAATATTATGTCCTCTAGCTTCTTCTCCCACATTGTATGAAAGTTTCCTTCATTCCATCTTTACTTCCCCAGTTTTTTTCTATGTTATGCTAGCTGTATACATGTGAACTGTAGCAACTTGCTCTACCAATGTCCACAATGTTTTTAGATCATCAAATTTGTTAGATAAATATTTTTCAAAATTTCATAAAAAAAATTCAAGCATGCAAAAAAATTCTAGAAAATACCCATTTGACATTTTTTGTCAAATTAGGATATAGACCCCTTTTCTCTTAAATTTATGGTAAAATAGGAAGTACCGATTCATATTTATGTTCATTATGCTTAATATCCTACCAATACTCTTTCTAATGGCTATACCCCTGTTTGATTTTCATTTCATACCTAAAAACTACATCTCTTAGAAATCATAGTTTTTGTCCAATTTTACCATGTTCCCGTAACTACACTTATTCTGAGGGACCAACTTCTGATATCGGTAGAAAAATTTTTTTTATATTGGGAAATCCATCGTTCTTGGGTACGAATCCAAAACTATGACGGGTGATGGCTCCAAGCTATGGTATAGGTGATGGTTCAGAGTTGATAGTTGATGATGGCTTGATGATGGAAGAATGTAATAGTTCTCAATAATTTGTATGCATGTTGAGAACTAGTCAAGTGGCATGCAAGGCCGAGAAGAACTAGACAAATGGCACCAATGGGAAGTTCGTATTTTTCCCTCTAATTCCCAATTTTATGATAATTAACTCAATTTAAGGATAATTCACTTTTAATTAAAGAGTATTTATAAAAATTAGGATAAAAAGGAAGAATAAGGATAATGACTTAAATTATAAGTCACTAGGGTCATCTCCCCTTAAAACCCCTGCTCACTTTCCCTCTTGTAGAATCATAGCCCCCCATCTCTTCTTCGTCCTTCTTAGCCTACAATAATCATGGTTTTTATATTAATATAAAATGTACATAATTACATGATATGGTCACACTAGACCATTCATGTCCTTCTTCTAGCCATTTCATTAATATTTACATCATTACATTATTACATACTGGGGTAAAAAATGGGGTATTACAATGTGTGTCTGGAACAACTAGTGTAGGGGTAGAAAGTGATTTAGTCATCAAAAGATTATTATTATGCTAGAGATGGAAATATTCTGGTCTATGACTATATGCCAGATGGGAGTCCGTATGCACTCCTTCATGGTATGTATATATTCCTCATAACCTCATTCCTTTAGATTTTATTGGTAATATTTACCACCAAGCTCAGGTTTCAATCCAAAGGAAAATTTGTTTTTTTTTGTGTTTTATATTGTGAAGGCATTTATAATAGTATCCAACATGTAGACATGAAAGGATATTGTACTCCCAAGCCATAAAAAAATATACTATAGAAATGAATGTTTACATGTTGTTGCAGGCTGTCACATTCAATACTTTTGAGATCAATACACCTGAAGAGCATAGTATAAGTTATAAAGACATAGCTTGTTTTCCCAATTACAAAATAGACTCATAGGATTTTTGGATTTTGAAAGGATTGATTATGCAACTCTGTTGTTATGTTTTCAATTTTTGGAATTCGAGTATGAATTCTTGCCTTACCTAAGTTATCTCATCAAATTTTTAGTGGTACCGCATGGATTTGTATGCTACCATAGGCAAGCCTAGCGGTTTTGTACCGGATTGATATTTGCCACATTATACTCTAGCTAAATATCGGGTGTGGAACCAATAGCTGTAGTGAACTTATAGCTCTCTGGCTTCTGCTCCACTTTGCTCGATCAAAATATTTATCCTCTCTACAGGTGCTGGGTGATTCAAAGGTTATTTTTTCTTGGGAAAATTATTCATCTTCCCTAAATGTGTTGGTTCTTTCCTATTGGTTGTCGGAGGTGCGTTGTTTTATAAATTGTTTTGAGAGCATCTCTTTCTCTCATGTCTACGGTGATCACAATCAAGTTGTTGATGGTTTATCAAAATTGGTTCTATATTCATCGGAGGGTATCATGATGTGGGAAGAATGGTTTCACGATCAACGGATTTCCCATGGGTCCAAGGTTCTCTATCTAACTTAGTTTTTGTTTGATTGTTCCTTTGTATTCGTATATTAATATTATTTTTGCGGCACTTATCCATATTGCAGGTGATTAGTTCCTCCTTACTCCCAACATCTTGTTGGTTTTTTGGGGCTTGTCGGTGGACTCTAGTTTTTTTGGTATCTCTTGGTATTGGGATCTCTAGTGCAGGTTGTTGGGAGAGATATCAGTGGTTTACATGCATGGAATCTGTCTGTTTGTTTCAGATATTGTACTTTTAGCTTTTGTTTTCAGCTATTGGTTCAGCTGGGGTATGTGGCCATATGTTTGGAAGATTACTTCCTTTTGTTTCAACCATATTTTGTATGGTATCTCATTGTCAAGATGGGCTAATGGACTTACTATCTATTGGTAGATATCACTCTTTTTAGGCCTAAGTTATTGCGGTTGATAAGTTTCATTGTTATTATTCTCTGTTTGGACCGGTTATGCCCTGGTGATGTACTTTGACGATACTATTTGCTTTATTAATAGTATGCTATATTTTTCATGAAAAAAAATCACTCATTCAAACATGATTGCTATGTGATACTTAGACATAGATTTCTCATTCAAACATGAACTCGTAAACAATACTAATGTTTTTTTGCACTTGGTCGATTTCTTGTAATATATTCCAACCATTCCTTGAAGGACTTTTCCTTAAAAGGATTTTAAAGACTTTCTTTCCATGAATTTAGAATTTTATTATCCAATTTCATAATTCCACCAATGAAATAGTTGGTTTATGGTTACTACAAATTAAAACCCTAATTCCAACTTATGATACAACTTTTAACAATGCTAGATTGTATCGAGGGTCCTATGAGTATAAATTTCTCATAAATTTTAACTTGTATATTTTTTTATTTAATGTATATTTAATGTATTTATGGTGGATTTTTATACATAGAAAATGGGATCTATGGATTTCTTCTTTTGAATTATATTTTATATTTCCATATTATATCACCATGTAAGAATTTATAATTATTTTATATTTTTCCTTATTATTTTATATTTTGTATAAATACAATTATTTAGAATAAAATATTTCAACAATTTTGGGTAGAAGTTTATTTTACATAACACTTATGATTGATTAATATTTACATCTTGTTTAAGATTTATACTTGATAGACACTTAGTACACAACGCATATGTAAATATATAACTATCACATTTCTAGATTTATTTATAATTATTTAAAATAATTCCAACTCTATTTCTTTGGATTGTTCCATATCGTATCCCTTACAATGTAATTCCTTTTATAATTAAATATCAATCTAACATAATTACTTTTATATTTATGTGTTCTTTCTTTCTTAGAAATAAATAACATAGAGTTACATAATTACTATGGTCGATTATCCGTTTAACACACACACCAAGATAAACAATTGTAGATAAGGTCACTTTTGTATACATGCCCATCTTTAATGATACATTTATATAAATTCCATAAGTTTCTCAGAGTTAAAGCACTAACTATTTTCTTTAATGATACATTTATATAAACATGTGAATTTACTTTCCCTTATTAAAAAATACATTTAATAAGAAGTTTTATTTTTAATATAATCACTTGTACATAGACTCGCGGCATTGTCTATCATATAATAGAGTAAAACCAAAGTATTTTCTCTTTTTCCATTGCAGGACAGAGAAAAATAAATATATTCCACGCTATCTCATAAATATTCATTACTTATAATTTAATAAAAAGAAGAAGCTACATGACTAAATCATGATAGTATTTATCTAAGATGGAAGTTTTATTTGATTTTTCAGCAAACCGATCTAGAAAAGCCTAAGCCTTATACTTGTTCCATTCATCTACTGTAATAGTTCTCTCTTTCTCTCTTTTTTGCAACATTTTTAATATATGAAACAAAGAACCATTTTCATTAAGATATAAATGTATTCAGATGCAATAAGAAAATAACAAGAGCCACGAGGTTGCAATGTCCTGCGTTTTTGCAAAGATCGCAGTGCCTGGGCCAAATGACTAAAGCATTTTCAGATTTGGGAATAAAAGAAACCAAATCGCAGTTTCATAGTTTCCACGAATATCGGATTTTAGTTCGTAGTAGATTAGCAAATTGATCAAATGCCATCCAATTACAGGCTGAGATGAAGGGAGATCGAGTTATTAATATTTAACCTTGATGTCGCTAGTACAAGGATCAAACTGCCACATTGCTAAAGCATTCGATGCCAAAGGCAAAATCGTTGATTTAGTTACACCAATTATGCATAAAATTACCATCAGAAACTATATGAAGAATTGGTCACAAATTGCTGGACCGTATTGAAGAATTCAAAGGTCAAAAATCAAATTGCTGTAGTTTAAAGTGCATGAAAGTTGCAGAAGGAAAAAAAGTATTTGCTTTTGATTTTGTGCAAATATGCGATGATGGATTCGTCCATAGATAGCAAGACAATAAAATTAGATAATGCAAAATTGAATAAACTATGCTTTTTTATCAAGGAATCGATAGGAAAGTTGAATAGTGATCAGTCCAATAAGCATTTGAAAAATTGAAAACAATATCTCTGTGTTTCAAATTTGTCCAGAAGTGATCAAGCATCGAATCGGTGTTTGTTGTTGCTTTTGTTGTTTTTAGTGTCAAGCCTTTCATTTGCATAAACATCTGCAATTTCTTTTTCGATGTTGTTTTTTGCAACATGTCAATGTTCAAATCACCAGCTACTAGGATTTGAGTAGTTGGTGTGCAAGTTGACAAAATGCAACTCAGTATATGAAAGAGATCATCAAGCACACCACATGGTCTATTGTAAATGTTCACTAGTTTCAATGCATTGTAGCCTAATTCAAGATCTACGCAAATTGCTTTGGTGGAGTTTTTTGTATAGTTTTTAAAATCGATGATGGAAATGTGTTTTTTAATCAATGTAACGATTCCATGCATTGAAAATGCTGAAAAGAAATTGTATTTTTCTATCATTGTTGTTTCTTTGGCAAGTGTCTGCATGTGAGTTTTTTGCAAACATAAAATATCTGTTTGCATAAGTTCATGATCATTCAGAACATCGTCATAGTGCAAAAGCAAGCTGCGTGTGTTCAATGATGAAATGAGTAATTGCCTAGCATTTGGCATTGAATGTAGACCGTATTCAAATTGCAAACTCGCATGTGTTTTTAATCTATTTATTTCAGTCATGGTTTTTGGACAAGTTATAAAGTTTCTTTGTTCTAACTTGTTTAAAAGATAAAGGCAATCAATATCTCTGACACGTGACAGCGTAGTGTAAACAAGGCCATGTCTCTTAATTTCTTTTGGGTCAAATGCCAATTTGTTCATTGTCAATCCTTGCGCTCTATGGATTGTCCTTGCACATGCCAATTGAAATGGGAATTGTGCTTGCATAACATTCATTTTATTTTCAAGTGTTGTTTGTATCACAATTCTTTTGATTGGTGTCCAACTGGACTTTACGGCAGACGTACAAAGATGTTGCATAGTAGCATGTTGCTTGTTTCTAACTTTTGCATCTGCAAACTCAATCCAAACAATATCATGGCTTGTTTGTGTATAGTGTTTAAACACATCTTCTGCACCATTGACCAAGCCATCTTCAATCGAGTAGTTTCCCCCAACTAGTTCAATAAGCATATTCTTTTTTACTACTATCATAGAAGGGAGTCGCAATGTCTTTTGTCTATGGTCATTTTTTTCAATTGAATCAATTTTGCTATCATGTGCTACTAGTGTGGATGTTTCTGTTTGCACAGCTGATAACATTTTTGACTTATGTTGTTGAACATCCTTATTACTATAGAAAAGATAAGGAAACGTTGCATCTATTGGTGGTTGTTTATAGCAATGTTGGTTTAAGTAATCTATGTCATCCAATGTTTGAGAGCATGTTCTAATTCTATTCAAAATTGATATGAATTTTTGATTTGTTTGACATACAATTGTTTTAAGTTCATGGCATTTTATGGCATCGGACCAAAATGTGTAAGGAAATGTTTGTTGTTGGAATCTTGGTTGTTCAAAAATCCAACAATCCTGAACAGATTGTGCTTGACAGAAATCACCACAGAATATGACATCAAAGTTTCCAAATGCTTTTGTTGGTGTGTGCATGATTTTACGTAGTCGTTTGTCAATGTTGTATAGCATTTGAGACCGTATTAAAGAGACTTCATCAATCAACAGTTCTCGAAGTTGTTCACAATGTTTTGTCAAAAGATCTAGGGTGTTTGAATTTAGAGGAAGCATGTTTGAACCTAGTGGCAGTTTCAAAGCAGAGTGGACTGTAATGCCACTTGCATTATATGCTGCTTTTCCAGTAAATGCAACTATAAGACCCTTTTTTTTTAAAGGATCACTACCAATTTCCTTGTCATAGTAATGCAAAAGACCATCATAGATTGCTTTTGCGGTGCAAGTTTTACCTGTTTCTGCCCCTCTTGTCAGGAACAAGCGAATTGGAGTCAGGGGATTGTTTTTTTTCCTTGCAATAACTTCTTTCACGATTGATTGTTGTTCAGTATTTAGCTTTCTTCGAATTGCATGGTATTCATGCATGTCCAATAGAAATGGCTTTTCTGTCAAGATGCATTCACTTCTAGCTTTTGATCCATTGGACATGGTTTTGCGGATTAGATCACGTTGAATGTCATATTGTTCAAATGCAGAAGTAGTTGTTGTTTTGTCTGTTGTCAAAGGAGGCATAGTTGTGTGTTGCAATTCAATTGTTTCAATGGCATTATCAAGGTCACCCCACTTTGTCGTTGTTGGTGTCATAAAGTTTTGTTCAACAATGTCTATTTGTTCTTTGAATGCAATATATGCATCAGACCATGTTTTGAAATTGCTTTTTAGTAGGTTGCAGTTGTTTCTATGCGGCATAAAGAGGATGCTCTTTTCTCTAAAGAAATTCTCTGAGTCTTTTTGTTTGTTGTAGTGAATAGATCGTATGATACATGGTCTATTTCTTTTTCTTGTAATTGAGTGGATACAGGAATAGAAAGATGCATATTCTGCCAAGGAGATGTTTTCAAGCTCAACAGGACGTGCAATGTATTTGTCCAAAATTAATGGGCGAATAATGTCGTCAAAGTCATCTGGTTCTTTTTCAAAAGTGATGGTTTTTTCAAGACAACTATTTTTTTGTTATCTGGAGCAGTGTTAATGAAAATAGTCTTCTTGGAGGATGAATGTAGAGATAACGACAATATGACATGTACTACTTGTCTAGTAGACATTTGTTGCATGTTCAGAAGCGCATTTCCAAGCTTACATATCGTTTCAATCTTTTGATCATTCTCAAGAAGAAATTGTTCTTTGATCTTTTTGAAAGCATTTGTCATGGATCTATCAAATTTGGTGATGTAAGAGCTTACATATGTTGTTGTAGCATAAGCATCTAAGATATATTGTGTATCTGTATTTGCTTGCCATAACTCTGGTATTGCTTTTGGAAATGAATTGATCCAAATGTTAGCAGGATCTCTTTTTAGTATTAAGGTAGAACGAGAAAGCAAAGACTGTAGTAGCAAAATGTATTCGTCTATGGTTAGTTCTAGCTGTAGAAGTAATTGTGCAAATGACATGTTTTTAGAACATTCTTTATGTTCAATAAGAACAAATACTTTTTTTGTTCTTTGAATGAGATCATCTGGAGCAGTTTCTAATTGCTGTAGAATGATGGTATTATCCATAGGAGGCAATGGGAAATTGAATCTACATGTGGAATGTCGATGTTTTCTACATCTTTTTGTGTGACGATGTGTTTGAATTTGAATGTGTTTTTAATCTATTTATTTCAGTCATGATTTTTGGACAAGTTATGAAGTTTCTTTGTTCTAACTTGTTTAAAAGATAAAGGCAATCAATATCTCTAACACGTGACAGCGTAGTGTAAACAAGGCCATGTCTCTTAATTTCTTTTGGGTCAAATGCCAATTTGTTCATTGTCAATCTTTGCGCTCTATGGATTGTCCTTGCACATGCCAATTGAATTGGGAATTGTGCTCGCATAACATTCATTTTATTTTCAAGTGTTGTTTGTATCACAATTCTTTTGATTGGTGTCCAACTAGACTTTACGACAGGCGTATAAAGATGTTGCATAGTAGCATGTTGCTTGTCTCCAACTTTTGCATTTGCAAACTCAATCCAAACAATATCATGGCTTGTTTGTGTATAGTGTTTAAACACATCTTCTGCACCATTGACCAAGTCATCTTCAAATGAGTAGTTGCCCCGAACTAGTTCAATAAGCATATTCTTTTTTACTACTATCATAGAGGGGAGTCGCAATGTCTTTTGTCTACGATCATTTTTTTCAATTGAATCAATTTTGCTATCATGTGCTACTAGTGTGGATGTTTCTGTTTGCACAGCTGATAACATTTTTGACTTATGTTGTTGAACATCCTTATTACTATAGAAAAGATAAGGAAACGTTGCATCTATTGGTGGTTGTTTGTAGCAATGTTGGTTTAAGTAATCTATGTCATCCAGTGTTTGAGAGCATGTTCTAATTCTATTCAAAATTGATATGAATTTTTGATTTGTTTGACATACAATTGTTGCAAGTTCATGGCATTTTATGGCATCAGACCAAAATGTGTAAGGAAATGTTTGTTGTTGGAATCTTAGTTGTTCAAAAATCCAACAATTCTGAACAGATTGTGCTTGACAAAAATCACCACAAAATATGACATCAAAGTTTCCAAATGCTTTTGTTGGTGTGTACATGATTTCACGTAGTCGTTTGTCAATGTTGTATAGCATTCGAGACCGTATTAAAGAGACTTCATCAATCAACAGTTCTCGAAGTTGTTCACAATGTTTTGTCAAAAGATCTAGGGTGTTTGAATTTAGAGGAAGCATGTTTGAACCTAGTGGCAGTTTCAAAGCAGAGTGGACTGTAATGCCACCTGCATTAAATGCTGCTTTTCCAGTAAATGCAACTATAAGACCCTTTTTTTTTAAAGGATCACTACCAATTTCCTTGTCATAGTAATGCAAAAGACCATCATAGATTTCTTTTGTGGTGCAAGTTTTACCTGTTCCTGCCCCTTTTGTCAGGAACAAGCGAATTGGAGTCAAGGGATTGTTTTTTTTCCTTGCGATAACTTCTTTCACGATTGATTGTTGTTCAGTATTTAGCTTTCTTCGAATTGCATGGTATTCATGCATGTCCAATAGAAATGGATTTTCTGTCAAGATGCATTCACTTCTAGCTTTTGATCCATTGGACATGGTTTTGCGGATTAGATCATGTTGAATGTCATATTGTTCAAATGCAGAAGTAGTTGTTGTTTTGTCTGTTGTCAAAGGAGGCATAGTTGTGTCTTGAAATTCAATTGTTTCAATGGCATTATCAAGGTCACCCCACTTTGTCGTTGTCGGTGCCATAAAGTTTTGTTCAACAATGTCTATTTGTTCTTTGAATGCAACATATGCATCAGACCATGTTTTGAAATTGCTTTTTAGTAGGTTGCAGTTGTCTCTATGCGGCATAAAGAGAATGCTCTTTTCTCTAAATAAATTCTCAGGGTCTTTTTTTTTGTTGTAGTGAATAGATCGTATGATACATGGTCTATTTCTTTTTCTTGTAATTGAGTGGATACAGGAATAGAAAGATGCATATTCTGCCAAGGAGATGTTTTCAAGCTCAACAGGACGTGCAATGTATTTGTCCAAAATTGATGGGCAAATAATGTCGTCAAAGTCATCTGGTTGTTTTTCCAAAAGTGATGGTTTTTTCAAGACAACTATTTTTTTGTCGTTTGGAGCAGTGTTAATGAAAATAGTCTTCCTGGAGGATGAATGTAGAGATAACAACAATATGACATGTACTACTTGCCTAGTAGATATTTGTTGCATATTCAGAAGCGCATTTCCAAGCTTACGTATCGTTTCAATCTTTTCATCATTCTCAAGAAGACATTGTTCTTTGATCTTTTTGAAAGCATTTGTCATGGATCTATCAAATTTGGTGATGTAAGAGCTTACATATGTTGCTGTAGCATAAGCATCTAAGATATATTGTGTATCTGTATTTGCCTGCCATAACTCTGATATTGCTTTTGCAAATGAATTGATCCAGATGTCAGCAGGATCTCTTTTTAATATTAAGGTAGAACGAGAAAGCAAAGACCGTAGTAGCAAAATGTATTCATCTATAGTTAGTTCTAGCTGTAGAAGTAATTGTGCAAATGACATGTTTTTAGAACATTCCTTGTGTTCAATAAGAACAAATACTTTTTTTGCTCTTTGAATGAGATCATCTGGAGCAGTTTCTAATGGCTGTAGAATGATGGTACTATCCATAGGAGGCAATGAGAAATTGAATCTACATGTGGAATGTCGATGTTTTCTACATCTTTTTGTGTGACGATGTGTTTGAATTTGAATAAGATTTTGATCAAGTAAAAACGAGTCTATGGATATATAGCGATCAACAAAACTAATAATCTCCTCGTTTGAATTTTTTTCATAAACAGGTGCATTTTGAATCCAAATTAGTCCATGTTCATGTTCATTTCCTCTTTGTTGAAATTCGGTCGTAAAAAAAAAAATCTTGTATTTTTCCAAACAATCTATTGTTTTTTAACATAAGAGACTTTAGTGCTGTTATTTTGTGTCTATAGTAGCGAGTACAAATCACTGGGTGTCTTCTTATTAACATATCAATGTTTTCTTCCAATGCATTGTCCTGTAAGTTTGACAAATGTTTTTCCTTAATTTGTTTCAATGCATTGCATAAAGGTGCCCAAAAGTGTTCAGCACTTGTAAAGGTTAAAAAGAACGTAGGAGGACCAAGTTGTCGAATCATTGCAAATAGGTCTTTTTTCATATTTTCAAAGTAGTCAGGTGATGTTCTAATTTCTTTCAATGTATGATACCCGATCGGAGATTGGAGTATTTTTAGAAGATTGTTTTTTGACTTGACATCTTTTGCCAATATTTTTTTGTCCTTTAACTGTCCCATGCGAATTGATATCTAAGCAATGTTACTTACTTGTTTTATTATGACTTGAATTGCTTTAAAGAAAATGTTTGTGCCATGTGTTTCAAAGTCGGTACTTTCATGTTGTAGCTCCCACTGTGACATTTGTTGATAAATAAAGTGATCGAAAATTTGATTTGGTCGACTAAATTCGTAGAAAAGTGATCGAAAATTTGATTTGGTCATAATATTTGTCTTGGAAAATGCTCAATGGTCAGAAGTTCTCGGAAGGTGCAATTTCTATGATTTTGTTGTCTAAGTCATCTATTAGATGTGTTTTTCCATATCCATGTATCAATGTTTGTGATATTGGTTCTATGTTTATTTTATTTTTATCACCATCTGTTTGTTCCGTTGTTTCTTGAGTATTTGACTGTTGTTTGGTTGTTTCACTAAATATTTTTTCCCAACTAGTATCAATTACAATGCCTTCAATTTTATAAAGTTCGGTTTTGCATAAATCACTCAACGCAGTCATAATGACCTTTGGCTAAATATTTCGAGATAGATATGCGTTTTTGTATCCCAATTTCCGCTTTAGCATAATTGCAACTGTCAAATCGTCATCTAGACTTCTAGGCAATGCTGTTTGAACTCTATTCAAGTCTGCAGGGACATTGATAATTGAGCCATTTAGGCCAATTTGTGCTGTTTTATAAGCAAGTTGTCTTATCTGTGCAAAGGCTATTCTTGGTGACATCAATCGTTCTTCCAAAGGAGTCAGTATAGTTACAGATGGCAATATGTTATTGCGGTGGATTCGCGTAGGCGATGTAAACGTAGGCAATTTCCCATTAGCAATTGCTTTCTTGCAAGGTCTACAAATTTGAACAAGTAGCATTGGGCATGTCACATCTTTTGTATTTGCTAAAGTTTGAAAAGCTAATTTAATTGAGCTATTCACACAACAAATGTCTTTTTTAAAATGCGGTTGTTTACACACAGAACATGCATGGATAGGTGTGTCTTGAATAACTTTTAAGTATCTAACAATTGTTTTCTTTGTCTTTGTACATTCCTTTTGCTTTTGACGAATGTCCATTTCTTGTCTACGCATATTGTGTTTCAACAAGCGCAAGTTGTTTTGTGTATTGTCATCAATGCATGTTTGGATGCTGGTTTTGGTTTTTGAAAATTGCTCAACTATGCAAAAGTTTTTTTGTTCTATGTTTGCTATCTTTTGTTTTTGTCTCTTTACTTTAATTGCATCTATGTATATTGGTTCATTCAAGGATCCCTTCTCAATGTTCTTCTCTACAATGTTTTCTTTTGCTATTGTCTGTTTGTTCTTTTCAAAATTATCCATTGCAATTGCAATAGAAGTATTTCTCTTGCAATTGAGCAGAAAGAGCATTTTATTTCTACAATGTTTTTGTAACAAAGGTTGGAAATGCAAATGCATTTTATCTATTACATGTTGCATTAGGCATAGAACTTTCGACGATCTATTTGTTGCATGGAATATCGCAATATTTTCTTGCAAATTATTGCTCCATATATGTATGTTAGTGCCTAATAGCTCACATAACGATTGAAGAGCAAATCGATCTCCTTCTATATGACCAATGATATATGGCTCTGTCAAATGCATAATATAGGTTTCCCATGCAAAAACAAGAGATGTATCTGCTAATGTGTTTTTATTAAGATATATATGTTCAAGCATTTTATTGCTCTAATATTGTTTGAAGCAATAGAATTATAAAAGCTTTGCGCCACTACTTTTCTAACACTTTGTCCATCAGCGAAGAGTGTTAATTTGGAGATTGATTGAAACAACAAATCATGGCAATTGCCACGAAGTTGATATGATATTTCAACTTGGTTATATAGACATTGATTTACATTTACGCTATGAGGAAGCATATGAACGGCTTGTCTATTGTCTTGCATTGTTTTATATGACAACAACGGTTCAAAGTGGCCAGAAGCTGGTGTGTGGTCATGGAACAATATATTGTAGCAATATTCAAATTTCCCAGAATTGAAATGAAGGTATTTTGTTTCTTTTGTTAATGACCAAATAGAGACTGGAACGTTCAACCATTTTGAAAACCACTCAATGCAAAATACATCACCCTATAGTCCATATACAGTTTGATCATCTGGGTGCGAAGCAGATTGCGACATGCGATTGAGATATTTGCTAACATTTCCTATGTTATGGAATTCTAACAAATAGTCAACTGTCAATTTTGTGCGCATTGACAACAATGCAGAGGGATCTTTTTGATCTAGACAAACACGAAAATGATTCACAATCGCTTCTTTTATCTCTATCAATGTATATCGGAAATGCAATAATATTGCAAGTGCATTAAGCAGGCAGTTTCCTGGCTCATAGTGAAAATTATTTAGTCGAAAGAGATTGCTTGTAGCCAAAGCGCCATCAATTTGTTGCCAGTTAGAATTTTTGATTCCAAGACCATCTCCCCTTAAAACATAGTTGCTTTTACCTTTGTCTTTTCGCATATTGCTTACAAAAACATTTGCAATAGCATATATTTCTTGCCTTTTTTGTTGTTCTTTTTTCTATGTCTCTGGTCGTCTGTATAGGAAAACCTGCAGGCAAGTGAAGAGAAACAAATCCTAAGGAAAAGAAAATAAACGAAGGGCATGGAATTTTTTCAAGTCATGATGTTGTAAACATTGTAAATTGTCCTTGTCATTGCAAATAAGCAAAGCAAAGGAACGAACATATTCACAAGAATCTTTTTTCAAATGAAGTGTATTTTGCCCTCTTAGTAGAATAGAAAAAAACAGCATGTTGATTGCTAAGTTGAAATTATTAAATATCCAACATTTGGTATCAATGCAAAAAAATGCCAATTAGAAAACAAGAAAATTCTATGTCTATGTGTTCATTTTTTTTTTTTTTGAAACTATATTTGAGTTTGTTATCTTACAACCAGCAAGATGGATTTTTGTAGGAAGCTATCCAGGTATGATTCTGGTTAGAGCGAAAGGTTTCGGCACTTGAAAGGTCGGAGTCACTTTATGAAGAAATATGGATATAATGTTTCTCATCACACATCACTACAGACTTGATTTCCTATCCTACTCGAGGGGAATCACTAGATTCAATGCAATATTAGATTCACTGGTGATATATAACAAAGGGAATCAAAGCGAACGCTTTACATTGCCTATTTAGTGTCGATGAATCATTCTACATAACCTTGTACATATATCTTAAGCAGATATGATGACAAATGTAAGCTCAATTTCATATATTAGCATAAGGATTTGGTCCTATCATCCATTAAGCAGATATGATGACAAATGTAAGCTCAATTTCATATATTAGCATAAGGATTTGGTCCTATCATTCATTAACACTATACACATATCTAAGGCCATGGAATTATATACATGTAGATGCACATGATTTATGTGGCATCATATATGCTAGTTATCTATTATGAGGTATGGTCTTCCTTCTCAGCTTCCATATAATAACAATGTGATAAGCTTATATGTGGTGTTGAGCCTAACCCATCAGCATAACCCTATGTGTTTATCCACAATCAATTGGACACGTTATTAATAATGCTTATACTATAGTTAAGCTGGGAATCATAACCTTAAAACCTTAAAATAGACCAACAAAAAACAATATTGAATTATGTATATACTAAAACTATGGATACATTGCAATATAGATGAGCTGAAGTAATAGAACAGTGGAGGAAAATAATAAACTCTAAAAGAACAATTGTTAAAAGAATGCTGAAATCCACCACAGCAGTTGTCGAGGTACCTCTAATCTCCTCAAGACTTTCATTTAATTTATTTTTTATAAAATTACTTCGTTTTGTTAGTTTGTCCTCTCTAATTTCATTGGTGAAAGTTCATCAATTCGATCATTAGTGAATTACGTATGACAAAATCCCTAAAATGATATATCTGTGAAAATCAACCATACCTCAGCTTTAAAAATATGTAAAGTTTACACTCAGATCAGTGGGAGTTTACATATGTAAGTTCAATTTCATATGTTAGCATAAGGATTTGGTCCTATCATTCATTAACACTATACACATATCTAAGGTCATGGAATTATATACATGTAGATCCATGTGATTTACGTGGCATCACATATGCTAGTTAGCTATTATAATGTATGTTCTTCCTTCTCAGCTTGTATATAATAACAATGTGATAAGCTTATATGTGGTGTTGAGCTTAACCCATCAGCATAGCCCTATGTGTTTATCCATAATCAATTGCACACGTTATTAATAATGCTTATACTATACTTAAGCTGGGAATCATAACCTTAAAACCTTAAAATAGAACAACAAAAAACAATATTGAATTATGTGTATACTGAAACTATGGATACATTGCAATATAGATGAGCTGAAGTAATAGAACAATGGAGGACAATAATGGACTCTAAAACAACAATTGTTAAAAGAATGCTGAAATCCACCACAACAGTTGTCGAGGTACCCCTAATCTCCTCAAGACTTTCATTTAATTTATTTTTTATAAAATTACTTCGTTTTGTTAGTTTGTCCTCTCTAAGTTCATTGGTGAAAGTTCATCAATTCTATCATTAGTGAATTACGTATGACAAAATCCCTAAAATGATATATCTGTGAAAATCAACCATACCTCGGCTTTAAAAATATGAAAAGTTTACACTCAGACCAGTTGAAGTTTACATAATATTTGCATGCTTTTTAGGTTTGGCTATGTATACATAAAGCTTCGACAAAGAACATGGGATAAAAGTCCAACGGTCACTAGGGTTTTGAAACAGAGACAGGCTGCAAGAAAAGTTTTTACAACGAAATACAATTTCATGTGTAATTGTAATGAAAGACATGTTCTAAAATTGAATATGCAACATTAAAAGATGAAAGAGTGAAACTGCATATAGTTTTCACAAATAGATGAACATATTTTCAAACAGAGATATATTGCAAGGAACGAATTTGCAAAGACTATCGATTCCATGTGTCAGTGACATCACTCTTGGTGCAATAGCATTTTTTTTATAACATGAACAACTGCATAGATTTCACCAAGTTGCATTGACAAAGCACAACAATGCATTTAGTATCAAAGCAAGAGAGCAACAAGCACAACAATGTAATCCAGATGAAATCATAATGCAGATTATATGATGAGTATATAAAGCCAGAAAGTGATATAAACATAGTTCTATATACATTACCATTTAACAAAAGATGAAAACTTGGCATAGCCAAATGGGGTATGTCAGTTCAAAAAATAGATTCTAATGTAGTTGTAACCATGAATATCAAAATGAACAAAATTTACATAATGGCACTTTGCAACAATGTGCAAAGAGAGAAAACAATTTATTTGATAGAGCAAAATAGTATCTTGACTTTAAACTTTAATAAGTATCCTAGCGAAACCAAACAACATCGCATTCAAAGTTTTCCATTGTCAAATATCTTTCAAAATAGAACCTAATAAGCTCATATGTAATAGAAACCTAACTCGGAGCATTTCAATAGTCAAAAAATTGCAAATTGGATTCCAATAAGCTCATCTCTGATAAAAAACTAACTCTACTACATGAGACATCCCACATACTGTTACGAAAAATATCCATAACATTTATGCATATATGTTGCATTCTAACTTAACAGTTTATTAAATGAACTGCAATAAATACTTACGCTAATACAATAGATTTCGGAACTGTCACAAAAATTTAACCTACCATAACAACCTGTGGAAATGAATCTAAGAACTATATATAAATTAAATAAGACCAACACGGAAGTTCTAAAAAAATAGATTGTTTACACTGGCATGTAAGTATATACTGTGGACATGTGTCCCGCTTATTTTGATGGGCATGATGATGTCCCTATACTCTGGGTCGGTGATTTCCTATGGCCTTTTTTATTCGCCCTTTATGACGATTGCTAAAGAGAACCTTCAAGGCTTGAGCAAGGTGGAGGGTGGTTTTCTTCTGCAGGTTGGGAGCTACAAGGGAAGGTTTTCTGCGAGTGGTTATCGAGGATTTGGAAGATTTATTGAGTTAGTGATGGCGTTCAATGAAATTTCATGTGGAATGTGCTAGTGGGCTTGGTATTTGAAGTAGCCTGGGCGCTAATTTCGTAATCTTGTTTGCTAGTTGAGGTTTATGTTCTTTAATGTGAGTAGTGCATTGTGGAGGCCAATTGTTGCTGGTGACTTTTCTTGCGGCAGCGACGAGGGAATTCTGGGTGCAATTTTTCTTTGCCGAAACTAATTCTGAACCCATCAATAATTACATAAATTTTGCTCGCATTAAAATGCTTTTAAAATTAAATTTTGTTCTAGAAGTCTAGAAAATACAACGGTAAAATACTAAATGCAAGAAGTTTTACTGGCATTAAAATGATTTTAAAATTAAATTTTGCTCTAGAAGTTTATAAAATACAACCGTAAAATACTAAATCCAAGAAATTTTGCTTGCATTAAAATGCTTTTAAAATTAAATCTTTCTCTAGAGAATACAGCCGTAAAATACTAAATTCAAAAAGATCAGTTTTCCAAAACTAAAGTGTAAAGAATTAGCATTGAACAAAATACCCATCATAATAAACCACTTGTGTTGATGAACTATGAACCCCAAAAACTTGAATATAGGCAATAAAGGCTGACACCTTTGAACATTGAATTACGATTGTAGAACGAGATGAATTGTTGCTTGTGCCCAAGATGTTGTCTCTTTGACTTGGTTATCGTCAGAAGCCATGCATTCACCAGGAAACTCATTGTAGAAAGTTGAATTCCTGAGTACTGGTGCAATGTTATTACGAAGAGTGTCTGCAAGGTCACCAAGTACACCAACAATAGATTTTGTAACACTATCGTCCCTACAAACAAAGAAAGCATATGATGATAAATGTCAGTGTAGCTAAACCATATTGTATTTTAATATTTTGACAACTGCACATGTAAGTATCTTAACATTTTAGTTTGCAGTTGGATTTGAAAGGCTCCAAGTTAGTAAAGACAAAATTTAAAATAAAATAAAAATTTCAAAAAACAGAAAAATAAAAACAATCATGCCCCTAACCTTTCTTTATCCTGGAAGACAACCACTATGAACTGCAATATATGTACCACATATGGCATCATTAGCTCAGGATTTGCATTCTTGAATCCTTGTAGAATTCCTGAATATGCCTAAAAAATCCCATTTCTCAACTGATTATTGGATTCGACCATTTCATCATCTGTGTTGCTTGTTTGGGAAACAATCTTTACTGCAGATTGAAGCACTAGCATAACATAAGCCAGATACTTCTCAAAATTCCTATCAATAGCAACAGAAATATCCCCAAAGCATGAAAAGATTGGGGGCTTCACTGAACAGTGCAGCTGACTACTTGACAAATCTTTTAGAAGATGAGTCATAATACCATGACAAAAAAACGAAGCTTCCAAAGCATGACAAATGTCACCCAGCACACCCAGTGTTACTACACAAACTTGATATTCTTCAAAATTCTGGAGACCCATTTCAACGAACTTATAAAACTCTAGCATATACTTGGCAAACTCAGGATGAGTAACATAAGCAACAGCACCTTTCTAGATGAGAAATCACCCTAACAACAACCTTTTGAGACTGTAAAAATATGAAAAGTTTACACTCACATCAGTCGAAGTTTACATAATATTTGCATGCTTTTTAGGTTTGGCTATGTATACATAAAGCTTCGACAAAGAACATGGGATAAAAGTCCAACGGTTGCTACGGTTGTAGCCTATTTTTTTATTAATTTTGTGGTATATTAATTTCACACTATTTAAATTTGTATAAAACGTAAACTGAAACGCACAAAAAATACAAGACCGTCATCAAATTTGCCTTTGACACACAATTCACATTAGCTCCACAGCACAAATTCTAATAGAAACAATAAAAACAAATTTCCAGAAAAAAGCATTCCATCGATATACATTAGTCAGTCTAAATACTTACCTCTTGAAACGAAGAACTCCAAAAGTACAACTCATAAGTTCTTAACATAGGCTCTTTGGTATATTCAAAACTGTTATAATGAGTTACACTGACAAGCAAACTAAAACGATAAACTATTAATATTCAGTAACATGTAATAAAACAAATATATATATCATATAACAAAAATAGAGATATAGTTTAAGATACCAATCTGGGTGTGAAACTATTTTTGAAAATATACTCAGAAGTGTTACTTTTAGAAAAGACTGTTTGTGCCTCGGCGAGGTCAGTCTTCTGCAGGAAGCAGCTAACCCTACAAGAGGGTGTGTACAAACCAGAGAGAGAGAAATGACTGGAGTTAATTAGGTCAATGACAGTCAAGCACAGTTCATAACTCAACATAAATAAAGTCACAAAAATTATAAACTTCAACCAAGTCTTAGCATAAAATAAGTGATTATCAGCACACCATAACTGATCATAGGTGATCAAAGTCAAGTACTCTATAAGACCAAAAATTCAAGAACGCGGTATAAAAAAATGAAAGAGAGTAAATGTTTGCATTAACCACAAGTCAAAGACAAGGTACCAAAAGTCTAATAATAACTGAATCAAGATGGAGAAAGTACAACAAGTATTTAATAATTCAATCAGTAACAAGTAATAAAATAAACATATTGATCATATAACAATAAGAGAGGTATATTTGAATATCTCCACGTCAACATTAAGCCAAAAGTACGACAACATAGATGTCAATGATAATTTGTTCCATCCAAACCTACCAAGTGCACTTTTAGGTCAGCAGTATTCTTTTCTCTGAATTGTAGCTATGGTTCGGAGTCAAGAATACTGCTGACCTAAAAGTATACTTGATAGGTTTGGATGTAAACCATTTTCAATGTTGATGCCACTACCCTCCTTATTGTCTTACAAAAAGGCATGAAAATGAGCAAAAAGACTTAAAATTATGGACTTCACCTTCAAAGAGTTCGTTACAATCACATTGATACGACGTCCCACAACCATTTCTCTTAACACCCACGAGGAGTGTTGCCAGTGGCCAAATGTGGGAAAATGTGGCCAAACAACTGTAGTATTGTATAAGAGCAAAAGTTCAATAAGGTGGTTTTAAAAAAGTTACTCAAGGAGGGTAAATGACCCCATTAAACACAAATGAAAGATAAGGTACCACAAGACCAATCATATCTCAATCAAGTTGGGAAAGGTACAACCAGTCATATCTCTCTCAAATGTACAGCTGTCCAATATAGCTTAAAAGTTCATCATCATAGTATAAGGAAGGATGGTGGGATGCCAAATAAAAATATCCCTCATTTCTCTCTATTGATCAAATAACAATAACAGAGGTGCCATTGAAGATCTACATGTCAACATTAAACCAAAAATCAGATCTGAACTGTGGGTACAAATATAGTGCCTACAAATATAGTGCCTTGTACTATAGAAAATAAAATCCACCTGTGTTACCTTTCAATTTAGCAATATCATCTACAGAAGCAAAATTTCAAACTTGCAATGTTTTTTTTTTTATTATCACCTACCTAGTCTACCTAGTCTAGCTG
This sequence comes from Larix kaempferi, assembly GCA_027924585.1. Classification (NCBI taxonomy): domain Eukaryota; kingdom Viridiplantae; phylum Streptophyta; class Pinopsida; order Pinales; family Pinaceae; genus Larix; species Larix kaempferi. The sequence goes on along the minus strand of BSBM01000535.1, from coordinate 2,187,600 downwards.
GTACTCGAGTGCAATTCTTTTTTTGCTATATGGTTTTGCATACTTGCAATGTTTTTTTTATTAAACTAAATTTTATAAAAATTATTTATTTCAAAGCTCATTGGCTCTGAAATGGTGACGTAAGTCTTGGAATCGGCATCCCAAGAGCCGGCGATGCGATGCCCTCAGCGTCTGCTCGTTTGTTTAATGCATGACAGGATGTTGAAGCCACGTTGTAGAGGGCGTTGAAGCCACGTTGAGTGGTGACGTAAGTCTTGAAATGGGGGCGGTGCGGGTCTGGCCAAAATGGAGGCATTGCGGGTCTGGTCATTTGTTTAATGCATCGCAGGTTGACATGACAAGGAGCAGGAGGTTGAAGCCACGTTGAAGGAAACTTTCGAGCCATAAAGTCTTGAGTGGTTATGAAAGACACTTGCTAGCTCATAGCGTATTTTAGTTTGTGAGTATTGAAATGAATTGATAAGGTTTGGCTTGTGCTCGGGTGACGGTGCTCCCATGCTTTCATTTTGGTTGGGCAAAGGAGAAGTCCAAGGTCGGGGATAGCGTATTCGTCTGTGTTTGTTGCTTTGGTTCAAGTAGATTCAGGCTTTGTTATCTGTTGTAAATAACAAGATAAACTTAATCTCAATTCCATATATTAGGATAAGCCTCTGGTTTCACTATTCATTAAGATTATATGCATATTTAAAGTTATGGAATTTTAGTTTGGTATTCTGTATGAAAAGGCTTTGTCCCTGTGCATACATAGTGTTTTTTTCGTATGGCTATTTATGTAATAACTTTGTTGTGGATAAATTTTGTGCTAAGGTCTCGGGGCCGAAGAAAAGGATTACATCAATTACCTATTATGTTTATATTCAAACACATAGATCTCTATCAATATAGTTATAGAGAAATTTACGAAGAACGATTTCTCGGTTTTGATTTTCAGTGCTTTCGTTCGGATTTGGGTTTGGGGTTTTGATTACAACTTGCTGTGACATGTTTTCGTGCGGGTCAGGGGTTGGTTCATGTCTCGGCAATTTCTTTGGAGGGTTATGTAGTTCGAGTGTACTTGTGGTGCCTCGAATATAATGGAGAGTTATACACTGTGCCTTTAAGCTTGTTTATGACGGCACATTGGGTGGCTTGCTTAGCATTAAGCTAAAGTATATTAAATTTTTTTGCAGGCACTCAATGATTACATGAGTTATGGATTTGAACCTGGATATCTTAAGCATGATCTCGCTTAACCATAAGTTATGCCTCCATCGTGGAGTTAATATAACCATGTCTCCACATGTGTGGAAAGAGAGGGAGCTCAAGGAAGATGATGTGTCAAATCAACAATACTCCTTGAGATCACGATCCTACATAAAAATATGCAGCAACATGGCCCTTAAAACCAAAATTGGACGTCCGGCAACTTGCTCATAAGATGTCAAAGAAATCAGAAAATTGATAGTAGCACTACTATTGTGATATTTGCGTTATAATCTTATCTCAAGTGCATATAATAGGTTATATAATGTATAAAGCAGGTATGCTTGTAGGAGTTTTTGACTTGATCCTCGATTTGGGATAAGCAGGAACAAATGAATCTACTAACAAATGTCCCATAATATGGGAATGTAAGTGATGGTTGAAATACATTGTATTTTTTGTTTAAATGTCCCATAATATGGGAATGTAAGTGATGGTTGAAATACATTGTATTTTTTGTTTATATAGCAGACTACACAAGCATAAGGTGACAAATCATTAATAACAAGTCAAAGACATGAGAATCATTTACAAATAAATAAATAACTAAAAACATGTAAACAAAACATAGACGTATACATACAGACAATGAGCATATGTACACAAGTTCGTAGACAAATAAACCTTGAATCTACGTGAACCAAGGCAAGAAAGGCAGAGGAATAGGCGAGCCGTGACCTTGGACTTCTCCTTCTACTACTGCTGCTGCTGCTCCTTTCTCTGTGTCTATGTGTTTTGTTTTGTGTTCTTCGCCCAACTGAGATCAAACCATGCGAGCACCAATACCCTGCCACAAGCCAAACCTTATGAATTCGTTTGAAAATTCACAAGATAAAATAGGCTATGAAACCATAAAACTGACTGACCAGGTGGCGCAGCAGCTGTCTTTCGTAGCTGCTCAAGATTTTATGACTTGAATGTTGGCTTCAACGTGTCTATTCAAAATGGCTTCAACGCCATGTTCACTGTCATGTCAATTGCTACAAGCTTTATGATGCATTAAACAAATGAGCAGACTCTGACAGCATCACACCAATGACTCTTGGGATGCCTAGTTTAATAAAAAACAGATTATAACTATGTAAAAACATATGGATAAAAAAAAATTAAACTCGAGTGCGAGCTAAATTAACTAGATTAATTAAAAGGGTATGAGCGATCCATATATTTCCTGCCACGCAGGATATAATAATAACAATAATAGCATGAGTATGATTGTAACTAGGCAATGTTACACTAATTAAAACCTCATTGTTAGAGACAACCTGAGAAATGCTCTAGCATTGCTCGCAACCACATCTGGAATTTGACAGGCTAAAGAACGTTTTTCCAGTCCTTAAACCTATTTGACAGTAAAAAAAAATGCTGGCAGGTCAACAGCTACGTCCATTAACAATTTCAAACCGTTGATTCGACGTTTACAGGGTTAAGGCCCATGCCATAAATTTTAATAAATGGCGATCACCGTTTGACAAAATAATCCAAGCAAGCAGACTTGCAGTGACCGATTCCATGCACCAACACGATAGCAGCTACAAAGCTAAATGCACAACAATAATTGACATGCCCCTGAATTTGGCAGCTGCACTGACATGCAAATGTGTAGCAACAACATAGAAGGGAACAACAGCAAGCACAAAAAACGCTAGCATATAGACAAACATAGAGCAGCACGATGGGCTGTTTTTCCTTTCACTTAGACAGGGCTTGTTAAAAAAAAAAAAACTAAATCAGATACTGCTATGAAATTAACACACACACATTGTTCTATTTCAGCCACAAGATAATGATAATAACATACACAAAATGCATAATGCATAGAATCAGCAGGCACACAAAAGTAAAAAATGCTACTAATAGTAATCTTATACATGAATCAAGAAAAATCCTAGACTTGTGAAAGAAGCATTTTGGTACATATCAATGGTTGCCTGACGCAACGAAGATGCCTCTTCTTCCTTGCCAACAGCTATGCCGCCAGGGTTTTAGGCTATTTTTTATTTTTTATCCACAACAGAGTTATTACATAAATAGCCATACGAAGAAAACCTATGTATGCACAGGGACAAAGCCTTTTCAGACAGAACACGAAACTAAAAACATGCAAACAAAGCATAGACGTATACGCACAGAGAATGAGCATATATACACAGGTTTGTAAACAATGAGCATAGACGTAAGCCTTTTCTTCGGCCCCGAGACCATAGCACAGAATTTATCCACAACAAAGTTACTACATAAATAGCCATACGAAAAAAGAACTACCTATGCACAGGGACAGAGCCTTTTCAGATAGAATACGAAAGTAAAAACATATAAACAAAGCATAGACGTATACACATAGACAATGAGCATATATGCACAGGTTCATAGATAAATAAACCCTGAATCTACCTGAACTAAGGCAACAAACGCAGACGAATAGGCGATCTGCGACGTTGGACTTCTCCTTCTGCTACTGCTGCTCGTCTCTCTGTGCAGCAACAGGTAACAAACCCTGAATCTACCTGAACCAAGGCAACAAACGCAGACCAATACGCGATCCGCTACCTTGGACTTCTCCTTTGCCCAACCAAGATGAAACCATGGGAGCACCGTCATAGCACAAGCCAAACCTTATCAATTCGTTTCAACACTCACAAACTAAAATACGCTATGAGCTAGCAGGTGTCTTTCATAACCGCTCAAGACGTTATGGCTCGAATGTTGCCTTCAACGTGGCTTCAACCTGCTGCTCCCTGTCATGTCAACCTGCTATGCATTAAACAAATGACCAGACGTGCAACGCCCCCATTTCAAGACTCACGTCACCACTCAACGTGGCTTCAACGCCCTCTACAACGTGGCTTCAACATCCTGTAATGCATTAAACAAATGAGCAGACGCTGACAGAATCGAACCGCCGGCTCTTGGTGTGCCGATTCCAACACCTACGTCACCATTTCACAGCGAATGAGCTTTGAAATAAATAATTTTTATAAAATTTAGTTTAATAAAAAAAACATTGCAACTATGTAAAACCATATAGCTAAAAAAAAATTGAACTCGAGCAGGAGCTAGACTAGGTAGACTAGGTAGGTGATAATAGGGTACAACGTGGCTTCAACATCCTGTGATGCATTAAACAAACGAGCAGATGCTGACGGCATCGCACCGCCGGCTCTTGGGATGTCGATTCCAAGACTTACGTAACCATTTCAGAGCCAATGAGCTTTGAAATAAATAATTTTTATAAAATTTAGTTTAATAAGAAAAACATTGCAACTATGTAAAACCATATAGCAAAAGAAGAAATTGCACTCGAGTACGGAGGACATAATAATTTTATTAACTAAATATTATTATCTTAAAAATATCTTAATTTAAAAAAAGACACATTGTTATGAAATTTAAACATTACATTAAACTAAATTAAATATTCAATGCAACATACTTTATCTCATCCTAAGAATCCCATACTTCGATTAAGTTGCAGCTAAAGTCTATAACATAAACCCATACGAAAAAAAAAACTATGTATGCACAGGGACAAAGCCTTTTCAGACAGAATACAAAACTAAAAGAATGTAAACAAAGCATAGACGTATACATAGAGACAATGAGCATATATGCAGAGGTTCGTAGATAAATAAACCCTGGATCTACCTGAACTAAGGCAACAAACGCAGACGAATAGACGGTCCGCGATGTTGGACTTCTCCTTCTGCTGCTGCCGCTCTCTCTGTGCACGAACGGCTAACAAACCCTGAATCTACCTGAACCAAGCCAACAAACGCAGACGAAAACGCGATCCCCGACCATGGACTTCTCCTTCGCCCAACCAAGATGAAACTATGGGAGGACCGTTAGCCTGGCACAAGCCAAACCTTATCAATTCGTTTCAATACTCACAAACTAAAATACGGTATGAGCTAGCAGGTGTCTTTCAAGACTTTATGCCTCAAATGTTGGCTTCAACGTGGCTTCAACTTGCTGCTCCCTATCATGTCAACCTGCCATGCATTAAACAAATGACCAGACCCGCACCGCCCCCATTTCAAGACTTACGTGACCACTCAACGTGGCTTCAACGCCCTCTACAACGTGGCTTCAACATCCTGTCATCCATTAAACAAACGAGCAGACGCTGATGGCATACAGTCCAACTACATAACCCTCCAAAGAAATTGCCGACACATGAATCAACGCCTGACCCGCATGAAAACACGCCACAGCAAGCTGAAATCAAAACCCCAAAACCCAAATCCGAACGAAAGCACTCAAAATCAAAACCGAGAAATCGTTCTTCGTAAATTTCTCCTAAAAACGGTCCATGGAAGCTACAAAACCGGCAGCATTCCTTTATGCTGACAACCTTCTCGCTCTTAAGTAAACCGCGCACTGAACTCAAAGCTTTGCAACTCCATTTCTGCTATTCTCTTCGGCCCCGAGACCTTAGCAAAGAATTTATCCACAACAAAGTTATTAAATAAATAGCCTTTCGAAAAAACAAACTATGTATGCACAGGAACAAAGCATTTTCACACAGAATACGAAACTAAAAACCTGTAAACAAAGCATAGACGCATACACACAGAAAATGAGCATATATACACAGGTTCGTAGAGAATGAGCATAGACGTAAGCCTTTTCTTCGGCCCCGAGACCTTAGCAAACAATTTATCCACAACAAAGTTATCACATAAATAGCCATACGAAGAAAACCTATATGTGCACAGGGACAAAACCTTTTCATTAGACTAACTTTGAACTCCTGTACAGTATATATTTGAAACACGAGCTTAACGAATAAGGAATCAGTTAACTATTACAACTTCAATTAATGACGTGAGACTTAGACATCCGGATCAACAACTATTTTTGGAAAAATACAGAGTTGTGATTCGCTATTCTGGGCATATCGCATACAAAAAGAGTGGAGCTAGACCCATCAGAGCTTTAAATAACTTCTATAAATAAAATATGTATGAAAGAGGTTTTCACTTCAAACTTACTCCCGTGCTAAATAAAAATTTATTTAAAAACTGAACAAGGCCATTCTCTGGAGGTTCTGGGTCAGAATGCCCTGGAAGTGGATTATATATCGTTTGTGTTAAAACCATTTTAATAAGATAGTAATGTGAAATGACTTCAGGCTTACAAGCCTTTAGACGCAGTATTGGGCTCAGCCTCAATAGTTTACCCTAAATAAGAATTGAAGGGTGTTCCTTTCCTTGTTTTGAAGTGAAACAAAATACAGTATGAGACTACTACTAAACATTTGTATGTCTTCTTGGCACAAGTGCCAGGATGACGGTAATCGTAAAATACCGGTGGCTGGCTCGACCTTTCCTCGCAAACCTCAACCGAGAGTTTCTAATCTCCTGGGTTCTTTTACCAGCATTAAAGGAAGCTCGTAGTCGGTTTATTGCTTACCGGTTTGGAGACCGTCGCCTATGGTGGTGATGAAGACCTCGAAACGCCCTTTCAACATCGTTAAAAACTTGAGTTAAGCCAGGGTTACATGATATAATGTTAATAAAATTATTTTTATAGTGGAGAACGAAACACCAGGCTTACCAGATTTGAGTCTCGAAACGCCGGCTTCTGGAGGTAAGACTTGCACCATTGCCAGTGGTCCAAGCCGCGAAAGAAGAGAACTACAAATTCATGAAACCCTTATGCTGCGGTGGTTGCGTGAAACCACAGAGCCGAGGCTCTCTGTCTCATAAGTTGTTTTCGTATTTGACCCAAGCCTTTATGTTTCACCTGCCCGAAAACTTGCGGTTCGAAGAGTACGAGTTCACATGGGTTGAGTAATTGCTCATACGCAGGAAAGACCTTTCGCAGAGGTAGAGGTCAAGAACAGTACAGATTCTGAGCTAGCAGATGTTTTTCATACCCGCTATGCCTCGAATGTTGGCTTCAACGTGGCTTCAACTTGCTGCTCCCTATCATGTCAACCTGCCATGCATTAAACAAATGCCCAGACCCGCACCGCCGCCATTTCAAGACTTACGTCACCACTCAACGTGGCTTCAACGCCCTCTACAACGTGGTTTCAACATCCTTCCATGCATTAAACAAACGAGCAGACGCTGACGGCATCGCACCGCCGGCTCTTGGGTTCCCGATTCCAAGACTTACATCACCATTTCAGAGCCAATGAGCATTGAAATAAATAATTTTTATAAAATTTATTTTAATAAAAAAAACATTGCAACTATGTAAAACCATATAGCAAAAAAAAAATTGCACTCGAGTACCAGCTAGACTAGGTAGCCTAGGTAGGTGATAATAGGGTCCGGGCGATCCATCTATATCCTGCTACGCAGGACATAATAAACTTAGCTGAGTGGTTGCAAGGTTCTTCTTCCCCAAAATCAAATGGACAAACCCCCAACCACCCAACATTAGATGAGTAAGGACACATCAACTGTCTATCCTTTTTTGTCATCCCCTAGCTAGGTATCCTTTTTATACAATTATGGTATTCTTTAGATCTTTGTTTTTGCTTCTAGTTTTTGTTTATATGAACATCTATTCCCTAGAAATTTAAAAATACAATTTCTTTCTTGGAATGCAAATTAACTAACCTTAAAATTCCTCATATTTTTGTTTCTACCACTTTGTTTCATTCACATCAACTTCTCTTCTTTACAAATTTAAATCTGTTAACCATTTATGAACGACTCCTCACATTTAAATATGTTAACCATTTATGAACGATACTTAAATCTTATTTAGAGTTATTAGTCCTTGCCATGGCAGGAAATAGAATACAGTGATCAGTGAGTCATAAACAAGTTTGACTTTTATATTAATACCAAAATAAATTATTGTGATTTTCAAAGTTTTGTAATATTTATATATTAAACTTAATTTTTTGAAAATATAAATTATTTTGTAGAATTTTTAAAATTTGTTATTTCTATTTTATGATTGGCTAAAATCTATGAAGTGACAAATTTCCCTTGCTAGGATGTGAAATTGTTTAAAAAAATATTAATTTAAACAATTACCAAGTTGAGAAGAGGTGTTTTAGATAGGAAAGGAAATGATGACTCTACGTGTAAAGGGACTATCTCCTGAAATGATCATTTTGATGAAGGTGTGTAAATTTTACCATGGTTGATTTTAACGAACCATGTTTGAATTTGGTTAACCATGGTTGACTTTAGTTTCACCATAGTTTGTAATACCCCATTTTGACCCTTAGGATATATTAGTTTTCAATGTAAATATTGTATACATGTGATATATGTATACCTAGCGTGGAGCTCAAGGCCAAGGCCCCGCTAGTGTATGTGCGTATTTTATTTAAAATGGCAAAGCATTGGACATTATGTTACCCATGTGCTATTTAGCCATGGAACATTGTAAAAATGATGTAAGTAAACATCAAGCAATAAAATACCAAAACTGGCTATGAAAGCAATGAAAGAGAAGGGGCCATGTGTATCCACTAGGGAGTGGTGAGGGGGCTGTGGGATTGAACCATATGTTGCCAAATGTCATTGGGAGAACCCATTTTGACTTTCCTTGATGACATTTATTTCTATTGTAAGGAAGTAGTTGAAGATTTCAGACCATGGCTTCAATGGAGCATGGGCAGCCCATAAATTCATATATGCAGGTATGGGCTCTATTTTCTTGCACCACAAGTCACTCTACCTCATGGGGATTGCTTCTTCCTCATCCCCATTCCATTGTGGAAGTACCCAACATCATTTTCCATCCAAAAATGAATTGTCAGCAGTGAGAAAAACCAGAAATCGCAACTGTGCAAAAACCCACGTTTTGAAGAGCCAAAAATGCCCAGATTTGGTATTTGACAGTGAAATCCAATGGGGGATCCATAAATATGAACCTTGGGGCGAATTTGGGAGCATTAGCTACCCCGAATTCCATGGGAAAACCCAGTTTTTGCAGCCCAGAAAATCAGTGACGGATTTGAGTTATTCGTTGACAGAATGGTGAGAAATCCAAGTGTGGATGTTGGAACAGAGGTTGGGTTTGCTTGATAAACCCAATGAAAGCTGAAATCTCAGGAAGCTAGCAGCTGGACCTTCCTATTCCCATCTTGAAGAGCACTGGAGGGAAGAGTTGCCTGAGGGACTGTGTAGCAGAGAAAGGGACCTTCCTTGTGTTGGATGTGGTAGATAATGTGGGTGCCTAACTGTTGAGTTCATTTGAGATGCCTGTAGCTCTGCTGTTGAGCTCACTGGCTAAACATTACCCTCCTCTATCTTCTTGTATGCTTGATAAACTCAACTGGGTGTTGGCTTAGCATGACCATTTGAGTGAACCCATGGTTGTGAGTGAGCCCATTTTGTTCCTCCTTAGTGGATACACAACCCAGCTCGGGGGTGATCTCTCAGCTGAAAGAATAGAGGCTGGACAGAGATGTATGGTTGGGTGGAACGTTGCTCTCACATAGCCAGTTGTTTGGACAACTTCATCTTCAAGATAAGTGTTCTTTGTATTATAAATTATTTGCATTTTGTGTTCTGCAATATGTTAAATTGTCCATGTTTAATGAAATGAATTGATTATCTTAATTTGGAATCTATGCATGGCATTGGAACAAGATTAAGTCTATATATGTTGAATCATCCTCTGTTGTGATATGTATATATATATGTTAGGCATTACTGTTTGTGTGCTTGCTAGTATGTTTATTCCGTTATGTTTATTTGAAGTATGAGTCTGCACACAAGAAGTTTTAATTATCCATGCATTTCTTAGTAATTAATGAGGCTGAGTTTGTCAATAAGCCTGGCAGTTTGGTTAACGTTTCCTTCCTTGCATCAGATTGATGGAAGGGGACGTTACAGAGTGGTATCAGAGCTTAAGGTTCAACACTACGGCTGTTGGGCCCTTCACATAAATATAAATCATTGTGTGTACATGTATTTTGTATTTGGAATTAAAATGCCTTAAAGAAACCTAAAGATCGCATGGCTTCTATTTGTTAGAATGGGAAATCATTTCCATGACTGTTTTGGGGATTTTTGCAACGCTGCTTGTATTGATTCCATTTTATGAAATTGAGGAAGGAGAGAGAAAATTTCTTTTCAGGTTGAATGCTTGCTTTAATTTGTCCCCAATGCTGTAGCATTCAGTTTTGTATTTGTCTGTTTGCCTCCATGGAGGAGAGAAATGAGGCGCAACCTCTACCATCTTATATTGTTTTGTTGTTTTGTTGTTTCATGCTTAACATGAAGAGGTGCAATTTTTTTCTTGAAATACTGTTTTTGTTGCAAATATGATTTTGTGTGTTGTGCATAGGGCATGTTGTTGTGTATTGGTTGTTGTTGTTGTTAATTGCTGTGCATATGAGATAATGCATCATGTGCTTGAGACATTGATTAATTATGAATCCTTGTCCCTTGAATGTCCATGATGCTTTGAATGCATGAACTTGAATGTTCAGCATGGATGGAAATGAGTTCTGTGTGTTAATTTCATAATTGAAAGCCTGAACAGTTGGTTGTTACAGCCCCATATCTTAGTGATGATTGTTAATTACAATGAACCAACATTTATGTGGTCGATTGATGGTTTTCGGAAGTGAGGAAAGCTTACAAATTATGCCCTTATGCCCATGAGTTTTCCTTGCCCATGCTTGTTGGATGCTTGCAGATTAATTGTGAATCCATTGGTTAGATTGTTGAATGTGAAATGAAAAGAAAATCCCTTATTAGAGATGCAAGTTCTTGCCATTCTCTTACTGTTTTTATGCAAGTTTGATCTGTAGTAACTCACCTCTGTAAAGAATGAAGGGCACATTCCAGAAAATTTATGTCTGTCTGTGAAAATTTGCAATTTTTCTAAGTATTTATGAGTTCTGGAAAAGGCTCTGTCGGTGATTTTAGCATTAATTTAATTTTTGCGTTGCGCTGGCGGCAGAGTTAGTGTTAATTTCTGCGCTGCGCTGGCGGCAGAGTTAGCGCTAATTTAATTTCTGCGTTGCGCTGGCGGCAGAATTAGTGTTAATTTCTGCGCTGTGCTGGCGACAGAGTTAGCGCTAATTTAATTTATGCACTGCGCTGGCGACAGAGTTAGCGCTAATTTAATTTCTGCACTTCCCTGGCGGCAGAGTTAGTGTTAATTTATGTGTTGCGTTGGCGGCAGAGTTAGCACTAATTTAGTTTCTGCGCTGCGCTGGTGGCAGAGTTAGTGCTAATTTAATTTCTGTGCTACGCTGGCGGCAGAGTTAGTGCTAATTTAATTTCTGCACTGCGCTGGCGACAGTGTTAAAAAAATAAAAATTCTAAGCATCTTTTCAAAATTTTGCGCTAGGCGCGGTGCGCGGCGGCGAAGTTAAAGATAAAACCTGCGATGCACGCGACGACGAATTCAAAGTTAAAAAAACTGGCGAAACGGGCACAGAAGTTAAGGATAAAGCCTGCGCCACGACGGGGAAATTAAGGTCAAAATCCGGCGATGGTCGCAGAAGTTGAGCCACGACCAACAATGGGAGTTAGCCTTTTTTGGCCAAATTTTGAGATTTTGGAAGAAGAAAAAAAAGTGAAAAGCGAGAAGTAGTAAAACCCAGAAATTCATAGAAGATGAATGGTACATCATAACAGAGATCTGCAAGTTTCTGAACGTTCCTTGCTATATAGGATAACTTCGCCCAGTAGAAAAGTTTTCGTGATTCTTCATAGATTGTTTTCCACAAGTGGCTGAAGTTGGCTTTCCGGACCAAAATACCACTATGTAAATGTGCAAAATTGGGGTGAAAGTTGTCATTTTTGAAGTAATGTAGTTTCCACACCCGATGTCGGAACAGAGCAAGGAGACAGGCATTGGAAAGCTTGTCCAGCAGGGAATAATGGCACATAATCAGAATTCGAGTGGAGCTATCTTGCATCATAGATAATTGGAGCAGAAAAGTGCCAGTGGATGTTTGGCAAATTGTTGTCAATATGGGCAGATTCTAGAATTGCATGTTTGCAAGTAGCATGCCATGAAATCGAACTAGCTATGATGTGGAAAGATGAAGTTCATGCAAAGATGAGGGATTGGAAAGGAAGAATTCCTTAACCCCTGTTTTGATATCGTATTTGTAATTATGAAATTGTCATGCATATAAACTGTGGCATAGAAATGTGAAAATGTAAGAAATCACATAGATGCATATGCACTAGATGGCATATTAACAAACATTGCATAGTGCATGTGGAAATGTTGTGCATAAATAAGATATTACATATTGGTAAAATAGTGAGATTTCACATATGCAATAAACCACTAATGATAAATATTGTGGTTGATAATCACCGTTGGTGATTGGTTTTGGTTGTAGGACCAAAGACAACAGAAACATGGCTAAAGATGATGATGTTGTTGCATAAAGCGAACAACCTTATGAAGAAATGATCGTGCAACAAATCTGTGATCATGAGGTTGGCAAAAGGGCTGTGTAGCCTTGGTAAGAGGCCAACCGATCAGGTAACATCAAGTGATGTTGATGACAACCATGCAGGTAATGGTTATTGATGCACAATTGCATGAATGTTGAAAGAGGATTTGGTAAGATCCCTTCGACTATGTCTGAACTATGTTGATTTGGTTTGCATGTGGTATTGAGTGCCCGAATGGGAATGTTAACCTACCGAGTATGGTGAGGTGTGGGTAAGTGAAGGCAATGATCCTTACACCCTATAATTGCTTAGAAATCTCAATCCATTCATATGAAATTATATCGTGCCATTTGAGTATGTCAATTGTGGGTTTGACAACCAGAGCAAGTGAGGACGGGTGGTCCTGATTCCGGCAATGCATGTTATACGAGATAGTCATGATTAAGTCATAATATGTTTGAATGTAGAACATTCATGAACCAATGCAAGGTGGCATTGAGTGAATGCATATGAAAAACTTGAGTAAATGTTGTGAGTATGCTTGCATGTGGTTAGTTACACTTGAGGAGCTGTATTGTGTACATGCATGATTGTGATATATGTATATGTTTCACTATAATTGAACAATAGATGAAATGATGAATTAATGATAATTCTGGGATCATTTCATGAGCTGTTATGAATGCAAGGGAAGAATTGCATGAAAGCAGTCATGATTGACAGGCTTCCAAAGTGCTCTGTTGAAAGGACAGAGTTGCATAAATAATGTGACTGTACCTTGCAATTTTAGTGTGATAATGATTTACGTGAAATAAATGAGTTGGTGATATTGATATGTTAACATCTAGAAGTGTTTGAATTATGGAATGTTATAATTCTGGAAATGCTTCAGTGACTGTTGCAGCAATGAAATATTATATGCAATGAGACTTACAAGTGTTTGTCTTATTGAAGTTTCAAATTTCTGGTGGATTGTTCTAGGCATGGCAATGTGGGTAAGTCCATGATGAAGGCTGGAATCTACCATGTGCAAAAGCCAAAGGTTATGAGAAGATTCTCATGGGTGTAAAATTTAACTTATGCATGAAACAAATCTAAAAATATTCTCACTTAAGTTTATGAGAATAATATCATGGCTGCAAATCTAACTTCTGTAAGGAGCAGATTTGAAAATTTGATTCAGAGCTTATGAGAAGGAATCTCATGGTTGAGAAATCTAAGCTCTGTTAGAAAGAAGAATTGTAAATCTCAGATTTGTAAATTTTCAAATTTGAAAGTTTGCTTATAATTGCTAATGACTGTTTGGCTTATGTAAAATTGTGTCAGGAGGACATGTTGTAAGTGAATGTTCATGTATAGCAGCAAACATAAATCCATAATGGACAGAATGGTGCCACTTACAAGAGCCAAGCAATATGAGGATAGCCTCATGGCTAAGAAAATCAATTTCTGTAGTAGACAGAGTTGCTAATTCATATTGAATTTAATTATTGATGCCATTGATTGGTTATAGAACAATCAGAATTGAATTGTAATGTTAAATGATGTTGATTGTTTGGCTATTTAATAAGTGTGCCAGGAAGACACATTGCAGTAAGACCAAGAGAGAGGGCCTGCAGAAGCCAAACTTCATGGGAAGAGATTCCATGATTTGGAAATGGGTTTTGAGTGAAACGCCATTAGACATTATTAATGTCTCATCTGCACTACATGATTGGTAAACAATATGAGTGAGATGATAAAGATTATGTCAGTAAGACATATGAGAGTTATGTAACATCAAAAGGAAATGGGATGGAAAACCGAGGGACTGTCAACTCAGAGAAGGAGCCCCCATTCCTCATTAATCAAGAAAGACTACATCTGCAAATAGATAAGTGTTTTGTAAACCTTGACTGATATATATGTGTGTGTGTGTGTGTGTGTGTGCAAGTCTAATTGTTAGAATTACTATGTAGAGCATATTCCATTTGTTTATACTATTTAGACTGTTTGAAGTATGATTAGGACCTGCATAGTTCACATCAGTAAGGAGTGCACGCCTTTCTGGTGCTGAGTTATGTTAGGGATGCCAATGTTGATTACGCCCTAAGGGAATGGACACATTCCTGGTGTTTCAATGATGGATACTGAATGTTATGAAATATGTTTACAGTTTTGGAGTAGCAATACTGATGAGCTTGCTTGTCCATTTTGTGTTGACAACTTATACATATGAAATTTGGTGCTTCACATTAAAGGGAAAAGTGAATAAAAGGGTACTCAAGAGGACTATATGAGCAGTGGTAACCTTTGTGTAGTGTGAGTGGGTATCATGGGACCATGATAGCCTACAGTTAAGAAAGTCACCTAAAGAGTTTCTAAAGGGAACCGTTGGTTTACACAAGAGAAGGAGTGCCACCCTTGTGTGGGTGAAGAATTGTTATGCGCATTGAGAGATTATGATACATGTGAAAGGCTGAGGCAAGCCTAAGGCAGAGTAGTAGAGCCTTGACCTATAATGGTCGGTGGCGCAGTTACCTTCCATTGGCCGATGACCCAAACGGATGTGCTGGCTCGGTAATGGAGAGGGCCAGCCAGGTATGGGACTGGTTGGGCACCACCAAATGCTTAGTAAATCCAGTCGGCGTGAAGGTGTATTGGTTGGGCATTAATTATTTGATGTTTTGGAACAGCCTGCGTGTTGGCCAAACATCCCAGTCTGCAGGAGGATCCTAAGGCTTATAAAGTAAAAGCAGGATTCTGTGGACCAGAGAGGAAATACACAATACAAATAAGTATTCAATTTCATTTATTTCTTGTTTGGAATAATGAAGATTACAAGCATAAGTCTTGTAACAGTTAAGCTTATGCACTATTGTTTCTTTGTTGCAAACCTTGGTCATACAGGAAGCAAAGACCCTGAAAGAACTATAAATTGCTTGGTAAATCCAGAGAGTGGCTGGTTGGGCAAGATTATTGATGTTGTGGAGCAGCTTGCGTGCTGGCCAAACATACAAGAATTATTGATGATTTGGAGCAGCCTGCGTGCTAGCCAAACATGCAAGATTATTGATGATTTGGAGCAGCCTGCATGCTAGCCAAACATATAAGATTGTTCATGATTTGGAGCAGCCTGCATGCTGGCCAAACATGCAAGATTATTGGTGATTTGGAGCAGCCTGCGTGCTGGCCAAACATGCAAGATTATTCATGTTGTGGAGCAGCCTGCGTGCTGGCCAAACATACAAGGTTATTTGATGTTGTGGAGCAGCCTGCGTGCTGGACAAACATACAAGACTATTTGATGTTGAGGGGCAGCCTGCGTGCTAGCCAAACACCCAAATCCATAGGTGATTCCAAGGCTTGTAAAGCAAAGAAGGACGCTATGGAATTAAGTGAAGACATCCAGTGCAGATAAGTATTTGGTTATCTTGTAATTTCTTGCTTATGAATATACATGTGTATATGATTTGGTTATGATTTCCTATGAAAATAAACTAAACATGTGAATTAATTCAATGTTTGAGTGTAGGTATTGCTGGAAGCAATGACTATGAAAGCATCTCAAGGATGCGTGTGGACATGTAACCATCCTAAAGAGCTCAACATGAGCAGTAATGAAAGATGGGGCTAGTGGAACCATGTGAGTCCTAGCAGCCAAGAGTTGTAGACAAACCATGTGGAGGGACTCCATGGTTGAGAGGTCTGAAATAGACCATAGACATTAAGTGTCATAGCCAAGAAGGGCAGGTCAAGCATTCACATTGAAGTGAAAGAGACTAGGAACATGAAAACCACCATGGTGGTGTGGGTTCCATAATGGAATAAGACTAAGAGAAGAAACTCTTACTACTCTCTCTTTCCTTTTTATTGATGCATCTATAAACACATAAAATTGTTAAATGCATGTATGGCTGAAAGTAGAGTGTGTTTATTTGCTTGAAATAAATTGTGAATGCTGAAATAGTTAATTTCCTAATGGATGAACATGAAAGAATTTATGTGTATGTTGGGCAAGCATGGAAAGTGTGAAAGTCTCATGAATAGAGCAAAGGCTCTTCATGTCAATTGGAGAAAAACAATTGACTGATTTTTAATGTTTAGGTTATGCTTGGCCTAACAAGATGTGTAATGATGAATTTCACAAGTGAAATTAAATCCATTGGTTGCAGTTATTATGAGCAAGTATTGTTTGTGAGCAAAGTGAGAACCAGCAGGAGAAGCTCGTGGAAGCCAAGGGACTTGGTCCTGAAAGTTCAAAGTAAAGGCTAGAATGCAGGGCAAATTTGCAAAAACTTTGAAAATTTTGGATGTGTAAATTGGATATGTATTCCTAAGTCTTGGAACACCGAGGACGGTGTTATTCTAAGGGGGAGGGGATTTTAATACCCCATTTTGACCCTAAGGATATATTAGTTTTCAATGTAAATATTGTATACATGTGATGTATGTATACCTAACGTGGAGCTCAAGGCCAAGGCCCCACTAGTGTATGTGCGTATTTTATTTAAAATAGCTAAGCATTGGACATTATGTTACCCATGTGCTATTTAGCCATGGAACATTGTAAAAATGATGTAAGTAAACATCAAGCAATAAAATACCAATAAAATACCAAGACTGGCTATGGAGGCAATGAATGAGAAGGGGCCATGTGTATCCACTAGGGAGTGGTGAGGGGGCTGTGGGATTGAACCATATGTTGCCAAATGTCATTGGGAGAACCCATTTTGACTTTTCTTGATGACATTTATTTCTATTGTAAGGAAGTAGTTGAAGATTTCAGACCATGGCTTCAATGGAGCATGGGCAGCCCAGAAATTCATATTTACAGGTATGGGCTCTGTTTTCTTGCACCACAAGTCCCTCTACCTCACGGGGATTGCTTCTTCTTCATCCCCATTCCATTGTGGAAGTACCCAACATCATTTTCCATCCAAAAACGAATTGCCAGCAGTGAGAAAACCAGAAATCGCAACTGTGCAAAAACCCACATTTTGAAGAGCCAAAAATGCCCAGATTTGGTATTTGACAGTGAAATCCAATGGGGGATCCATAGGTATGAACCTTGGGGCGAATTTGGGAGCATTAGCTACCCCGAATTCCATGGGAAAACCCAGTTTTTGCAGCCTAGAAAATCAGTGACGGATTTGAGTTATTCGTTGACAGAATGGTGAGAAATCCAAGTGTGGATGTTGGAAAAGAGGTTGGATTTGCTTGATAAACCCAGTGAAGGCTGAAATCTCAGGAAGCTAGCAGCTGGACCTTCCTATGCCCATCCTGAAGAGCACTGGAGGGAAGAGTTTCCTAAGGGACTGTGTAGCAGAGAAGGGGACCTTCCTTGTGTTGGATGTGGTAGGTAATGTGGGTGCCTGACTGTTGAGTTCATTTGAGATGCATGTAGCTCTGTTGTTGAGCTCACTGGATTAACATTACCCCCCTCTATCTTCTTGTATGCTTGATAAACCCAACTGGGTGTTGGCTTAGCATGACCATTTGAGTGAACCCATGGTTGTGAGTGAGCCCATCTAGTTCCTCCTTAGTGGATACACAGCCTAGCTCGGGGGTGATCTCTCAGCTGAAAGAATAGAGGCTGGACAGAGATCTATGGTTGAGTGGAACGTTGCTCTCACATAGCCAGTTGTTTGGACAACTTCATCTTCAAGATAAGTGTTCTCTGTATTATAAATTATTTGCATTTTGTGTTCTGCAATATGTTAAATTGTCCATGTTTAATGAAATGAATTGATTATCTTAATTTAGAATCGATGCATGGCATTGGAACGAGATTGAGTCTCTATATGCTGAATCATCCTCTGCTGTGATATATATATATATATATATATGTTAAGCATTACTATTTGTGTGCTTGCTAGTATGTTTATTCCGCTGTGTTTATTTGAAGTATGAGTCTGCACACAAGAAGTTTTAATTATCCATGCATTTCTTAGTAATGAATGAGGCTGAGTTTGTCAATAAGCCCGGTAGTTTGGTTAATGTTTCTTTCCTTGCACCGGATTGATGGAAGGGGACGTTACATAGTTAAACCATCGTTGATTTAAATTCAATCATGGTTGACTTTAATGAAGCATGTTTTAAAGAATATGTGTTGTACTAAATTGTCGAGATAAACATTTCCTTGTGATATAACCCTTCATGAATGACACAAAGTGACAAAACCATTCATGAATTTCATATTTAGGAGACATCATCACAATTCAACATAATCCTTGATGAATGTCACAATGTGACATAACCCTCGATGAATGTCACAATGTGACATAAGCCTTAATGAATGTCACCATGCGACATAACCCTTAATGAATGAACAACAACTTTGGGCAAAAAATCTATGTTCTCTATAAAGGTTCAAGAAGTAGAGTGGTGGTGAAGTAAAAAATGAAAGTTAAAATCTCCCAAGGAATCCAAAATTTTCATATGGCTAGCTATAAAAGACAAGGTTCTAACTTGGGAATATTTTAAAAGGGGGAAGAGGAACGGGCCACACATATGTGTGATCTGTAGAGGTGATGAAGAAACTGCAAGCAATTTGTTTAGTAAATCTTAGTTTTCCCAACAAGTTTGGTTGGAAGTACAACAAATTACAAGTCTCAAGAATGTTTATGTAGGGGATTTTGTAGAGTCATGCTTGAAGAAGTGGTTTGATAAAAAACATCTAAAGAAATTTAGGGCTTTCCCATGCATTATAATTTGGGTAATTTGGCTAGCCAATAAATCTCAATTTTTTTAAGAAAATCATATCCCTCCCTTTCAAGTTTCATCTCAAGTGAGATATATGACTACAGCATGTCTTAGTATTGATATTCCAAAGAATCCTATGTAGATTGAGCATTTAATCATATAGAAACCAAAAGGACGGGGTATTTTTTATAAATCTATCTAGGGTTCTAAAGGGCTCAGTGGAGTAGGGGTTATTTTATATATTCTAATAACCATTATGTGAGACTCAAAGTAGGCTTGGGTAATGGCTCTAATAACCATGCTAAATTTATGGCCCTTCAATGTCTTCTAGGATGTGAAATGGAGAAGAATGTAAATCATATCTAGGTTTTGGAGATTCAAGATGCTTGGTTATTCATTTGATTAATGAATATGTCAATCTATCAAACATTTTTCGCAAGCCCCTTGGGGAACAATTGAATCTTGTTGTGAATTCATTTTATGAAATCTCTTTCAAACACAAACATAGGGTGTTGAACTCAGAAGTAGATGTTTTCTTTAAAGAGGTAATTAAATTGGATTAGCATATTTGTATTTGGAGTTACATCATCTATCTCCTATGTCAGATAGTTTGTTCTAAATGAGTATTTGAAGTTACCATCCGTAGAGATTGTTTTTAGGAATATTCTTAGTTTGTTATCTTTGCTACTAATGAATTTTACATAAAATTGTAGTGCTTTTTCTTTCAATTGTATAACTATTAGGAATCATTTTAGAAAGTGCAATGTACATTATTGCAATGTTCATAGTGCTTTATCAATTTTGGGGGATGGACAAAATGTAGTTTTTTTGGTCTAGGTCATTAAATTATTTTACGGGACAAGCAAGTGATTTTTTAATGCAAGTAATGAAGGCATGTGAATAATGCAATCTGTATTCATATTATGAATAGAATTCATGCTTTTTTATTTGGAAAAAATCAATGGTTCAACATTGGGCCATATACTAAGAAGATAACTATTGAAGAAACCTTAACTAATACATATGACCAGCCCGATTGTTTTAGTTATAATAAACCTCCACTTTCATTATCAAAGGTTTTTGTAAAAAAAAATTGGTACTTTTTCCCAATCTTGTAACACTAAAAACCTCTAATAATTGGTGTTTTCCTTGTAGTGGTCGGGGGTACTATCCATCATGGGGGGTTCACTAAATAGGAAATATTATAACATGTGAGTTCATATTGGTGGGTTTAAAATCCTATATAATGGAAGTAATATATCTTCTTAGTATACAGGGGTCTAGTGGTATTTTTAATATATTAAAAACAAATAAATATCAGGGGTGGGTTAGAATTAGGTATCGAGGGGTTGAGTTAAGTATCGATAAGTATGAATGGTTGTAATTATGCATGTGAAGGTGGTGTGGGTTCGATTGTGTGTGAAGTTGATCTAGTGTTTGAATATGCATGATCTATGTGTGAATATGGTGTGATTTTGATTGTGTATGAAGTTAGACTCGTGTTTGAATATGTATGATATGTGTGTGAAGGTGGTGTGAAGTCTATTGCAGCCACTATGTGTGAATCCAAGTTGCATGTAGGGGTTTGTTTTTCATCTCAAAATATCTACTCTCACAAAAAAAAAAATACCTTGTAATATTTCCAAGGCTTATAAGAGTTGTGTCATGTCACCATAATAGTAGTAGAAATTAAAAAGGGGCTTTAAAAATGGCATGGAAAAAATGGATATGTAGGATATCTCGTGAAAATAAAGGTGTTTTAATTGGAAATGTGTATTAGGAGGGGTTGTCAACAAAATTATTTTTGGAGGTATTCCTTAATATTTAGTGAAATTAGGAGTATTCTTTAATATTCCCTGAATGCATGTGCTATGTTAAAGGTTCATCGAGTGAAGTCCCATAGTTATCTATGCATGAATATGTGTTAAGGCTCCTAGTACACCTGTGTTATGGTATACCAATGAAAAAAAATTGGTACCCACTATTAGTACTAACTATGGTTGGATTTATGATTGGTTATAGTAACATTTGATCTCATTTTATTAATGCATGTTATTCTTGTTTCGTTGATTATAAACTTGTAAACTACTTGTTGTTATTACTAATTGTTTAGTAATAGTAACAATCCCTTCTTGATTGTTTTTTATGGCAATATTTCTTTGTTGTTGATTTGTGCATGTGGGTAATTATGATGTAAAGAACACCTTGTCTCATGCAATTTTTGGAGATCATGTTGAGTCATTGACCCCATCAATGTGTGGTCAGGTTTCTTCATTTGCTTGTTTGGAGAACTCTTGTGTATCTTATTCGACACTTAACTTAATAAAATATTCATTGAATCATTCTTAACTTTATCATATGCTTTTCCATATTCTATGCCTTTGTGATTACCATTTGACATCATTAGTTTCTTTTGGCTATTGTTATGCTCATTTGCGGAAACCTTTGTTTGCTTCATTGATTCTAAAAATATTTGTGTGATTTTTTAAATCTATTGAAGGTTATAATTCTGAAGACTAACTCCCCATCACAACATTATGCACCTTTACATGATTAGGATGTGTTCAACATTGGCCATCATTGTATTCCTTACCTAATTGCACATTAATAGGGATTATTGTAGTGCCTATTTAGCCACTTTTTGCCCAAATATTTTCCAAGTGAATATTTATGGGGATGTTGGGATGCATATTCACTTCATTAATACATGATTTGACATCTTTATTGACTACTATTGATGCTAAAAATGACATGTTTCAGGAAACAACACAATAAACTCCCTTGGAGGGCTATTCAAGGGGATGAAGGGGTATGGAATCCCGGGTTGCGTTTAAAGCCCTCAAATAGGTAGGATTCAAAGGGTTGATAATTGGTATTAAGTACATAAGTGAAATGAAATTTGGATTTATTGAGCTAATGAAATACAAAAACGCTTTCGAAACAAGAATGTTAGTCCATTAGACAAACTATATGTAGCCTATCTATCAATGGATGCGTTAATTTCTGAAGACAAAATGATTAGATAACTAATGACTAAGAAATTAATAACAAAATATTTACAAGTACACAAGTAAGCTATAAAATAGATTTCAGAGAAAAAGTAAATGCTAGTCATAGGCAAAAAAATACATGAGCAATTAATAATTCTCTGATGAGTATGTAGAATAAAGTAGCCACATTAAATTCACAAAGAGAAATATTTATTTTAATTAATTTCATAATTTTTAATGACACGCCAAAGTATGAATTTCTTAATGAACTAATTAATGCATAAATTAATCAAGAATTTGGTGTTTTAAGTGTTAGTATAAAGATGAAATAATAATCCATATTCTCCCTATGCCTAAGTAATTTTTACAATGTTTAATGATATATAAAAATAAATATTTCATTACATTCAAATATGCAGTTTTTAAATGCAATCCAAGATCTAGGTTCATTAATGCAATGATATCAATTAATAAACAATGAACTTGGTAGATTAGTTTTCTACTCAAAATGAACTTGATAAATGAAATACATTACATAAAAATAATGTATATTCAAAGTTGTCGGGATGGCTAGTTCCATTTAAATTACTCAGCATCAAAGAGGCCTATGACTAAAGGTTTAAAAAAACTTTTATTTAGAAGTTAGAAAAACATAAACAAAATAATATGTATAGTATAAGATATATACATGCACAAATCTCTAGAATTTAAAAAAAAAAAAGAGGAAAAGACAATAGCTATGCTAAATGATAAAAGTGGAGGAAAGGTTCAAATATGCCCAAATCAATTTTTTATTAAAAATTGGAATTTTGGCAATCATCAAGTAAAATAGGTCGTTGTCGATTCAACCCCTAAGAACAAGAGATTTTCAAGACCCTACACATCTCTCAACATTCCAGGTTCACCTGGGTGAAACCAAGTCAATGAAAATACCCCCCACTCAGATTGTGATGACGGTAACTTGCACACATGAAGACGCCAGTCATAAAAAATATAAATAGAAAAGTACAATGCGTGCAGAAAAATATAATGTACCTCCAACAAAAGGACACTCTTACTTCACCCTAATGGATTAACCTGAAATGTAGTCTTACTTGCAATCTCTGCATATTAGGATCATGGACAACTGAGTATGAAAGGGAAAAAAAGCAATCCAGAATGTAGTAGTATTCATCTCTTACCTCTGGTGCAAGATCATCGAATTCAATAGCTTTTCCGAGGTTTTAAAATCTACGATAGGTAGTAGAAGTTCTTCGGATTCCATGGGGAAGGAAAAGAGTTTCGAAAAATTCTAAGAGCTCAAACATTTCAATTTTGTCAGTTGTCATTTCATTTTTTCATGTGCAACTGAATGAGGAAGATGGACCAAAAGAAACCGATGTCCACCTTCCTGATGTAGAAAAGTAGATTGGCATTTGCTCATGTTATTTCATCAATATTGAGGTTCAAGAACCTTGGGAACATCTACACAAAGGAAATCTGGTGTTTGTTGAAACTAACTTGTTTGATAAATATACAAAGGAATAAGCTTAGTTTCTCGATACACTACCATGTACCAAATGATTTCTATAAAACTATCCTAATGGAAAGTTACAGACATATAATCAACAACCAACATTACACTAAATACAAAAAAAAATACAGATAGCTTCCATGGCTTAGCCAATGCTCAGTAAACCTATCATTCTAAACTAAAAACGTGAGGGGATGGTAATAATTAGTCCTTTGATGCAAATATTTTATGATAGTCACATATACAAACCCTTTGAGCAAATTCAAAGGTTTAGTTGCATCATCGATGGTCTGTTTGTTTGAGTTACCTACTACTATTCTATTCATAGTCTCCATTCAGAGATTCGTTAATATGTAATACTCTCCCTGGGTCTGAATCTTTCAAGGACTTCGAACATGTTAATGTATGCAAATAAAGAAAAAGATTCATTATAATATATGCCTTCTTGTTGAGAGAATCCTTTTGCTACTAGTAGAGCTTTATGTTTTTCAATATATCCATATGTAGTAAAATTTGTTTTATATATCCATTTACATCCAACTAAATTATTTCCAGGAGGAAGGGGAACAAGAGTCCAAGTCTCGTTCTTCATTAACGAGTCATCCATAGTTTGCATTGCATTCTCCCATTTAGGATTATCTTTGGATTGATAATAGGTAGAGGTATCATCTGTCGCCAAAACTTTAGTCATAACAAAAAAGTTAGATCTAGTTCTACGAGTATCATAAGGAAGACCAATATCAGAACCTGCAGATTCAAGAGTTTTATGGGCCCAAACAGGAAGAGAAGTAGTGGTAAGAACCATACTAGTATAATTAGAACATTCAAGTGGAGCACTTGAAGAAGAGGGTGAACTAGGATTAATAATAGGTACAAAAGGTGTGGTAGGAGTAACAAAAGGTGAAGTCAAATTCAACATAACAAGAGGTTCAATAGATTTAGGAGGATGAGAGACTTCATCAACATTAACATCTCGCCTAATAATGACACCTTGGATAGAATGATCAAACAATATATACACATTAGAATCTTCACAATAACTAATGAACATACGTTTATGAGACTTGGGTTCTAACTTTTTTCCATTTTTCATTCAGGATATGAGCCCAACATTCACCACCAAATACCTTAAAGTTACTAATATAATTTTTTCTTCCATTCCATTTTTCCTTGGGAGTAACCTCCAAAATTGCTTTAGTAGATGGAACTCTATTTAAGATATAATTAGCACAAAAAATAGCGTCAATCCAAAAATGTTTATGTAATCTTTTAGAATAAAGCATGCTTCTAGTCATTTCAACCAAGTTTTTCTTATGTCTTTCAGCTACCCCATTTTGTTGAGGTGTATAAGGAACAATATTTTGATGTTGAATACCATGCTTAGATAAATATGCATTAAATTCGTTTTTAATGAATTCACCCCCCATTATCAGTTCTTCAAGTTTTAATACTTTTACTAGATTCATTCTCAACCATGGATTTAAACTTTTTAAAAATACCAAAGGTTTCACTTTTATGTTTCCAAAAATAAACCCAAGATTTGCGACTATAATCTTTAGTAAAAGTAAGAAAATAGACTGCACGAGACAAAGAAGGTGTTTGAAGAGGACCACAAATATCACTATGAATTAGTTGAAATGGTTCTTTAGCACACCAAGCTTTACCTTTATCAAACATTTCCTTATGATTTTTACCAAGAACATAACCTTCACAAACACCTTTAGTGGAAGAAATTGAAAGTAATCCATGTACCGTTTGAGACATCATTTGCATTTTTCCATAATTCAAGTGACCTAATATTTCATTACATAATTTTCTTAGTTCTTCTGCGTGAGAAACATAGGAATAAAAAGGTTGAGTTTTACGTGGATTAAAACCAATAAACTTATATAATCCAACATTATGATCAACAGGACCAAAAGAAACAATTTTAAGGTTTAGTTTGATATCTTTTAACACATACATATTAGGCCAAGTTTCAAATTTATAGCCTTTCTGACATGCTTAATAAATAGAAAGCAAGTTGGTGGGAATTCCTTGAACATGAAACACATCTTCCAAAGTACCATTAGGAACACTAACATTACCATATCCTAAAACTGAAAGATGATTACCATCACTTATAGATACTTTTTGTTGTATGTGCTTTTTAGTGTCATACGAATTAAACAAAGAAGCTAAATTAGTGATGTGATTAGAAGCACCAGAATCCATTATCCATTCCATATTAGAAGGAGAATTACTTGGTTGAATATAAAAAGCACGTAGGGACACCAACTACTCTTCAAAAGACCTTTTTTTTTCTTTCGCAACTGCACATCTTCGTTTAAAGAAATTCTTTTCAAGGTGGTTGGTTTTTCCACAATACTTGCAAGGATTAAATACTTTCTTTTTGTTAGACACCATGTTAGAAACATTAGAAACATCATCAATAGAACTTCATCCTTGATGATGTGGTTTCAAATTTTTAAAATTCTTATTAGGATTATTTTACTATGTTCCATGAGAGCTTTATTATTATACAATTGACCATTAACAATTAATATATCTTGCTCATTTATCAAAACTTTACAAAAATAATCAAAATAGGGTGTGTGAGTGCATTTTGACATTCCAATGGCCCTATTCCTAGTTTGGATGAACATATCAAAGCATGAAGGTAATTTTTGTTAAATAGGAATAGTAAGAGCAATATCATTCTTCTTGTAATATTTACCACAATTATTTAATTTTTCATTATAAATTTTAATTTTAGCAAGAAATAACTTTAATCAATCAAAATATTTAGTGTCTAACTCATGGATTTTCTTTCCAAGATAGTAAGCAGAAACACCACCACTTTTATCAAATAAAGAAGCTATATTTTTCCATGCCTCAATAGGACTATCCTCAACCTCAGTGTATACATGTAAGCTATCTGAAATTGTTTGTCCAATGACTCCTCTTGCTTGATTACATCTATCTTCCCATATTGCCAACTCTTTTGCATCGATTGGTTTGGTGAGATCACCTTTAGTTAACCTCTATAAGTTCTTACTCCTAAGTACGCCAATCATCTTTTTCTTATAAAAGAGATAGTTAGATCCAACTAATGCAGAAATAGAAACAAGTTATGAAGTCATGGTGATAAAATACTCAATCCAAAAAAGCAAAAAATTGATTTTTTGCAAAAGGAAGAAAAATTATTTAAAATTAGAATTTTCCTACCAATGCCGAAAATTTAAAATGATCATAACTCGATCAATATTGATCAGGATATTTATTATAGCCTATTTTCGGAAATGGAGCAGTCGTTCTGCATCCACTCCCATGGTAAAAACAAAAATACGGGCAGTTTGTCAAACAATATTCATTCCGTAGTATGTGTGGTCGTCACCAAAAAACTGGAAAATAACTGATTTTAAAACAACAATATCTTCATTTTCCAGACTCCAAACAAGACATTTTTTTAAAATTGAGTATTTTTGTGAGAGGAAACCAGATATGTAATTTTTTTGTTCAAAATATGCATAAAAAGGTTCAAAAATCGATCTAAAAGCTACCACCCAATTTTACCTTAAACATTTCTCTACAAGGGTTAGGGTTTGAAAACAAACCAAATATGTAGAATAAATTCCATATTTGAAAAAATACCACATGGTTATTGTAGATCAAGTTATTAAACTACAAAATATGAAGTGGTTAAGTAAAAAAATGAGACAATGTTGCTTGAAAACAAAAATATAAGATTTTACTAAAGAAGGTAGAGCATAACAACCTACTCGGATACCATGTTAGAATATTGAAAATATGAGAAAATCATACAACAATAAAAAACATGCATAGCATGAGCTATTCTAGCCTTCTATCTAACTAAACAACAAAGTACATGAATAAAAATGGAGATAAGAGAATAAACAAGAAAACACCAGATATTCATGGAAAACCCCAAACGACGAAACATCCACAATAAGAGAAAAATATTCTTATTCCTCAAAATATCTCCAACATTACAACTTGATCTCCACTCCACATATGCTATCACAGAGTATTAGAAAAATATTACAATGCATTTCCAAGATACCTCCAAAGGCTCCCTCTCACCTCTATTATATACCAAGAGGTATGGAAGAATAACATCCCAAAATACATGTGAGATAAATGATTTTCCACCTCTTTATATAATGAATTGTAAAAGACGTATTTTTTTGCATTATAAATGTGGGATAACTCAATATTATAATAATTAAAGTTATTTTGTTTGATTTTTCCTTCAAATGCTAGTTATGACATCTTACGACATTAACTAGACAACATTACACATTCCAACATCGAAATCTAAGATCATAATATACACTGAAAATGTAATATGGTTCAGCTCAAATTTATGATCATGAGTCATGATCAACCCTTCAGGGAAGATTCATTTGTTGATAAAACAATAGATCTACTGATTGCTCGAGGCATGGAGATATAAACTTCATATTGCAGCACATGAATTTTTGGTAGGCATTGTTTCACCTAGGGCGTCGGTGTGTTACCTCCTTGCTATTTGGTTTGACAACTACATTTTGTTTTTTCTCGTTCTTGCTTTTGGGATTTTCTACAGGGCTTGGTGTGCTTGGATGCTTTCAATACAGTGTGTCATCTTTATTATGTTCTTTGGCAAAGGTTGCTCTCGAAACCAATATGACACGTGATTGTTTGGTCTGTTGCACTCAAGTTCCCATTCTCTGCCACATATGCCCTTGTATGATAGGCCTCCTCCTATCATTCCCATACGTCAATAATCCTCCTTGTCAGTTGTGTGCTAACCTCTATTGGTTGATGTGTTTTCAATTTATGCCCTAAACACATGCTTCTGCCAAGAGTTTTCCCAACGTGTCCTTCTTTCCAGGTGTTAAAGTGAAACTTATCTCTTCAATCATTAGTTTGAATGGATTAAGAATGTGCCCTCCTTTTGTCCTTAATTATCTTTAAAAAAATATTTTGAACTTCATTTTGGACTATGGAAGCCCCTTTGGAATGGGATAGTAAGGAAAAAGGTTTTTAAATATATGGAATGAAAATAATAAAGAATGGCGTAGAAGAGGGTATGGATTAAAATAAAATGGGATGGGAATATGATAGGTTAGGAGGTTTAAAAGGGTAAGTCTTATCTTAATGAAAATCACGGGAGACATGAGAAAGGGGATATATATATATATATATTTATATTACGAAAATGGGTTAGGGAAAAATAGGATTAGCAAAAAGGGCGGGAGGACTTTAAATTTTTTTGAGTTTGGGATGACATTGGAATAGTGTTTATTTATTAAATTTCTTTTTGTTTTTTAATTTCATGCAAAAGTGGATAATGGGGTAGGGGTAAGGAAGGAATTTACAAAAGGGGTGGCCTTTTTTTTTTCTAAAATGGAAGTTATTGGCGTTTTCTTACAAAGAAATCACTTGGACGATAGCTTATAATTTTTCTATCAAAGACATGCAAAGGAACCAATAACATGACAAGATTGACTAATTTATTGGAGGACGCATCAATGGTATATTTTAACCAACATGACACCATTTACTCTAACTTGCTGAAATTTTAACGAACTGGCGAAAGAGTCAAACGGTGACATGTTTTGTCAAACGAGGTACATGCATGTTCAAGGAGAGGATCTAAACATGATGGTATGAAAATCAAGACACAACGATGCATAAGGAATAAACGAAAAATCTCCAAAGCTCGACTCAACCATGACATGATGACGCAAGAAATGAAACTTGACAAGTTTGTCGCAGGGTTCATAAATGGAGAAATAAGTTATAGACATGACAAACACATCAAACTAGGCATGACAATACAAATGGAATGATCTTGCAAAAATTTCAATAGGTTCTCCTTTAGCATCATGTTTCGATACTTCAAAATCATGTCAATGTTGAGCATCAACATCTAGCCCAGCAAAAAAAACAACAAATCACAACAACACATGATGAGCTCAACAAGACCTACCCACAAGACAAATGATGTAACTATGAAGCAAGTACATGTACTTGTTTTCATCCCTGAAATTGTAGGGAGTGAAAAGAGTAAGGCTAGCATTCCAAAATGGGTGAAGCGGAGGGAAGAAAGAAGAGTTGGGAAACCAAAATAGTAAGCAAATAACAATTCAACATACCCTTGGGATGATCACCAGGAACCACCCAATAGTTCCTCCCTCTCCATGTTACGTTATTTCCGATTTAAAAAAATTGATCGTCATCATGCAATAATTTAACAACAAGGCAATCTGGTGAAAGAGCTTAGTGGCGTATTGAACTTTAAGATTCAAATTCCATGAGAACTCATTTGGGAAACTGTGAAAAGAAAAGACATACAAGAAACTAACTAATCAAATGAAATAGTAAACTATAAAAATAAAGACTTCTAAAATTATTGATGAAATAAAACTAAATGCATAGCAAGAAAATAAAATGACCTACAACTAACATGCAACCTACTCCTACCTCTACAAACTAAGAAAAAAAAAGTAAAATGCCATTTGTTGTAAAGGAATACATCGTTAATGGCACTACTATTGTTTGAATTTTTATTATCCTCAAAAACTCCATCATGAACACCTAAAACCAAGATATATTTGCTTGTGGAGATTAGAAAAGAAATGTTAGTCATACTTGAATCAAAGAAATGCAAATGAAATGAGTTAGTGAAATTGGAAAATTGATCAACCCATGAATCCCAAATGTAATCTCTAAACACAAGCCCGGGAATTACCCTATCTACTTTGTATACCATGTCATATTGATTTGGAATAAAGCATTTAACATCATCAATATTAGTTGAATTATGATTAATTGCAACCTCATTAATCGCTTGATCATTATCACTGGCAATGAATCCAAAGTATTCATCATTGCGTTTACTTTCCTCTTTAGAATTAACAATGATAAATGATGCATTGGTTTCTTCATGATTACAATGGTCAAGGATAAAATCAGGACATTCATCGTATATAAATTGCAAGTTAACCCGAGGAAAGACTTCTCTTTCAAGAGTGGTATGCTCATTTGCATCGAGGATTTGCACAAATTCGAATTCCTTGTCAAATGAACATGCATCATGAATTAAGCTATCAGAATAATAGTTATGGATCGAAAGAGGGTTTCCCTTAGAAATATAAGACTTAAAATCAAGGGTAAGTTCATGAAAAACAAGGTTCTCACCCAAAACTGGAAGGGATGAAGCATCTTTGTCATGGACTGGTGGGACAATGAGATAATCATAAAAAATATCAATCAAAACAAGATCTGATATTAAAAATTCAGTATTAATACTCATCTCCTTACAAGAATCGATTTCCCCTTTCGAATGATTAAGATTTTCTGAGACATCACATTGCAAAATTATAGACCTCGTCTTTAATTAAGAAATTATTTTGTGTATTGGAAAAACATGGATCATTAAGATGAGGTGGGATGAAATCCTCCCGATGACTAGAAATTTGATGATGATACTTGGAATTAGATGGAGAGATGTCATCATCGAAAGAGAAAACCTCATGATAATCTTGCGGGATTGTCTCCAAACAAGTTATGGATGGGAAAGGGGAAGAGAGAGTGTTATTCATTCTCTAATATTTCTTAGGCTCTCTATGATCATTAAAAGAGATGATGTTAGCCTTGAAATTCGCTAAATGACTCGTCATATCATAAGATGCATGATTTTCAGGAAAGAGAGGCATGGATCGAAAAGCGGCGCTAGAATGATTGGCTTGATCAATCAAAAAATTTCTCAAATCAGGAATAGAAGGTGTAACAATATCATGATCAAAATTCACCTTATTGATTGAA
The DNA here is from genome assembly GCA_027924585.1 of Larix kaempferi. Classification (NCBI taxonomy): domain Eukaryota; kingdom Viridiplantae; phylum Streptophyta; class Pinopsida; order Pinales; family Pinaceae; genus Larix; species Larix kaempferi. The sequence goes on along the minus strand of BSBM01000535.1, from coordinate 2,156,005 downwards.
ATATTGGGATCAAATGAAACTTTTGAATTAAATTGATATCAAGACATGGTTGTGGTAGCATAGATATTTTTGATAGGATTCTCAGCTATAGAAGGCTTACCTTTCTTTATTCACTCTTGGATGACAAGAAGGGTTTACAAGTAGAAGGGTGATGGACCTTGTTGCAAAAATTGCACCAATGATGTGCGAAAGGATTGGAAGATTACATCATCTCAGGTGGATTTAAAATATGGGGAGGCTGAGAAAGAGCCGAGGCTTCTTCATCAATCTATACTCTAATGAAGTCATCTGATTTTTCATATATTGCATCAATTGGGGCATGGACATAGTGGCCTTAGAGGTGAATTGGTTCACTGGAAAACCTTGCATTTTGCTATGTTCTTCAATTTCAAGGCATGCATTTAAATTAGTACCAAGACAATTAACATTCATCCCTTCTAATTGATATCAGTAAAAAAGAGGAATACACTGACAATACTGGATAAGGGAGCTTTTGGGAAGGTTGGATAGCTTCGGGAATCTAGTCATATAGCTTCATAAACTTGAGGTTAAATGATTTGATAGATCTGTTCTCTTCAAAGGATATATGGTTAAAACCCCTCACATACTTGGTTGGGTTTTTTATATCCCCAAAGGTGGCTAGGGATAGATTAGAAGATGAAGGTATGGACCAAGGTGCAGGATTGACATTGACCTCATATTGAGAAATGCTTGATTTATTCATGATTTTTCAAGGATTAATGGGGTTAATGACTATATTATGATGACTTGACATACCCCCTAATATCGAGGGACTAGAAAAATCCATGATGAAAGAAGGAGGAGATTAATAAAGATCAAAGACTCGGATAACTAATTGATGACTATCAAATTTTGACAATTGGTCGTGAATGGATAATAATTACAGAATATTTGAAGGATTTCCAAGGGATTGGATTAGGAAGAATTAAAATATTGAAAGCAATATGTCCCCAGTATGGTCACCATTTATGTTGATGCTCAAAACAAAAACGGTTCAAGCAACAACATAGTAAACACCCTTGGAGGGTTGGTCAAGGGGATGAAGGGGTATGGAAGCCCTGGTTGTGTTTAGATCCTTCAAATAGATATGATTCAAAGGGTTGATCAATGGCATTAAGTACATAAGTGAAATGAAAGTGAGATTGATTAAGCTCCAAAAATACAAGAACGTTTCCAAAAAAAGAACACTAGTCCATTAAACAAACTCTATGCATCCTATCTATCCATGCATGCATTAATTTTTTAAGACATAATGATTAGATAACTAACGGCTAAGAAATTAATAACGAAATATTTACAAGTACATGAGCAAGCTATAAAGTATATTTCAGAGAAAAAGTAAACGTTAGTTGTAGGCAGAAAAATATATGAACAATTAATAATTCTATGACGAGTATGTAAAATAAAGTAGCTTCGTTAAATCCACAAAGAGAAATATTCAATTTAATGAATTTCTTAAATTTTAATGGCACGCCAAAGTATGAGTTTATTAATAAACTAATTAATGCATAAATCAATCATGAATTGGTGGGTTAAGCATTAGTATAAAGTTGAAATGATAATCCAAATTATCCCTATGCCTAAGTAATTTTTACATCGTTTAATGATATGCAAAAAAAATTGTTAGTACATTCACATTTGCAATTTATAAATGCAATCCAAGATCTAGGTTCACTAATGCAATGGTATCAATTAATAAAAAATGAACTTGGAGGATTAGTTTTCTACTCAAAATGAACTTGATAAATGAAATAAATTGCATAAAATGAAAGTATATTCAAAATTGTATGGGATAGCTACTTCTGTTTAAATTATCCAACATCAATGAGACCTATGTCTAAAAGTTTAAAAAAACTTTTATTTACAAGTTAGAAAAACATAAACGAGCAATATGTACAGTCTGAGATATATACATAATGTATACTCTTCCATAATTAAAAAAAAAAGACAATGATAAAAGTGGAAGAAAGACCAAAATATACCCAAATCAATTTCTTCATTAAAAAATGGAATTTTGGTAGTCATGAAGTACAAGTTGTGGTCAATTCAACCCTTAAATAAGATTTTTTCGAGACCCTATGAAGTTCTGAACATTCCATGCTCACTCGGGTTAAACCAAGACAACGGGAACACTCCCTGCTCAGATTGTGTTGACGATAACCTGCACATATGAAGACATCGGTCATAAAAATATAAACATAAAAGTACAATATGTGTAGGAAAATAGAACATACCTCCGACAGAAGGACACTCTACCTTCACCCTAATGGATGGACCTGAAACATAGTCTTAACTAAAATCACCACCTAATAGACTCATGGACAATTGAGTATGAAAAGGAAAAAATGCAGTGCAGAACCTAGTAGTAGCTGCCTCTTACCTCTAGTGCGAGAGCATAGGACTCAATAGCTTCACAAGGTTTTAAAAGCTATGACAGGTAGTAGAAGTGCTTCGGCTATCGCAAGGAAGGCAAAGAGTTTCGACAACTGTTGAGAACTCAAACGTTTCAGTTTTTTCCATTGGCATTTCTTCTTTTCATGTGCAATCAAATGAGGAAGGTGGAGCACAAGAAACCAACACCCACCTTACTAATGCAAAAAAGTCGATTGGCATTTGCTCTTGTTATTTCATCGATCTTGAGGTTCAAGAACCCTGGGCACATCTACACAAAGGAACTTTGGTGTTTTTCGAAATTAACTTGTTTGATAATTATACAAAGGAATAGCCCCAGTTTCTCGATACAATGCCATGTATCAAATGATTTTTATAAAATTGTCTTGATGGAAAGTTGCAAACTTAATAACCAGCAACCTGCATTACACTAATTGCAAAAACAAATATAGACAACTTCCATGTCATAGCCAATGCTCAGTAAACCTATCATTCTAAACTATAAACATGATGGGTCGATAATAATTATTCCTATGATACAGAGAGTTTATGACCGTCACATATACAACCCCTTTGATATAGGAGTCAGAGGTTCAGCTTTGTCCTCGATGGTCTGCCTTGTCTGCCTGTTTGAATGATAAATTGCTATTCTACTCATAGTCTCCATTAGGAGATGCATTAATCTTCAATCCTCTCTTTGGATCTGAATCTTTCACGGTCTCTAAACATGTTGATGTATGCACTACAAAATTGTAGAATGTGTTGAAATGTAAGATCATAATATACACTGAAAATGTAATCTGGTTGATGCATTTTCTTTTGTGCCTTAGATGCATGCTTCTGTCAAGAGTTTTCCCAACGTGTCCTCCTTTCTAGGTGTTGGCATGAAACTTATCTCTTCAATCATTAGTTTGAACAGCTTAAGAATGAGCCCTACTTTTGTCCTTAATTATCTTTAAAAAATTATTCCGAACTTCATTTTGAACTATGGAAGCCCCTTTGGAATGGGATATTAAGGAAAAATATTTTTTAATATATGGAATGAAAATATTAAAAAATGGCGTAGAAGGGGGCATGGAGTAAAATAAAAAGGGATAGGATTATATGATAGGTTAGGAGGTTTAAAAGGGTACAGGTTATCTTAATGAAAATCATGGGAGACATGAGACTCGAGGATATATATATTTTTTACTAGTAAGGTAACCCATATGATTGAGAACTTACAATTTGGAACCCAAGTAGCTTGAGAGGAAGAGACTAGGGTTTCAGCCATGGAGGGTTTTGGCCTGTTGTGCAGTAGGATTCTCCCTTGGGTCATGACCTCTCATATAGACGATGGATGGAACACCTGGTTCATTGTCTCTTGCTCGTATTGAGTATTATAGTGGTATGTTTTTTTCGTTGTCCCATTTCGTTGTCTCACCTTGGGGATGTGTTTTGGTGTATTGCTTCTAGGGTTTACCAAGGCCACTATTTTCTTGCCTAGGTAGTGTCAAACCATCCGTTTTTATTTGTTTCTCACTGGAGTCAAACCTGCTAGTTGGTAGCAGGTCTAGTACCAACCAGTTTAAAAAAGTGGGAATTGTTTTCTCGGTCTGCTGTCATTGCCCATTTTCCGTATTGGGTTTTGTTTCTTTTATCTATTTTTGGGGTGTTTTTGGACTTGGGGGTGATATCGTGTTGTTTTCGCTTTCCTGCCCGAATTTCCTGTGAACCCTCGTTGGTGTCAGTTGGGGGTGTCTCTGTCATACCACTTAGGGTTTGGGTATTTTCTCCTTATGATTGTGGTGTCCGATGGATTCGGCTGGGGTGGAACCCATGCGGGTGGTCACAAACCCCTCTCTTGATGTGGTTTTTGAGTGTTTGGGGGGACGTAGACTACCTCAAGCTGCAGGGTCTGATGATGTTGGAATTCACGGCAGGTCTTACCAGACGTGGGTACTCTTTCGTCTGTTCCGTCTTCTCCTGGGGTTTCTCGGTGTAACAAATCTACGAAGGTATCTGGGCGTCAGGTTCCTTCATTACCTTTCGAGCCAGTTAATAAAGGACGTGCCCTTTGTGTTTTGGGGAAAGACGTAACGTGTGATATGGTCATGGCCTTAAGTGACAGATCTTTGGTGGGAAAGTTTGAGTATATTTCACTTGGCATACCGCAGTTATTGGATTGGATTCGTTGACTATGGAAACCCCTTATTAAGAACATCCCGCGAGTGCTTATGCTCGCTAGCGGCTGGACACTGTTTCATTTCCTTTCGGTGGAGGACCGGGAGAACATTAAACTACGTTTCTAGATTATTGGGCATGGTTCGCTTGTGCTCTCGCGATGGTATTCAGGCTTCGACCCTCGCACAAAGAAGTTAAAGTTGCGCCACCTGTGGGTTCTCCTATCGGGGCTTCCCCTACAATGTTGGTCTTTAAAAGGGTTCAAGGCCATTGCAAATTCCATTGGTTGGTTCATCATGATTGAGGAAGAACAACTCTGCGGCTTGGAATGCCATACTCCTCGCATTTTGGTTGAACTTGACTCATCTGAGGGATTATTGAGTGAATTAGAAGTCATCTGGGAGGGTGGCTCTGTTATTCAGGCACTGGATTATTGGCGGATATTGTTCCGATGTCATGCGTGCCAGGGCACTGGGCACCCTAAGCATCGTTTCCCTGCTCAGGGGTTTTCGGGTATTAATACACTGGACGGGGGCACTATTGGAATTTCGACGTCAGATCAGGTGGTGGCCGAAGACCCTTTGGACACCTTCCGACCTCTGGACCGCACGTCGGCGACAGACCTGGTTGGTAAGTTTGTTGCTTCCTTACCTACTTTGCTTAATTTTTTATTGGTTGAGGAACTTAGCGCTACTCTTCCATTGGGGACATTTTTTCCTCCTCAGTTAAACCCTACCTTGCTTTCTCCTATTTTAGAGGTGTCAACGCCTGCCACTTTGTCAGTCACCCCACAAACTTCGGTTTGTGATTCTTTGGGCGGCGCCCCTTTTTCGGAGCGGGCTTTACTGGTTCCACCTCCCCCCCCTCGGCCTCCTTCCTTTGAAACCCCTACTGGCGAGACTGATTTAGGGTTGGACTCTTTAAGCTCCTTCCCTCCTCTCCTTTCGACTTGATGCCACCTTTGGACATCTGTCTGTCCCCTTCGTTTGTGGATGACCTAGATGACACTCAACCTCTCTGCCCCTCAAGAATACACTTGTTAGTGCTCTTCCTTTTTTCTCCACCTTTCAGCATTTAGACCCAAAGACCATACCTATCAACTCCATTTACAAGGGCAACATTACCATTCGTAATTCTAGGCGGGGTCCAAAATTCAAAGGGGAGGCTCAGGGAAATTTGCATACACCTTTGGTCTCTTCTCTCTTTGATCTTGGCCTTCTGAAAGGTTCTCCAATCTGTTCCTCTGTTGTTGGGGCTCTTAGAGAAAGCGTATCCCATTTGGAGGTTATCTCATGAACTTCTTGTCCCTCAACGTACGTGGACTTGGCACAGGTCCTAAAACTACTGCCTTAAAGCGTCTCATTTTCTCTTTAAAACATCATGTCATTTTGTTATAACAAACTATGACTTCAAGTTTTTCAGCGGTGAACTCTTTCTTAAGACTGAATCCTAGATGGCTTGCTGCGGGGATGGATTCAATAGGTTTGTCGGGTGGAACTCTTGTTTCCTGGAGTTCAGCATTCGCTAATTTGAAGGCTTTTCGCACTACTGTAGGTATTATGGTCGAAGGCACATTAAGGGGTTTTCGTCATCCGGTTCGGATTTTCAATGTATATGGGCCTTACTGTGATCGTAAGGCTTTCTGGGACCGTGTGGTAGCTTCCGGTATCCTTATTGGGGATTTTACGATTGTGGCGGGTGATTTCAATTTCACAACTTCTATGGAGGAAGTGTGGGGAAATGGCAGGGTGGTGGATCCTCTTGCTGAATATTTTCTCAATTTGTTTGAAGATGCTAATCTGGTGGATATTAAACCTGGTGTCATTGGGCCTACCTAGTCTAATAAGCGGTCAGGTGTGGAGGGCATTACCAAACGGTTGGATCGATACTATATTTCATAACCTTTCTGCAATTTAATCAACTGTTTTCGCTCCTGGTCTTATGTGGTTGGGTTTTCGGATCACTCTGCTATCATTCTACAAGTTGATTTCGTTTGTACTTATCACCATTACCCTTTTAAGTTTAATGCTGCATGGTTAGAGGACAGTGATTTTTGTTCGTTGGTTTGTACTACTTGGCACAAACTCTCGTTAAATGCTTCCAGGCCATCCTTGGTGGCCTTTTCAAAGAAACTTGCACAAATGTGTAAGGTGTTGTGAGTATGGGATTCTGAAATGAAGACTAAGTTGTATGGTGAACTAGAGGTGATTGAAAGGCAGATTCAAACCCTCTCTGCCCAGTTGGATTCGGATTTATTCTTTGAGAGCCGTAAGATGGAGCTTGCTTCGCTAGAGACCAAAAGATTGAAAATCTTGCTCTTTAGGGAAGAGACATGGAGACAAAAGAGTCGCACTGTTTGGATTAAGGAAGCAGATAATAATACCCGTTTTTTCTAAAAAAATTCCAATCAACGACGTTTTAAACAACTCTATTTGGTATCTTTTGGTTGATGGGGAGGTCATTTGTGATCAACCTGGTTTAAAAAGGGCTGTTGTGAATCATTTCAAGGGTATTTTCACCCCGGATGTTGATCCTTGCCTGTCAAATCAATTGAGAACGGCGATGCACTTCCCCCGGTATTTCAGTGTTGATGATTGTATGAAAATTGGTCGAGCTGTGGATAAAAATGAGGTTCATAAAGTTTTAAAGGGTTTTGCTCGGGATGAGAGCCTTGGGCCAGATGGTCTAACGGTCGAATTTTATCTCCATTTCTTTGATCTCATCGGGGATGAGCTGACAGCGGCGGTCGATGATTCTCACGTCCGGAATTTGGTTCCTGCTACTATTAACTCGACCTACCTTACACTTATACCTAAAAAGGATAGACCTGTGGATTTCAACGACTTCAATCCTATCTCATTATGTAATTTATTGTATAAGATTGTATCGAAGATCATTGCTGAGCGACTCAATCCCTTCTTGGCAAAGTTCATTTCTGAGGAACAGTTTGGGTTTCTGCCGGGTAGGAAGATTATGGATGCAGTTGGCTTGGCTCAAGAAGGACTACACTCTATAAAGGAAAGGAAATTGGAAGCTCTCATTCTTAACCTCGATTTGGTGAAATCCTACGACCACATCAACTGGAACTATTTGAGGTTTATGCTTATTCAGATCGGTCTCTCTTCGGATATTACTGGATGGATCATGGCTTGCATAACATCGGCCAATTATTTAGTCTTAATTAATGGTTCACCCTTGGCTTCTTTTGTAGATAAAAGAGGTATTCGACAGGGTTGTCCCCTATCGCCCTATCTTTTCATCCTGGCTATTGAGGGACTCAGCCTCCTGATTAGGGATGCCAAGGCTAAAGGCCTCATTCATGGGGTCAAGGTGGCAAATGCCTATTACCTAACCCACTCCTTATTTGTGGACAATGTACTGTTATTTGGTGAGGCCACTCTAGCTTAATGGAGCTGTTATATGGATGTGATTAATAACTTCTGTGGTGCGTTCGGCATGGAGGTTAGCATTCCTAAGTTTGCAATTGCCTATCAGGTATGGAACCAGGATTATTTCACTTCATTACAACATTTGCTTCCTTATAAATAAGTGCATTTAAATGAAGGTTTTCGGTATTTGGGCTTTATGCTGAAACTGAATGGTTATCTTAAGGCGGATTGGTAGTGCTTAGTTATGAAGGTTCAGGCCCGGATAAACTCCTGGTCTTATCGGTGGCTCTCATTGGGGGACAAGCTTGTCCTTATAAACTTCGTTCTCCTTAGTATATCGGTATATGGGTTAACACTCTTCTGCATTCCGTTGGGTATCCTTAACTCTCTGCGATGGATCATTTTTTCCTATTTATGGGTCGGTAACTCTGGTTGTTCAAAATTCCACTTGGCTGCTTGGGAATCTATCTCCTTACCCAAGGATCTTGGGGGCTAGGGTATTAAGAATCTATGTCTTTTCAACCATGTGCTATGCGCTAAGAGTCTTTGGAGGAAACTCTTCGGTGGTGGACTGTGGGGAAGGGTGATAAAAATGAAATATCTTAAAAGACTGTCGGTCACATAATTTTTTAGGGACCACTCTTCTGGGGTGTCTTCGGCTTATACCATCTGACGAAGTCTCATCAAATTATTTCCGTTGATACAATCCTCCATTACTTGGAATATTGGGCGTGGTACTCAGGTGTACATTGGCATTGATCCCATTTCGAGCTGTTAGTCAGACTCTTTGTTGTCTCCTGCTATGTTGAGTCACTTACATAGTAGGAATTTTTATGTCCTCAAACATATATATATATCTCTTCTGCAGAAAATGTCTCACCCTGGCTGTGCTCGAATGATCTGCACTTGAGTGGCCCGCTAGCGATGGAATGGGATAGTTTTGTATGTTCTTTATCTAGTGTCGGGATTATCCTTTCTGAGTAGGAGGATCGACTTATTTGGACCTGCAATTTGACCAATGGGGAGCTCACTGCGGCCCTGGCATATACTAAGCTTGCTTATCTGTCGTCTACTGTTAATGTGCCCTAGTAGAAACCGTGGCTATGGAAGCTGGTGTGCCCTTTGAAGGTTAAGTTATTTCTTTGGCTTGGACTCTTTGATAAAATATTAACGTGGAAAAACCTACAAAAACGGGGTTTTTCTGGACCTAGTTGTTGTGTATTGTGTCGAAAAGAAACTGATTCCACGTCACATATTTTTGGATCTTGTCCATTCTTATTTAATACTATCTGTGAAATAGCTGCTATGATGAATATCCATGTTACCTGGGCCGGAACTTCCTTGGAAGATACTCTGTTGCGTTGGCGTCGTAGACTTGGAAAGCAGCCTATTATCATTTACCTCTGTATTTGGTTTGTTTGGAAATAAAGGAATGGAGCCATTTTCAACAATCTACAACCTTCAACTCAGAGGGATGCGGCCTATACTGTTGTCACTTTCTCTGCTCTTTGGGGACAACCTACTCATTGGCGGGTACGTGGATTGGATCTGGTTATGGAGGATTACCCTCTTCCTCTTGGGTTTTTTGATGGAGCGGCGCAGAACAATCATTGTGGGGCTGGTGTCGTCCTGTGTTTGAATCTGGTGCATCACTTTCATCTATCCTTTGTTGTTGGATTAGGCAATAATACTAGGGCGGAACTTATAGCACTTTGGATTCTTCTTTGGTTTTCCCACTCACGTGTTGTTCACACTATTTGGATCTTTGGAGATTCAAAGTGATTCATCGACTAGGTTGGACAAGGTTCACATCTGAATGCACTTCAACTGAAACATTTGATGGCTCGCATTCAGGATTTGGTAAGCACTTTCAGCTCTGTTCATTTCAAACACATCTTCCGGGAATTAAACGTTACTGCTGATAGCCTGTCTCATTAGTCTTTGGGAGAAATGAATGGACAACTTCGATGTGAGGAGATCCATGAGGGGAAGCTTACCAATACCTCTGTATTGAACCTCTTTTAGCAGGAGTGCAACACTCTATTTTTTCTTTGTTGATTGACCACTCAGGTTGTATCTGTCACTGCATGTGTTTTGTTGATTTCTTATGTGTTAGAAACTTATTGATACACTGATGTATCAGCGACTTGATCGATTAAGTGATTGCTAATATGGTAGTTATTGTTGGGACCTATCTATGATTGGAGGATTTTTCTGATCCTTTATATGTATTTTGGAAATGGCTCCTAATACTTGTCAAATGTATGATCACGGCTTGTGGTCGGCTTTTGTTTCTTAATATAAAAGTTGATTTTTTCTTTATGAAAAAAAAAATATATTTTTATATTACGAAAATGGGTTAAAGGGAAAATAGGGAAAAATAGGATTAGGAAAAAGGGAGGGAGGACTTTAAATTTTGTTGACTTTGGGATGATATTGGAATAGTTTTTTTTAATATATTTTTATTATTTCTTAATTTCATGCAAAAGTGGATAATGAGGTAAGGAAGTAATTTAAAAAGGGGGGCTTTTTTTTTAAATGGAAGTTATTGGTGTTTTCTTACGAAGAAAGCACTTGGAAGATAGCTTATAATTTTCCAATCAAGAACACATAAAGAAACCAACAACATGATGGGATTGATTAATTTATTGGAGGACGCAAAGATGGTAGATTTTAATCGACATGACACCATTTACTCCAACTTACCGAAATTTGATAGATCGTCGAAAGAGTCAAATGGTGACGGTTTTTTTTCAAACGGGGTATGGGCATGATCAGAGAGATGAACTAAACATGATGGTATGAAAAACAATACATGACGATGCACAAGGAAAGAAACAAAAAAACTCCAAAGCTCGACTCAACCATGACATGTCAATGCAAGAAATGATACTTGGAAAGTTTGTCGCAGGGGTCATATGACAAGGAAAATGGAGAAATAATATATGTATGTGACAAGCACATCGAACTAGATGTGATGGTACATACATAATGATCTTGCAAAAAGTTCAGTAGGTTTGTCTTTACCATCGTGTTCCGATACTTCGGAATCATGTTAATGTTGAGCATCAACAACTACTATATGGTGTGAAATGGTTGTCTTATTTTTCCATATTTCTTTCTTTGTCTCCAAGTCAAGCTTAAAGAGACATGCTAGTGTTATGGTATTTAATTTTGACTTTTGACCTTTAGTGGTCTATTTAATACACATCATTAATAGGGTTTCGTAATGCACACCTGTTGTGTGTGGGCTAATTATTACACACCATTTGTGGGATATTAATTAGCTCATAATGGTTGTTAGGGTTGAGGTTAACTTATCTATATCTAACACTTATAAAATGAGCTTCTCACCTCAATTGTAAATCACTCATGTATATCATTAATTCTTGATATACGTTTCAATGGTTGTTAGGGTTAACTTATTTAGATCTACACCTACAAGATGAAGTTCTCCCCTCAATTGGAAATCAATCATCGATTGTAAATCACATATCAATAGTTATTGATATATGTTTCTATGATTGTTAAATTTAAATTTAGCTCATCTAAATCTACACATAGAAAACAAAATTCTCACCTCAATTAGAAATCACTTGTAAATATCATCATTCTTTATCTTCGTTTCTTATTGAATAACAAAATTACCTACTTATATACTAAGACTAATCTTATAATATTATATAAAAATCAACCATATAAACCAAAATATTTATATTTATCTTGATGATCCCTCCACCTCCATTAGCACTCTTATAATCTTTCATTATAAGCTTGTTAAAATCTCCATTAATATTCTTTTTTATAATCTTCCATTGTAAGCTTGTTTGAAGCTCACTAGTAATCTCTAGTACCCTTCAAAATGTCCATAAATTATTCAAGTTCCATCTCATGCTTCATATCAATATAATATATAACATTGACATTTCTTTATTCTCCTTTTCAAAATCCTCTTCCTTAAGGATGCCCTCTTGCTCCAGCAACATCAAATATGGGATATTTGTGAAGCTTTATTAACAAATTTAGGTAGAACGACGCTATCATGTTTCAATAATCAAACAAATGAAATGACTTGAAGGGCTATCTATTTGTTTTATATCCAATTGATTTTGGATACAGACAAAAGACATCTACTTTAAAAAAATTAAAAATTATAATAAGGGATTGCCATGGGCATAGATGACGAGGTGGTCTAATGAGACAATTGGAAGCATATTATTCAAATATCGTTGAAAATATTTATTTATTTAAAATCGTGGAGGTGGTCTAATGAGACCATTGGAAGCATATTATTCCAATATCGTTGAAAATATTTATTTATTAAAATCGTGGAGTATAACACTGCACATGTAGACATTCTGTTCATTGAAAGCAATCATCAATATAAGCCCCAAATTTGAACAACCGTACAAATTTGACTCATTTTATTAGTTTATTTTATTATTAAATAATGGAAATATCAAAGAAAACAAATCATGTTATTATTAAAATACCATCTATCTCAAGCTTAATCATATTTCTTAGAATTCTAACTAAGGATAATTATTAAATTAAGAACTATAAAGACTTTCATAACAAAACCAACTAAGGGGCTTTTCCATTTAGAGAAGATGATATATAATTTATACCACTCTAAAGAAATTGAAAACTAAGTTCATTTTTTCTAAAATATTCTTTATAAAACTAGTTTAATTATGTTTATATTGATATTTATAATTATAATTTAGTTCGTAAAATTCTTAATTAAAATAACCAATCTAAATTTGGAAGATCATCATTACTATTTAAAAAATAATTTAATAATATTAATTTTCAATTTTCAATTTTTTTTCTTATACAAAATATTACATAAACTAAATTAATCTAAAAAGCATTACATCATACTAGACTATAAACATCATTATTATAAAATTATTTAACAAATGCACTCATATATAGCATCTCTCCCAAACTTTATCTAGTGTGTATAGGGATTGTGTATATGAACCATCACATTTTCATTTTGATCACTTCAATGATTCCCATTATGCTTAATATAATAATTTACTTTTTATTTAAAAAAAAAAAAAAACTGGAAAAAGCATGATTCTTGATATTCTATAAAGAATCAAAGAGAGCAATGCTCATGGCAAAAAATATAGTTCTCAAAATCTAGGACATAGCAGTCTATATAAGTGTATACCAAAATTACTAATTTTATATGTGTTTATACTAAAAAGACAACATAAAAGACATATTGCTGTCCAAAGTTTCATCAAAAACTTACTTCTAAGTGAATGTTGTATAGTGGTCAAACTTTCTCAAAATCTAGGACATAGCAATCTATATAAGTGTATACCAAAATTACTGATTTTATATGTGTTTATACTAAAAAACAACATAAAAGACATATTGTTGTCCAAAGTTTCATCAAAAACTTACTTCTAAGTGAATATTGTATAGTGGCCAAACAATAGCTCCATAAAAACTCAAAACATACAAAATTTTCAATACATTGTAATGGTACCACTGGAAGCCACTATGTTTTCCATAATTTATTCAAAATATAATAGTCCCTCTTCCAACTGCAGAGCATCCTTAGATAATGCATCTACCTCTATATTTAATTCTCGATATATTTGGTGGAAAGATAGACAATTAAATTCAAAAAATAGATTATTTGTGTTGTTGCGCCAGTAGTCAAGTGATAGCACCTACAGATCTAAAATTCATGTATCCCAATTAATGATCACCTATGAGTCCCCTAGTACCCGCGGAGACACAATTCCAACATCATAGGAAAATTTCAATAATTCCCATGGGGCTAGAAGTTTAGCCCTCGTGTTGGTTCCATATCCACATCCCAAGTTAAGTATAAAAATGTTTCTCAATTAATTTGATATATATGCCACCACCGCATTTTCTAAATTGTGTTGGCACATCAAAATTTCCAGCAGTGATAGTACTAGAAAGCACATGTTCAGAAATAATTCTATGTTTTTTTTCACCTCCACAATATTTAAGGAAAAAACCAATAATTTGAGTGTTGACCATAGATAGAGTTAATTGATTCATGTTGTTGAAGATAATGTTATTTCTGAGTCTCCATATTCCCAACAAATGAAACCTGGAATTTCTTTGTAATTTTTTACCTTTGTATGCCATTGGTACAAATACTGATCTAAGGGAAGTAATTCCTAATCAATATTTAGATGCAATTCATTAATAATCATTCTCCATATTTGTTTTGGAATACTATAATAGATAAACAAATGGTCTACATAATCAAAATTTAGATGACATAAAGAACAAAGTTTTGGACCATGCCATCCCCTTTTAATCAAGTTATCCTAGGTTAATATTTTGTTCTTCAAACTAAGCCATATGAAACATTTAATTTTTAGAGGAAAATGCCATTTCCAAATTTTTTTATACCACCATTTATCTCTTAATTATGTAGAAGAGAAAGAGATTGCATCATATATATATATATATATATATATATATATATAATATATATATATATATATATATTGCACTTACCTTAAATTCTATTAATTTGTTATTACTGGATTTTGGCTAAGCATTTTTTGTTGAAATTGTAATTTTCGATTAATGAAATTATTGTTTTTAATGTAAAAATGGATTCAACACTCACAAATACTTTATTGCAACCAGATTGTTGAATGGTAATATTTTATATTTGTGATTATGTCAATCCAAAATGATTCCTACTAAATTTTAAATGAAAAATGTCGGTTTCTCCCAGTTATCTATGATAAAAAGAGCCATTCTTAACATGTTTAGATTACTCAAAATAGAAATGGTTAGATTTTTTATTAAAAAAATTACAATTTTACTTGTACTATGAAAAGATAAAGTAGAATGACTATGTATATATGGATCCAACTCCCTTTCCCTAGAAGGTGGGGGGTATTCTAGGGAGTGAGTCTCCTTTTTCTTCACGAGTTTCTTTCATTTCATGTATTACACAATTAAATTCTGAAAAATTAATTATATAATATCCTACAAATACAATACATACTAAATTATATTGGTCTAATTTGAATATGCTTCTAAATTTGAGGGAGATTCCTTATGGCACCTCTCACTAGAAATTCCTGCTAACGAAGGAGCAAGTTTTGAATCCCTAGGGACATATCCTCATTGCCTCATTTTTTCTACACTTTCAGTTGGGTTTCCTTCCCTAAGCGACCAAAGGTGAGGTGAAAGGGGCATGATTCCTTATGATTTCATTGAAGTGCTTCTAATGTCAAGGACTATCCTTTTCTCGTTTCCTTCCCATTCTTTTATCTCATCATTTGTGACAATTTCTAGTTCTACTTGGATAATC
Organism: Larix kaempferi; assembly: GCA_027924585.1. Taxonomy (NCBI): domain Eukaryota; kingdom Viridiplantae; phylum Streptophyta; class Pinopsida; order Pinales; family Pinaceae; genus Larix; species Larix kaempferi. Next base: position 2,140,708 of record BSBM01000535.1, on the reverse strand, counting down.
TGAAAATTATTTTCTTTTGATAGGGGTTGGAGCCCTTCATTTGATTCATGGCTATTGATATGTGCATTGGGAAATTCACCAAGGCATTTGCATCTAGGGGTTGGGAGTTGGAGTCTAGATCTCCTCTCCCTCCTTGGGCTATTCAAAATATTTTGATTCTCCTTAGTCTTGGATGCAAATAGAACTAGAGAGGCTAGCCTTGGAAGCTTTTTTTACTTTTACAATACATAGAATACTTTTTCTTATTGGTCATAGGTTTGAAGGACATTTGTCCTTTCGGTGTGTTTTTTGTTGGATATCCACTTTGAGGAGTGTATTCAATAACTTCTTTGGACTATTCAGAGTAGGGGAGGAGGAAGATTGCGAGCAATTCTTTGTAAACTTCCCATATGCATGCACATGTTACATTTGAAAGGCAATTGTCCAAAGTCAAAATATTGGAATAAAGTTCATTCTTCCAAGTGGAGTATAATGGACTCTAGAAGGTGTGTATCGAAATCAACTTCCATACAGATGCATACACAAGAATTTTGACCTCCTTTAGGCTATGTTACTTTAATGAATTTTCCCAAGCTATCTCCTATATTTGTTAGCATATTTATTTCTTAGAATATTAGTGAAATGGGAGGAAGGGAAAGTCAAACAAGGGTAGTTAAGTTATTTTCTGAGTTGAGCTAAAATACAACATCCAGATGGATATACTAGCCCTACAAGCCCATGACATACATGCCAACATTGAATATTAGGTCTCAGTCCTCTTTGAAATGGAATAAAAATACAAAGAATCCCTCCCACATGTAAAACAAGGATAACTTATCATGCATCTTAGACATCCAAGAGCTGTAATCCATTTATCATATAAATAAATGTAGGTCATAATTAAATAAGATTACCTACCAAATCTCTCTCTTATATATTTCTTTAGGGTTCTAACATTAAGATGGGAAAACAATGTTTTCCTTTCACCTTCTTCACAAAGTGACTTGCAAGGGCCACCATTGTTTCTATCAATAAAGGTGAGAGGATTTGTTCAACGGTTGGCTCCTCCAAATCTAAATGCATGTGTTCAAATCTCAATAGGTGTAATTTTCTCCTCTAATAATTTGTATTATGGCACCTCGCACTAGTGGAGGACTCCCATTCATCATGGATGGTGGAAAATCAACCATATAGGTCAACATAGAGATATTTTATGAATCTCCCTTAACCCATATTCATTAAAGAGATAGGGATCTACTCCTTGTTTCTTAGCAAAATCTACATATAGACTAGATGAACTTACGAATTGCTTGAAGGAAAACATCTACATGAAGGTTTACTCTAACCACCAGCATTCTCCTTCATTGCTTCTCATTTTTTGTTTTTGATATTTTATCTTCCAAGTTTTTTTAATTATAATTTATGAAATATTATTTTAAATTATAATTTATAAACTAATTGTTATTATAAAATGATATTACTATTTCATTTCAAAGTACATCAATTTCTTTTATAATCTATATTTAAAAACTTGTCTTTCCAAGAGTACAACCATATCAACATCTACCACAAAATAAAAGCTTCAAAAACCAGGCATAATATACATAATCACCCTTGACCCTGAAATTTGATGTTCACTCTTGTCTCTCAATTTTTTTTATGATTTTTTAATATTTTTTATTATTGTCTATAGGATTGTGGTCCAATGGCAATTAGTGAGGTGATTGGGTTTGTGTTAGTGTGGAGACCCAATTCAAAACTCTCTGAGTGTGGCTTTACATTTGCATTTTAAATCAAAAATTCATGATTGTTTTCAAAGGTCCAAAAAAATAGAATCGAGAAATCAAAAACACGTTTTCAATATAAATACAAATGAAAAGTAAAACAAGATACATACAATAGAAAAAATACAATTAAAAACTTAAATTCTATAAATATAAACTAAAAATAGAGTCAAGATCTTCGCACATTAGATTCTATTAAAGTTGCTTGAAATAGGGATAATTTAAAGTGTTTGGAGATTCAAAACTTGTGTTAGACTAGTGCAATGAGAAATGTATAATTTCCTATATGGCTCTAGGCCCTTTGTTGGAAAGGATTATGGAAGCAAGACACATGTTTGAAATTTTATCTTTTCAACAAATTTATAGAGAAAATAATGTTAAAGTCGATTCCTTGTTGAAAGAAACTCTATGTTTAAAGGAAGGAACTATGGTTTGGCATGAATTCAAATTTTAGAGGAGATGAATCCCACCCATAGGTGGTGCTTTCCCTTATGTAGTTATATAATCTCATGTCTAAAGTTGTTGGACTCTTAAGGATGTTTTAATTGTTCTTAATGTATAGATATGTTTCCCTCACGGGGGGTCTAGTATTTTTCTTGTTAGGCATTTTTTGTTATAGGGTGGTATTGCCAAAGATTGTTTAATCATGATGATGCCACTTATGCTTCTTCCTTGTAGAATTTTGAGCATTTAAACCTCAGTTATGTATATTTTGATTGTTTCTTTAAAAAAAAATTATATTCATTATAACTAATAAAATAACCAAATACAATTAATTGAATTGATATCACTTTGTTTCCATTCATAATCAAAATTAAATTAAATTATTATATCTACTTAATCAATAATATTCCAAATAATCATATTTCTAAATATAATACATAAAATCGCAATAATATCAAATAAAACTAACACATAAAATAATATTAATATTAATGATTATAAATCAAATTAATAAATGTCATTTAAATCATTTCCAATATCTTTAATGCCTCTTCATTACAAATATATAAATTATACTAGAAATGAAAAAAACATAGTGAATGCATCATCACCACTCAAGGCACCACCATAGATGTTTCACAACACCCTAATGACATCAAGACATTTATTCGAAAGCATGAGAAGGTTTTTGGAGACCTTCCTCATGGCAGGCCACCAGATAGAGGAGTAGAGCATGTGATTGAATTGGAGGTGGGAACACAGCCCATTATGTGTTAAGATTTAATATGCTAAGATAGAAAATATCAGCATTGCATTTCATTTCACAACAATAGCATATACAGGATCATTGAAAGAACAACAAGCATAGCATAAACACAAGAGACATAGATTTATCTTGGGAAACCCTCATGGGGTAGAAAACCCAGCAAAGCTTCCTCAATATAGATGACCAGCAAATACAAAGATGTAAACCCTAGACATGAGCTCTTTCTCCTCCATAGTAGATCTCTCCCTCACCTATGCGCTATTCACAAGTGAGTGTAATGTGTGTTAAATGAGGAACACACCTCCTCTATTTATACACAACTCTGACTTGTATTTTACATTGACTAGGTCGGCCCCAACTTAATTACTTAACATAATGTGGCAGGGCCGACCCCACTAGGGTGGTCTAATAACCCCTTTAACCCACATGAATCATACAGGGCCGACCCCCACTAGAGAAGTCTAATAACCCAAGTTACCACATTATCCACGGAGGAATAAAACATCTCCGGATATATAATAAGGTCTTTACGGAGGAATGAAACATCTCCGGAATAATAAAGTACAAATATAATATTCTTAGAAGTTACAATATCTCAACACTCCCCCTTAACGAGAAGGATATTATAACAATATCTGCAGGAGCAAGGAGTCATCAACATCATACATGATACATCTATAAATCATTGGAAGCTTTCTCAACATCATCAGTAACTCAAAGAGTTACTGGAATATCTTTAGGTCTTCAATACTGGAGTATCAGCATCGTCGATATTGAGTATTCACCTTCTGTAGCACTCGATCAGCTACAGCATTGTCATCAATTGGATCCTCTCGATCAACATCATCACATCATCAACTGGATCCTCTCGATCAACAGCATCGTCTGGATCATCTCGATCAACAGCAACATGTGGATCATCACGATCAACATCATCATCTCAATCATCTCGATCAACAGCATCATCTCGATCATCTCGATCAACAACATCTGGATCATCACGATCAACATCATCATCTCGATCTACAGCATCTAGATCATCTCGATCTACAGCATCTGGATCATCTCGATCTACAACATCTAGATCATCTCGATCTACAGCATCTAGATCATCTCGATCTACAGCATCTGGATCATCTCGACTCGATCTACAGCATCTGGATCATCTCGATCTACAGCATCTGGATCATCTCGATCTACAACATCTAGATAATCTCGATCTACAGCATCTAGATCATCTCGACTCGATCTACAGCAACACACATGATCCAATTACGGGATGATCAATCCCTCTCACTTTAAGACACCTCTCATGTCTATGGACGATGAAATCCAGATCCAATTCCCAGGATGATCAATCCTTATCAATTTAAGACAAGTCTCATGTCTATGGACGATGCAATCCAGATCTACTTACAGGATGATCAATCCTGATCCTTTTAAGACAAATCCATGTCTAGGGATGATGCAGTCCTTGATCCATTTAAGACAAATCCATGTTTAGGGACGATGCAGTCCTTGATCCATTTAAGACAAATCCATGTCTAGGGACGATGTAGTCCTTGATCCATTTAAGACAAATCCATGTTTAGGGACGATGCAGTCCTTGATCCATTTAAGACAAATCCATGTCTAGGGACGATGCAGTCCTTGATCCATTTAAGACAAATCCATGTCTAGGGATGATGCAATCCTGACCACAGTGCCATTCCTTTTTCATACTAGATGTGACCTAGATCAGATCTAGGATTTACCACCACAGAGCCAGTCCTTTTTCATACTGGATATGACCTAGATCAGATCTAGGATTTATCACGTACATTTTGAACCAACTGTTCAGGGACGATGCAGTCCTATCGCGTACATTTTGAACTAACGTTCAGGGATGATGCAGTCCTATCATCAATTTTCGGAGATAGATGTATACGGGTCAATTCAAGGGACCGAAGTCCAGGGATGATGCAATCCCTCTCATCCACTAGGGACTTCTTTCTCGGAGACATATGTCTACGGATCAATTTAGGGGACCGAATTCCAGGGATGATGCAATCCCTCTCGTCCACTAGGGACTTCTTTCTCAGAGACATATGTCTATGGATCAATTCAGGGGACCGAAGTCTAGGGATGATGTAATCCCTCTCGTCCACTAGGGACTTCTTTCTTGGAGACATATGTCTACGGATCAATTCAGGGGACCGAAGTCCAGGGATGATGCAATCCCTCTCGTCCACTAGGGACTTCTTTCTCGGAGACATATGTCTACGGATATCTTTTAGGACATGTGTCCAAGGATGATACAATCCACTTGTCAAATTAGACCAAGTCTAAGGACCACTCATCGACCTCATCGTCGGTGTCACCAATATAGGTATCCACATCATCGACCTCATCGTCTATATCATCAATACATGTATCCACATCATCGACCTCACCGTCGGTATCATCAGTACATGTATCCACATCATCGACCTCACCATCGGTATCATCAATACATGTATCCACATCATCGAACTTTCTGTCGATGCAGGAAATCTCATCATCAACGACCACATCACTCCCACTTTTGAGGAGGGTCCTTCTGAACTACACCAAGCTTGTCTCGAAAATACTCAAACTTTGCTCAAGACAGAGGTTTTGGTCAATACATCAGCAACTTGTTCGTCAGTGCTCACATACTCGAGCTTGATAGCTCCTTTCTGCACCATATCCCATATACAAAAATATCGGATCTCTATGTGCTTTGACTTATCATGGAACACTGGATTCTCAGTCATCTTGATACAAATCTGGTTGTCACACAAGATCACAGTGGGGTCCATCTCTAAGTCAAACAATCCTAATAACAGTTTCCGAAGCCATATCACTTCACAGCTAGCAAAGCAAGAAGCTATATATTCTGCTTCGGTTGTGCTAAGAGCCACACTAGACTGCTTCCTTCTAAACCACGAGATCATGGCAAATCCCAAACAATAACATCCGCTCTATGTGTTATTCCTGTTTGATACACTTCCTGCCCAATCAGCATCTATGTAGCCATACCATCAGAAGTCATAGACCAAAATATTTTGTACCCTTTAGGTACCTCATCACATGCTTTGCAGCTATCAGGTGAACTCATCTAGGTTCCACTAGATACTGACTCAAGGTGTTCACTGCAAATCATATATCTAGCCTGGTATTCGTCAGATACATCAATGACTCAATAATCTATCTATATAGAGTCACATCCACTAACTCTGATGAGTCATCAGCTAACAGATTCAAGTTGGAATCCATGGGAGTGGCCATGACTTTTGCATTCCAATATATCAAATACTTTCCCTAGTTGAGAAATATTCCTTCTGGGCCTTGCTTTACTTCCAGACCTAGGAAGTAATGCATCAATCCGAGATATTTCATCTCAAATTCTGTAGCTAGCTTCTTCTTGCTTTCCATGATCTATTTCTCATTCCTTGTCAGAAATAGATCATCCACATACAGTAATAGTATGACAAGTTCATCAGCCATAACCTTAAGATAAAGGTTAGGATCAGCTTTACTTTTGGTAAAGCCCAAGCTTGTCAAGAATCTATCAATTATCCCTCTGTGACTGAACATCATTCACACTCTGCATTGAGTGATCTTCTGATATCTATCTGTGCCATCTCTCATCAGATGGGTCTACTGATATGAGCCTCAAGATCATTTGAACTCTATGGTGAGTTCCTTCTTGCATCCATGTCATATGTATATAGAAACCATCTTCAACCTTGTAGCAAAGGTTGAAATCTGCATCACCCATGGTGATCATTAGGCTCATCAAATGACTATCGATCTTGGGTACTCGTACAAAGATTTCTTCAATTACACCATTAAGAGAATGGTCTTATCTAACCACTTGGAGCAAACATCTCGTCATGATCCTCTTTCTCTTTCTAAGAGAATCTTCTAGCCACGAGCCTTCTATAGTATGTTTAATTCTTCTTGAACATCCATCACTTGTTCGGTGTTCATCATCCTTCTTTTGCAGATCATAGCACATGATCTTTCCTACAAATCAAAGTTAATTACATGATTAGTAATACTTCATAATCATCAAATCATGTTGACATGATAACCTGTTATTCATACAGACATGATTCACATAGTCATGCAACTATCTTGACCAATATTTTGGCACAACACTTTTCCATATCTTGTATGCATACAGTGGCTATCTAGATGCCTTCCATCTCTACCAGAACATACTATCAAGAGCGTGCACAGCTCTCAGCATGTCAACAAAGAGGTTTCATTCTAGATAAACAACAATGGAATGTTTGTCCAATCTTACCCATCATATGCATATTAGTATTATATTGTTCAATGCTATATGAATGCTTACACTATGCATGATATATTCTAGGAATACAAACATGCATACAAGCAATATCATTTACTATTTCAGAGATTCAAATAACAACTCAAATACTTATCTTTTATGTTGAGTGGTTGCCTCCCGCTTGATCTCTATATGTCTTTGAACTTCTATTCATTCTGTACCACTATGCATGCTTAAGTGTGCACTAGTGTCATCCTCATGATCTGATACATAAACATACATTCATTAGTATAATCCCAATACTATCAAAACATTTTGCATGGTCATGATCATTTCATACACAGGTATACTTACCTAAGATCCTACCATAAGGTAGGATTCTAACTTGATATAGGAAAACATACCTGGATTATCATGCTTGGTTATGTCTTAACATACCCAAACAATATCTTCTTTTGTTCTCTTCAATGATTTAGAGACCTTGTGCTAGAACCTGCATATCTCATAGGTTAAGCATAGTAGAACAAAGTCATACATACCTCGTAAGTAGAGCTTCTATGTGATCAAGGATTATGGATGAGTCTTTGTCTTCATGTCATCATGGTCATAGAACTTGATTTGTCTTTCGTGATGTACCTGTATCTTGTTAGCAGAAAACATCATCCTCATACAACACCACAAGTGCATTAGTACAATCATAAGTGTCATAACCTTAATCAATGAATGCCTTCTATCATTCACATGCATTCATTATCAAACAATCATAATTGTACTAATCTCAATAACATGAAGACAAACATATCATAAACTTAACCATGAACAGATTTCAACACATACCTGTATCTCCTCGAGTCATACCTGTCAGGATTGCTTTTAACCCAATCCACTTTGATTTGTTGAAACTGGATCTGGAGCTAGATTAGGGTTTGTCAGAGAAACCCTAAAAATTCAAACTTTTATTTTCAAACTTCTGAAAGGATAGAAAGATGCGCCTTGCTGAGCTGATCAAGCTAGCATACTTCAATTTTGAAATCTCCAAAATTTGACCCCTCAAAATTGCCTTTGAAACTTCTAGATCTTCTGGACAGGATCCCGAACTAGGGTTTGATGAAGCCCACCCTTTTTCCCAATCAAAAGGTTCGATCCAAAGCTCTAAACTTTGATTTTTCTGAGGAGATTCCAGCCATGGTCACAGATTCCAAGAATTTCAACTTTCTCTGAAACCCTAATTTTCCATAGTAGTGACAATTCAAGAATAAAGGTGCTCAAAATCCAAATCTGTTTTGATAGAAATATGAACCTGATTGTTTCTGGTGTAACTCTGAAATTACAAATCCACAGGTTGTGAAACTTCTTCCTGTGGTATCCCGACCTGTCCTCTTTCCAACCCCGCAGGTCTGACCTCAATTGGATTCTCTAAGAGAGATTTATGCCAAGTGTCACAACGTGACCTGTTTATGGGGTAAAACAGGAGAGCAAACTTGTACAGCGTGCCACGTGTCATTGGTTCAACTTTGGCCTCTGAAAAAGTTACCTGAGAAACTACAGTCTATTCTCTACCTGTCACTTTTTACGAAATTTCATTTGGAGCTTCCTAGCCCAAGTTGTGACCTTTTTTCCTAGGTCACCTGTTTATGACTGAGATATGGAAGAGGCAGAAACCCTAACTTGTACGGATCATAAATCACAAAGTACAACGAATATGAGGTTTTCCTTTAGACACAAGGTACATGGGGATGTTATCTATGACCTGTAAAGGTTTTAGATCCTGAACCTTCGCCAAAATGGATTTATAGCGAAAGTTCCACGATGACAGGTTTTTGCTATATAAAACCCTAACCTTCAAATTGTCACAAGTGAAGCAAGTGTCGTAAGTGCCATACATTGCCTTCCTTCAGGTTATCTCTGATACCATGTTAAGATTTAATATGCTAAGACAGAAAATATAAGCATTGTATTTCATTTTACAACAATAGCATATACAGGATCACTGAAAGAACAACAAGCACAACATAAACACAAGAGACACAAATTTATCATGGGAAACCCTCATGGGGTAGAAAACCCAGCAAAGCTTCCTCAATATAGATGACCAGCAAATACAAATATGTAAACCCTAGACATGAGTTCCTTCTCCTCCATAGCAGATCTCTCCCTCACCTATGCGCTATTCAGAAGTGAGTGTAATGTGTGTTAAATGAGGAACACACCTCCTCTATTTATACACAACTTCGACTTGTATTTTACATTGACTAGGTCGGCCCCAACTTAATTACCTAACATAATGTGGCAGGGCCGACCCCACTAGGGTGGTCTAATAACCCCTTTAACCCACATGACTCATATAGAGCCGACCCCCACTAGAGAAGTCTAATAACCCAAGTTACCACATTCTCCACGGAGGAATAAAACATCTCTGGATATACAATAAGGTCTTCACGGAGGAATGAAACATCTCTGGAATAATAAAGTACAAATATAATATTCTTAGAAGTTACAATATCTCAACATCATGAACTGGCCCTATAAGCACCCCAATAAGTTCAAGGATGAAATTGAGAGGGCTATTAAGGAACTTCTTGAATTAGGACTCATCAGACCAATTTCGAGTCCTTTTGCATCTTCAGTAGTTTTAGTGAAGAAGAAAGATGGAACCTTGAGTATGTGCATAGATTACTGGGCACTAAACAAGAAGACCATTAAGAACCAGTACCCAATTCCAAGAATTGATGAGCTGATGGATGAGTTGCATGGGTCCAAATTATTTTCCAATATAGACCTTCGTTTTGGTTACCATCAAATCAAAATGAGAGAGGAAGACATACAGAAGGCGGCTTTCCACTGTCACTATGGACACTTTGAGTTTTTGCTTATGCCCTTTGGCTTGACCAATGCTCTAGCTACATTCCAATCTTGCATGAACAAAGTATTCAGTAAGCAACTTCATAAGTATGTGTTAGTATTTTTTGATGACATTTTGATTTATAGCAAGACTTGGGATGAACACTTGCAACATTTGGAAGTTGTACTAACAAATTTAGCAGAACAATCATTGTATGAAAAGCTGTCCAAATGTGAGTTTGGAATGAAGGAGTTGTTGTATCTTGGTCACGTGATTGGACAAGATGGGGTAAAAGTCCACTTGGAGAAGATCCAGACTATTCTCGATTGGCCAAGCCCCAAGGAATGTGGCTGATTTGAGAGGATTCATTGGGATCTGCACCTACTATAGAAAATTTGTCAAGGGAATCTCTCAATTGAAAGCACCGTTGATTGACCTTACAAATAAGGAATATTTTTGTTGGTTTGAGGAAGTTGAGAAGGTTTTCAACAAAATGAAGGAAGTGATGAGTAGTTTCCCGGTTCTTTCGTTGCCTTATTTCACTAAGCCATTTGTGCTTGAGTGTGATGCCTCCGATGAAGGCATTGGAGCAGTTCTGATGCACAATAAGAACCCCATTGCTTTTGAGAGCAGAAAGTTGCAGCCACATGAAAGGAACTACTCAATCTCTGGTAAAGAAATGTTGGAGATTATGCATGCATTGGCCATGTTTCGACAATACTTGGTGGGGAGAAATTTTGTTTTCAAGAATGATCACAACAGTCTAAGGCATTTTCTGACACAAAAGGAGCTCAATGATATGCAACAAAAATGGGTGAGTAAAATTCAAGCCTATGATTTTGACATAGAGTACAAGAAGGGGAAAATGAATGTAGTGGAAGATGCACTTTCTAGGAAGCCAACCCTTTCTTTAATGAAATTTCCTACTTATTGGAAGGTTCAGTTAGCAGTATAGTACTCTAGAAATAAGTTTGCATGTGATATGCTAGATTGGTTGGTACATGATGATGAATATAAGGTTCTCCATGATTTTATATACTACAAGGACCGCATCTTCTTGGTGCCGAAATCAAACATGAAAAGGAAAATTCTAGAAGTTTCTCGTGATGCACCCTTAGCTGTCCACCCCAGGTTCTTGAAGACATACAGAAAGGTGAGAGAGAGGTTCTCATGGAAGGGCCTAAAAAATGATGTGATGAAGCATGTGAGAGAGTGCATTGCATGCCAGTAGAACAAGGTGGAGCATATACATCCCACTGGCCTATTACAATATTTACCCATTCCAAAGTAGAAATGGGAGAGTATCTCCATGGATTTCATCACTGGCTTGCCAAAGGTTCAAGGTAAAGATTGTATTTTTGTGGTGGTTGATAGGCTAACAAAATTTGCACATTTTTTTGATGTTACATCCACTATTGCAGCAAGCCAAGTTGTTGGTATCTTCTTTCGAGAATTATTCAAGTTGCATTGTTTTCCCAAAACCATAATAAGTGATAGGGACAACAAATTCACAAGTGTATTTTGGAAAGAATTGTTCAAGTTGGTTGGGACAATCTTGGACCTTAGCACTAGCTATCACTCTCAAACTGATGGACAAAATAAGAGGGTGAACCAATGGCTGGAAGGATACCTAAATAACTATGTCACGGGGCAGTAGAAATCCTGGATTACATGGTTGCACATGGGAGAATTCCGCTACAACACAAATTTTCACATATCCATTGGCATGACACCTTTCAAGGTTTTGTATGGGTATGATGCTCCCACATTTGCAGATCTGATTTTTGGAGATTGTAGGGCCCAAAAGGAAAAGGATTGGATCCAAGAGAGTCAATACATTTTGAGAGTACTCAAGGACAACTTGCATATGGCTCAAAATAAACAGAAAATGTATGCAGATAAGAACACGTCAGAGCATAGTTTTCAAGTTAATGACTTGGTGTACTTGAGGTTGCATCCATACAAACAATCTTCATTGAAAGGAAAGGGGGGTAAAAATTTAAAACCAAGGTTCTATGGTCCTTACAGAGTTGTGCGGAAGATAGGAGAAATGCTTATGAGTTGTATCTTCCATAAGGAAGCAAAGTACACAATGTATTTAATGTTTCTTGTCTTAAGAAGGAAGTTGGGAAACAAGTGACAGTATCAACGGAGCTTCCACCAATGGATGATGGAGAACAACTAATATTGATACCAGAAAGGATTCTGCAAACAAGAGAAATAACGTTGATAAACATAACCATCAAATAATATCTTGTTTTGTGGAAATAATTTCCCAATGAAGATGCAACATGGGAGGTTGAGCAAGTGTTGCAGCATCCGGGACTACAATTGCTTGAGGACAAGCAATTTTGGGCAGGGAGGACTGTAAAGTCCCCTCCCTAAGGGCTCCATGGTCATCCTTATAACTTATCAATCCCTATAGGTTCTGGAAGAAATTCAATAAAGTGTGGCCTAGTAGGGTGCAATGTAAGAGATCTTGTGGACCCTATGAGTTGTCATACACAATGGAAACTGGAAGAAAAGCAAAGAAAATCAATAAATTAATCCACTAAAAATATGGAAGGCAACAGAAAAGCAGGAAACCTCATAAAAGCATAAAGAAGCACTGGAAAAGAAAGAAAAGCACTAGAAAAGCAGGAAAGAAGAGAAAATATAGGAAAAGTAATATATTTCCAAAAGAAGGAAAAGCAATCCAAAGAAAAAAGGCAGCAAAGTAAGGAAAAAGAAAGGTAAAAGTTGCAGGTTCAAAATTAGTCAATGAGGGCGCATTGGATGAGGTTGATGGTCCATATTCCCTATATATTGAATCCAAACCATATTATAAAATAAGGAGGAGTGCACCCACTCACATATTTTTCCAGACTGAGTTTTGCATTGAGAGCTTTGAGCTTCTCAAGACTTGGGAGATGTGCCCCTAGTCAGAGTTGGGAGATTTGCCCCTATTATTCTTCATTTTAGTTGTGAATTCAATTATATCATGAGGATTAATGAATTCAACCCTACTCATTGAGGTTACTTTCAGGTCCATTCAAGTGTCATTCAGTGCTATCTTTCTTAGTGTTGAAGATCCCATCTATTGGAGTGTTTTTTCTTATGTGTTTGTCTTGCTTATGCTCTTGGAGGATGATAGTACCCCCATGGGTATCTGCTGCTACATCTGAAGCTTTGTAATGTAAAAGGATATCTCTGATATTCAATATATTGATGTGCATTTCAGTTCTGCAAACTAGATTTTCTTATATTAATGAAATTTTGTGCCTATGCTCGTTATAGTGCCAAATTTGTCTAGTTTTTCCAGAATTTGTATTAGACTGAATTCTATGATTCCAATTCTCATTCTATGAGTTGTTCTATAAGTAGAAACCTTTTTGAATCCATATCATTCTTCATATCATAATTTTGTAACCCTTAGAGGCCATTTGAAATGAGTTGGAAATCCTCTAGTTGAGCAGTCCAAAAACTAGTTTTAACTTCCAAACTAAGTCCAGTTGAGTCTAGTTGCAATTATCAAGGTTTTTATAGCTAGTTTGGGTTAGTTGCAGGACATCCACTTCTATATCTACACTAAAATACATTGGGTTCCACATAATTCCTAGGGATACTGCCTTAGAGTCTTTGGCTTTTCCAAAGGGTTTTCCTAGGCGTGATGCACCTAGAGAATGTGTATATATCGAATTTGGGAGTCTATTTAGGCTTTTGTAGGTTGTCCTTGAGATTTAGCAGGACATGAACTCCATCTTGGGAAAATTTGGGAGAGTCTAGAGGCATTTGGGGGGTTCACCCTTTGATTTCTAGCCAAACTACTTAATTTTTATATCTAGCCCATCTTCTATGTGTTTGAGTTTTCAAACATTTTGAGTTAGTGTGATTAAATTAGTTTGGGTACATCCCATGGACCATGAACACCTCGTGTTTCTCATACCTGGTGACCCACTATGGCCACTCTCCTCATCAATCGATGCCAACCAGCCCCTAGCTCTGTTGGTAACTAAAGAGTGAGGTCCAACTCATCATCATCCAGCTCGGATAGATATCGGTCATCCACTCCCTCCATCATCACCCCAAGACTCCTCGCTAGGTTCGCTAGCATCGCTTAAACATGATCACCTAAGGCTTCTCCCTCGACAGGAGCACCCCCAGCAGCAGCTCTGCCTACTGCACCAGTAGCGACACTAGCACCTCCTACAGGTCCTACCCCCTCGTCTCACATGCGGCGACGACCGACAACTCGTGGGGGTATCACTGGTCCCACATCTACATAACATATAAGAACCCACATTCAGTATCCAATATACATGGTAAATATGTGTGTAATCCACAACTATGTACAAAAAACAACTATGTAAACATATAAATGCGTAAACACATGTCACACCTGTGAGGTCCCACCCGTGATCAAGAGCCGATACGTCTAGGTCCCCCTGATATTCCATGCCACTCCAGGGGTACCTCTCCATGTAACCTATCCTTTTCTCCCATACATCCAGATAATGTGGGGTGAAGAAATGACCCATCCCCCCCCTCGCACCAACACGGGGCATTACTCGCCCCCAGTACACCATCGATGGATCCTGAGGTCCTCTCATGAGTATCACCACCTATGGCCTCAAACTAGGAAAACGCTAGCAAAAGTACGAGCACAACACACTCTCGAACTGAAAGGTCCTCTCGCCTTTACCTCGCTAGGCATCCATCAACTGTTCCCTTAGTCCCCTCGGCAACATGAACCCCCATGCAACACGGTTCCCAATTATCACCCTCTCCACCAACCCTAACTAACAACTAGTGATCACGTGCAGGGAGGCAACCCCCAACACTCACATAATGGAATTTTATATTCTCAAGATAGAAAGGCTCTGAATATGACCAATGAGGATCTTCCCTGATATCACCACATAGGCATCTTCTCCATGTGTTAGGAACCCGTGTCAACCCTTCTCCTTAATTTTTTAGTATATTGTTTCTAGACGCATATGCTTTGTAAGTCGTCCCACATTATTATATGTTCCATGGTATTAATTCATAGTTTGTATTATCCCATAGTATTATATGTTCCATGGTATTGATCCATAGTATTGGACGCATATGCTTTGTAATTCATCCCGTAGTATTATATGTTCCATGGTATTGATCCATAGTATTGGACACATAGACTCAGTATATAAGTACGTCTTGAGGCCAATGAAGGAATCCATGAGTTATTTTTATTGAGCTTGCTCAAAGGAGTTTTCACCCTCGAAGTGGCCCGCAATGAATAAATATTTGATTTGTTCTGTTATTTCTGATATATCATGCATTTTCATTAATTAATTGTTGGAGGTTCCTCACATCTGGTATCAGAGCAATTTCTTGGGCTCGTTGCGTGGAATTTCTGCCAATTTTTATTTTTTTCGCATTTGTATTGTTCCTTTCAATTGCAGGTTTGGATCTAGGAATAATCCATATCCACTTAATTGTGGGAAGTAATTGGGCATAGCCCTAAAACTCATTGTGAGGAGTACCACAAGAACCCCGAAGTAGTTGTCCCGTTGAGAGAACCTGCCAACGAAAAAGGAAACGACCCCTACCTGATTGACTAGTTCCCACTCGTGAGGTAAACCAAGAAATGTCGTTTGTGGCAAAGCGGTTATCAATTTTACCTAAGCTGTGGAGTGAGGGGTACTACCCCAATACACAAGCCGTCAGACACCATTGGTGGCCGAGTGAATCCATTGAACTTTTAGGAATCCAAGCATACCTAGGGTCCATATCTATTGCCAACTAATAAATAGCAGATTACATTTGTCCAAAACTATTGCAGATCAATTTCGAGAAGAAAAAAAAATCATTGACATCTCTGCAATCCCATTCTGGATATTTCATTCCTGAGGACCCTATCCCAAATTCCACTTCCCGAAGCCAGAAATCCCACATCTGTCTATTTTTAGGGTTTTCCCTAACTTCTTCGATTTTCACCCAATCACCTTCAAATTTTGCCACAATGTTCATTTCCTATTTATGCTTCTTTGTCCCTCTTTGACAAATTTTCTCATTCTTTCACCCTGCTTCTAAAATCCCCATCTTTTGCTTCCTTGTCCATTAGAAAGTGTTCAAAACCTAGTCAAACCCCAATTACCCATCAATTTTTTTTCCCAAATCCAAATTTTCCTTTACTAAAGAAGTTTTTGTTTTTGTTTTTCTACCCATTCAAAAAAACAAAAAACTCTCGGTTATGGTTGTCACCCGCGCAGGAGCAAAAAACATGGAGAAAGAACTTGCAGCCCTCAGAACCAAACTCCAAGATTTGGATGAAAACTTTCTCGGCCTCCATATTCATCCTTCAACCATGAACAATAGATGACAACCAGAGTCTTTTGCGGACACGGGGTTCTTTTCTTCCAACACTTTTCATGGGCCAAAGCTTTTTCTCGCTTCAATGGTGATGATCCGACTAGATGGATATACCGAGAAGAACACTATTTCAGTCTACATAATACTTTTGATGTCAACAAAGTTCCACTTGCATCCTTTCATTTGTTACATGAAGCCCTTCAATGGTTCCGTTAGTACAACAAGGCTCATGTAGAGCCAAAATGGACAGATTTTTGCCAACTCCTTTTGCAATGATTTGGTCGTAATGATTTTGATGACTTCACAGGAGCACTCACTAAACTTCACCAAATTGGCACTGTGAGAGAGTATCAAACATAATTTGAGAGACAAGCCAGTCACACAGAAGGATTGTCTGATGAATTCTACAGGAGTTTCTTTTTCAGCGATCTGAAAGATGCAATTCGATCTGAGGTTAAAATGTTATGTCCCAGCACAATGAAGGAAGTCCTAGGGTTGGCTAAGTTGGCAAAGGAAAATATCTCATCCCAACAGCGCTCCAAATCCACTTTTGTTCCATTTAGAACTATGGTTTCCCAACTACCTCCCATCACTCCAGCTCCTCGACCAACTCCTATCAAGCATTTATCTGAAGCAGAGATGTAGGCACATAGAGAAAAAGGGATTTGTTATAATTGTGATGAGAAATTAACTCGGGGACATAGATGTGTTGAACAAAATCTCTATCTCTTGGATATGGATTCTTTGTCTGCCTCTAAAATTGGTGAAAAAGCTTCGAATACAATAGATGATCAAGTCAACATTTAGAAGCCGCCTGTTGTCCCTCCGTCTCCGGACGACCACCCAGAGATATCTCTCCATGCTTTAGCTGGAGTCACCACCCCAAAAACAATGTGGGTCAAGGGTTACTTCAAGAAGCTCCCTCTTACAATACTCATTGATTCTGGTAGCACTCATAACTTCATTGACCCTCGGATCTCTAAATAGGCTAATTATTTTTCCCATCCTTGCTCCAACTTTAATGTCATGATTGCCAATGGGGGCACCTTGCCTTGCAAGGGGAAGTGTCGCAATGTGCATATCTCTATGGGATATTATAACTTGCGCTCTGACATGTTTTCCTTAGCCGTAGGTGGATGTGATGTGGTTTTGGGCGCTCAATGGTTACGCACACTTGGCCCCATCTTATGGGATTTTGCTAAACTTTGGATGCAGTTTTCAGTCAATGGAAAAAAAAACACATTGACGGACTTACAACCAAGGTCTCTCAGCATCATAAGTTCACATCACATGCAAAATCTCCTTAAGAAGAATTCACATGGTGTCATCTCTCAGCTCCATTCCATTCAAATGCACCCATCAGCAGTCTCCACTACTCCTTTGGATCTACAACAAATTTTGAATAGATATGCAAGTGTCTTTGTTGAACCAGTGGGATTTCCACCTTCAAGAGACCTTTACGGTAAGAATTTAGCTCTACATATGAGAAGGAAATGATGGTTATTTTGCATGCAGTACATAAGTGGCGGCCATACCTATTAGGAAATCATTTCTGCATCAAGACTGGTCGCCAGAGTCTGAAATATTTCCTAGAACAACGGGTCTCCTCCCCGGCACATCATAAATGGGTTAGAAAACTCATGGATTATGACTATGAGATCACTTACAAGAAGGGTAAGGACAATCTTGTGGCGGATTCTCTTTCTCACACATTTAATGACCAAGTTTCTCTTTCATCTATTTCTATGCATGTTCCAAATTGGTTGCAATATGTTCAACAGGGCTATGCCAATGACTCCTCATTATCTCAAATCATCCAACGGTTGGCTAACAACCCTTCTGTTGTACCGCATTATTATTGGGATGGGGCTTCCCTGAGATACAAGGGTTGTCTGGTGCTTCCCCATAGCACATATCTTCAACAGGATGTCTTTTATGAACTCCATGATTCTTCATCGTCAGGGCACTCTGGGTTCCTCAAAATGTATGAGTGGGCATGACGTAACTTCTTTGGGCAGGGAATGGAAAGGACAATTCAACAGATGGTGGCTGAATGCAATACCTATCAGCGCAACAAGGGTTAAACAACAATCCTTCTGGGATTGCTCGAACCCTTTCCCATGCCTAAATGGATTTGGACAGATATTTATATGGATTTCATTGAAGGGCTCCCTAAATTTGGAGGGAAGACAATGATTTTGGTTTTGGTTGATTGCCTCTCCAAATATAGTCATTTTTGTTCCCTCATCCATCCCTATACCTCCTCCTCATTCACACAAATTTTCCTGGAACAGATCTTTCGCCTTCATGGAATCCCTTCTTTCATTGTCTCGGATCACGATTCAACTTTCACTAGTCATTTTTTGACAAAACTATTTCGCCACACTGGCACCAAATGAAAGATGAGTTCAAGGTATCACTCACAAACAGATGGTCAGACTAAAATTATCAATAAATTTTTGGAAACTTATCTTCATTGCTTCACCTCCGAACAACAACATCAGTGGGAAAAGTGGCTCTGTCTCGCTGAAGGGTGGTACAATAGCTCCTACCACATTGCATCTAAAATGACTCCATATGAAGCAGTCTATGGTCAGGAACTTCCAGTTCTTCTTCCATACACCCCCAACAGTTCACCGGTTCAGAAGTTGACATGGTTCTTCGAAACCGCGATCAGATTCTTCGCATTTTGCAAGACACTCTTCACATGGAAAGAAATCGAATTAAACAACAAGCCAATCAACACCATTCTGAGCGTACTTTTCAAGTAGGTGCTATGGTTTTTCTTCGTATACAATCTTACAAGAAATCCTCCCTGAAACTCAAAGGGATTCATAAGCTCGCTCCAAATTTCTATGGGCCATATAAGGCTCTTCAAAATATTGGGTTCATTGCTGATAAATTGGAACTTCCTCCTTCTTCCCGCATTCATCTAGTATTTCATGTCTCTTGTCTAAAGAACGTTCTTGGAACCAACATCAGAGGACAAACTATTTTACCAGAAATGGATAATGAAGGATCCATCCTTTTGGAGTTGGAGGCCATCCTCAATAGGTGCACTCATCCGTTTCGCTCTCGATCCATCATAGAGGTATTAATTCAGTGGCACGGAATGCAACCAGAGGATGCTACATGGGAACCACTCCTTCAGATTCAACAATAATTTCCACATCTAAAGCTTTGAGGACAAATATTTTTCTAAGAGGGAGGGGATGTTAGGAACCAGTGGCAACCCTTCTATTTACTTTGTTAGTATATTGTTGTTGGATGCATATGCTTTGTAAGTCGTCCCGTAGTATTATATGTTCCATGGTATTAATCCATAGTTTTAATTATCCCATAGTATTATATGTTCCATGGTATTGATCCATAGTATTGGACACATATGCTTTGTAAGTCGCCCTATAGTATTATATGTTCCATGGTATTGATCCATAGTATTGGACGCATAGACTCAGTATATAAGTACGTGTTGAGGCCAATGAAGGCATCTAGGAGTTATTTGTATTGAGATTTCCCAAAGGAGGTTCCCCCCTCGAAGTGGCCCGCAATCAATGAATTTCTTCTATGTTCTGTTATTTTTGATATATCGTTCATTTTCATTAATTAATTGTTGGAGGTTCCTCACACCATGGTACCGGTCTACTAGACCTAGGATACTTTGATCAACCCCCATCTGAGGAAATAATGACTCATCATCCCCATGAGGAGACAAACCGGTCAGGAAATAAATATCCTAATCTGTAATACTAAGATCCTAGTCTCCCACTCAGAAGACCCTTTGGCTAGGGTCCCACATCCCGATGAGCCTATACAAAAAAATAACACAAACCTAACAAGGGGACACTTGAAGAAATTCAAGAGTCCTGCATCTTGCAGTGTCTATGTGGCCACTAAATCCCTAACCACCTAGGTCACTAAGTCGTCATAGTGAGTCTCTCACCACTCGACGATGTGTGTCATTTCAGTCACTCGTAAACGCCTACGAGCACAAACAACAATACCTCAGGGTTTATCTTGGCATCCAAAATTCCAAGTGAGCCTTACACCATCACATAGCATGACTTTGTTTTACTGGCCTGCACTATCTACACAACATCTCTACATCAAAGACGTGCATAGCATGGCTGTATAGGGGTATCTCGCGTGATCTCGGTCACGCAGGCCTTTTTCTGTTTGGACATGCTTTCAACGCGACTTTCCAATTAACAATCACGTTGATCCATCGCATAGGCAAAGTCTTTTGTCACTGCACAACATGTGGAAATCATTGATTTCCTGCACAGTGGACTACGCTTGTGCGCGATTCTTCAAAATCACATGTGGTGGACTATGCAAAATTCACCAAAATCGTGTGCGATGGACCACGTATGATTCTCCAAAATCATGTGCATCCTCCATTTAAACCATAAATAGGGTCATACAGCCCTAGGGAACACAACCCATAAAAACTACTCCGCTCGAAATGACTAGGCTAAGGTTTAGGCTTACCTTGATCTCACGGCTCAGAAATCAGATGCTCAGATCACTCGGAATCACCACCAATAGATTTGGATCACAAAAGACGAACAAAGTACAAATGACCTCAAGAAACGGGCCCCACCCCTTTTATAGAGTTTTGACCTAATCTTCAAACCTTCGCCATGAAAAAACTGTAGCTCCATTTGAAAAACTATTCGCACCACCAAAATTAGCATTTCGAGACCTTTATAATGCATATACCCGCATTTCCGTCTGAACATTGTCCTATGCAATTCATTTTCGCACGCACTCCTCAAGTGCATTATGATTTTGGTTATTATTTCTACATCATCCATACCTTTCTCGTGTTCTTTATTACACTTGGGTATTTGCCTCATATGTGCAGGAGAACGACCAAGATCCGCCTACATCTTGTTTTTTCCATTATAATAACAAGCCTTTATCCCTCAACAATGGCATCAGACTTCTATCACATGTATCATTCTGAAACTAGCATATAGGCAACGTTTTCGCTCTACTTACATTGCATTTACCAGTATTCCCGTTGATAACCATAGGGTCCTCATCCCCAATAATGATGTGTTTTCAATATCACCACTAGGGATAGAATCGTTCCCCCATGGGTGTGCACACCATTGCATCCTAGTCATAATTTGACAATGATGTCGACCACAAGTCCGAGGAATTTGATATACCTTGAAACGATCAACCCATAGTTCATCATTTTATAGTTGTGCATTTACTCCCCCACCTTCAGCAGTCGATTCCATCAAATTCCTTGACACGTGTTATGATCAAGACTCACAATTGAACACTCATACCTCCATGAGAAATCTACTATCTGAAAATATTCCTTGTATCACCACCCCCACCAAGACACCAATGGGGCCCCCACCCTCCAAAGCAACCAATTTTTTTCAATTATTCCCCACAGGAACACTCTGCATTACATTGATTCATGGGGCACCTATCTTTGATTTTGCAAACAACCCTCACATCATCATGGAAAAGGTTCCCTGACTCACTCAAAAGAGTGGGAACTTCGCCCATCATCAAATTGATTCCCTAATTCACTCAGAACCGTAGGAATCCCACCCATCATCAAATAGGTCCCCCGATTCACTCAAAACTGTGGGAATCCCACCCATCATCAAATTGCTCCCCCAACCCACTCAAAACCATGGGGACCCCACTAGTTATTCTTTATGTACAAAAATTTCCCCAACCCACTCACAACTGTGGGAAGATCATTATTCTTTTGGCAGTAATCCATGGCCTCCTTTGATCGATGTTGTTGAGTCTCCCTACCTCTAGCATTATGAGTTTTGTCCATTGGTCACCATCACCCCTAGTGTTGTGTCTCCAACGTATATAAAGAAAATTATGGCATAGGAATGTTGAAAATGCAAGAGATTAGAAGAATAAAGTGAATGTGCACTAGTGGGCATATTGCTAGACATTGCACAATGCATGAGAAGATGCTTATGCATGTATATGATGTTACATGTTGGTAAAGCTAGTGAAGTTTTACATATGCAGTAAGCCACTTAAGATAATTATTGTGGTTGATAATCACTATTGGTGTTGGTATTGATTGTAGGACCAAAGAAAACAGAAGAATGGCTAAAGATGTTGATGATGTTGTTGCATGTGACCAGCAACCTTATTAAGAAAGGTTGGTGCAACAAATCTGTGATCATGAGGTTGGTGCAAGGATGGTGTAATCCTTTGCAGGAGACCAACTGATCAGGTAACATCAAAGATGCTAATGGGATCCATGCAAGTAATGGTTTATTTATGATTGCATACAAAAAGGGGATTGGGTAAGAATCCCTTGAGCCATATTTAATAATCGTAAATTGGTATGTATGTGATGATGAGTGCATTTAAGCAAACATTATTCCACTGGGTACAGTGAGGTATGTGGTAGTAAGGGAAAGGATCCTTATACCATCTAGTTGTTTTGAATCGTAAATGCATTCATATGAAAATATATCATGCCATTGTCTGTGTTGGTTATGGGTTTAATAACCAAAGCAAGTGAGGACTTATAGTCCTGTTATGGTAGTGCATGCCATATGAGACAGTCATGGTTAAGGCCATAATGTGGTTGGAATGATAACGCTATAGTGCTACACAAGTATCCCATGAACTCCCTACTGATGTTAATTTGGGATGAAACCTCTTTTCCAACAACCAAGGAGTGAGAAAACTCCTGAGGTGTTGTTCGGGAAGATAAGGAAGGCACCCAGATAAGTTAACCAAGTGATTGTGGAGATGGTTGGGTGATGTGATGAGGAAATAGCCATACTTTCCAAAACATCATGGTGGACTGCATGACATGACATTATGGTATTCATGAATCAATGTGAGGTTGCATTGAGTGAATGCCCATTAAAAGATTATGTAAAGGTTGTGAATGTGCATGCATATGTGTGGGTGCACATGTTGAGATGCATTGTGTGAATGCATGGTTATGGTATACATTTCATTATAATTAGATAATAGATTAAATGATGAATTATTTTCAATTCTGAGATCATTTCATGAGCTACTATGGATGTAGGAAAATGATTGCATGAAGAAGGTAGTCATGTTTGATGAGCTACCAAGAATGCTATGTTGGGAGGACAAATTTTCCTAAATGGATACGATTGTGTAACCATGAGAAATGAAGTTTTGTTTAAATTGCATATATAATGTGATGGTATCTTGCAATTTTATTGTGATAATGATGCACATAAAGTAAATGTATTTCATTTCCTTTGAGATAATAATAGTTGATAGTGTTTGAATTATTGAATACTATAATTCTGAGATCACTTCAGTAACTATTGTAAATGATGGAATGAAAATATTATTTGCATGGATACTCACAAAGTCAGCGCTAAGGGAAGGGGCGCCCAAGAGACTATGTAGTAGAGAAGGGGACCTTACATAGGCTGGGATTGGAGGTGATGGGGGTTCCTATACTGTTTGAAGCAAATTGGATATTCATGTAGCTCTGTGATTGAGCTCATTGGATTAGGAAACTTCTTCCATGTCTCCCCACTTGCTTGATAGAGCTAGTTGTGCACTGGATGACCCTGAATGACTATTCCTAAGGCTGTGAGTGAGAATGTTAGTTCCTCCTTAGTGGATACACAGCCCTAGATCGGGGGTGGTCTCTGAGTGCTAAAAGAATACAGGCTGGGTAGAGACCTATGGTTGGGATGGAACTTTGCAGTCCATAGCCAGTTGCTTGGAGATTTCAATGAAAAGATAAGTGTTCTCTATGATTTATATCATGTTCATTCTATGTTCTGAATGCTTAATTTTTCATGTTAATGGGAATGAAATGATTATCTTAAGTTAGTCAGCATAATCCTGTGCATAGCATGACAAGAGGACTAATTCCCTGTAGGTTGTTTCATCATTCTACCTCGGAAAAATGTGTTGATGCATTCCCTTATATGTGTGTGGACAATGTTTCATTCTGCTGTGTTTAATTGAGTTTGCATATGCACACCTATGTTTGTATTTATATGAATCTGTTCATTGATGAATAGGGATAAGTCTTGTGAAGGCCCAGAAATCCCAGACTGCTAGTCATGGCATGGGGGAGAAATAGACAACCCCTTGTTGTGTCCATGTTCCCTCTGTGGGTCAGATGAAGGGAGGGGTAATGAAAGAGTGGATCAGAGCTCTTTACAGAGTGGTAAAGAGGTATGGATTAGGTTTGGGGAAACATTTTGGTTGGATGAAGGACAAATTCAGAGTTCTCAAGTGTGGCAGAGGATAACATCGTTGCATATAGCTCACCGAGAGATTTCCAATTGTGTCATTTTTGCCAAAAATAGACTTAGGATGAGGAAGTTATCAACCTAAGAAGTTGTCAGTAACAGGGGTATTCGGCTAACTTCCGACTTTTCGAACCCGCATTGTGGATTGCGGATTGCAGATTGTGGAATTCGGAGGCATAAATATTCGGAGTTGCACGTTGTGGTTCCAACTTTCCGACTCCCTCAAGGCGGTTTGCGGAAGTCAGAGGCATATTCCTTTGACACTGTATATTTGGAGTTATGAGTTTCCAACTCCCGCAAGGTGGATTGCGGATTGTGGAAGTCGGAGACGTATTCCTTCGATGTTGTATATTTGGAGTTTCGAATTTTTGACTCCCGCAAGGCAGATTGCGGATTGCGGAAGTCAAAGGCGTATTTATTCAACGTTTTGTATTTGGAGTTCTGACTTTCTGACTCCCGCAAGGCGGATTGCGGATTGCAGAAGTCGAAAGCATCTTCCTTCGATGTTGTATATTTGGGGTTCTGAATTTCTGACTCCCGCAAGGAGGAGTGCGGATTGCGGAAGTCGGAGGCATATTTATTCAACACTGTGTATTTGGAGTTCTGACTTCCGACTTGCGGCTTGTGAATTGTGGCTTGCAGATTGCGGACTGAATTTGTTGCAGTTGTGTAAAAGTGCAAAGTTGCAGATTCTTTGGAAAAAAAATTAGCATGTTGTTTCTAAGGATCTCCCCCATCACCTCTAAAAGGCACCGAGGGGATCAGGGACATTACACTAATCCCAATAGAGTTACAATATTTACACACTACTTCAAATTAATCCAGATGTGGATCCTCAAATTCATGATGAAATTGCATCTGGAATACTCGAAATCACATCAACTTGATCGAAGTCAGGAGGTTCATCAGTGGCTCCAACAATGCATTCTATGATCACAACCATGGCTTCTATAGTACCTAGAGCAGAATAATTATATGTTTATAGGTCAATTCTGTAGGGCACAAATTGCAGAAATAATCGCTAATGGAAATTGGTTTACACTCTGAATATTTCAAATTTAATTTGAAGCCCTCATCGATGATATATATGGAATTATAAATAAATATTCCGCAGGAAGAACTCCAGAGTTTCAAATTTGAATATAAATTGACAGTGATATTTTATATAAATATTCTGATGTAGCAGATGGTTTAAACCTCGCATTTTCATAATTTACCAAGGCTTAGAAGATGACCAAGTTGGGATACAAACAGAAGACATAATATTTTAGTCCTTGGTATCAATATTTTGGTTCCACTTGCATCTTTGAAAATGGAATTCAGATAGAATTTGGTTCCACATCGCATGTTATCTGTTTTACAAACCAAAATCCAGCATTTACTTCTTCCATGTCCATGATAACAGGAAAAAGAGATGTCTTGGAAACAAATGGTAAAATAAGACCATCACCAAAATTCTCACATGTCATCTTATTCAAATGCAAAAACCATACCATATCCATGAAAGCAGGAAAAAGAGACATCTTGAAAACAATTGGTAAACAAAAAAACCATCACCAAAATCCCCACATGTTATCTGAATCAAATACCAAACCCTAGAACTATAGCATCCTAAAAGAATATTGCAGAGTCCATGCATTCATTATTTTGTACTTCCAAATATACTAATTCAAAAAACTACATCATTTTTTTCTGTGAAACAATTGCATTCACTATTGGAAAAATCTTTGTTGGAATACTTCCAATTTGGAAAAATGCTCCCAAGAGTTTGGTTCAATTGGAATCATCACAAAATTTATCAACGGCCAATCAAAAACCAAGCACCTATTTTTATATGTACAAACCAAACACATAGAAACCAACAAAATAATATATCAAGAAAACCAAGCATATCGTAAAAGTCAACAAAATAAGATATCAAAAAACAACAATTGTGTAAAATTTGTT
The DNA here is from genome assembly GCA_027924585.1 of Larix kaempferi. NCBI lineage: Eukaryota > Viridiplantae > Streptophyta > Pinopsida > Pinales > Pinaceae > Larix > Larix kaempferi. The sequence goes on along the minus strand of BSBM01000535.1, from coordinate 2,114,049 downwards.
TGATTTGGACACTCTACAATGTACACAGATAACCATATCCTCAATGAACAATACATATAGCCTAAAACTACAGGGCACAAGCAACCCAATTTACATTTTTTTATTTTTTGGCAGATTTTGTTAAACTTAAACTACAAAATCCAAGTCTATCCTGATCTCTTTCCTGAGGAAATGTCTTTCAAAACATTTAAAACCTTCATGTGCTATGAGTTCTCTTTTGTTATTTGCACTCGAACAAGTTAATCCTACATAAAATAAATCTACTTGCCACTCTTAGATAACTTAGTTCTCTACCTTAAAATGGTAGAGGGATTCAAAAATAGGAAAGAGTACAATTATTGTTAGGTAACTTTAGCAATGGTTTTGACTTGGATTCAAACATTATGAGATGCAAAAAACTCAAAATATGGATGCCTGACCCTTAGTTGCTTCAACCAGGAATCAACAGAGATTAATAGAGCGAAAATTTGTTGTTGATGATCACTTCCAATAGAATTCCAAATACTTCCTTGCAATTTGTATGTAGCGAGTCCAAATGGTGGAAGACTTATGCACTGGGAATCCTTAGGTTTGGTAATGGAAAATTCAACCCCAAAACCAGATTCAGTATCTCCTTGTCCAATCTCATTCTCTGCAAAAAATTTGAGATCCAAGAGTCAGCGTCGGGATTTCTATCTTAGAAATTTGATTTTTATCCTCAATGAACAATACATATAGCCTAAAACTACAAGGCACATGCCAACCCAATTTACAATTTTTTTCCTTTTTTGGCTCATTTTGTTAAACTTAAACTACAAAACCCAATTCAACCCTGATCTCTTTCCTGAGGAAAGATATTTCAAAACATTTACAACCTTCATGTGCTACGAGTTCTCTTTTGTTATTTGCACTCCAATAGGTTAATCCTACATAAAATAAAGCTACTTGTCGCTCTCATATAACTCAGTTCTCTGTCTTAGACTAGAAGAGGGATTCAAAAGTATGAAGAAGAGTACAATTATTGTTAGGTAACTCTAACAATGGTTTTGACTTGAATTCAAACATTGTGAGATTCAAAAACCTCAAAATCTGGATGCCTAGCCCTTAGTTTCTTCAACCAGGAATCAACAGAGCTTAACAAAGTGAAAAGTTGTTGTTGATCAACACTCCCAGCAATTTCAGATATTGTTTTGAATATTAATTCAAATTCTTGTAGTAACAGGCCAGATGCTTTCTAGTCAAGAGAACATTATTTTGTTGATTTGCCATATGCAGAAGATTATAAAGGTGTTCCTCAGAAGGTTGATGCATATTGGACATGACCTGAAGAGCAGAAGATATGTAAAGAAGAGATTGCATATTTGATTCAAAAAGGTTTAATTAAGAAAAGTACAAGTCTGTGGGCTACCTATTATGTGAATAAGCACTCCGAGCACAAACGAGGAAAGAAAAAATTGAGTTAATTGAAATTGACTTATTATATATTTAGCAGTTTTTATATTGAAAATCAGATGAAAAGTATATACTGTGCATGAAATATTAAGCTTGAAGTAACAAAAAAATTAATTTGGAGTTGGTGAGGCAATATTTGAGTCGTGCCATAATCCCAAAAGCGCAAGACACCGTCACCTACTATTGGCTTTCAAATATTAGACATCAATGAAGACAACACAAAGGCAATGTATTTTGCATGTAAAGATCCTATTAATTTATCCTGCAGTTATGGGGAACTGGAAGCAGTGGGGCAGGTAACATAGCTGTGGACATACTACAATATATATGCATGAATTCAATCTAGTTGTTTCTCAGTGTGCCTAACTTAAAGATACAACTCACATTCAAATCAAGCAATAGCATAATCCTCAAACTAAATACACACAAAACAACATCTAAATTTCCTGTGTTCATAATAATCCAAAATACTACATTTCTCATAAGAAAATAACAAACATTACCACACCTCATTATTTATAACTTCATTGATCATTTCTTTTGCAGCCTCAATTTGCTTCTTGGTGCCAGTCATTTTCACTGTCCTTTCTGTTGATGCATCTCCTTCGAGAAGATGTTGTGATATTAGCTGAAACAGGAAAATGATAACTCAGGAAAAAATTATCTAGTTTAAAAAGTTAGAAATCTAACATCAATATTTCAATCCCACTACTGACCTGGATTCGATCCCCATCCTGCTTTGCAGATTCTTTATGGTCTCACCTCCTCTACCAATAATCAACCCAACCTGCCATAAATGGAGATGATGATGATTGTGAGCATTAATGGTAAAAAGGTTCCAAGTATAAGCATGCTACATTACATATCAACTGACACAATAACAAATATGACTAACCCACCTTATTGTTTGGAACTTTTATTTGCACTTGTTCTTCTCTAGGTTGCACACTACTAAAACCACATGCAACAAGTGTAGTTGAGCCATCTGCATCTGCCTTCTTGACATCCAATTAGTGTCAAATAGAACATCTTATTGTAATCAAATGTTCAAATAGAACAATAAATTCTAATAGGAAGATATACACAATTTTTTTTAATTTTGTCAAGTTTGAATGTCAAAGGTTGAGAATGAGAAATACCTCTGTAATGACATCATTAATCAGCTGCTCAGCCCTATTGATTTTCTCCATGCTTCCCATCAACTCCACTTGTCTGGTCGGAGAAGTGGGATCAGATTTTGTATCTCGAGTTACTTGAATTTTCGCACTTGATTGATGCTGAAGATACTTGATAGTTTCTCTAGATTTTCCAATTATAAGGCCAACCTATAGGAAAGCAATAAATTAAGAGTATTTTTCCAAAGAATTCTACAAAAGCAAGCACAATATCATAAACTGGCTAGGTGCCAGCTACACAGCTTGGACAATGACATGGACAACAAATGTGAATAAAATGTACTTGCTTTAGCATTAGGGACATCCATTTTCTAGCAGCTATCTGAAAACCAAAATATGACCCGGGTTGTGTTGATGAAGCTACATCACCATGTTGCAAATTCCCAATAGACTAGGTCTGAGGCTTTGGTAATACAATACCAAAAGTGGACTTCAGTGCATACTTCAAGACCTTCATTGCATACTTAGAATTCAAGACCTTCATTGCATACTTTTGTCTTTAAGCCCATACATTCTGAAAAGATGAGATGCAAACATTCCAGAGACAACTACCATATTTAGACTCACAGTGAAGGTGCTGACAAGCCGCTCTCCAGTTTGGTGACAATACACTCTAGAAAAAGTTCAAATATATGAGGAAACATTGGGAAGATGGTTAAGTCATGTTCCAAGCATTAGCTAAAATATGAAAATTAATACAAAATTAAATAATCACAATATTGAGCCAGAATATGCAGCATGTTCAAATTTCTATTCATCTCCTCTTATTGTCATCTTACTTTATAGAAGTTAGCGGTCACCCTCACCAGCCATATGCACACTTGTCAATTGTGATTGAAACCAAAGAAAAGTATCCACCCAGCCGAAAAACAGTATGTTGTCCATACTTCACCGGGTCTCTATGCATGGCAACCACTTTGCACAGGAAACTATTGCCACATGCATGTCATGCAATTTGCAGTCAAGGTCATCCTAACCATTCACAACATGTCTAGCCCGTCGGTTCAAATCATCATGGTCGTCCTAGACAAGTATTGCCTTGCAGTTTGAGGGGAGGCTTCCGAGCAGAGAATAGTCCTCATCGTTTCCAATATTGTCTCATTGGCATTGATACTGCCCATCTCATAATAACGACAAATGAATAATCTACTGGCAAAATGTATGCAAATTTGTTAAATTCATTAAACGAGTTAGTTTGTCATAGCCCATTGCATACATGAACGCTCATAAAGAAATGCAATTCATTTTCCCAACAAAATGCAGTTACCTAGCAAACGTATTTAAGATTTTGGCTAGAGCTTCTGTCAGGGAAAAAATGGGAGCGTTGCAGAGTGAGTTAGAGCTCTGCTGGTATGCAGTGTCTTAATGTTCCTATTCAACATTGTTGGTAGGCGGTTTGGTAAGGAAGAATCGCAGCATCACTGATGTTGCGACATGTCAAAAGAGGTCGCAGAAGGAAGAAGGCTGCATTATTTTATGTATTTTTTTAGTCGTTTGTACCGTAGAATGCGGGTTTTTGGGTCATTGGACCATATGAGATGTAATTTTGAGCTAATTGTACCGCAGTAGGCGGGTTTTTGGGTCATTTGGACCGTGTCAGATAGATTTTGGGTCATTTTTCCAAGAGTTGGTTAGGAAGTTGTTAGTAAGTGGACAAGCATTGTAAAGGCGGAAGCCTATATATAGACAGAAAGTTGTAGGTCGTACATCATCTTGGAGATACGGTTTTGCATATGTTCTGAGATCAAGAGATATCGTTGAGATCTGGTTTTGCAGAGATGTTGTATTAGGGTTTTTCTTAAGTAATATGACATGACGGAACTGTTTGGTGAAATTCCCTGTGTACCTTTCGTGTTAATGCCTGTTGTGATGATTTCTTGCTGCAGTTAACCTTTTAATGTTATATTTGTGTTTATTGCGATGAATGAATCTGTTAAATAATGCTATGAATACAAATGATGTTAATCTTGAATGCATAGATCTGTTTTGGATGATGTGATAAGTTGATTAATTGTTTCTGCAATCATCCTCCTTCATTCGACAGAAACATGGTTCCATCCACTCTCCCTTGATCGCCTCGGGTGATACCTCATCCGCTCTCGCCTCGAGTGATACCTCATCCGCTCTGTAGGTGTTGCTGGGCGGGATAAAACCTGTCTGGGCCGATGCTCAGGGAGATCGCGGTGGGTTGGTGTCGACAGTGATGGGAACCCCTGTCAACTGGGTTTGAGTCAACAAATGGTTCCGTTGTCGGGACCGGTGCGAAGTGAAAGGAGGATATGTTGTGGCATCTGACGCAACCAGAGATACAGAGCTGGTTTGATCAGAGGTTGCAGGAATTTGCCGAAGAAGAAAGTCGGAACACTCGACTGACAGTAGATCAATGGGTGGGTAGATATATTCATGACGGTCCACACGAATGGTTTTTCTGTGAATTCCCGGTCCTTTTGTTCGAGTGGTTGGCAAAGTTAACCTATCAAAAGAGGAACCACCAAGGCAGTGAGCCGACAACCTAGACCCCAGAGTTGATCCAAGACCTGCAGGAAATCGATAATAAAGCATCGCGAGCTGTAGAAGTGTGGCTTGATAGCATCTTGGAGGGGTATATTACTGAATTCGCGATCGATACGCAAAATTCCTATAGCGAAGCTGAGAGATATTTTTCTGTGAACCCCAGGGAAGGTTCCTGCTATCGCTCCAACTGTCCATTAAGATGCTTATTTGTGAAAAGGGTATATTGAAGATGCATATAGATCAGTAAGCAGCCTGTTGGGTGGAGGATGTGGGTATCGCGACAGTAGGGGGGACGTTGCATGGAATGATCAGGGGTAGATGGGTGCAGGTCATGAAGAGACTATGAGTGAAGCTGAGGAAGAGAGTGGTATTACAAGGGGAGGAGCAAGGTTTCGATAGGAAAAGAGGCAGAGGATAGGAGAAGGTCCTGCTGCGATTGAACCGCAAGTTTGCAAAGGAAGACCACACGGGACGAAGCGACCTCACAGTCCGGACAAGGACACACAGGCTACGCCTAGGATAGAGGCAGGACCTAACCCCAGTAGTAACGTACCCACACCTCCGCTCACTATCTGTCAAGCAATGAGAAACACCACTTCGACCCCACCAGATAAACAAAACTTGATCGCTAGTAGTTCAGTACCTGCAGGAAGGAAGCCCAGGATGGTGGGCGATGATGCTAAGTTATCGTTGTTCCATGGGAGTGGGACAAACAACCCAGAACAATATTGGTTTTTGTGTGAAGCGGTCTGGACCGTAAAACAGATCATTGATGATGCCGCTAAGAAAGGACAGTTAGCAACAACTCTACGTGGTCGTGCATTAGATTGGTTTATGAAGTTTGTTCTAGTCCCTACAGGAGCCCCAGAGAAGTCACTAGATGAGATCTGGGATGGGTTGATTGCAGAATTCAGAAAGCCCAAGTTTGAGGCTCAATATATTACGGAATTGAAGAAATTAAGCAGTATCCCAATGAGACGGTGTGGGATATCGATCAGCGGTTCAAGACGCTGATGGAAAGGGTTAGTTTCAATATGAGCGTTGTCCAACATAAAGAGTGGTTCATCACAACACTGCTACCACATATTCGGCTACCATTAATGCAACAAAACATCTCGACGCCCAGTGAAGCTCTGGAGATTGCGATGCGGTTGGAGGCATCGCCGATTGGAGAAAATGCAGCTGGGATGTCGCAAATTCAGACGCAGCTGGCTAACTTGACCATACAGCTGTAAGATTTGAAGAAGAGCAAGGAGCAGCGCGAAGAGGTATGTTGCACACGATGTTGAGGGGAAGGGCATACAAAGGACAATTGCCCTGACTTCCGCAAGTACTTGGTTTCAGGAGCACCAAACCCATTAAATGGTGTTGGCATGCCGTGGTGTCGCATTTGTCAGGTATATAGGCACCGCCATGAAGAATGTCCATATGTGCAGAAGATGGTCACCAAGACAATGAATCTATATTGCACTTTCTATAAATCGGTGGGACATGATGACAAGGATTGTCGGGCATATGGTTTGCTTCATGAGAGAACGTACGACACTTTCTATATAAAGGATGACCAGCGTGTCATACAACAACCACCACTGCAGCAGCAGGTAGCCCAGTCACTACCTCAACCGTAGGTACAATTTGTACCGCAGCAACAACAGCAGCAGTTTGTGCCGCAATATGCTCCGATGCAAATGGCTCCACAGCAGCCATAGTATGTTCAGCAACCGCAGTATGCACAACAAGGGCAAGGCATGATGTAGCAACAGTACAATCAACAACAATACCAACAACAGGGTGGATTCCATGGAGGATTCAGGGGTGGACGCGGTGGAGGATTTGGTCATGGAGGAGGACAAGGAGGTTGTGGACCTATGCAGTGCTATCACTGTGCGGTATGGGAACACTATCAGCGAGATTTCCCACTGTTGCAGACGCAGTGTACATTTTGCTTCGTTGCAGACCATACAGTAGAGAACTTCCCGTAGTTGATTGCACGATGGCAGGCAGGGAATATTCCGCAATTGAAAAACCAGGCTCAACAGCCTATGCAGAATCAGGTGCACGCAATCGATACAGCAACCTGTGCAGAACCAGAACCAGCGACCAATTTGGAATGCTAATCGAAATGTAAACTAGTCGGGGAATCCACCGTTGAACCAAAATCAGGGTGCGAATGTTTCAACAATCTCAGCAGAGCCCAGGACACATGATGCAGTTGTTGCGGTGATCACTCGGGGAGGTGCAAAGACAGGAGAAGACACTTCACATCCACTGATCCGTTTGGCCGGGCCAAAGAAGGTTTCATTTGACATTAATTCAGAGCACGATACATTCCAGCAAGCACGACAGGAGTTGGACAAAGGTAAGGCTATCGTCTGTGACATGCCCCCTGTCTTTGATGACACATCAGATGCTGGTCCATCAACACAGTCTGGAACTTTACAGAGATTCCTGGAAAGTTGTTTGTTGTTGGCAAGGGATCCTATTGCACTAGCCGAGATTGAGGGGTTGTTGTAGCGATTGCCAAGAGGATGCCAGGAATCCAAGGTGAATTCCTTGCAACGGAGGAATACTGGCAAGGAGATGCGGATGAATATTCAAATTGGAGACTACGATGTCGACTCGGTTATTCTGGATCTTGGTTCGCATGTCAACATCTTAACCAAGCAGGCATGGCAAAAAATGGGGATCCCCCCATTGAGTTGGTCCCCTGTCCAGCTCCAGTTAGATAATCACACTAAAGTGACACCGATTGGGAGAGTCCCCCGGTTAGTGGTGGACATTGAGGGCATGAAGACCTATGCTGACTTCGATGTCGTCGAAGTGGTTGAAGGAGGAAGCTCTTATCCCGTGTTGCTAGGGATTGGATGGGCTAACGATAGTGGAGCGATAATCAACTTCAAGCGATGAATGATGACTTTTGAAAATCGCGATCTCAGAGTTATCGCCCCATTGGATCCAGTTGAAGGACGCAGATACCTTGAACCAGTCAAAGATGAAGATCCCAGCGGATGGGACTAGGCATTCAATATTTTAGAATATTACATTCATCCAACTGACAACGGTGAGCTTGGATGGCACAGTGACATCTCTGCGTCTTCCGACTCTGATGACATGCTAGAACACTGGCAGAACCGCTTGCATGAGGTGTCAATTCGTAAGTGTGGATTGATCACGCAGTCGCTATGTCGTGTTGCGACTGAAAAAGGTCACACTACCAATATATGAAGGACTGTCAGACTTGTCCAACTTTCTGACGGAGTTTGAGGAAAGAGTTTCATAACCATAGCGATTGCTGGCATTGGACGAAGCACTGAAGGATGCTCCAGCACGCTGGTGGGAGACACACAAGGCATCAATTGATGGATGGTCGAAATGCAGAAGATTGATGATGGTATGCTTCGGCGATACCGAGGTCTACCACGCAGGGAAGTATGATGGTCAAAACGATCCTGGTGACCATTTGATGGAGTGTCAGACGTTATGGGCATTGCGACCAAGAGATGAGTGGGTCCACGCATTTATCCATACTTTGGATGAAATGCCACAATCATGGTATACGGTCGCTAAATTACGGGGAGAAATCACTACTTGGTTAGAATTGGCCATCTATTTTACTCATACGTTTATTTTTGTTGATTCCAATCTGGATATCCATAATGCTCTGCAGATCATTCACGATGTGGTGCTAAAGGTTGTTCCCGCAGCATACCCGGTAGATCCACATACGTACGGCTAGATGCAATCAATTATGGAATGTTATAATATCACTGGTGGGCCCAAAGACGGTGATGATCCGTGGAATGTCAATATTCTGGAATCTGAAGGAAGACGCGATGTGGTACCGCCTGGTGTGCCAAGTGATCCGTTCAGTCATCCCTTGAAGCTTCGCAAGATCAATATTGGGACGGAGGCCACTCCCAAGTTCGTGAATGTTGGAGATTATTGGGATGATGAGATGATGGGAAAGGTCACTGATTTGTTACATGATTTCCAAGACCTTTTCCATATGAAGTTCTCCGAAATGAAAGGTATTTTGGGTGATCTAGGAGAAATGAAGATTCCCTTGAAACCAAATGCGAAACCAATCAGGCAGCGACCGTATCGACTCAATCCGCGACATAAGGAGAAGGTCAAGGCAGAACTTGATCACATGTTGGATGCTAGTATCATTGAACCGGCCGAAGAGTCGGAATGGATCATTCCTATGGTGGTGCAGGACAAGAAGACTGGCGAGGTACGCATCTGTGGCGATCTGCGGAAGTTGAATGACGCCTGCGTGCATGACCCCTTTCTGACCCTGTTTACTGATGAAGTACTTGAGGGAGTAGGTGGCCAGGAGATGTATTCTTTCACGGATGGGTTCTCAGGCTATCATCAGATCCGTATTGCGAAAGAATACCGCCACAAGACGACTTTCATGACCGAATGGGGATGTTTTCAGTATATCGTGATGTTGTTTGGATTGAAGAATGCACCTGCGATATTTTCGCGGGTTGTTGTTGCTGCATTCAAGGATTTCATCCAAAAGTTCTTGCAGGTATACATGGATGATTGGACAGTTTATGGTTTGATCCGCGATCATCTGGCCAATTTGCGGTTGATGTTGGAACGCTGTCGCCAATACCAGATATCGCTGAATTTGAAGAAGTGCATTTTTTGTGCCCTATTTGGGATATTGCTGGGCCACATCGTATGCAAACAAGGGTTGTTGGTCGATCCAGCAAAGATTGTGCTTATTTTGAGTTTGACACCGCCGACCACTGTGAAGCAGCTGAGGGTGACTTTAGGACATACTGGGTATTAAAGCAAGTTCATCAGGGGATATGCAGTGATCACCGCCCCTATAGAGAATTTATTAAAGAAAGATGCAGTATTTCAATGGAGCACTGAATGTCAGGATAGTTTCGAGCAACTGAAGGCTAAGATGGCTTTGGCACCAATACTAGTATTCCCAGACTGGAGTAAAGAATTACGTGTCCATGTTGATGCATCATCAATTGCACTCGGTGTGGTGCTAGCGCAACCAGGAGAGGGGGATCTTGATCACCCTATTGCTTTCGCCAGTCAGAAGCTGTCATCCGCAGAAAGGAACTACACCACTACCGAGTAGGAAGGATTGGCGATGGTCTATGCACTACAAAAGTTTTGACACTACTTATTGGGCAGCCATTTTAAGATGTTCACAGACCATTCGGCATTAAAGTACCTAGTCAATAAGCCTGTGTTGGGGGGGAAGATATGCTGATGGTTGCTTCTCTTTCAAGAGTTCGACTTTGAATTAATTGTGAAGCCATGGCAGTTGAACTCCGGTCCTGATCACTTATCGCAGATTGACACAGGAGAGGAGCCGACTAACATTGAAGACAGGTTTCCTGATGCGCAACTATTTAGGGTTGAAGTAGACGATGGCTATTTTGAATAAATCATTCAGTTTATAGCAACAGGTACCGCACCAGAAGAGCTCACCACTAGTCAGAAGAAGTTGTTGGTGGTTAAAGCTATAGAATTCTAGCTCATCGCAGGAGAGTTATACAAGATGGGTGCAGACGAGGTATTACGACGGTGTATCTTGCCACACGAGCGAGCGCAGATATTGGCAGAAGCACATGGAGGAGTGGCTGGAGGACATTACGGTGGTCGGGAAACTGCCAGGAAGGTGCTTTGTGCGGGGCTCTGGTGGCCCATGCTCCATAATGATGCGACCGACTATGCACGGTCCTGCGACATCTGTCAGAGAACTGGGAAGCCATCTAGGAGGGACAAGATGTCGCTGATGCCTCAGTTAACACTACAACCGTTTGACAAATGGGCAGTGGATTTTGTGGGACCAATCGATCCACCAGGTAAGCGCACTAGTGCCAGATACACCGTCACTGCAACAAACTATTTGACCAGATGGGCGGAAGCTGCACCAGTTGTTGATTGTTCCGCAGCCACAGCTGCGCGATTTTTGTTTGATAACATTATCACTCGTTTAGGCTACCCCAAGATATTGTTGAGTGATCAAGGCAACCACTTTCTCAATCGCACCATCAGCGCACTGATGGAGGAGCTGCAGATTTAGCATAAGAAGAGTACGCCATGTCATCCACAAGAAAATGGTACGGTGGAAGCTTTCAATAAGATATTGGAACATGCACTGACAAAGGTGTGCAATGCGAACTGTGATGAATGGGACCTCAAAATCCCAGCAGTGTTGTGGGCCTATCGCACCACATGCAAAAGGTTGACGGGTTAGACACCATTTAAGCTGGTATATGGACAAGAAGCAATCATGCCCATGGAGTACATTGTTCCAAGTCTTCCCGTCGCAGCAATGACAGGCATGGATTCTGCGGCAGCATTAGAGGAACATCTAGTGCAGTTAGTCCAGCTGGAGGAAGATTGCTTTATCACCGGTTTCCATCAGGGTGTGGAGAAGGATCGCCAGAAGGTTTGGCATGATCGCCACATCAAGAACAAACAGTTTCAATAGGGTGATTTGGTGTTGTTGTATGACAACAAGTTTATGAAACATCTAGGACAATTACAGATGCATTGGCTTGGTCCGTATCACATCAGTAGCATCACATCAGGAGGAGCGGTATAGTTGCAGCAGTTGGATGGAGCGATGCTCCCCAAGTTGATTAATGGTAGCAGGTTGAAGCCCTATCGATCGGGCTTGGAATAGCACGATGCCTAGATCACATCGGAAAAAAAAAACAAGTGTAGATTCATCGATGGCAGGGTGGCACACCAACAGGAACGGAATGCGGAAGCAGGGAGGCTTCTGCTGCAAGTTAGGAGCGGTCCGCGACAGGTGGCAGGGTCGCGACTCGGTCAAATCAGCAATAAATGCCAAAAGTTAAACCAGTTAATTAACAGTGCTTGTTCAAATGATGGGCATTAATGGAGGATCCGTCCGATCGGCTGACAGTATCGACGACGGATTTGCATCATTAATACATGATTTCGGTTGAATTAATACAGGATTTAGTGATGATTACGGTGGATTTAGCTGGAAGCTATAAAAATGAGTAGAAGTTGGTCAGAAGGAACCGAGATTTTAGTTGTTAAGTGCCTGTGCAGAGCTGACGAGTATTTTTATAGCTTAGTGAGTGTAGTTGTGCATTGGGCAAGGTTAAGTTGCACTTGCAGAGTGTTATTAGGACGAAGAAGCTATCAGTTGTGAGCGTTGGGTAAGGTATGCCACGAGAGCTAGAAACGGTTGAGATTAGCAACGAGGTTGAGTCTCCTTTAACTGGGATTGTAGTTGAGGAAGAAGTTGCATCTACGAGAGACGTCAATCTTGAGGCATAAGTTGCAAACATGCCAGTGGGAGCATCAGTCGTCGTCAAGAAGCGTCGAGGGGGTCAGCATTCTGAGTCCCCACAGAGCAAGAGGCAACTTAGATCATCCGTTGGGGTGGTAGGAGAAGATCAGGTGCAGGTTGGGCAGTCCAGTCACCGCATTGATGAATCTGCCCCATGGGAGGGACTGTCGGCTGTTGACATCCCTGGGTATATCCCCCCTAGTCAGCCGGATGCAACGTCGTGCAAGCTGAACCCGAAGCATAAGTATGGAGTGAAGATCCCCGCACTCCCTGCCATAATGGAGTGCTCTGTTGATATTGGCCGGCATTGATGCACCTCCGCTATGATGATCATGATATGGTGGCCCACCCAGACATTGCATCGGCCCCATATGTGCCCGAGTCACACCTTACCGCGACATCTATTGTACAGGACTGGGCACGAGGATTAAAACAGGCCAACTTGTTAGGGCTCATTAACATGCCGCATTTCGGGTGGATGGCGGAAGTTAACACGTGTGTGAAGCAGCTGCTTGCTTGCTTCCATGGTGGTTCGTTGTGGTTGGATAGAGAAATTCCGGTTACTGTTGATTTGATCTCCGACATTACCGGGTTGCCTAAATATGGAGTCGACCCGTCGCAGTATTTCCAAGGGAAGGAGAATGACAAAAAGCGGGAAAGATAGCTGGTGAAGAAATATGGCTTGGAGACAGATGGTCGTGGGTATCGCACCAGCAGTATTAATGATAAGGCGGTACTCACCAGCACCAAGATTTTATCCTGCAAGGTGGTCAAGGGTGGTCATCCTAACCAGTGCAACTTAGGGATTTTCGCATGTGCAGTACAATGCGTGGAGGGCGTCCAAATGAACTGGTCCTTGTTTGTGTTGAACCAATTAGCAAAGGATGTTGCGGCAGTTCAGGCCGGTAAGGGCTCGTTTACATATAGCTGGTTGCTGTTGTTGATTGCATTCGTGGCTTGGAAGGAGCCCGACACATATCAGGGCATCGATGTTGAGGTTGCCAAAGAACGACGGGGTGCGCGTTATCAGAACTTATGGTATGTACGGGAGCTAGAGCGACTCCGGGATTCCCAATTGCTATTATGGCTCTATTCGGAGATGCTTTGTGATGCAGCGACAAAGGTACCGCGGATATCTAAAGACACTGCGGCAAGGTTTAAGCCGATCATGGAATTTGCGGTTTGGCCGCATGCTATTTATGTGCAGGCAAGGAGTGACCCTCATCAGCAATGGTTGCTAACCCCTTTCAAAGTAACGACGGAAGCATTGGATGCCATCGTGAATGATTGGCCACCGGAATGGCGTGAACCTATGGCGTTGGCCGAGATTGAGGTTGGCGGGTCGGCGAAGGGTCCAGACGATCGTATATCAGCACAGGACCCGCACAGCCATCATAATTATGATCAAGAGTCAATTAAAACACCGACGGATGACGAGAGTGACCGCGCCTTGGAAGAGAACAGAAGAAAAGGGCACCAGGACCCGGCGACAATCAGTGGGTTACCCCTGCTGGTGGAAGCACACTTGGGTCGACTTATAAAAGCAATCATTGATGCATCCACCGCAGCAGCTCAGAAGATGACAAGGGATACCAGTGAAGGATTCCATGCACTCATTGCTCGTGTGGACTCTGTGTATGACATGGTTTTGCGAAGGGCACCAGAATATGTAGTGGAACCTCATGTTAGCACAATCAGCACCAAGCCGCGGGTCAGGAATGTGGAGATTCCCTCGATTGCGATTGTGACTGAAGATGAGGCTGTGAATGCCTTGATGCAGCAGTTGAAGAAGGTGACCATTAATGTGAACACATTTCCAGTGGAAGGGTTGAACACTATACAGGCAGCTACCAGCCGGGAGATGACAGACCGACTGCGGGAGATCAGTGGCATGTGCGTACGATTGCAGGAGAGCGAGGCCGATGCGAAGCATGCCACTGAAGAATTGAACGGCAGGGATGCTTCAGCACAACAGGCTATGGATGAGCTCGAAGAAGATATTAAGAAAGAACAAGCTGAGAAGGCCCACGAAATTGAAGGACTAAAGAAGGAACACGATTTCCTTATTGCGTAGAAGGACCATTTGTGGGATCAAAGCGTGCGGGTCGAGACGCCTATTATTGAGGAATGTCAGCATGTGCAGGAGCTGATTGAAGAGGTGGATGTGTTCCAATGGGTGCAAGGACTAGGGGCTACCATTATTTAGTTGCGGCAGGAGAATCAAGAGTTGAAGGCTCAGGTGAATCCCGGTACGCCTCAAGTTGAAGTCAACGACAGAAAAAGGGCGATTGAGGAGGTCGCAACTCAGTTAGAGGAGCTGGAAAAGGCCGCGACAATGCTAACAGCTGATACAGTACAATTCTGGAGCCGAATTTTCCAGGACGAGCAGGCTGACCAATTGATCAAATATCGGCAGGACGCAGAAGGACAGTTGGCAACTCTCAAGGAAGCCATGCACACAATGCCACCCATGGAACAGGTTTCCAAGTCTCGGGACTTAAAATAACTGCAGCAAAGAGTTACCAAGGATGATGAGCGACAGAAGAAGCGTGTTGTGCAATTGGAGCAGTTTCAGGATGTCGGGCGACAGTTCATGACCAAGGCAGGTGAAGCGCTTCAGGCAATACAGAAGGGTCATCAACGGGTGACGACAAAGCTCACTGCACATCCATCTGCAGAAGATGTGGTCGAAAGTCAGGTGGTGGCTACGGAAGTCAAGGAAATGGTGACAACATTCGTGCAACAA
The DNA here is from genome assembly GCA_027924585.1 of Larix kaempferi. Classification (NCBI taxonomy): domain Eukaryota; kingdom Viridiplantae; phylum Streptophyta; class Pinopsida; order Pinales; family Pinaceae; genus Larix; species Larix kaempferi. Next base: position 2,098,871 of record BSBM01000535.1, on the reverse strand, counting down.
TACGAAGACTTCAAAGTGAAGACCACAGAATACACCATGTCTAGTTGACATGGCTCGAGGGTGAGCCACAAGATTGCGTTGGGGGCCTATTGGGAGGCGGTTTGGTAAGGAAGAATCGCAGCATCGCCGATGCTGCGACAAGTTAGAAGAGGTCACGAAAGGAATAAGGCTGCATTATTTTATGTATTTTTTTAGTTGTTTGTACCGCAGAATGCAGGTTTTTGGATCATTGGACCATATGAGATGTAATTTTGAGCTAATTGTACCATGCGGTTTTTTGGGCCATTTGGACCGTGTCAGTTAGATTTTGGGTCATTTGTCCATGAGTTGGTTAGGAAGTTGTTAGTAAGTGGACAAGCATTGTAGAGGCGGAAGCCTATATATAGACAGAAAGTTGCAGGTCATACATCATCTTGGAGATACGGTTTTGCATATGTTCTGAGATCAAGAGATATCGCTGAGATCTGGTTTCGCAGAGATGTTGTATTAGGGTTTTTCTGAAGTAATATGACATGACGAAACTGTTTGGTGAAATTCCCTGTGTACCTTTCGTGTTAATGCCTGTTGTGATGATTTATTGCTACAGTTAACCTTTTAATGTTATATTTTTGTTTATTGCGATGAATGACTCTGTTAAATAATGATATGAATACAAATGATGTTAATCTTGAATGCATAGATCTGTTTTGGATGCTGCAATAAGTTGAGTAATTGTTGCCACAATCATCCTCCTTCATTCGACAGAAACATGGTTCCGTCCACTCTCCCTTGATCGCCTCGGGTGAGAACTCATCTGCTCTACAGGTGTTGTTGGGCAGGCTAAAACCTGTCTGGGCCGGTGCTCAAGGAGATCGCGGTGGGTTGGTGTCGACAGTGATGGGAACCCCTGTCGACTGGGTTTGAGTCAACAAACATGTTCAGAATTGTAGAGCATATCACTGGTTTGTATTCTCCTCCCTAGCTTTCATATCAATCAATTTGATTTGAATTCATTTAGAAGATCGATGATATAGATATGCCTGATTGTACATTAGTTTTTGAGAAAAACGGTATACATGTGTTGGTAGAGGAACTCATGCTATCACAATACCCTTCATCCTTGAATCCCTGGGGCATTGCCACCTTGGTTGGAATCAATAGTTACTGCAACCCACTGGCTGATATTCTTCATAATGTGGCTCAAGATAAAAATGCATATTCAAAAGTGAAATGTTTGCTCTATTTCATTCACGCCTCCACTGGGTTTGCTCATGGATTTTCCATTGCTCCCCAAATATATGTTTCAATTCCCATATTTATGGAGCGAGATTGAAATTTATCTCATTGATTTCTAATGGGAGATAGCTTAGGCATGAACATAGTTCACCATGTGGTCTATACAGGGTCTGGGAAACCACGGAGGAAGAGATCATGAGTTGTGTGAGAATCGTGGGTCATTCATTGTTTTAGCTATTCGGTGGCAAAGAAGAGAGGACGCAGGTATGTTTCACACATCACAATCCCAATTATCCATAGACATCAAGTTCCTCCATATCGATCTAATAATTGGCTCAATTTCATAACAATTTGTTACACAGAAGATGAGACTAACAACCCTATGGATGCTCCTCCTGCCTTGTGTTCCTCTCACTTTAAATCACCCACGTTAAGAATTGTACCCTTATTAAAATGCCCTTCCACCATTTGGTCCAATTCCCTGAACTTCATAGCAATGGGGTCTTTATCTTTGTTTCCGGAACAGAAAGCGCATATCTCTGTTTCAATAGGAAGGATCTAAAACTACGATGGGGTTTCACCTTTTTCTATTATCTGCACAAGTTTTTTTATTGCAGCTTCGGGCTCTTTCTCCCCTACGAGAACCATATTATTCTTCTTAACCTTTATAAGGATTTCTATGAGTCTTCTAATCTCATCATTTCTATTGCCGGTGGATTCAGCACCAACCCCTAAAATTTGAAGTCGCATCCTAGCAAGCCTGGCGCAGATGGCTAGCAAGGGCTGCTAAAAACGTCGCAGCAACATGTAGAGAAATCGTTTGGCCATGCCCGCGGCCACAAGCTTCTGCTATGGCATGATTCAATATGCTCACTGCCTCTGGGGTTAGCGTCTTCTCCACTGTGCATAGCCTTGTTCGCTTTATTGTCGATAAATTAAAAAAAAAATTTGCTCAAACCCAAATCAAATTTCAAAATTCCAAAAAACCCAAGACAAAAATTGAGTTATTCTCTGTAACCCAGCAATGGATCTACTCTTCCACACCATCCCAAGTATATTTAAGCTAAAAAAATCAAGTTTACACATTGCACGTACAAAACAAGCAAGCAACCCAAATTTCATGGGGAAAGTTGGAACAGTGAACAAAAACAAAGTCCATTGTGTCGCTTTACTTTTCAAACTTGAAACTTCACCGAATCAAAAGACACGTCACATGAAATTGATGGTTAATGAAAAGGATGTGTGGAAACGGTTGGTTAGACAAAGCGACGAGGCTTGGAAAATATACATGGCAGCATTCCATTGGCTCATTGAGCGAGGAATCCAGCTACATTGGCGAGGATAGTCTTGCGTTGATTGAACGCCTACAACGTAAAAATATATTAACACATATTGTTGACACAAATGGACAAACAAGACTCAAAGGAAAAAAAGGCATCTTTATCCATGACTAATTAGAGCTTCTCTTTCAAACTTTATGGATGGTGGTCTTTCAAAACGTACAGCTTCTCTTCTAAACTTTATCATGTGTGTATGGAAATGGTGTAAAATAATAATAATATTATTATTATTAATTTGTTTTTAAGGTCACAGTAGGCATCAATTTGGTATATTAAATCCCCTTGTTTGTGGGATAAGGGATCCTCCTTTGCGCAACGATGTAACTACAAAAGTCTACAGACCTCCTAAGAGGAAACATGTGTTCTTAACCAGTAGGGCCACTCGGGATATATATATGGACTATGACATTTTCACTTAACTTTGATAATTGCAATAATTTGCATGGAACTATATGGATAATAAATTGATAATAATTAATTTATCATTGGTTTTTTAATCCTAAAAAGAACTTTTTTTATCATTAAAATTTGGTCAAGTATTTTTTGTTGAAATTGTAATTTTGTATAGGGGCAGTAGGTGTGGGGATCATGTTCAATCCTGAGGGAAAAATAGTGAATACCTTTGCTTGGGATCTTGGTGGAGCAACCAACAATCAAGAGGAGTGGTATGCTTTGTTGTTCGATGTGGAGTTAGCAATTTCTCTTAGGATTAGGAAACTTCTTATATTTGGAGACTCCCTTCTAGTAATCAGATATACTTGTAAAGGATTGGTTGAGGATAAGGATAGTTAGGTAAACCTTCAACAAAGAATCATTTGCTTTCTTCGAAGCGTTATGGAACCCAGTCTTATACACATCCGTAGAATCAATAATGAACATGTGGACCGTTTGGAAAACCAAGTTGTGGGTCTAGAAAAAGGAGTTTGCATGGAATGGGATCGTATTCCATTTCGGAGGTGGGTGCCTTAGGGAAGTTTGGTTTAAATTATGTTCCCCACATTCAATTATGATAGGAGAAGGGTTGTTTTAAGGCATTATAATGGACGGCCTCGACATTGCTTCTCTCAAGGAGTTTGCTAATGGGGCGAGCATATTGTACTCACTATGGACAATTGGATCCTAAGGAGGGTATGCCTCATCTCTCGGAATTTATTCACCCCTTAAGTGGATCCTTGGACCTGTAGTCTACTTAGAATTCACACAAGTTTTGGTTAATGACTTTGGGATGTGTTTCGTGGGAAGGATGGGGGAGATGTCTATTAAGATATCCTCCTTTAGGTTTGGATTTCCGTTCTTCTTGGGATGTAAATGTTGTGTCCATTGTTTTGGTTATTCACCCATTGAGGAGTTATAGTTGTTCTCTAGTTTTTGGGAAAGGTTTGGGGGAGGACTTGAACTTTTCCCAACTTGATATCTCTGAGTAGGAGTATTCAAGCAATTGGGATGCGCTAAGGGCATGTGGTCATTCTCGTTTCAATATGGATTCCAAGATTTTTGAGATACACGTCCTTGAGAACGCCATTAAAGACTTGAGGTAGGCCATGCGGCACCTACAAGACCATATTGAAGCGATCCTAGAGACTCTGTGGTAAAATGAGTATCACATGGTCATGGTGGATACCAGAATAGACAACATTGAAAGGAATATTACATTTCAAGGAAGGGAAGTAGAAATATTTACTGAGGAGGTTGTAGAACTTCACGTTTTGATGGTTCAAGGTAGCTCCATGCAAGCTTCGTGGATCCTAGAGGAGTAGTCAGTGATGTAGCCAGAATTTGAAATCATCAAGCTAGATTCATGCATGCAAGGAGGAGGATGCTCTGTATCTACTGGGTTTGTTTTTGTTGGGGTTCCTTTTTGTTAGTCGATACCTATGTATTGTTTATGTGTGCTCTTATCATGACAATATGTCTACATATATCATTTTCATAATTTTCCTCTTATAGGCGATATCTTACAGTTTAAGTTTTGGGATGGGGAATTTTTTGTATGCAAAATATATATCGTTTCCTATCAGAAACATGGTGACTAAATTTGTATTTGCTTGGTTGCTTCTGATAGCATTTAATATAAAAATCTTGTTCTAGTTTAAAAAAAATGTAATTTTGGATCGATAAAATTGTTGTTTTTAATGCAAAAATGGATTCAACTATTATTGAATGCTCTATTATAACTTTATTTTGAAATGTTAACATCTTATATGTATGATTCCATCAATCCAAAGTTATTCCTCCCATAGTTTAGATTAAAAAATGTTGGTTCCCCCTCCCATTATTTTGATTAACAAAAAAAAGGTCAATTTGTAGTGTGTTTAGACTACTCGAAATAGAAATAGTTATTTTTTTGTTAAAAAAAATCATGATTTTACTTGTACAATGAAAAAAGTACAGATATTACCAAGTTATAAGATGACTATATCTATTTAGATCCAACCCCCTTTCCTTATAATGTGGAGGCTCATCTAGGGAACGAGTTTCCTCTTTATTCCTAAGTTTCTTTGATTTCATGTGTTACATGACTAAATTCTAACAAATTGATTTGGGGGATGTTGAATCTTGATTTTTCCAATACTCCTTTCACTGATGTCTTTTCGTCTAAGGGTTGGAGGCACCCTTTTTTGGAGCTAGAATCTATATCTTCTCTCCCTCCTTTGTCTATTCAGAATCTTATAAGGCTCTTAAGTCTTGGATGCAATTAATGCTAAAGGAGTTGTCCATGGAAGCTTTTTCATTTTTACACTATGTAAACTACTTTTTCTTATTGATCATAGGTTTAAATGACATGTGTCCTTCCTATGTGTGTTTTGTTAGATTTCAACTTTGAGGAGTGTAGTTAAGAATTGCTTTAGTTGTTTCAAGTAGGGGAGGAGAAATATTGTGAGTAATTCTTTGGAAAGTGCCCATATGTATGCACATGTTACATTTGAAATAGAAAAATTTCATAGTCAAGTTATTGGAAGAAATATTTCCCTTCCAAGTGAAACATAATGGCCTCTGGAAGCCCCTTATCTAAAGTGACTTGTCTCTATTGCTTTAAAGAATTTCCCTGAGCTATCTTCTATAGCTTTTAGGGTATCTGTGTCTAATAATATTATTGGAAGATGAGGAAGGTAAACCCAAACAAGGGCACAAAATATTTCCTTTGATGGGTTAATCCATCATCCAATGATTGAGATATAGGATCTACAATCCCTTGAAATATGGGTCAGAATGGAAGATCAAGTTTTGGTCGTCTTTTAAATGGATTAGAAATGCAAAGAAGCCCTCCCATGTGAAAAGAAGGAGAGATTTCCCTACATCTTAGACATCCAATATTTGTAATCCATTTATCATCTAAAAAAGGGTTAGGTCATAATCTAATAAACTTACCTACCATAGCTATGTCTTATAGAATGGTGACCTTTCTTAAAGGTTTTGGAGTTTGGATATGCAAAGAGGGGTTATCGTTTATGTTCTTCACAAAGCAATTGTGAGGTTCTTATTCCCTAGTCTAAGATTTCATATCATATATCATAAAATGAATCATGTACATTATCAGTCTATTTTAATCTCAATATGAATATAGATGCATCTCAATATGAATATAAATGTGTAGTTACATATACATGTATTATTCAAAGAAATAAAACATTTTACACTATTATTATATTCTATATCAAATTAATTGAGACAAAAATAGGAAATAATATTGAATTTATTATTTTAAGATAGAGTACAAGTGGGAGGACTTCTCTCTGGTAACACTTGGCTTGGATTCCAGAGAGGTCGTTGCGGGAATCTGCCTTGCTCGCAACTAGACCACCAGAATATGCCTTTCTCACAATTGAGAAATTATACTAGTCTTCAACAGCCCCACATATATCCACCTAGCCAGGTTCACTCTCTTGTATTACCATGCAGGGTACTTCATACATCATGACCACCTTTATTCCCAATTTCCTCCCTTCCCATAAGTTAATGTCCAAAGTCTAATTAAAATAGAAAATGAAGGGTTATGTTACCAAAAGCAACGACCCTTTATTTTTACATCATAACTTTTTGGTTATTATCCAACCATGACGTAACTAATTATTTTTAACTTTTTACATTTTGTTATTATTTCATAACTTCTCTTTAACGCATGATTACAAGAATTGATCCATTTTAACTCTTTTATTTTGAATTCCTTTTCCATTTATTACATGGGAAAATTGGTACGTGACATTATCCCCTCCTTGAATTGATGATGTCCTCATCATCCTTGACCTCGTCTACATTGAAAATTCAGTATGATATATATATATATATATATATATATATATATATATATATATATATATATATATATATATATATATATATATATATATATATATATATATATATATATATTAAATTCAACATCTTGTCTTTCTCAAACACCATCATGAAAGTCATAGGTAGGCAAGCATTGACAAGTTAGTATAATATCAAACAAAATATAGTAATAACATAATTAAAACAAGTTATATTCTAAAGGTTAATATTGAGTGGTATGTCGCTATATGTCTCACGTATTAACAAGTTGAATGTCTCCAACTTTGAAATTACTCAAAATACTTCAATATAAAATTTCCTTTCCTAAATCCCCGAGGGGTATCTTAGTTGGTTGGATCTTCGGGGACCAAGACGGCACAAGGTCTAGGTCGGGGGTTCAATTATATGGGTCCTTCGGGGTTAAGCATCGAATTAATTTCGACAAGGGTGAGGCCCCTTGGGGTGGGCCCCCTTGGCTTGGATCTATGGATGTAGCGAGCTCTACAACCGTGAACCACATTGGAAAAAAAAATCCCTTTCATAAGTTTTATATTTTAAATCTTGGCAAATATATACTTCTCACAAATTTCATAGAATAAGTCGCCACCATAAGACTTCACTATATTAACTAGATATATCTATTTCATATCACACACCATGTATTAAGAAAAAAACACATGCCTTGTGAATTTCATAAATCATACCATTTAAAGGAATTCTTGATAATTAATTGTATAATTTAAATAAAGAAATAACATTACAATTATATAAAAATTTCATAAAATAAGCATGGCACTACATTCACCACATTACCATTTAGTATAGATGACTAGAATAGAATATTCGATCATCTACCTAGATCCATTTCCTTTTAGGTTCTAAGCATAACCACAACGAAAAGGTTTTTTTCCATGAAAAATATTTCACATTTCATTAATTTGTAATAAAACGCATTGCTCAGAGACTGTATAGTCTTGACTTCCCATACATCACCATAATGATACTTTTAAAGTTCTGCAGTAATCTACAGTCTATCACAAGAAATGACTTAGCTCACTAGATGAGCCCCAAAAAGTGGTTATAAGATACAGTGGTATCATACATCCAATCACCAAAAGCGGGAATAGTTAACTGCACCAAAAAAGAAAGATTACAACCATCTATAGTATAATTGTAATTAGTTCTGAAACAAATATTGTTTTCGTAAATAGATATGGTCATTTTGTAGTTGTAGACCCTTATTAGTATCTTTGAACAGTTGGTAAAAACCAAGATTCATCTCGGATATGGTCCAAGGTCATGCTCCATTATATTGTCATTGTTTTGTTCTCGATAGTGCCACATACCTTCAACCTCTTGGAGGCCTTGTTTGGATAGTTTATCAGCTAAGGAGTTTCTTTCTTTATATATATGTTGAAAATTATGAACTGAAAATTGTCTACAAGCCTAACCAATTCTTCATATATAGCAAGGAGATGTATATTCTTTGGTTTTCTTTCTCTTCCATTCCACTACTAGTTGTGAATCACCAAAAACTTGTGACATTTGGATTCCATTGATTAAAGTAATCGACATAGTCAGTTTCAAGGCTATCATTTCTGCTTTATTGTTGTGCTTAGATCCAATCTCGCTGCAAATTTTATCCAAAGGTTGTCAGATAAGTAAACAATTCCACCTGCACCTTCCTTGTCAGGATGACCATGACAATCCTCGTCAAAATATGCCCAACTTCTAGTTATGTCAATGACTTCTTCCCTCACTCTTCTCACCTTTTGAGCTTCTTTAACCTGTGAAAAGAGACTGAGTATAGCCAAACATTTATTGCCATAAATTTTTGAAGCTATTATGATATCATTAAATATGGCCTTGTTCTTGGCCATCCACACATTCCATATAATTATAGATGGAAGAGACATGTATTCTTTGTAGTCCTTGTTACTTGTCCATGATTGCAAAGCATATTGTACAAACAAACCATTCAAAGTGAATTTGACCCCTTTAATCAAAGATACATGATTGTACATCTTAGTTGTGTATGGATAGTGAATAAATAAAGGCTCTAAACATTCACTATTGTTCTTGCACAGGGGGAACCAACTTGGCCCAATCCAGAATCTCTTGATCATAATATCCCAAACATGCACCTTTTTATATAAAACCATCCACATCATCAGCTTCATTTTCATAGGACAATTCAAATTCTGAATCGCATAATTCCCCCATAAAGTCTAAGGATGATCTTCTTCTTCTCTTATGACTCTATATCCCAGCCTCAGATTGTAGGAACCTCCATTAACATTTTTATACCAAACCAAATCATCTTCCTTATCCATCAAAGTAATATGGGAATCCTGTAAATATTTAATATAACAATCCCAAGAATGACTATCAACATCATCCAAATCCAAGTCCACATTCCTTCTCCACATCTGATCAGAAAATTTGAGATTAATACCTGCTCTAATTTGACTTAAAAACAACAGCCCTTGATTCTAGAGGGATTATATCATGTGATATGGGATCTTATGAGCAGTTGTGCATCCAATCCAAGGTTCATGTCTAATTCGAACCTTTCTTCCATCCCATGCCTTCCATTCAACTGCAGATCCAATAACCTCAAATGCATTTATGAGATCCCTCCACGTGGATGAAATGTTTCTAGTCATTTTACTTGGATTCCTTATCCATTCTTCTCTAGTAAGAAGACAAATATATTTCTGGTACATACCACTTTGGCCCAAAGACCCTCCCCCTTTAATATCCTCCAAATCCCATTGACAACCAGTGCCATAGAAAAACAATGTGGATTCTTCAAACCCCACCCACCAAGGTCCATTGGAAGAGAAATTTTATCCCATGCTACCAATTCAAAGGATCTTTCCTCTGAATTCCTTTTCTGTAAGTGATAACTCATTTTCCAAATCTGGTCCAGAGTTCCCACTAGAACATAAGCCAAGGAAGTCCAATATACATGAGAGCTTCTAAAACTAATTTCAATAAGGTCATCCTACCTCCTCCGGTCAACCACTTATTGCACCACATATGAAGTCTATTCTCGAAATTTCCAATCAACCATGTCTGATACATTCTCAAATAATCATTTGGTTTTAAAATGAATCCCAAATATTTGATTTCATCATGAGCATCCACTACATCAAAATCAAATAAGGAGAGGATCCTATCTAAAATATCCTGGTCCATATTTGTTACCATGACAGAATATTTTATGTCATTTACAACCATACCTAAAGCATCATAAAATAGATCCAAAATAGCTTTAAACACGGTAATGTCCCTCTTGGACCCACAATGAATAGGTTGTTCCCATGGACTCGACAATTAATAACAACATAATTATGTTTTTAATGCATTGATTTAAATTTATCTATCATCACAAAATTATCTGACTAAAATGCATTAAACCATAGATAAAAATAATCAATAATTATCTGTAAGTAATTGACAAACATGCACATAAGAATTGAACATCGAGTACTAATATGAAACCCATTTTAAATCCCAATTTCATTTAACTTATATAGTACTATGTTGCATGCTCATGTGACCAATTATCACATCATGCAACATAACACACAACACCACAACACTATAGAGATCAACTAGTACAAGACAAACACTTTTATCTCCAATATCTCCATCACTCATTCTGATATTTAAAACATTTGCCTCTTAGATACTCTTTCAATCAAGCTAAGATAGGCTCATCTACTATTATGCTCCCTCATGAAATTATTTTCTAGTCATAGCAAGGAGGATCATGTACATGGTATGCCTAGCAAATTATTGAGTAGTGGTGCAACTATTGGGATTTTCCCAGCCAAGATATATTACCAAATCTAGCAAGGTGTGACTCTATAATAGTACAACTTAGTTTGTATTATAATATCCTATGGAAATGATATTTATTATGGCATCAGAATCATATTGGTATCACTACCATCTCTACAGTATTATCTCCCATGGTACATAATCTTAGCATAATCATTATAAATTATCATGACTTTCATATAACATTATACACACACACACACACACACATATATATATATATATCATTAGAGGAAATTTGGGGTCTAAAATGGGCCTTATAAGAATACGAGCCACCTTGTAAGAAAACAACCCACCTCATAAGAAAAAGAGCCATTGAATCCAAGAACCAATAGAATTTCAAGAAAAGATTCAACCATAATGGTTGACATGGCACATTTGACATTAAAAAAACTACTTTTTTTAATTTGTATTTTCAACATATCTCCCCGTCATTTTACTGAAATTTCGAGCGGGATCATTTTCTCACACTGCATACTTTTGAGGCACGCCACCCCCCGAAAAACGAGAAATACATTAAAGCAACACGTTTTTTAATGTATTTCTCATTTTTCGTGGGGTGGCGTGCCTCAAAAGTATGCAGTGTGGGTACTCGTTGGATGCAGAATTTAACTATGCATCCAAGGAATGCTCTCGCTCGAAATTTGAGTAAAACAATGGGGATATATGTTGAAAATACAAAGAAAAATGTAGTTTTCTCCTCTTTTCCTCCAAAATTCATAAATATTATTTTATTATTTTATTGTTTTATTATTTTAACTATTATTTTATTATTTTCCTTAGGAGGTCCATTATTCACACAACTCTCAAGCCTTCTACCTCTTCCAAAGGTGAGAGTGCTCTATACTTTTTATAAAAGAAGGAATAAAACCTAACCTTTGGGTTCACAAGTTTATTCATGCTCTGGGATCCATTCCAAAAGACTGGTACTTAGATAATGAAACCAAAATATAAATAAGAAGATGGGCTACTCTTCAAACTCAATTCTATGAAGACTTTTATTTTATGTGGAAATTCGATGAAGTCAAATATACACTAAGATTGATTAAGGATGCCTTGTTCATTGACAGCTTGCAAAATTTGAGTAATCTTCCTATCTTTCCTTATCATCAATAATTTATTGTCTTAAAGATACTTGTCATGAGGATGGAGTCTCCTCTATATTGCAGAAAAAACAATTAGTATGGGGATGATGTAAATGATTTATAAAATATAAGGCACTTATCATTCAAAGAATCAGAAGGGTCTAGCACTATGCATAGAGAATAAGGATGATCATTATTCCTACTAATGACATGATAATGCAGCATGATTCTTTTAAACAACCTTATAGCTTATCAATGTGTATGTTGAAAAGGGTATGGGAGAGAGGCAACCTTTCTTTAATCCAATATTACAATTAATATCTTTCAACCAACCCTTCGTGTTCTTAAACTTGACAATGGCATTCTCATATAACCTTATTGCAGCAACTCTCAACTCAAAATGAACCTTTATCACTTCTAATATATTGCATAGGTTATTTCTAAGCATTGTATCAAAAGCTTTTCTAAAGTCCATAAAACAACAAATGAGATAAAACTATTAACTTAAATTTAAACCCATTACTCTTTACAAACCAATCACATAACTCCATATCTTTAACAAATTTATTTTAATATGATCTTAAATTGAAATTTCTCTATAACTTTGAGGTTGTCTAGAAGTTGCAAATAAATTCATATTTCACACTTGGAAGAGAATTAGTTTTTACATGTTCATTCTTTCTATTGAGGGGCTCAGTCTTCTCATATCACAGGCCAAGGATGGAGGGAACATTTCAGGTATCAAAATTTCCAGAACCTTTTCCATTATACATCTATTTTTTGTTGATGATGTTCTTTTATTTGGTACCGGGTCTCTTGGGGAATGGAATATGTACAAGTCCATAATCGATCTCTTTTGCGAGGCATCTGGGATGGTTATCAATTCGTCCAAGACGGGCTTTTATGGTTGCCACTCTGATGGAGATTTTATTGAGACTATTAAAGCACTTTTTGGATTCTCTTTTAAGGACTTGGATGCGGGCTTCAAGTATCTTGGATTTGTTTTTAATCCAAATTGCTATGGGAATTTAGACTAGCAGTGGTTGATTCAAAATATTTCTCGTAGAATCAATGCGTGGAGCCATCACTGGTTAACTCTTGGAGGACGCTTAACCTTGGTAAACTCTGTGCTTCACAGCATCCCTGTCTATTGGTTTTCTTTGTTCATTGTTCCTCTGGGGATTTTGAATAAGATTAGAACCAAGATTTTTTCTTTTCTATGGGGGGGAAGGGAGGGTCATTCAAAGATTCATCTTTGCTCATGGGAGAGTCTGTCCCTTCCACTAAATGCAGGAGGATGGGGTATCAAGCGATTAAAGGAGTTTAATATGGCTCTTTGTGCTAAAAACTTATGGCGTTGTCTGTTTGATCTGGGTCTGTGGGGAAGATTGGTCAAATCCAAGTATCTCTGGGGTCTATACCATGTTCAGTGGCTTAGAAGGTCTGATAAATCTTGCTTAAATTCCTCGGCGATTTGGAGAAGTTTCATTAAAGTATATCCAGTATTAAATTCTTCTATTTGCTGGAAGGTGGGGAGAGGTTTAATGATGTTTATCGGCATTGATCCTATCGTCGGTATGGGAAAAGCATCCTTTTTATCAGTAGATCTTTTGAAGGAGCTACTGTCTCGGGGTATTCATGCACTTTCACGGGTCAAACTTGCTTCTAATGATCTATGTATGCGGTGTCTTACCTCTAAGGATCTACAGCTTCCTATGTTTTGTCGAGCAGAGTGGGAGGGTTATGTAAATAAGCTCTCTTTGCTAGGCATCACATTTTCTGAAAATCTCGATTCTTTGGTTTGGGAAGCAATCCCTGTTGATGGAACGGTTACTTCCCAGCAGGCCTATACAAATATTATGGAGACTGTACATCATTCGGTGGAGGCGTGGAGGACAAATAAACTTTGGAATGACAAGGTTCCATTGAAGATCAGTTGTTTTGGTTGGTTGTGTAGACATAAAAAAATTCTCACCTGGGCAAATTTACAGAAGCATGGTTTTGTTGGCCCTGGGATTTGTTTGCTTTGTCGCAATGCTCTTGAGGATACTCACCATCTCTTCAAAGGCTATATTTTTTTCAGGAGATTTGGAGTGTTTTAATGGATGAAGTGTCGGTTCTTCCCCTGTGGGATCAACCTCTTCTGGTTGACAATTTAGACACTGGATTAAAATTTCCCATGAAGACTGTCTCTATCATTCTTCATACTCTTTGGGAGATTTGGCTCGCTCAGAACAGACTCATTTTCGACAATCATAAGCCATCGGTGATGAGGACAGTCGATAATATTCTAGTGGGCAGCAGATCGTTTTGGCCACTGAAAAGGAAGACTCTTAAAGTTCGAGTCCCTTTTGATGACATTCTTTACACTTATCCACTTGGTTACTTCGATGGAGCCACGCAGGGTGATATATGTGGTGCGGGTTTGGTGATAAAACTCTCGGTTGAACATGTCTATCATTTGAAGTTTAAGGCAAGCACGGGTACTAATAACATAGCAGAGCTTTTGGCCTTATGGGGCTTATTATGTTTCGCCAGGCTTCTTGATCTTCTTCATATTTGCATTCTGGGTGACTCCCGAGTTATTATCGAATGGGCTAATGATCGATCTCGGCTACAATCGCTATCGCTGCAGTACTGGTGCATGAGGACCCAGTCTCTAATATCAGCTTTTTCCTGCATTGATTTCTATCATATTTATCGTTGTCATAATACTGTGGCCGACGGTTTATCAAAAATGGCACTGGGATTATGTTCGGGGCTGATGTATTACTAGGAATTCAGAGCTAACTCTTTGGTTGCTGAAGGTTCTTTGGAATTGGACCCTCTGTAGCTATCCCTGTTTGTGTCTTTCGTTATTTTGATGTTTTAAATTTTTTCCATTACAGATGGTTTAGTTTGGGGGTGAAATTTTCCCATTATTGGAAGCTTTGTTCTCGAAACCAGTTCAGTAGACTGTAACCTCTTATTTTTGGGAGTTTATTTTCCTTTTGTAGCTCATTTTTTTAGCACGGCATTCAGCTTTGCAGACTGTTAACGTCTATTTCAATTGATATGGGAACCTCCTCTTGTATATCGTTTGAGCACCTTTCAGAGGACATGGTGTACTTAGTTACTGGTAAAGGATTTGATTATGTATCAAAGAAGAATCCTCGTCTTCTCTTTAGTTTGGCGATTGTAATATTTTGACACATCTTTTTCATAAATAAAAGGATGTATTTTTTCGGATGAAAAAAAAAGAGCTGAAAACTTAAGGACTTATCCCTAAACCATACATTTAGGTCATGACTAAATATGTAAGTGGTATATTTGGGGATTAAGACAATTTAATTATATCTTCAAGCATAAATTAAGGATCCATATGTTGCAACTAAATACCTACATGTTCTAATTATAGAAATACTTGGTGTACTTCAGAATGTACATAATAGTTCATAAGAAGAATCACGATTGAAACCCTAGAGCGATGAGCTCTGTGTGACCCCCTCGCATTCGGCTTCCCCGCGGGCTCCTCTTGCAATGGAAGAACTGGATCAGCTGCCTTCCCCTGCAGAATGCAGGCGTCTTCTGGATGCCACGTTCCGGGATCCGGTTGACTCCACTCCCCCCCCCCTCCACCCCCACAAATCCCTCTGATGCAAGTTTCATCAAGCGGGCTGAGGCCCCTCGAATCCAGATCGTGTCGGCAGCTTCAAATCTTAAAGCGATAGCGTTGAATGATAGAGGGTTGATTGGACAGTTTACTGGTATTTGGCCGTCACTAAAAACCATGGAAGTGTGGATCAACAAAAACTGGATTCCCTTGATCAATTACGGATTGCAACACTATTTTTGTGGTAAGGGTTTTTTTACCTTTATTTTTTAAAATAAAGCCGATAGGGATCTAATTTTTCGAAGCGGCCCATATTTCATGGGCCCTCGTGGCCTTTATTTGAATCGCTGGAGCTTATCCTTCGATCCGGAGAAGGATGTCCCTTCTGCAGTCCCGTTGTGGGTTCGTCTTCCCCATTTACCCCTTCACTGCTGAAATGATGACACTCTACAAGCTATTGGAAACTCTCTCGAAAAATACATTGACAAAGCTGAACCAAAATCTCCCATGTTCTCTTGTGC
The DNA here is from genome assembly GCA_027924585.1 of Larix kaempferi. Lineage (NCBI taxonomy): Eukaryota > Viridiplantae > Streptophyta > Pinopsida > Pinales > Pinaceae > Larix > Larix kaempferi. The sequence goes on along the minus strand of BSBM01000535.1, from coordinate 2,082,994 downwards.
TAGAATTTGTGTAGAAGTTGATCTAGAGAAAGGCTTGCCGGAGGAAGTAAATCTTATAATGGACGGGTGGGAGCATGCAGAAGGTGGACTATGAAAAACTGCCCTTCAAGTGCAAAAAATGCCATGAATATGGCCATTTTGTCAAAAATTGTCCCAATTCAGTTCAGGAAGCTCCAGAGAGAGGCCATGAAGAGGAATGGCAGCAAGTTAAAAAGGGGGAAAAAACACCCCCAGCTCCCCAACCTGCTAAAGAAACTCATCCAAAAAATGTTCAGGGAACTGTGTCGGAATCAAGAGAGGCCGCAACACATAACAAATTCCAGGACTTGCCCATCGAAGAAGGGGAAATAGTCATCCCGAAAGAAAATACAGTTGAACAAGGTAACGAAGAAAATATGGCTCCATCCACCTCTCTTCCCGAGTAAGCGATCAGAACTAATGTTGGGGGTACCACCACCCCTGATGGCTCTTGGGAAGATAAGGTAAAAAGAAAATATGTGCCATCATCCTCATCCCTCGATCTATCCTCGGAATCCTTGGAAGAAACAGAAGAAGTGCAACCACCCAACACCAGAGGAAGGAAGTCGCATAGGCACCATAGAGAACTCGAGGCTGAAAAGGAAATAGAGATGGGAAGACAAAAAAGCCTGGATGATATGAAGTTGATCCAGAACTCAAAAGCCCAGAATGGTGCTAAAGAAGGTAGGTCCCGAGCAGGGCCTCAAGCAGCCAAGAAGTAATGCTAATCGTCTCTTGGAACTGCTGGGCTCTGGGCGACGCAAAAAAAGTTGAAGCTCTGAAAAGTATGATTAAATCCAAAAAACTAGATCTCCTATTAATCCAAGAGACCAAAATGCAAGGCGTGGAGCTCTTGGCACTCTCACGTTCTATCTGGAAAGACTGCCATGGTGCTGCCCTAAATACGCGCGAGGCCTCCGGGGGAATTGCTACCCTGATTTCCACTAGGTTTTCTCTTATCTCCACCACTGAAAATCTCCACTAGTTGTTATCTGAAATAAAAGACAACAATAGCAATGACTCATTTTTCATCTGTAATGTATACGGTCCCAACCATTACAGGGACAAAATCAACTTCTGGATCGATCTGAATAACCTCAAAAACAGCATGACTGGAAAAAATCTAATAATTACCGAGGATTTCAACGTCACAAAGTCCCAGCAGGAGAAGAGAGGTGGTAAAATTGTGCGTGATCCATTTGGAGAAAAGCTTTAGGATCTCCTAGTTGATCTGGACCTTATGGATATTCCCCTCAAAAATGCGAAATACACCTGGAACAATAGAAGATGTGGAGCAGATCATATCGCGGCAAGATGGATCGCTTTTTGGTAAGCTCCTCCTTCAACTCTGATTTTTTAATTTTTGCCTTCTCTATTCCGTGCACCTCCTCAAACCATAAACCCATTGGTCTTTCGATCTCCCCTCCTGAAAAGCTTGGTCCTAGACCCTTCCGTTTCAACCCTCTCTGGATCTGTCATCCGGACTTCTTAGACCTTGTCTCCCATGCCTGGTCCCTGTCTTTCTTTGGCTCCCCCAACTTCATCTGGGAGTCTAAGCTTCGAGTTGTTAAACTCGCCTTCAAACGTTGGGCCAAGACCTCCTATCTAAATCCCAGTCATGTCAAGTTAAACAGCCAAGCCAAACTTGCCTCTCTCCAACAAAGAATGGAAACCGATGTGATCTCTCCAACCATTTTAAGTCAAGAGAAAGCTCTGGAAATTGAAATCCTAAGAGCAGCCAAGCATGAAGAAGAAACCTGGAGAATAAATTCAAGACAGTTATGGCTAAAGGGGGGGACAGCAACTCCAAGTATTTTCACAACCAGGCGAAGGCTTGCCGCAGTCACAATGCTATTATTGAACTGGAAAATAACAATGGGGAAAAGATACGTGGACAAGAAAACCTTCAAATACTTTCCCTCAACCACTTCAGGCTTCTCTTCTCTGATAGTGGAGGAACCGATTTTGAGGCCCAAGCTGACCTTATCAAAGGCATTCCCAATCTGGTCTCGGATAACACCAACTGGGAGCTATCTAAGCCAATTCTGGAACATGAAATTGCTAATGCAATCTGGTCTCTGCAAATCAACAAAGCGCCAGGCTCGGATGGTTTCACCATAAATTTCTACAGGGATGCCTGGGAGATTATCAAAGAGGACCTAAAATGAATGCTCAACTGGACAAGGAAAAAAGAGAAAATAGGAGGGGCAACCAACTCTTCCTTTCTCACCCTCATCCCCAAAGATAAAGCCCCTGGATCCATTGGTAGGTTCAGACCGATTTCTCTCTGCAACTCCTCCTACAAAATTCTCTCCAAGATCCTAGCCACTAGAATGAAAAAAATCATGGGGAAGCTAATCTCTGAAACCCAAGGGTATTTTCTGGTTGGTCGTCAAATCCTGGACAATATCATTATGGTTCAAGAAGCTATTCACACTAGTACCGAAAAGAATCATCAAGGTATGGCCATTAAGCTAGATATGGCAAATGCCTTTGATAGAGTGAATCACAAATTCCTCTTTGATATTATGCTCAAATTTCGCTTATGTAGTCGGTTTGTTAGATGGATCAAAGCCTGCATCCATAGCCCGTGGATTGCCCCGCTGATCAATGGCAGACCCACTGATTTCTTTTTGGTTTCCAAAGGTTTGCGTCAAGGTTGTCCCTTATCCCCCTTTCTATATCTTCTGGTGGCTGAATCCATGAGTAGGAAGCTTCTCTCTCTCCAAGCCTCGGGTGAGCTAAAAGGAATAAAAATTGTCCGCGGAGTTAAGTTGGTCAACCAATCTCAATTTGTGGACGACATAATACTGCTCAGAGGTGCCTCCTTGATTATCGCTGAAAGGTTCAATCTCGTTCTCTCCTCCTTTCTCCGAGCCTTGGATGGAAAAATCAACTCTGAAAAGTCCAAAATCTATGCCTGGAACTACTCCCCCGGAAATCTGGTACGAATCTCCCGAACTTTGGGGTTTGAAGGAATAGGAGACTACAATTCCTTTCTCTATCTTGGTATCCCCATTTTCAAAGGCAAAAAAAGAGTAACTGACTGGATGGGGCTTATTGAAAAATTAAAAAAAAAACAGCTCCTGGGGTTCTAGATGGTTGAATCCGACTAGCAAACTAGTTCTTATCAAGTCCATTCTTTCGGCCTACCCTCTTTACGCTTGCTCCATCTCTCTAGCCCCCAAAATAGTGATGGCGGACATCTCCAGAGAGTTTCATAAATTTTTATGGCAAGGAGGACAAAGTAGTAGCACCAAAAAATTCCACTTGGTTAATTGGGACACTGTCTGGAGACCAAAAATTTATGGAGGAACTGGTATCAAAGACCCCACTCAGATGAATCTGGAACTAGGTGCTAAAATTCTCTGGAGAATCATCGATGGCAAGAAGGCGGGGTGGAAGGAATCCTTCTATAAAAAATATATGTCTAGAACTAGGAAAAGATGTGTGGAAAATATCAACTTGGAAAAAAAGGGGACGGCGATATGGAACCTCTGCAAGAGAGCAGCGTTTATTATCCAAAACAATCTCTCGTGGATCCCTAGCAATGGAAAGCAAATAAAGATCTGGAAGGACAAGTTCTGCTCCAACTCCCCCGCAAACTACCTTCTTGAGCTGGATGATTTGAAATGTTGGCTGGAGCAAGCAGGCATCCATACTCTCCATGACCTCTCCACGTGGTCCTCTCAAGGAAATTGGACTGGCTGGCGTGCTCTAGATCTCTCCGATCATCTTATACATGAATATAATATTCTTCTCTCCCTGTTTCACGGTGCTCTTCCAATCCATATTTCCATTAAAGATAAGCGAGGCTGGGGGAATGTAGGATCGTACTCGGTTAGGGAAGGATATAACTATTTGGATGCTCTCAACTTTCAATGCATAAAAGATCAGAAGTGGGACAGAGTGTGGAATAGGGACGGACTTCCAAAACTTAATTTTTTCTATTGGCTGCTTGCTCATAAGAAGATCCTCACAGCGGAAAATCTCAGGAAAAGAGGAATAGCAGGGCCGGCAAGGTGTACTCTATGTAAATCCGTGGAGGAAACCATCGAACATCTCTTCTTGGAATGCAATTTCTCCAAAGAAGTCTGGAGCAGGGATTACCAAAGAATTCAGCTGAACCTCACGCTCCCGACCAATTGGAACAATCTCTTTGCAAATTGGCATCTATTCTATCCCAATTCACTGTCTAAAAAACCAGACTTCAAGCAAGCGTGGATTTCCTTCCCAAAGTATATATGCTGGAAGCTGTGGAATGCTAGAAACAAAGAAATCTTTGAGGATCTCCAGACCTCTCCAAGTAAAGTTCTCTCGTCTACCAGCGCTCTCTGGGTTGAGGCCCTCACCTCAAGAGGCATGAGTAATCTGCACAAAGAACCTTTAAGTGTTGAAGAGAGAATTTGGGTAGCCGACTTATTAATGCCTCACACCGTCCCCAGGCCCCTCCTCCCCAAAATCCAGAAGCAACAACAATGGAAGCTCAAAATGGAAACTAAAGATCTTCAAGTTTGGATGAGAGCTCGTGACAGCCACGTTCTCTTTTTTGATGGTGCCTCAAAAGGAAATCCTGGGTTGGCAGGTGCGGGGGAGTCCTCCTGGGCTCCGACAAAAACAAAATTGTTGATTTTGCTTGGGGGCTCGGAAAGCAGACGAACAACGATGTGGAGTGGCTTGCCTTGATCAAAGGCATCGACATCGCAAAGGAGAACAACGTTCAGGAGGTTACGGTTATAGGAGACTCCCTAATGGTTATCAAAGAAGCAAGGACCTTAGCCAAAAAACACCACACTACCTCTTCCAAATTCCACTTTCATTTCACTAACTCGGTTAAAGATCTTGTTTCCATTACACTTTTCCACATTCTAAGAACCAATAACCAACCTGCCGACGCCTTGGCCAATGTCGGAGCGAGATTAAATTGTGGGTTGTTAATTCGCAATGGACAACACTTTGATAAGGTTTGGGTTCCATAGAATTTTGAATTATATTCCTTCCTTAATGCCCACCTTGAATTATTGGATGAATCCACCAAAGGTCAGAAGCAAGATCAACTCTGGATATCGTCTCTCGTTCCCAAGGCAGAAGCTATGGCGCTCCCAGTCTGGTTCCACCCGTCTCGCATGTGGGAATTCAATGCATGCAGGTGACTGGGATGCCAACGCCTATTTCAACCTCCATGGTGACGGAAACAACCCAGTATTCCCTCTCTGCATTTTCTGGAGCTTCGTCTTATTTTGTTTCAGTCTATTTGGATTGTGGTGCAGCACGGATACTGGAAATGCAGGCAGTAACGTTGGGCTCTGCCTCCCGGCGCTGCAATGTCGTCAGTGCAAGACCAACATCCAAGTTAACACTGGGGGAATTGGCCTAAACCATTATCTCTCAGCCCTTGAGGTGGTGCAAGGTAATGGGAACAGCGATTCAGAGAGGGAATTAGGCTCCCGTGGCATTCAAATGAAGCGTGTTCGACGTGGGTAGTTCAACAACACAGAAAATGGTAGAGGTTGGTCTCAGCAGGACTAAGGGCAGGGAGTCAGGAACTCTGCAATTGGTGTCCAAAAAGGCTATGAGTATGAGCCCGGGAAGAAATGGCGTCCCCTCGATGCTGGTAATAATCAAAATTTTGGTGGTCTTCTGCAACAAGGTTCACTGCAACATGGGTCGCTGAATCAAGGTTCTCTGCAACACGGCTCTCTGCAACCAATGTGCGACATCCCTGGGGAAAATGGCAAGCTCTGGAACCTGGTGGAGGAGAATGAAGGTATTGTGAACCTGGACTCCCCTTGTGGGCCGGAAAGTCCCTCACCTGGTGTGCTCTCTCACTTACAAGACATCGAATCTCAAGTCTGTTGGCTGAGAGGTGAAAACAAAGATTTAAAAAAGGCCCTCTCCCACCTTGCCACCTGTGTCCAAATCTCGGATTCAAATGTGAGAAGCAACAGTGATAAAGTGAAGGAATATTTTGATGTTATGACCGGCAAACTGGATTCTATGCATAGTTGCCTCAGGATCGTCGACGCCAAGGTGGATTGTATTCGAACCAGCAAGAGAAACAATCCAGTTGCACTCCTGGGTATGGATGACAACGAAGACCGGGCAGTTGGCAGCAAGAAAAAGGCTCGTCACCCTGATGACAACTAAAGACTGTTTCTATTTGGTGTTTTCTCTTATGTATTAAGTTGCACTAGCAGTATGTCTTATTCTCTTTCTTTGTTAGCTATGAACTTCAACTTTTTTCGATATGTAAAGACTAGTATTGAGGTGCCTTCATCCCTCCTTTTGTTGGGTACAGTCTTCCCATCTTTTTGTAAAGTCCTTCCTTTTTAATACAAAGCTTCTTAACCATTATTGTAAAAAAAAAAAATTGTACATACATTGATTATATGTGTTAACCATGTTTAATAGATTGGTTTATATTGGAAAGAATGAGTAATCATTTGCATAATTATATATGTCTACAATTCATACATGTTTTAAATTGCATGTCTACACAATGACACGTCAATGATACCTTAGTCTTAGGTTCAAGTTGATATTCAGATAGTAATCTTCTAATATAATTCATTTTCATACATTGTTGATTATCTATTAGTTGTCTTACTTCAATAGTAAACTTGAAACATGCATATATGACTTGAAGATCAATACGAATAAATGACAAATACTTCTTATATATAAAATATAATAAAAAAATGATGACTCATATAACTAATAAAGATTTATATAAATCTAAGGGAAAATAAATTCATATTTAAGTCATTCAAGATTATTCTTAGAATGGGCATTTTTAAATGGTGAACCATCTCCCCATTTAATTTTTTCTCCATCTCTAGAGAAACTCTAACCTCTACACTCCTTGTTTTTTAACTATACCTTAGATTAAAATATTAAAACTAACATTTAAAATATATATAAAATAAATAAACTAACACAAATCTAGCTTCTTGATTTCAAATCTTTCTAAAATGATAAAATTAAATATATATTTAACAATTATAAGATTCACATAAATGGATACTAATTTTTATTTTAAATATATATTTAACAATTATAATATTCACATAAATGGATACTAATTTTTATTTCTCACACATGTCAATTAAATGAATTATTTTAAAATATAATTACTTTTAAAACTTTGTAATATATATATAAAGTCATATAAATTAATTTAGTGTGTTGATGATACTATAGATTTAAAATGATCAATCAATATTTAAACAAGAGCTGCATGTAGCTTAGTCCCCGCCTTTAGTAATTTGAAATTTAGATGAATGCAATATTTTGAATACTAAATAGATATTAATAAATTTAAGAAAATTTGAAATGCCAATCAAATCAAAAATTAAAAAAATCAAAGTGATATTTATATTTTGATATAGAAATTAGATTAAAGTTTAAATAATCAACAATAGAACTTGATATACATAAGAACCGTAGATCATTTGCATTTGCAATCTTGCAAGCACCTCCTAGAAGTATTATTTCCTCTCCTTCTAACTTCCTCGACACTTTAAGGCCAATTATATGGAAACAATCTTGCCTCTACCAATATCGGCATGATTTCCTCAACACTTTGAGGCCAATGCTTCGAATCTAAATGTTGGTATCCTACCTCCACTCCTTCCATTAAATACCTAGGCATGTTTTTTAAGAACCATGGATGATTCCTTGTCTCTGGATTCATTATCCTCTGCACACCCAAATGCAAGAAAAAACAAATGTATATCATTACATTCTTGAAACCATTTTTCTTTTCAACTCTAAGAATCTAGACTTGCATTCATCACTAACAACTATTGGTTTGTGATCACATTTTTCACAAACTTTATGTATAACTTTGGTTTCTTTGTGACACCATAAAAAATAATAGGGCAAAGTGAAACAAACGTACTCTGCTATTGTTTTATCTGTGACTTCTTGCATTTCAGAATTATTGAGCCATTTTAAACTTTAAACTACATCCACTAAGAGCACTAATAATGTTTCCATATATACAGTTTTTGTGGGCATCATTCTCCCATTTTCCAACAAAAAGAAAGTTGTGTGTTGCAACAAGAGCATGCAATTTTCTATCCTTTTCAAATAAAGACACTATGGCTAGCCACCGGTTATTTTAGGGATATAATATACTCGAGTTTGCAATCTACTATGGAGAACAAAGCAACGAATTTATATATCTCTTAGACCTGGCACACATAGAGAGAAATTTCAAAAGGTGCATTGAAGAGCTAAGCATCAAAACGAAAATTCACTTCTTAACCACTTGAACAATCAAATTGCTAGCTAGCGAGAGAGGTTTAGGAGTGTGAAGCTGTAAGAAGAGCACTAGGTAGGACTAGACTGTGTGCTGTAAAGTATACACTTGCAGCCGAAAGTCTGGAAAACAAAAAGGTAGCGGGTTTTTAGTAGAAAACGATGTTTGGTTGTTAATAAAAAAATAAATAAATAAAGGTGGAACTTCCTGTTACAACAACGGTGTAGTTTATGATTTTATGTATAGGCATATGATTTCAGTGGTCAGGGAAGGGAATTGAGAGAGGGAGTCAGTGGTGGGGCATTATAGTTGATTTAAGAGAAGTTCAGGTTTCAGCCATGATTTTAAGGATATTAAGTTGAAATAGTTTTTGGTGGTGAAATAAAATCTAAAAGTGTCTCTCTTTGGGTAAGAATTTTTTTTTGGAAAAAATAAAGAAACACGTTTATATACATAAAGTGTTTTAATTGATTGATTATAACTAGGTTTTCCATCAAAGTAAATTATATGTTTACAAATTGGGCCAAGTTATCTAACAAATATGTAAGCGATGGATTATCTCTCAATGAAATGTCTTTATGAGAACTAAATATATCTCAAACAACAAGAAATGATTTTGAAGAATTTCTTTATGAGAACTAAATATATCTTAAACAACCAGAGGAATTTATTTTTGTTTTGTTTTAGAAGATGAAAAAACTCACTAAAAAAGCGAACACCATTGTGGTCTTTTCCACTTTCGCCTTTCACGATGGAAAACAACTGTTGAAAAGTAGTTTTTTCATGTATTTGTTGCATGTTCTCTTGATTTTACTCTAGGAATCTTTCGCCATTATAGAAAAATCTTTTCAATTGCATGCCAGCAAATCAAATGATAGTTACAAACTTACAGCTACTATACATAGATGTATAAATTAGTTTCCAGAGACGCTTTTTAAGAAAAAATAGTTTTTTAGGAGTGAAAAATTATATTTTTCTACAGAATAGGACTGTGAACTTACGTGAAACCTTCTATTAGCATATGATTTGCAACTAATTTCATGGTTGGATTGCAGGAACCAAATTTATTTATGACATTTGAAAAACTAAAATTAACCCACCAAAACCATACCAAAAAATCTTTGTCACTCAACCTGGATTGCAGGAACCAAATTTATTTATGACATTTGAAAAACTAAAATTAACCTACCAAAACCATACCGAAAAATCTGTCAAACTAAATCTCCATTCGTATCTTAGTTTTTATTGGCATCAATGCCTTGGGGTTACAGTCATATTGTATATTTCCAAGTAAGTTTTACTCATACATTTGCTGCGTGTACACAAAAACATAAAACCCATTAAATAGGAGGCAAATACTTATCTACCTTTGGAAAGCGCAACTCAAACGAGTAGCCAATGTCTCTTCCACTATCGCAATGAAACTTCATATTTACCTCTAGTGGATACTATTTAACAATAGTAAATCCAAATAATAATATTTTTTTTCTTTAATGCATGAACAATGAGAATAAAAAACATAAGCACGAATCCAAAGTGGCAATCCTTGACCTGGGAGAGATACTGTGGGATTTTCCTGACATCTTGTTTGAAATCATTTATGACAAACTTCTACATCCTCGAACACAATTCTATGTTCTGTGAGACAGTAGAACCGAAATTTAACTCACTTACACTATACCCATGACGGACTGACCCATTCCCTTGGTGCTTCAGTCGCCTGAGAAGCTTTCTGTGGGTCATGCTATTAAAATATATTTTATTTAAGCCGACCGGTCTGGTAAGGCTACTAAGCTCCAAAGCCCTGTAGATCCCACCCGTCTTTTGAGCAGCGAAATGGAAAAACACTTTGAGAGGTTAACTTCCTCTCTTCCACCCGGCCTCTCGCTGCACTCGTGGAATCAATCCGAGGTTGTACCTTTAAAAGATGAAGCTCATCTGACCACTCTTCTCTTGAGCAGTCCCCATCATCCCCTGGCCAAAACAAAATATATACAATACCATCATGAAATTTGAAGCCGCAGCCTAGCAGGCCTGGCGCACATGGATAGCAGGGGCTGCCAAAAGCATTGCAGCGACATGTAGAGGATCCGTTTAGTTGTGCCTGCGGCAACAAGCTTCTGCTATGGCATGATTTAAGATGCTCGCCGCCTTCCGGGTGGGTTAAAGTCTGGTGCACTGTGCTTAGCCCTGCTCGGATGAGGTCTGTGATGAACAGTCAATCCCATTCTAGAGGAAAAAGTAGAATTGTAGCTGCCAAGCTATGGAGATAGTGTTTTGCATGGGCTAGTCGTCATGGCAAGCCAAGAAAAATGCAACTGAATGCTTTGCAACATGGACAGGACGATTGCTTGAAACCTTGCACAAATCTGACTACACGGCAAGTAATAGTAAATTGTAAATTGTTGTAAGGTAAGGTGGGTAGGATTATTTTTTGGATTTTTTTCTTAATTTTTTTAATACCGGATAATGAGAAAAATGGTCAATTCAAGACCTTTTATCCAATAACGTGTGAATACAATTTTTCAAAAAATAATTTATAAATAGGAATTTTAATGAAACTTTCATTTAACTTTATAAAAACTAAAGTATTGATATCAACTAATAGATAAAGGCGGAACATATTCTAGAGGAAAAAGTAGAATTGAAGCTGCCAGGCTATGGAGATAGTGTTTTGCATGAGCTAGTCGTCATGGCAAGCCAAGAAAAATGCAACTGAATGCTTTGCAACATGGACAGGACGATTGCTTGAAACCTTGCACAAATCTGACTACACGGCAAGTAATAGTAAATTGTAAATTGTTGTAAGGTAAGGTGGGTAGGATTATTTTTTGGATTTTTTTCTTAATTTTTTTAATACCGGACAATGAGAAAAATGGTCAATTCAAGACCTTTTATCCAATAACTTGTGAATACAATTTTTCAAAAAATAATTTATAAATAGGAATTTTAATGGAACTTTCATTTAACTTTATAAAAACTAAAGTATTGATATCAACTAATAGATAAAGGCGGAACATATAGTCTCTGCCTGCCTACGGCAGGGACTAATAATAATGAATGATTAAACAAAAGAATGAGAGAAAATTGGTTTAGCTTGATAATCTAAAATATTCATGATAGTGAAATTTCAAAATATTTTAAATAATAATGAATGATTAAACAAAAGAATGAGAGAAAATTGGTTTAGCTTGATAATCTAAAATATTCATGATAGTGAAATTTCAAAATATTATGATGCAGTAACTATGTTTTGATTATATGTGACATTGAGAATGATGAAGTAAATGAGGAGATAAAATTTTAAATTGCTTGATATGACAAGCACACTTATCAAATAGTACACTAATCCTTAGGCCTAACCTAATATCATGTATATTTTTCTTTGGAAATAGGTTTACTAAAGTTTAGCCTATGCACATTTAACTCAATTTTTACATGGAGATTCAACATGGTTTACTATTGCATTTCACTATGAAGAACTTATTAATGGATAAAATAAAATCTCATAAAATATTTACTAACAATTTTATTTTTTTTATACTTATTGTTTTATTCTCATACCAAATGTGAGGGTCTTATTCCCTAGTTTAAGATTTCATATCATACATCAAAAAATGAATCATGTACATTATCAATCTATTTTAATCTCAATATGAATATAAATGTGTAATTACATATACATGTATTAATAAAACGTCTTACACTATTCAGGGTTGGCAGGTGCGGGGGGAGTGATCTTAGACTCCAAGGGGAACAAGCAGAATGAATTTGCATGGGGGATTGGAAGGAAAACCAACAATGGTGTTGAATGGCTTGGCCTCATTAAAGGGATTGAGATTGCCATCTCTCTGGACATAAAGAAGTTGACAGTATTAGGAGGCTCTCTAATAATCATTCGAGAAGCTAGAAACATTGTGGGAAAGAAGAAAAGCCCATCCTCAAAAATGCACCATCTTTTGCTCTGCATCAGCAAGGAATTTCATCATCTAGACTTCCTGCATATCTTGCTAATTCATAATGGCCACGCCGACCAAATGGAAAATATCGGAGTAGGACTCCCCTATGGCTCTATTCGTTTCAATAATGAGATCTTGGACAATGCTTGGGTCCCTTAGGCCATGGCATAACCTTTGCACTAGGATCTTAATCCCTACACATGGGAATTTCAAAAATAAAAACTATACGCTTGGCAGGCATAAATTTTCAAGCATTTGGGAAATCTCCCTTGGGGATTTGGCAGCACCTCTACTTATCGATCCTCCCATTCACATGCGGGAATTAATGATTCTGACTCCATGTGACAGTTGACTGGTGTATGGGCAAGTGGGAGAGGGATATCTTTGGGGGAGAATTTCCCTCTGCCCTCATTCTGCAGTCGGTCCCCGTCTTATGCCTGTGTTTCTGCTTTGTTTTTGTGCACTCTGGGATATGGATCGTCGTGGCTGTTCCGAAGCTCAAGGTGATGGAGAATTTTGCTTTGGTCGCCCCCATGGTGGGTGGGAAGCTCCCATAAAGTGTGAGAGATATGGTATGGTGGGGAGAGGACCCTCTAGTGGTGGTTGTTGGAGCTTGTAGACCGAAGACACACGTGGAATCCCTATAGATCTGGAGAACCCTAGACTCGGCCAGAGAAGGCCGAGAAGTTGTAAACATGGCAGGGTTGGGAATACTCAGGGCAAGGAAATAAAATGTAGCAGTCCTGAGCTTGACGAAGAAATTCTCAACCGACTGCAGGAGTTAGAAATGCAGGTTAGAATGATCCGCTTAGAGAATTTGGAGTGCAAAAATGTCCTTCGTCTCTACAACCTGGTATCCACAAGCCACTCTGAGGTCAAATCTCAGAAGTCTGTTCTAGCTGAGAAAATTGAGCACTTGGAGGACTCCCTGGGTCTGGTCTTCTCTCACAGGGTTCGAAACCGTGAAGCCACTGGCAGCGAACTTGAAGAAATCAATAGGAAGATGGTGAAGCTGTAGAAGTATATGGAAAGTGCTGGAAACTTCGTGGATCTTAGTGCAGACAAGAACAGGGCAGAGGAACCTACTGGAGCTGCCATGAACTTCGGCCCCAAATAGATAGTTGTTGGTTCGAGTCACGGGTTGGCCATCATAGGTTTTCTTTTTTTTTTGGTTTTTCAGCTTTCCCAAATGATGTTTAAGAACTCTGTAACTAATAGTTTAGGATGCATCTGCATTTTGAAAAACTTGGAAGGTTTAAGTCTTAAGTTATGGACAAGGAAACACCTGCACAATGTATTTTTCTTGTTTGCTTCTACTAGGGCAGTTCGTAAGATACTACAGTTTCCATGGGACTGGAAGGTATAATGATTGTTATCAAACCGAACTGGATGAACTAGGACTGATGGTTGTCTTCCATTCATGGGAGCAATCTGATCTGTTTTTTGCAATGTAATCCCTCTTTTTTATATAATCAAATTATTATCGTTTCTGTTATAAAAAAAACGTCTTACACTATTATTATATTCTATATCAAATTAATTGAGACAAAAATAAGAAATAATATTGAATTTATTCTTTTAAGATAGAGTACAAGTTGAAGGACTTATCTCTGGTAACACTTGGCTTGGATTCCAGAGAGGTCATTTTGGAAATCTACCTTGCTCACAACTAGACTGTCAGAATATGCCTTGCTTGCAACTGAGAAATTATATTGGGCTAACAAGAGCCCCACATATAACCACCTAGATAGGTTCACTCTCATGTATTAACATACAGGGTACCTCATACATCACGAGCACCTTTATTCTCGATTTCCTCCCTTCCCTAGAGCCAATGTCCAAAGTCCAATTAAAATAGAAAATGAAGGGTTACTTTACCAAAAGCAACGACCCTTTGTTTTTACATCATAACTTTTTGGTTATTATCCAAACACAACATAACTAATTACTTTGAACTTTTTGCATTTTATTCTTCTTTGATAACTTCTCTTTAACGCATGATTACAAGAATTGATCCATTTTAAGTCTTTTATTTTGAATTCCTTTTCCATTTGTTACATGGGGTTATCGGTACATGACAGCAACTTGAATGAGCTATTGTTATTACCTTCACTAAATCCCAGAGGAACTCTTCAATCACTATAAGAAAAAAGGCCTTTGGTGAGGGGCAAAAAATGTCACCATAATCTCATTGGCGACAATCAAAAGGGCCTTCATCACCAAAAAATGAACGTCACAAAGGGCAGCGTAGCCAAAATTAAAGGAGATATGGAGACGAGCTAAGTCTATCACCAATAATCATTATTAGTGATGGTTAGTGACCGTGGCCAATTCCTATGAACAATAGTGACATGTCTTTAATGACCCTCACTATTGATGCATATATGATGATGGTCAATGCCACCAAAAACTGAACGTCGCCAAAGGCAGCGTAGCCAAAAGTAAATGAGATATGGAGACGGTCTAGATCCATCACCAATAATCATTATTAGTGATGGTCGGAAACCGTTGCTAATTCCTATGAACAATAGTGACATATTGTAGCATCCCAATATTTTTACCCCTATGTAAATAAATAATAAATCGGCACGTAAACATGTTTTGAGACTTGGACCTATAAATGATGCAAGGCATCATAGAAAAATGACACTTTATGAGATTAAAGTGGTTTATTACTTTTATAGTGTTCTACTTACTTGCTATGGGACTACTTGTTAAATGAGATCTACCAAGCTCACTAGGGAATTAAGACTATCTAGAGTAATTAAAATTTAAAAAGAGAAAAGATAAATAAGATGAGAGAAATACTATTTTTTTATTTTTAAGAATTGTGAGGAAAATAAAATAAACCCTAACTACCCTTTCTTGAAAGCAAGAAATGATAAACGGGAAAACTAATCAGAGGGAGAGGTTGCTCTTTGTTTTATTTTCTCTTGAGAATTTTCTGAGCTGCTAACATTTTCTTGAAGCCAAAATGGAGAGGAAATCTATTTATGAAAATGAATTAAGAAGAGAAAAAATGAACTGTAGATAAGGGATACTGCAAAGGCATTTATTCCCATTGCCACAGTACAGGTACAGCCTGGTTCCTATTAAGCTCAATGATGTTTGGTCCAAGGAGAGGTCTTGTAGTGTGCACTCCTTAAACAAAAAGAGGGATTTATCTACAGGAATCAGAGAACTAATTAAAAAGATCCTATTGGCAAGTCTACATTAAAGAAGAGTACACACAAGAAAACAACCCTAGGTTCTATTTTCTTAGTGAGCTTGGTTTGGCTCGGGGGTGATTATCTGCTCGAGTTGAGATTTTATGAACAACAATAGTAATCTATGGCAAGGAGGAACGTGGCAATTCCATAGCAAGTTGGAAGAACCAAGGGTTTTTAGACAAGTTGTTTTAAAGAATTTTGTTTATGTTTATTTGCTTCTATATTATCTAATAAATGGTTGGCTGATTTAAGAGTTTAAGAAAATATTTATATTTCCTATGTTGTTGAATATTTTATTGGAGAATTGTCTCAGGTTTACTGTAATAAGGATAATAAGGAAGCGAATTCTGTTATTTCATTATACGAATTTTATAATCATGTTTATATGAATTTACAGTTTTATCAGTGCATAGAAATATCTAAAAATACTAACAGTTACTTTAGCAGAGATTGATCAAAATAGTTGTGTTTTTAATAGATTTTATGTTCAAGCTATGTTAAAAACCTAGGATGCATTTGGTTAAATTATCTAGCCTTATTATTTGTTTTTCTACATTCATTTTCTGAATATGATGATTATATTTTTAATAATTTCTTATGACTGTTTTATTAAATTGGAACAAAATGATTCTACAAGTTATTCACAGAACAAAATTTATCTAGGATTCCTTAGATGGATAAAATAATAACACATATAAATATAATGGAGAAAGCTCCTAGATTTAACCTCAATCGCGATAGGCACAATGTACACCCTTCGTAGGGTTACTACACCTATGTTCATGATGGGGCAAGTGAAACACATACATATAATATATATATTATAATATAACATTAAGTTTCATAAGTAAATAATATCAAAACCCTATATGAGGGTGTTACAACATAACTATAACATGAACTGAGATATCGTATCCCTCATAAGTATGGATTGAACTCAGCCATAAAAACGTTCAAAATGTTGTAAACAGAGTCAAATGCAAACAAAGATATTTATCATATAAATATTGAGGTCGAACCTCTTAACTTTAGCTCTGTGCATGAAAGAAAGAAAAATAAGAACCATGTTTATTACGACGAGTTGTTACAGCGAAGCTAGCGAACTTTGTTAAACCATATAAACAAACTGAGACGCTACAGGAAGATACCGTGCCCCTCTTAATACATGAGGTCGAGACCTCTGTTAATAAATAATAGACAGAGACAGAAAATAAATTAAATAGAAACGAAATGCTCAATATGGGGCATCAGTATAAACACAGGAATAGATATCAATGCCAGAGAGAGACATTCATATAACATTATCAATATGGTAAAATATATGCTTAATGCTCGAAGGTCGAAGCCATGAGAGGGAAACAACTTCGCATCTCACAACCAAATCTTTCGAAAGTATTTCATACTTTAACCTTGAAACAAATAAATACTAATTATGAACGGAGGGATTCGAACCCTTATGAAAATCACAGGCATCTTAATGGCCTTCAGTAATAGATTTGGAACACGATTATTAAGACTAAACAATTTAAGTTTGAACAGTGTGGTGAAAACCCCATTTTAAACATAAGAGGGAAATCATACGAATACATAATATTCAAAATAAACACATAAACTTTGTGCAAGGTTATGAATCACAAAAATATAACACGTAACTTGGTAGTTGTAGGTCGCTTCCAACCAAAGCTGGCATAGTTAATGTTAATCACAACCAAAGCTTCCACGTTGAAGACTTTAAAAGAATATAATTGATGATGATTGTGGTTGCATAATTTGCGGACACATGAGATCTACCACGATCGCGTGGATTATCCAAGAGAACCTGCAAGCAAACACATTGTATTAGCATGTGCTAAGTAAGCAACCCTTAGTGGTGCTAAGATAATGGAGACGCCATCATAAATAATATGGTAAGATGTTATAAGAAACATATCATAAAAATCTAATGTGGTGAGTGCAAACCACTTGGAGGATTAAGCTAGCATTTTAAGAATATATGAACTTGAATAAAAACAAAACTAAGCCATGAATAAGTCCTTTCTAGCAAAAAAAATATCTTTTTAGAAGTATATTTGCTTAAACATAATTGTAAAGTCAATGGCTTGAAGAACTGCGCAAAAATAATCTTGAGTAGGTGAAGACTAAATGAACAAATTAACATGAATCTTTTATGCTATAATATAGACAAAAGAAATAACACAGATGATAAAACTATGAGTAAGTTGGTGATGATCAAAAGACTAATATAACGCAATTCTATTAATTGCAAGCAGATTGACAAATATACAAGACAAACTCATAGTTGAAAATGTTCGATAAAAATACATATGTAAAAGATTATACTGGTGTGCATGTCTATTATAGGCTGACAAATAAACATGTGTAATAATGAAGCTAAGAGAACTTTCTGAAAATTGACGATTTAATAGTATGTGAAGAATTAATAACCAAATTCAAGTCAATCAGGAAGCTTCTGCATGTTGAAAGTACGCAGAACATTCTCATAATATAACATAAAATAATCTATGAATTTCCTTATGCATAGAACATTTATTACAGAATGAACATTCTCATAGTGGTATGAGAGGGACTAAATATATATAAAAAAAAAAAATTATGTGCATAAATAAAGGTAAAATAATTGGGGTGTTGCACAAGTCTTTAATAACCCTCAATATATATATATATGATGATGGTCAATTGTCGTTGCCATTTCCTATGAACAATAGTGATTTGTTGGTGACAAACATTTAATGACCCTCAGTATTGATGCATATATGGGGATGGTCAATGACCATCATTATTTATCATTAATAATAGTGACTCATGGTGACAAGCCTTTAATAACCCTCATTATTGTTGCATATATGACTGTACTTAGAGGATCGTCATTACTTTTAGTAACTTTAAAATTTATTAGCTACGGTCTATAATGGACCGTCACCATTTCTATTCAATTTTTAAAAAAAAATTGTTATGATCCATCAAGGATAGTCACCGATGTTTCATTAATGTTGACGATTAGAAAATTAAACATCACCATTCATTTCTACAATGGTGATGTGCACAAAATTAAATGTCACCATTGAATTTTTCAATGGTGACATGCACAGACCTAATAGGGTTCTAGATACCCCAATCATTGAGGTGTGTGAAGTTGAAGAAGCCAAATGTGCCAATCTAAAAATTGAGAAAATCCTTTTGTGCATTTATCCTTTATGATTCATATATCTCAGAAAATTTATGTTTGTATTTATGTTGCTATTGCTGGTAGGTTTCACTGAAATTGTTGTTGGGGAAACATATTATGGGCTACGACCAAGTGTGGAGTTCATGACCTTCAATTTTTCCATGCGGGTTACTATCTTTCAATTCTCTTCCTTGTTGTTCTTGTTGGTTTCAATGGCTCTTGAGTCTTGCAGTGCATTTTAATTCGAGTTTCATTTGGTTTGGTCTCCTTTATTATGTTGGAATCTTGCAAGCTCTTAGAGTTGTTTCCACTCGTACTCCAAATTTACACATAATTAACTTTTTTTACACATACTTAATTTACCTACAACAAAGCTTTTTTTATTGTTTTTGAACTTTATAATTTATGTGCATGAAGTGTCACGTGTCTAATTTTTGGTGCATACTTAAAAATAAAGATTTTTCAGTTATGATACAGATGTTTCCAAAAATAGTATAATTTTGTAAACTTAGATAGGCACCACAACAAACTTAAGTCTACCATATCTTTTCTTTGTTCATGATAGCTCTTCAGAGATTGGTCAATGTCTGTCCTTTCCTATTTGTTGTGTATGTGACACCTTGCATATTTGGAATTCTAAAGGAAGAGATGTGATGGTGTCCATTGCAAACACACATAAATGCAATGGATATTGGACAACAATTTGTAATTGCTTATAGACCTGTTGGACAAGCACTAATATTTTGATGGTTGTCCAATCATCGAGACCAAATTGGATATGAGTTCAACTAGAAACCCTTGTGGATTCAATTCTAAATTCTTTTCCTAAGTCCTGTAAACTTCTAGAATGTGTCATGTCTTCCCTCTATCCTAAAATCTACTGAGTCCATAATGATCAACTCCACTTTCGTCTGCATCCACAATTTGTTGTTATCCATTTCAAACAGTTGCTATCCCTTTTTCAATAACTTCGCAACAAATATTTTGCTTCTCAATCCTATGCCCCACTTTCTTAGTATAAAGATTTTTCATTAGTAGAATTAAATTATGAATGCCTCTCCACCTTCTAAACTTATATGCACACCTTGCACAAGTACTTCATCTTTGGAATCTCCCCTTACATCTTGCTATTGCAACAAGAATTAGTTATCCTTTCAATTTATCATTTCCACACAAAATAATTAAATTTAACATCAGATGAAAGATAACATATTAAATATTAAAATGCTTCTTCTATCATCCTTAATTTTTAACCTATTGCGTGCTCCACTCCAGTCCCTTAGGCCTTGACCAATCATGCAATTACTTCTACTTCCTAAATTAGGATAGTTAAGAACTTAAGAAGAACAACATTTGACTATCTATGTGAAACGACTTCTACTTCCTAAATTAGGATAGTTGAGAACTTAAGAAGAACAACATTTGACTATCTATGTGAAACTATTGTTGACAAAAACTTAGCTACAAAATTGGATTCTAGTCATTGACTGAATTTAGGAGCAATTTATGGTGAGTGTTACCTTGTTGTTGATGTCCTCCCATTTTTTCTTTGGATGTGAAACTACTTTATTAAAATGGGGTCTATAGCAAAGCTTCCAAATCATGTATGTAGTTGTTTTACAGGGAATTTGAGCAAACCGTTTTCGCTGATGTAGAGTGTATATTATTTTCCAAGTTTGCATTGTATTCCTCTACAAAGAAAATCACTGATATGCAAACCGTCACCCATTTTCCTAACTTGAAGATCTGAAAACATTTTGTCCTTAAATACTCTTCCCAAGTACAGTCTCAAAATATGTGAGGCACATCATCCCTGTCCTGCCCATTTATTGGATACTTGATTTCATGTCCATGTGTCCATCTAGACATCACCTGACGGTAGAAGGCTTGGTTCATTGATCTTCATTGCAATGAGATTTATCTTGTCCATGCTTACATGTTTCCACCATGCCCACTTCCACTCCTCCTGGTACCTAAGGTATCTTATCTAGATTTCTTTATAAAGATGAATGTAAAACTCCTTGTTAGTAAAGAGGGTATGTCTTTACAATAAAGGCCTTTAATCCTGCATACTTGTTACCCAATCCTTGGTAATGGAGCAAATTTAAGGAGCCTAAAACGACACAACTGCATCTCTGCAAACATATTTAACATATTTAGCCGCATTTTCCTCTGCCAAGCCTTAAAAGACTGAAGTTACTATTTTTTAAATGATAAAGATCCTTGAATTCCTTTATACCAATTTTTTTTTAGCATAAAACCAATGTTACCAGACTCAAAATCAACAAAAAAATCGTCCAGGAAAAAGATTGAAGAGTTTGAATCGCATTGGGAAAAAATTGAAAAAAAATCGGCAAATACAAACAAATAAAGATACACACATATCCATTGGTGAACGGCCTTAGATGGATTACTTTGTCCTCCCGTAACACTGTTGGTTGTTGTTGGTCGCTATTGGTTACTTGGTAAAGGATATACTAGCTCAATCAGATAAGAAAAAATGATAGAAAACCAACCAAAATTATTTTTTAAAGACAAACTAGGTAGATCTTATTCAAATCGTGATTTAATTGATTCTCTCACACACTCGTTGCTTGTACATTATGGAAATCATAGATATATAAAGCATGTACAAGATGGGAAGTATAGAACTTACAATTTACACTTTGAGCTCTATCGTGAAAATCAATTATGGAGAAGTTTTCTACAAAGAAAAAAAACTTTGCTTGAATTCTAAAAAAACCATGTGTCAAACAACAATGGCCAATTCATATAAGTTTGACACTACAAAAACGTCAAACACTACCAAGAATAAATAATTAGATAAAGGAACTTTGTAAATAGATGTATTTGAAATTGTTCTCCACAATTCAGTATACCAGAATAAAAACAAAAGCACTCATTTTTTCTTTGAAACTTGCAAATGGAGTATTTTTTTACCAACTAACAACATTAGAGATGTAGTTCAAGTGGCTAAGAAAAAATGTGGTATCCTCTCTCCTGGGTTCAAATCCCACTTTGTGACATGCTTTCCTCATGAGCTAATTTTTTCTCGTTGACCTGGCCTTGAGACCTGATGAATCTGGTTTACCGTGGATACCATCCTCAGAATGAGGGGAATTTCTCAGTGATTTTTCCCATAAATGCAATACACATAAAATAAAAAGAAAACCATGGGCACAATATATTAATACTGGATTTTGACAAAATATTAACAAATTTTCACCAAGATCTAATTACAACACAACAAAATCTAATTTGAAACACACAAGATATTACAAGTTTTTAACGCAAAACACATGAAATCCAGCATGAGAGGCAGTAAAATTAATGTATCCATGTTTTGATCAATTTGGGCACGTTTTAAGGACATGAGAGGGGACTATTCTTCCACAGTGAAGCAGAGGGAAAATATGGGCTATCAATTAGTAACTCCCTGTGTACATTCAAACCTTCAAACCATCAAGACAAAACAGAAATCCTAGGTCTATCACAATGGTGAAAAGCAAGGATAGTATTCCATGTAAGCAAGTGTACGATGCAAACAGGAGTACAGATTTTCTCATATAGAGTTGATTATGTTCTTTCCAAGGCACATAAAGTCCTTAGAGGACTTGATCACATAATCAACAGTAACCCTGGGAAAAATCCTGGGTAGTCATGTCATAAAAGTGATAGTGAGAAGCCTTATATCAAGTTTTAGGCAATAAATCAGTACCTCTGGGCACCTTTTGACCTCCAAATAGGCTACAATAGTATTTAGAAGTTACAACAGTTTTGAGGTTATGGAGGTGATTCTGTAGATAGAGGAAGCATTCATTATTTATTTAAGATAGTTATGAGCTAACCTTAATATATTTTCATTTCATTACATTTGAACCAGGAAAGTTTTCATGCTCAATATGGGGTTATAGGCCCAGGAAATTATCATCCATAGAACCTTCATTATTTTTCTGGTGAAAAACACAATCAATAGCAAAACACATACCATATACTTTTGCATCTCCTCAGCAACCAAGGCTGCATTAGTTTGAAGTGTTACTCATCCACACAATCCACTCTCAAGAGAGTGATTATCAATATTTGAATATTCAAAAAGATGCACTGAGAGATAGAGGATAAGATATTTTATTAATGTCCGGAGGTGACCAAATGTGTAGGGAAATGAGACTAGAAGAGGATACAAGATAGATCAAATCAAAATCCACAAGTAGCCAAAAGATGCCAATGGAAGTGAGACATATACAACATATCCAACCAGCATTGAAGCCACAAGAAATCATACACGATAAGATCACACATAAAAAAATTAATTACTCAACTTTCAGAATTCTAGCATCAATCTCATAAGACTTATGCACAATGTAGGATGACTTAAAGTATGTGATGAGAATTAAAATCATACAACACTTTAAATGAGTCACCATAAAAACTAGTATACTCTTTCAATTGGCGATATCATAGTGATGACAACTAAGAACCATTTTATCTCCATGTTCACTACCATTATACAACAGGTATTGTGTAACATTGCACCAAGCATTAAGAACTGTTGAAATTAGTAAACAAAAATCCTAATATTAAAAATTGCAAATGAATCCAAATAATCATTGTTAAATTGTCTTTTCCACTTATGTTGTTCACTGGTTGCAGAGTCATTTGTGCATATACCTCATCGGTCTCTGCATATGCCTAAAACAATCATGATATCAGATATGATACTCAGTCCTGAGATGTGCCATATGACTTTTGACCTCCATTTGTGCTCAAAATTTCCATTTCCTAAAAGGTGCCCATATTTGAATACTAGGGCATTTTTTATGCCGGAATTAAACTCAGAACCCAAGATGAAGGTTGTTTACCACATGAATTATGCCCAAAATTGCTACAGGTCTCTTTTCGTGCCTAGAAAGCACCCAGAATTAGGGATTTAAGGCTACTTGTTGTGGTTATTCACACCCAATGTCAAAGAATGTGCCCAGACTTCAGTAATCATGTTGTTTGAAGGTGGAGAGAGAGCAATACAAGGTTGAACCATGCCCAAAACCCCCATAAATCATGCCCAGATCTACTCTAAACATTCCCAGGTCTGATAATAAGGGATGTTTGAAGGTCAAAGAGGGTTGAAAATGCTCTGGAATGCATTTTACTATTGTGACATCACTTTTGTAGGGATGATTACCTCAAAATTTCCCAAAAACTCCCCAGACTTGTTGTAGGTGACTGTTTGAGGGATGATGTTGTCATAACAATGCTCATACTTTCTCCAGAGAGGTTTCTTGTGATTGTTGTTTAAATGGTGAATGGGTAGCAACATGTCCAGGTCTTCCCATACTGACTTTTACCCGTGTTCATGCCCCACTTGACCGCCCAGGAGTTCCCAAAAATATTGCCTTATGCTGCAAGAGGATAGGAGCAACCCTAAATCAGGAGCAACATTGATGATTCATGTTGTTTATCATTGTTATGGAACTTAGAAGTGCCCAACATTGGTCCAGATCCAAGAATTAGGGCCACTTCAAGCTTGTTTTACTTGCCCAAAATTTCATCTCATGTGTTTTCTTATAATTGTTTATCACTTTTTTAGGCCCTAAAAGTGCCCAGAATGCTACTAAACCCCTCAAAATTTGATTTGCCACAAAAATATTCCAAAATTCATCAATCATGCCATAGATGATAGAACCATGTTGCTTGTATCCATACTTATGCTCAAGAAACCCAAGATTCAGCTCAAGTCAGTCCAGTAAAACTCCAAGTAACCACCCATGCACATAGGGGGTAACAAAATGCATACCATATGTATCAAAAACGTTTCTAGTCTATACAACTATCTAAAAACATGTTTTGGTTGTGTTTTGACCTATACGGGCATGTTTTTGCACACTAGTTGACCATTTTGATTCTCGACACTTCTTTTGTGACTATTAACAACCCTCATGTGGAATTATTTCCCTGCTAGATAATGTGTTATTGAAAAACAATCTATCCACCCACCACACACATATATATTTGTATTTTTTATATACTGCAACAAAAATATAAACATTGAAGCTCTAAATGGTTTCTAAGAGTCCAAAAAACATCCTGCTACAGCAAATAACTACATATCATCAATCCCATCCCCTATTGTTATCAACTATTTTGTACAATAGTTGAACCTCCATTGAGCCGCCAGTGTTTGAACATCGTCAGTGTTCACTTCCTGAGTATCAGGGGTTCAGTTTGCAATAATTAGCCAACTTTGGCTAGCCAGTTTTATTTTTCAGTCAAAATGACCATGGCCCCACGAGGTTTGTAATAAGTGTGCTAGTAGGATTGTTGAGTGGCTCGGTCCCCCATGACTTGGTTATGCAACTAAGGCATTCCAGGGATTTTTTTCCCTTGTCAATTATGCTTTGCCTATAGCTGAGTAATAATTGACGAGGTTTTCTCCCGCTTCCTCCAAAACTGGAATGCCCGATTTTGAAAATTTGAGCCTTGGGGGGTTATTAGAGTCCAACTGATGTGTATAAGCCTACTAGACACCATGTATGTCTTAGATGGTCATTTTATAGGGTCCTCGTCCAATAAAAACACTGTCCGAAAAAATTTTACCGAACGCGTTGGATCAGTTTTATTATTTTTTTAATTATTTTTCCAAATATTTAATTGGAAAAATCAAATTTGTAATATGTCAGTCATCCGAGGTCCGTTTTCAGAGTTTGAAGGCTTGATTCATAAGCCAAAAATCACACATGACCCCCGGATCCGTTTATCCTAAGTTTTGGATGTCAATTCAACCTCATAATTAATAATTTCTCAAAAAACTCATTTACAGAGAAATTATTAATTAAAATATTAAAAATGAATATTTTGGAGATAATCCAAATCTCTCCAAAATAGTCCAAATTGATTAAAATAAAAGGCTAATTGACATGGCACTGGACATTTATGAAGATTCCAATCAACTCCAAGGGTTTCCAGTCAACTATCCAGTCACTGCAGAAGATCTCCTTCAAGAGAATTCGCCCTCTTCCTCAGGATTTACGATTTAGTGATGTGGAGGCTCAATTAATGGATGGAGTGGTTGCATTTACTCCTTTGGTAGGCGCCCTCCTAAGTTTGTGCAAATCTCCAAAAGCTTGGCTCCCACTCAACTAGCACTATCCCTGATTCCCTACATCAACTCAAACCTTATCTCCAAGAAGGCTCACGTATATCTCTTAATAGCTCACGAATTTGTGAGGTGGAAGATGGGCATTGGATGGGTGATAACTCCTATGGAGGGATGGGGGGCGCCTTGCCAAGGTGGAGGCCACCTCCCCATCCACCTCACTTCAACTCGAGTTAGTGGATCAATCTCGACTCCAAGCTTGGGATTTTGATTGATTGTGATTGGAATTCGATTCTCTCATGTGCCATGTGGCTCTCTTCAAGGCCAATTCGAATAAGGTCTCATGGCTTCTAGTTTTTGTATACAATGAGGTGCTTGGCTCCTCATTCTAGAGGGATATTTTGTGCAACATTACTCTGCCATTTTTGTAACAGCTCATAGCATTTGCTATTTTGGAATAAAAAGAGACTTTGGAGGTCTACATGGTGTGCCCTACTTGTTTATGAGGAATGCTTCACATATGATAAGGTGATATTATGCTATTATATTTGCTCATATTGTTAATATTTGATCGTTCTTTAGCTTATAAGTCTTTCTTAAGACCATAGGATGAGCATTTGAAATTACAAATTGTTCATTGATGTTGGGTTCGTCGATCCAAGTCCATCTCCACCTTGTTTTTGCTTAATTCAACACCTCCAATTTTGATAAACTGGCTAATCTAAGCGTTAAAATAAAGCAAGGAAGCTTGACATGCCCAATCAGTGGTTTTGGCTTGAGTAATGAGTACATTTTGACCAATATTATGACAGATGAGTTCAATGGTCAACACTACCAACATTGGAGTACATGCAGGGATCAGTGCTCTTGATTAAATACCAATCCTATACCCTCATACATGATAGAACCCAATCTTTAAAATACTGCAATCCAACAAATTTTGAAATGCTTGAATCCTAAAAACTATTAAGTCTACTATATTTTGAATGAGACATAAAATTCTACCTTCTTTACATGAATTCTGATGAGGTTAGAACCACTCTCAAACATGCTAGAACTATTAGAACTATTAATGGTAATATTAAAAATTGAAACAAAATGATAGAAAAATAAAGATACAAGTGAATGTCAACTTTTACTTTTGGAATTTAATACTACAAGTTACGGCTTCCCGTAGCAAATAATTCCTTTCCATCCCTTTTCCTTTTCCATTTTTCTTCTGCATTGGTGTGGGTGTGTCTTTGGGTTGGGGACCACTTCAGGTTGGAACTGGCCCAAACCATCTTGTTGATGTGGTCCATGTGTCGGTTCAGGGTCCTTCGAGTGTGACACAATACAATCTGTTGGTTTTGATAACATTCTTTTCCACGTGGCAAGTATGACCAGTTGTCTCTAACGGTGCTCCCCACACTCTCCCCATCAAACCCTAGTATTAGTCGATTTAATTAGCACTTTGTAAAAGATAATCTATGAAAATATCCCTGAAAGGCTCAAGGGCATTGCCCAAAATAATATCATCGGAACAAGGAGGCCATGGGGAACTTCACAAATCGATTGGATTACGATTACTGAAGAAATTATACACAACCTCACAATGGGGAAAAAAGGAATGTTGATAAAGCCATATGTGGCCAAACATTACTAAAAGGTAAATTGAGAATTTTTTAAAAGAAATTTCAATGGATCCTTTTCCATGCTTGACTTTGTAGTTGACACTTCATCCTCCTCACCTTTCTTCCTCTTCTTCATGTCTTATAGACTTCTAGAATCTAGATACTCCTTTGCATTCTGTCCTCTTGGATGTAATATTTGGTTCATGTCTTCTTTGATTATTTTATATTTTTTTTATGCTTTCTTGGTAGCTTAGGGCACACATACTAATTGGTATCACATTGTTGTTTCTAGTTCCATTGATCTTTTTTTTGTTAATTTGTTGGACATTAATAAAATTATATTATCTTATCCTATCTGGAAAGAAAAAAACACTCTTAGATTTAGCATTTTCCTACGACTGCCGGAATGAATGAAAATTTGGCTTTCATTCTCCTCCAATGTGGCAGTAAATGCATACGTTTCTGGATTGGCAGTTTAAGGCTCCACTGGATGCTTTGGATTTAGCACCACGACAAAGTTAGACATTCCTATCCTCTAGTGATCCACTAGTGATCAGAGCTTGGCCTCTTGCTTAGGTTCGCTAGAAAATGATTGGCTAGAAAAGTATTTTTTTTGGGAAGGATCTACGGAACCACGAGCAATGACAATTCCATACATGGTGAATAACATATGTGATCAATGCCTAATCTGTAGAAGCGTGGCCATGTATTCTTAGATTCTTGTGACATTATGAGCTTCAAGGAATAAAGGGATCTTGAAATAACTTGTGGGTGCCAAAGTTATCAAAGCAGATGCTCCACAATCATATAGACATCTACAGAAATTCCAAATATTGCCTCTTTATACACCAGAGGTCCAGATGTTGAAGGAATGGGAGATACATTACATGACTAGCTTGTATGGGGTTATAACTTATAAGAAGTCATCAAGCATTCTTTTAGGATTTCATATCAAGCCCGCGATATTGCTCTAACAGAAGGAGAGAGTGTTAGATGTTACCATCCCATATGTTCCTACATGAATTTATTTATCAGGAGCATAATGACCTGAAGATGAGCCTCAACTTACAGCAGGCTATCCTATTTTCCATTATATGACCCAACAAAAAGTGAAAACCATTTGTTGTGAGCGTGTAAATGCAGTCATGATGCATGCCTTATTTGTAGCAAATTAGTGGGAGATAATAATTGTGTGCTAGTGACTAAGACACTTCAAGGAAGGCTCCTTTTATTGGTACAGATTGTAGCACAAGGGAATAAGTACAAGGGATGCACAGTATTTGGTTGTTGCAGGTTTTGTGCCATCCATTCTTAGGGCATGTTTTTAGCATGTTAAGCAGACAAGCTTTACAAGGCTCAACCAGAGCCAACTTTGAAAATGGCATATCTTGGTTATATTTACCCCAAAAAAACTACAGACTTGAATCAGGTAGCTTGATGAATCCCACAACTTGGTATGGGTTTATAATAAATTCAATTTTTGGCCTAAAATTTCTACGTCTTTAAAAATATTTTATAATAGAAAAAATATTTTAAAAGTATTGAGATTGGTATGCTCAAATTTGAATAACAACAATTATGTAGCAGATAAGCACCAGAAATAATATATTTTATTAATAACACATTACATAACAATATGAGAACATAAAAGTTAGAAATATGAAGCCCCTTGCATTTGCTAGAAGTCAAAATGGGTGCACCCTGAAGCCCGGAACTGATAAACAGGGGGAACGTACACAGTGACACACCATCTAATAGGAAGTAAAGTTAAAAACTCTTCAGAGCTGAATAATAGATGATTATGTGATTCAATAAAGCCTTTGATGAGGTGTGCAATGGGTATTTATAGTCTAATAAGGAACTTCCCTATTCCAAGGATCATGAGTTATGGAAACCATATTATTTTTCCTTTTAATCGAGGCTTAACTAGTTCTCCTTAGTTGATAGTTTAAGTTTGTGAAGCAAAATCTCCCTTGTGCTTTGTTGGGATTCAGAAGTATGATACATGACTACTTAAAGGAGTTGTCAAACTTGTACATTGACCTAAGCCATACATATTCTGACATGCAAGCTGGAAGTTGTGGCTTCTAGAACACATGATATGCCTTTTATCCTATTAAACTTGGGAATCCTATCAGTTACACAGAGAATATGGTTGCAAGGGTATTTTTAGGCATGATTCAGTCCTATTTATTATGGATCCCTAAATGTAAGGCCAAGTAAGGTTTAACCAAGGTGGTTAGGGTTTCATTTTTTATCATTATTTCTACCTTATTTATTCATTTAAATGAGCTATTATGGTCTCTTACATCAACGTTTTCACATCAAAATGAACAATTACAATCCTTTATATCACCATTGACCTTGATGGCAGCAAGGCTAAAGCAATTATGTCTAAAAGCAAGATTTAATTTTTCATTGGTACATGATCATGGGGAGGCCTCTGCAAGGAGGTATGAGTTATTTGTTGTATGATTTCTTATTTGATAAGAAATTAATAGTCTATTAGGCTAAAGGAATTTTTAAACAATGTGCTTTCAAGTTTGTTGCCAGATGTCGTTCATGCATTTTGTAAAACACTTGGTGTGCATCCTATGACTATGATGGAAAATATAGCGACTTTGTAGTCTAAGGTCATTGTATTGTAAAGCTAATATTGTAAGGAATTTCACCCTCTTCAGTGCAAAGGGTTTGACCAATAAATAGGGGGTGTTGGTGATTGATATATATTTTTGTGATAAAACATAATTTTTGCATAAATAAATTTTCAATGTGATTTTTTTATCAAATGAACTGGTAGGAACCATTTGAATTAAAAGTTACAAAGAAATATGTACCTTGATAGACTACATGAACTCACAGCATTGATTGTTAACGACGTCCATCCTGGAACCTGAGACATTTGAAAATTCCTCCATTACAATTCCGGATAGCTCCAGAGCATGGACGATCTTCTGCAAACAAACAAGAAATATACCCATAATTATATAATCCAATTCAAATAGTCCCGCTGGGTAATTTAAGAGAAGTCTGTGGGTAGCTTCTCGATGTGATAGAGGCATTGCAACGATGTAGATTGTGCAGCTGCGATTGTGCTGACAGGACAAGCAACCGATGTGCAGAGTTGGTCTACACCAGATCTGTTGAGGATAGCTCACTTGATTACAGAAGAAGCGGTGCAGATAATTGTTCGGGTAGAGTAGAATTATTAATACCTCCAGCAGGCTCATTAATATTTGCGCATCTAGCTTGTTGAGGTTACTTCAGACTAAGACATGTAATTACAAGCAAGGAGCAAGCGAAGAACGAGTTGGAAATGGTACGGGTTCTCCTGGAGAATATCTGGCCTAAACTGGAGCATTTGGATCCTGGATTAGAATATTTTGTACATGCGTTCCCACCAATTTTGGCCTTAGATACAGTCTATTTTTTCATCGTGGAGGAAACTAGTACACTAAAATATATGAAAGCCTACATATATTTTATGGAAGTAATATTTGAAAGCCAAAGCCTCAAATATATGAAAGCTAAAATATGGAAGTAATATTTGCATATGTGCAAATGGGTTTTGGTTAGCTGGCAAGGAGTTTGTGTTACATGACCCATCAAAGTTGAAAATTCAATTTCTTTCACCTCGCTAAAGTTTAATTTTCAAATTTTTTTGGATGCGGTGTTCACTAGTTAGCTAGTGAAATGGTGTTTTTAGCTAGTGAAATGGTGTTTTATAACCCGTTAAAATTTAAAATTTCTAAAGTGCTCATTTTTCTCTTTACAATATTTCTAGAATGGAGAAGGACACTTTTGTCACAAGGTGATAATAGGAAGTATCTTGGATTTGGATTTTTTATTCAGACAATTCTTAAATATACATTCATTGCATTGTATTTAAGTAATATACATGTGTTTCATATTCAAAGTGCATGGTTCTCTTCTTGTGGATTGTTTCACTTGTGAAAGTGAGTTGATTTATGGAATTGGAGCCATATGCAAGGTATAAGAAAATTTAGCAAAATATATATCAACATTTACAATTTATTTAACTTTAGGAATATGTTAAGAGTATTGTAAGCTAGTCTCATTTTATTTTAATATTTTATAAATGGAGATGGGTATATTTGCCAAGTAGTGATAATAGGAAGTTTCTTATCAAAAAATAGTCAGACATTTTATTTGGTGAACCTTCAAATATACATGCAATCATCTAAATAATTGGGCATGTATGCACTTCTTTATAAAAATGTGAATGGTCCTCTCTAGGTTTTGATATCCATTGACTTTCTTTGATTTTTTATGGCACTAGTTTCTCCCATGCAATTGGGCCACGTATTCTCCATGCTTCTCTCTAGGTATTTTTCACTTTCCCATTCAATTCTTCTTACAAGTTCCAACATTGTTCAGAGTCTTGGACTACAATGTTTAAGGAGGTGGGGAATGCAACATATTCTCTTCCTTTGAAAAGTGGAGTACATCATCTCCTTCTCCCTTTGAAAAGTGGGTCAAGCTTCCTAAAAATAATGGTAGACAAAATAATATACCTAATAATACAATACAATAATTACTAATTTTCAATGAAATCTCATTACATAGATATGCCACTTTAGTAATGACTTCTGGAATAACTTGTATTGCATCAAATATATTACAATCATAAGCTAGAACTAGAAAACTTTTTCTCATCTCGAACTTGATTCTTTTTACATAACATGTTACGAATGTTCTCTAAATTACTTGATAACGTATACAATTTGAAATTTATGTTACCCTTGTGTTGAACTTTGGTAGTCATTAATGTCAACTGATGTCAAAGAGGATTCATTATTCATGTGCCAGTTTGAAGAAATATATGAAAGCCAGTTTAAAGAAATATATGATATCCAATATGAAGAAGTACATAAGGAATATATTCAGTACATATGGTACAGGTGCAGGTCTCAAGTCCACCTAGTTATACTACTTCAAAGGTATATGCCAAAGACATGGTTGGACAATGTTTGGGAGTGCGCAAGCAGCTTTAAACAAGAAACAATTAAACATGTATTCAAGCCCCGAAAGCGTGCGAGTCTCACCAATCGGAAGAAGCATTCAAGTTATTGAAGCACGCAAAAGTACCAAGAAGTAAGTAGCGGTTGAGAAGTCTAGTGCACAAGTCCCAAAAGTGATGATACATCAAGGGCGCAAGACCACACTATAAGGGCACAAGACCCACTAGGAAAAGAGCCAAGTATGGGAAAGACCCACAAGAGATGACACCTCAGCAGTGCAAAACATGACAAGTGGCGGAAGCGTGAAGTAAGAAGAACCATGAAGCAAAGAAGAAGGGAAGCCACAATTAACTTGTGGACATACCATCCACGCAGGACAAGTATAAATAAGAGACCAAGTTGGAGAATTGAAGAAAGTTTGTAAGCTCAAGACTAGAATATACAGATTTGACAAGCTTCTAATTCTCGGGGCATCAAGGGCTCATGGAACCAAAACAACATGATCTAGCAGAGAGTCGAGTGCGCACGAATAGGAGAACAAAAATATTAATGGTGCATAGGATGATGTAGCCTATTTGTGACAGTTGCACGAAGAAATAAATGCAGAACTACAGAGGATGCACAAGTGCGTAAGAACAAAATGATAGTATTGCGGAAAGTCACAGATGATCTAAGACAGGTGCGTGAAGACTGACTTGAAGTATATCTTGTGATGTGTGAAGTAAAGTAGTTTATTTGATGCGCTAAAATAGATTTACTGCATAATAAAGGATGCGCATTATGATAAGGATGATTTGAGACAAGTGCATACAACAGGGAGGCTGAATCACAGATGATGCACAGGAGGTCGCAAATTATCTAAACACTGTTGCACCAAAACATAATGGAAATATCACAGAAGGTGTGTAGACCCATCTAATACTGATGCGTGAAGTCAAAATAGCATCTCATCAGAAGATGCGCAATATCAGTTGAGGGTGCAGATGCGCTGAAACAGAACGTCATACTGAACCTGAGTGCAGACTGCAGAATATGATGAATCAATACACAGTTTGTGAAGTATGAAGTGAAGTATATAAGGTTGATGTATTCAAGTCGGTGATTGCAAGATATCAAGGATAGATAACGTGCACACAACATAATTAACTACAGATTATCTGAAGAATGCGCAAAACAATAGAACATCAAAGCAATATCTTCTACTTTCATATTAGCGAGGAAGGACGGGGCAAGGAGCAGGGGGTCAGTGCATCCTTCCAGTTGAAGTTGGTAAATCAGGAGTCGGTGCTTCCTTCAGGTTGGTACATGTAAAATGAGGGGGTTGGTGCCTCCTTCCAGTTGGTGTCGGATAACTTCAGAAGTTGGTGCTTCCATGAATGTAATCTTTATATTATAAGAGAGCATTATGTGGTTTTCTCTCATTTGGGTTTCCACGTAAAAATATGTGTGTTCTGTGTTTTGCACATATGTGGATGAATGTTATTGTTTATGTGAATGCATAACTTAAGTTCAAATTAAATATGGTATGGAGTAAAAATTGTTCATAACTGCACTAATACTGATTCACCCCCCCTCTCAGTATTAATTAGATCCCAACACCTTGCACAAACCCACCATATAGTTTTTGCACCACACATTACCATACAAATTATGACCTAGGATGACCACGAGGACTCCTACAAATTTTTGCGGTGAAATCATAAGTGCTAAATTCCATTCATTTGAGTAAATTATTTTCCCTCAAACCATTAGGAGGTATTTTTTGTTCTTTTCATTGGTCTTGTGCATTAATTGATCATTTTTTTTCCATGAGATGATCCAACCTTTGATCCACTCAATTCACTGACACAAATCCTATGTTCTTTAATTAGTTTTTGCTTTTGTGTTTATTTAAATAGTTTTGATAACTATAATTATTTATTTAGAATAAGCAATGCAATGAAAAAAATCCACAATTAGACACGAAGATTTTTCCTAGAGAAACTTTAATTGGAAAAGCTCTAGCCCGAAATGGATTTCTCAACTCTTTATTATTTTTAGGGTAAGTTAGAGATTACAAAGAGCTCAACTAGAGCTTATATTCATATGCAAAATCAATAACTATATGTTGTATACCTCCTTTCCTTTACTTTGATACACTCCACAACTAATATGTTGTTGCCTTTGGTCTCGTCAAATATATCCCTCTTTGCAATTTCATGTGCTTGACTTGAATCATGGGCATTGCCTCTTCCCCAATATTGAAACATTGATACTCTATTTTCCAACATAACCAACCATCCAACTAGATAACTAGATAACCCCCCAATGTTTGTTCCCTGGTTTATTTATCTCCTTCCTTCCCAAAAGTCCAAAAGGCCCAAGAATCAATTACAAAAGTTTAGGAGACTATAATAGCCTATATGCCCAAATGGCACCTACTTATGTTGACGATCTTTAATGACCATTACTAAAGCTACTTATGTCGATGATCTTTTGTTGGGTGTCACCATAAGTGGCTTTGATGACGATTGCTAAAGGTCTGTCGCGGGCCTATGCGTCTCCAAAAGCCTTTTTGTAGTAGTGCATCTTAATGTTGAGTAATTCATGGATGTACGAACTAAATGCATAGTAAAAAATACTACTACTTCATACTCATGTAGTTGTTATCTAGTCGTATTTTTATCCCTAGACTAAATTAGTAGTTTATGTTAGTCATTTTTAGTTGTGATCACTTAAAATTGCTCAAATTTGGTAGTATTTCACTTAAAAACACTGTCGTGACTAAATTTTTTGGTCGCTTAGTCATTAATTACCCATTGTGACTAGCTTTTTTAATCGCTTAGTCACTAATTACCCATTTTTATACTAGTGCAATATCTACATGGATTGAAAAGCCAGTAGAAGTAATGGACTTCGATGAATAGTAGGCCAAGTATGGGTATGGGTCATGTCCCTTCGCTGAGTCAACAAAAATCTGAATGTAATGCAAAAATGAAATAAGGCTAAACATACACAGTCTCAGGCCAGAAGGGTTGGGCATAAAACACTGCAAGGATAATGTGTTAATTGGGAATTACATGTTTTCATTTGATGATGCATTGAAGGAGAATATGTGCACTCGACTCTTGGTTGAGGCCCAATCATGCTCAAGTAAACAAGGACTTCACCAAAAGCATTTAATGTCGACATGATGCCACAATTGTGGAATTATATAAGGAAAAAATGAGAAATATAGAGAAGCACAAGTATGAGGATTAATGTATATTTCGGGATTTGAATTGGGATCTAAACCATGGTTTGGGACCAAACATTAGGGATTAGACACAAAAAAAATTCTTTGAGGGTTCATGCACCATGTGTAAATCCCTATAACACCGCATAGACCCTACAAAGAAATATTTTTCCTATTAAACATATATGGAACCCTTTTAAGGTTTAGTGCATGACAGAAAGGCATGATAATGCCCTAACCATAGTCCATGGCAAAAAACTAGGGAATTAGGTTATAACTAGTGATTTCAAGTCTCATGAACAATGTCTAGGGCCTTGAGCTAACACATATAACCTAATATAGTACAATGAGTCTTTTTGTTTAAAAATAGTATAAAGAAACTATTTTGAGGTCTAACAGTGGTCTTAAACCATTATCTTTTTCAAAAAGTATATCAATGGTCAAATAGCATCATCAAAAACTCATTAGAATGATCAATGGTAACAAACATTTTTTTGCAGACGCCAAAAGTTACCAGAAAGAGTATTAGTGAGGGTCATTAAAGGATCATCACTAGAAGTGTCACCAAAGAGAGATTTGGCAATGGGCCTTTAACAACCCTCACCAAAAGTGTCATTGAAAAAGGATTTGGTGACAAACCTTAAAGGAATGTCTCCAAAAACAATTACAAAGACGATTTTTCAAGGTCTGTCATCATATGTGACATTGGTGATGACCCTTTAAGTCTCGTCACAAGCATGACCCTCACTAATGGGTATTAGTGAGGGCCACTAAAAGACTATCACTATAGGTGTCACCAAAAAGAGAATAGGCAATGGGCCTTTAACAACCCTCACAAAAAGTGTCTTTGAAAAGGTATTTGGTGACGAGCCTTAAAGGAATGTCTCTAAAGACAATTACAATGACGATTTTTTAAGGCCCGTCATCATATGTGACAATGGTGATGACCCTTTAAGG
This sequence comes from Larix kaempferi, assembly GCA_027924585.1. Taxonomy (NCBI): domain Eukaryota; kingdom Viridiplantae; phylum Streptophyta; class Pinopsida; order Pinales; family Pinaceae; genus Larix; species Larix kaempferi. Next base: position 2,046,499 of record BSBM01000535.1, on the reverse strand, counting down.
TCCGTCGTAATCATGATCGTCACCAATGGCCTTTTTTCTTGTAGTGAATCATTGGATCCATATTCAGATCTATGTGCTCATATATCCATAGTAGCAAGATTCAATCTTATTGGCTTTATAATTAACTAAATGCTTAAATATATTTACAATTTTAAACTTTAAAAGATTGACAAAAAATACTATGTTGAAATATATTTAAATGTTTAAACTTAAGGGACCACCACATTGTATGCCCATGCTATAGTTCTACCATTAACAATTGAACATTGTACATTAAAATTTAATTGTTAAGATGAGAGTGGAACTTCAACTAGAATAGTTAGTGCTCATGTTGTAGTTTAATTGTTCACAATTCAATTATTCATTAATTGTTAATATAAAGGTGGAACTAGGGTAGCAACATAGCTAATGATAGTTCATACTATTCATAACTTTACAATAAAAAGACCATGACCACATCTGTGAACCTTCATCCCATATGTTTTTTCATACAAATAATGTAAATTCAAATGGCATTTAAGCGAAATTCATGTTGTAGAGCAAGATAAAGTAAAGAATGACATAGAAAAACATAGGAATTGTTACCCCCCTGGCATGTCAGGGTGACTAGATGATTGATGCCTTTGTGATTTTGATCACAACTATCAGTTCCACAAATGATATCTATCTATGGTTTTCCCATGGATATTTGCCACGAATACTTCCATCTTGCTCAGATCGCCATGTCGTGTTCTAGAGATTGATAGGAACTTTTTAGTTGATGTCAATGTTATGATGTATGCTACACATGTTGACACGTGGAGAATGCCTTCTTCTATGAGGGATATGACTATGAGGGGTTGCTAGTTTTTCTCTATAGTGGCTCATATACTTTAAATTGTTGTTTCATATTTAAATGTGTATCATGGGTTGTCATAATTTCCTTTAGATAAGTGTGTTATCTTGTCAGTCAATTATATCCATAGGAATTTAGATAGGTGTAACACTCATTTCATACTTTTTACCTAGCCATTTTTCACGCCATGTCATTACACTAGCTATTTCATCCATTCCCACCATGTCCTCCTTTCGTAATTGACTTATCATATGTAATGTTCCAAGATCTATATATTATTCCCATTTATGAATGCTTAGGCCAAAATAAAAGAGTCAAATTACACTAAAGTTAATGCAGCTAAATTATAAATGTTGTATATGTGAGAAATACCCCCTTGTAAAAGAGCTAGATTCCCTATGCCCTAGGTTATCAAATCCAAATCTAAAGCAAAGGGATTAAGTCAAAAAAGGCTAATAATAAATAAAGGGATCACAAAAAAGAGGTGTGAGGAAAAGTAACTCAATAAAAAGTGCTCCCTTCTAAGGCACACATGTGGAAGAAAAATCATTAACCCCTAACTCTTGAAAGCTAAGGGGTACACCTAGCACTCAATCACATTTCTATGAAGGTCAATTCCCAAACACTTTCTCCCTAGTACCACATTCATTCCATCACCCTCACCTCACTTAGAAAATTAGGAAATGCACCTTGTATTAGGGGTTTAACATGTAATAAATGTTTATGTGATGTACTTAATCCTGCATATTAGATAAACAACAAGATAAATAGAGATAAAAATGCTAGAATCCCAATATTAGAGTCCAAAATAGTTGAAAAAAGAGAATAAGAAATAGAAATGCAGCAAAATGAGCTTCTTGTATTAATATATTCAATTTGTGAAGCAATGTTCACGCGGCTATTAAGGTTGGGAAACCTTTCACTTGACCAAATCTCCAATACTTTCGGATCTGCAGGGGATTCACTTCCACCATACCCTTCGTGCAAACAATATGGAGGCGGATCAGATGTCCAGGCGTGGTCTCTTATCTTGTGAGGGCTGCATCTTTTTTGAGCTTCATGAAGATCTCTTGATGCGGGATTCAGGATCCCTTCCAGTATTCAGGTGTTAACTACTTCAGTTTATAGCAGCTGACCCCTTTTTTCTTTTTATCTCCACTTTAGCGGAGGTTTTCGGCTTTACTTTTTCCTCTAAGATGCATCTTAGTTTCTTTGGCATCTCTTGGGCTTTGGATTGGGGATAAGAACATGGATATTTCTGGGATTCATTGTGGGTTTGGTCATGGATGCAAGGTTTCTGCATGTTTTTTGGATGGGCTATTCTCAGGCTTCTGTTAGTTTACGGAAAGATTGTAATCTTTTGACAATTTTATATACTATAAAGTTTAGAGATTTTTCATGTGAAAAAATAGCTCTTTAAATAGGATTCCTAGATCCAAAACCCTAACTACTTGACATGGTCAAATAATTAATAAGGACCAACTTTCAAGTGGGCCTTAATTACTAGAGAAACACTTTTTACATTGATTGTTGACTACTAACTACTCAACCTTATTCAAAAGAGGTGGTCATATACCTTACCTGACTAAATACTAAAATAAGGGGGTTAGGGTAGGACCATAACATGCGCTCCCACTTCAAAAGCAATGTTGTTTTCAAGGTTGAAGATGTAGAAATTACTACAAAATCTTTGTTGGTTCCTAGGTGGCATCTTCTAGTGTCATATCTTTCCATTGAATCAAAACTTCTTTGATTGTTCACTTGTGCAATTGTATGTTCCATGGAATCCAAGACTATTACCAGCCAGAGCCAAGTGGAGCCTTCCTCGTCCAATTTTGGTAATATTGTTTGCACTTTACAATTAGATCCCACCACTTTTTTGAGGTAAGAGATATGAAATACTAGGTGAATCTTGGAGTGATCTAGTAGAGTGAGCTTGTAAGCCACCTATCCAATGCATTAGAGAATTGGGTAGGGTCCATAGAACTTCAAAGATAGCTTCTAGTGGAGATGAGTCTTGATGAATGTTTGTTTATAAGGTTGGACTTGAAGAAACATCTAACCCCTTGCTTCAAAGGAATGCTCGGAGTGATGTTGATCTGCCTATTGTTTCATTATGTTTTGATCCATAACCAAGTTGTCCTTAAGGATGTGGATGTTTGACAGACAATCTACCAAGAGCAGACTCGAGGCCTGATCTCCCTAGCTCAACGCGAGTCTAGAACAAATAGAACAGAATATAAATCACTCTCCTAGATCTAATTAGAGATCAAGGAACTAGATAAGTTTACCTTATGAATCGCTGATCCTTTTCTCCTTGAATGCTGCTCCAAGCTTGACGATCTTCAGATCTGAGCTGCAAAACCTGTCAATATAACAAGACAACAAAACAAGTAAAACGCATCTACACAATAATAGATCTAAGTAAGCAGTCAAGGAGGCGAACTACACAAGATATCATTAACACAATGAGATTTTGGTGGAAAGCACTTATATTACTGTATTGAAAGGGAAGTACATAGGATGGAAAGATTACAACTAATGACTTGACGTAGCAATCCTCCTCCGATCAAACCAATGCCAAAGCCTCCCAATGTATGAGTAGAGATCTCTCCTAAGGTAATTTCACCAGTGTGTATACACTATAGACTTCCTCCCCTTGGTATGGGAGTGAGCTTCACTTATATAGGACTAAGTGGATAGGGTAGGTTGAGATATGGTAGGAGAGAGATAGGGGATCCTTCCAAGAGGTTAGGAACCAAATGCTAGCTCTCCCAAAGGTCAGGGATAGGGATCCATGTCATCTAGCTTCGAGAATGGGCTCGAAGAAGCTATTTTTGTCCATTAACTGACATCGTCGCAAGCTGCAAGAGGCCAACCTGCGACATCGCGGGTTGCATGAGGACAACCTGTGACAACCTCTCTAAACCTAGTATAAATGGGTTTGCATCTCTTCCAGATTAATAACTTAGTCAAGGAAACTTTAGGGATGTTTACATTGAGTCTCTTGATGGCAAGATTTAGGTGTAACAGAATGCCCCCCAAAGCATGAAGCTGTTGAAATTGGACAGGTGAAATGCTTTGACAGAAGGAATGGCAATGGCTGGTCGGACGAAGGATGATATTGTAGTACAACTGACTCTGAACACACGGTCTCATATGACATACAACATGGCTTCTGACCAATACAATGCAGATCCATGGTAGTAATGACCGACTGAACACAATCATGGCTACTAGACACAAGCGTAGATCCATGATGAGATGATAACACAACCACGACCAATACAAATGTGGATCTGTGTAATGTGACTCAATACAATCTCCATCACAACCTGGGTAAAATATGACTCCCCGGGGTCTTCAAGTCGAACCCGCAATGATACGAATCTATCCATGTGATTACAAATGTCTTGACGTCGAACATGGTAGAAACCACTTGATTACCGGTCATTGATGTATATCGTTAACAAGCACGAGGGAAATCACTATTAATGACAATGATCCCTAAGGTATCACAGTACATATCACCAAGCGTGAATAAGTGAGTTGAAGTCGAACACTGGATGAAATCTTTCAATCAAGAGTCAATGATGAAAACTCATGTCGAAAGCGAGGTAACCTGCCATTGAGGCATGCAGGCCCAAGGTACTCGATTGGTTTCTCGATTCAGTCCTCAGATAATGAGTTGAAGTCGACAAGGACAAATCCGTCGAAGGAGGGCCACGATGAATCCCCCATCATTGACACGAAACACGACAAAGGATGTGTAGAGCAAATCGGATGATACAGTAACATGCAAGACTGACTCAGAGTAGACCGACATGGTAGAAGGTGTACTGACTGCAGATAATGAATGGTGGATGCATTCTTGAACATGGGCATGGCATGACTTGGTAGTATTGACATGAAGAGTACAACACCAACTTCTAATGCAACTGATGATGGAAGTGTTCTTTGAATGACTCAAAGGAGTGACTAGACTCATGAAGTAGGTAAGACTCGAGGACAAATGGATGACCCAAGTACTGTATGCAAATGCAAATGAGTGCCATGTTCAAGAAATGACTAGGTACTACCACTGATAAAGGTACGTAACATAAGAGCTTTCCTTTTTCCCCATCATGAATGATGAGTGCATCATGTGTTTTTTATGAGCTTGATGAGGGTAACCAGATGCTCGATATAGCTCATCTCATAGATGAGTCCAATCCCAAATATTTTCCGAACCTGGGATAGGAGGGGTTCGTCCCATGACGGGCCCTTCAATGTTGAGTTTTAACAAGTCCATAGAAGGTAAAACCCGGTCGTCATTTCATGTTTAGAGAGTCTGAAAAGAACTAAAGAAGACTCCAACGGTTCTTTTTCATAAAGTTAGCCTCATCACCCGAAAAAGGGTAAAACAACGCGGGAGAGGACTCTTCCAGTCATGATTGGCTGGAGTATACCTTTTCGTAAGTAGTGCCACCTGGTCCGAAAAATGGGTAAACTATCACCAGGAAGACGACCATTCAAATTCTTTAACAAGCGTGAACGCGACAAGTTCGCTTGGCAATCTTTTCGTATTTCGAGAGCCTGAAAAGAGCTTAAATATAGACTCCGGGGGGGTCCTTTTCCTAAGGATTTTAACGAGCCCAAAAAAGTGATAAATCGTAACTCGGTAACTTATTCTCATGGTTTTAAGAGCACAAGAAAGAACAAAGAGTAATCTCGTCATAATTAAATAATTACAATCTAACGGATGAAAAATAATGATAAAATATTCAAGGGGTTGTTCATACCTGAGATGATCGCTTCAATGTGAAAACGGCGCAAGTAGAACACTTAACGACTCTTGCACACTTGAAAACTAGGTCAAAAAGTCAACCGGGTATTCAAATGCCATAAAAATGATCCAAACTATAGCAAATGACCTAAAAAGCATCAAATATTTGAAAAAGAATATTCCTTTTTGTTTATAAAATAGAAAAAATGGCCAAATATAGTTACCATTGTTCATTTGCCAAATTGGGGAGGAGAAGTGCCATTTGGAGCCAAAAATTCACCTGTCGATTGCCGAAGCTGTGAGCAACCATTTCACTAGCCGTTCGGAGTAGGTAACCCTAAATCTCATCCAGCATATTTCCAGTGGTTTACAATTTCAATTTTAGTTCATTTTTGGGTTTTTGAGTTGATTTGTGGGGGGCTATTGCGTCCTCAGGTCGTTGCAAATCCCACAAAGCTAGGTTGCGAGGATGTCGCATTGTCAGTATTGACGGGGTGCGACGGCGGAAATGTCCAACCCCACACACAAACCTAGCCCAAAAAATGAAACTCCAAAGGATGAAGTGAGTTCTAATGATGTTAAAATGCTCCTTTTGGCAGGTTAGTAGCACCCAACATGGTCATAGAGTGGCGTGAGTGACAACATGAGGTAGAGGATGTGCAAGCTGCAAATGATCCGTTATGTGTGACGGCATTGAGGAACTGTGGACTTCTAAATTTTTTCCAGATCCAGGGTATGAGGGCCCAAATCCTACTGCTAGAACATATGCTTCGGAGCTGGGATGCAGCTCAGCAATACTTCATGATCGGTGAGCACATATTGACCATAGATGTCGAGGACATCTACTTCTTGACTAGATTGTTCCGTAGGGGGGACAACGTGGCTCTTACCGGATCACAGGGAAGTGATCGGACTGTGGATGACTTGATCCTTCAGCATTGTACTCCTCATGCTCGTGCCTCTAGTGGGAAGATTCCCATAAAAGAGGTATGAGATCATCCGCTGCGTGCCTAATTTTTCCCTTAGTGAGGATAGCAGGGAGCCAGGCGGCTCACCTAGCTACTAGGTCCTAGATGTTGTATGCGGAGGACTGCATGTCTCCAAAGGTATTCAACCGGTGTGAGGGACTCCTCACCAACATTCGAGCTCAGCTAATCAAGTGTCGACGTGGAGAGCTCAAGCAGTTCGGATATGGGTCGATAGTGATCTCATTTCTATTGGAGCGGGTTCCCCTCTTGCGCCCGCAGGTGCCTTTAGATGACAGGGATCCTAGGGATCCTCACATGTCCAGATGGACAAAGGTGATGGCCCGCCATGGTGGGGGTCCTATCATCGGGTATGGTCCTGAGTTCTTCACCTAGCTGGAAGGCTAGCTACTCATGGTAGAGGACTACCTGTACAGTGGTACAGATTACAGGGAGGACCCATACTTGGAGCTTCCCGAGGGAGCAGAGTGGGGAGACATCGGTAATAATAATGACCTTGTACTTTTAGTTTTGTGTATTTATGATTTTTTTGTTATAGTGTTGATAAGTTAATAACATGTGTGTGCAGATGTGGGCCCTGTGCAACCAGTAGGAGTTTCTCTTCTTGCGAGGAGAGGATGGGGAGCAGCCGTGACCCCAGCCACGCATGCTGCCATCGTGGAGATGGAGGACCTCTACGAGAAACTGACCGGGTTGATGTTAAATGTTCCAGATCCGATAGTGGATGAGTTACCACGGCCCATGCAAATATATGCGCTTGGGGCGTCCGTGCGTTTCAATGTGTTGCTTCGCAAGGTGGCGAGGGTAGTTGACTGCTTCCATGGTCAACAGGCGAGAGCTGCAAGACCTAGGGGCGCACGGGCCAGGCATTAGGCCTTATGCTGTTATTATGTATGTACTGAGAGTTCAGAAGCCTCATATTTTGTACTACTGAAAGCTTATGAGGCTTCAGATTTTGTATAGACTCACTGAAAGCCGTCGTGCTTCAGATTTTGTACCAGCACTACTTTTTATGATGATATATATATACAGACATTTTGGCGGTTTTATACATTATGTGTTTTAAATGGATGAATGATGTGATCTTGTTTATGTGTTTGCTTATAAAATGAGTTATTTACATGTTATGTCTACTTTTAACAGTTCATGAATATGCTTATGTGTGTGCAATGTACCAATCTAAGATGAAGTTGGCCATGGAGTCGGCAATTGTGTTCACGTCTCGTGGAATGTGCAGGTACTGAATGGACTCGAAGGACCTTTCCAGAAGACGGACTCGTCTATAGAGACGGAGTAAGGTAGGATCGCAGATGGTGTAGACTCGGTTAAGATGAGAGACCACTAGTTGAGAATCCAAGTGGATGACAACGTGGTCCATACCCGAAGAAATAGCGTCGGTTAGGGTTCCAATGACTGCTTGATATTCCATAGCATTGTTGGTCGCAAAACCTAGACACATTCCTCCTGAGTTGATAAGCTCGCCAGTACGTGAATAGAGTACCCAGGCTGCCGAAGCAAGGTTGAGGGTATGCCGGCTAGCGCCGTCCGCAAATCCGTAGCAAGTTTCCATCTACACACACATACAGAACATGGTATAAGAAACGAAACAAGACCTAAGCAAGCAAAAATCAAAGCGTCACACCACACAAAAACACACACACGCCATGTACAGTATATACAAAAGTACTTGTGCATGAAAGACTCAGGCATAGTACCTCTTCAGGTAGAGCCCGTTGTGGGGATCACCCAAAGATATCCCATTGTAGTCTTCAAGCTCGTAAGCTCCCTTCTCTAAGATGCGTTTTACTATGTAAGGTCCATGCCACATGGACTCAAAATTTCCTGCCCCCAACTTATCATGTTTTTGGTCGTATGTGAGGACCAAATCTCCTTCGCTGTAGACGCCAGGTTCTATCGACTTGTCGTATTGCGCTTTGATGCGTTTCTTATGAGCCTCATTGGCAAGAGAGGTATCGCGGCGAGTCTCGTCGAGCTTAGCTAGGTAGAGGAAGCATTCTTCCTCGGCAGTAGTGTTGGGGAGAAGTTCAATGGCGAGCTTGAGGGACGGAATCTCGCACTCAATGGGAAGGACAACCTCCAATCCATACACTAGTTGGAAGGGAGTAAATCCAGTGGCGGTTTTAACGGAATTTTGATAAGCCCATAGTGCGGAGAAGAGCATGTTATGCCAGTTGGACTTGTGCGTACCCACCATGCGTTGGATCATGGTTTTCAAGACCTTGTTGATGGCCTCTACTTGTCCGTTTGACTGTGGGTAGTACGGTGTTGATTTTTCATGGCGAAAACCCAATCTAGTGCTCAACTCGTCAACCATGTGGTTCATAAAGTGAGAACCATGGTCAGTAACTATCGCTTGAGGAACTCCAAATCGCGCTATTACATGATTAAACATGAAGAGTGTGGCGGTTTTGTCGTCGTCTGTGTATGTAGGCATTGCCTCGGCCCACTTTGTAAAGTAGTCCACAGCTATGATGACCTATATATGCCCCCCAGCCGAGGTAGGCTTACAATGCATGAAGTCAATGCCCCATTTAGCGAAGGGGCCAATGGAAATAACCAGGTGTAACGGGGCAGGATGGGTGCGCTTTTTCGTATGAAAATGTTGACATGGAGGACATTTTTTTACGGCCTCGATACAATATTTAAAGATAGACAGCCAATAATATCCCGCACGAAGAATCTTTTGGGCTATAGCCATCCCAGAGAGATGACCACCACAAGCCCTGGCGTGACAGTCATTTAGGACTTGTTCAGCCTCGTCATGAGTCAGATAACGTCGAAGAATAGAATCGATACCACGATGGTACAAAGTATCACTGATAATCAGATAATACTTTGCATGGTGGCGTATTCGACGACGGTCATCATGAGACAATTGAGGGCTGAAACGTTGGGTCTGAAGATATAAAGTGATATCTCCATACCACAGATCAGACAGACTGATAAGAAACAATGACTCATCCGGAAAAGAGTCATTAGGCTCAAGTTCTACATCAATACGGGGAAGGTCGTAGATGAGCTCAGCAAGCACCAAAGACTTTTTAGACTTAGCCTTCTCGAAAAGGAGATCAAATTCCTGTATTATCACGATCCAGCGTGAATACTTGCCCCCAAGCACTTGACGTGTCAAAACGTGGTACATGGGGTTCGAATCGACGATGATGGTGGTGGTGCGAAGCAAAATGTAATGTCAGAACTTCTGCAGGGCGATAACTGTCGCGAGAGCAAGCTTCTCAACATGTGAGTAACGGGTTTCAATGTCAATTAGACCCTTACTTAAGTAATATATCACATGTTCTTGGGCGTCTGGTCTCCCTGTACCAAAACCATGGTGATAGTGGTGTCAGAAGTTGCGAGGTATAGAATGTAATCTCGATAGTAATTCGGCGGTTGGAGCACGAGGGCATGGGTAATGGCATGTTTGAGACTATCGAAGGATTGTTGAGCTTGATCATCCCAAATGAATGGGACGTCCTTCTTAAGTAGTCTCATGTAGCCCTGAGTCTTCTGTGTGAAATTACAAACGAAGCGCCGTAAATAAGTCACTCTTCCTTGTAGACTTTGAAGTTCCGTAACATTAGTTGTAGGTGGGAGAGTGACAATGGCTTCCACCTTCAAGGGATCAATGCAGATCCCACCTTTCGAGATGATAAACCCTAAGAGGCATCCAGACTTGACACAGAAAATACACTTATGAGGGTTCAGATAGATATTGTACCGTCTGCATATGAGGAAAACGACTATCAGATGATCTATGTGGAACTCACACTGCTTTGAGTGGACAGGGAGGTCATCCAAGTAGGGTTCCACAAAGTCCTTCACATCATGGAAGGCATACGACATGGCCCGCTGGAATGTGGCACCAGCATTTTTAAGGCCAAACGGAAGTTTATGGTACGCAAACGTTCCCCAAGGGCAGATGAATGCAATTTTGTGTTGGTCGGCGGGGTGGATCTCAATCTGGTTGTATCCGGAAAAGCCATCCATGAATGAAAAAATGACACTTCCGCCACAATTGTCGATAATCTGATCAATAAAGGGAGTCGGGTAGTTATCCTTGGGACAAGCCTTGTTGAGATCCCAATAATCGACACAGACACAAATGGTCCCCTACTTTTTAGTAACAGGGACGGCGTTTGAGACCCATTCTGTCAATGGGACAAGGTAGATGAATTCGGCCTTCAAGAGTTTCTCAATCTCTGCCTTGATTGCCGCAGTCTTCCGAGGGTGTACTGATTGCAACTTTTGGCAGACAGGTTTGACGTCGGGATAGATTTTGATTTCGTGTAAAACAATGGTGGGGTCTATCCCAGGCATCTCCTCGTAGGTCCAAGCGAACACGTCTCAGAATCGCTTGAATAAGGCCGTATAAGCAATGACTTCTTTTGGGGAACACTTCTGGCTTAACTAAATGTGTTCCACTACACTAGGAGTAACCGAAATGTCAATCGAAGTGGTAGGTTCAATGTTCGCAAGGTTGCCTTCGGAGTCCGTTTGACACGTGAGTATCGAGGACTGAGAGCCAGAGTAGACATTTGGTGTAAAGATGATGCTAATGCTATTCTCCATAGTACCCAAGAAGGGAAGGAAATACGAACGATGATGGAGGTATTCCCATGGAGGATCATCCGCACTCATGATTTCCATAATGGACTCATCAGAATGAAAAGTCCGTAGCAGGGGATCAGATGATGTCCGCTTTAGAGAACAGGAGGTGGAGGCCACAGCTAAGTGATCCTCCGGTGCTGACTGGATATAAGCCTCGTACATGAGTTCGGCGGGTGATAGAGGCATAGTGTCTCCAATCAGGTGTGTGGTGGCTTCGTCAGGTACAAGCCATGAATCAATGGAGTTGGGGATAGATGAAATCCACGAGGAGATCATGTTCACCATGGCAACATGATTTGGGGGATCCGAAGTAGGAAAAACGCCCATAAGGGATGAGTCCTTAATGAGGCCGACCCCCACACTCTCATACTGATGCGACGATTGTCCAAGTAATGGAAGGTTATTTCCCAGGTGAGTAGCGGTGTCAGGTGTGCAGAAATCCAGTTGGTCGACAGTGACAATTCGGCCTTGATGGGGGAATTGCACTATGCGGAAGACAGATGATGCGACCGCAGTCATGGCGTAAAACCAATTACGACCAACAGAATGTTATAATCTAACAGGGTAGCGACCACTTCCATGTTAATGGTTGCGGTCTTTCCCCCCAGCTCGACTGCTAATGCTTGTAACAACCCATGAGGTTGAAAACCATGTCTGTCGAATGCTCTCAAAGTGGTAGGAGAACGATTCAACTCCGAAGATCCTATGGCTCTCCAACATGAGATCGACATGACTGACTAGAGGCACCTTCGTCCAAAACGGTACGATGGATTGTCTTCCCAAGAATGTTTGTGGCAACTTGAAATGCCAACTGATGGGAGAGCCTCGGTTTGAAGTATTCCAGCTAGAACATGATGGTGTTCGATGAATCCGGGTCAACTGCGTCGATGGCAGCGACGAGAGTCTTGCGCTGATTAGGACAGTTTTGTAAGACCTCGAGCGTCAACATAGCACAAGGAGCTTGTGCTAGGTCCTCTACAATATTGTAGTTCTGAGTAGCCCGAGCATTGGGATTGAAAATCAATTTTCTAATTGTGCTCTTGGGTGGATGCAACATTGACTCGAAAGAGGGCTTCTCAATGGTGAGAGAAGCAGCCGGTACGAGGCATCAAAGTGGAAGATTTTTTCAGTATTACTTCCAACAGGTTCCTTTGCCGGGACAGAGTCATACGAACGAGAATGAGTGTTCAAGTTGATGGTCTCACTACGCATCATGAGAACATGTGCGGTGGAGGATGCTTCTCTTTGGGAAGGAGAGGTGTGTGCAATAAGTTGTTGGTTTTGAGTAGGGAAGGGATCGTTGAGAACTGCGGGTATGGGTTTGCCCTTAAGAAAATTTTGAACTTCGTCTCTATGGGGGCATTCTTTAGAAAAATGGTCATCACCACACAGTAGACAAGGATACTTCAACTTCCTTTTCTGTTTGGTGTCATCAGGGGTGCTCTTATGTTCCTACTGGGTGGAAGATTTCTTAGGTTTCCCTTTGTTCTTCTTCTTACCACCAGACTTCTAAGGTGAAGCTGATTGAACAAAATTCACTTCTTCGGTGACAACAGGAGAGGATGATTTGGTGGTGTTGTGACCAGCCTGTGTTGGTGATGGGGAAGAACCTTGGGGGTTCGACAATTCAACAGTTTGAGAAGAAGGCTAGGTGTTAAGGGATCCAATGATGCCATCATCTTGGGGTCCCTTGGGTGGTTTTGCGGGGTCGTACGTGTTACAAGGTACGTCAGGAAGGATATCAAACAATGTGCCAGATTGAGCATAGACTAAGTCTAGTAAATGGGCACGGGCGATGGCTTGTTCCTCAGTGACAACACCTCCCATGGAAACATCTCGAGCTATGGTAGGGATGAGAGACTTTGTAGTCCGCTAGGAGTTGGTCTGGAATAGGAGCCTTAATCAAACGTCGTCTCCTCCGCCACTCGTGTATATGATCTGAGATGTGAGTAGTGGTATTTTGACGGAGTGAGGTTAGAAGTTCCGTACCAGTTTCATACCATTTAGGCAGCTGGAAATGAGTCAAAAAATTCATAGCAAGAGAACCAAAATCAGGAAAAGAATGGGGTGGTAGTTCAATATACCACTTGGCAGCCGAACCAGTGAGAGTCCATTGAAATAATCTAAGCCGGATCGATTCGTCCATCAAGGAGTTGGATGAACACCACAAGTGGTATGTCATCACATGGTTTTTAGGATCCTCACCCGGCTTGCCATCAAATTTCGGGATATCTGATGGAAGTTTAACCGGAATGGGTGGCCAATTAGTTCCATGGTAGATGGGGTCGTTGGTCAGGCGAGACAGATCAGGTAGGTCCAAAGTAGCTAAAAAGGGCAGCTGCGGATTAGGATGCGGGTACTGATAGTACTGATAAGGCATGTAAGGACCAGTGGGACCTTGTATGGACTGACCATAGGGTGTTCCAGGAGGAAACTGGCCATAGGGGTACAGGCCGCTCGGACCAAATGTAGGTCCGCCGCCATAGTAAGGTGGTCCATTACCATAATAAGGTGGCACGTTACCGTAAGGTGGGGGCCCGCCTCCACCGCCGGGAGGGGGTAGGCCGCCCCCAAATGGTGGAGGTCCGCCACCACCACCAGGGTATGATGGGCTACCACTGCCTCCGCCGGGAGGAGGTGTTGGTCCGTTACCACCGCGGAGTAGGGTGGGCCTCCACCACCTCCGTCGGGAGGGGGTGGTGGGCCACCGCCACCGCCGGAAGGGTAAGGGCCTCCTCTGCCACCTCCGCCATAATAGGGTGGTCCTCCACCACCACCACCACCAGGATGGGATGGTCTTCCACCACCACCACCAGGATGGGATGGTCCTCCACCTCCGTCGTTAAGAGGGGGTGGGCCATGATGGCCGGAATGAGGTGGTCCTCCGCTAGAAGGTAGAGTTCTGCCTCCTCCAGAGTTGTGTGGGGGCCCGCCGCCTCTAATGGGAGGTGGGGGTGGACCAAACGGGGGTGGAGGGACTGTAAGCGGGGGTCCATGTTGTAAAACATTTTTCTTTCCCCATAGAGTGTAAGGATTTCCAGGGTAGGGTACTCCGTAGAGTGCGTTTTCGGAATTAAGTTGTCCCGACACAGGGTTAAGATGACCTGGATACGCTTGAATCGATGGTGGTTGAATTATGTTGGACGGTCCCCCAACATGGGATAATCCTGTAGTGGAAGGTCCGGGAGGTAAGGAGTTTCCAACGGAAGGACCGATGGGAACCCCTGCTGCAGTATTATGGTTAAGAGACAGGGGGTTCCCCCCAGGAACAACTTGCTGACCACTAAGTAAAGGTTGACCCAACACTGGTTGTCGATTATCCACTGTAGGATTATCATTACCTGTAAAGAAGGTAGGGGGTAAAAAGTATCCCCCCCTCGATGTTTGGGGTGGGGGAGGAGAAGGTGACGTAACAGTGGTGGTCACAGGTGTGTTGGACTGTTGTTCTTCAACAGGTCGGGTCGTTTGAGGTATAGGACTGGTCTCTTGTCTAGGAGATGGATGTGCAGGAGTTGATGGTTGACCAGCCTCAGAAGTGGTCACGTGTTGCGTGGATGATTCTAGTGAATCATAAGACAAATAACGACTTGGGAGTGGTTGATAAGGACGTAATGTCGGGTCTTCATCCCTCCGTGCAAGGCTCTAGTTTGTAAATTGTGTGGCCATAGCTCGTAACCTAGCTAATTGTTCACGATAAGGTGCCATGCAATCGTCGGGAGTAGCCCAACTAGGTGGGTATGCAACGGAAAAATGGGACACTAGGTGGCCTAGAGAAGATGTCCAATAAGCTGTTGAAGGGCCGTCTTGGGGTGAATTTATCCATCCCAACGATCCAGGCTCTCTCGGTAAAATGGGAGGTAGGTCTTGTGAAGTAGAAGTTTGTGCTTCTTCACCCTACGAGGGATGAGAGGCAGGTGAATATGGAGGAAACATATGCACTCCAACATTCAATGTAGGGTTTTCCACTTCAGGTGACACGACCGCGGCTTGTGGGTCCATCCTTACCTTCGAAATTACCTCCTGTTTAAGGGGGTATTCGGGCAGCAAGTTCTGAATCCTACGAGACCTTCTCCAAGGAAATTCAGCTAGAGTGACTGAAACAAAAGTTCTCCTAAGGGAAGCTACACAAAATAAAAGTAGACCAGACAAAACCCTACACAAACTAAGGCCACAAGCAAACTTATGTGATAAGAGTGGATTCAAAGGTCTGGAACCTCATAGGATTGTCAAGGCTTCGCAAATCGCTATATACCGCAGGGTCCAACAGTAAAATGTGACAAGGAGGATTGGGACCGTACCCTTGCCTGGATACCCGATTACCTGGATGGTACGTGCATAGTAATCTCCCCGAGTGTTGTTCTCGGTGTATTACTCTGCCAAGACGGCCAAAAGGTTAACTCAGTTGGTCTCAGGAATCCTAATGGTGTCTCCCGATATATGCAAGGTACGTGGGAGCTCAAATCCGTAGTGGTGTTGTCTAATGCACAACCGTACGGAACGAGACCTTCCTATATACTACCGAGTACGTGAAACACCTTTCTATATAAGCCAAGTATGTGAAACACCTTTCCATATACGCCAAGCACTTGAAGTACTTGGTGGGTACGTGAAAGAGCTTCGACATACCTGGTTGGTATGTGAAAGAGCTTCGATATACCGATAAGTACGTGGAAGACTACAATACCCTCGGAATATAGTGCTGGAAAATAACGACAGCTGCCACGCTTAACGACGTCGGAACACGTCTCTAACTTACACACAAGTTACTAAAAATTTTACCCTAGTTCTACCATTAATTTTATCTGGACGGTTAGGTGAATGCATGAGGTGAGTACATAATCGTAAACATAATGCAGGCCCTAACTACATGCAAAAAAGTACTTTTCTTTTGATGAACTCTATGTTTGGGAGGGAGAAATTTCTTTCCAATGATTTTACCAGAGAAACACAATGCAACACAATCCCAAATCTACCAAAAATGATTACGAAGTATTCTTTTCCTTTTCAAGCGAAACACAAAAATAACACAACACTACTAAGCCAAATCAAAGCATGTTTTTCTTTTCTTTTATCTTTTCAAAACAAAAATGATGCTAAGTGATGAAAAGAGAGAGTTTCTAAGCAGAGTATGCAAGCTTTTCACTTTCACTATGATGGCCTAAAAGCATAAGAACCAAAAGATGCATGTAACTTTCCAAGCATGGAACTACTTTTGCAAAACTTGATATCTACTCGAATTTTTCAAGAAAATGAGCAACTCATAATTCGTGAAAAACACAAATAATTTAATTTTCTTTCAACTTTTCCAAAAGATCTACTAATGAGACATTCCAATGCATGTACAATTCTTCAAATGAGCTTGAAAAATGATGGAAATGAAGTACTTTTGATTTTTCAATGGATGTATCAAAATAACAATTTGATGACAGCGATACTTTTAAACACAAATACTGAAATTAAAAGGTCACTTGCAGCACTCCAATGACTCATAAAATCTCAAGAAAATGATGAGCACTCATACGGACTGAAGATACACACAAACACTCAAAATCAATCAGTAACAAGCAACACTAAAGCAAGCAAAGTTCAAAAATGTATGCAACTGAGGTCTGGAAATCGATCCAATACAATGACCAGATCCGGCAAGGAGAGGAGGGAATGCAATGATGAGTGGATGCAGGTGGGGGAGACGAGAGTGTCCACCACTACCAAATATCAGACTTGTCCAAGACGGAACCCAAAACAACTCCAAATGAAACCAAACACTTCAACACACTTAATAAAAAATGGGGTCTCTGACTGGATCTTACAGCACAGAGGGAGTTTGCACATAAAACCAAAAACTCAAATCAGAAATGGAGAAGGGATGCCTGTATATCAGTTTTGATAGATCGGGGCAGTCTGTTTTTGTACACATAGCGATCGTCGCAGGTCACTGATGTGGGAAGTGCGACGATGTCGCAGTCTACCAATGAATGGGTTACGACAATAGGCCAAAAGACAGAGAACAGAGATCACAAAATGACACAGTGTCGCTCTGCCTCCACTGCCCAACTGTGACAGGCGAGATCTAAGTTCAAAAATGAACAAATCTCCAAACAATGAGCAATGAAATGGTTTAAAAATGGTGAGTACAAACTCATAGGAGGACTATAGCCTCTTCAAAGTGAAGATCTGATGGTGAAACAAAGCTTATAAGGAAAATAAGATTATGGATGGCTTGCAAAATCAATCAACTGAAAATGGTATTCAAATCGACAACTACAAACAATGTATTCCCCAGTATGGTCGCCATATTTGTTTGATGGACAATCTAACAAGAGCGGACTCGAGGCCTTATCTCCCTAGCTCAACGCGAGTCTAGAACAAATAGAATAGAATATAAATCTCTCCTAGATCTAATTAGAGATCAAGGAACTAGATACGTTTACCTTATGAATCACTGATCCTTTTCTCCTTGAATGCTGCTCCAAGCTTGACGATCTTCGGATCTGAGCTGCAAAACATGTCAAGATAACAAGACAACAAAACAAGTAAAACGCATCTACACAATAATAGATCTAAGTAAGCAGTCAAGCAAGCGAACTACACAAGATATCATTAACACAATGAGATTTTGGTGGAAAGCTCTTATATTACTGTATTGAAAGGGAAGTACATAGGATGAAAATATTACAACCAATGACTTGACGTAGCAATCCTCCTCCGATCAAACCAATGCCAAAGCCTCCCAAGGAAGTGTGAGTCTCCCAATAGATGAGTAGAGATCTCTCCTAAGGTAATTTCACCAGCGTGCAGACACTATAGACTTCCTCCCCTTGGTATGGGAGTGAGCTTCACTTATATAGGACTAAGTGGATAGGGTAGGTTGAGATATGGTAGGAGAGAGATAGGGGATCCTTCCAAGAGGTTAGGAACCAAATGCCAGCTCTCCCAAAGGTCAGGGATAGGGATCCATGTCATTTAGATTCGAGAATGGGCTCGAAGAAGCTATTTTTGTCCATTAACTGACATCGTCGCAAGCTACAAGAGGCCAACCTGCGACGTCGCATGTTACATGAGGACAACCTGCGATGACCTCTCTAAACCTAGTATAAATGGGTTTGCATCTCTTCCAGGTTAATAACTTAGTCAAGGAAACTTTAGGGATGTTTACATTGAGTCTCTTGATGGCAAGATTTAGGTGTAACAATGGAGAACGAAGAATAGTCGCTTTGGTGTGAAGAGTGTTGTCCACAACCTGAACCATGGAGGTTCCTAGCAAATAGGAATTCACGGATAAGGGATTTTGGTCATACACTGCTTCATAAGGTGTCATATTTGTGGAGCCATAATAAGTGGTATTATACCACCATCTGACCAAAGGAAGCCATTGGGCCTAGTGGCGTGGCCTATCTGACACAAATTATATCAAATAGGTTTCCAAGAACTTATTGATTGCTTTTGTTTGATCATGTGTTTGGGGATGATAGGTTGTGTTGAGATTCAATCGGGTACTCTAAAGCTTAAACAACTCCTGCCAAAGATTACTTGTGAAAATAGGGTCCTTATAAGATAAAATAGAAGTCAACATGCCATGTAACTCAAAAATATGATCCATGAAGAATTATGGCTTGAGGGATGGTGTAAAAGGGTGTGGTAAGGCATAAAAGTGAGCATATTTGGTCAATCGATATACTATCACCATAATGATGGCTTTCTTTCTTGCTTTGGGAAGCCCCGTGATAAAATCCATAGAGATGTTCATCCATATATGGTTCGGAATTGGAACTAGCTACAAAGCACCAGGTGACTTCATTGTTTCGCTTTATGTCATTAACAAGTGTTGCATACTGCAACAAAGTTCTGGATATCTTTTTCGTGCTTTCCCAAAAGAATGAGCGCTTAATTTGTTTATAGGTTTTATGAAATCCCAAGGGGCATGTTGTGGGAAATCAATGTAACTTATTTATGATTTGTTGTTTTAACTTTTAAGGCCAAATATAAGGTTAGAAAAAAGCACTCCTTATACAATAAGGTATTTTGGTGCCATGTATACCTAGGGGTAGAATTAAGGTCTTCTTGCAACCATTGATGAGTTACCAGACGGTGCCTTGGGCCATCCATTCTTGACGTGCTTCATTGAGCCACCCTGGAACTAGTAAGGACAATGCAAAGAGGGAACCCTCCTCCTCAAATTATCCTAGACTAAGCATCTGTTGCCACATAGTCATGACCCTTCTTATAGATGATCTCATAATCATACACTAGCATTTTAGCTGTGATCCATTATGCTACTCTGGTGAAGACAACCATTGTTCCAGGAAATACTTGAGACTATGATGGTCGATCTTGATATTGAAATGTCGACTGATTAAATGTGAACGCCATGTCTCAATGGCATGAAGGATAGCCACCATTTATTTTTCAGAGGTGGAATTTCCCAAGTTCCGCTCACATAGTTTCTTACCGATGAAGGCTAAATGTTGTCTATATTGCAGCAATACTTCTATGAGGCCATGACCAAAGGCATCACACTATAAGATGAAAGTCTTAGTGAAATCCAACATGGATAAAATAGGTGTAGTGCACATAGAATCCTTTAAGGTAGAGAAGGCATGCTTCACTATCTCATTCCAGTAGAAAGCATTCTTTTTTAGAAATGATGTAAGAGGAGCTGCAATCTTACCATATTTTTTCACAAACTTACAGTAGTAGCTGGTAAGCCCAAGGAAACCCCTCAAGCTCTTAAGAGTTTTGGGGTAAGGCCAGTTTTGCATAACGTCCACTTTCTTGGGGTCCGCACAGACACTGTCTTGACTCACAATATGGCCCAAATATTCAACCTCAGTCACCCCAAAAGCACATTTTGAGCATTTCACAAATAATTGGCGATCCTTTAATAATTGCAAGATGCGAGCAACATGCTCAAGGTGGCTTTTCTAGGTGGGTTGTAGACCAAGATATCATCAAAGAAAACTAGGACAAAATGGTAGAGGAAAGGGTGGATGGGGCATTGCATAGGACGAAGGGAATGATTAAGTACTCATAATGACCCTCATGAGTGTGGAAAGTTGTCTTGGGTATGATTGCCTCTTTCATCTGGATTTGATAGTAGCCCAATCGAAGGTCAAGTTTAGTGAAAATTTGGCTCTATGTAGCTCATCTAAGAGATCATCAATGATAGGAATATGAAATTTATATTTGATGGTTAACTTATTTAGAGCCCAAAAATCTGGACACATGTGCTAAGTGTCTTCCTTTTTTAGGACCATAACCACTGGCGAGGAATAAGGGTTGATGTTGGGACAAATGATGTCAGCCTCCAACAATACTTGAATGATTTTTTTTATTTAATTATTTTGAGAAAAGGGGTTGCGATAAGGGTGTACATTGGGATGTTGGCTTACCATAATTAATGGAATACCGTAGTCATGTTCCCCATGGGGTGGTGGTAAGACCCTTTGGTACCTCAAAAACTTGTTGATAATGGGCGATAACTTGTTGCAAGTTAGGTTGAACATCCTGTGTGGGTGTTTCTATGACTTGGATGGCATGTGGGTGTTTTTGTGACTTGGACTACATGAAACAATAAGATGATAGAAGAAAGCAACAAAATATGAAAGAAGCAAGAGGTAGAATTTTAACAAAGCAGATGTAGCCAAAAGCAATATGAAAGAAGAAGAAGATAAGAGAAGAAGTGAAAGAATGATGGATGACAGAAGGAAGTGACAAAGGAAAGTACAAACAAGATGAAAGAATAAAAATAAAGAAGATGGACTCTTGGGCATGAACAAAAGAAGCAAGACGAAAGGCAATATTGAAGAGCAAAGCAACAAGGACAATAAAGAAAGTTTGAAGCTGAAAAATGAAAGAAGATTGAAGCAGAAAAGCAAGGTAAAATAAGTAGTAGAAATAATACCATGTGTTTAGTAATTGAAATGCATAGAAATTGAAGTGAATCCATAAATGATGAAATCCCTAAGAAGTTTGATGATTCTCTTTGATAATGTTGTTTGATTGATGAAAAAGAAAATGGTCTTGGTTCTATGTTAAAAATGAATAGAGTAGCGTGAGATGAACATGTATGAGAGTTTGTTGTGTGTACATGAGAGAAATGATGATGATGTAAGCCACGATAAGGCATGCATACCCTTGTAATTATGATTGTTGATGGTTCATGGTAAACCAAAACTACTTGTCATGACAGATGAATGTTTGTGGTTAGATAGAAACCACTTGATGTAATGAACGGTTTGTGGTAAGCCAAAACCACTTGAAAAATGTATTGGTTGTGGGTAATCCACAAAAACCCATGTTGTAGTTACAAGCAAGCCAAAGAAAACCCAAGATGATGATTGATGATGGTGTAGGGGGAGTAACAAATACAAATGAAAATTTGTGATTCAAAGAATTGTTGTTGAACCATGTATAAGAAAAGGTTTCCTCGAGAACCAGCAGATGTAGCAGCATACGACCCATGTATTATGATGGATTGTAACTTTTTATATGGACTTCATGAAACATGATGATTACATTCGGCAGGTACGTGTGAACATTGAAGAAGAGATGAACAATGAAGAAGACCAGAGATGAAGATTGTAGAAGACAAAGGATGAAGACAAAAGGCAGAAGATGGAATATGAAGACAAAGAGAATAATTGAAGAAGATTGAATACAAATACAATAGAATAAAATGATGAAGATTGGACCTGTTCAACGACCAATTGAAGAGATAGTGAATGATGATTGAGCATTAAGATCACACGTATTTGTTAAGGGTGGGTATGAAGGATTAACTCCTATTTGTGATATTTGGAAATATATTATAATATGTGAATGAAGTAGACGATGTAACAAAGTCTATATATGATTCAAAGACGAGGGTAAGGAGAAAAACTAGGGATGAGGATCTCATATGATCAAGATGAGTGATTCATGGAGATATTGTTGGAGACAATTATGGAGATGGTTGAATAAATATGAAAAATTGTTGTGGTCACCTAGGTCATATAAAGGGACCTAAAAGTACAATAGAAACATACAGGGGAATGGATTGATTGTATGGAATTTCCCCTTTGAGGGTTTCTTATGTGAGAAATGCCTATGTTCCTTGCTTGATATTTATTTGTGTATACTTGTTGTTAAATCTCAAACCCTACATATTCAATAATTTCTCCATATGGTGGGAGGACATAATTTTGGGAGAATCGAAAGTAAGCCCTTTTAGATTATGTGTGTTCCCATCCTAATAAAAGCTAAGAGAGACTGCCTTAAAATCCATGGTGGCGGGACCCAAATTCCCGAGCCATTCTACTCCCATAATTATATCACAACCGCCCATGTCAATAAAGAACATTTGTGTGTTGAGATGGTAGTCACCTATTTGAAGTTTCACATCTTCTCATGGACACCACATTTCATCATACCCCCATCTGCTATCATAATTTAGAAATTGGATACAAGGAAGATATATAAACGAGTTTCTTCAACCACTTGCTAACGAATGAAATTATGGGTATTGACAGTGTCATTTAATACAATGACTTTATGGTGCTTGATGTAGTTGATCAACTTCAATGTCCAAGGTGTGGAAAAACTTGATAAAGCATAGAGTGAAATTTGGGGTTGCTCCTCAAGACTAACACATCGGGAGCATCTTCTAGGGATGGCATAGTATCATCCACATTTGTTTCAGGCGAAGCCTCCATGGTGTTGTCCTTGAGGGAATCATGTGGTGATGCCTCGATTTTGAATAATTTCTATTATTTGCATTTATGCCCTTGGAAAGAATTGTCATCACAATTATAGCAAATTCCAAGGCGTTGAGGTTCGACCATGGCATCCAAAGTCAATTTTTTGGATTCGCAAGGGCGATGTGGTAGAAATATTGGAAGTAGTAGCCATGGGAGACATTTGTAGGTGGGAAAGGAAGGGCGTTTGCAATGGGTGTTGATCACCATTTTAGCTTCTCTAGCTCTATCACAAGCTTCCAACCAAGTGGAAGGCCTCTACATAATGAAATGGGCTTGAATTAACTCCTTAAGGCCACTTATGAAGCATTCATAGGAAAAAGAATCAGAGATGCCCTCGGTGTAGATTTCCCATTTCTCAAAGGTTGTGATATAGTCCATAACTGTGCCACTCTAGCGTAATTTGGTCAACCAACCCAGGTAGTGAGTGTTACAGTCAAAATGATCTTGAAGGATGTTCACAAATTGTCTCTAAGGGACATAATGATGATAAGATTTATGGTACCATTTACGTCATTGCCAACATTCTGAGTCTAAATATAAAACCCAATTTTTAACTTCTGAATATCATCTTTAATGCCATGGAGAGAAAAATAAGGTTCCATTGTGTAACCCAACTAGAGGGGTTGGAGCCATCAAATTTGCACATGTCAATCTTCGGGATGTTGGAAATAAAGGTTATACAGGTTCATCACACCTCTAGATACTTTGGAGACAATCGGTCAAAAGACAACAATCCACTGGCAGAGTCGTTGACTGGAGGATCGATTGATCAGGCAATTGAATGGTCGATGAGGCCGTGGTTGACTCAACTATAGAAGACAACTAATCTATGAGATGTTGTGGATTTCATGGAAATGATTAAACCAACAACCCCTATTTGTGGACCATATCATCCTCACTTCAAGGGAGTTTGTTAGATATAGACAGTATAAAAGAATGACCCTATGGGTTTTGTCGATATGTAGAAATCAACCTTTGATGATGATATCTTATGAGATAATGCATTATGATGTTTTGATCACAATATGATGTGCTTAAGTGTTGTAATGGTGTCTTTAAACACCACCCATCTTCTTGGAATACTTACTCCTTCTACTATTCTTTTTTTTATGTCTCATTTGTTCAATATGAAGAGGTTCCCCAACATGGTATTGGAGCTATTGGTTTTGACCTAGCATGTTGTCTATGAATCGTGCTAAGTTAAATCTAGGGTTGATCGAGGTTGGGTTGAATATTTTTCGATTGACACCTTTTCCTTTGAATTTGGATTATATTTTTTTGAGATTAGAAGGATGGATTCCAATATAGAACATGTTATTCTGAATGGGCATAACTATGCAATCTGGGCACCAGATATGGAAACTTTGTTGAAGAGCAAGGGACTATGGTAATATACTAAGGTCACTATTCCAAATCCGATGGATGACCAAGTTAAGTTTTTCATCGATGTAAAGAAGGATGAGGCCGTCAGTGTCATTACGACCTACATTTCAAGGGAGATTCACTTTCGCACAAGTGGGATCGACTTACCTCATGCCATATGGAGTAAGATGAAGTCATTGTTCGATAAGGTTAATGGAATTTAAGTGATGCAGATGGAGAAAGAGTTTATCTCTCTAGAACCCCATTCCTTTGAAAGGATTGAGGGCTATTTGGCTTGCATTAAGGAGCTAAAGTTGAAATTGGGAGAATGTGGCTAGATTTTTATGAAGAAGGATGGGCAGCTCATTGAACTAGTCCTAGTGAATCTAGGGAAACCTTATGATGCATTCTTCTCTTCATTTTCATGCCAATTGGATGTCACACAAACAAGATTTTTTCACCTTTGATATATTTTGTGATTTATTGATCAAGGATCAACAAAAATTGCTCAAAGAAGGGAATCTTGGTAGCAAACACTAGGATCACTTGCTCAAAGGCAAGTTCAAGCAAAATTATAGATAACATGGTCGATCGGATCAACGACCGCAGTGTATCAACCAACTTACAAAAGGAAATACCGATGAGTTGACATCGACCAATAAGAATCAAATGAAGAAAACTTGTCACTACTATGGAGAGGTGGGACATGTGGAGGAAACCTGTTGGAAGAAGACAAAGGACTTGGAAGAAAAGGTCGAGCATCTTGAAGAAGGTAGATCGACTAGTCCTTCAATCAACCAACCTATAGAAAACTTCACCTTTTTTGTTAGCACTTCCTAGGCATTACATTCCTGCACCACTCAAACTAAATGGATAGTTGATTCTGGTTGCACTCATCATATGGCTAAGGATGCTTCTTTGTTCTCTTCCTTAAGTGGAGCTCCACAACATAAGATTTATGTAGCTGATTATTATGCTCTCATGGTTGCTAGAAGTGGCAATGTTGAATGCTGACATGGTTGAATATCTAATGTCTATCATGTACCTAGCTTGAGCAAATTTGTTGTTGGTTGCACAACTTACATAGACTAAGAAGATTGTTGAGTTTTGGTCATATAGCTTTATTGTAAAGGATCTATGGATTGGGGGGATGACTATTGATTCATGGTATTTAGATACCAAAGATGCACTATACAAGTTCTATGACTCTCCCAAGAATGATTTTCGACTGACTGTATCGATTGCACTCATTGCTAAGACCGACGATAGAAGTCAAATTTGTCATGAACGACTTGGACATTTGAAATTTCAAATTTTGAAGAGGATGGTAACAAATAATATGGTTACCAATGACCCAAATATTTTTCCACCTAATGGAATGTGTAGAGGATGTGTGCTTGGAAAGCATCATCAAGCACCCTTTGATTCCGGGAAAGAATGGTGAGCACATGACCAACTAAAACTTGTTCACAATGATCTTTGCCACATAAACAAACCCTCATTAGCAAGTGCGAAGTATATTTTAACCTTCATTGACGATTTATCTAGATTTCTTGGGTATATTTATTGAAAAATAAGAGTCATGCCTTTGAAATATTCAAGGAACTTAGGGCATTGGCTAAGAAGCAATACAACCAACCTATCAAATGCTTGAGATTAGACAATGGTGGAGAATATGTGAGTCTATAGTTTGAAGAATATCTTTTTCAAAATGGAATTTCTTAGAGAAAATCGGTCTCTCACACCCCTCGGAAGAATGGCGTCATAGAGAAGAAGAATAGGACTTTGGTAGAAATGGCTCGGTGCCTACTCTAGACCAAAGATCTTTAGACTAAATTTTGGGCATAAGTTGTTTATTGCTCAAACTATTTCCTAAACCTTGTTCCAAGAAGTGGTGAGGAAGAAATCCCTCTATTGGACACCTCATAACCTTTGGAAGAAATTAGATGCAAAGGGTCATGCTTGCATCATGATGGGCTATTCTAATGAATAAAAAGGCTAACAACTATTTGACCCCATCAAACAACATATCATTTTGAGCATAAATGTGATCTTTGATGAGAATATTTTAGGTACTAAGTTATTCAACTCCTCTTTTGGTCTATTGCACAAAGATCCGTTTGAAATTTCTGAAGAAACTAGATCGATTGTACCCTTCTTTGAAGTTTCAACCAAATAGTCGAATTTTACTACTGAGTTGACTAGTAGTAGGTCTACATCGACTGAGAACATCGACACACCTACTCATTCAAATAACGATCATCAACTTGAATCACTGTTGATTTGTCTACCTCAGTGGGCTGCTAAAACTATTGAAGCCGCTAGACCTGATGTTGGTGATGCTAGTGTTGGTCAGCAGACCCGTAGTAAAAAACAACATGGCAGTGTTGCATTGATGGCACATGTTCTTGAAACTTGTGATCCTAACACTTATGTTGATGCTCACAAAGTGCTTGAATGGGAAAATGCTACGGCTTTTGAAATTGATTCATTGAAGAAGAATCACACTTGGGAACTAATTCCCCGACCGCAAGGAAAGAATGGTGTGAAGTGTCGATGGGTCTATAAGACCAAGTTTACTTTCGATGGTGTTGTTGAATGTCACAAGGCGTTATTGGTAGCCAAGGGATTCTCTCAACAAGAAGGAATTGACTACACTAAATCCTTTGCTCTTGTTGCAAATATTAACTCTGTGCGACTGGTTCTTTCCTTTGTTGCTCGTTTTGGATGGGAACTTCATCAAATGGATGTAAAAAGTGCCTTTCTTCATGGAGACTTATATGAACAACTATATATGGAACAACCTCCTAGTTTTGTGACAAATTTTTATCTTGTTTATCAACTAAAGAAGTCGTTGTATGGTTTGAAACAAGCACCCCATGCTTGGTATGAAAAGATTGATCGTTTCTTTATCAATCTTGGCTTCAAAAGTTGTGAATCTTATCACAATATTTACGTATTGCATGTTCATGGTGATAATTTGATTGTGGCATTGTATGTTGATGATTTAGTCATAACAAGAAATAATTTCAATTTGATTTTGGGTTTGAAGAAACAACTTGCAGATACCTTTGAAATGATTGATCTTGGTCTGTTGCATTTCTTTTGGGGCATTCAAATTTTGCAAATGGATGATGGTATCTTTCTTTCTCAACCAAAGTATGCTTTGTATCTTTTGAAATGATTCAAGATGAACGACTGTAAGCCTTATGCTACACCTTATCACTTGGGTATTAAATTTTCTAAGGACCATGACTCTCATCGATTTGATGCCACTCTTATCGACAATTGGTGGATAACCTAATTTATTTAACTCACAATCAACCGAATCTCTCCTTTGTTATTAGTGTGGTTTTTATTAGAATATTGAGAATATGATAAAGTCATACAACAATACAAAATATGCATAGCATGAGTTGATCTAGCCTTCTATCATAATAAGGAACAAATAACATGAACATGAATAAAATGGAGATAATAGAATAGACAAAAGAACACTAGATATACGTGGTAAAACCCCAAATGGGGAAACATCCACAGGAAGGTTGAAATCTTCTTAATCATCAATAATCTTCAATCATATAATAGAGCTCCCACACATGAGCATCACATCCCACTCCATAATCACATTACATGACACATCCTTGTGTTCATATGTGAATTCTTGAATTCTTGATTAATTTACAATGACTCCTCACCTCATTATATACTAAGGGGTAATAGATTAATTACATCCCATAATACATGTGAGATAAATGTAATTTCACCTCTTTATATAATAAAAGGTAATACGAGTAAATTATTACAAATTACATGTGGGATAACTCTTTTACATAATATTGGACATTATTACCTTTCAAATACATTCAGTCGTCATTACATATTCCAACGCTCATCCCATATCATGATGAGTGGAAGATAGAATACAAAAAATGGAGGAATATGGCTTTACATATCATCCCCCTTGATGACAACTTCCAGAATGTCCATAAGCTTCGAATAAAAAACACACTTCGCCTCATGGAGTAGATGAAGATAACAATTGCTTCTCACTGAACCATGAAATTGCACCTGAACCAAGTTGTATGATGAATTCCACAACAATGTATGGCCAATACAACAGAACATGTGGAAACAAGTTCCAACTGCAAAATGCCTAGATCTAAAAAGAATCCTTAGCGGCTACGGGATCCAACATCAAAATGCCTAGAACACCACAACTGGAAATCAACTGATAGTTGAAAGATGCAATAAAACTTTGCAATAGACCTTATCACGAATACAAGACCCCAATGGTCTACCATTGATTATGATATCATGCAGATAATCATCACGATGTTAATAGTATAAGATGGTACTTCATTACATTATATCTGGAATATAGTGATTGAGATTACATTAAATTTTCCCTTGAATGACAACTTCAAACATCCGAGATAAAGAAGCAAATAGGATCACACTTTGCTGCCAAGGGTAAGCTAATTAACGATGAACAATGCTGAAAGAACATAGATAATCAAAGCATATGATTAAGATAGGAAGGGCTGCCATAACCAAGCTTCCCCATACATCTTCTCAAATACACATGAAGTGAAGTACACAGAGAGCTAATCTGCACAAAGAACTTCTAAGAGTAAAGCATAAACATGATAATCCCAAGACATGATATATGAAATGATAATATGAGATTGCTCAAGGCCATATAAATATTGAGTAAAAGGTGATTGAAATAAACATGACACGATCAAAACATATAACAAATTAGGATCAAATAATGAGATCACTTATAAAAAAATGAAATTACCAATCATTAAGCATGGGTCAATTTCTTGTTTTCACGTTAACATGCAAGAGATGAATGCCTTGAAAATGTCAATGCTTCCATATAGGAATGTTAGAGACAATCAACACAAGAACTATATACAATCTTTGCAATACATTATAAATAAACTAAACTCTATTAAGAAAGGATAAGTCATTATGATATAAGACACGATATCACATAGATTCAAAGATTGATTTTACTCAAGAAAATAACAAGAGCAAATATGATCACATATTATAAGATATCACATAGATGAAAAAATATAGTCATTAAGCACTTGTTAGAATATTGAGCATTAGATGGTTTCTTGTTGTTATCATGAAAAAACTAAAGATGCATGCTCCTAAAATGTCAAAAAATCATCTACCACACAAGTAGGTTAATGACAAATTAATAGGAACAAGCTCCAACAACATGATAAAAGAAGCTACACTCTAATGCGAAATAAACAAGAAGCTAATGACCAAAATCATATACAAGATGTCCAACTTAGTTAAATTAAACACTAAAAATTGGAATTAAAAAAAAAGAACATCAAAATATGCAAGAGCATAATGAACAAGATATAATACCACTGGGTTGGCAGGTGCGGGGGGAGTTCTTCTTGACTCCGAAGGAAACAAAATGGATGATTTTGCATGGGGAATTGGGAAAAAAACCAATAACCAAGCAGAATGGTTCGCTATGATAAAGGGGTTGGACATTTCCAGAAACAAGGATATCAACGATCTCGTAGTTTTTGGAGACTCTATGTTGGTGATAAGAGAAGCAAGGGAAATAGTCAGTATGCACAGAAAACCTATCTCCACTATGCATTAGCACTTCTTCCTCTCGGCCAAAGAGTTTCACTCTGTAACCTTCTTTCACATTCTTAGGCATTGCAATAGTTGTGCCGACACCATGGCTAATCTTGTAGCAAGATTAAATTGTGGTCATGCGATAATCAATGGCAACCACAACTACAATGTTTGGGTTCCCTATTTTTCTCCCTATGTCCTACCCCCCTTCCCCCCTCTACGCTCTCCAAGGGACGGCCTCATTAATTCCTCAAATCTCAACGAGATCCACTTGCTCCCATCTGTTGTCCCCTCGTCGTTTTTGATGGTTGTCCCTGACATACTCCATCTGTCTTGCATGCGGGGAGTTATGGTGGACGAAACCCAAGGTGGTGAAGGGCTATTTCATGCAGGGTGGTGGCGGTGGTAGCACCCTACGTTCGTTTTTGAATTTCTGCCTTGTGCTTCTTGCCCTGGTCGGTATTCTCTTATGCAGCATTGTTCTCGAAAGCCCTGTGTTTCGGGGAACTATGGGGGATTGTAATCAATGTCATGTTGCTCTGCACTGCAGAAAATGTAGGAAGAATGAATATAGCACTTTAGGGGGGACTGGTACTGGTAGCAAGAAACGTTATTTATCTGAAATTTTTTAGGATACTGGCTGTGTGGATTCTTCAAGGGGGGGTGGCTCTAAGTCGGCTTGTATAAACCACCCTAAGTCGATTGATGCTGGTAATGATGGTGCTTGGATGCCCCTAGACAATACGCTTGGTCATGGTAACAAAGGTGTTGTCTTATTTCCCAACTATGGTTTCGCTCCTAGTCAATTCCCGGTCTCTGGTTTCCATTCGGTGCCGTGTGACATTAACAAAGGTTATTTCCGTCAACATTATCGTGGCAGTCCTGATGATTTGGGCAACAGGGGCTCTCCTCAGGGGCATGAAATCCCATCTCCTGAGATTCATTCGCAGGTTCATGATTTGGAAACACAAGTCCGCTGGCTCAGGGGGGACCTTGCAGACATGAAGAAATCCATCTCCCATCTGGCTACTTTTGTGCAAATCTCAAATTCAGAAGTGAGGGCTAGCACAGGAAAAATGAAAGACTTCTATGAAAAGCTTATGGGAAAATAGGACACCTTCTACAGTTGCCTGCGAATTGTTGAGGCCAAAGTGGACTGTGTGAGGACAAATAGTGGGAGCAGCCCTTCGGTCATCCTGAACATCGATGACGACAACAATGGTGCAACTGTTGGCATCAAGGAGAAAGCTGCTCGAAACTGCCATGAAAATTAACTCCAGGCTTCACACCTGCTTCTTGGTCTGATGTGTTCGGTTTTAAGACTTTTGCTCTATTTCTATGTTTTTCTTCTGCTGCTTTGTATTAGGACAGTTTGTTAAACTCTACAGTAGTGGTAGCAATATCTATATCTACAGTTGTAACAGGATAAATGCCTCTTTTGAACTCCAGAGGCTGGTAATTTCAGAGACTGTCTTGATAGCTTTGATGTTTTTGGGATCAGCCTCCCCTTCTCTCTATAATTTGCCCCATCTTTTAATATAAAGCATGTTATCCATTTGTGTAAAAAAAAGAAGAAGATTCCCCTTCTCTCTATAATTTGCCCCATCTTTTAATATAAAGCATGTTATCCGTTTGTGTAAAAAAAAGAAGAAGATATGATACCATGTGAGAAGCATCATCATTTTTAAAAGAGTAAGACAATGTTAGAAAATTGAGCAAAAAAAATTGATGAAATAAAACAATGATATCACTTATAGATATGAAAATATAGTCATCAAACAGCTAAGTCCTAAGCATAGGTTCATTTCTTGATGTCACCATCACCATACTAGAGCTCCATGTCCCTGAAAATGTCAAAACATCTTCCACACAAGAAGGTTATAGAGAAGTAAACAAGAACAAGACAACCTCCGAAAACATGATGAATAAGAACAAAAACCCTAATGCAAAGAGATCAAGAAGCTCATGACAAGAATTTCAAGATAATATATGAATAAAAACTGAACTTTATCACCAAAGCCGAATCTCAATAGCTATTAAAAGACAAATCTATAACTCTGCAGCAAAAAACCGAAAGAATAAAAAACATAAAATTTAAAATCACCATAACTCGGTCAATATTTCCCAAAATTTTTATTATAACTTGTTTTTAGAACTGGAGAAGTCGTTATGCATCCACCTATGCAAACAGGACATAAATTTGGGCACTCTGTCAAAATATATTCTCTCCGTAGTCAGCGGGGTGGTCACCAAAAAAATTGGAAAATAACTCATTTTAAAATAGCGATATCTCCATTTTTCGGAATCCAAACAAGACGATTTGTTTTTTGAAATTAAGTGTTTTTGTGAGAGGAACTCAGATATGCAATTTGTTTCCTTAGAAACTGCACAAAAAGTGTTAAAAATTATTTGAAAGTCACCGCCCAATTTTACCTTAAACACTTCTCAAGAAAAAATTCAAATATGTAGTGTAAAGCCCATATTTGAAAAAATACCACTTGGATATTGTAGATCAGGTTCCAAAACTACAAAATATGAAGAGCCCAAATGAAATCAGGAGAAAATGTTGCTTAAAAAACAAAATCTAAGATTTTTACTAAAGAAGGTAGAATGCAACAACCTACTCTGATACAATGTTAGAATATTGAGAATATGATAAAGTCATATAACAATACAAAACATGCATATCATGAGTTTATCTAGCCTTCTATCATAATAAACAAAAAATAACATGAACATAAATAAAATGGAGATAATGTTAGGAATAAAAATATGCGAGAGAGAATAAAACACAAATAACAACACAAATATAAGCAAACATCAATAGAAACACCATATTTATCCTGGAAAACCCCGTAGGGAAAAAATAACCATCAATAATAGATCTATTATTGGTCCTTGGCCAAACTAGGCCAAGGCCGCCAAAAGCATCTCTCCTGCTCACATTAGCACCTTACAATGGAGGAATCAAACCCTATAAATAGGGTTCTTTACATGCAAATACAACTAGCAAGAAATCACGGGCTACCAAAACCATGTGCCTCAAACCACTTACATCCTTACTCATTCCCGAGTCAAGTTTAACCCTAACAATCGCCCCTTTAAACTTGACTTGGGAAATTGCTTCAGATCTAACCCCCCAAAACAACTAGAGTACTTAGGAATCCCATTTACATGTAGATTACACATTGTCATCTCCATTCTTTTTTTTTCGTTGCTATTACATCCATAATCCTCTGGGATAACCATTGCTTCTTTCAACTATAATTTCTCTCGCCCTGACTTGCCCTTCATGTGCTGCACTTCCACAAGCCTTTTGTACCTGCAAATAATTCATCATTAATGTCCATATAAAAAGGAATCCATCTATAGGAATACATTGGTGCTTAGTCGTTGTAACTGCCAGTTCTCTATGAATCATTTTCTCCTATGTGGTTCATCAATACATTAAACGATTACTTGAGCATAACATGGTCCCAACAATCTGAGCTAAATCCATCTCACATTCCCCCCTTCAATCGAAGACTCATCCTCTCTGATTCCACATCAAGCTAGGCTATGAGTACACCTGCCACTCTCGTACCTACCCAAGTGGTTCATTCCACAACTTGATGCCACATCCTCTTCTACACATAAGAGGGATACATCTACTCCAATACATGTAGGCCTAAAACATGGGGAATCAACTCTAACATGGAACCAAAAACTCTGGGGTGTCAGGTACTACCGATCATGCACCCCTTACAACACATGCTCAATAATTTCACTTTAGGTACAAAGACATTTAATGCCTTTCTGGGCAACTCGCTTTAACCAATAACTGCTCACTTCATCACACCATTGCCATTCTTTTTACCAACTACCTTTAACCATGATTCATTCATACTCATAAAAATAACTTTTATTTAAATCTGAAACCATTTATATTCATCCTCTTACAAAAAAAATCCTTTTTTTTTAACACAGACGGTTGAGTAGCTTTGATTAAAAATAAAACCAAAATTTACATAGTGCAGAGGCAGATTGCTCCTTTAACAAGGTAGCATCCAACGCTCCCTGTTCATCTTTTACATGCTTATAACTAGAAAAAAACCTTCCATGTCCATGAAAGCTGTAACTTTTGACAAACTGTCCTATGAGTCTAATACAAAAGAAATACATAACTAAACTGGTAGATTTTAAACAAAATGCTGAAAGCTGAAGCTACCCAAAAGGGTGTCTTTCCTATGAAGTTCTCCCATCCCATAACTTTCAGTGATACAGAGCCGAAGTCAAAAAACTGATATAGATGCATAACAGGCAAAAAAGACGGAACCAACCATCAAGCAACTAGAGAGTGTCGGTGTTCATGACTGCTCCGCTGGAACCAGCAGTCCTATTCCTATCTTGGTTGAGATCGACGAAGTTCCTTGCTTGAGCCATGATACTCTTTAATTTCTCTAGCTTCCTGCGAAGACTGACCATTTCACTGCTTTCGACACCGGAATTGCATTTTTTGTGTGGGTAGCCGAGACCCAACGTCCCTTCCAAATGCTCCACTTACTCTACTACCGTACTATTATGGTGTTTCACCTCAATATGTGTTGTTTGAGCCAAGGAATAGAGGCGGATCAAGACCTTCTTGAATTCCAAGTTTTCATTACGTATCAACCTGACTTGGCCTTCCAGTTCCTGCAAACAGCTCTTAATTTCCAGTTCAAAGTTTGTGGGGCCATGCCTCTCTTCCAAATTCTTAAAGCTTCTAGCCCTGTCCTGCCTGCGACAGGGTCCATGCACATGGTGCCTATTATTCGCCGAGATGCCTAATTCTTCGTAAACCATCAGAATTTCCTTGACACAAGCAACGTTCGGGCCTCTAATAGCCTTGTTGCACCTGAAGCACCTCAGGTAGAGGTTATCCCCAGCCTGCGAATGTGAGTGCTCCATGTAACTATCCAAAACTAACACACACCAGAGCGAAGATGAGAACATACCCAACTTAACACATAGCAAAATCCAGAAAGATGAGCAACCAACGGGAATGCAAAATGTATCCGCCCTTCCCTGTCTTAATCCAAGCCTCTGGCTTCGCATGCTGGCCAACTGGTGATCCAACCATTCACAATAAATTCTAGCATGCCTCCAAATCTTACAGGGATTATGCAGACCGCCATTTTGGGTGGTGAGGTTTTCAAAGACCAAAAAATTTACAATTCTATAGTTTGAAATCTTGAGTTTAGAAGGTCTCTTTAGGGGATTGAGAAGGACCAAGGTTCCATGAGGGGACCCTGGGCTAGGGGATCCAAATGTTTTTGGAGATGGCATTATCACATTCGAGGAAGCCATATGGGAGTCCAACTCCAGAGTTTGCCATGACGTTAGATTGTCCATTGAGATTTCTCAGAACATGGTAATAGGAGACCTCTTTAAATTCTTTACTAATGCTGAGAATGAGGTGATGCAATTTGGAGGAGAGATTCTTTTTATTGTTGACTATATTCCTTGCGTCTCTGATGACGATGAGAGAGTATCCAATAACCTTCAGGTTCTCAATGCCTAGAGTTGAAGCAATCTCTAATCCTTTGATGAGCGTGAGCCATTCCGCGCCATTGTTCGTCTTTCTCCCAATACCCCAGGCATACTCTTTCTTCTGATTCCCCTTAGAGTCAAAGATCACTCCCCCTCACCTGCCAACCCAAAATCCTTTTTTTAATAAGACTCTTATGAAGGTAAAACCATGACACATTTTATAAAAAAATGTTTACATCACTTTTAAAAATCTTCATGAAATGATGTGGTCATAACAAATTCTCATAACGTGGATCTCTTTAAGTATGACCTTTTAAAAAAAAATTCTTTCACTTGAATTAAAGGCATGGCATCATCTCCCCAAAAAACCATTTGAAATGTTTTCCGTTTTACCTTGCTCACTCCACGTTTATTCAAAAGAGCGATTTATCTTTTCATGTGAATGGACCTTCCATGCACGGATCGGAATTTATTTCACAACAAGAGGCTCACCTTTAACGCAGATGTGTACAGATCTTCTTAGCAGATTGAATTTTCTCATGCAATCACGGGTCAGTTCTCAAAATTCCATGCCTGTCACAATCTTCACAACCTCTATTGGAGCATAATTCACTGGAGCTCCAGGGAAATCAAGTGAATCACTTGCAGATCGCACATACTGCTTATGAGGACTTACCTTCTTTAGAAGATC
Organism: Larix kaempferi; assembly: GCA_027924585.1. Taxonomy (NCBI): domain Eukaryota; kingdom Viridiplantae; phylum Streptophyta; class Pinopsida; order Pinales; family Pinaceae; genus Larix; species Larix kaempferi. The sequence goes on along the minus strand of BSBM01000535.1, from coordinate 2,010,366 downwards.
CAATAATTTCAACAACAAATTTCAAACATGGCCATGCACAAGCCACCACTCTGTGTCCTTCCACTGTCACGTGCAGCCTCTAGGAAACCTTTGCGAATAAGTTGATCTCTTCTTCGATCGTTGGCACAATTTTGTTGCAAGTTTTTCTTTCAATTGCATTGCAGGCAGCTCCATCAACAATATATGATCAACAACAATTCGTTCCTTCTTAGGAAACAAATACAATCAGATCTTTCACTCCACTCGAGTACACAAATCTTCACAAAATCCACCTATAGCTTTGAGCAGTCTCTCTATAACAGATCTATGCATCAACAGATATACACTTTAATTAGATATGCAATTTCTCCTTGCATATTCAAATGTCCAAGCAATAGATCTTCTATCTTCCATCTAATCTACACTCAGCTTTGATACCACTGTTAGGAATAAAAATATGCGAGAGAGAATAAAACACAAATATAAGCAAACATCAATAGCAACACCATATTTATCCTGGAAAACCCCATAGGGAAAAACCAGGCATAAATAATAAATCTATTATTGGTCCTTGGCCAAACTAGGCCAAGGCCACCAAGAGCATCTCTCCTGCTCACATTGGCACCTTATAATGGAGGAATCCAATCCTACAAATAGGGTTCTTTACATGAAAATACAACTAGCAAGAAACCACGGGCTACCAAAATTGTGTGCCTGAAAGCACTTACATCCTTGCTCATTCCCGAGTCAAGGTTAACCCTAACATATAAGAGAATAGACAAGCGAACAACATATATACTTGATAAAACCCCAAATGGGGAAACATCCACGGGAAAGTTGAAATCTTCTTAATCATCAATCATGTCTAATCTTACAATAGAGATCCCACACATGATCATCACATCCCACTCCATAATCACATTACATGACACATCCTTGTGTTCATATGTGAATTCTTGAATTCTTGATTAATTTACAATGATTCCTCACCTCGTTATATATAAAGAGGTAATAGATGAATTACATCCCATAACACATGTGGTATAAATGTAATTTCACTTGTTTATATAATAAAATCTATTAAGATTACAAATTACATGTGGAATAACTCTTTTACATAAGATTGGAAATTATTACCTTCCAAATACATTCAATCATCATTACATATTCCAACAGTTTCCCGGTTCATACAGGATCCTCGAGAAAGCCATTGAAAAGCTACAAAGACAATTGTTCACTATATTAATGGAACTTATCAGTATGGTATTGAATATTGTCGTAGTACTTACTAATTCCAACTGGGGCGGTGAAATTGACGATTGTAAGTTCACTTTTAGCTATGTATTTCAACTTAGTTCTAGATCGTTGGTCTGGTTGTGTAAGAAACATAAGATAATCTCTCTTTCTACTACAGAAGCAAAATATCATGGAGCTATAAATGCAAGTACATAGGCAGCTTGGATCCATCAGCTTTTAGAAGAGCTTGGTTTTCTTGTTCAGGCCTCGACTATTATCCATTGTGACAATCAAAGTACAATACGGGTTGCTGGTAATCTTGTTGCTCATAGCAAACTGAAGCATGTTGAACTTCATGTTCACTAGTTGAGATAGTTGGTACATGACAATATTGTATCGCTTGTTTATTGCAGGACAATTGATTAGATTGTTGATATCTTTACGAAGCCTCTACCAAAAGCTAAGTTTGTGAAACTTTGGGCTATGCTTGGGCTTCAGGCTGCTACAATTATGGGGGGGAGTTCAGAGAACATAATTCCACCTCCTAAATCTCCAGAGCAATGTGTTGATGGGGGGTGTTGGAACCAAAGGTTATGCAATTTCATCACACCTATGGATCTTCAGGAGACAATCAGTTGAAAGGAAACTGTCAACTAGCAGAGCAGTCGACCTGATAGGGGGACTGAATGGTCAACGAGACCGTGGTCGGATCGGCTAGAGCAATCAGCTAATCTATGGGACATTCCAGATTTCATGGAAACGTTTAAAACCAATGACACCTATTTGTGGACCAGATCATCCTCACTTCAAGGGAGCTTGTTAGATCTGCAGACTATAAAATAACGATCATATGGGTTGTACTGATAAGTTTAAATTGACCTTTGACGATTATCTCTTATGAGAGATAATGCATTGTGATGTTTTGATTACAATGCGTTGTGCTTAAGTGTATCGGTGTCTTTAGACATCGCCCATCTTCTTGGAATATTTGCTCCTTCCGTTGTTCTTTCTTTTCTATCCTATTTGTCCAATGTGAAGAGGTTCCCCAACATGAGAAGCAGTGCCATGAATTTTTATCCTTAAAAGGGTGAGGTTGGGTTTACGAGTAGATAGTGTGAGAGCCTTGTTCTTCAGTGACCACTCTTCATTGGCTGGAGCATCGAATTTCGAAGTGAATTCTACATGTTAAGCAATAGCAGTCATCAGTCATCACATGTTCATGGTTAGTTAGAGTGTTGTTGTTTTCAGCCACTTCGAGTTGGACCTAGTCAGTTGAGTATCTCAAGGAAGGAAGTTGATGATCAAATGTTTGCTTCAACGACATGACCACTGATGTCAATTCTTTAATGTTTTGGGGTTGATCCTAGTTTGTGGCCTCCATGTGGCTCTGGTTGCAGGTGTGTACCATGGAAGCTGAAAAGTATGAACACCAATTGGAGAATTGTCAGGTCCACCCAAAAAGGGTTGTTAGAGATATATATCAATACGATCAACGCAATGTAATAATTATTTTGAAATAGGTCATAGATAATGGTTTTTGGGACCACCCAAATAGTTGCTAGAGATATATATCAAAATGATCAGCACGATGCAAGGATTATTTTGAGATGGGTCACAAATAAGGGTTCTTGAGACCCCAAGACTTTTTCAAACTCTAAGGGTAGTTTTACTCCCTATTAAATACTATTGCACTAACATAATTCCCAAATTCCTAGATGCGAAGATATAGGAATTTCATTGGTTGTCCATAGAGAATATGGTTAATGTATGGATTGTACTTACATAATGTCTAAATTCCTTTTGGATGCAAAGAAGTAGGAATTTCATTGACATGTTACAAAGATGAGAGTTTCGAGGGTCTTAAGGACAAGGGATTGTCATGTGTTATAACTCTTTGATATACATGTGAGGTTCAATAGTAGTACTCAACCCAATCTCTCATAGCTCTAAGTAAGGAGGCTCAATCGTTCCCTTAGCCGTACTACCCTACTACCTAGCTATGCAAGAGTAATCTAAGTACTATGCTTGGTGCCACTATCATGACAATATTGTCAATTAGATTATCTACATTTAGTTTTAGGTTTCCTATGGGACTTCAAATATACTCGAGGGTACATGGAAGTGAGATTCTGTGTGCACGTGATGTTTGATGCGATACTACGCAAAGGGGGTACCAACTAAGGTTACTATGATGTCCAACAAATGTGACTAATTACCAATTGTATTCTGTGTGTGTATGCTTCCCAAACCACAATTTTACACATTGGAGGATATATCTTTGCGGTTATGTAAAGACATCAGAACACATCTCTAGCCTAAAAAAAGAATTCTACTAAAATTTGGAGGTGTGTTGGCATAGGAAAGTGCTCTAATACCACCTGTGATGTACGTAATCCTCCATATTAGAGAAATAGTAAGATAAACAAAGATACAAAATGCTAGAATACTAATATTATAATGGAAAATAGTTGAACAAAGAGAATAAGGAATATAAATGCAACACAATGAGCTTCTTTATTAATATATTAAAATCGGGAAGTAATTCCACACACCTTTTAAGGTTGGGAAACATTTCACTTAAGCAGAGCTCCAATACAATAATTCTCGACAAAGCAATTCATAGCCTTCTAGCTCTTTAATAGGCTTCCAAGATCCAAAACTGTAACTACTTCACATGGTCAAATAATTAATAAGTACCAACTTCCTAGTGGGCCTTAATAAATAGAGAGACTATTTTTACATTGACTATTAACTATTGACTACTTGACCTTGTTCAAAAGAGATGGTCATAAACATTACATGACTAACTCCTAAAGCAAGGGGGTTAGGGTAGGACCTTAACAATTTAATTATGGTCACAACATGGTAAGTCTAAGGTTAATAGCATAATTAATTAAAAATTAATTGTGTTATTTTTTTGTAAGTACATACCCACATGGATTTCAACTTGTGACCTTCCATGTACAACTTCTCATATCAATTACTCATTACCATTTGCTCTACCCCCCGTGGGATAAAATTAATTGTGTTATTAGAAAAGTGCACTTGCTAACATTTTCATCTGTATTTTCTACATATTTGATGAAATTTTCCTAAGTCAAAACATTATCAGGGCTTCCTAGAGCTAGCACCTTAGATATTTTCCATAGTCTAACACTTGGATGGGTGTATTATGATGTGAAACATGGAATTAGGTTGATCACGACACATATTTCTAGACGTTTTGGAGATAAGGGTGGGTTTTACCCTTGATTTTACTTTCCTAGTTATAGATTTTCCATTTTATGTTTGTGTGTGTGTGTAATTCCAGCATTTTAGTTGAAAGGTTGAGGTATTCTATATTTATGATTTTGATTAGATCTAGTGGAGTGCAACACCTTTTTAGAGTTTTACCGTATCATTCATGTATTACTCCACCTATTTTAGTGGTGTGACCCCCCTCATTTGGTAAAATTGGTTAGGGTTTTTGGTATTTTGACCATGTCACGAGGAGATTTTATTATTTCTTTGTTCTAGAGTCATTTAGCGTCTCTTCCTATATGAGAGACCCTCCTCTCATTTTAATCTTGGCTAGAGCATGTGGAGAATAAAAATCATCTTGTTATATGCTTAGTATACTTTGTGTAGAGCTTTGGGTTAATATTGGAGAATTTAGTTGAAGTTATGGGTGCTTGAAGTTGATCATGGATGTCTTCTACAAATGCTAATACTAAATAATATGTCAGTAAACACTTTACTTGATCTTTAATCTTGTCAAAAATTTCATTGCTAGTTAGCATGCACTCTACATTTGATGCTTGTTACTTGTTATGCTATTTTTTTAGTAATGTTTTTATGTAGGACCATTGGGAATTCAGCTCTTGAATTCTACTTTTGGATAGTTGAAGGACGTGCATTGGATATTAAAGAATAGAACCACCCCTTCCACTCTTTGATCACCAAACCTTCAAAAGTTTCCTTTATGACCCCATTGCCCTCTCTCTAGAGCAACTAGGCACTAGTCATGCAATTTTAGTCATCTTAATTTTATTTTTAGAACGCATTTTTTTTCCATTTCCAAATCTATAAATTAAAATTCATCTTAAGCATAAATAATTTCATCATTAGAAAACGCTTTGGTGGAATGCACTTAATTTATTTTATGTTGCACTTTGCATCATAAATTTTGAATTTTTTGGATAGTGTATGGTTTATTTTGCATTATGATCATTAACATTAGAGTTAAGGTGAAATTTAATTCTAGATTTGCATGAAATTTAACCTTGTTTTGTACTTATTTCATTTATTTTTGTTGGGTTAAAATCTAAATTTTTTATGAGTGTTTTTGTTGTTTCAATTTACATCTCACAAACACTTTTGTAACATTCAATTAGCTAAATTCAGATCTATACTATTTTTGGAATAGTTACAAGTCAATAAAGGTATCAATTCCTCACTTTCAGTCTCAATTTAATTACCTACAATAGATGTGCAATTTACTGTTACTATCAACCTATATAAACACATAGAAATATTGAGTTAATGGTTCAGGCAAGTAACTAAGGTAATTGTTGCACATTTAACATATGGTTCCTTTTTCTATTTTGGCGTAACTTATCTTCATCTTCAATCATTGAAGGGATATAATATTATGTTGTTTTAACCATTAAATTCACTTGCAATATACAACTTTGGGGTTATTAAACAACTTTGCAATTACCAGTTTAAATCTGGAAATCATATTTTAACTATTTTCTATTAGCAATGCTAGCTCTAGAACAAAAGTTTCTTGGGTTTTAAATCTATATTTTATTTTCATATTTTACTTGGAATTTCGTTTTTTAGCTTTAAATCACTTTTCTCAAACAATTTAACAATCATTTCTTCTTGATTTAGAGCATTTCTTTCATTGTCGATTGATTTTTTTTATCATAAGTCACAACAACAAGGTCTCTCTTGGATCTATAATTGCTTTGGGATGTGTTTCGATTTTTGTTATCATCAAAACTCCCATTTAAACAATTTAGATTTATAGATATTTTCTTGCAATTGCTTACAATCCACATTACATATCTTAAGGGATCTTAAAAGTAATCTTAGCATTATTCACTTCTTATGTTATATTCATGTGCTCTTTCATTTTGAACCGAGTATGATATGATAATGGATGTTGCACTTAATCAATAATGAGTTGAATTGTTACCTTCGATCCCTTGGATCCCGATTTACAGGCTCAAATATATAAATAAATGATGGTTTCCCAACGGTGCATATAGTCGCTGTTCCTGGTTATTTTCCTCCATATCAGAGCAAGCATGAGTAGCTCCTGGCGTTTGGCTAACCCCCGGCAGCTGTAGGCCAACAACCTGGCTAGGCCGAGCGACTACCATAAATAAGGGTGAAGAAGGCGCGAAAGCAAGCTAGATCCCCAACCAGAAGGGGGCGTGGGCTCCTCCCGAGCCCCTTTCCTCTCGGCCACACCAACTAGTGAGGGTGCTAAATTTGCAAGAGAGAGCCCTTTGGTTCGTTGTTTGTCTCAGTAAGTAAGCGAAGCGAGGTCCAAAGCATCCTTCCTAAAGAAGTTGTCAGGTCTAATTTTATAGATATGTAATTTGCTATAACATTTAGTCTAAATTCCCGCATTAACACTACTCACATCCTCAATTCATCCATGGTTAAATAATTTGCAACCTAAGTAATCCACATCACCTTTACATTATTAAGTGATTAGTTACCTTAGTGAATCCCCCTTGTATTGAATCTTCATCCAAATCACTAAAGTGAAGGGTCTGAAATTCTAAATCACAGCAGATCATGGAGCTGAGTATACCTCACAGAGAAAGAATGAGCAGAGAAATTGAGTTACAGTTAAAATTGCAGTAAAAACGAGCAGACAATTGAACATGCATGAGAACTCAGATAGGAACAAAATAATGTCACATGGTCCAATAATCAATATAATGAACAATGATGTTACAATGGAGAGAATTCGAATCACCTAGGAGAATTCGAGTCTCGGTCTGTCTAACATATGAATTGTCACCTCTACCAGTGCTCCAGAGCTCCCATACTCAGTTAAACTCAACCAAATCTCAGTTAACTGAAGCTACTACTAGTTAACTGACCAAGGAGGGTGCAATCATGAGTTTTTCATGCAAATCACTCAGAAAAGGGTGCATGAGGCCACAATCAGTGGCAATCAGAGCATAAACCCCCACAAGAGTAAGCTAACTCAGGTGGACTGAACTAGAACACTGAGTTGGCTCCTAAAATGTAGGGAACTGCTTCTAGTGGTCCTAAAATCATGCATGCAGGGCGCATTAGGTGGATAATGGGTCCTAGATGATATTTGCACACCACTAGGGGGGAAATAACATCGCTAAGTGCCCTGGTTAATGAGATCAAAGGTCACCCATACAATCAAATGAATGATAAAAGAACTGTTCATGAAACTAAGGAAATGGGGAAAACCCTCATGGGAAAAATACCCCCCCTAAAAAATGAACAGCAGGAAACTCAAACAGCCTTCACATGTGCAAAAAATTTGTGAGTGAAAGACTTTGTAAAAATATTGGCAATATGCTCCTATGTAGGATAGTAATGCAGGTGCTAGATCTGGATCTGCTCCTTTGATGTACCTCCCACCGTGTCAAAGCTGTATTTTCCAAAACAAGTCTTTCAAAAACCATGTTTGCTACAAGAGCGAATGGCTCATAGTAGTCCAAATCATGAACCTTTGAGTATCGTTTGTCAACCAACCGAGATTTGTACTTGGTTGTAGATCCCCCATGGCAAGTCTCTTCAAGGTATTGTGGATCACACCCCACCATCATGTAGCACCTCTCTGAGAGAAGTAGATCTGCTTGACATAGTGCAAGGTTTGCATGATACTGAGATCTAGTGGTTATATGGTCAGATGGATCCCCAACTATGTTCCCAACAGCTACAAGGACTTTGTGAGCCCATATTGGCCTTGGCCATGGATTGGGAGCAGGTGTTGGATCTGGATCTGGATCTGCTTGAAATTTATACTCAACATCAATATCTTGATCCTCATCTTTATTAGAAGAGATATCACTCTGATCTTCATCAGATGCCAATGGAGTAGGCAGAGAGTATGGAAAAAATTAGAGAATTCATATGCATTTGAGGCATGGTTTGCAAACCCTTTCGCTATAATCTTCCTAGAAGAGATCTTTGCAATCTCAAGTGTGTCAGGACCAAAGACCACTTTCTTCAGTGAACCTGTGTGAGTCATCTGATAGACATACAACAAATTTGCTGACAAAGAAGGCACAAATAGAACATTTTTGAACTTTCCATGCTCCAGATGTACTGTGCCCTTCCCTTCAGCAGAGATTTAAGAATTATCTCCCATGTGAATAATCGAACCATCATTGAGATCTAGAGAAGAAAATGATTATTTGGAGGAAACCATCTAGTTGGAGGCTCCTGAATCTATGAGGAAGGCTTGTGATTGTGAAAATCCAGCCTTCATTGCATGGCATCTCTCATGACCATTGGACTCACTTCTAGAATCAGTCTCTCTTGCGCCTTCTAGGAGGGAAATGTTGTGTTGTTCAAGAAGTTTGGTCATCTGATCTATCTTCTTCTTCATGCATGAACTCTCTGGATGGTTTCCTTTCTTGCAATAGGAACACTTGGATTTCTCAAATCCCTTTTGCTTATCCTTCTTGGAGATGGAGGCTCCTTCCAATGGATTAGATGTTGGATTCTGCTTGGTCTCAAATTGCTTCTTCTCTTTACCCTTTTGCTTCCCTTTTGCTTCCCTTTTGCTTCCCTTTTGCTTTCACACTTTTTGACTCTCCAGCCATAAGAGCTTGATTTTTGGAGGCTTGCAAAGTGCCCATCTGAATCAGTTTGTCTTATTCTTGGATGAGAGATTCAGTGAATGCATCTAGAGATGGCATTTTCCAACCAGGGATAGCACCAAATGCTTATCCTTCTTCTCAATGCCACACTGTTTGCATTGCATGACCAAAGATTTGAATTTGGAAAAGAATTGTTGGATGGTCTCGAAACTGCTAGGTTGAAGAGAAATAAAATCATTTTCCAGAATATGGCCCCTTATCTCATCTTGTTTGCCGAAGAGGGTCTCCAACTTCAACCAAACCTCTCTTGGAGTCTTCAGTCCATTGAAGTGGAAGAGTAGATCTCTGGAAATATGAATACACATGAAACCAAATGCTTCATCCAATCTATCCAGATACTTGGCCTTCTCAACAGCTGCTTGAGGTTCGACCTCCTTTCCCATTGTTACCCTATACAATGACTTGTTGTGCAATACCATATGCATATCAACCCTCCAATCAAGGCAATTGAAGGGTGTCAGGATCCTGGGGGAGAGAGAGGAGCATTCAAATTCTCCATTAGAATTGTTGGAGCGAAAACAATGTGGTACTGCTGCACTAAAAAAAAATTTCAATAACTTGCAAAAAACTCTCAATTTTGGAGGCAGACTACTACTAAGCACTACTTTAGGACAATAGGAACATTTTTCTGGATCCTTCACACCTGGCTAGACCTCAAAGGATTTCTCCAATGAATTCAATGCAATGGCACCAAGATTTGTTGTGGAAATCTAAAGGCTTCTGGTGCACTACTAAAAGCAGCTGCTCAACCTACGCTCACTGAGCTCTAATACCATGTGAAATTCTAAATCACAGCAGATCATGGAGCTGAGTATACCTCACAGATGAAGAATGAGCAGAGAAATTGAGTTACAATGAAAATTGCAGTAAAACAGAGCGGATGATTGAACATGCATAATAACTCAGATAGGAACAAAATAATGTCACATGATCCAATAATCAGTATAATGAACATTGATGTTACAATGGAGAGAATTCGAGTCTCAGTCTGTCTAGCATAGGAATTGTCACCTCTATAAGTGCTTCGGAGCTCCCAAACTCAATTAAACTCAACCAAATATTAGTTAACTAACCAAGGAGGGTGCAATCATGAGTTTGTCATGCAAATCACTCAGAAAAGGTTGCATGAGGCCACAATCAGTGGCAATCGGAGCATAAACCCCCACAAGAGTAAGCTAACTCAGGTGGACTAAACTAGAACACTGAGTTGGCTCCCAAAATGTAGGGAAATGCCTCTAGTGGTCCTAAAATCATGCATGCAGGGCACATTAGGTGGCTAATGGGTCATAGATGATGTCTGCACACCACTAGGGGGGAAATAACATCACTAAGTGCTAGCAAGTGGTAAATAATGCAAGTAGGAGAAGGATGGAGTATTAAAATATCCTAACAAAGAGAAGTTGTTCTCTAGGTGACAATGACAACACTTCTATAGTTGCACATAGCTATACCCTAATGAATATCTTACACTTTATGGGTGCTAGTTTTTGTGGCAACAAGAACCATTTAAAACAAATTAATTGGTGACTATTACTCCTCTTAATTTTTTGAATAAACTTTGACTAATAAGTGGTTCTTACTACTTGGACTTTTATTTGAAGTCAGATGCCTTACCTAATCAACCTTATAAAATCATACATTAAGGCCATGAGCCTTGACTCTTAAATTACGATTTAAATTTATCCATATGATATCATTTTGTTTCATTTGTACTTTTTTGTTGAACATTTATTTGTTAAACTATGGTGTTTTACACTAGCAATTCTCCTAGGACTATAGAGGGAATAAGATGATCACACCCCCCACACATAGAGACACACATATACATACATATATTTGTTTTTCGGGTAAATTATCTCAATATAAACCCTTTGGTACTTTCCCCCGTTTCAAGGATATTACCCAAGGTAAACCCTAGATTCTTTAAGGCATACATACATATGCACACACATATGTATATATATGTATGTACACACACACACACGTGTGTGTGTGTGTGTCACATTGTTATATGATATGTTATGTTACAAATTTGAGACCATGTTTCAAGTTTTTTTTCCACACAAACAATTATGTTTTTATATATTATAAAGATGCTATGGCGAACCAAAGCAGTCGAAACTCACAAAAAGTCCAAAATTTGTTCGGTCAAGCTATATTGTGTTGAGGTAATGAACTATAGTCCTTCACTGAGTGACTACATAAAACATAACAATAAACTTGCTCGTTTGTCCTATAACTATATTAATGAACACAAACACCTGGAAGTAAGATACAAATATGAAGCATGGGTTAACTTTAAGAGAAATAATGTCCATTGTAGGCTTGCTCCATCTAGACATACTCCTGCTCCTATTTACCCTCAAGTTGGAACTTATCATGGTCAAGGACAACAAGTCATGTTTGTTGCATAGTGTCCTCTTCTTTTCCATTCTCCCTTATTGACCTCTCTAAAAGCAGTGGTTGACCTATCACTAAGTGCATCCCTCTAGTAAGACCCAAGAGCAAATTGTAATGTTTATCCATTCCCTCTTTGACCCAATCCAATCTAGCATTATTATCTTTCATTTTGGTTTATAATTCAACCATTTTATCCTCTCAACTTTCCATTTGCTTGTCTCATACCATTAACCTATTCATGAATTCTCCTCAGAGTTTTCTTGAAGCCAAAGATATTGTCCGTCCCAGAATCTCCAAAGCAAGGGAAACTAGCCATGTTGTGAGTGATAGGGGAAGCAAAGTCCCCTAGGTTAAGAGCTACCCTTGGCGACTTACATATCACCCAATATAACTCCCATACTACTTTTGAGGCATGCAAGAAGATAACCCAATCAAATGATGGATTTGTTTCCTTTAGACAATGGACTGTAGAGAAAATAAATTCAACACCCAGACTGCCCCTTACCTAGAATATGTAGGTATGCTTAGAGAAATGTCCTCTTATTCCAAACCAAACAATTTCGAGACACAAATGAGGGAGAAGAAGGGAAAAAACAAGCTTATCGTGAAACAAGAAACCAATGCCTAGTTGTTGGGGATGTCCTGCCACCTTCCAAGCATAGGAGCCAAATCGTCTATCTATGTTTGTTGTCATCATGTGAATAAATTTTATCCCACGTTCTCAAACTGGCCTATGAAAATGAGGTTTAAAGCACTGTACCAGATGGATCTTACCACATGCGTGGGGATCGATTATATTGCGTGATATGAGAGTTCCCTTGTGCAAGTGAAGTAAAGATGCATGGCTTTTAATCATGGTGATATGCCACTTGGCTTTCAATTCATAACTTGAAAATGGGTTTATGGACCTTAGTCCCTCTGCTAACTTGATTTTTTCCATGGATAATGGTTATGGCACCAAACTTATGCAAATAGGATCTTGGTTAATGCTAAGAACTCCTTTATCCATGTATGTGGCCTTATTAACCATTTGATCAACTTTCCTAATGTTACAACGGTGAACATTGAATATCTTTGCCTCTTCGAAAGATGCTAGATGCCATCTAATTGTTTGAAATATTCTACTCAGTCGTGCTCCTCCTTTATGTTTCTTTTTTTTATCATATTCAATATTGTAAGCGAACCCCAAGGATCGTTACTTTTTTGACTTGGTTGGACATAAGGATTGATATTCCCTTATATAAATCGTATACCTCTACTTCATTGTTTGTCATTACCCCTACATCCCATGAGTATTCAACCTTTTCATTTCCTTCGGGTTCATAGAGAACCCCCCCCCCCCCCCCCCCCCCCCCCACCTACCACCCCTAGAGACCATGTTTCAAGTTGTTTATAATGAAGAATGCATCTTACTTTAAAATTTTGAACGATTTATATATATTTTTTCTACTAAATTTGAAAATCAAATGCTTTTGTATCCATGAGATGTCTACTTTTGTATTCTAGTTGTATTAGATTTTTTCATTATGTCTTTTTTCTTTATCGTACTAAATCATATCCATATCCGTATTCATACTCAAATCTTGCTACTATGCTCATATCTCACCAAATAGCCTCTGCTTCTCTAATCACCTGTACCGTGACAACTCACAATAGTGGAGGACTCTTCCTCACCATGGGTGGTGGAAAATCAACCATTAGAGTTAACCCAAAGAGCTTCCATGGATCTCCCTCGATGCAGATTTTCTTACCTACTTTGCATGAGCAACATTCAGGAGCTACGAATCTACTCCTTTGTTCTTAGCATAATTGACCAATAGACTATATTAAATTAGGAATATATCAAAAGACAACATCTATAAAACTTAAGGGTTTAACCCTAAACAAAATCTAATCAAAATTTGAGAAAAAAATGTTGGAATCACTAATATAAGTAGTTGAGATTGTACAATCTAGGTGCAATAAGAGTATTTCATGGTGCTAAATCCATTTATGCATTCAAAAATGCAATTTCAACTATTAAAAATTGTAGTTTGATAAAGATTGTATAGACGGATTTCGGTGATGATAGTCGGAAAAAGTCCAAATCGTACAATGTTTAGACTGCTTCAATAAAAAATGAAGGAGATGGGGTTCTTAGAGAGCACATCTCTTCATTTGTTACCGAGGGCTTGCATTTATACATAAACAATGCCGTGGCACTTTGTAACATTATCAATTAGGGCTTGGTGGGAGTTTATCTCTTCTCGTCCAAATTTGATTATGTTGAAAGTTCTTGTATCGATATTTTTTTTAGAGTGCAAGTTTTGTTAGCTCTTGACTTGATCTTGATAGATAGATAGATTTTGGTAGTGGGGTCCATGGGAAATGAGTCCTCAACTCCAACCAAAAAATAAGGGGTGTTGTTATGGAAAGAGAAAACAATGTCAACTATCATTTAAAGGGGTTGGTTTCAATAATGAGGAATGTATAGTCTATTGTTGTTGTTGAATAAAGTTGAATTCTTGTGAGGACAAGAGTGTGCACTTAAAGTTGCCATGTGGACATTTGGAAGTAGTGGTCGAATATGTGAGGTTTGTATTGCATTTCCCTTACAGACATAAGTGGATTAAAATTCATCCTCTTGCCATCTTTATTACTAAAAATTAAACTTTAAAATAACATTTTACCAAAAAGTGAAAAATGCTTAACCTCTTATCATTAACTAAGGTTCATAAATTAATTAAAACATAAATATTAAGTACAATGGGAATATACTCCAACAAATATAAAAACAAAAAAAAATCAATAATGTCAACTAAATTTTTTAAACAATTATGGATTTTATACTCTGAAAGCATTTCTTCTTAATCTCTTTGTCAAAAGCTTTTTTAATGGATACTCGGTTGAAAAAAAAAAAAAATCTTTGAATTAGTCAATTATTTGAATCTATAATCTCTTCCAACAACCAATCTTACAATGTTAAAAATAGGTGGATCAATCATTCTCAACAAGGCATCTCCTTAATTTTAACTTTTAGCTTTGCCATTTTAGAATTTTTATGATTGTTTTTTTTTCTTAAAATAAGATTTTTTTACATTATTTAGGATTACCAACTTAGTTTTTGTTGACATAATCTCAAGATTTATTTTTGGTTACTTGCTACTTGATGATCGTTTGTACTGATTATTATGTAATTTTGGACATGACTATAACTGTTCAGGAGCTCTAACAGACAGTGTTGAACATTGCATATACTTTTTGATTCGTAAGAATAGCAAAAGTATGTTTTTTTTTCTTCTTGAAAAAAAAATTCTCAAGGTTTCGATATACAATGACATCATTTTATGTAGACAAAAATATCTAAAATAATCCACTACTGGTTCGTACGGGAGTAGACTTGCTCTCTTGTTAGATGCATCTAGATCTTGGGTTGTTGACTTTTCTCCTTATGTCCAAGGAAGATAGGCTCTTAGCCAATTATAAACAATTTTAGGTCTTATTCTAAAACCGAAAAAACAATTTAAGCTTAAATTTGTATTTAGAAAAAAAAACAATATCCTATACCAGTTATTATTTAGGGACTAAGCTAAACGATAGACGATTTGCACTTTTTCGATGATTTTTCCTAGAATCCGGCAATGTGATTTTTGCTGAAATCACGACTTTGATTCAACGCCCTCGATTACCTTTGGGGCACCCTGAGTATGCAATTCCAACAACCTCAAACTGTAATTTCAACAATTTTAGTCGGATTTTGGTTGGAAAAATCATCGAAAAATGGGTGCAAATTGTCGATCATTTAATTTACACCATTATTTATGCTTTATCATAGAAGTTACGTGCTTTCTTCAAACAACTTACCTAAGCCCATATATAAAACCAAGAAAAAACTTCAAAAAAAGATCTTCCATAATTATAAAAACAAATGGGTTATTAGTCTTTCTTTAAAAATTGTTGCACCGAGAGTAGCGAGGTGCTCTACAACCCAATAGGGGGGATGTTGCCAACTAACGTAATGTAATGTGACATTACAAAAAATAAAATGTAATTAAAATAATTCATGTCGGCTCCTAAAATAAAAATTAAAACCAAAGGAAAAGTAATTAAAAAAATCCATGTCAGCTCATAAAATAAAAATTAAAACCAAGTAAAAAAAAATAAAAAAATCCATGTCTCTCATAAAATAAAAAAATTAAACCAATAAAGATCCATCTTAAACCCATATTTATTATTACACTGAGAGCAACGAGGTGCTCTACAACCCAGTATGGGGAAGATGTTGTGATGTAATAGAATGTAACGTGACATTACCAAAAATAAAGAGTAATTAAAAAAATAATGTTGGCTCATAAAATAAAATTTAAAACCAAATGAAAAGTAATTAAAAAAATCTATGTTGGCTCATAAAATAAGAATTAAAACCAAATGAAAAGTAATTAAAAAAATCCATGTCGCTCATAAAATAAAACTAGTATAGATACATCTTAAACCCAGATCTATTAAGCACCAATAGGGATCAAAATTCATGAGGTGTAAATTTTTTTGTATGTGTAAAAATTTTAAGAAAAAAAATTTTACACCTCAAGAAATTGGATCCCTCTCAATGCTTGATAGATCCGATTTTAAGATGGATCTACGCTGGTTTATTGCGCCAAGAAGATACATTTTTATAGCCCGGGTGGGAAAAATATTCATTTGTCTCATAAAAATAAAAAATAAAAAATAAGAATGCATGCATCAATGTGTTGTAGCATATTGGAGACACGGTGGGGGGAAGTTTCTGTATGTCTCATAAAATAAAAAATAAAAATAAAAAATAAGAATGCATCAATGTGTTGTAACATAGTGGTGAGAGGGATGTGTGCTATAGTTTAGTGGTGAAAGTTTTGCAGATTTGGTCTCTCTCGACGCTTTATAAAACCAGAGTTGGATAAATCTATATTAATTTTCAATAAAACACCTCCAATAATCTATAAACAAAAGTCAAGATTAAAAAATATGCTCAAGATTAAAACATAATCCATTAAATATAAGATGACACCATTTCTCCTCGTTGAAAAAGTATTTTTAATAATTAAATAATTAATATTAATAATAAAAACAATGACCAACTACACATGGCAACTTTTTAATGTAAGAAATTGTAAACAAAAAACCTTGGACATTAAAAATACATAAAATGTATATATTTATGTATTGATGTATATATTTAGCAACCTGCATGATTCTTGCATCCCTTTCAGGGTGTCAACATGCCATGTTTTAGGGGCTTCAGGGTTTCTTATTCTCCTTATCTTTTCGGTTTTGTAGTTTTTGAGGCACAATGATTTTATGGCCAATGGAAACCCTAGATTATCCATGATTATAAGATAAAGCCCACAAAATGTTGGAGGTTAAGCCATTGTTTATGCAAGCCTAGAACCTAGCCCTAGAACTTTCTAGCAGCAAGGTCCCCACTTTATTAAGCTCGAGGGACAAAAGAAGGCTCTAGAAAAGCTAACGCTGGGAGTGTGTTCATGTGACGTGCACACAGGCAACGACCACAAGAAGGAACCGTGATACATGTTTTACCTAATCATTAGGGGCTTTGATACAGAGAACATTATGTCCCCATCTTAATATCTCACCATGGATTTTACTAACCTTAACCTAACCCCATATAGTCCAAATGTTGGGCTTGCTTAAAGTTGAAATATAAAATAATAATAAAGTGAAATTAAAGAACCGTTGGAGATTGGGTATGGAAATGAAGATTGAAGTAGGAGCCACTATTTAAAACAATAAAAAGAAATCAACGCAACACAATTTATATATATATAATTCTTTTTCTTAATAAGCAAGCTTTTTCTTAGTATTTATTTATTAATTAAAATTTTGAAACAACAAAATATCATCCGGAAGACTTTTCAAAATTTAGCTCTAATTAAGAATCTATTATAATCTTACAAAACTTTAATATCACTAAAGAATCTAGTATAATGTTTTATCACAACTTTAATATCACTAATAAAGTTTTTAAAAAGTAATTAGCCATGGAGTATTTCTTTATAATATCTTTTATATTTTATTTAATAACTTTTATAATTTTATTTTATATGTATGAGAGAGATAATGGCCTCTTTATCAATCTACGAGGATAGATGGAGTTCCTTCCTTACTATTTAAAAAGGGTTTTGATTAATTATAATGATATATATAAAGCTAATGGGCCTTATTTTTCAAAGGTATATAGCATTTAACCTTTTGTATTTAATTATTTATTTTAACTTTATTTTAAGGATTATTTTTTCATTTAATTACAAAAATGCTTTTAAAATTTATTTTTAAATATTAAATGTTGAAAATAGTTTATATAGTATTAAATTTTTTTACTTAATTTTTATATACATAGACATCAAATTGGTGTATGAGACCCCTTTGTTTGTGGGACAAGGGACCCCCTTTATGTAATGATATAACTCTTAGACACCAATTTGGTGTATGAGACCCTCTTGTTTGTGGGAAGGGATCCCCATGCGCAACAATGTAACTGTGTACATACCCTACCCCCTCCGAATTTGAACCTATAACTTCCTAGGAGGAAACACATGTTCTTAACCGTTAGGCCCACTCAAGCTATACATCATATAATTTTGAGGATTAACTCAAGTGATCAAGAATCCAAAGTAATTAATTTTGAAAATTAAATTAAATGATCAAGAATTCAAGGTGAGATTTCTACCTTAAAATTAGAGAAGTCACAAGTTTAATTGTATAGATTTCTTCAAAGTTAAACTTGGTAATTGGTAATAAAATTAATTATTTATCCCCTTTATCATTCATAAATCATTTAATAATTGAAAATATTTAAAAAATTTCCACAAAATTTTTCTTAAAAAAAAATATCATAACCCATTATTACTTTTGTTTTATGTTAAAAGAATTAAATATATTGTTACCTTGAAGAAAATGCTCCACATTACCCTCCAAAACTTTGTCTCCATTACATAATCTACATATTTCAGCTTAATGCTCGAGTCACTTGAGTCACTCCTCCTTGAAGTGATAAATTTATATTCACATTATGCCATTTAACACGAGATAATACCTTTTAAATTTCCAAAAAATTGGATGTTTTCAATTCCCATATACAATGAAAGACATTAGAATGATATTTGCATGTTTTCAATTCACATGTCCAATGAAAAACATTAGAATGGTAACCACTCCAATCTCATCTTCATTATTTGTATTTATCCACTCCATTCATTTTAAGTTTCTCATTAAAACCCCACTTCAAAGAACTCGTTTTTCTTTTTTCTTACTATTTTTATAAATTTTTTATAATAAAATATTATTCTAAGTTTTCATTATTTTATTTAAAATAAAAATAAATATAATTACAATAACTTCATCTTAAAATAATGAACAACCCCATTCACAAAATGTCAATTACATTAACATAACCATTTTTAAACTATTTCAAATAACATCACTTAAAGGATGCTACCCACCATTTTGGTCCATTAACATTGGGTCATTTTCTTTAAATATTAAGTGATGTTACCTACTACTATTTTGATATGGTATTATTTTTTATAATGATAATATTTTTTTCTAAAAAATATATATTTATTATTTATAAAATCAAGATATAACTGTACAAATCTAAATAATATCTAAATAATGTTAAAAACACTTCTTAATGTTTATTTGACAAATTACAACCCTCCTTGAGAGATTACAACCCTCCTCCCAAAGTTTTGATAGTGAATTAGAAAGACTCAATCTCAAAACTATTTTCTAAAACATCACCTATCTAACAACAAACATCCAACATCCGATCCATAGATAGACATAGCAAACAACCATAAAAGGCTAGAAGAGAACCATCTAAGATCCCAAGAGGCCATCCTCAAATAAGAGATAAAATCCCACTTGATACCTCCACTCTATTTACAAATTCTGCATAAACAAGTCCTCTAACTCTCCTATGCCACCATGGCGAATTTAATTTAGAACAATGAGTACACCATTATAATGATAATGTAAACTAATTTTGTTTTATGAAACTTTAAAAACTAAAAGATTTTTAAAAACTTATATATATATATTTTTTTGTTTGCTAGAATCTTTTTGATGGTCTTTTGTCTAAGACATAACCTAAGGGCATCTAAGCCTTTAAAATCACTCAGAAATCACATCAAGGCTTAGGTCACACCAACCCTTAACTGGTTAGTTTTTGGATATCTCCTCCCAACTAAAACCTGAGTCACCCTTCTAAATAGACTTACACCTTAACCAAATAAACTAACAAAAAGTTATTTATATATATTAAGCATAAAAAAACCAATTTAAAATTTATATAATTGTGATGAGTTTAAAAAATTAAAAAATATTTTAAAATTACAAATCATATTTATAAACTATATATATTAAAATTAATATAAATTTATGATATTTTATTTTCAGTGATTTATCTTTACCCAAAATAAAAATGTAATTCGAGGGAGAGATGTGGCATCCCAAATTCTAATTCAAAAGATATGACATCCCAAAACTAAATTTAAAAGTATTGTCCGCTAATGTGAAATAAAATAATGTTCCACAATATGATGGTGCTTTGAGAGTATGCATGATCCATCTATGATCATGATGACGTGTATGATGATGATTGGTGAGAGCATGTGGAGTGGGGGTGGTTGGACGCTCCATTGGTTCACGTTTGAGATATCCGATCATCCAACGGCTGGCAGATGGAGTCCCCATATAGCAGGACTGAATTTCCACCGTTGGATTCGTGGGGGACTAAAACGCAATATAATAATTCCCCTCCATAAGAAATCTCCTCCCACCTTCCTTTCCTCCATCGAGAAGAAAACTCCCGTTAATCTTCTCGCGCATTGGATCCATCTGCGGCGGGGATTGAGTCCACCAAAAGCTTCCGAGCCCCGTGGCCGTCCGATCAACGCCGCGGATTTCCGCGGCCCTTTCTTTAAAGAGCGGGCCTCATCTTTCCACGTTTTTTCTTTAAAAACTCGTCACCCCTTAAAGCAGCCTCTCCATCTTGTCTTTCTCCATTGTCCAGCCTGCCCGACGCCTCTTTCTCTCTTTCTCTCTTCTTTCTTTGTGTATTCTTATAAGTGGTTTTGTAGAGGCGGTGTTTTGACGCGCCAAGCCGGTTTTGCTTCGGCATCCGGAAAACCTGCAATCAAGGCAACTGCGACTGTACTCTCTGCCCGTCCTCGAAAGCGGTTTTGAGGAAAACGAGCCCCCGGCCTCGTCTCTCGCCTGGTAAGGACACATCTTTCCTCTGTGTGAAGTGGCCTCCCCCTGGATCTTGGCGGTTTTTCGGCTTTTAATATTCCGGCCAGTTCGCCACTTAGGGTTTGAGGGGCTCCCCGGTCCAAAGACTTCTTTTGTTTCTGTTAGCGGTTTCGTGGTTCACAGGAAGCTCGAGCTCTGGAGAATGCCTCTGCCGGCCGGCTTGATAACCACGTCTTGAAGGGCTGCGGCTGCAAACAAGGAAGCGGTATTTCGGGGACTCTGGTTTCGTCGGAGCTGGAGGACAGTACTCAGGGCTTTTACTGCGGTGATTTCTGGTGCAAATCCATGGCGTCTGAGCCCGTGGTCACGGAGATGCAGGCTGAGAAACGTATCCTCTTTTTAACAGGAAAATTTAGCTTGGATTTGGTTTTCCGGTAATCGAATGGAAGAGTATTTGGGGGAATATTTCTATTTTTTTGGGGCTTGGTTTTGGGGTCTTCATTTTCTCGTCATTTACTGGTCTTGTATGTGGCTGAAGTTTTTTGCGGCGCGTGTTCTTTACATGAAAAAATAGCGGTCTTTCCTTTACTTGAAAAATAGTTGTCTTCGTTCAAGTTCGTGAAATTGTGATAATATATGGACTTCTTGAGTTTCTCACTCTCTTCATATGATTATTGTTTGCAGAGTTTCAATTTGATTTAATATTTGTTCGTTTACATTTAATTATTTTTATGCTTAGGGTTTGAAAGACGTCTGTACACGGTACAGCCGTGAAATATCTTGAATTTTTGGTAATATTTTCATTGCTTTGAGATTTTAAGATGTTTGAAGATATGCATTCGTGGAAAGGTGGATCCTTGACTTTGTGTCTCGTCCAGAAGTTGGGGAAATGATGCAGAACACGAAAATTCAAGACTCCGCACAAGATGCGGCAGTGGAAACGAACGCCAACATTGTGAAAGAGGTATGATCTTGTTCTTAGAATGCCTGGGTTTGCTTTCTGAATTATTTTGGGCGTTGATGAAGTTGCCTCCTTTTGGCTGTGGCTTTTGTTAGTTTAACCAAACCCAAAAATGGCCTGTTAAACAAGGTCCTCTGTTAATCAAGGTCCTCAATAGTGCTGAAAATCTACGATTCTGTTAGGCTTTGGTGGTCTCTGAGCATTCATCTATTAATTGTATAAAATTGTCATTCGATTTTAATTGATAATGGACCATTTAACCTTGTTTGGCAGCTACTTTGTTTTATCTACTCTTTGCCATTAAATATTGGGCTCCTTTTGGTTTTTGACTGGATTAATATAGGATTAAGATAAAATTACTATTGTGATATAAATTTGTTTTGATTTTGGGCTGGCAAAGCCCAGTTCTTACTCATAACTCTATACTTATTAAACACCCATGCTCTTGGGAGATCTTAGTGGTTTGGGATCTCGAGCTCACGTGCATTGCAGAATTAAGATGAAACCCAATGACGTTTTAAAAAATTTGTAGACCTTGGCCTCCTAAGTTCATGAACAAACAATTGGACTCATGAGAAGTAGGTCTTGCTTGTATTCTGTCCATATGAAAGATTCAAAGATTTAACTGGTATTCTTTAGGGGTCTGCTGACTAAGGGCTGAAATGTAACTTCATATTTGTTCTTGTTGTGGTTAGCTTTTTGAAGGTCTTGGGAGATCTGCACAGGCTGCTTGGGAGATCATGTACATCTAGCATTTATTAGGATGAAACCGAAGGGGTCTTATAGTTTTGTAGGCTCTGTCCTCTGTTTCAAGTTCACGTATAAACAATTCAACTCATGAGAAGTAGGTCTTCCTTCGATAGGAAAGTTTCATAGATTCTAGTTCTACCGGGAGTATTCTTTAGGGACCATCACTCTGCTAAATCGCACATTCTCTTCGTTAATTCCTTGCTTTTATCACCTCATCAAAGATTAATATGATTGCTTACTCTTAAATTTGTGCTTTCAGCCTCTTTCTTGAGATTTGATACAATAATTTTAGTTACGAGTTATTCAAAAATTTAACCATCTGTATTAGTAACAGTCTTCTTAATGCAAGTCTGCTGTCATATATATATATGCGTTTGATAACTAATCTCTTTTTTATTTTTATTTTTCTGTATTTAGTCACCTGCTCCAGAGGGAAGCCCATCTGAGGCGACGTCTTCCGTAACATCCCTGGGAGATTCTGCCAGTACAAAAGGCAGTGAGTTGGAGCAAGAAACTGTGGTGGAAAATGGTTTATATTACCCACCAAATAATTACTATGGCTTCTATTACCCAGGTCAGTTTTTTTGAAATCAAGTAGCAATGATGGGGTATTTATATCGTTTGGCCTTCATTTGGGTAAATTTGATGTTGCATGATATATTGTCTTAACCATTTTTTCTTAGCAGGTTACGAAGTATTGGGGAATGAATGGGATGAGCATGGTGGGTTTATTGGAATGGATGGCTCGGAGATTCCTTATACAGTAAGTTTTATTGGCTTTGCTAGTTAGTTGTTTTTGAATATGTAATCTTATGCATTATACAACTGCCATCTCTCTTTGTGCTTGTTTGATATTCATTATTATCAGAATGCACTGTCTCATTGACATTATGTATGCTTGTAGGGAATGCAAGCTGAAAATGGATCCTTGGTATACTATATGCCGGGTTATGGTTACCCTCAACCTGCCTATAATGCTTATAATGCCTATTTTCCTGGTGCTATGCTTGGGGCTGATGGTGTTCTTGCTCATCAGCCATATTATCCCAGTCCTATCTATCAACAGCCCCTCACTTCTCCAGCCTATTTTCAGCCTCCTGTTGCATATGGATCAGAAGTTCCACCAGCATTTTCTTGGGACTCGGGACTTGCAGTTGCAGATCGGGCAAATGGAAATACCTTCAATGGAAATGCAGCAGGTGGGCCAAGAACAAGCCAGTCCATAGCAGCTGCCACTCAGGTGCCATATTCAAAGGTTACACCAGCAGCAAGGAAACAGAACGCTACTTTGGATTCGAAGGGATTAACTCAGCCATCTGAGGGTCTGCAATCATCACATTCGGTTCCTGCTGGTCAACCCATGTCCCATGGGAATGTTCACTCTACAGGCCCTCTAACCCAAAGTGTGAGGCCTGTGTCTAAGGTGTGTATATTGCAGAGGTTGTTTGTTTGGATCCTGTCCTATTTCTCTAGTTAGTCGCCAGATATTTGTTGTTTTCTCTTTCTCATCGATGTGTTTTATGTTCAGATGCCACCACATGGTTCTGCTATTCAAGCCGCAGCGTTACCAAAAGGCTATGTTCCTTTAGGAAAAGTTGCAGCTTGCTCAAACCAAGGTAAGGCCAACGTGCTGTATCCTAATAATGCTGCAGATTTCAAACCCAATGGACATGAATGGCTTGCTGGGGACCGATTAAAGCCAAGAGGAAAGGTCAATGGAAATGGGAATTTGGATGCCTTGAATGAACAGAATAGGGGTCCTCGAATCAACAAGATGAGGAACCTTTGGTTATCACCAGATGCAAATACTGTGGCTCAGGGATTGGTGGAAAATACTGACCAGGGAACAATTCAACCTGACAGGGACCAATTCAACCGAACAGATTTTCCTACAAAATATGACAATGCGTTGTTTTTTGTGATAAAATCTTATAGTGAGGATGATGTGCATAAGAGTATCAAATACAATGTTTGGGCGAGCACTCCAAATGGAAACAAGAGACTAGATGCAGCATATCAAGTTGCGCAAGAGAGGTCTGGTGGAAATCCTGGAAGCTGTCCCGTCTTTTTATTTTTTTCAGTAAGTATTATTTGTGCACTTTATTTTTTGGTTGTGGCGGGGGTTGGGAGGGTGCGTGGTTTAGTTCATTGATGGTCATACCAGTCTTCATGATTCTATTTCTGTGTGCATTGCCAGGAATGGATGCTAACATTTGCAAATACGAGTGCAGGTTAATGCGAGTGGTCAGTTCTGCGGAGTGGCAGAGATGGTTAAGTCGGTGGATTTTAACACGAGCATGAATTTTTGGCAACAAGACAAGTGGAATGGTTACTTCCCAGTAAAATGGCACATCATTAAAGATATTCCCAATTCCCAATTTCGTCACATCATTTTGGAAAACAATGACCACAAGCCTGTCACCAACAGTCGAGACACGCAAGAGGTGACGATCTTTTTATCGCACTCATGTTTGTCTCCCCTTAAAATCCGTTCTCAATACAAATATTCAAAAATAAAAGATGAAATTTATGATGGTGATCTATTCATACTGTCCTTTTCTCTGCAGATAAAGTTCACACAAGGTATTGATATGTTAAATATATTCAAGAACTACTCGGCAAAGACATCAATTCTTGATGATTTCGTGTTTTATGAAAATCGTCAGAAAACAATGCAAGATAAGAAGAGACAGTCAAATCAACCTGAGCAGCTGCAGGTAAGTGGGATTTGTTTTATGAATTTTATTGACAGTTGTATTGTTGAAATTTGAGATTATGTTCTGTTTAATCACGAAAAGCCAAATTTTTTTCCAGCCAGGAGCGCTAGCGGATGCTGTCCAGAAAATGGGATTGGGTGAACAGTCGGATAAAACTGATGAAGATACAAGAGTGAGTAATCAGAGTGATCTCAGGGCTGAAAATGTCAAACAGCATTCAGATACGAGTATTCCCAAGAATACTGCTTTGGAGCCATCTTCTGCGAGAAAAGAACAGATTGCACCGTCAAAGCTAGTTGATTTGAAAAAGAATGATTCAAAACGGTTAGGTGATGAATCGAGTAAAATAGAATAGTGATGAAAGCCGGAGTGTTTTAAAATCGGGTTTTCTGAAACATAATGTATGCATAGGATGGTTTTTGGTTATTTGGTATCCCCCTGTCGCTACCAGTAAATTCAAAACCAGTTTTTTTTGCCGTGTGCTGGGATAGACTTCTTATAGAATACGGTTCCCCGACAGTAGTGTCATCAATATCCCAGTGGAACTGGTAGCTTTATCAAAGTGGGCCAAGTGTACAATAGTTGCCTCCATAGAGAATAGCACCAGCAAAAGCATGGCACTTAGGAAAGTTCCGCTACAACTGCCGCAGTAATATTAGGGACCACATCATCCTTTTTGAGTGGTTTTGATTTGATGATTCCCTCCTTTGACCTGAGGATATATTGTGGGCTCATATTCCAGTATGATCATTTTGATACAGAAACTTATTTTTTCAGGGGGTTTGCCTTGCAGGTTGGAGATATATAGTAATTTCTGCAAAGACTGTTAAGTTAGAAAGTGGGTTTCAGGGATTTCGCAGAACAGAGAGTGTATTTAGTGTTTGCTGGCCCATAAGGTTGGATTCAAAAGCAAGCATTCCAATTGTAAACACCTGCTGGAAAAATTAAAAAGGTCAAGAGCTGTGTGCCAGCAGTCTACAGAAATGAAATTTATTTAGGCTATCAATTCTGATTAAAAAATATATGGCCATTTTTGATGATATATGAGTATATTTTGTGTGATTGTGTTGCTATAGAGGCAGTTTCAGTGCAAAGATTGTACTTTTAATTTTGGTGAAAGCTTATGTTCACATTATTGTTAAAATATCAGTTTGTTGTAATTTGCTGTCGACTGTTGGCCTTGTCATTAAAAGCAAAGTCAGATTTTTGAGCTCGTTTACGTAAAATAGATTATGCGGGGGTCCATAGTCGTTAATGAAAACAGTAGTGCCTCTACGAATTTTCATTAAAAGGGTGTTATGATCTCCAACAAGTTTTCTCAAAAGCATAGTCTGCTTAAAATCAGATTTCTATAGAGTTCACTGAGACCACATCCGTTCAAAAGAAGAGGTTGATTGGTACCTCTTAGAAAGCTATTAGCCCACTGACATTGGTGGAAAATGCATTGGAATTTGTCTAACCAATCAATAAACAATAACTAATGACAACGAAAGAAAGGGACTCTAAATTTGGCCAGATCACAAAGTCAATCAGGTAAAAACTAATAAAAAAGAGAGGCCCAGGACAGTACAGGGCTGCTTTAGAACAAATACAAAAACGATCGATTACTTTAGCATTTGGATGGAGGGCCCAGGACAGTGCTCCTCAGTATAACCATCATATAACTTTGAAAAAGGAACAATGGAGTTGAGAGGCGATTTTAATCACCGAACCTTTTTGGCTTGAAACCTAAAATCTACATATTTGAAAAAGTTATTGGTCCATGTTTGGCAAAACAGAATCTTGTAGAGAGGACAACTGTGGGAATAAAGGGGAATTGCCTTCCCATACGTTACGCAACTCCTTTAAACGAGAATATTATAATGGGTAAAAGTTTAGATTTGACAAAGCAGGCTTATGTGAGACAAGAGATGCGTATACCACAGTGACACTTTTTTCGTTATACATATTCATATTGGGAGCCTTACATTCTCTTAAAGCTATCGATTAAGTCTCAAAATTATACAAAGCTTGTAATTCGGAAATTTTGTTAAAGCAACTCTGTCTGACATTCTATTTTTGGCACCGAGCAAAATGCAGTTTAACTTTAGGAAACTCAAGTGTAACTACTTTCAATATGCAATAAGGTCCATGAAAGTCTATGAAAAAAATGATTGTTTTTATAACAACTCTTTTCTTATGTTTTTTTTGTTTATGATGATTAGATTAAAAACATTCCATTTTCAATAGGTTTTTTCTATGTTGAAAACCACTACACAACATTTTAAGGATATACATGCTTGCATTATGTAAAGAGATTATATTCATATTTTAGATTAATAAAGATAGGAATTTACTCAAATGTTTAGTACCATATTTAAATCTTTACTATCCAATTGTTTTCACAGTTTTTGAGGTTGGGATAGGAGAATAGTTTGACTTGAATAATTCTTGGAAATCTATGTAAAATATGTAAAAACTAAAATGATCCTAAAAATGTGAAAAACAAGAGCAATACCTAGGAGCAAACCTTTGAGTTGTTGCATATGGAGGCTTTGCTACTTGTAATGATGTTGCCGAAAAGACATTAGTTATCACTAGAAACCCAAATCAAAATCCATCATAAACAACCCATATTTTGAGTTGCAACTTGTATAGCTTCAGAATTAGATTCATAATGATATGAAACATATGAATGAGATAGATGATCATATTGTCCAATTATCAAATGTCCATTGTCAAAATTGAAGATACATGCCTGGAAAAATATCAATGAGACTTTCTGAAATATTCTTACAATGTTTTCAAAATTTGTCCAAAATCCACAAAATCTATTGGAGATGTATTCTAGAGATCCCCAAATCGTAAGGACTGTAGGTAGTTTGGTGGAAGTGGGATGTGTCCCATTCAACATTAATGTATAGTATTATAAATGACAATTTGGATTGAAAAATTACATATAAATATCGGGATAAACATTCAATAAAATACATATAATATATTATTAATCATATTATATATATAAATTTAACAATTTAATCATATCTTAAAACAAATAATTGATGATTATATATTTTTATAAATAGGAAAAAACAATTAATAAAATTTCATCCTTTGAAAAATACCTTATTTAAAATCTATTATGTTAGGCTTTATTCCGTTTTTGGTTTATAGACAGGTTCATGTCTCCAGACTCCACAGCCTAATCCGCGGTTGTACCGGAGGTCAGTGATATACGATGAAAGTGACCAACATTTGAATTTTGTGCGTGGATGATTCCTATACAATTTTTACATGTTTTTATTATTTCAAAGGTTCGGTGATAATTATCTGGATCAAAATATCCGCATTTAATAATGACTTTGAATAATTAATATCTAGACAATATTTTGTATATCCATTTACGAATGGGTTCCAACATGTTGAATGTCTAATCAAATGGAGCTTGCACGAGTATTGATCTGGTCTGATTTGTGATAATAATGATAAACCTATATATTTTTTAAAATAAGTATTTAATAATTGTTATAAGACTGGCTACAATAAAGGCAACATAATCATAAAAAATATTAATGATTGTAACCTGTGGTGATTATATATGCTCTTATGTCACTAAAATGATTGCAGGTTGGTGTGATGAAAGAATAATTTTCAAGTTTATCTATATTGGTGTAAACATGATATCAAATTATCATTTACTTAAGTGTGTTTTAGGTAATTTAGTATTACAATATCTAATTTAATGAATTATTATTTAGTTTATGTCAAATTTCATTAGTGTGATTGGTATTTGAGGGGTTTTGTTTGTTAGGTAGTCCATGATTCAAAACTTGGTGGCAGTAGGAGGAGACACTAAAAAATCCAGCCATCTTAAGAGTTGGTGTGGCCTAGGCTAGGTGCGATGCCCGGGTGATTTTGACGGTTTAGATGTTCTTGGGTCATAGTTTCTTAGACCAAATGCCAATCTTAGAAGTGGACATTCGAGCAAACAAAAAAAAAAATCTTTTAATTTACAATAATGTATATAATTGTAAGTTATACCATATCGTATAATATAATTAATCATTGAATTTACAAGAATGTAGGTAATAATATATATGTCACTTCTAAAATTAATAATTATATTTGACAGTGCAAAGATATAGTAATAAGAGGACAAGGTGGAACTGATATAGTTAGGAAATAATTTGAGAAGTGGAAACCGTGAAGTTTACAAAAGTGAAGAAAATGGTAAATGTAGCACACTCCATGACAATAGTGTCAACAATATTTTTTTAGACTCTCGTAAAATATGCAGTTATCAACATTTGAATTATATTCTTTACCTTCTTATGGAAGGCTTCAATGAAATAACTATTGAATGACATCACATTCTTGGCAGTGGCCTCTAATAAAGATATTCCAACATTTCCAAATAATTCCACATTCCTTGGATGGATTTTGTTGTAATCAAGCTCGTCACATTTGGTGATGACAATTATTAAATAGGGCTTATTAAATCTTCCCCCAAGCCTATTAAATCCTCTCTTTCTGCCACCATTACTTGCTTATCTCCAATCAACTTTGCTACCTAGCAGGAAGGAGACTTAATATTATCTGCCTTGGCATTCCCTATTTTGTCGACAACATCCATGCCACTTCTGTTTCACATCTTCGACAATTTGTTGTAGCCTATCTCTATGTTGGCACACTTCTTGCACCAACTCTACAGTCAAGTGTGCTTGAGCTTCCAGCTCACTCCATTCCACTATTTTTTGCACTTCATTGTTTGCACCACTGCTGCCCAATCCTCAGATGATTGACTTCATGCTGCAACAGTTTGTTTTCTGTAACTTTTACCATCTTTTCAGCATGCGACAATGTCTTCAATTGAATTTTTAGACTCGTCATTTTATTTTGTGTCTCCTCTCGCCTGCTATTGATATCTTGTAGCTATGCATCATCCAATTGTGCTTCCCATGCCTGTGTGAACACAAGGCTTCAACAGATCATAGAGATTCCACACGCATTACTTAACTAGCTGTGACATATATTTATTAACTAAGCAGTATCCATATCATTCATAACTTCCACATTAAACAACATTTATTCACCAATATGCAGAATATAACAAAATAACATAGCACATCATAACATCATTCTCACACATCTAACACCAGATATAACGTGGAAACCCAAAAGGGAGAAAACCACAGAAGCACTTTCTTTATTCACGAGTTGCAGTAAATAAACATTTCATGTCTGCATTATCAACTTACATATTTCTTCTTCCTCTTTTACAATGGATCTGCGCACACAGCTTGCAGATCATGCGACTCTCTCTGTTACAGTACACAATATCTTCAACATAAACTTAAAACTCTTTGGATTTACTTCTTTTCAGGACTAGAAAGACTAACCAATTAACTAACAACCCCAAAATTCTCAACCCATTACATATTTATAGGGCGCACACAGCCTTCCTTGCTCCCACTACTTGACTACTTGACTACTTAACTCATTAATGCATGTGGACACAAAATCCTAACTAACTTAACCAACTCCGCCCTTGACATATTCAAAATACCCATCTTCTTTGGTTCTCAGTTGCTAAGTCGGAGTTGACCCTTCTTTGTTGGACCACTTCGCATTGACCCTGTTCACACCAAAACTGCTTTTGAAGTGTACCAAAATTTACCTGACAACAAAACCATTTGTTGATGCAGATCTGATTCGACCAGGGTTCAATTACTAATCACCAACATAACCCAATATATTGGCCCTTTCAGCATCAGCTACGAAGCAGGTGAAGTCTCACCCGAGGTACCTATGGGGGCTGCAGGAACCATATTTCTGCAATAGCGAAGGGGTGCGACAGGAATCTACCAAACATAACATTTTAGACCTCGACAAAACACAAGGCTTCAACAGATCATAGAGATTCCATACGTATCACTTAACTAGCCGTGACATATATTTATTAACTAAGCATTATCCATATCATTCATAACTTCCACATTAAACAACGTTTATTCATCAATATGCAGAATGTAACCAAATAACATAACACATCATAACATCATTCTCACAGATTGAACACCGGATATAACGTGGAAACCCAAACGGGAGAAAACCATGGAAGCGTTTTCTTTATTCATGAGTCGCAGTAAACAAGCACTTCATGTCTGCATCAACACCTTATAGATTTATTCCTTCTCTTTACAATGGATCTGCGTACATAGGCTGCAAATCATGCACCTCTCTCTGTTACAGTACACAATATCTTCGACATGAACCCCAAAACCCTTCAGACTTATTTCTAGTACCAAAAAGACTCACAAAGACTAACTAACTAACAACCCCAAAATTCCCAACCCGTTACATATTTATAAGGCACACATAGCCTTCCCTGCTCCCACTACTCCATTACTTTACTACTCAACTCATTAATGTATGTGGAAACAAAATCCTAACTAACTTAACCAACTACGCCCTTGACATATTCAAAATACTCATTTTCCTTGTTTCTCGGCCGCTACGTTGAAGTTTACCCTTTTTCGTTGGACCACTTCGCATTGACCCTGTTCACACCAAAACTGCTTCCGAAGTGCACCAAACTTTACCCGGCCCAACAAAAGTCATACCTTGAGCCCCTGGATTTCACCAAATATCGTATGCAAACACAAAACCCTTAATAAATCTCGTTGCCAATTGCAATAACCCACTACCGCTAACCCTTTTTTGTAGATAGACAGTCTGGTCTCGATAAAACCAGAAGGATGACCAACAGATAAGATTCACATAACATATGGAAAGAAAGAACGATTGATAGTTGAAGAGCTCCTAATTATCGTCTAACAAATGTCTATCATTCTTCCTTAGGCTGAAAAAAACATAAAATTCACCAAAAAGAAAATGCCTGCCTTGTGATATCATAAAAGATCCCAA
The DNA here is from genome assembly GCA_027924585.1 of Larix kaempferi. Taxonomy (NCBI): domain Eukaryota; kingdom Viridiplantae; phylum Streptophyta; class Pinopsida; order Pinales; family Pinaceae; genus Larix; species Larix kaempferi. The sequence goes on along the minus strand of BSBM01000535.1, from coordinate 1,978,318 downwards.
ATTATATTTGATTTTAACTTTCTTGAAATAATATATAATAATTTTATTTAGTGTATGTATATATATATATAATTTTTTATTTTTTTGTAAATAAAAACTATATTACTTGCTAAAACATAAAATACATAGTGGATCTTACAGAGTCTTCAGAGTCATTGTTTCCCGGCCAGACTCGGCCAACCATGAAACAATCATAAACAGTTTGCTCAAACATGTCTACCCAAGTAAACCCCGATACATATCCTCGCAAATTAACAGCTTCATTACAAAAAAAGATAGCTAGACAAAACATAACCCTAAGGACACAAAAAACAACAGACCAAAAAACCTGCTAGCCCAACATTAGATTGGGTTCGTGAACCCCTCTGTTACCACCAACCGTGTTCTGCTGGTTCCCTTTAACAGTCGTTTTTTCCTTCGTTGCTTTTGGCACCGAAGCCTTAGGATGCTGCGTGCTCCTGCGGCTGGTTCCAATGTGCTCTACATCCTCCAGGCCCTCATAGTAGAAGGATACTCCCAGCTTGGAGGCAATTGCATCGATTTTCATATGCATTACCTGACTGTCAGAATTGTGCTCCTTCCATGAGCGAGCAGGTTCTTCATCACCCAGTTTCTTATTGAAAGTGTCCATAGTAACATGCGCAAGCATGTCTTTCATAACCCAGTAATGCATAATCACGCGTTCATAAGCTGACGCTCTGCCCGCCGTAGTCCCAGGATCAACCACCCAGTTCTCCACCTCGTTGCGGATATCCTCAATAGGAATAGAATGTACCTCATCCCACAAATCCTTCTCCACCGACTCAATATACTCCCAAATTACTGGAGGGATTCGCGGAAGAAGACCGCAGCCTCCTGAGTCCGCGATTTTGTCTTCGCCCTGGTAACCCAAACCTTACTGTCTACCAGCTTCTCCGTCGCCTCCCCCTTCCCCTTCCTGTCCTCTCCATTAGGGCTCTGCAAATATTCGACGTATACCCGGTGTTTAGGAGCCATCCTATTCATCCTGATACCCTCCGCTGGCCGCCCAAGAGAATTCCAAACCCAATGCAGCTCCCAAGCACAATTACCACTCTCAGAGAGAAGGAGACCACCGAAAGATGAATGATGCGAGTGGGAATTCGTAGAACATCGTCGGCATAAAAATACTGTCTCTTCATTATGAAATTGACATGGGTACTGCGCTCCCCTGTCACCTGGTACCAATCTACATTCATTGCCTAGAGCCTCCCACTCATTAGAATTAATACGATGCTAATGGCAAGAGGATAAGGCCAGCACGAATCCTGCCAACCATTCTTCACATAACTTGGGTTGTACTGTCTTATAATCATATTGGGGAAGGAGGTGATCGAGGAGGGAGTAAGCGTCACTCTTCGCATGATTGCACATGGTCATGAGACGTCACAGGCAACACCTCCAACCGACTTCTGTCACCATCCTGAGATAGGTGAGCTCTCGCTTCCATTTGTCTACTTTTTTCCATGTCTGAGTCTGCTAGGAGGCGACAGTTCATGATCTAGTTCTCATTGCGAAAGTCCCCTGTGGATCCCACTGTGAGGGCCCCTCCTCCATCTATGCCTTGGTTGGAAATAAGATCTGCCACCTTGTTTGCTTCCCGCTTGACGTGGGAGAAATATATGGCATTATTATTGGCTATTAGGGCTCTCAAAAGTTCCAACCTGTCCAGAAGACGCCAGCTAGACGAGATCTTCTCCAGCATTTGGACGCTTTACAGCTTCTTTGCCATTTGGATTATGATTTGGGATTCTCCCTCTAGCACCGTTGGGAACCAAGCTTCTTTGATCACTAGACGCATACCCTGAAGTAGAACTTCGAATTCCGCAGAATTGTTAGAGTCGAAGCCAATGGATCCGGAAAATACTTTGAGAATGGTTCCAGAAGCATTCCTACATATGCCTCCAAACCCAACAACACCCAGATTACCCCGCGAAGCTCCATCAAAGTTGATTTTAAAACCCGAGTGGAGAGGTGGCGACCAATACAATGGGATACCTGGGTGACAAACCTAATCTTTCCTCCGGAGACCATTCAAATCAGCTCTCCCCAGACCCCAACTTGCTGCTATGCAAAGTTCCCCCTCTGATAATTCTTTATCCAAATCCAACCATTGAGAACTCCTTATTGTTTCTTGCATATTCTTGACCAACAGCCTCCATACCTCCTCTTCCTTATGAACCTTGTCCCCAAAAATACGCCCGTTTCTCTCCTTCCAAGCTATCCATAACACCATTCCTGGAAACAACTGCCACAAGGTTCCAACGATCGGATTCTTAAAGGCTTTAGGGTTCCAAATCTTGAGAGTTTGATCTAGATTGCCCCTAACCCTGTCACTTCTTCTGAAAATCAAAGCTCCTCTGTCCCATAGTGAAGACGTAAAAGGACAAGAATCCAACAAATGCCCCAAAGTTTCTTCCGAGTTGAGGCAAAGGGGGCAGCGAGAGGGACCTAGGATCCCTCGTTTCCACAGATTTTCACTTGTCAAAATTCTCCTCCTAACCACCAGTCAACAGAAGACTGCTATTTTTGGCCAGAGGTTCATCCCCCATATCTTTTTCCAGGAGTCGTCTTCCTCTTCCTCACGATTAGTTCGAATATCATAAGCTTCCCTAATGCTAAAAATGCCTTTCTGCTTATACCCCCACCTCAGCTTGTCATATCGAGTATTAATCCTAATGAAACACTACTGAAGAGTGGACTCAAAGGCTCGAAGATTTTCTGCAGATGTTAATCCTTCCGAACATCTACTATGCAACCATTTTCTATTCCCTTCTTGAACAATATCTGCCCAGTAGTTCGATACTTTGAATTTTCCTTCTGCCATCCCTCTAGCCCTTAAGTCTTGCCAGCGAGGATCATTCCCCCAATTTGGGGAGCTGATTCCATGAGTCATCCCAAAAGTTGGCCAGATTACCATCATGGATTTCCAAAAAGTAGTGGTTCTGGACCAGCTTACGGCTAGAAAAGGATTTTGTCCAAATATGAGATCTGTTCCTTTCCTCATTGTATCTGATCAGTTGTCCCAAAGATCTATCCCTGGCATATTTTATATGCCAAAGACGCGCCCAAGGCTCCGAGTTGTGGTTACTCCATCTCCACCAGATCTTAGATCCGTAAACTTCACTTAAAATTTCAGGCTCTCTGATTCCAAGACCCCCACTATCCTTGGGTTTGCATATTTTTTCCCAACCAACCAAGGCAAATTTGGATTTGGTCTCCTTGCCTCCCCAAAGAAAGTTTCTTTGAATGCAACGATTTTCCTTAAGGATAGCTTTAGGAGCTGAGAGCATTGAAAAAAGATAGACCGACATAGCTTGGAGAACAGTTTTGACTAAAACCAGACAACTAGGAAGATTTAGTGGTCGAAGGGTCCAGCTGGCCAGCTTTCTCCGCATTCTGTCAATCAGATCTTGCTAAGAAACCATGCGTATAGTTCCTTCAGAGAGAGGAACACCTAGGTACTTAGAAGGGAAGGATCCCCTTGAGAAACCAAGAATCCTTAAAATATTACGTTGGGTCGTTCCTGCAGTATTAAAGAAAAACACCTGAGATTTTTCTGGGTTAACTTCGAGACCCGAAGCCTTAGCAAAAAACATTAAACTTTTTTTAAAGGCTCTGGCCTCTTGGACTTAAGGGTGACCCATTAACATAGTGTCATCCACAAATTGTTGATGCGTTTGCTTGTCCATGCCAGCATGGAGTTGAAGAACACAGATCCCTCCTTTAGCTACTTGATGCTGAAAAAGTTAATTGAGACCTTCAACCATTAGAATAAAAAAGAAAGGGGAGAGAGGGTCTCCTTGACGAATTCCCCGAGAAGCTTGCAGAAGTTTGGTAGGCGCTCCATTGAGTAAGATGGAGAAAAAGGGGGTTGAAACTAGATTCATAATCCATTCCACCCACTCCTTGTCAAAATCAAAGGCTTCCAGGATACTGCACATATACTGCCAGCTGATTTTATCATAAGCTTTGGTAATATCCAATTTAACAAGCATGCTAGGTTTCCTAGGGACCTTCAAAGAGTGAATGGTTTCCTGAACCAGGATAATACCGTCCATGATTTGTCTCCCCTCCACGAAGCTCGATTGCTCCGGACTGATCAGGATAGGGAGAAGAGGCTTGAGCCTATTGGCTATGACCTTAGTGATAATCTTATAAATGACATTAGAGAGGGAAATTGGTCTGAACTTACCAGGGGTATCCGCTCCTTCCTCCTTCGAGATGAGGGACAAGAAGGTAGCATTGAACGCCTTTAGGACCCCACGACATTTTTGAGATTCCTTCACAATATGGAAGACCTCCTGCTTGATTAGATCCCAAAAAAAGTGAAAGAAGTTAGTGGTAAACTCATTAGGGCGAGGAGCTTTCCCCAGAGCCATCTGATGCATAGCTTCCTCAACTTCCTACATGGAAATTGGTTTGCCAAGCATCTCATTATGCTCTCTTGACACTAGCCTAGGGATCAAGTTAGTGATTTTGGCTATATCCTGGCTACGATTAGGCCGGTCTTCCTTGAGAATAGTCTCAAAGTGGTGGACCAGTTCCTCCTCAATCTCACCTCTGGTTTCCACTTGGCCCCCATCATGTTTCCTAAGTTTGAATATTTTTTATCTGTGGCGGTTTTGAACAACCGAGTTATGGAAGAATTTTGTGTTCTTCTCCCCTTCTGGGAGACATTGGTTTCAAGATTTTTGTTTCTAGTATATCTCCTCTTTCCTTTCTCACGCTTCGAGCTGCTCTAGAAGAATGTGCTCCTGCTCTCTCATCCCCTCATCCCATCCTTCATCCATACCTCTCCGTTGAAAAAGCCCCAAGTCCACAATCAGTTTTTCCTTATCCTGGAAGATATTACCAAAGTCTTCCCTATTCCAAGTGCGAATCTTAGATTTCAGAGCCTTGAGTTTTTGTTGGAATTGGTACATACCTGATCCTGCCGGTGGGACCATCTCCTACCACCACTGACCCACCAAATCTTTGAAGTCTTTGTGTACCAACCAAAATTGCTCGAATCTCAACAGTCTATTTGATAAAGCGTGCGACCAATCCCAGTGAAGGCATATTGGCTAGTGGTCTGAGCCTGCCACCGGAAGAACACTGGCATTGACCTCCCCCAATCCCCGTGCAATATATTCTGTGGCTAAGAATCTATCAAGTCTTGAAGCGACCAGATTATTACCTCCACGTTTGTTATTCCAAGTAAACCAACCATTTCCGGTTTTGATGTCGATGAAAGGACTCTGACTCAAGAGATCCCTGAAGTATTCTTGGAATCTGTCTAGAGCCCTTCTGCCCCCCTTTTTCTCATTAAGAGAAGTTATCAGGTTGAAGTCTCCTCCCACAATCCACGATCCATTAACTGCATGCTCTCATAGCCATGCCATGAAGCTTAGGAAAGCTCCCTTTTGAGGAAAAGCACTTGGGCCATAGACATTCACCAGAGTGCCCTTAGCCCTCGTATCTAGAACTGAGAATTGTGAGGTTAAGGAAAACTTATTAGCCCTCCAATTAGAAAAGCAAATTGATTGTGGCTTCCAGAGAACTGCCAACCCCCCAGCCATCCCTTTGGCATTAAGTGCCATCACGTTACTACCTCTCCAGATCTTTTGTCCTACTTTCTCCATTGTTTCTGAGCTGCATTTTGTTTCCTGCAACAATAATACATCAGGTTTATCCTGCTTCACCTTTCTTTCTAAGGTTTTGAGGTTTCGAGGGTGGTTACACCCCCGGATGTTCCATGACATGATCTTCATTGGGGAACTTTGTTAACCTCAGAGAAGGCCGCCCTGATCGTCGGGTACTGGCCAGATTCGATGAGTTTAACTCCTATCTCGGCTATTCTCTGTTTATTCGACTTCCTACCACGCTTTAGATCCTCCACTTGGGGTTCCTTTTATTCCTAGAATGAGGATCCATAACTATTCCTAGTTGTTGGTTCGCTTTAGATTTGATAATGGCTTCCTGGAGCAGTTCTAGCTGTCGTTTGGATACATACCCTTTTCCCTTTTTTCGCATTCCTTTTCAATCTCATCCAGATCTAATTCTCCCAGATCCATCTCTTCGTCACCATCCTCCTACGGGAATCGTTTCCAGGATCGTTGCTTCCTTGGCTCCCATCGACGTCTTCTCCTGATGGTCCTTTGCGTTCCCACCAACCTTGCCATCCTCTTCGATCTCCTCCAGTATTTGAAACGGATTTTTGCTAGTCGTTCCTTTGTCCATCTTCTCCTTCCCTTTTCTCTGTTGTTCCCCAGATCTATTCTTTTTACGATTATGAACTTGGGTAAATCCCTCCTTATCTTTTTCCCCATGCCGAACTGATCCTGATGGGGGTTTATATTGAGCTTGCTGTGGGGCGTTTCGACCAAAATGACCATATTCATGGCACAATCGACTCCTGAAGGGGAGTTGCTCATAGTCGATCGGCTAGATCCATTCCTCGTCCTCCCAGTTTAGACTAATGGCTTCTGGAAGATCTTTTGAAAGATCCATATAAATGCAATTACGAGCACAAGCAGTATACCTCTGTTGTTTTGTCTGCTCTACAACTTTGGCAAATTCTCCCAAGGTATTACCAATATCTTGCAGTATTTCCAGATCCTAGTATTCACAAGGGAGAGAGAAGAGCCTGATCCAAACGGGGGCTACTTTCATATCCTCCATTTCTAGATTAAATATTTCTTTCCAGGACCTAAGATACAAGCCAGCAGAAAAGAAAAAGTAGGGTCCTCCCTCAAGCACCCTATCTCTATCCTCCAGATTGACGAAAATAATGGTAAAGAAACCCTTGGCCCCCAAATGGAGATCATAATGACCTTTTGGATTCCAGTTGCTCTTTATCCATCAAACCAGGTCTTTCTCTCAAGGCTAGATCCCTACAAACTTACCAATCAAAGCCTTTTCCTTCAAGATTTCAACCTTCTCTCGTATTTTCCTAGACCGGATCTGAATCGTCGGGATGGCTGGGGTTTTTGGAAAACAACCCTTTGGGCCCATTCGCCTTTTTGCTCCATTTTCCGGCCCTCTCAACTCACCCATCTCTACGTCACCTTCCATTCTCACAGACGACATGGCCCGGGGTGGTATCCAGGACAACCCTAGGGGATAAGGCCCCTACTGCAGAGATCCGAAAACCTAAACCCTAGCCACCTGCACCGTTTCACTTCTCGTCCAATCGCTCACAGGGTACTCGGTTCAATCTCTTGTTCATGAGCCCTCTTACCTCGAATCATGTATATATATATAATTTAATATACCTATCTATATATTTTTTTATTAAAAAAATAATTAAATTTGAATTAATTAAATGTTTAAAAATTCTTTAATATTTATTCTTTGTCTATCACCTTTATTGCCATTTAAAATGATACTTTTTATTAAAAATTTATTTATTCTTTGCCTATCACCTTTATTCCCATTTAAAATGATACCCTTTTTATTAAAACTTTGTGTTATCACCACTAATACATTACATGTTAATTCCGAGTTAAATACGGGGTGGAAACCATTTCCACATGCAACGGACAAATAAAGGCACAAGGGGCACTTGGGTGGAAACATTTATATCACATGCAAGGAATTTATGGATGAGAGGGAATGGATAAGGGGATACATGGATAAGTAAGCCCTTAAGCTTCATAAGAGGTATTTGTAGAATTTTTATTTCTTGCAATCTATACTTTATTACTAACAGCACCACTCACCAGCCATACAACGTTCAACACAACAGTTCACTCAACTCGAGGACCCCGCTGCATTGTATAATAAGGTCGAACACAGGACTCAAGCATGGAACAGACAACCAAGCAAGTTTACCCTTCCCTTTCACTGAAGATTGATGTTATCTTTAAATCATGAATTAAATGGTATTTTCTTGTGTACAAACTCTCTTTTAATCATGAATAAAATGCTATTTTCTTTTGTACTTTAACTCTTATGTTGTGCTTTCATCACTAAAAATGTTCCATGTTAATTATATAAAAAATATTTTCTCACCATTAATACATTACATTTTAATTCCAAGTTAAATACTTATCTTTTAATCATAAACTAAATGCTATACATTTTAATTCCAAGTTAAATACTTATCTTTTAATCATGAATTAAATGCTATTTTCTTGTGTACAAACCCCTCTTTGAATCATGAATAAAATGGTATTTTCTTGTGTACAAATCCTCTTTTAATCATGAATAAAATGCTATTTTCTTGTGTACTTAAACTCTTATGTTGTGCTTTTACCACTAAAAAATCATCCATGTTAATAAAATTTGGTATCTTTTAAAAATGTTCATGTTAATTAAATTGTATATTTTCTTATAATATTATCTGATAGTATAATGTTACTTTTATTATTATAAAAAGAATGGTTATTTTTTATATTGATAAAGAAAGGATTGCAAATTCATAATTAATAGTTAAAAACTTTTTTAAGATAATGGATAATATTCAAAATATTGTAATAAAATTCTTTTCTAAATATTATCTTTCTAAGATTCATGCTATGACATCTAACATGTACAATGTTTTTTTTCTTTTTTCCCTTGAAAGAAAAGCGTAATTTCGATTCATCTTTCGAGAGCAAAATTACATTCTATAAGTACCCACTTTTTCAAAAAACAAAAAGTGTAATGTTGTAGCACAACGCAGATCCATAAAAAAAACAGGTTTCACTCCTGAACCCAACATGTTCATATAACAGTGTCTATAAACCGTTTTCTGTTCATGATCATAGATAGTAAAAGTAACTTTCAATTTTATACAAAAAGCCTCATAGAGGCACCGGAAAAATAAGCAGTATGTAATATAAACAATGACATGAGTAGAAAAAACTAAAAGGATGATAAAACATAAAAGTAAAGTGTCCAAAGATCAAGGAAGAAAGACATCTTCCTCTATAAAAGGATGATGATAGTACTCATGTTCGTCCCCATCCACGACTTCCCTTATCTTCCATAAACCCCAAGCCTGCTGCAACCCTGCCTTCGACGCCCGGTCCGCCTCTTGGTTATTTTCCCTGTAAACATGTATGCAAGTAAAGGTATCAAATGTGTTCAATACCACCCGAATGGAGTTTAAAATGTTTGCAAGTCTAAGGTTTTGACAAAAGTGAGTGCCATAAATCCAATTGACCACATTTAGAGAATCCCAATAAACTGCAACGTTTCGACATCCCTTCTCATATGCAAAAGAAACAAGGAATTTCAGGCTCAATAGTTCAGCAACATTGTTACTTCCATCCCCAAGGCCCAATGACATCACGAAAAAATGGTTTTCAGCAAGAAACAAGATAGCCCCACCCCCACACTAGTTTAACTGAGATGCACCATAAAAAAAAACCCACGGCTGAGTTCTGTTAATAACCACAGGTTGGATATCCCGCACCCTTTGAAGTCTCGGTTTAGCACAGAAGGAGGGAAACAGACCGCAACATTTTGTTGCAGTAATAGCAGGAGTGCAGAGTTTTTCATTGAATAAGCGCTGATTCTAGGCAATTCAAACTCCCCACAACACCAACAGTGGAAGAGCTCTGAAAGCTTTGAGCTTGGGATCATCGTACCAATTCTTGTAAGCAGTTACCACAGAAACCCCCTCCCAGCGACAAGGTGTATTAAGCAAATGAGACCATTCCAACCAAATCGAGATGATATACGGACACAAAAGGAAAAGATGGCAAACAAATTCCCTGTTCAGTTTGCACAAGATACACCAGCCCGACCCTCGTTTGTTCCTCTTTTGGAGAAAATCCCAGGTTGGAACTTTATTCTCCAAAACACACCACATAAACAAATGAGTCTTTGGAGGGATCTTAATCTTCCGCAGAGACTTCCACCATCAGGCTGGTTCATCTGGAGCCTGATCTTTAGTAAGCTTCAAATACCCCCTCTTGGGAGTATAAACCCCAGCCGAATCCACATCCCAAACCAGCACATTGTCATCCTCATCAAGATAGATATGGTCACAAGAAAGAATCCTGATATACCTGGAAAGCAAACGTTCCACTTCCACAGGTAGGCCGAAAGAATTGGTCGGACGCCAGTCTTGGAAACCTGAAACCAACTCCCCTAGAGCAGCAAGCTGATAAAGATACACCAGGCCAAAATGTCACAAGATCTCCACCTCCACTGGTAACAGGTGGTGGTTTTCACATCTGACCCACGGGTCCAGACCGATGCGGACCCGACATCCATTGCCCACATTCCAAACCAAATCCTTTTCGATGAGATCAAAGGACAAGACAACAACTTTCCAAATAATCGACCCTCTCGAATGAGATCTCCCCGGGCTTCTGATCCAATTCTCCAACGAGTCGGGAGCTATGTATTTTTTAACCATTACCTGAGCCCAGAGACCGCCACTCTTGATCAACCACCATCCTCCCTTGGAAGCCAAAGCCTTAGAGAAAAAATGTATATTCTTTAGACCCCAACCCCTCAAATCCTTTGGAGTCGTAGCCTTGTCCCAACGAACCCAGGGCGTAACAAAAGAATCAGCTTTTCCGTTCCACGGAAAATGAGAGCAAAGACACCGAACAGTTTCCAGAGTGCCCTTTGGGATCCAAGAGAGCGACATCCAATAGACAAGAATCGCTTCCAAAACAGACTTGACCAGAACCGGCCTCCCCACCCTAGAAAGCCACCAATGACTCCAACAATTCAATCTCTTTTCTAACTTCTCAACTAGCCACTTCCAATCCAGAGTTTGTAGGCGTTGGGTTTCAGATTGAAACCCAGGTATTTCAATCCATCATGTAGCTGGAGGTGGGTATATGGTAAAAACCTGAGGATAACTGCTGCCTCCACGTCACAGAGCAAATGAGTAGTAATAGTAGATTTTCCCATGTTAATTTCCATCGCAGTAGCCTTGGAAAAGAGATCCAAGATCTCCCTGAGCTGGAGAGCGTCCCGTTCAGAGCTCGAGCATAAAATAAGGACATCATCTACAAATAGTAGATGTGTAATATGGAATCATGGGCAATGTGAATCCCGCTGAAAACCCACGCCTCCTGGCGTCCAGAATAACACGACTAAGTCCTTCAGCAACTAACATAAATAACAATGGAGAAAGCGGACATCCCTTCCTGAGACCACGGCCCGAGTGAAAAAATGGGGAGGCAGCTCCATTGATGAGCATAGAGAAATAAATAGTGGAAATGCAACTCATGATCCATCTGATAAAAGCAATGTCAAAACCAAGATGAGTAAGAAGAAGCCTGAGAAAAATCCAACTTACCTTATCATAGGCCTTGGATAGATCAATTTTAAGCACAACCCCTTTCAGCTTTTGTGTTTTCATACTATGCAAACCCTCCTGTGACACTCCAATGGCTTCATGAATCTGTCGGCCTTCCAAGAAGCCAAACTGTTCGTCGGAGATATGTTTAGACAGGATCCCCTTGAGGCGTCTAACAATGGTTTTGGTAATAATCTTGTAAATGACATTACACAGGGAGATAGGTCTAAAATTGTTCAGAGAGACAGGAGAGTCCGATTTGGGAATAAGAGCAATGAAAGTAGAGTTAAAACAAGCTAGGATCCTTCCAGAGATCCGAGTATCTTCAACCACTTTCAGGAGATCTTCTCCGAAAAAATCCATGAGCTCAAGGAAGAATTCAATCGTCCACCCATCAAGCCCAGTACTCTTATCTTTCTGAAAGCTAGAGAGCACTTCTTTAAGCTCATCCTTCATGACTGCACCCAACAAAACCCGATTGTCCTCCTCATCCACAAACCGAGGAAAGAGTTGTGCCACCCGAATGATTTCCTCGATAGATACCAGCTCACTAGCCTTAAAAAGATTATGGAAATGATTGACCCCAGCCTCAGCCATACCTTCAAAGGTATGCTGGAGTTCACCCAACTGGTTTTCCAGGCTCCAAATAGTATTGGATGAGCACCTACCTTTCGCATAAGCATGAAAAAACTTGGAGTTTTCGTCACCACTTTCCAGCCAAATGGCCCTGCTCTTCAGCCTCCAAGTCCCCTCCTTGTCAAGAAGAATAGTGTTCCTGCGCCCTTCCTTCCAACCGAACTAATGAGTCCTTTGAAACTTGGTTCAAACCCCCCCTCGTCCCCATCATAGAGTAGCGCCAACTCTCCTTCAATCATTTTAAGTTCAGAATCCTCCCACTGCCTTTTCTCAAAGGCCTACTGCTTAATGGGCTTCTTCAATCTATTGACGTTTGCAACAAACTGGAAAGCCGCAGAGCAAGGGCCCCCCTCACTGAAAGGGATCCAAACCGATTTTACCACATCAAAGAAAGTAGGATGCTTCAACCAACCCACCCACTGCTTCAAATGGAAGAACCTATCCACCACAACATCCACCACAACCCACCCACTGCTTCAAATGGAAGAACCTATCCACCAAGCGTTCTGCCAACAGTAACCGGTCCAATCGTTTGGCCACCCAGCTATCACCAGCTCGGTTATTCCTCCAGGTAGGTCGAATATGAACTGGTTCCAAGTCAATCAAATTCTTCTCAACCAACTTTATAGTAAAGTAATCCGAAAGAGCATCAATTTGAGCATGAGGACCCCAAACTTCCGCATGTCCCAAAGTGAAATTCAAGTCTCCACCCAAAATCACAGAATCAGAATTAATCAGAGATTTAGAAAAGAGTGAATCCCAGAAGGGGATACGCTCAAGATACGGCCCATAGACATTAATAACCTCAAACTCACCCACAATGTCTAAAGCCAAAAAATTCCCACCCAAAACAGACTCCATCCCCCACATATTATTAACCTTCACCCTCACTTCATTCCATCCCACAACTAGTCCCCCAGACCGATCCCTGGCATCCGAGGCCTCAAAATTCCATCCCGGAAACCAACTTTTCAACCAAGAAGCAACAACATCCCCAACACCCATCGTCTCTTGTAGCAAAATGATATCAGGGTGTTCAAGATTGATCACCCTTCGCAGCGCTGATTTTTTCAGGGGACTAGCACGATCCCTACAATTAAAAGACATAATTTTCATTTTTTCCCCTTTTTCTGGGCTCGCACCACTCTAAGTGCCCGTTCAATAGAAATTTGTTTCCCTTCCAGCACATACGAGCAAACTTTAGTCTGTGCCTTAGAGATGAAAGACTGACAACCTTTGCCTTTTGTTCGTTTCACCTTTACCTTCCCAAGACCTCCCGAGGATAGTTTAGTCGAGGAGCGAAGAAAATATCTGGAGCTAGAGGAGTTAGGGGGTGAAGAGGGAGGGGAATAGGGTACAGACAGGGAGAGGTTAGGATCAGGATCAAGGGGAGGGGAGGCAGCCGATAAGGGAGACAGGATGGCCTTACTCAGCAATGAAGGGGAGGGAGAAGTGGAAAGAGGCAATAATAAATGGGAAGAGATGGTCAAATTTCGAAGACCCTCAAGCCAGTCAGGACCAGGAACAGAAACATGTTTAACGAAAAAATTAAAGGACTGAGTGCGGGAGGGAAAAGAAATACCCGAAAAGGAAGGCACCTGAAGACTCTGAGCCAAGCGCAGTCCACCGACAACCTCCTCAAGCTGTGCCGAAGGAGGACTATCCGAGGAAGGCTCCTGTTCTTCTTTCGAAACCTAGGGCGAGATCCCCTGTGGAGGTGATACCGGGGCCGAGTGAGAAGCCTTCTCCACCCCACCATGCTTCCGACGGAAGCCACCAATAGTCCTTAACGACAATAAACACTCAGTAATAGGATGCCGATATTCATGGCACCTCCGACATCGAAAGGGCACATTCACATAGCCCAACCTCTGCAGGAAGACATATGGACCCCAGCGTAAATCCATTCCCTCCAACAGTCCATCCCGGACATTAATACTTACCAAAATCCGAGCAACCTTGCGCTGTTTTGATTCCCTGAAAGAGCAGTCTGCTTCAAGATAGGTGCCCAATAAATTGCCAATGTTCATAAAATGTTCCTCCGACCAGTATTGAAGTGGCAACCCCGACAATCTCACCCAAAGAGGAATAGTATCGATCCGCTCCCAACTTGCATCAAATAGAGGATCCCAGTGCTTGAGAAAAAAGGGCGCATGGTCCAGGTTCCAGTTCCGACTTAGAACCCATAATGCATGTTCCTCTTGGGTGAAATGAAATGCGAACCAATTCCGAGAAAGAGCCACCACCTCTGGAACATAGCCAAGCTGGCCCAACCAGTGATTTTCATCCCACCCCACCACCGACTTCAAAGCAAAGGAATGACTATAAGCTCTGCCCACCAAGGTTAATTTAGTCATCTCCAACAGCTGATGAAAACCAATGTCCTCCCCCAGGGTATAATTCGCCCCTTTCCCTTATTCTTCAACCACTTCCTGCAAACCTTCAGCCTGGAACAAGAATCCCCACCATCAAGACCCCCAGCTGACCTGCGAGCCGAATCCGAAACCCTGCATGCCGGAGGACTCGAATGGCCCCGTTGTTCAAAGGTGCCCAAAATATCCGCCAAAAAACCGGAATCACTCAGAGAAGCAGAGCCAAGCGCAGAACCATCAAATGTCGCCGACAAATTCCCTCCAAAATTGTCCAAACCCTGACAGAAACCAGCCCCTGCTTCATGGAAAAAGCATACGATTCACCCGGAGTCTGCTGTGCCGCAGAAGAGGTATACAGTGGGTAATGAGGCCCCTCAAAACCCCACGAAGCCGCACCCAAAGAAACCGCCACCGAATCCCCACCGTGAAAAGATGCCCCTTTGATCGTTCCGGTGACCGAACAAGATACTTGCTACCCACAGAGGAAAACCCAGTTGAATAAGGTAACGTCAATCGGTTTCCCGTATCATCCAGTGCACCCAACAATGATCCTGCCTCCACCTCAGCTTGCAGACCTCCACCTGGCGAGGCCCAAATCTCACTGGCCTCTAGATGGTCGCTACCATAATCCAACAAATCCTCATACCCCATCGTAGGCAATGATAGTAGCAGTCAAAATGAAAAAAATCAAAACAAGGTAAAAGACAATACACCCTTGAGAAGGCCTAAAAAAGACCCTTACCTGACACAAAGACCGAGGCAGCTTGCCTACGTCATCCCTGCCATCACCGCCAAGCATCACCTACTAGAAAGGACCATCAGAGAGTGTCAAAGGCCTATGCATCCACCTGCAGGCCCAACCATTGGTGGCCAACCCTAGACGCCGCCATCATCCCAAATCTCAGATTCCGAAACATGTACAATGTTATATATTGATCTAATTAAAAATAAATTTTTAGTACATAAAAACTTAACAAAGGAAATTAAACAAGTTCATGATCTCCAAGACTCTTTGATTTGCTACAAAAGCCAAGTAGGGGGTCTTGAGGTCCCTTTATCTTGGATTTGTCCCACTGTGTCCTCTTTTATAACAACCAATTGAGGTGAAACCACTCATGCTTCATGAGAAACAAAATTTCTAAGTTCGTCAAAACTGAATCTTTGTTCTAAATTCCAAAAGGAGGATTGTGTCTTGCAACGCCTTGATTTTTGTAGCTTCCTCTTTCAACTTTTCCTTTTGACATTTATCTCCTACTTCCAATAAAACCAATTTTCCCTTATGCTTTCAAAGTCGTGCTTTCATCAAAATGAATTTTCCTTCTAGTTGCCTTTAGTTCCCTTGATTGCTTAACTCAATCTTTCTACCATGCTTTCTATCTTCTCATGACCATTGCTATGTTCTCTTGACAGTCATCACGCCTTTCACATCATCAAATGTTCCTTTTTAGGTTTGCATGCTCACAATGGGCACATCTATTGGAATGGTTGTGGGGGTGAGCCACTGTTTTGTTTATTCCTACCAACAAATCCCCCCTTTCAAATCCAAAACCTTTCAAATTGAAAACATTCCTCCCCTACCAATGACTATACAAACTGGTCCTTTGAGCTAGGACCAATGGAAAGGCCTGGATACCAGAGATTAGAGAGACAAAAAGTATGCTATGGTACAATACCTCATTGATTTCAATGAAGAATTCACATGTTAGTATCTCCATAATGCATCAACCGAAGGTACACCAACTATGATACATAAATGATTTACTAACCAACGCTAAGACGACTAGGAACTTGTGACCAAATAGAAAAATAGAGCAATAATGACACGCCAAAGAAACAATTTTTTGCTAAGCTCGACCAAGGAGTTACCTATCGAATTCACAATAATACAACTAAAGAAACAACGGGTTTGATACAAAATATTTCCCAAGAGTTGAGGGGCGATGGGTTCTCACCATGAGCTACATAATCTCCTTGAATATCAACACGACCACCATTCATAAAGCTCAAATTGCAACAAGATTTCCTTCATCCCTAAACTAGAAGGGCCTACCAAAATTTTTGTGGAGAAGAAGGTTTGAACTAGGTATGAAGTGGCATTAGGATAGGTTAAGCCCACGCAATCCAACCATCCCAACATCAAAGAATACATAACATTGAGCTAGTGCAAAACCAAAGGAGGAGCACAAACCAAATGTAGGCTATTAATTCCAACTTGCATGTGATTATGGACGAGTCACTTATCAAAGAAATTAATTGAGTTCATAAATAACTTTGTGGTTGATCAAACTTAGGGTATGTTGCAATGCCCCATATCCCCCATTTTTTTCACATTGTCATAGGGAATGTGACATGCTCTATTATCCCTTTCATCAACAATGGAGTTCAACCTTCTTGAATTTGGAAGAACTCCACTGAATAAAAAAATCCCCAAGTTCATTTATTCTTGATATGATTCTACTGAATTTGTGGTTGCGTGGGAGAGAGTTGGCCACCATATGTTGAATGATGATTGTTGAATCTCCAAACATTATAATATTATTTAAGCTCAATTATGTTATCGGAAGTCCTTGTTAAAGAGTTAGGGTTTTTGTTTAGTTATTTGGCATCTTGCCTATCCCCAAAGCAAAAGAAGATACCCCATTCCTACCACCCGTAAAAACTTATTTAACTTTGTCATGAGTCTATTACATATATATTTTATGAAGTGGGAAGGCAAAAAATAGATCATTAATAAAAATATAATTTTTTATTTTATTTTATATATTACTATTTTATTAAAAATGACAATTTTATCGAATCTTTATTTATTTATTTTAGCAATCTCCTCTTATAAAATAATATCTTAAATATTTTTTTTTAATTAATCTTAATGATAATTTAAATAATTGATTTTAATTAATTTTAAATAATAATTTTTTATTCTTTTGAACACAATTTAAATGATTATTTTCAATTAATTTTCTT
Organism: Larix kaempferi; assembly: GCA_027924585.1. Taxonomy (NCBI): domain Eukaryota; kingdom Viridiplantae; phylum Streptophyta; class Pinopsida; order Pinales; family Pinaceae; genus Larix; species Larix kaempferi. Next base: position 1,961,098 of record BSBM01000535.1, on the reverse strand, counting down.
ATTATACACATGTACAACTTTTTTTAATTTAATATAGTTTCTTACCTTGTGATAAACAAATCCTTTTAATTTTTAACACTTCTTATGCTCATGCAATGGAACAAGCCATCTTTAAGGGGATGACACCTACTATCAATATAGTTTTTTTTATATAAATTTTTTAATATTTTTTCTTTTTAAAGAAATATATAGTTTCAAGAGTTAATTTAATTGATTACAATATTATTCAAGATAATTATTTATGAAGAGACCATAAATTATATGTTTATATCCAATTGAGTACTTCAAAATTATTAATAGTTATTGTTATTGATGATTGAGCTTCATTTAAACATTTGAGAGGAAAAAATCCCATAAAAAGTTGCATAAAATATATATAATAATAATGTTGATAAAAAAATATAATATTTTGAATTTTTTTTATATAATATTATATTTCAATTGGCATTATTTTAAAAGTAATTATATATTTTTTAATTTAGCATCTTATTTTAAATACATTATATATTCTTTAATTTTAATGTTTTATTTTTAAATACATTATTTTAACACAGAGAAGCAAAATGCTCTACAATATTAAAAAATAATCAATAATACATATAGGATTTTTTTTAATATCTTATTTTTAAATATATTATATACTCTTTAAATATATTATATTATTTAAATATATTATATATAAAAACAAACAAATATACTATGATAAACATTTAAACCTTTTTGAATTCCACACAACAATAAAGGAAATTAACTTTCTTTTCTAACAAATTTGAGTAATAGTGATAATCCTAAGAGTAAGTATTTAGTTTTAATTTTAATAATAATTTCAAAATTGAGTAATAGTGATAATCCTAAGAGTAAGTATTTAGTTTTAATTTTAATAATAATTTCAAAATTGAGTAATAGTGATAATCCTAAGAGTAAGTATTTAGTTTTAATTTAAATAATAATTTCAAAAAATATTGTCAATTAGTTTTCTTATCATGAATTTATAAGTTAATTTTTTTCCACTATTAATTTATTAGATGATGATCTATTATATATAATTCACACGATTGTTTTTGTTATAATATATTTGGGTTGATAGCTACATCAATAAGGTTATATGAGAAGGTTATTGCCAAGTTTAAAAATAAGGAGGCTGGTTACAAGATATTGATTGTAATAGGGGTTAGGGTGGTGTTTTCACCTACTATTTTTGGTATTTATATTGATAAGTTAGAGGATTATTTGGAGGGAACAAGTTGTGCAAGCATGAGATTTGTAGGATTAGTCATCATCCTTCTATATGCAGTTGATATTGTCCTTTTAACAAGATTCCCCTCTGACCTTGATAAGTAACATAAAATTCTAAAAAATTCTTGTACTAGATTTGATGTCTCTAAACATAGATAAAACAAAGATAATGATTATTAAATGAAACAAATACAATACTTTGATTGTTTTTATGATAATAAACACTTGGGGCAAATCCTTTTTTTACAAGCACCTAGAAATTGATTTTTATCACAAGCCAAATGGAACTATAGTAAACAAAGTAGGTTGGAAAGCTTATTTTGATCTTGAGGACAATCATAAAACTACAAAATTTTGGTTTTGGAGAAAATAAGGTCCTCTTGAATAACCTTGTTACCCTAGTGATTTTATATTGCTATGAGATTTATGACTACAATATTTCAAAAAAAACAAGAAGCAATTGATAATAAATAACCTTAAAATTAAGTGCAGTACACATTCTCATAACTTTCATTTTGACCTTGGTTTCTACCCATTAAGAGTAAGACTATGATAAGTGGCCTAACATGCAAGCACACACTAAGTAGCATGAAGAATGAAAGGCTCCCTATCATTGATTCATACCTCAGTAAAAGTCACTCTAGGATTAAGAGAGGTTAGAGTAGAGCTGCAATGTCTTGGTTAAACTATTGCGTAATAGTACACATTCTCATAACTTTCATTTAGACCTTGGTTTCCACCCATTAAGAATAAGAATATGATAAGTGGCGTAACATACAAGCACACGCTCAGTAGCATGAAGAATGAGAAGCTTCCTATCATTAATTCAGACCTCAGTAAAAGTCACTCACTCTAAGATTAAGAGAGGCTAGAGTAAAAATGCAATGTCTTGATTAAACTACTGCGAAATTGTAGTAACTCCCTTAAGATATCAAAATTGTTAAAATCATTATCATACTTATATTCAAAATGAAAATGTAAAGTAATAAAAAATTTAAAAAAAAAAAAAAAAACACTCAATTTTTTTCATTAAATCTTAAAAGTTACGAGATGAATATAATTGAAAATGAAAAACGTTCTCTTGAAATTCTACATCTACAAAGACATTAATCCACTTTTCAAGAAATTCTACATCTACAAAGACATTTTAATTTTAATTTTAGTTTTAAAGACATTTTTTATTTAAAAAATAACATAACAAATTAAAACACTTAAATATATAAATTTAATAAATAATATTAACTTATATTTAAAAAATACAAACTTTAATAATGTATCAAATAACAACAAAGAATGTAACAACATTGAAGTTTACTTATATAAATCATTTATATTTTATAATTAAAAAATTTCAAACAATACTTAAGTTTAAGTTTAAAGTTTTTACAATTAAAATAATAATTCAAATATAATTAAAATATAAGTGAAATGTTAAGGCAAATAGATATGATTCAAAATGAGGAAAGTTCAACATTATATTAATTAATTACTTACACATTTATAAAATTATTTATAAACAATTTTATGTTCTATTGTTTATATAAAAATTAATAACTTTATCAGTTCAAATATAGTACATATATATTTACATGCTCAAAGGGGTTGTATCCATTTGTGAAGAGCGAGGAGTTTTTCACCAATGAGCAAGGTTCAATTCCAATGAGGGCCAAACCTGGAGCCATGGGGACACCTTGAGGGAGTGGCCGAACGTGTGGTTCCACCTAGAGAGATTGTATTAAATGATATCGTGACATGTGGACACATAAGTGGATCAAAGCCCACCCCCATGTCATTCTAACATTTAAGTCAAATCTCACTAGCTCATTCGGTTAAGGTGTGGGTCTCGTGAGGATGACCCATGTTCAATTCCCCTTAGGGGTGAGCTAGTTGGGAGGAGATATCCAAAATCCAACCAATTGAGGGTTGTTGTGGCCCAAGCCATGTGCGATCGCCAGGTGATTTTGACGGCTTAGATGCCCCTGGGTCTCTTCGACGGAACGCGAAAAAATGATATATTAAACATAGGATAATTTACAAAAATCCCTTCCTTGAAGGAGAAACCATAACCTGGGCATTAAGTCCTCTAGGATTGAAAATATAAGTTGTTCAAACTTTGAGATTGTTCCTTCTATTTGTCCATTACTACTACCTTTAACTGAGTAAATCCTAACATACCGATTACATAAATTTAACGCAAAAATACATTTAACAAAAAACAAGGGGAGTATGTGGCTTCATTCCTGATTCTGAGCTGAAGGAATATCTTCTTGCATGAGAGAGCCGTCCTCCATTAAGGAGCTTCCTTCACGCTGGGATTTTGGATACAGAGGCTCGCTCTGCTTCCCAATTTCCTCCATCAGGTCGCTCATTGTATTTTCCATTTGAGCCAAACGTGAATCTATCTTTTCGGTCCCTTTTTGTAGAGAATCAAATAAATGCCCTTTCAAGGCGAACAAGAATTGCTTTAAACCTTCAAAGTTGTCATGTTGATGGTCTTTAATGCCCTTAACATCTTTCTACAACTCTTCTAGCTCACCAACATGGACGTGAACATTAGTTTCCACGTCTTCCAGTCGAGAATCCATTCGGGTGAAGTCAAGGCCGATTTGTATGCATTCATCTAGAGAAGCCTTGGAAACATCGAAAGAGTTGCGGGCATTCTTCTTGATGTCCTAGTGCACCGCCTTTATCTCCCGGAGGTCCTTCATCAAATTGTCCATATTCCTTCTACTGATAACGGAGAGAGGCCAGAGAGGTAGACATAGGCCAAATCTGAGATACAATGCATCAAAAGTGGGGAATGCAGTGCCAGACACAACCATATGAAGCCCAGTCTTTTCTCCTAGCTGAATATCATGCGAATGGGAGCCTCAAGGGAGTGGCTTAATATCGCATGCATTAGATGAAATTTGAGGTCTAAAATGGGCCTTATAAGAAAATGAGACATCATATAAGAAAACGAGCCAACCATAATTTCATGATGAGTTGGAAGTCAAGAACCAATATAATTTCAATAAAATGAGTCAACCATAATGGTTGACTTGAGATATTTGTCATAAAAAACTATTTTTTTGTTTGTATTTTCAACATATTTCCCTGTGTTTTTACTCAAATTTCGAGCGGGAGCACTTGTTGGATGCGGAATTTAATTCCGCATCCAATGAGTACCCACACTGTTTACTTTTGACGGACCCCGCTTGTTGTTAAGGATTATACCCTATAGCAGGGGAATGATGCTATCAACGTACATGGGGTTTGACAGATAGATACATTCGATTTTACAACCATTACTGTAAGCAAAGCAAGATTAGGGTTTAAGAAAGAGAACTTGATTTATGGCGGTTGGTCCTAGCTTTCGTCTAATCTCCACAACAATGTACCTGCAAAATGCATAGACCTTCCTCAGCGTATCCTGACTATAAATATATAATGATATTGAAAACAATATAACATCAATTATGATAAGAAATTCAATAGAAGTAACAATCTATTGGGACAAGAAGGGTATCTCGATCTTTATTGTCAAAGAAATGCAGTGAAATACAACTGATATATCTAATCTTGTTCCAAGCACTTTTGCAACCAAGTTCTGGGCTCCTGCTCCTCTCTTGACTAGAAATTCCTTCAGCATAACGATAAATTTCTCTATGTGCCTTTTCCTCATGGCTTCCCCTTGCATTTATGGCCAAGGCAAGAAGTTAGATTCGCAAGGCAGTTGAATTGGGAAGTTGGGGGAGTTGCAATACCGAACTCAACTAACCCGAATTTGTAATCTTAATATATTTTTCAATTTCATCTTAATATGTGCGCGGGTATAACACTAGGGGACTTGCGCATGGTGCGCAGCTAGGTCTCTCAGCAATGCGCGCATAGAACTTTTCAGAAATGTGCGCGGGTTGTCAGTATTGGAACCTGCATACGTCCAATAATGTGCGCGGGTTGTCAGTATTGGAACCTGCACACGACCAGTGATGTGCGCGGGTTGTCAGTTACAAGAGTAGCGCACTTCCAATGAAATATGCGTAAAAATATAGTTTTCAGCTGAAGATGTAGGATCTCAATATCAAATCATCTAAGGTTAATCCGGCTCTTCCATCCATAATGTCATTTTGTGTGATCGACAAGGCAATGTGATCATAGACAGAGAAGTGTAGATTTGACCTATAAAAGATGCCCCCTAATGTGTGAGGTCAGAGGGAAGCGATGGCCGAAATACATTACAAATCTAAGTCAGAGGAGGAGCAAGAAACCATAAGACAAAGTCATAAAAGTACCTGAAAACAAAACCAAGGTCAACGAGCAATTACAATCTTGACATCATGGAGATGTTCATTATGATCTTCAATACATAACTGGGAGATGCATATAATATGGCCACTGAAATACAAGCGTGGATCCATGATCAAAATAGGAGATCATAGCCATAACAACAAGCTGGATCTGTCTCATGAAGAGCCAAAATGAGTGTGGCTCAGTCTTGCGTAGCTTGGGAAATAACATAAATATGATGGTGCTATAAGAATTTCAAGGTCTTCATCCAAAACATCCCAAGGTACGAACCCTATCCATGTGAATAAATGAGCTGAAGTCGAACATGGGGGATACCGTTTGATTACCGGTCATTGATGTATACCGTTAACAAACACGGGGGCGTCCATCAATAATGAAAATGGGGCCCGAGGTACCTAGTACATTCTAACAAGTGTGAATAAATGGTCTTGAAGTCGAACACTTGAAGAATCTATCAAATAGGAAACATTGATGTATTCCCACTATTCAATAGCGAGGGAAATTGCCACTAATGACTGCAATCCCCAAGGTACTAACCGAAACTCTAAACTTCATTCCCAAAGCATAATGAGTTGAATTCGATGGGAAGAAGTCCGCTGGAAGGGAGGCCTTAATGCATCCTCCATCATCCAACACAAGGAACACTCAAAGGTTTGAGCTGATTTGGAGTAGGACTGATACAAGATGAAACATACTGACACCAAGGATGGTCGACAAATGAGGTTAAGGTAATTGCAGAATGGCCGACACAAGTTGTATCCTTGAACAATGAGCACGACACAAAAATGACTTAGATAACTTTTAACATGAAGGGAACGTGATATAAACCTGCAATGTAGGAGACATTAGCAGATTCTCCATATGATTGGAAGAGTAACCAATCGAAGGAGTAAAACTCTGGAATCAAGTTCATCCTAAGGTCAAAAACTGAAACCCAACTGAATGATGGACTCAAAAAGGTGCTTTGTTCAAGGATATGACTGATTGCTGCCTTTGAACTGAAAAAGATGTCTGATACCCCACTCTTCCCTTTTCTCTTTTTATTAAAGAATATCCTTCTTGTTGGTTTTAATGCGTCTAAGAAAGCAAACTCAATAGTCTCTCTTTATTTTTGAAACAAGCTCGAAGAAGAGGGAGAAGATTGCTTGATATAAGCCCAACCATGTATAAAGTTTAATGTGCCCATGGGAGGAAGACTGAGGACCTTCTTCATTTTTTACAGAGTTTGAAGAAAAGATAGACGAATACTCTATAACATTGATCCATGGATTTTAATATCGAGCCTGGATCGGTTCATGCTCGCCGGTGTTTTCTTTTTTGGGGAGTTTGAAAAAATTAAACAATAACTCCATACACCTACTCGTGGATTTTAGTATCGAGCCCGAGTTGGTATATGCTCGCCAGTGTTTTCTTGTTTGAAGAGTTTGAAAACTTAAACAATAACTCTATATACCTTCACAGATTTCACATCGAGCCCGAGTAGGTGAATGCTCGCTTGGTGTTTTCATGTTTTGAGAGTCTGAAAACCCTAAAGAAGACTCCTAAAGGTCCTTTTTCGTAAATGATCCACAGAGGTTCGAAAAAGGGGTAAACTTATACCTAAGTGGATGTTACTTCAAATCCTTTAACAAGTCTAAAATAACAACTATACTCAGCAATCTTGTCATATTTAAAGAGTCTAACAAGAGCATGAAATAACTCTATAAAAATCGTTTTCGTAAAGGTTTAACGAGTCCGAAAAAGTAAACTCGTGACCTCACTATTTTTAACGAGCTCAAAGGAGATATGGAAGAATGCTCGTAGCTTCCTTACTATTTTTAACGAGCTCGAAGAAAATGTGGAAGAATGCTCGTAGGTGGATCAATGTCCAAATGAATGGAAGACTGCATTATAGACTCTAGGAAAACTTCATCAGAAGGAAGTATATTATCCCAGATGGAACACATATCTAAACATTCAGATGGAATCATCATCTGGTCAATTGTCGGGACCCAGTCTCGAGAAGGTAAGCATGAATTTAGAGGCTTCTTCTCAGTAGCAATTGGACTCAAGGAAAAATATGCCACATAATTTGATTGTGACATGGTAGTGCCTACTAACGAGAGACATACTTGGTCTATAGTTGGGTAATAAGAGGAATCAACATATGTAAGCTGATCAATAGTGACAATGCTTTCATTGTGAGGAAAATGCATCATGAAAGAGCGTAGACACCACAACATGCATGGCATATACGTAATCACATCCTAGGATCATATCAAAGTCCACAGAGTCCTTTAAAACCATAAAATCAACTAAGACTGTTTTTCCACCCAAAGTAATGGGTACTTGAGGGAGGAATCCCAACGGTTCACTAGGTCTTCTATCAAAAGTCAACGACCAATGAACAGCTGGAACAAGGTTAGGGAAACCTAAATTTCTCCAAGCATAAGGGGATAAGATACTAACAGAGGCTCCTTCATCTACAATACATCGATGAACCGCATGGTTGCCGATATCGACCTTTATCTGAAAAGTTGTAGAAGAAGGAAGGCGAGGCTAGACTATTCCAATCAAAGGAAATGATCCCATAGCTTGGTGGGGGTTCACGCAGTACAGATGAAGTGCCCCCTTTTTCAGAAACATCCAAACTGGTAATGCAGAAGACTTCAGGGATAGGTGCATCAGTCTCCGAAGGATTGATGGGATCGGTCGAAGATTGCATCGATTCGATCACTTCACTCTCCGAAGGAAGAGTGGGGTTGACCAAAGATTGCATTGGTTCAACCATTTCATCAACCAAAGGTTGATCAGGCTATTGGAAATCTATAAACAATTCAGGAGCAGAGGATCCTTCAGACATGGACCACACTCTTCGCACCTTTGGAATAGCAAGGCATAGGTGAGTAAGGTGATCTCCCTTACAAAGTTTACAAGGGAACTTTGGCTTGCGTCCTATAAGCTTAGACTCCTTTACAACAAGAGTTCTCTCAGCACGACTAGCATTGGCTGACAGCTTTCCCCCAGCATGACTTGCAGTGGCTGGTTGCTCAGAAGAAGAAGAATTTTGAACTATAGACCACACTCTTTGCACTTCTGGAAGTACATGGCAGAAATAGGTTAGGTGGTCTCCCTCGCAAAACTTACAAGGGAACTTAAGCTTCTGTTTATTAGGTTTGTCGACAATGTCAACGTTCTCAGTATGACTTGCAATGTCGGACATAGTGTCTCCAGTATGACTCACAGTAACTAGTGACTTGTCATTAATATGACCAGCAGTGATCAATGACGTGTCCTTAACATGACTAACAGTGGTTGAAGACATACTTTTAGTATGATTTGTAGTGATTGAAATTTTTCTCCCAGCATGACCTCCAGAGGCTAGGTAGGTGCCCCCAGCATGACCTCTAGAGGCTGGTTGCATAGGTTCAGTATGATTTACAGTGACTGAGTGAGTTTTCCCAACATGACCACCAGAGGTTGGGTAGGTGACCCCAACATGACCTCTAGAGGCTGGGTGGTTGCTCCCTTGCTTTGGCATCTTCTCTCTTTTCTTCCTCCATTTATTCCTTTTAGATTGTTGGTTACTAGTATTACTACTTTCACCACATGAGGTAGAAGGAGGAGGAGAAGATCTTACTGGCGAAGTAGGCATATGGTTCTGATGCTCTTGATGTGAGGTGCTTACTTGAGAAGCATCAGGAGCATGCAAGGCGTTCAAAATGGAAAACAACCAAACCGGTATCCCTATAGTGAATCCTAAAAGATTCAAGGTAGCCATTAAGGGAGTACCAATGTTCCCAATAAATGGAAATGCACAAGGAGCCCCTTGAACATGGGTCCCTTGATTGGTGCTCACCGGGATGCTATCCATAGTTTCCTACTCAACGGGCCAGAAAAATCTCTAAGGCCAACAGAAAACAAACGGCACAAAGAGCACACCACTAAAAATGTCCTACAGTGATCAAAACCAGGCAAACAAAGCTAATACTCTCAGAAGTTAGTCTCGGATGATAAGGGCCCAGAACAAATCAATAGAGTATCGGAGGTCAGTTACACGACGTCCAGTGTAGGTCGTTTGGGTGCAAGCGTTTGAATCACCAAACCGCCCTCCTGGGATTACTGCAAAGGGTTACCTTTCGTGTCTGTCCTAAGTGCAGTGGAAATAGCCTTTCACCATACCTATGAGGAGCCCTAAGGTTAAGATACTAAGGATACCACAAATACGAAAATACCGAGGGAACAGTCGTCAGTCTAGCCAAAACGCATGGGCAGGGTAGCAAAGCCCGAAATCCAAGAGTACTCAAAGTACTCGTGGACCCCTGTACGCGAATCAGCTCTAGTGTATGCTCGAAAGGAAAGTGAGGAGGTATCCTCAACAATTCCAGTCTCACACGACCTCGTGCTTAACTCCAATTTAAGTGGAGCTTCCCAAAATATTTTGATAAGAGTGGGTTTACCTAGCAGATTGTCTCACTATGATTTTTGAGCAATGAAATGATTTCAGAAGGTTTAAAGTGCACTGTTCCGAAATCCTAACCTAAGCTAGTTGGTGTAGTGTCAACCCTAAAAAAGAAAAAAGTTACTAATTGATTTCATTAGATGTTCTTTTTAGAGGCCGTTTCTTACTCAAAAGGCAGTGATGTGTGTGGTATGGTTATGTCAAAAGTAAAGTACATAAAATGATGAAGAAAACTTTCACAAAATTCTTTTTCGTTTAATAACTTTCGAAACAAAAACTAGGCATTCCTAAGCATAAAACATTTTCTTTTTTCAATTTTTAATTTTCAAAGTTAATAGTAAAGCAAACTATCCTACTTCGAAACAATTGACAAGTCTTGTATACAAGTTCTTAGTTTTTCAATTTTAAACTTCTTTCTCTAACTATGAAAAGAGAATAAACATGAAAATGAACAAGCAAGAAATATCATGAATGTGAGTAAAGATAAAGAGCCCAAAAGTTTATAACAAATCAATTCAAAGACTGACAAAGACTTTAACCTACATAGTTGTTTCAATGAAATAACCCAAAATTTGGAACAGGATGCAAAAGAAAAAGGGATAGACTGATGTGTAAAGCGGAAAGGCAAACGACTAAGCTGCTCTTGAACATCAGACAACCAAAGAAAAGCACCCACCAAACAGGAAAGGTAGGCAAGCAAACCATGGCAACTCTACAACCACAAAGGATCAAGGATAAAAGATATCAAAGAGACTTCAAACAGACTCATACTGACCTGAACAAATGTTCAGGAGGTATCCAGACAAACCAGGACCTTCAAAAGCACTAAAAGATCCTACTGAGGTCAAGCCCTAAATTAAAAGGCAAGACTCAGGAAATGTGCGTAGGTTCTACACAAGACAACTAGCGCACAATGCGCAGGTCTGTAAGCAGGCAATTCGCGCACAGATTTCAAAAGCACTAAAAAAAGAAAGGAAACCACACTAGTAACTGAATCAAATGAAGAGCACAAAAAGGACCTCTCAGAGGATATAAAAAGACCTAGGGAAGACACAGGAGTGTCTCAACAACAAAAAACTGACAAAGCAATGCCTCAAAACAGACCCAACACCCAAGAATCAGACCCTACAATAGAAGGTTCAACCTACAGGAAAATGCGCTACTGTATATACTAGCAACTAGCGCACAGGGCAAAAAATGCGTGGGTTGTAATACTAACAACTCGCGCATAGGGCAAAAAATGTTCTACTCTGACTACAGGAAAGTCGCGCACGGGGACTAATAGAAAAAGAAACAGCTTTGCAGACTGAAAACCAGACTATATCAAGACAAAAGAAAATCAAAAGAAACCTTTGAAAACCTCACAGAGAAACATAAAGTTGTAAAAACTGAAGAAATCCTAAAAAGATCCCCAAAGCAGAAACGGACGAGTGCTCCCCAGCAGAGTCGCCAGTTCTGTTGATAAGGATTATACCCTATAGCAGGGGAAGGATGCTATCAACGTACATGGGGTTTGACAAATAGATACATTCGATTTTAGAACCATTACTATAAGCAAAGCGAGATTAGGGTTTAAGAAAGAAAACCTGATTTATGGCGACTGGTCCTAGCTTTCGTCCAATCTCCACAGCAATGTACCTGCAAAATGCACAAACCTTCCTCAACATATCCTGACTATAAATATATAATGATATTGAAAACAATATAACATCAATTATGATCAGAAATTCAATAGAAGTAACAATCTATTGGGACAGGAAGGGTATCTCGATCTTTATTGTCAAAGAAATGCAGTGAAATACAACTGATATACCTGATATTATTCCAAGCACTTCTGCAACCAAGTTATGGGCTCCTGCTCCTCTCTTGACTAGAAATTCCTTCAGCATAACAATAAATTTCTCTATGTGCCCTTTCCTCATGACTTCCCCTTGCATTTATGGCCAAGGCAGGAAGTTAGATTCGCGAGGCAGTTGAATTGGGAAGTTGGGGGAGTTACAATACCAAACTCAACTAATCCCAATTTGTAATCTTAATATATTTTTCAATTTCATCTTAATATGCGCGCGGGTATAACACTAGGGGACTTGTGCATGGTGCGCAGCTAGGTCTCTCAGCAACTCGCGCATACAACTTTTCATAAATGTGCGCGGGTTGTCAGTATTGGAACCTGCACATGACCAATGATGTGTGCGGGTATCAGTTATAAGAATAGCGCATTTCCAATGAAATATGCAGAAAAATATAGTTTTCAGTTGAAGATGTAGGATCTCAATATCAAATCATCTAAGGTTAATCCAACTCTTCCATCCATAATGTCCTTTTGTGTGATCGATAGGGCAATGTGATCACGGACGGAGAAGTGCGGATTTGACCTATAACACCGCTGCCCCAAAAATAAGAAATACCTGAAAAAATGCCATGATGCGATGATGATGTCATCATGGCATTTTTTCAAGTATTTCTTGTTTTTGGGGTAGCGGGGTCCGTCAAAAGCATGCAGTGTAGGTACTCGTTGGATGCCATGACGCTTTTTTCAGGTATTTTTTGTTTTTGGGGCAGCGAGGTCCATCAAAAGTAAGTAGTGTGGGTACTCATTGGATGAAGAATTAAATTCCACATCCAACGAGTGCTCCCGCTTGAAATTTGAGTAAAAACACAGGGAGATATGTTGAAAATATGAACAAAAAAATAGTTTTTTTCTTTCTTCCTCCAAAATTAATAAATATTATTTTATTATTTTAACTATTTTTTTATTATTTTCCTTAGGAGGCCCATTTTAGACCTCAAATTTCCTCTAATGCTTCCATTTTCACACCAAAGCTACCACCATAAATGAGCGAAGAGACTGCCCAAAGGTGGATTTTAAAGACCCACCTCTTGTGGAATCCACCTATCCAGAAATCAAGAGGGATCCGATGCATATTCGCCCCAACGATGAGGGGGTTAGAGTGAATGGTTAGAAACAAGGGGACCATTTGATAAGCAAGGGGTCTTGGTTCAAAACTATGAAACCTTGTTTTATCTTCGCTCCTTAGTTTGCCATGTTATCAGCCTTCGTGTTATTCTGCCTTAGGATGTGAAAGAACTGGATCCCGGAGATATCATGGATGGTTGAAACAATTCTTTTTTGGGTCCTATTCAGATTCTTATCATGTCCTTTTTGGATGTTTATCATTTTTTGAATAACGATCTTGGAGTCTCTAAAGACAAAATAGTGATCTTTGTGCAGAGACACCATTATTTCTACCCCCTGGAGCAAGGCCACCCATTCAACTTGGTTGTTAGTTCTCCTTCCTAATCCCCATGTGTACTGAATAACTTATTTCCTCCAAGGTCGTAAACGACCCCTCCCGCACTTGCCACCCCTCCACAAGTAAAGCAGATTCTAGCAAACAAAAAAACACACATATATTTACATTATAAACATTTATCATAATTAATTAAATTTGTGATCATGTGTTTATGTCCAAAACCTTTTGCTTCTACATATAATTTATATTATTATAATACGAAATTTATATTGTACAAAATAATAAATTAATATAAATTTATTATGTATTAAGAGTTAAGAGGGAAGGCAGGTGCGGGGAGTGATTTATGATCTTGAAGGACAAATTGTGCTAAAATTCGCCTGAGGACTGGGGAGAAAGACAAACAACCAAGCCGAGGCCTGTGCTCTGCTACAAGGATGCAAGCTAGCCCGGAGAGCTGGAATACCTTCACTAACAATCCTTGGGGACTCCTCGTTGATAATTAGGCTCTTCTTTTTTACCTCACAGTCCAAAAATTTGAGCTTTCAGAGGTAAATAGACCAAATCATGCAAGAGACCCAACACTTTGGCTAAGTCTGTTGGTGGCATATCCTTCGAGAAATGAATGCAGCCATTGACCAGGAAGCCAACTTGGAAATTGGGCCGATGGAGCAACAACTAAGATTGAACACGAGGGATTTCGAGTGGGACCCGATCCCATAAGATGGGATAACCAGAAGAGGGGATGTGTGCTCGAAAAGTATTTTCACCGCATGCAAACTGGTACAAATGTCATATTGCGGAAGGAGGGAATCATGCAAGCAACTGGGGAATTGAAGGCCATTAACTACCACACCGAAGGAGTTGGTTTATTCACCCCGTCCATCAGAATATTCGCACAATCAGAAATCAGGGAGGACAATCGAAGATGTATCCTTGTACCAAAGGAAATCATGAAAACTTATGGAGCTTTGCGGCTAAAAAGCCAATGGACTGTAGCCTGTTTCCACCAATTTTCTCGTTTTCCCTGCTTGAAGCCAAAACACTGGTGCGAGATTGGAAGAAAGGTAATGAACGATAAATAAAAGCAACGAATCATGCTGAGACAAGAAGAAAGACGCTGCAAAGGGATCTTTATTTTCCTCCACCTCTAGTGAATGGAAGATGAGAATAGGGAAACGAATTGGTCACTTAAAAGGTTCACCATAGAATTCGACCGAGATCTGGACAATTTAGAAAGGCGCTTGGACCAAGAGGAAGATATCAAACATGAGAACTAGGAGACACATGAAAAGGAGACGGAGCTAAAAGAAGAATTAACCAAGGAGGACATGAATGCTTAATTGGAGGAAAAAAATAATGCTCTGGAAGCCCACATGGTTTTTCTGCAGTAACACGTTGGGAACTTAGAGATGGGAGCTAATCCTAAGTTTGTCAGCTTTCTCCGCTCTATCCCTCTCCAGGAAGCCAATTCTGGGTTCGTGCCTCTAGAATTCACACAGCCCAAGTAAGAATCTATGGTTTTCCAACTAGAAGATAGCTAGGTTCAATAAAGTCTGCTCGACATTAATATGCATCTAGGTCTTGTAGAAGCTAGGAAACATTTAGAACTGGTCAAGGTCTTTAGAGTTTTTTTTGTTAAAATGTTAAGATGAAGAAGGATGAAAGTTAGGCAAAATGCCACTGTTCTGACATTGGGTCCTCTATCAAGAGTATGTTTAAATGCCACTGTTCTGACATTGGGTCCTCTATCAAGAGTATGTTTTTTTAGATATCAGTTAGAATAGATGAAGTCTGAAAATTCTATAGTCTCTGTTATGGGTTTTGGCTTTTGCAATTCAAAAGAATTTTTTTGAAATGTCCTCAGATATAACTCGATAGGAAGAAAGAAAAGGAAATACTTTGATAGTTTGTATTTTTGGCCTTTGGGAAACCTCTGTACTCTCATTGTGTGGGGAAACCCAACAGTCTTTTTAATATAAAAGTTGTTAACCGTTTTTGTGAAGAAAAAAATGTATTAAGAGTTAAGATGGATTTATGTTAGTGGTAATCACATGAAACATAATTGAAATTTGAATCTAGCAATTATATGTGATTTAATGCTTCTTTTAAACCCAAAAAAATGTATTATAATTCACCTAGATATATCAAACATCACAAGTGGCTCTCTCCTTTAAGCAAAATTGCCCCTAAGCAACATAATTGAAATTTGAATCTACCAACTATGTATGTGTGAGTTTAGTGCTCCTTTTAAACAAAAGACAAGTATTATAATTGAACTAAAGATATCAAACATCACAAGTGGCTTGCTCCCATAAGCAAAGTTGTCTCTAAGAGGCAAACCAATATCAAAGAGTTTGATGTGTCAATCTTAAATTTTTTACATCTATAAAGATTATTTTATCCACGTTAAATGAGTGCAAAAGTATTGAGTTGGTACATTGAGTTTTTTAATCCCTCTTGGTACATATAAGATGTCGGGTTAAGATGGATCTATGTGAACGGTAGTAGGATGCAGCAAAACCAAAATGTGCATCTACTATATATGAGTGTGTAAAGTGCTTTTAAACAAAAAAGAAGTATCACAATTGATTAGAAGAACTCAAACATTACAACTTGACTATTGCATAGAGATCAATCAAACTTTATACTAAATTTTTTTATCTCACAAAATATTAAATTAGATATAAGCATAGTAAGAAATTTGAATAAAAAATGGGTGGCAAGTTCTGGGAGGGGGCGTATACGACCTGAAGGAAATGAAGAACAATGCTTCACATGGGGACTTAGAAAGGAAATCAATAACATAGTTGAAGCCCTTGCCATCTTCCTTGGTTTGTGTCTCATCAAGGAAAGAGGAATTAAAACAGCAAAAGTTATTGGGGATTCAATGGTGATTATTCAAGCTCTGCATTTGGGAGCCAAAGGTGACTCATCGCCTCTCGGAAAACTTTTCAGAAGAATGAACCTTTTAGCCCATTCCTTCAATAACATCTTATATTATCATGTTCTAAGGCACCATAATGCACAAGTGGATATGCTTGCTAATATGGGACCAGCCTCCACCAAGGGGACCTCGAGCTCAATGAAGGGCCCCCATCCTCCCAAACCTACCATGACGATAGCTCGCAAGGCACACGTCCAAGCTTTGGTTTGATAGCATTGCAAGGAAAGCAATAACTTAAATGAGTTGATCGAACAGGAGTAAGAGACTATTCGCACAAGGGAGAAGACGATATTAAGGCTAGGTCTGGCGTGTAGACATCATTGCACTCTCTGGTGGTTTCACTCGCAATGAAGACTAAATTTGAAGGTTTTTGGGATGTCCTGTTCAGCTCCAACCTTGGTCTCGAGCTCCTTCTAGCACTAGTGGGCATTGAAAGACAAGTTGTTTGAATGCTGGAAGGACAAGGGGGATGCTAGTTTGGTAGATTCAAAACTTTTTCAGCTCCAGTTATCAGACAATCCGAGAACGAGGTGGATATGGCTACAAACGCTATCTCTCATGTGACATTTCAGACTTAAGACATGAGTGAGATCCCTTCGCGAGGAGGTATCCTGTAATACCCTCGATTTTGACTTGGAATGTGTTTAATCAAAATTAGGTAAATGATGTGAATATGCTAGTACGAATTCCTAGTGCGGAGCTCAAGGCCAAGGCCTGACCAATGAATGACTAGTCATGTATGATGTAAATATTTTATTTGGACCATATGTTCATGTTAACTCAAAGTTGCATAAATAATAAAATGGTCCAAGATGGTTGTGTAAAGAGCACTAAAGGTGCTATGATTCCACCAGAGGGGAAGAGGAAATGGGGCCTATGGGAGACTAAATTCTTTGCTACCAAGTGTCAACCTTAGAACTCATCCAAATTCTGCCATGTGCTTTAAATGATCCAATCACCTTCTTTTGACCATTTACAATCATTGAATGCATGGGTGAGGTTGGTGGGAAAAGTCACATTATGCAATTATTGAAGCATGAGGATGAATGCACTTTTATGACAGTTCTCAAAGTTAGGAAGAAAAATAAGAGTTAAAAGTTAGAGCTTGTGCATACAGATATTTGGGGATCGACTAAGGTATCATCCCTTGGTGGTTCTCATCATTATGTTACTTTTATGGATGATGCAACTTGGAAAACTTGGGTTTAATGCATTAAAAAAAAGTGTCTTTGATACTTTTAAGAAATATAAAGCTTTGGTTGAGAATGAGACAAGAAATTAGTTGAATACTGCAACAAGGAATTTGATAGTTATTGTTCATACCATGGGATTCCTAAAGAGAAGATGGTTCCAAGAACACCACAAGAAAACGGTGTGTCAGAAAGGATGAACATGACAATCATGGAGCGTGCAAGGAGTATGGAATTGCATGCAGTATTTCATTTACAATTTTGGGCAGATGCTATGGATACTGATGTTTACTTAATAAATAGAGAGCCTTCAATTTCCTTGGATGGTGGCATTCTAGAGGAGGCATAGGCATGTAAAAAGGTAAACTACTCATTTCTAAATACTTTTGGTTGTGAAGCATTTTGCCCATATTTATAGAGAAAATAGAACAAAGCTTGAGGCAAAATCCAAGAAGTATATTTTTATTGGATACAAAGTTAATGATTTTGGTTATCACTTATGAGATAATGAAAATAACAAAATCATTAGGAGTAGAGATGTGGTATTCAATGAGAAAGTCATGCACAAAAATCAATTGCATGAAAAGAAAAAGGAAAAATCATAATACACATTGCTTAATGAAATCAAAGAAAATGAAATTTCAAAGGTGCCAAAAAATCAAAATGTACAACAACAACATGTACCTCAAATTCTTGCAAGTGTTATTAGAATATCTACCAGGTCAAGTAGACCCCCTAAACGATACTCTCCTTCACTATATTGTTTATTGTTCACTGATTTTAGTGAACCAAAAAGTTATGAAGAAGCAGTGCAGGTAGAAACCAAAAAGAAGTGGAAGAAATGAATGAAAGAAGAGATGGAATTCTTGGTAAGAGACCAAACTTGGGACTTGGTTTGGCTTCCTGCAAGAAAAACAACAATGCATAATAAGTGGGTTTACAGGTTGAAGGAAGAAGATAGAGGCAAAAAGAGGTACAAGGTCAAACTTGTTGTAAAGGGGTTTGCACAGAAGAAAGATATAAATTTTGATGAAATATTTTCTCCTGTTGTTATGACTTCAATTAGAACTATTGTAAAATATTTGCATCTTGAACAATTAGTAAATACAACTTTTCTCAATGGGGATTTGGAAGAAAAGATTTATATGCAACAACCACATGGGTATGTGGTCAAAGGGAATGATAAATTAGTATGCAGGTTGAAGAAGATCTTGTATGGCCTAAAGCAAACTCCAAGGCAGTGGTATTTGAAATTTGACAGGTTTATGACAGAACGAGGTTATAGTAGATGTCATTCTAACCACTATGTTTATTTTAAGAGGCTAGATAATGACAATTATATTATCTTGTTATTATATGTAGATGACATGCTTGTTGTAGGGTCTAACATGCATGATATAAATGTACTCAAAAGGAAAATAACAAATTCATTTATGATGAAGGTTTTGAGTGCTGCAAAGCAAATATTTGGTATGGGAATAATAAGAGACAAGAAAAATCACAAATTGACATTGTCTTAAGGTGAGTACATAGAAAAGGTGTTCGAAAGATTTAGAATGCAAGATGCAAAACCAATTAGTACACCTTTGTCCAACCACTTCAAACTGACTAATGATATGTGTCCCAAGACGAAAGAGCAGATATAATACATGTCGAAGGTCTCATACTTATCAACAATTGATAGTTTGATGTGTGCGATGGTGTGCGCAAGACCGAATATTGCACATGCAGTGGAAGTTGTGAGCAGGTATATGAACAATTCGAGTAAAGAGCATTGGAAGGCAGTAAAGTGGATTCTCGGGTATTTGATAGATACTACTACTCATGTATTATGTTTTGGAGGTTCAAACACTGTTCTACGGGGATATTTTGATTCAAATATGATAGGTGATAAAGATAGCAGGAGGAGCACCACAGGGTATGTTTTTACTGTAGGTGGAACAACAATAAGTTGGATTTCAAAACTGCAAAAGGTTGTTTCACTTTCAACAACGAAAGCAAAGTATGTTGCTGCTATAGAGACTAGTAAACAAATGATTTGGTTGCAAAGGTTTATGGTGGAATTGGGAAATAAGCAAGAGAATATCAAGTTGTATAGTGACAACTAGAGTGCCATTCATCATGCAAAGAACTCAATCTTCCATACTAAGACTAAACATATACAACTTAGGTACCATTCCATACAATCGATTTTGGAAGATGGACAGTTGAAAATGGAAAATATACACACTATCCAAAATCCTGTAGACATGTTAAAAAAGGAAGTAACCAAGGAGAAACTAAGTTCATGGTTAGTTTCAGTTGCCCTTTAAGCATGATGGTGAAGATGATAAACTTACCAGGTCCAAAGTTGGAGCATGGTCCAACGAGTGCAATAGTGGTGGAGTTACTATGATCAAACTCCAAGTGGGAGATTGTTGGTTGTGGAGCTTGATTATCTTCCTGAGTCAAAGGTTTTGTTTCAACTATTTTTGGATCGCATTTCCTGATGGAGGGGTGTGGGGGGGCTTGCCTCCCCACTAATGTCACCATGGGGTTAGTCCCCCTTGGCGGGGTTCGGTGTCAACGCCCCTAAAGAGTAATTTTTGCAAAATGTGACTTGTAAAATATTGTAATTTTGTAGCCAATCTAGACCGTTCATAATTAGGTTACAGATATGATGGTAGAGATAATGTTTGTGTATTTTTTCCCTAGAGAAAAACACTCTTTTAAAGAGGACATTGTATTACGACTGTGTATTGTGAGAGAACATTGTGATTGAGAGAGGAGAATGTGAACGAGTGAAAAGGAGGTTGTAGCGAATGTGTTGCAGTTTGTATCCCTTCATTTTGTTGGATGAAATAAAGAAAGGACCAGCTGTTTCTTCGTGGACATAACCGATATTCAGTGAACCATGTATAGTGGTGTCTCTCTTGTATTGTGTTCTTTTGTGTTTTATTTCCGCATTTATTTATTTATTTCCGCATTTATTTCAGTGTCCTATCACTTAACTCCCTTTTTAGTTTGCATTTCTCTTAATCCTTGCCAAAGCATCCATAACTTCAATGCCCCATTTTTCATCCTTGACATGTTTTCTAGTCAGAAAGTTCTCCAATAAAGAGAATTGATTCTCTGTACTCTCCCATGAAGTTCCCATGGTGTTAATCATGCTTTATACCATATCTCTTATGACCGAATGGCCATTCACTACCACTTCGAAGGCATTTTTCCCGCCCTTGGTGTGGCTAGGGTTCTCAGGAGTAGACCCATTTCCCTTTGTCTCTTATATATATTGGATATGTTGACCTAGTGGTACGTTTATCATATTTACTACTACAATAGAGGCTTGCAACATCTTATTTTGCATCCCACATGGCACAAAGCTTACATTTGGGGCACACTATGCCTTGTTTACATATTTTTTTTATCTCATCTATGTTTCTCATATCCCATTTACATCTCAGATTGTGTCCTAATGTGTCTATAATATCCTTATTGTGTACCAACATTGATTTTGTGTCTTAATAGTGGCTCCTTTACATCACAAATTGTTCTCCACTTTAGGAGCTTTCCAATGAGCTATTGTATGCCCAAATTTGCATTCATATGTGGGAGTCATGCTCTTGAGGAGTTCATCGTTGCTTTTCCAACTTCACACACTTGGCTCTTAGCAATATAACTTCTAGTCTTTTCACCTTATTGTCTTTACATTTCTGCTACATTTTGTAATAAATAGAGGCATCAACCTCCTTTTAAGGGAATGGTGAATAGATGAATGCAGTGCCATACACCTCTTCTCGGAGATTGCTACCACTATCTATGTGGTGGCTTAAGTGCATCGCTTATTTAATGTTGCTTAAGTGCATTGCTTATGGTGTATGAGTGAATTGTTGATGCGTGCCCCTTAAGTGAGTCATTTATGCTAATCCTTATTGTGAATGAATGGATCACTCAAGTGTGCCATTCACATGTGTTACTTATGGTGTGACATTATTTACATGTGTCACTTAACTAGATTATTCGTGTAAATTGAGTCCATGTACAATACAAAATACACTAAATTCTAAATGCACATAAGGGTTAAACCATAAATATGAGTCCCGCTTTTTGGCAAAGGGACATGTGCAAGATTGAGTTACATGAGCCCTTGATCAAGCATAAAGAAAACCCTCAATCGAGGGCTTGGTCAATGTAGACACTCCATCGAGGATTGCTAAAAACATAAAAAATGTAAAACCCACCCAAAAATTTACAATAAATATTTAAAAACCCTTTATTTTAAAAGCTTGACTCATGGTTTAGTAACACTCAATTGAGGATTTAGGCGCAACCAAGGGTTTTATAAGTCAACCCTTCAAGACTGAATCCTCTTCCAAACAACATCCGATTTTCCATTTTCAATGCAAGTTTTATTATTTATTTTCTAAAACTTTTATACATTTTTCCCTAGTTGAGAGCGAACGAAAAAAACCATTAGCGTCTTAAAAATTATGCAACCAAAATATTAGGAAAAGTAATCGGGATACACACGATAGTTTACTTTCCAAATAGGTTTTCTCATTTCACTTTTTGTAAACTCAAATAGAAAATTTTTATTGTGAACACAAAGATGTAAACCAACCGTGAATTTTAATTAGTCAAATATAAAAATTAATAAAAACTTTAAAATGTTCAAAAAACAAAATTTCAAAAATATGTACAAGAAACTATATTTCATGTAGATCGTGATCATATAACTTTGTTTCTAAAATCGTATATTTAACATTCAACTCAAATAATCACGTATTTAACATTCAATTCAAATAATCACGGTGAACAAAAGTCACTTATCTTAAAATATTGGAAGGGTAAACACATAGTTAAAACAAATTTGACATATTAATAACCAAAATGATTAAAATTCTCTACAGATTGTCTTTTTTTTAATTGCACAACGAAATTTTCAAGACAATAATAAATTTCGACTTTGATTATAAAAATTTGTAAAATTTGAAATTCATTATCAAATTTTAATAGAAAATGACACATTCATGCATTCATTCATCAATGACACAATTAGAGAGAATGAGGTGTGTTTTGCTTATGTGTTTCGCTTGAATGTGTCACTAATTACATGCATCGCTTATGATGCATCACTTATGGTGTGTGAGTGGGTAATTTAGCTATGTTTCTTATGGTGCATCACTAATGTGTCACTTACATAGGTCCCTACATGTGTTAGTCATGGTGCATCTCTTATGTTAATGACTTAAATGCAACACTTATGTGTGCCTTTTGTGGTGTGTGAGTGGTTTTGTACCTAACCCACACACCAAACTATGCATGCACATAAGCAACACACTTCACACACTCATGAAAGAATAAATTGTTAATGACGCTTATGTGCATCACATATGTCAGTTACTTATGTGTCTTTCATGGTTTGGACTTTTTCAATATCACTGGGAAAGTGACTTCATGCTTTCCATATTATAGAGGTCATCAAGAGCTTTTCGACAAGGTATCACATGCCTTGATCAAATTTCAAAGTGAAATGTTATGGTCTCGGGAAGTCGATGCGTTATTCCATCTATTTAAATTACATGATAATAAAAATAATAATTACCCTATCACTTACTCATTGGGGTAATTGGTAAGTCACTAAGTTAATAACTAATAGGTCACAGAGTTGAATCCCTAATTAGACACACAATATTGAAAATGGGATGCATAACATTGAAATAGGACACACAACATTTCTTGTTGTCCCATAATCGAGACTCAAATTGGTATTGAGACGCACAACATTGAAAATGGGATGCACAACACTTCTTGGCATCCCATAATTGAGACTCAATTAGGATGCAAGGTAAGCAAGATGCAAACAAGGATGTTAAGGTTATTTGGGATGCAAAAGAGGAGATAAGAAAAAACTAACCATGGATACATGGTACAAATGAGGTGCAAATGGGATGCACAAACTCAAAATTTGGATGAAGGATGTAAACATAGACATAGAAGAACACAAATTAGATACAAAATGAGATGCCACCATAAGTGTCCCTTTTTACATCCTAAAATCTCAAGGGGGGAAAGTACAATACAACTCTATTTTGTATAGTTCTTATTGCTGAAAAGGTTGCCATTGCTGTCAATGTGGAAGAGCTATGTGGTAGTGAGTTGATGTGACAGTAAGTTGAAGAAATATGCCAGCTAAAATATGTTTGCCATGCTCGCCAGTCATGGACAAAATGCCCGCAGCAGCCATAAGCCAATTGCTTTCCATCCTAATAGAGGCCATGGGAAATGCCCACATGTCATAGGAAATATGCCCGCCAACACCTAAGTAATATGCCCACTAAGACACAAGCCTGATTAAAATACCCGCATAGGCTAAAAAATGCACGCACCTGGAAAAGTAAAATGCCTACCAAGCATTGAGTAAGATGCCTGCATTGATTAAAATGCCCACCAAGCATTGAAGAAAATGCTCGAACAAATGCCCACACAAGCCTAATGCCCGCACAAGTCCAAAAATGAACGCTACCGAAACTACAGGCAGTGCTACCGAAACTATAGACAACACTACCGGAATTGCAAACAGTGCCACCGGAATTGTAGATAGCGCTACCAAAACTGCAAAAAACGCTACCAGAAATCCTGTAGGTTGTGGATCAGTTGTTTTGGACATTTTTGTTGAAACCGAGGATGTGATTTGTGCCCAATGATGAATATTAGCTTTTGCAATGAATGAGATATGAAGATTATGTTTTAAACAAGGTTAGAATATCCATGAATGAGTTGATCTCCAATTTAATAGCAACGGGGTGAAGTGCCCATGTTTTGTGGTATACTACCCATGAAATGGTCTCACACTATGGGTCAGTCTTGACAGCTAGTGCCCCATGTGATAATTAGCATGTCATCTCAGTTAACTCAAAATCCCCAAGTGTAACAAGTGGGTCCATAATATGCAAAGACAAAGTGTATAAATACAAGTGAGCACACCACATTTGAGTGAAAAGTGTGTGTGAAGATGGAACTCTAAGGACACAAAAGTTTGGGGCACTATTGTTTGTAGAAGAATACAAATTTTGTGAAGAAGCATGAAGTCTGCCAGTGATACATTTATGATGCAATAATCAAGGTAAATAACACTGAGCTTGGCAGAGAATTTGAGAGCTAATATTCTAAATGGAATTAAATGGTGAAGGAATGAGATAAGCTATAATCTTTTGATTTGAGTCAAATTAAGCCTTAGGAATTACAGGAAGTGTTGAGGACGAATTATTGGAAGTGCAAAATTACTGGATTTGCAAAAATATGGGAACTGCAGAGGACATTACAGGAACTGTAGGAGGTTACAGGAATTGCAGGTGGTTATAGGAATTGTTGAAAATACAGTTAACAAGTCATTACAGGAACTGCAGAGGGCATATTGCAGGAAGTTATGGAAGTGTTATTACAGGAAGTGCAGTTGCTACGGGAAGATCTGGAACTGTCCTTACATGAAGTAGAATTACTTGAAATACAGATTTACAAGAAGGACAAAGTTATTGAAAGTACATATTAGGTGGCAGGGCAATGCAAGGCAGGGGATTGGTGTCTCATTCCAGTTGGTGTTGGAGAATATAGGGAGTTGGTGCTTCCTTCTAGTTGGTTCTAGAGAATCTAGGGAGTTGGTGCTTCCTTCCAATTGTTGCTAGAGAATCTAGGGGGTTGGTGCCTCCTTCAAGTTGGTGCTTATAAATTAGGGGGTTGGTACCTCCTTCAAGTTGTCACTAGAGGACATAAGAAAAAACTAAGCATGAATATAGGGTAGAAATGAGATGCAAATGGGATGCACAAACCCAAAACTTGGACAAAGCATCCAAGCACGGATGTAGAAGAACAAAAATTAGTTGCCACCAAAAGTGTCCCTTTTTGCATCCTGGATTATCAAAGAAAAAAACACATTAATTTGGGACACAAAATAAAAAACTACAATTCTATTTTGCAATAATGCTTATATGATCCAGGGAGGCAGGTGCGGGGGGATCCTGGAGGAAATGCATTATTAACTTCTGAATGGGGTCTAGGAATCGCCACAAATAATCAAGCGGAGCGTTACGCCCTCTATCAAGCTCTTGTGAACATTGTTTCTCTTGGAATGCAATTGATTGTCGTCATTGGGGATTCCTTATTAATCCTTTCTCAAGCTAGGAAAAGAAAGGATTTCGAAGACAACATAGAAGGAAGGTTGGAAAAGCGCATCAATATGCTTCTCAATCAAATCCTTGATGCTTAGCTTTTTCATGTGAAATGGGAAAACAATAAAAAAACAAATCAACTCTCAAACAATGTGACCCTTTTGCAAATCGGGAGCATGGTTAAAAATGGGGTTCAACAAACATTATGTTGGCTCCCCTAAGGATTTGAAGGCATATTGACCCCCTAAGGTCGCATATAAGAATTCCATGATGGATTTGGGGTTTAAAGTTAGGTCAAGAGCTTTGGCCTGAACCTCCATGAGATTGGTCCCATCCTCCATAAACGGAAATAGTCGTCGTTCTTTGGCATTAACGGAGGCCATAATGTACCAAGTGTTCTCGGGCGTGGATGATCTTTTGGGAAACCTAGCCACAAGGACGGTTTGCATCTCATTGATATGTGTTCCTTTATTCCTACACTTGTCATTTCATTTCTCACTTGCAAGCTTAGAGCCGAGGGGGTGGAGTCTCGTGCGTGTTGCAATTTGGGATGGTGTTGCAGGATGCATAGGAGATATATGCCTTCCCCTATGCCCTGGGGGAGTGGCTTCTAGTTGCAAACTTTGTTGGGAGGAGGATCTCCTACAAGAAGTAATCTACAAAGCTGGTTCAGGATCCGGCCTATCTTTAATTTGGAAAGCTCGGGACTCTAGAACTTTGGAGGGTTTGTTTTGTTTGGCAAGCATGAAGCCTACAATGGACCTGGAGAAAAAACTACAGAAGCTCAAAGATGGAATAAGAGATGCTCGAGTAGACATTCAAGATATTCACAGTCATTTACGTTCAATGAAATTACAATTAGAGGGATTGCTTGAAGTTGTTCATCAAATAACAACTCATACGCCCTCTTTGGATTCTCTCCTGGAAGATGTTGAGCAGGATCCTCATCAACATACATCCCATACGTCCTGTTTAGATACTCGCCTTGATGATGTGGAAGGAAATGTTTGTGTCCATGGAGATCAAGTCGATTCAATTGTGGTCATCCTGAAACGTCACGAGAATCTCCCAGTGGCAAAATAGTCAAGAAATTTTTATTACTCTGAAGGCAAGGAAAATGATGATACCACGGTTCATCAGTCCACCCATGCAGCAATGACTACTTCCAACTCAGATGATCGCATCGATAAAATTGCAGATGAATATGTTATGGATAGTTGACATAAATCCACTTAATTTTAGTTGTCTATGCTTTCTTTTTTCCAATTATTGTTAGGACAATATGTTAAATTTATAGTAGTAGCTAGTCATATGGGAATAATTTTAAAACTTTGGATGACTGTATATGGAGTGGATAACACTTCCAAAAACACTATCAACTTTGTTTTGAACTGCTACAGTGTAACTTTTTGTTACACTTTTTGTTGATGATATTTGTTGTTGTTGTTTATAATGCAATTCTATCCATTCTAGTTAAAAAAGAATAATGCTTATATGATCATGTAAAAAATTAGAAAGTAGTTTATTTTGTTATACAAAGTTTCTAACAATTTTTTTTGTGATTTTAATTTGTATTAAATGTTGATAGTTTCATAACAAGTTATAAATATCTCATCACGACATTGAATATAGTCAAACTTACATGGTCTCATATTGAAACAAAATAATCAATTTTACTTGAGTTGGCACATGAGTTTCAATCTGTCAAACTCTGTACATATCAATTTCCATCATGTTACATAAGGTTTTAGAATGGAATGATAAGGGGTGTCATAATTTTTTTTGAAATGGTTGAAAACTCTTCCAAATTTCTAGGGAATGACAAATGGATAACAATAATTGTTTAAAAAAATTATTTGTCCAACTATTAGACTTTTTGGACCCATATACGATTAGAATATGTTAAATCTTGACAAAAAGGCCAATATATTACCAAAATAGTTCCAAAAAGTCTAATAGTAGTACTTAAATTTAGATGTAATAATATTTTTAATGGTATCGATATTCTGCAAAGTGAGCTCCTGTCACGCACCCAGTGTCATCACGATGCCATTGGGATCGTGAAACACTCAAATCATAACCCGAAAACACCTATGATAATCAATTTCATTTTTACATTGTTTAAATTAAATATTTACAGCGGAGTTATATACATAAATGATCACTCATAATTTATATATATATACACGAAAATATTGCATACGATTTCTACATGAATGTAGTCACATAATGCCAATATTTCTATGCAAATAAATAATCATATAAAGATAATTACGTTAAAACACATCAGAGATAAACACAACACATTTTATACATGGGTGGAGACTTGTTTGAAAATATAAACCGAATGACTGCAGACCAAGGATATTCCTCCTAGCCATAGGCTCTGTCAAGCCATAGCTTTCTTTGATAGGCCACCCCCGAGCTGAGACTATTAAACCACAAGAAGGTACTGAGTTCTCTAGCTACATCTATCCAAATTTGTTAGCACTCCTTCCCCATAATCCTACACAACCCAAGGAATGGGGCTCCCTTCTTTGAGTTAACAATCCCTTGGGTTCCCTTCTATGAGTTAACAACCCCTCGAGTTTGTTACCCCAATTCCTTTCTAGGGCTCCAACACAAACCGGCTTGGAACTCTTTGTGTCAAGACTCCAACGAACTCAATCGTTCTTAGTCCCTTTCCAAAACCACAGTATGGTGATGGTGGTATGGGTGAAGGTGGTTCATATTTGACAATAGTTGATAACTCAATCAGGGAGGAATGATGGCAGAATGGACTAGTTATCAATAATTATATGCATGCTGAGAACTAGCCAAGTCTCATGCCAGGAGGATAGAAAATAGACAAATAGCATACACGGGATTTGACACTTTCCCCCCTTTAATCCCAAGCTTAGGATAATGAACCCAATATTATTGCTAATGAACTTTTATAAATAGGGATTAATAAAACTTTGGATAAAAATGAATATTAAGGATAATGAATTAACTGTTAAGTCACTAGGGTCATCTGCCTTTTAACCCTCTTCTCACTCTCCCTCTTGTGGAATTATAGTTCCCCATCTCTTCTTCGTCCTTTATTCTACAATAGTCATGGATTTTATATTAAAAAGTGAAAATGTACATAATTACATAATCTAGTCATGTTGGACCATTCATATCCAACTTCTAGTCATTTCGTCAATATTTACATATTTACATACTGGGGTCAAAAACATGGTGTTACATCTCCCCCCTTGATTTATGCACCATCCTCTGTGCATATCAACACTATTTATATATAGAAAAATTCAAAATAGCTACAGGTATTCCCACGTTGCTTCTTCAGGGCTGTAATGGGTCCATTGGACCTTTACCACCTTTACCTACCCGATGATCATGTTCCAGAGTAATGCGACTTTCCTGTTGAGGATACACACTGGTAGCACCAGTATATCTCCTTCACGTTCCACCTGAATCAAGGTCCAATCAATAATGTGATTAGGATATGCACATATTTTATTTAATATAGACACATGAAACACATTATGCACTTTTATGCAGGCAGACAATGCAAGCTCAAATGCAACAAGCCCTATCCTAGTTAATATTCTAGATGGCCCACAATATCTGGGCGCTAGCTTAGGACATATCCCAAGCTTCAGGGAACTTTTATTTGGCCCGAATTTAAGATCCATATGATCCCAAATTCTAAATTCTCTTGTTTTGCTTTTGTTTGTAACTTTCAATGTCCTTCCCGTGTTGTTTTTAAATTTTGCTTTTCCGGGGCTTGGAGACTAACACACAAAAAAGAACCCCCTCGGAGTCTTCTTATTGCTTTCAGACTCTCTAAAATTGAAAGCAACCACGAGCATTCACCGTCCTGGGCTTGTATAAATCCACACAACAGTACCTTTTCACCATTTCTGGGTCTTCTTATCGCTTTCAGACTCCTTAAAATTGAAAAAACCCACGACCATGAACTATCCTGAGCTCGTACAAATCTACCCGACAGTACCATTTTGAGCACACTTCTATCTTTTCTTCAAGCTCCTTAAACCATGAAGAAGGTCAACACGGTGCCTCTCAGCGCCACGACAGATCATATCTAGTCCCCACATTATGGAAGCATCCCCAGTATGGTCGCCTTTGTTCAGAGTATTCTGTGATGTGTCACCTTTAGAGTCTCTTGATATCATTCATCAGTTCCCCCCCCTGAGTCTCCCCCATTGAAATCACAATCCATGGTCCCTTAAGCTATGATCCCCTTCCCCGAAGTTAGTTTCATATGCTGCCAGGTCAACCTTGCCATCATACTCTGAACAAAGGAAGTTTGAGTCCTCCCACTTTGTGACCCTCATTCCCCCGCACAATATGTCAGTCTCACATCCAGTACTATCACCTCTTGGTTGTACACCTTGCACTCATATCAAGGAAACATCATTGCTTTGGTAGTTGCAGGTCTCCCTCTGTTGATGCCAACACATCTATTCCAAAGGATAGACCCAAAGGCCCCTGTACCTTGGACTCATCCCCATCAGTGGTGAGTGCCTATGGACCATCTGAGAGGAGTCCTTAGTGTCTCTTAGAATGGTTGTTTCTCACGTGCTTGACTTCAACCCCATCATCGCACCGTTGAGATTCGTACAGGGTATTGGTCCCTTCAGTTATTGGTCGAAGACCCCGGATCACCCCTGAGTCTAGCACATTGGTGAGTCTATTTGGAAACCCCTAATTGTATGTTCCTGCGGATATTCGGGCTGCGTCGACGACAGTGTTTGGAAGCCATCCAATCATATGCTTCCTAGAGTATCCAGTTCAGTTGCAATCCAGTGTACCTTTGAGATTTTGACTCTTAGTCGTTGAGTCCATACAGTTGTTAGACACCTTCAGATCCAGCAGAACATCAGTTGTTGTGGTACTGCATTCAATTTAGATGCCATTGTTTCCATGTATCAGTGCTTCAGATCCGTCATGGTTGTACCATGAGTATGTCCCAGATTTGTGTCCCCTCTGGACCATTATGCTGTACACAGCAGTGCTCTATGTATTGTTCAGGTCCCCTTTTGGGCCTCATTATTATTTGTATATCTTGATACGAGCATGGGTATGCCTGCCTCGTCCATATATTTGAGATTATTTCTCATTCATTATTGAGGTCGTGTATTTTCAGTTGTAACTTTTGCAGTTTGTATAGAGTACGTGTTCCGATCTCCAACCAGTTTCTACTCTCCTCCGTCACAATGCTCATACCCCTGGAAAATGACATACCCTATGATGTCTATCGGCCATAGGATGAGCTCCCACCCTTACACATCATGGAGCAATCTGTTAACACCCCAAAATTGTTCACTAGCTCATCTCCCTAGTCACAATTGTTCACTAGCTCATCTCATTGGTTTTGCGAGAGTGAATTTTATTAAGGTTAAAGTTGGAATTAAATGTGAAAATTTAAGAACCTATACCGTTTCTGAGTATCCAAAAATTGGGTAAAGCATACACGGTATAGAAAATAATGAATTCCAATTTTAAGGGGATGTGTGAAAAAAACCAAAAAGAAACTCTCTGACAGAGAGCACTCTTGATCCACCTTATGGCAAGATTCAAGAGATTTATGAGATGCAAAAAGCAAATACTGAAATGAAATATAATCTACCCAAGAGTCTCTTTCAGGTCTGAGACCGTACTCGGGAAAGCAAGGGGGTCAGTAAAAACTTAAGCAAAGAACAAGTAAAACTCTCCGATAGAGAACACTCTTGATCCACATTTCGGTGAGATTCAAGAGATTTTGGATTCTTTTTAATTTAACAATTTTATATCAAAAAATGAAAGCAAAAACAAAATCTAAGAATTTCTAACAGTTTATCAAATGGAAACTAATTTAAGAATAAAATATAAGATTGAAGCTAACTTAATAATTGAGATCTAAGCTAATTGCAAAAAGGAACAAGACACACTACAAGCTTCTCCCAAATGGGGGAAGTGGGGTGTGGGAGTCGTAATCCCACTTGCTCTTTTATTAACTTGTTACAATATTTTTTGGTTTTTTGTCTTCTTCACTTGAAAGCACAATGGATGGGGAATGGGAGAAGAGGGAGGTGCTTTTCAAGGAGTGAGGTCTTGTTCATTTGCTTGCTCTTCTTGGTTTTAGTCTTTAGACTTTTTCACTTCGCTTGGATCTTACTTGCTCACCTTTAAACAAAGACTTCAAACAACCCATTAAGATGTAAACAAAATAAAATCAAAATAAAACTAAGGCCTAACTCTAGCTATCATGCAAATACAAACAAACTAGATATGAATCAAACTAGTCTATGAACACAAATGAATGAAACTAGTCTAGATCTAAACTAAAACAAAAGAAGAAATAAATGAACTAATCTAAATCTAACACTTAAAAATAAAATGTAAAACTAAACTATATCTAAACTAGGACCTAAAACAAAAGATGAATTTAATCTAAGAGACAAAGAACAAGAAACAAAGAGAAGAGAAGGGATGATGAAGAGAAGAGTGAAAGGAAAGGGGGAGAAGAAGAGCAAAAAACAATGAGGAAAGAGAGGGCAAAAGGAGAGTGAGAAGAGGGCTGAAAATGAGGGAAGAAAAGGAGAAAACAGTGAGCAAAAGAGAGACAAAAACAATGAGGCAAAGAGGGTAAAAAATCAGAGTTTAGAAGCTGGAAAAAAGGTGAAAAATCAGAGCTCAAAGAGGACTGAAAATGATGGAAAAAGAAAGGTAGCGAACAACCAAAAATCTGAGATGGAAAAGAAGATAAAAAACAGTAAGGAAGAGGATGATGGGGAAGAGAAGAGCAAGTCAAAAAGAGGACAGCAAATGCAAATCAAGAAGAGGAAGAAGTAGAGCGAAACAAGGAGGCCAAAAAGAGGAGAAAGAGGGCTGAAAATGGAGTGAAAAAGACAAGGTAGGGCAACCACAAAAGAAAAGAGCAAAGCTTTAAGGAATAACATTTTGAAAACCCAAAGAACTTTGCCAAATAACCAAGTAACTGATTTGGTAAAGTTTCATTTGAAGAGGAGGATAAGAATAAGACAACTTAGCTCTTTGAATCTCGAAATGACTCTTGGATTTCCGCTTGGTGACTGTTTGTTGGATCTTCGCTTGGCTTCAAGAGGAAGATATGCAAGCTAGCTCAGCTTCCTACTTGATCGAAATAGAGAGATCTGTAAACACAAAGACTCAAAAGCTTGCAAACAATGGAGTTAGAACATGTACTATCTATTTATTGAAACCAAAAGGCATGAATTACAAACTAGTAAAATGATGCACTTTTAGATCTCTAAAAACAAATATATAAACAAACAACTTGAAACTACAAATACTTGATCTCATGTGCTTGAATAAGCCCTCTAAAGCATGAACTATTTAATCAAAGATTGACAAGAATAAGAGAGTATGGAACAGTATCACCTCATTCACCAAGAAAATTGATCCAATGCCAACACAAAATGAGCCTTCAAAGCCTAAATTTTATTCAACAATATGCATGAAAAGCATTGCAATAATCAAGCAGAGTTTCTTTACAAAAATTATCCACCCTTGAGAGAGCCCAAAGGTCTCTTATTTATAGAAAAACAAAGAGAGCAATGAGCCAATTCGCATGGGTTGAAGAAGAGAGCCAAGTTGAGCGAATTCCAATCTCAACTGAAGACAAATCCCACAATTTGAGGTAGAACTGGGTGTGATTAAGGTTGGTGTGATTGGTGGTGTGTCCTCCACATAGGCCAAGCGCCTTCCTCTACATTGGTTTCAACAAACTCCCCTTTGGATACACCGCCCACCACCTCAAACGTGAGCTAATCCACGTGAAGGAGGCCCACGCTATCCTCCAAGCTCACGTCATCCTTTTATTCAATTCGCGTATCCAAACTTTATAAAACATGTGCCTTCACTCCCTTAAGATGGTCACCCTCCCTAATGAAACATTAACCATCATTTTCCATAGTTAAAAATCACATTTTTATTTTATTTTTTTAATTTTGTCCATGGTGCATTTTGTCTTTTTCTGGCAATTAAATGCCAAAATTATGCATTTTTAGCGAAAAGTGCTCCCAAAGGTGACGTAGCTGCCTGAAATCCGGAGAGAAAGGGCACTATAGTAAAGAGGATGCTCTGAGCATCAAAACGAGCCTCCCCACACCAAATTCCGCCTCTAGATGAGGTTTTTATTACAATTATAAATTTTCCATTTAAACCATTAAAAATGGTCTAAATTACGGAAGAAGAACAAAAAAAAAAAAATTGCCGAAATGAAACGAAACTCCTAGGGGTCTAGTGCATGTTCATACGACTCAATCGAGAAGGCTAACACATAAAAAATCCTAAACACAAGACTCTAATAACCACCTTAGGTTTTGACCACCATGGTAAATACTCCAGCTTTGGAGGTGTGAGTGAAAAACTCAGGAATTATACACGACTGAAGCGCAATGCATAATTCCTAAGGAAAAAACACTTTAGAGTATCCCCCTAACAGTTAAATCTAAGGATAGTTGAATCTTTTATAAAAGGGCCTCGTTTAGAACATGCATTATTACAAATGGGGCAAAATTGCCCTGAAAAAATGTCTTCTGAACTTCTGAACTCTAAAGATGAAACTGGCGGCTCACTGGAAGTTCAACTATTGTACAAAATAGTTGGTAACAATGAACAGGTAGGAGGAGACTGCCATTTTTTTGGAGATTTGGATCATCCAAAACCCCTAAGAGCTTCCTATTAAGTTTATTGGTACTGATTTTATAAAGGACCACAAACATTCCTATTAAAGATTGTAAACCATAATAAAATCAGTGGTCTATGTTACCAACTATTTTGTACCATAGTTGGACTTCTTGTGAGCTGCCAGTTTCATGAACATGTCATGTGTTTATCATCAGTATTCAAAAGTTCAGAAGGCTTCATCAAACCAAATTTTTGGCCCTTTGTAAAATTTGCATGTCCAAACCCTCTTGGGGGAATTGTAATAAGTTGGTCTAAGCATGGTCATTTTGTAAAAGACTTGGCTTACCTTAGGTTTGGCTATCAGGGGTATACTCTAGAGTGCTTTTCCTTAGGAATTATGCATTGCACTTCAGTGGCGTATAATTCTTGAGTTTTTCACTCACACCTCCAAAGCTGGAGTATTTACCATGGTGGTCGAATATAGGGAGGTTATTAAAGTCTATGTGTCTATGTATTTTTTACATGCTAGCCATCAATAATAAGTCGTATGGACATGCACTAGATCCCCTAGGAGTTTGAGTCAATTCCGGCAAAAATAATTTTTTCCGCAAAACTAGACCATTTTTTAATGGTTTAAATGGAAAAATTCAAATTGTAATAAAATCATGGTCCGGAGGCGGAATTTGGAGTGGGGATGCTCGTTTTCACGCTCAAAGCGTTCTCTTTAACCTAGGACCCACTTTTCTTGGGTTTCAGGCGACTAAATTGTCATTTGTGGCAATTTTTCCTAAAGATGCTACAAAATGGCACTTAATTGCTAATTGTGCTACAAAATGCACAAAAGTAAAAAATTTAAAAAAGTAAAAAAACTGATTGAAAAATGTATGGGAAGGGGTGGCTTATGTTTCAAAGTGATGTACGATCACATTATTGGAATAAAGCACATGCCAAAATAAACTTTGGATAGCGAATGGTTTATATCAAGTTAACTCATGTGCCTTTCATCATCACGTGGACAACTTTCATGCATGGTTTGTAAAGCGTGGGAGTTATTTCCAAGGTGAAGAGGGGCACCCCTCTCATGAGGTGGCAACCACCTCACCGTCACACCAACCAAGGTGATAGTTAAATTTTAGTTCAAGTTTGATTCGCTCCTTGATTTTAGAGTGCGCACTCCAAGCTCTCGCCCTCCATCCCATGTGCATCCCTCCAAGCCCTGGAACACTCTAGAACTCACCCTCTCTTCCTCTTTGGTGCTATAAATGCAGTGCTTGCTCCTTCATTTGAATGGATGCAAGGAACCTCTGCCTGTATTGTAAATGTTATTTGGCTTATCTTTCATATGAATAAAGTTGAGACTTTGGAGGTCAGACTGAAGGTGCAAGAGCTTTTGTGGTGAATGTTTTGTTCATAAACCGAGGTGATATATGTTTAGTTATTCTTCATTTCATGCAAGTGCTTATTATTTAGGTAAAGAAGATTATATGCTAATCCTTAGAACATACATTTGAAGTTTCAAGTTGTTTGTTTATGAGAAGTTATCTAAGATCTGAAAGTTGCATTTTGTAGTCAGTTATACTTTTGCACTTTTTATTTTCTTTAACCTATCATTATAGATCTAATCACTTGTTTGAAGGTTGTTTTAGCTTTGTAGATCACCAAACGTGGAGTAGAGATCGGAGCTCAGTTGTATCTTATCTCTCTCCACCACTTTATAAATCTAATGCTTTCTTATATTGCAGGCGCTCCATTTTTAAAAATTTATTCAAGCTTGGGTTTGAGCATCTCCTTCCTCCTTCATTAAAAAAAATTCAATCAACCTTCTTTCCCTTTTTTGTTAAGAAAATCATTCAGATCTGATTTCAAAAGTTCCATCTTCAAAGTCTATTTGCTTCATAGATCTAGGAGTTGCTTTATATAAATCATAAGATCTAGATCTAAGTTTTAGTATTTGAAATAAAGTCAAATTTTTCCATCATTTCGCAAATACTAAATTGTGATATTATGTGCTTTTAGCTAACCAATACTAACTTGTTAACAATTTTTCTTGTTTGCTAGTTCACTTGTTTTGTGTTACAGGAAAACGAGGAGGAGAAGTCCCTTTGGAGCTTAAACTAGGAATTTTTCACTTTTCCTTCAAACCCTTGCTATCCCTTTGCCTTTTAGGCCTAAAGTCTCTTGAATCATGTTGCATAAGCGGATCAAGAGCGCTCTCTATCGGAGGGTTAATTTATTGTAAAAATTCATTAATAAAAAACAAGTGAGATTACAGCTTCCACATACAAGCTTCCCCCATTTGGGGGAAGCCTGTATCTTTTACTTTGCTTTTTACCTGCATTCAAACTAAAGTAGCATGCTAGGATAGTTTATTTTTCTTAAAAAAGTTGATTTATGCTTCTTGTTTAGATTCAAAAAT
This sequence comes from Larix kaempferi, assembly GCA_027924585.1. Lineage (NCBI taxonomy): Eukaryota > Viridiplantae > Streptophyta > Pinopsida > Pinales > Pinaceae > Larix > Larix kaempferi. The sequence continues at coordinate 1,924,516 of BSBM01000535.1, read as the reverse complement.
TTTCATACTAAAAAAGAACTACTAATCCCCTTGCTCTCCCGAGTACGGTCTTCGAACGTGAAAGAGACTCTTGGGTAGATAATTAGAAAACTTATCTCTTTTCATTTCAGCATTTTATTTCTTCAACAATGTAGTGTTCATAAAATCTCTTGAATCACGATCTTAAAGTAGATCAAGAGTGCTCTCTGTTGGAGAGTCAATCTTAAAATTTATTAACTTAACAAATCTCTTGAATCTTGTTCTAAATCGGATCACGAGTGCCCTCTATCGGTAAACCAATCTTAACGAATATTTTTGCAAACACCGCGTATGCTCTACCCATCGCAGGCTGGTCTGAGCTTTGGGATATCAAAAGCGGTTGTTTTGCACTTCATAATTTTTCACATTTAATTAATACTCATTAATAAAATCAAGTCCTGTGAAAACCAACGAAAATCCGGCGTTGCCACACTATGATCGAAAGTGGGGAAATTCTGACTAAGGAAACGGGAACCACTAGGAGGCAACCTCAGAGCACAGTTAAACTACATCCTTGTTGGTGTAGTGTTGAACACCGCACTCGAGACTCCATCCCAGCCCACATGTCCTTGTACGGAGCCACTTAGATCACATTCCGAACACATTTCATGTACCGCAACGTATATTGGAAATCCCCTCATCCCACAATAATTCAACTTCATCTTTCAAATCACATAATAAAATAAACCAAGGGGCATTCGCACAACAGTCCCTCTGCAACATTTTACGGACAATGACTCCATTAGCACTGGTCTAGTGAGGAGCAACAATATTTTCAAAATCTTTGCTTTCTATCTATCTTAAGTTATTGTTGTTTATCATATCGTGTTGTGGATAATATTTTGATTTAAATTGGCAAAAACTATTGTTGTCTTTCAATTTTATGTTGTGGATGTATAATTGTGAACAATACTTGGTTTAAATCTTTTCATCATTTCAAAACAACTCATAAAAAACATCCATTCCAACCATTTTAACTTAAACTTTAAAGAGCTTCAGAAACTATTTTTAGGGTCTACCCCCCTTGGCTTCATTAGGAGTTTGCCTAAACGGAGGAGTCGGGATCAGGTGACAGCACCTAACTCTTTACTTGCCCCCAAGGCCACATCGAGCAGCTTTGAAATATTTTTGTTGCGCTTCCCCCAGGTGTGCAATCTCGGGGGCAACAGGCTACCCAGTGCCTAGTCCCAATCCCCCCTAGGGGGATCTGCGTCATTTTGTGTGATTTCCTTTTCGTTTTTTTCTTTCGTTTTGATTTACTAACCCAAGCATAAAATAAATAGTTTGTTGGTCCCGAACCACAAACTCACTACAAACATTTTAATTTCCTAGTTTAGATTAGATTAGTCTTTTCATTCATTTCTTGTTCAAAGAGTAACAAACCCAAACTATTGTTCGTTAGTATGCTCTTGTGACCATTGTCCAATCCTTGGTTACAATAAAAAAAGGGACATCCGGTGTCTAGTCTAAATAGGGAAATCCATCAAACTGTTATTGTCAACTTGAAAGCCTGTATTGAACTTGGTGTGAAGTCAGGGGGATACTCATTGAGATTCATTCTCTCCTCGTTGGACATCCGACATTGTTCTCTACACTCACTTTGAGGATAACTTTTAGTGGGCCAAACAAATCAATAAACCCATTCACACAAATTGTAATAAACTAAAACTGTAAAGAGCACTGCAACACTTCCATTCAGCATCATTCAATTTATTTTTCGACATTGGTCTACATTCTGATTCAATCTTTTACTTCAAGTATTTATTTGATTTGCTATGCTTCTAGACAAGATTTGCTTATTGCTCTTGTTTCAGTATAAAACTCATAGATTCATTTTGTCATAACTTACCTGGACTTAGTTTTCTTTTTTAGGGACCACCCCTCTTGGCTTTGCTAGCAGTTGGCCTAGACAGAGGAGTTGAGTGTTGAGTGACAGTAACTCGACTCAAAGCTTGCCCCCAAGGACACACCTAGTGGATTGAATATTTCTGCCATGTTACCCAAGGTGTGTATAAAGGCGGCAACAAAGTGCACTAGCCACCCTCTCTCTCCTATACCTTCATTTGTACTTGATCGCTCTCTCTCTCTTAAGTCACTATAGTTTCTTGATCTTCTTGGAGCATCTTGAAGTCTAGGGTTAGGGTTTCATCCCTTAGAGATTTGGAGATTGGTGTTTTGAGATGAAACCCTAGGTTGTAGTTGGTGAAGGAGAAGAGTAGGACACATCTTGCCTTGAAGGACTAGCTTGAGTCATTCATGCTTATTGGATCTCCTTGGTTGAGCTAGGGTTTTCATTGTTTGCCCTAGCTAGGGTTTTGGAGAGCTAGTGGATTGTATTAGCCTTTTGATAAGGCTATAGTATGTACATGAACTTCATCTTATGAATATGATTGAAGTTTTCAGCGATCCAATATTTGTGTGAAATGCATATTTGAATTTCAGCCATCTATGTTTTTCATGGTTTGTAATTTCCAGCTATATACGTCTTGTTGATTTGGCATAAGTTAAGAGCAATTATGTTAAGTGATCTAACTTATACCTGAAGAAGATAAGGGTTGTTTTACTGTTGTATTTACTATTGGAAATAAATGTTTTCAAATCTGGTTATGCATGATAAGATTGCCATAGAGGGCAAAAGCTTATCGAAACACTTTGGTATTGTTTCTCTTAGATTGCCTAGAAGTTTGGGATTGTTCCATATTGAAATTTTGTCCATTATGGTTGTTTTATTTGTATTTTATAACAGTGCTAAGGCTGAAAATTCACAAGGTTAAGATCCGAGAAACCTCTAGGATAGAAGTGAAATTTGTGAACTTCAAATTCCAAGAAATTTCCACAATTTTTATAAATATATGAAGATTTAAAGTCAAAGCCTAAATAATACTAGTAAGTTGATATCTGTAAGTACTTTTCTCAAAAACACACTTGTTGGAATATTAGTTCTAGATCATGACTCTGAATTCTAGGTTCATAGAGGAATTTATGGTTTCAACAGAAAGAAAAAATAAGAAAAGTCATGAAAATATTAGACGATAAGAGAAAGAGAAAACATAGAATCTGTAAAACTTGTTGGAAAGAGATAGAAGCGAAGTATGAAAACGACATAGATGCATGGCTGAATTTAGAAGAACGATTAATTGCTTGGTACGAGAAGAATGTTTAAACTATTCAGAATTAACATGAACAAGTGGCAAACATTTAGGAGTTGCATTCCTCTTCACCTCAACCACCTTCACATGCATATATTAACAGCATGTTTGACAAATGTTGAAGCCACAATTGGATCCATATAACCTCATCTCGCTTAATCAACTAGTCCCAAGATGCAATACACTCATAAGGAAGTTTGGAAGGTAGTACATATGCATGAGACATTAATGGTTCAAGTGAAGAAGAAAAAACATGTGGAAGGCCTATTCTCTAGTCCTCAGCCTTTGGGTATAAAGATTCCAATAAGGAGGGAATGTAGAGTAACTAAACACGACATTTTCAACATGAAAGTAAAATCGATGTACATGAGCTATTTTGTATTTAAGCTCATGATTTTGTAAAAGCATTTTGGTCCTCAGTTTTCAGTGTCATATTTCAATAATTGTCAAAGGGTCATTTTTATGTAATATGGCCCTAAAGCCATGCTAAATAAGGGTGTAATCACTCCATAATGGTAACTTGGGCTTCAAGTTAGGCCCTCAATATAACACTTCTAGGAGAAGTCTTCCTCGATAATTGGTATTTGTAGTTACTTGTGGTAATGTGACTTGTGTCATTTGGGCATATGGAGAATCTATCTTCTTATATACTATTAATTTGGGCTTTTTTTGTGTTATAGCTCTGGTCATTATTGATTGCTATAGCTCTTGTTATTATTCAATTCATATCAATAGTTTGGAGATCATATTAGTGGTTGTCTAATTATTGCACACTAAGGTGCTACATCCTCAACGTACTATCATATCTTGGCATGCATCTAGCATCCAATATTGAACATCTAAAGCCATGCAGATCTCCTTTGCTCAAGCCTCTTACAACATCAAATCCGATCGACTTAGATCCCAATCACTTGGCAAAAGGTCCAATAGATTTCACCATTAGCAGACAGATCAAGGATAGCTGCAAATCAAACAATCCTGTGTTCCAGATCATCAAAGCATGATAGTGACACTATTAGTATGGGTGGTACAAATCAGATTAGAAAGACAGTTTCTCCAGCAGTGTATGAATGTTTCTCTTCGAGAGGAACAAACGATCATAACTTGACACAATCCTTTATTCAGTGATAAAATAATCAAGATAAGCGACACAATGCATGCCAAATATAAAAAAAATAAACAATCGTATAACTCTATGTACCACGTTGTACAAATGAGAAGGTACAACCAGGTATTTATGCTATAAGGTAAGCCGGAGGGAGGCCATTCACAACTAAAGCCCTAACCCTAGCCACTACAAGCCACATAGGGCACCACACAAATTAAATCTTCTAACACCCCCCCTTTACCTCAAGTTCTTTCACCTTCACCTTTCTGTTATTTCCATGACTCGTCACTCTCACTCTCACTCCTGCTTCTCCAGAAAATTCTTTTCACATTGACCCAATTTCAGTTGTACCTCCTTCACCTGAGCCGAATAATCTTCAGCATCTCACCTTCACCTTTCTGTTATTTCCATGACTCGTCACTCTCACTCTCACTCCTGCTTCTCCAGAAAATTCTTTTCACATTGACCCAATTTCAGTTGTACCTCCTTAACCTGAGCCGAATAATCTTCAGGATCTGATATCAAGTTCTGCATCATTTTGCTTTCTTGTTGGGTTTTGCAAATAAGACAACTTGCAGAAAATATTTTGATGGGAGAATAGCAACCTAATGGGATCAATCAATTGGTACAGCGCTTCATCCCGTGCAACTGGAACTATCCCTGGGCAAACAAGGTCATGTTAATGACAGGTATTGCAATAAAAATGAGCCCACTCAATCTTGAGCTGTGTTTATTCATGATTGATATGCGTAGATTTCAAGCCCTTTCATTTTTGGTCTCATCAAGCACTTGCATTCAAGCACATTTCTTGGACCAGCCCTTCTCCTACTGGGTCTATGATATGCATAAGTCTGCACGCTATGACGCAGCAGAGTAGGTGCATATTTTTTCTAAGCTGCACTCATGGTTTTCATATTCCATCCTGTGACACATTTTGTTTTACTGCAAAAAACTTAATAAATCATACCTCTGTAACCTCAAAAACTGTATCTTTTCCTTTCTAGTGCATCACTCCAATAATAGTAAACCCTCTAAAACCCAGAGCATCGAATAATTTCCCAACATCAGATATGCCCACATAAGCAGGCCACGTATAAATGAAATAGATGCAATACCTTTTGTATCTGTAAAAGCACAGTATCATAATCTATTTATTATCAGAAAAGGGGACTACAAAACTCTTCAGATTAATCGTAGGATGAGATTCAACGTATGCCTAAAAAGCTTTTGTTAGATGAGAGTCAAGACTAAGGGCATACATAACTGTACAGGCTAAATTTGATAAAAGAGTTTATGTGATATTCTTAATTTATAAAACAGTAAAAGAAATCGTCAATATAATGTGCCTTTCTGATAATAAAAAATTGATCAATCCTTTTGTTGTTTACCAATTTACATGTAAAATACTATTTTGCATGAACTATATCAATTGACCGCTAGACAGGATCCATCTTGAAACCAGTGCACCAATCAATTTCCATTGACACTTACCTGTTTTCTGTCCTCAATGTTAATTTATATTCCATGGTCTCTGCAGGACATTCTATCAAACATAAAGCTCACTAACAGTTACAGTCCAGATTTTGCAGTTAGTGTTAGGTTTTCAACCCAAATTCCACCAATCTCACTTGATTGGAGACATATGCTAAACTGATCAAATACAAATCAGCCCAAGGTAACCCTGAGCTCTGTCCTGGGCAGACTTCAGCTGAAACCAATGAGTTCAAATGTTTTGGAAAGTCCTCACCAAATTTGTGGCTAATATCAGTAAAATGAACCAGAACCAAAACCTCAAAACCAAGACTGCTCAATGTCAAAAAAGACTTCCTGGTTTACAGCATAGACCCTCTAAATATTATTCTTTTACATTCTTGCTGATATTACAATGGTAAGAATTATTCCCAACCCGTTTGTCAATTAGAGTGCAATAATCTAAGACATGATATGAACCCACTCTCCAGAGGTGATGACCTTGAGCATTGTTAACCCTTGTGGGCACCTTTCAAACTCTGTTGCCATGTTTTCAAATCCTGACTACCACATAACAGACAAGGGATAGTTTTCCTTCCAAAGCAAGTTTTACAGAGTGCCCACCTTACCTTATCCTTCACTCCACCTAACCCTGGTCTGGTTGAAAAGCCCCTTTCGCCCCCACATTTCCCACAAGTCATCCACCCACTTCTTTCACCACACAGAGAACACCATTTATTTTCAATACTTCCAGAATCTGAATCAACACAGGTCTCGGTGTTGTTCATTAGGCTACAACACGACTTATTAAGTTGTTCTCTACCAATTAAAAAACTGTTGCAGGTTTGAAGGTTTAAGAACCCACCCTTTGCCTCTCTTGGGTAGTACATTTTTCCATGGCCGGTGTGATTCATTCTGTAGATACATTGATAACAACCATATGGGTATACGAAATTCATCAAAAACAGGATTACCCAATTCAGCATTGTTGAGAAGATTATAATTTCAGATAACATGATCATATAGAACTCTACTCAGATCCAAATCAATAGCATTCAACATATCAAATCTATCCAATAATGCGTTAAACCAAAAATCAAAAGACGAAACATTAAAAAATAAATAAGTGAATATCAGATCCTCCTATTTTGGTACCTGATAGCATTTGCTTGCAAAGTTCTCTGACGGTCTATTGAAAACAATCTCCCCACAATCACAGGGGATTGAGATTGCCATGAGAAAGAGCGTGGCGCCTCTGATATCATGTGGAATAGCAAAAGAACCCGCAAACTGCATCTGTATCTTCAATTTCAATTCCAGTCAATAGTCCTCCGGAGATCTGTGAAATACCAACAATTTTCGGGTGCGATAGAAATTGTATTGGGACTTCTCACATACTCTTCAGTTTTAGAATTGCAAGACAAGCGACTTTGAGACCTGTCATGGGCTTTTAAATAAACCTAGTTAGCCCCTGGTCACGAATATTAGGGTGCTTGTGGTATAGTAAGTTAAAAGAGATATTGGAGTAAGGCAGAACCTCGGAAACTCATTCTTCAATAAGAATATTGCAATACCACTTACCTTTTGTGAAAAGATATAATAATAATAATAACAACACATATGGTAAGAAACTCAGATTTCAGTTTTATGGTAAACTATTATAATACCACTCATTTTCTCTTTATAGATAACAAGAGCCACTTGGTGGAAATGTCCTAGATATTGTCATTGTCACATGTTGTTGTAATTTTGATATGAGCAAATCACTTTGACAAATGGTTTGTTATTTTGATATCAGCTTGTACATACTTTATAAGAAAAGAAAGCAACAACCAACTTTGACAAAAACTTCTCAAGACTAGCCTTCCTTCCTAATCAAGAAGGGCTTATTACACAACATGAAACATAACATAATACCAAACATAACATATGCTCATCGTCCCTTATAACAAAGAGATTAAATATACCACATGTTGACTAAAACTCGTTACATTTGTGTTCTAAAATACAACACTCAATATTTAATGCAATTCGATATCAAATTATGAAGGGAATCTATGTTCCTCTCGAGTTAAACAACATAACAAAATCCAAAATCTATAAATATAGCATAGCTAACAATGTTCCTTTGGCCATTTTGGATAAACATGTTTATACAAGTTCATGCAAACAGTATCCCATTGTTGAAGAACCCCATCGAAAATAGCCTTTATGGCCCCTATCAATAACAAACAACGAATCAAAAAATGACAAAACTACAAATTCAAGAAGCATGTAAAGTAGCTATCTAGAAAAAAAAATGTGTTAGAAGTGTTGGATTGGTCATACATATACTGCAATGTGCATTAAGTTTCAGCGCTTTTCCATCTTGCAAGTACTCTGACTTCTAATTATTTTAAAAGTTTGAATAGATTTGTAATTTTACTAGTTTAATTATATTTTGTAAGAATTGGAATTGTCATCGCTGGCCCACAATTGCTACTTGATTACAATTAGAATGAACCCACTTCACCCTTCAGCATTGAAATACACATAAATTACCATGACAAATAAGAGGACCCAATTCATTTATATGACAACAATTTTGGTTTAGACAACCATTGAGTCATGTGCCTACATCTTCGGTTTAGTACAATGGAGTGAATTAGGTTTAATCTAGCCTGCCTATTGCATCGAAGCACCTTTTGGGTTAGGGAGGTTACTTGGAGAGTGCTCTGGGTCACCAAGTCTGCTATGTCCAAAGTTAGCAAGTTTGAACTTACTAGTTATGCTCCAAATGTGCAAACTTGAAATGCATAATACAATACTAAAGAAGGGAATAATGGCTTTCAAGGATACTCAACCATAAAAGGATGCTTGCCTCACATTAATAACACCAATATCAATATCCTTCTTCACAATAATATGAAATTTTCTATATGTATAATTTTTAGGACTAAAGTAAAAATGTAATTTCTTCGTAAAGGGAAATTATGTTTTGTAAGTCATAATGGCTTAAAATAAATAATTTGATAGTCTGTAGGTTTTTGGACTTCTTCATATTGTTTTTGAAATTTCAGATAAACTCTATTTGAATTTTGATTATGACATTTTGGAAGTTACATCACTCATCATAAGGGAGAAAGATTAAAAAGTGAGTGAAATAAGACATGATAGAGATATATAATAAGTTCCAAGATTCCAAATATCCTTTATAAGCGTTACTCGATAACTACATTTAAGAGGGATGTGAAAATAGAGGTTCATATTGTGCCTCTACCTTGAACCATCTGACATCTTCAGGATTGTGAAACATAAACTGCACTATTGCTTTAACTTTCAAAACTCACTGGGAATAATTGCAAATTAAAAGGAAAATACAAGTCAAATTTTGAAAAAACCAATTATCTATGGCATTGACTAGATGTCTATATTTCAGTGTCAGATACCTCAGATAGAAGTCAAGTTTATCTCTCAAGATGCCATGTGTACAAGATCTAAGCTCCCTCCAAGTAGTAAAATAATGAAGAAGAGACCCACACCTCATAAAATGCGGGCTCCAAGTGGTCAACAACCCAATCTCCAAGCAAATCGATCCAAAGAAACTCCTAAAGAAAGTTGAATTATTCATCTAGACTCCTAAATGTGAAGTATATTTTAACCTGTTTAAGGAGAAAATTATAAGTTCTCACATCCTTATCTACCCTGATAGTAAAATATAATTTAATGTAAATGTTGGTGCATCAATAATTGTTCTGGTGTAGCATGGGTTTTCACCCTTGTTCGTGCAAAAGAGCACCCGCTAAGGATAATGGAATCATTAGCAGCAGTTTAAAGGAAAGTAAAAGAAACTAATTAAACATAAAAAAACAGTAGAAGATTGAGCTAGCATGTGCATGGAAAATAAAATTAAACTACAGTAACAAATATGAAACAACCATAAAAGATAACAAAACAAATCTTGATCTCTTTTATAAATGGAAAACAAGGGTTTACATGAATGTTTGAATGTTGAGGCTAGTGGAGTTCTGCAGTCGTAGGGAGCAATGCACCAAGGCTCCACAGGTTCCTTCTCTTTCTCCAAATGCTCAATGGTTAGTCCCAAAGTTGGTTCAAAGGGAAGAACTGTAGCTCAAATGGTTGGGCTAGAGTTCTAGAATGATTTGGGCAGCATAAGGGTAGGATAATTAATGGATGTCAAATGAGGGGCCTCCATCACCTTCTTATACGTTTTTGGGTGGTGGAGTAAACCACCATGGTTTTGGGTGCCAAATGGTTTAGGTTAGAGGTTTAGGGTTTTTTCCCTCTTTTTCCTTCTTTTTTGAATTTATTCCCTTTTATTTTGATTTGGGGAACTTTGGACCCCCTTTTGGGGGTTTTTGTTATGTTTTGAAAGAATTGAGTTAATTTGAGGAGGCAAAAGGTGATTTTTGCCTTTTAAGGTACCCATTTGGACATTTTTGAGGTTTTGGAGGCTAGAATGATAGGGCAAATGGTCAACAGGGTTATGTGTCTAAAGGAATGAGTTGGTGAGTAATTTTTTATGTTAACATCTGGCCATAGTCCTTGCACAACTAGGGGAAGGAAGTATGGAGTACCTTGTGTATTTAGCAAGCCATAAATTGTATCAGACTAAGTGCAACTATAGATTGACATGTAGGACATCATCACAAAGAGTAGAAAAAACTAGCGAAATGAGTAGAACCCGGGTGAACGAGAAACCATGATGCGAGTGGCAAGGGAAGGGGCAAGGTCTCTCCACTTTAGGGTGGAGATAACATACAACTATCAAGCCCATATATAAATGAATGAGAGGGAGAGAAGCATCAAGAAGTGGAGGGCATGAACATGCAAATCGATGCCAATAATTGTACATTTAATTTCACAAGCACGGGATGTTACCGTTCACCATTTAGGTGTGTCCATGTAGGCAATTTGGCAATGCAAATGAGGGTACACCACTATGGTGTCCCTCCCGGAGATACTTCCTTTTAATAGCCAAATGAGGTCTAGAAAAATATAGTCAAATTTGATGATCAAAATCACAAACATATAAAAGGAATGTCTAGCGAGCACCTAGAGGGGACACAAATCTGGGACATACTCATGGTCCAACCATGACTGATCTGAATAATTTGTGTATGAACATAGTGGCATCCATACTGACTGTGGTACCATAGCAACTGATATTCTATTGAATTTGAACTAGGTACATGTGGAAGCATATAACTGAAGTGCTCCCGAGTACTATCGTCGAGCGCATCCCGGATATCCGTGGGAACATTCAACTGGGGAGGTTCCAAATAGACTCACCAATGTGCTAGAGTCAGGGGACATCCAGGGTCTTCGATTGATAACTGAAGGGACCAATACCCTGCACGAAACTCAATGGTGCGATCAAGGTGTTGACATCGAGCACATGAGAAACAACCATTCGAAGAGGCACTAAGGACTCTTCTCAAAATGGTCCGTAGGCACTTACCACTAATGGTGATGAGTCCAAGGCACAGGGACCTCTGGGTCTATCCCCTAGAATAGATGGGTTGGCATCGACAGAGGAAGACCAGCAACTGCCAAGGCAATGAGGTTTCCTTGAGAGGAGCGCGAGGTGTACCATCAAGGGGTAATAGTACTAGAGGTGCGACTGACATATTGTGGGGGTGGGGAACAAATGAGGTCGCAGAGGGGGGGGGACTCAAACTTCCTTTGTTTAAAGTATGATGGAATGGTTGTCCTGGCAGCATATGATACTGACTTGGGGGAAGGGGGTCATAGCTTAATGGACCAGGGACTGTGATTGTAATGGGGGGGGGAACTGATAAATGATATCAGGAGAATATAAGGGTAGCATGTCGCAGAATACTCTAAACAAAGGCGACCATACTGGGAGTGTTGACATAATGTGGGGACTAGATATGATCTGTCGTGGCACCGATAGGCACCGCTTTGACCTTCTTCATGGTTTAAGGAGCATGAAGAAGAAGTAGAAGTATGCTTAAAATGGTACTATTGTGTGGATTTGTACGAGCCCAAGACACTACATGCTCGTGGTTGCTTTCAATTTTAGAGAGTCTAAAAACAGTAAGAAGAATCCGAGGGGGTTTATTTTTCGTGTGTTAGTCTCCAAGTCCCGAAAAAGCATAAAAGTATGCAATGAAGAACCCTTCTAGTTGGTGTGACTAGAGTATTCCTTTTTCGTAATTAGTCTACAAGGTCCGGAAAAGGGTTAAACTTATACTAGGTAGACTCCCTTTCAGATATTTTTAGAGAGCATGAAAGGAAGCAAGATTGCTCGACGATCTTTTCATTGCAAAGCCAAAGACACTAGGGATGAGATTTTCAGGATGCAACAGAGAGAAAAAGAATCTTTGGAAGATTGTGCACAGCGATTCCAACTTAGCTATAAGAGAGCTATTCATTATACCTTGGATCAATAATCACTAAAAAATTTACTTCTTAGGGGAATCAAGGAGGAATACCTAGAAGTCTTGAATTTTTTAGGAGATGGGGATATCTTTCAAAAAACCTATGACCAAATTCTGCAAATCTTTAAAAATTATTCCAAATCCAGAAAGGGCAAAAATGGAACGCGAGATATACACCCATTAGCAGGGGGATCATCCTTTTCAAGCCCAGGCCTCACAAAATCAAACCTGGGGAATGTCCTAGACGACATGAAGACAAATATCCTTCAATCACTAGCTATGCAATTATATGCACTCCAACTAAAAAGGAAACAAGATAAGATCAACCAGGCACTAGTGATATTCTGCCCAAGATGCAGAAAAAAACATGAAAAAGGACAATGCCCATTAAATACAATAGAATTCTACGGGCTCTGTACTGATGATCATAGCACAGATAAATTCCCTTTACTGCCATCATGCAAAGCAGCCATACAAGATCCTACCTCAAAGAATTCTGTAGAGCCGATCCTACCCCAAGATCCTCAAGTTTGCCACATTTGGAATATAAATTATGTTTTTTATAAATAAGAAGTCAGTCACCTTCCCAATGGTAACCTTCATACCTATTTTCTAAATTCTGCTGCTATAATTTTTCCTTTATTTGCACATACAGTTCATTTTCAACAATACAGTTAACAATCTGTTTCCTTAAATATGATTGCAAGTACTAATGGCTGCCACATGCATTTCATGTACTTTTATGCTAAGTGCATCAACCACCTTATTTTCCTTACCCTTTATGTGTTTGATTTCAAAATCAAATTCACATAGGAATTCCAACCATCTAGCTTGCCTAGCATTTAATGTTGGTTGCTCAAATAAATATTTTAGACCACAATGGTCTTTCCTTAGCTCAAATTTTCTACCCATTAAATAGTACCTCCACATTTTCAAAGCATGCACTATGGCCGCAAGTTCTAAGTCGTGGGTAGCTTAGTTCTTCTCATTCTCTTTCAACTTCCTTGACTCGTAGCATACCACATGATTATCTTGCATAAGAAATTGTTCAATCCCTTGATTACATGCATCTGTACACACCACACAATCTTTTTCCAAATCTACAATTTTTAGAATTGGAGCACTTGTGAGAAGCTTCTTCAAAACGTGGAAGCTTTCTTCACATTTTTGTATCCACACAAACTTTATCCCCTTCTTTTGCAAAGAAGTGATTAGGTGTGCAACCTTGGAGAATCCTTCAATGAACCTTCTATAGTAACCAACAAGACCCATAAAAGATCTTACATTTGCCACATTTCTTGAAGTTGGCCTATTCATGATGGCTTTAATCGTTTTGGGGTCAACTGATATTCCTTGCTCGGAAATAATGTGGCCCAAATATAATGAATTTTACTTTTGTAAAAGTCACATTTTCTTAGCTTTGCATACAAATTATGCTCTCTTAGCAATTGCAAAGCCATTCTCAAATAATCTGCATGTTCTTGTTCATTCTTAGAATAGATAAGAATGTCATCTAGAAAAACAAGAACAAACTTGTCCAAATACTTGTTGAAAACACTATTCATGAGACACATGAATGTAGTTGGTGCATTGATGAGACCAAACAACACCACCACAAACTCATAGTTCTCATACCTTGTTCTAAAGGTTGTCTTGTGAATTTCTTCTTCCTTGATTCTCACTTGATGGTAACCAGACCTCAAGTCAATCTTTGAAAATACTTTCCCCTCTCATTTGATAAAAAATATCATCAATTTGAGGAAAGGGGTACTTGTTCTTCATTGTAACCTTGTTCAATTTCTTGTAATAAATACTTAACCTTAGTGTTCCATCTTTATTTTTCACAAAAAGTACGGGTGCTCCCCATGGAGACACACTTGGACGAATGTACTTATTTTCCAACAACTCGTGCAATTGCATTTTCAGCTCTAATAATTATGGTGTACTCATCCTGTAAGGTATCTTAGACATTGGTGCAAATCCTAGCACAAGATCAATTGTAAAATCATTGTCCCTCTTTGGAGGAAGTTTTGGAAATTCACTGGGATAAACATCCTTGAATTCTTGCAAAACATAATGGTCTTCCAACTTAGAAATTTCATTTTCTATTTTCTCGAAAACATGGGTTGCATACAATTGAAAACCCTTTCTATAGAATTTATTCAACTGCATGGCTGAAATATGCTTAACAAAATCTACCTTTGGAATTCCCTTTACAAACCTTGGGTTTCCTTCTTCATCGATGCATTCAAAAGTCTTGCTATAGCAATCAAGTTTAACTCTATGGGATTCCAACGAGCCCATTCCAATGAGAATATCATAGTAACCAAGTGGCAAAATGTTTAGATTTTCAAAAGTGGATAGTCCACCCATTTCCAATGGACATTTCTCCACCATTTCACTAACCTTCCTCTTAGTTCCAGTGGCTATTTGGACTAACCATGATTTACTATGCTTTGATTTCTTAAAAGCACAAATCTCAACAATTTTAGGAGTGATATAATTCTGAGTAGATCCAGTGTCAATCAAAATAGAAATAGATTTATTAGCAATAATACCTTCAACCTCAACCACAGTTGACTAATGGTCTACTTGGTGGTCCTCTAGTGCTGCATAGATTCTAGGGTCAGTCCTTGCCACTTGACCCACAATTTCAGATCCTTGGATGTTGTGAACTTTCTTTACACTTCCACTCTGATGTGGACAGTTCCTAAGCATATGGTCCTGCCCATATCCCCAACATTGAAGTGGCTCTCTTGGATCTATTGGCTTGTCTCCCATCATCATAGCTGGCTTAGTCACACCCTGTGTTGGATCCCTTGGCTAATTTATGAATTGAAGAGGCTTGAAACCCTTCTTCCTTTGGTCAAACTTCTCATTCTTTTTGTCCTTCCATGCCTTATGGAATTTTGGTTTGCTTTTGTTTTGATCATAACAATATTTGGCCTTTCTTATGGCCTCATCTAGAGTTCGAGGTTCATCAAACTCAATTTCATCTTTATAGGACTGAGGCAACCCACCTAGAAAACACTAAATTTTCACCTTATCATCCCAATATATTTGAAATACCTCAGCATCTCCAAGAATATATTTTCATATTCTTCCATAGTCATTTGTCTTAATTTCAACTCATGGAACTCTTTGATTTTTCCATCATAGTACCTATCAGAAATTTTATTTTCCTTGAAGTATTTCTTGAGTTGCTTCCACATAATATTCCTTTCATTAATCATCTTCACTTACTGAAGGTGATCCCACCATATAGATGCTCTTCCATTTAGATTGAATATGACCACTCTCGCTTTCATATTTCCTGAATAGTTTTGGACTTGGGGAAATACTTCCTCATCCCAAGAAGCCAAGTCTCAACTTCTTGACCAGATTTCACCTCAACATAAAATGTAGGAGGTTTGGACTTCTTAAATTCTCCATGTGAGTTGGAAGACCTATTCCTCTTATTTATATGAGATGAAGAGCTTGAACCTTCAATGGATTCTTTAGAGTCAGATGACTCACTAGAAGAGATTTCTAGAGTATATGTTGTATCTCTAGAAATCCTTCTTGAAATATGGGATCTCTTATGGGAATGACTCCTTGAGATACTCCCACTCTTTTATCGATTTTATGAATTCTTCCCATGGTTAATATTCCTCTGAATGTCTATAAGACTTTGACGCATAGTTGAATTAAATTGATTTTGTTCTTCTTGAGCTCTAATCATCCTCTCATTATCTACTCCACAAATTTGCAGTTCCACCCTTAGGCTCCTCATCGTTTCTGTAATGTCTGGGGGACTTGTTTGGTTTCTTCTGCGATTAGACTCTGTCTCTGCATTCTCAACCTATACATTCTCTCCCATTCCATCTACCTCAACTTCATAGGGATCCTATGGATCCTCCATGATGATACTCTTCTTCTTGGTCCAACCAAGATCAAAGATTTCCCAACTGCACTATATTCAATGCTGACCCTTAACAATTAATGATAGGATTTTGAATCTGCAAAAGTGTTTATAAACACATTTATTAACTACATTATATTCTCATAAAATTATAAAATTATTTTTATACATTTTGGGAAAATTCCATATTCACAATTTCTGTCAAATCACAAAAACATTTGAATTACCCCCTTCAAGTTCTAACTGTTCAAAGTTGCAGTTGGATTCGAGAACCAATTTGGTAGATTACAAAAAAAAGAAAAATGGGGGTCAAGGCAGCTTTCCCCCTTGTGGCCTCCCTGCGTCACTGCAGGGCGGGTCGAGGGAAACACCCTCATTTTTTTTTTGTAAATATTTCCATTTCGCACAATATGGTACATAAGATCGATTGCATTTTTCAACCACGGGCACCTGAAAATCAGTTGTGACAACCCTGTTATTTTTGTGATTTGTTCCCTTTAGAAGCCACCTACAATGCCTTACCAGTTGTCAGTCATAAGCGATTTTAGGCTCCAGGAAGAGTGGTTTCCTGAAACTGCTTTTGCGAGCCTGAGTACATGAGAGGGAGACACGTAGCAATGTGGTTTACCTTTTAGGATCATGCAAATTACTTATATGTTGTGCAGGTTTGCGGGCCTAAAGTAATCATGGCCATCGATCAAATCTGCACGATCTTCCACAATTAACATGATTGACGAGGGTCACATCTTTCCTGACATCTATGCACGTCACATATGGACCCCTCGTCACATCACTTCTTGTCAGCTTGAAAGTGGTTTTAGGCTCCAGGGAAAGTGGTTTTCCAAACCCACTTTGACAAGCTTGAGTGCATGAGAGAGCGACATGTCATAAGGTAGTTTACCACTTCAAGCTCAGGCCTTTTAATTAACCTTTGTACAACTTCATGAACCTAAAGCACTCTCAATCCTTGATCAAATATGCACGATCCTCCTAGATTGACATGACCGCCATGGGTCCCATCATCCCTGACAACTCCACACATCATTCATGGGTCCCTTGTCACATCACTGCATGTCAGGCCAAAAGTGGTTTTAGGCTCTAGGGAAAGTGGTTTCTCGAACCCGCTTTTGCGAGACTAAATGCACGAGAAATCAAAACGTCATAGGGTGGTATACCACTTTAGGGTCGGGTTGATTAGTTAACTCTCGTGCATCTTGAAGGGACTGAAACGATGTGAGGCTTCAATCTCCACCATTGCTCGACGATCAGATCTTCTCTGCCCTTGGGCCCCATCACTTGTGGCTACCTGTGCTCGCAAATTGGATGTGGCAGATCCACATCACACATTCTTCCCACATGAATCCACCACGTCAGACCTCTTTCCCACTGAGTGGCCACCCCCAAGCTGGGTTATGAGGCCACCAGGGCGAAAGAAAGACCTACAAGCTTCAATCTCTCACCCCACAACCACTTCTCTTCTCTGTGATTATCCAAATGCTCATACATAGCTCTTCAAGGATCTCACTCAGCTCTCACATCCTTCACTTCCACAATACCTTCCCCACACAACACCCTTCTTGGATCAAGCATCCCCTTCACCGATCCACGGTTCTCTTGGGCAATCCATATTTCTTGGTGCTTCTAGTGTGTGCATAGAAGAAGTCCAATATGATATGTGTTTCTATAGAACCACCTGTAACTTCAATTCATGGTTTCTCAAGCACCTATGAGCAACATAACTCAATGTTTAAGGGTTCTGTTGATGCCTCGAAAATCGTAGCATCAATCAGCAAGGGATTCTCCCCGGTAAGCAAGCCTAATTAGATCGCTCACTATTTGGTGTGGGGAATCCGTCTGGTTAACGGTTTCGGCTACCGTGTAAGATTTAAAGATTTGTATTCTTTGTACCGGTTGTAGCCGATCCACCGTTTATGTATTTTATAATTTAAAGATGATATGCAAGTGCGTTAATCTAAACGCATGCAATTAACACAAATCTAATCTAAAACTGATTTAAGCAAATTTAATCTATCCTTACAATGAGCAAACTGAAAGTATGAGCAATAAACTGAAAGAAACATCTAAAGATCTCACAGATAGCTATTTAATCATGAAGATGCATTTCCAACAGAAAATAGAAGATATCAAAGATAGCTCTGATTTAATTAAAACATTTCATTGCTCATTTAACACATAAATTCTGCAAAAGGAAGGAAATCATTCATAGCAGAGAATTAATTCACAATAGCTAGGAAAGATCTCACAGAAAATGTATGAAAGATGCAGAAATAGTTCAGAAATTATCCAACATAATCCCAAGCAAAATGCTGTGCTGGCTTCCACAGGCCAAAACGATTTTCTTATTCATGTAGCAGAAATATTTCACGTACACAAGAAGAGTGTCCTTTCACCTGCCAAAAGTCCCTCTATTCTTCTCTAATCAGCTATATATAGCTTTACAAAATGCTCCAAGAGCTGCCACCTATACCCTAACTCTCCAAGTTCTTTTAATTTGTCTTGTAGTGTCCAATTTACAAAAAAGAATAAAAGCCCGGCAATATTAATGACTTTCACTCTAAAGTTGCAGTGGGTTATTATGGGATTTAGGTTGATACATTTCCATTTGTTACTTAATTGAATGCTTCCATTATGGGAATTAGGTTGACACATTCTCATTTGTTGTTGAATTGAACACATCCATTTGATATCTGATGATAGACTAGCCTTTTCAAAATTAATGGGATTTTATAGTGCCTATTGATGTATGTGTGCACTTTTGACCAACCAATAAACAACCTTTGGCCACTATTTACGAAGTAGAGCTGACTTAAATTTATCTTGAAGACCATGGTGTTTAAATAAGCTGCATAAATATTGCAGTTCAATAGGTGATTATTAAGAATTGTGTTTATATCAGAGGGTTTTGAGTCTTCGACCATCATTTGGACAGGAAAGAGATCCAAATGTCACTTTAATATTTAAAATATACAAAGGCCGAAAGAGAGCGTGATGGATTTAAATCAACAGATAAAACAAATGGTGGATCATTTCTGAGCTGGCGCCTTTGCTAACTCGGGCGCTTCTGCCACAGTTGGTACTCCTGTTGGAACTTGTGCCACTGGTGCTGCTGGTAATTCCACTAAAGCTGATGCCCCTGCTTCTCCTGCTGATACTTGATGTGCTTCTCCTGTCAGTTCCCTCTCTGCTTCTGCTATATGTCTCACCTAGAGACTGGTTTCTTTTATGTCATTGTTTGTATCAAGAGGGAGCATAGTTTTCAGAGACACTTCATGCTTGGCAAGCTCTTCTTCAAGATCAACGACTTCTGTTGTCGTAGCCTGGAGGCTTTCTTTCAGAAGATGTGTGTGAATAGCAGCCTAGCAAATCCAATGGTAAAGGTCTTCAGCAGTCAAAGAATCCACTTTCCTTACATAATCTATTTCAGCACTTAGCCCATCCCTTAGATTAGACAAACGTTGGACTTTGTCTGGAAACTCTTCTATAGTCTGGGGCATTATCATCTGGCAATTCACTTGGGTGGTTCGTATCTTAAAATAAAAATTCCCACACTGTTCAAGAGTGACCATGGCCACTTCGTTTAGCTTCACTCCAAAATCCTTGCAAAACCCCAAGAGGCGGACATCTTCTTTGAAATTAGAGATGGATTTAAGAAGGAGTTTTTTCTGAGAATCCTGACTTTCCTTCTCTCCATTCCATTTGCCTCTTAATGTCCTCACTAATGCGTACATATTTTCTCCTACGCTTAGTGGATTCATCATTTATTTCTTTGATTCTGGCCATAAATCCCTTTAACTTGCAGACTTCCTCCGTTATGAGCTCTTGAATCCCGTGTATCCTCTTCAGTATTTCGCAAGCCTGCTCATGAAAGGGACCCAGGTCACCAACCTTGCTAGTTGCGAGTTCTAATTGTTGTTCTAGCAATTCCCCGCTTTCTTCCAACTTCTCTATGTTCTCCTTTAAGTCATCGATCTGCTGAGTAGTATCAAATTTCTCGGACTCCAGCTGTAGGTTCCTACTTTCAGACCCTGCTTTTCTGCTTCCAGGGCCTTTATTTGTATGACCAAGGCTCTCTTTTCAGCTTCTAGGTGCTGAAATTTTATATTTAGTTCTCCCTTCTCTGACACAAGGGTGTCACATTTCTCCACCATCAAATTTGAATAATTATGTTCTTTGACCAGAGTTTCCTGCAAATGGTGGGCTCTCTTATTTTTTAATTCTAACTCATCTGCTAATATGTTGACATTGTCTGCAGTTGCTTGAACATAAGCTACATAAATAGATGCCACGAGTTTGTGTGCATGATGCGTACCTTACATGACTGTGGTTTCATGTTTGGTGACTACATCTAGCCGAAAAGGTCTCTTCATTTTGGTCACTGTCTCCTTAACAATGGATTTTCTCTTCTTGTTGTAAGCGAACCTTTCCCATTGGGAAACTGTACTACCTTTTGATGGCGAAAAAGGGATGAGTGGGAGGTCTCTTACAGGGATATTTATATCCAAGTCTTGTATGTTTGGGCTCTTTGGGTCAACATCTTCTTTGGATTTCTTTTCCTCTTCCACTTTTATTTGCGCTTCTTCTTCCTCATCCTTTCTCAGTCTCTCATCTTCTTCATGTTTGGCGATCCCTTCCAATCTTATTCTCTCTTCCTATTGGACTCTTCGAGCTTCATCTTCTGCTTCTTGGACTCTTAGAGCTTTTTCTTCCGTAAGTTTATCCTCTTCTGCTCTATTGGTTCTTTCCTCAGCTTCCTTTTGGATTTTCTCATCTTGTTTCTTGAGCCTTTGCTCTTCTCTAGAGAGAGCTTCAATAGCTCCTAAGGTTTCTTTTGCTTGCCGTTGTTCTGCTTATTTGACAACAGTAGAGCTAGAAATGGCTCCACCCTTACCGGGTTGGCAAATCCGTATTTCAGTCATGTTACTGACCCCTCTATACACTTCTTCATCTTCATCATAATAGTGAGCGTATTCAAAGTTAGCATGAATCTCCCTGCAATGTTGTGCAACTTTGCCTCATCGATCGTTCCTCTGAAAAATCCTTTCCCCAAAGTGAAAGTCCCTCAGTTCTGCGATAAATTCATCTACTGTTGTAATCCCTTAGAACTTGTAAGCCCCAACATAAAAAGGTAAAGGCGGGAAAGAGGGCTTCTTTGCCTTGTACAAGGTACTACCAACTCCATCAATGAAAACCTGTCTCACTGCCTCCTTGTGGACTATGTAGTTAGTAGCATACCTGGGTAGGATATACAGGGGTTTGGAGCCTCCGTACATTCTTATGTAGGCGCCTTCTTGTGAAAAATAGAAATCACCATATTTCTCCAGGACTTCCATGGCGTTCTCAGATAAACAGCTAGGTTCTTCATTGAACATTAACTCATATAAAGGTATGATAAACTCCTCACAAATGACATTGTAGTGCCATCTATAATTCTGAGCCCAAAATATCTTGTATGCGGTGTATACCGGGATATCGGCCTAGTTCCAGATGCATCCTAGCTTTGGAAAGGGATGCTTCGCCACAATACAGTCTATCAAGTAGGATGACATGTAAAATTCTGCCTTCTTTGCCACTAACCCTTCTTGTGCAGTTATTATGGCCGATGATAGGCTTTCTAAGAGAATATCTGCCCAATTAAAAATTGTTCCTCTGAATGCTACATAATAAATGATGGGGACCCAGTGGAGCATATAGACAGTCCCATCGGGCCTACCAAATGAGCATGAGAGCGATCATTCTGAAAGGAGGCCTCAGATTCTGAACCTTATACTCCTCACTATCCTTCTTTCTTATCTGTTTTCCCGAGATTAGCAGCTTCCTAGCCATCTCCAAATTATCCATCTTGATCTATCCTAGCCATTCATCATTAAGCCACTGTTGTGGCCGGGGAAACTTATAAGCCGCTGAAATATAGGATGGGTGAAAGGATGCAAAAGCTTCCCCCTTACTATTCGAAATAACTCTTGATTCAACATTCGCATGTTGCATGATCCATCCAATTACTTCTGAGCATGGGAAGAGCTCTGGACGTGTGGCCGCTTTGGATATGCAGGAGGTTCTGATGTTTCGGTATAGGTATTCTTCCTCGAGAAGTGCCTTAGGGATGTCATGGTCTCTTATCATACGATATACGTCTCCCCATTTGACTTCTGAAGGCACGCCTGCAGTGCAACTAGTGTCTTCGAATAGAGTTTCTACTCGCGTGTCAGCTGATCCTGGCTCGGTCGCCTTAGACTTTCTTTTTCCACCTTTAGGAATTTTGGCTTAGAACCTGTCCGAAATCATGCATACGTATATAAGATAGTTTTACAATGCAAAAAACATTTAATAGACTAACATTCTGAATATAACGAGTGTCTCTAAAGATATAGCAGTGAGCATAATATTAATGCATTCTCATGATAACAAAATGTAGCAGGGTAGGAGCACCAACGTCCTTCTCGTAAGGGTAGAGGGACTGACTTCAATTTCACAATACTAAAGATTTCTGAAACGGGGTAGGAGCACGCCGAGGATTTTCTTAACGGTTGTGTGACGGGTGATTATGGCCCTAAAACTTTAAACTTCTATGTTCTCATGAAACTAGGCTTGCATGTGTTTAGCTTGATAGGGGCGTGAGTCGGCCTCGGCTATAATAGGACTAAATAACACCGCAAAGTTAAAATGGGCTTGGATAAAATAAACAGAACCACAACTACGACTTTTATATTAAAAGAAAAAGAACTAACCACTGCAATCTAGCATACAGGGCTCGAAAGGTACCAACCTGGTAGGATTTGATCGTGTATGGAGGTGATAATGCTGCTGCAAAGCCGACAAGCCTGGAGCAGGTGCTCGTAGTCTTAAACGGAAAATGGACACAAGCCTCAAACCAATTGAAACAATGAAACTTAACAAGGTTTAAACCCTACTTATAGGAATTTGACGTGTGTGACCCATTAATAGGGTGGTTGTAAGAATTTAAACGGGGTTATTGGGCGTACAGACAGGGTCAAATCGGCACGTTTGACATTAAGTGTTATCGTCAAAACCGGAAAGAATGGGCTAACGTCTTCGAAATTTTCAGCGAGAACTCGTGAGTTTGGGCCGCCGTTACAGGAAAGTTAACCGAGTTCTTCCAAAAATTGGAGCTATGCATTTTGCCGCAAGAAAGGCGTTGAGCCGCGAATCGAACGACTTAGCTGAGTCTATTGGCCATTGCGGGAGGATTGGCTAAGTTCTTCCGACGTTGCAGGAAAATTGGTGGAAAAGGCTCCGGAAGAGCTAGCTCAATTCTCCTGAAACGGTGAAGTTAAAGTCTCAATCAAACCTTCCACCCGTTGTGGCGAAACTCAGCGAGTTTATCCGAAAAAGTGAAGCTTCAAAACTAGAGCGAAGTGATCCGCCATTGCGGCAAAGTTGTCTGAGTTCTTCCGCCGTTGCGGAAGGACTTGGCAAGTTCTTCCGTCGATATTTTAACTTAGCCAAATTTTCCCACCATTGCAGAAGAGTTGGATGAGTTCTTCCACCGTTGCAGTTTAAAGTCATGCGTTTTATTTAGGCCAAAACAACAAAATCAAACTCAAGGAAACAAGCAAAAGGTTTTTCTCAAGAAAAAACTAAGTAAGGAAAAGGTTCTGATGTCTTTGACTTTTAGTCAAAATTTCCTTCTCTTAAAGACAAAGGAGGGGCCCCAATATTTGCAAAATTTTTGGGGGGATGCTGCAGCAACAACAACAAATGGCGATTCGCTGGTGAACACAGATCTCTGAAACAAACTCATCTCATGGTCAGAAAACTTACAGAGTGTTGTTTTCATTTGCAACAACATGTATTCATAGTTCAGCTTCTGAGAATGCAATGATCACTCTTATCATAATGGTGATGAGGGAAAAGGAAACTTTGACTCAGCTTTCCTTATCACTTTCTAGGGGCCAAAATTGTGAGGTTTATTTTAAAATTTTTCCTTTCAAAAGCTTACTATTATAAGACTCCACAGGATCGTAACAATATCTCACAGACATATTCATTTGTTCCTCATTCTCATGCTATTTTGCATCCTTTTGAATGTTTCTTTAATTCATGACTTTTGTCATTTGAGCCTTCTAGAAATGAATTTCTTCAGTCTTTCAATGATTGATATAGGTTCTTCAATCTATAGTGTCCTTTTGCATGAGAAAAAGATTCATTTATTTATATGCTTCACAGACGGAGAAGAACCTTGCTGGACTGGCTTATTTGAACAACTTCTCTGATTTGAAAGTTTTATTTGCTTTGATTGAGGCAAGAATTTCTGGAAAACAAACTCCTTGATATAATCCTTTTGGCTTTTACTTACAACATGGGATCATTTTAAGTACCATACATCTATGAGACATACTTCCTCTCCATGGGTCCATCATAGTGAACTTCCTGAGGCAATCATTATGTTAGAGTGAATGGGGCCCTAAGATAGTCAGAAGGAAATGCTGAATTTTAGTTATTTGACAGGGGTTATATTGACCACACAGAAAAAGGATCTCTGCATTCCTGGAAACCACTCAGTGAAAACAAAGTTACACATATCTTTTTCCTTTATCAGTGAGCTTCTTCATGACCATCCCTTTGAATTTGTCTGGAGTCTCATGTCTCAGCTACACCAAAATTGATCTTAGCTTTATTTAAACAAAGGACTCAAACAAAAAGGGAAAAGCAAACAAAGAAAACAAATCAAGCTAACTAGCAGACTAAAAGGTGATAAAAAGCGACTAAAAATGAAACAAAAGAAAAACAAACCAAAAAAGAAAAGACAGTGTTTTATTTATGTACAAAAATCCACCTAGGACTTATGCGAAATATTGCTTCAGGGCGAGGCCATTGAGAGGGAGATTTACTTCCTCTCCTTGCAGTTTTTTCAGTTTGTAAGTTGAAGGGCCAAGCTTCTCAGAAATTTGGTATGGGCCAACCCATAAGTGTTGAAATTTTGTGTGCATTCCCTTACCTTCATGGTGGTGATCCCATTTCAGCACTAAGTCACCTACTTCGAAGTTTCTCTTATCATATTTCTTTTTATCAAACCATCGTTTGACTATGTCTTGGTGATGATGGAATTGGTCCTTGGCCTTTCGTCGTGACTCTTCAAGTTTTAGCAAGGTATCAATTCTAGATTGAAGGGCTTGACTGCTAGAACCTTGGGAGGATTGGTCCAATTGCAAGGATGGGAGTAAAACATTCGGGGGAGGATGGATTCCTTTCCATAGACTAGGGTGAATGGAGAGACACCTAAGGCATTCTTGGGAGTAACTCTATCTTCCCATAAGGCGTTTGGGAGGGCTATGTGCCAGCTTCTCTGATTTTCAATTGTGGTTTTCTTAAGGATTCAGATGAGATTTTTATTGGTAGACTTAGCTAATCCATTTCCTTGGGAATAGTAATTGGTTGAATAATGGAGTTTAATTCCTTTCTCATACATGAATTCATTAATATTCATTGACGAAAAATAAGGTGCATTATCAAAGACTACGGAAATTGGAACCCCAAACCTGGTTATCATATTTTCCTCCAGGAAGTTGATGACTGTATCTTCATTGACTTTACGTAGCGGAACGGCCTCAGCCCATCTTGTAAAATAATCTGTGGCTGTTAGAATATACTGGTGTTGCAGCGAGGAGTTTGGGTTTATTTTGCCAATAATATCTATGCTCCATTGCTCAAATGGTTTAAAGATGATAACTAATTGCAAGGGTCCTGCTGTTTTGGTAACTTTACGACGCTTCTTTGGCATACATCACAATTTATGGCATAGGCGTGAGCATCCTTGAAAAGAGTGGGCCAATAGTATCCAACTTTGAGAATTTTGTGAGTTGTAGTATCTCCAGAGTAATGTCCCCCAGCAGGGCCATCATGTAATTCTTTGACCATGTTGCTTGCATCTTATTTTTCCAGACATCTGAGGAAAATGCCATCATAGTTCTTCCTAAAAAGCACTCCTTCAATAATTTGGTATGCTGCTAATTTAAGACGGAGAGCTCTTCTTTGCTTCGGACTCCAGTGCTCTGGCAAGTACCCTAACTGTAAATAATGCACTAGGTCCCTGTACCAAGACTCTAGAGCTGTAAAAATTGGACATACATCGATCATGTTTAGCTCGGCTTCATTCCTCCAATCTAGCTCATCATTGGCTGGATTTTTAGTAAGCAGCTTGCATAAGCCTTGTCCTTTGATAATAGTAGCAGGTTTGAATTCCAAGTCATACTCCTAAAGAGCAGTGACCCAATTTACTCTCCTTTCTCCTAATTCTTTTTGAACGAAGAGGGATCTGACAACGGAATGAGGGACTATGACTTTAGTTTTATTTTTTAGAATATATGGCCTGAACTGCTTTACCGCTTTGAAAAATGCATATGCTTACTTATCTACCATGTGGTAGTTCAGTTCAGCGCCCTGCAGACCAGTGCTCATAAAACAAATTGGGTATTCATCTCCTGATTCCGCCTTTTGAGTGAGCACAACTGCGAGAGAGTTATTAGAAGCAAAGGTGTACAAGATGAAATCCTTTTTGAAATCTGGATTTCCTAAAGAAGGTGCATTAGCTATGGCGGCTTTGATTTCTTTAAATGCAACCTTTTCCAAATCAGTCCACTTAAATTGTACACTCTGCTTGACCATTTGTTGCAAAGGTTTAACGATCTGAGCAAAGTCGGGTACGAACCTTCGAACAAAATTTATGGTGCCCATGAATGATTGCATAGAATTCTTGCTATGGGGCATGGGAATCTTGCTGATAGCTTTCACTCTCTCTTGATCTATCGAGATTCCCTCTTTTGAAATGATATGACCCAAAAGTTTGCCCTCAAGAACAACGAAAATACTTTTCTTAGGGTTTAAAGATATACCATACTTCCTGCAGTGATCAAAGATTTGCTTTAGATGGAAAATATGGTCTTCCCTTTTCTTTGAGAAAACTATCACATCATCTAAGTAAACTACTACACATTGACCGCCCAATCCTCGGAAGGCAATGTCCATGGCTCGCTGAAAAGTAGCTCCCGCGTTTATCAAGCCAAAAGGAATTCTTCAATATGCAAAGGTTCCCCACTTTGTACGAAAAGTGGTTTTGAGCCGGTCCTCTTCCGCTACTAGCACTTGGTTATAACCAGAGAAACCATTTAGTAGGGAGAATAGTTCTGATCTTGACACCATCTGCAAAATTTGCTCCATTGGGGGCACTGGATAGTTGTCTTTATTTGAAGCTTTATTTAAGTTCCAGAAATCTACACACAGTCTGATTTCTCCCGATTTCTTCTGCACGAGAACTAAATTAGCCACCCATTCAGAATGTCAAATTTTAAAAATAATCTTGGCATCCAACAATTTTTTCAATTCTTTTTGAATTAAAGGCTCGAGTGTCGAATGCATCCTTCTTAATGGTTGCTGGAAAGGTTTGACACCTTCCTTCATTGGTATTATGTGTTGGATGATGCAGGTATCATATGTTTTCATATCGTCATAGGTCCAAGCAAACACATCTTTATATTGTTGAAACAATTTGATGAATTTACTTCTCTCGCTCGACGTACAACACTTACCAAGATTAATATATTTTGGTTCAGCTTCCGTGCCCAAATTTATTAACTCATGTTGCGTGGATGAGCTGTGTGTTTTAGCATTTACAGGTCTTCTGAACTTACTTTGTAAATCAAATAATGCTTCAAGAGTTCTCACGCCTTTAGGCATGAAGTTTCCCTTTACAACATTTTTATTTTGTAAATCTGAATCATGTTGTTCTTCATCTATTATGGCCTCTTGGAAGACATCTTCATTTGTTAAGAAACTAATGATCTGATCATCGTCATCAAATACCCTAAGATTTGTGATGTTATCTAGAACAGAGGGCCTGAAAATTAGTTCAATAGAACATTTGTTATTTGTAAGCACTAGTCTGGAAGTGGAAGTTGCTAACAATCAGTTGCAACATTCTTCAACCTAGGAATAGAATCAATATTGAAAGCATCAAAACATGAAATCAGTTCCCAAACCTCAGCCTGATATCCTTTTAAGTGCAGTGAAAGGAAATGAATTGTATTCCTTATTTGCCTGACAACTATTTCTGAATCACCAAAGACCTTCAAATATTTGACATTCAAACCAATGGATTTTTTTAATCCATGGATCAGAGCTTCATACTCAGCAGTATTATTTGTACATTCGAATTCTAATCTACAAGATAAAAAATGTTTACTTCTATTGGGGTCAATCAAAACACAACCGGCTCCAGATCCTTCTTGAGTTTTGGAGCCATCGAAGTAGAGAGTCCAAAAAGTCCTTTCTTATTTAACTAAGTTAGTGCTATTACTATCTAAG
The DNA here is from genome assembly GCA_027924585.1 of Larix kaempferi. Classification (NCBI taxonomy): domain Eukaryota; kingdom Viridiplantae; phylum Streptophyta; class Pinopsida; order Pinales; family Pinaceae; genus Larix; species Larix kaempferi. The sequence goes on along the minus strand of BSBM01000535.1, from coordinate 1,896,127 downwards.
TCAGTAACTAAATTTACTATGTTACAATCAATATCATCAGTCCATGAAAAATGGAGGAGATCAGATTGTTTATTTGGATCATGGCTAACATCTTCTGATTGATCATTTCCGGGTTCGATTTCTAAGAAATAATTTCCCAAAACTGAAGATTGAGAAAGCTACAGCTTCATTCTTCTCCTCTAACTGAGTGACATTTTGTCTCATGTGAGGTTCTCTTAATATTTTGATTTGATTTTTCCTATTCTGATAAAGTAGCCATAAATGGGACCAATCCATTGCAAAGTAACCGTTTAGTTTCGTAGACCAGTCTCTACTCAAAATTAAACCATAAGCTTTGGGAATATCGACCACCATTATATCAATGAATTGACACACTCTCAAATCAGTTGACAATCTAATAAGCACATCCTTTAATTCACCAATGACTTTGACAGCGGTTCTATCTAACTGTATGATTTGAGATGGGGATGGGATAGGCTGTCCATTAATCTTCTTGCAGATACACAATGGCATGACATTCGAACTAGCACCAGAGTCTACCAGACAATTATGCATGTTATGATTAAAGATTTCAAAAGTTAAGAGAAAAGGCGAAGTATGAGATTTTGATTTTCCGCCAATGCTGGCTTCATTAATTTGTGGGTTTTCATCAGTGTTTTCTAATGAAATGCTTGTTTGTGGATCAAAAGCTTCCATTAATCTCTGACTCTGTTGGGGTAGGCTACACATATCAAAGATAGAAACATTAGCTTTCGCTTTCTTAATATCCTCGATTATGTCATAGCCCATGTCACATTCTTTCGAAACTTTAGGTTGATTTTCTGTTTTGTTTGAAGAAAGTTTTGGTTGTTTGGATATTTATGCGTTTGATTCCTTTTTCATTATGGGGTTTACTATTGGAATTGTCTTAGGCTGGGGTGGGATGACAGTTATGTGCCGTTTTGGTATTTGATTTGCATATTTAGCTTTAGGCACATCTACTGTTTGATCAAGCACCAAGCCTTTACTTCTAGTAGTAACATTAATAGATGATGCTTGTACTTCGTCAACAAGATCTTCAAAATATGGTTCTTGGGTAGGACTCCAGTCCCAAAGGATCATTGTGGTGTCTAGAACGGACTCTTCCCGCTCAATAATTCATTCTTGCTGAGGATCTGTTTGCTCAGAGATTTGTGCATCTAACCTTTGATTCATTACCAAATTCATTGAGTTAATCCACTGTGGACAACTTTTTTCTGAGTGTTGTTCTTGATGAAAGGTACAGAAGTGGTCCATGCCTATTTCATTTAAGTTTAGCACAGCAGAATTATTTACCGGTGGGGTTGGCTGTGTATTTTCTTCTTTTTTTATAGAATGGCTTGAAAGGTGGCCTTGAAGAGCTAGTTGCCTTATCTTTCTCTAGATCTACAATTTTATTAGAGAGTTTTTGCATCATTTTTATAACATTTTCTAAATCTGCTGTGGGTTCTTCTTTATCCCTAGTTAACAAAAAATGTTTTTTAACGGCTGCTGGCTTTAATTCCAGATCGAGAGCATGTTTGGCAATACTGTCGGCCTCTTCTTCTACCTTCTTGGCTTCTTCAAAGTTTTCTGTCAGGGTAGTCTTCTTCGTTCTTTTGACAAACATTGCTAACGGGGGTTTAATAGTTGTTGTATAATATTGTACCAAGCATTCTTCAGCAGGCTTTGTTGCATCACTAAAGTTATTTAACAATGTCGTAAATCTTTGATTAAACTCTTGAACTTTCTCGTTTTTTTCCATTCTCATGGATAACAATTCTTTCATAAGAGTAGCTACTGTCTTTTGATTTCCATACTTCTTTAAAAAACATTTTTCAAAATCTTCCCAACTTACTATCGAGCTAGCCTATAGGCTAAGGTAACAGGAAGACACTTTGGGTTCGAAAGTATAAGGAAAAATACGGCAGCATACATCTTCATGTTCTACATTAAGAAGACTCAGGGCTAAATAAAAACTTTTAAGATGATCTTCAACAGAAATTCCTTTCCTAGGGTCGTATTTAGGCAAAACCTTCTCTGGATTTTTGAGAAAATCATGGAACGACCCAACTAAATTCAACGCTCCTCTTGCTCTCCATGTAGGCACAACCGTGACTCTTGGTGGAGAAAGTGGTGGTGTGTGCGGCTATGAATTATGAGGACTGTGCCTTGGAGTGTGTGGTTGTTTTTGATTTGTGGGAGTTTCGGGTCTGACCTCGTCAAAAGGTTCAGTGATTTCTTTTAGAGATAGATCCAATAATTCTTCTAGACTCTGAACTAGAACGGAATCTTTAGTACATTGAGGGTTTTTTCTAGGAGCTCTTATTCTGGGCAGCAAAGGAACGACAGTTAATCCTCCTAGACTTCTAACGTAGGAATGGGTATGTCTTCTGAAGCGGTTTACTTCTTCAAAAGGGACAACATACAATGTTTCTTGCTGTTATGTCTCAGAGTTAAGATTTTCTTGATTTATTGATTCCAGATCTGAAATGTCTGGGATCGCTGTTTCGGATGGGTCTCCAGTGGAAAATTTTCTAACAAAAGGATCTCTTCTGCCAGCCATGCACTAGTGGCCCTCCTTCTAGTGCCAAAAACTGTTGATGCCTCGAAAATTGTAGCATCAATCAGCAAGGGATTCTCCCCGGCAAGCAAGCCCAATTAGATCGCTCACCATTTGGTGTGGGGAATGCGTCTGGTTAACGGTTCCGGCTACCGTGTAAGATTTAAAGATTTGTATTCTTTGTATCGGTTGCGCCCTGATCCACCGTTTATGTATTTTATAATTTAAAGATGATATGCAAGTGCGTTAATCTAAATGCATGCAATTAACACAAATCTAATCTAAAACTAATTTAAGCAAATTTAATCTATCCTTGTAAGGAGAAAACTAAAAGTATGAGCAATAAACTGAAAGAAACATCTAAAGATCTCATAGATAGATATTTAATCATGAAGATGCATTTCCAACAGAAAATAGAAGATATCAAAGATAGCTCTGATTTAATTAAAACATTTCATTGCTCATTTAACACAGAAATTCTGCAAAAGGAAGGAAATCATTCATAGCAGAGAATTAATTCACAATAGCTAGGAAAGATCTCACATAAAATGTATGAAAGATGCAGAAATAGTTCAACAATTATCCAACATAATCCCAAGCAAAATGCTGTGCCAACTTCCATAGGCCAAAACGATTTTCTTATTCATGTAGCAGAAATAGTTCACGTACACAAGAAGAGTGTCCTTTCACCTACCAAAAGTCCCTCTATTCTTCTCTAATCAGCTATATATAGCTTTACAAAATGCTCCAAGAGCTGCCACTTATACCCTAACTCTCCAAATTCTTTTAATTTGTCTTGTAGTGTCCAATTTACAAAAAAGAATAAAAGCCCAACAATATTAAAAAATGGACGGGAAAGAGATCCAAATGTCACTTTAATATTTAAAATATACAAAGGCCAAAAGAGAGCGTGCTGGATTTAAATCAACAGATAAAACAAAAGGTGGATCATTTCTGAGCTAGCGCCTTTGCTAACTCGGGAGCTTCTGCTACAGCTGGTACTCCTGTTGGAACTTGTGCCACTGGTGCTGTTGGTAATTCCACTGAAGCTGATGCCCTTGCTTCTCCTGCTGATACTTGATGTGCTTCTGCTGTCAGTGCCCTGTCTGCTTCTGCTATATGTCTCACCCAGAGGCTGGTTTCTTTTATGACATTGTTTGTATCAAGAGGGAGCATAGTTTTCAGAGACACTTAATGCTTGGAAAGCTCTTCTTCAAGATCAATGACTTCTGCTGTCATAGCTTGGAGGCTTTCTTTCAGAAGATGTGCGTGAACAGCAGCCTGGCCAATCCAATGGTAAAGGTCTTCAGCGGTCAAAGCATCCACTTTCCTTACATAATCTATTTCAGCACTTAACCCATCCCTTAGATCAGACAAACGTTGGACTTTATCGGGAAACTCTTATGTAGTATGGGGCATTATCATTTGGCAATTCTCTTAGGTGGTTCATATCTTAAAATACAAATTCCCACACTGTTCAAGAGTGACCATGGCCACTTCGTTTAGATTCACTCCAAAATCCTTGCAAAACCCCAAGAGGTGGACATCTGCTTTGAAATCAGAGATGGATTTAAGAGGGAGTTTTTCTGGGAATCCTGAATTTCCTTCTCTCCATTCCATTTGCCTCTTAATGTCCTCACTAATGCGTACATATTTTGTCCTATGCCTAGTGGCTTCAAAATTTATTTCTTTGATTCTGGCCACCACTCCCTTTAACTTACAGACTTCCTCCATTATGAGCTCTTGAATCCCATGTATCCTCTTCAGTATTTTGCAAGCCTGCTCATGAAAGGGACCCAGGTCACCAACCTTTCTAGTTGCGAGTTCTAATTGTTGTTCTAGCAATTCCCCGCTCTCTTCCAACTTCTCTATGTTCTCCTTTAAGTCATCGATCTGTTGAGTAGTATCAAATTTCTCAGACTCCAGTTGTAGGTTCCTACTTTCAAGACCCTAATTTTCTGCTTCCAAGGCCCTTATTTGTATGACCAAGGCTCTCTTTTCAGCTTCTAGGTGCTGAAATTTGATGTTTAGTTCTCCCTTATCTGACACAAGGGTGTCACATTTCTCCACCATCAAATTTGAATAATTCTGTTCTTTGACCAGAGTTTCCTGGAAATGGTGGGCTCTCTTCTTTTCTAATTCTAACTCGTCTGCTAATATGTTGACATTGTCTGCAGTTGCTTGAACAGAAGCTACATAAATAGATTCCATGAGTTTGTGTGCATGTTGAGTACCTTTCATGACTGTGGTTCATGTTTGGTGACTACATCTGGTCAAAAAGGTCTCTTTATTCTGGTCACTGTCTCCTTAACAATGGATTTTCTCTTCTTGTTGTAAGCGAACCTTTCCCATTGGGATACTGTACTACCTTTTGATGGCGTAAAAGGGACGAGTGGGAGGTCTCTTATGGGGATATTTATATCCAAGTCTTTTATGTTTGGGCTCTTTGGGTCAGCATCTTCTTTGGATTTCTTTTCCTCTTCCGCTTTTCTTTGCGCTTCTTCTTCCTCATCCTTTCTTAGTCTCTCATCTTCTTCCTTTTTGGTGATCCCTTCTAATTTGATTCTCTCTTCCTCTTGGACTCTTTGAGCTTCATCTTCTGCTGCTTGGACTCTTAGAGCTTCTTCTTCTGCAAGTTTATCCTCTTCTGCTCTATTGGTTCTTTTCTCAGCTTCCTTTTGGATTTTCTTGGCTTGTTTCTTGAGCCTTTTCTCTTCTCTGGAGAGAGATTTGGCAACTCCTGAGGTTTCTTTTGCTTGCCCCTGTTCTGCTTCTTTGACAACAGTAGATCTAGAACTGGCTCCACCCTTACCGGGTTGGCAAATCCGTAGTTCGGTAATGTTACTGACCCTCCATACACTTCTTCATCTTCATCATAGTAGTGAGCGTATTCAAAGTTAGCATGAATCTCCCTGCAATGTTGTGCATCTTTGCCTCGTCGATTGTTCCTCTAAAAAATCCTTTCCCCAAAGTGAAAGTCCCTCAGTTCTGTGATAAATTCTTCTACTGTTGCAATACCTGAGAACTTGTAAGCCCCAACATAAAAAGGTAAAGGCGGGAAAGAGGGCTTCTTTGCCTTGTACAAGGTACTACCAACTCCATCAATGAAAACCTGTCTCACTGCCTCCTTGTGGACTATGTAGTCAGTAGCATACCTGGGTAGGATATACGAGGGTTTGGAGCCTCCGTACATTCTTATGTAGGTGCCTTCTTGTGTAAAATAGAAATCAACATATTTCTCTAGGACTTCCATGGCGTTCTCAGATAAACAATTAGGTTCTTCATTGAACATTAAATCATATAAAGGTATGATAAACTCCTCACAAATGACTTTGTAGTGCCATCTGTAATTCTGATCCCAAAAGATCTTGTACGTGGTGTATACTGGGATATCGGCCTGGTTCCAGATGCATCCTAGCTTTGGAAAGGGAGGCTTTGCCACAATACAGTCTATCAAGTAGGATGACATGTAAAATTCTGCCTTCTTTGCCACTAACCCTTCTTGTGCAGTTATTATGGCCGATGATAGGCTTTCTGAGAGAATATCTGCCCAATTAAAATTGTTCCTCTAAATGCTACATAATGAATGATAGGGACCCAGTGGAGCATATAGAGAGTCCCATCGAGCCTATCAAAGATTCTGCTCAGCATGAGAGCGATCATTCTGAAAAGAGGTCTCAGATTCTGAACCTTGTACTCCTCACTATCCTTCTTTCTGATCTGTTTTCCCAAGATTAGAAGCTTCCTAGCCATCTCCAGATTATCCATCTTGATCTGTCCTAGCCATTCATCATTAAGTCACTGCTGTGGCCGGGGAAACTTATAAGCTGCTGAAATATAGGATGGGTGAAAGGATGCAAAAGCTTCCCCCTTACTGTTCGAAAGAACTCTCTATTCAGCATTCGCATGTTGCAGGATCCATCCAATTACTTCCGAGCATGGGAAGAGCTCTGGACGTGTGGCCGCTTTGGATATGCAGGAGGTTCTGATGTTTCGGTATAGGTATTCTTCCTCGAGAAGTGCCTCAGGGATGTCCTGGTCTCTTATCATACGATATACGTCTCCCCTTTTGACTTCTGGAGGCACGCCGGTAGTGCAGCTAGTGTCTTCAAATAGAGTTTCTACTCACGTGTCAGTTGATCCTGGCTCGGTCGCCTCAAACTTTCTTTTGCCACCTTTAGGAATTTTGGCTTAGAACCTGTCTAAAATGATGCATATGTATATAAGATACTTTCACAACGTAAAACACATTTACTAGACTAACATTCTGAATATAACGAGTGTCTCTAAAGATATAGCAGTGAGCATAATATTAATGCGTTCTCATGTTAACAAAATGTAGGAGGGTAGGAGCACCAATTTCCTTCTCGCAAGGGTAGACGGGACTAACTTCAATTTCACAATGCTAAAGATTTTCGAAACGGGGTAGGAGCACGCCGCCGATTTTCTTAACGATTGTGTGATGGGTGAATACGGCCCTAAAAATTTAAACTTCTATGTTCTCATGAAACTAGGCTTGCATGTGTTTAGCTTGATAGGGGCGTGAGTCGGCCTCAGCTGTAATTGGACTAAATAAAACCGCAAAGTTAAAATGGGCTTGGATAAAACAAACAGAACCACGACTACGGATTTTATCTTAAAAGAAAAAGAACTAACCACTGCAATCTAGCATACAGGTCTCGAAAGGTACCAACCTAGTAGAATTTGATCGTGTATAAAGGTGATAATGTTGCTCCGAAGCCGGTAAGCCTAGAGCAGGTGCTCGTAGTCTTAAACGGAAAATGGGCACAAGCCTCAAATCAATCGAAACAATGAAACTTAACAGGGTTTAAACCCTACTTATAGGAATTTGACGCGTGCGAGCCATTAATAGGGTGGTTGTAAGAATTTAAACGGGGTTATTGGGCATATAGACAGGGTCAAATCGACACGTTCGACATTAAGTGTTACCCTCAAAACTGGAAAGACTGGACTAACGTCTTCGAAAGTTTCAGCGAGAACTCACGAGTTTGGGCTGTCGTTGCGGGAAAGTTAGCCGATTTCTTCCGAAAATTGGAGCTATTCATTGTGCCGCAAGAAAGGCGTTGAGCCGCGATTCGAATGACTTAGCTGAGTCTATCCTTCGTTGCGGGAGGATTGGTTGAGTTCTTTCGACGTTGCGGGAAAATTGGTGGAAAAGGATCCGGAAGAGCTGGCGCAATTCTCTCGTAACGGTGAAGTTAAAGTCTCAATCCCGTTGCGGCAAAGTTGTCTGAGTTCTTCCGCCGTTGCGGAAGGACTTAGAGAGTTCTTCTGCCGATATTTTAACTTAGCCAAATTTTCCCATTGTTGCGGAAGAGTTGGATGAGTTCTTCCGCTGTTGTGGCTTAAAGTCATGAGTTTTATTTAGGCCAAAACAACAAAATCAAACTCAAGGAAACAAGCAAAAGGATTTTCTCAAGAAAAAACTAAGTAAGGAAAAGGTTATGATGTTTTTGACTTTTAGGCAAAATTTCCTTCTCTTAAAGACAAATGAGGGGCCCCAATATTTGCAAAAATTTGGGGGGGATGTTGCAGCAACAACAGGTTCCTAGCTTGCCCAACCTCTCTACTTACCTACAACCATCATTTTTCCCTTCCAAATCTGCAACATTATCTCCAAATTCAAATTTCTAGGTTAAACATAGTCTAGTAAGTTCATGGACAACAAGGGAGAGATCTGCCTAGTGTATATTTGCATGAAAGAATGAGACAATGAGGGTTCAATCCAAGGGATATGAGAAAATGGTGAAAAGACAACTGACATAGCTTCTGATAGTAGAATAAAGGACTCCTGGAAGCTACATAATGAATTATTTCATGATAGAACTGTCACATAAGTGCATTCAAATCCATGCTTCAATAACTACATGAGGTGACTGTCCCACCAACCTCAGTACACATGCATTCAATGATTGGAGAATAGTAAGAAAGGATATAATTGGCTTATTCAAACCACATGACTGAATTTGGGTGAGTTCGAAGGTTGATACTTGGCAGCAAGAATTTAGTCTCCCATAGACCCCATTTCCTCTTCCCATCTAGTGGAATCATAGCCCCTTTGGTGCTCTTTACACATCCATTATTTGACCATTTTATTATTTATGCACATAATATTTACATATATTCTAAATTAGCATGGCAAATTGTTGATGCCTAGAAAATATCAGCATCGACAGTAGGGATTCTCCCCAATGAATAATCCCAATTAGATTAGTCACTGTTTGGTATGGGGAATCCGTCCGGGTAATGGTCTGACTACCGTAGGTGTGTTTGTTTGATTTTTTTACCAGTTGCGGCCTGACCCACCGTTTATGTTTTAAGTTTTAGAAGTATGAATATGCAAGTGATTTCTAACTAAATGCATATAATTGGTAGGTAGAAACCACACTAGTGATGGATAGGTTCTTACCTCTCATATTACCGCTCCTACCTTATCAATTATATAATCCTATTCTATACTAAGGTAACCTATCCTTGAAAGGAGAAAAAATGAATAAGAGTAATTATCTAAAAGTGCTTATACAAATCCAACATATAGCTTTTCAGAAAAAGTATTCACATTCACAGCAGAAAAGATACCAAAGATAGCTTTAGTTTAAATTTAAGCAATTCATTACTGTGTTAACACATAAATATTTGCATAGATAGAGAAATCATTCATCATTATTTGAAGTAGTTCAAGAAGGTTAGAACGATCTCACAGTATGAGTTACGAATGAAAGAGGAAATAGTTCCAAGTTTTTCATTCCACACAAAACATTTATGTGCAAGCTTTTCCCAACAAACAGGTCCTTCTCATTAGTAGAAAAATAGTTCTCTCACAAAATGTGTCCAGCTTCTATTATTCTAGCAAAAGTCCCCTTTTACAATGTTCCCTCTTCCTATATTTATAGTACAATGGGTTTTGTCTCTATATGACCTATCACTTCGACTACCCCAACCTTTGGACTACCCATAATTTGTCCTTTTGTGTTTGCACAAAAAATACAATTAATTACAATTAAAATTAATTTCCTGATGGGCCCATCAAACTGGAAATGTAACTCTCCCATAAGTCCGTCTCTTCAAATATAATATTACATTAATATCTTTAAAGACACCTCATGGAAAGATAAATCCTTTTCTACGTTGAGCAGGGCTTCTGTAGCAACTTTATAAATTTCTTCTTAGAAGTAAGCATTGATGGATTCCTGCCCAATGTATTCATGTAGGTCCTCTTCGTTCAACACATCTATTTTCTTGATATATTCCAGGTCTTCTTTCAGTTTTTCCTTTAGCTCCACTAAGCGATAATCTTTTGTGGGCAACTCAATCATATATGGAGTTAATGCGATGTGGCATTTTTCATGTATCTGATGAATTCGTTGTAGAACTCTTTACATTTTTCAATAGACTTGGGTGCCTCTACACATATCCTCCTGGAATGTTTTCTGAAAAATTCAAGGAGTTCCATATTCAATTTAAGTTGTGCAGCCGTCTTGTTTGGCAGGTGGTCAGGGAAGTTCGAATTCTTTTCCTTCCAGGCTATATGCATTTTCATATTTTTAAAATAATTAACCAACTTTTGTTTGATCGACAGTGAATCTGCAGATATCTCCTCCATCCTGACTATCATATGCTTCATCTTGTAAATTTCTTCAGTTAAAAGATCCTATGTGCGGCAAATCTGTTCCTTTATCTTGCATGCCAGTTCATGGAAATGAGTCATATTTTGCTTTTGATTATGTTCCAACTCGACTTGTTCCACTAGCGATTCCTTCTCTCTCACCAGCTTGTCCATTTGATATTTCATGGTTTCCACTTGCTTATTTGTTGTTATCTCCTTGCCCTCCAATTCATTTATGCGGGCATGAAAATAATCTCTTTCACCCTCCATGATCACCAGCTGTACATTTAAAGCATATTTATCGTTCTTGAGATTCTGATAATCAAACATTAAGTGGTCTTTCTCACTTATCAGAGAATCATGCTTTCTTTTCAACTCTATTCCTTCAGCTTTGGATTTACCAGATTGTCTTTCAGCTTCATCATCTTCTCCTTGTTACGCTCCAAATCGTTCATTAGCTTATCAACATTATCTGCACTTGCTTGTGCAGCTACTACATTTACTGATGTCATGAATTTGGGATCCTTATGGGTGCCTTCCATTATGGTACTCTCTTGAATAGTCACCACATAAGGTTGCACTCCCATCTTCGGTCTTTTCTCTAATCTTCTAATTATTGTCTTCCTCTTGGATTCGAAGACTATTGTATCCAGCTTGGCCACCGAATGTTGTTTCTATGGGGTAAAAGGAGTGAGTCCAAGCTATACAAATGGGAGGTGTCCTCCTGTAAGTGTGATTCTCGACACTCCTGGTGGGTCTATATCCATTTTTTAGAGATCTAGACTTCTATCTTGAGATTCTTCCTCTTCCACAGCTTTCTTGAGCATGTCTTCCTCTTCTCTTTTCCTTTCCAATTCCGCATCTTTCTCTGCTGCTTCTTGCTTTTCTTTCTCTTTTCTTTTCTTTTGTTTTCTTCTTCTATCCTTTTTTTTCCACTTCTTCGGCCTGTAGCCTTTCTGCTTCTTCCCTTTTCTTTCTTTCTGCTTCTGCTTCCTGTAGTCTTTTGGATTCTTCTCGTTGCTTTTGCAATTCAGCCTCCTTAGCAGTATCAGCAGCATGACTAGGGCCCGCGTCACTTTTTTGAACAAAACATTTGTTTAACTCATTCATATTTCTTTCTATCCGATACACCTCCTCCTCCTTCAGGAAATGGTCTGAGTATTCAAAATGAACTTTGCATAATGCACAATGCTAGGCGAGCTTTTGCAAACTGTCATGCGTCACAAAATTTCGTTCCCCAAAATGGAAATCCTCTGCACCTCTCACCTTATGGAATTTATATTCCCCAATGAAAAGTGGAAATGGTGGGAATTATGCCTTCTTATGTTCATTCGAAAAGCTACCTACCCCGTTAATGAACACCTGCCTTATTGCCTCCTTGTGTACTACACAATCAGTCACATACTTCGGCATCAGAGATGGGGCCTTGGTTCCTCCATACATCCTGATATAAGTGCCTTATGGAGAAAAATAGTAGTCTCCATATTAATTTATAATCTCCATAGCGTTATCCGACAAGCAGTTTGGTTCTTCGTTAAAGATCAACCAATATAATGGGATTATCAGTTCTTCACATATGAGCTTGTAGTAGCTCGCATACTTGTGAGGCCATGTGATTCTCTAAGAAACATAAAGGGGTGACTCAGCCCGATTCCACAAACATCCCAATTTAGGGAATGGATGTCTGATTAGTATGCAATATTCCATTAGATACAAGGACATGAAAAATTCTTCCTTCTTTTGGGTCATTCCACCTAAGCCTGCAGCTATTGTTGATGCCATGCTTTCCGATATAATATCTACCCAGTTGAAAATGGTGCCATGGGAGGCTATGTGATACATAAGTGGCACCCAATTGAGCTTGTATACATTTCCATTTTCCCTGCCGAAGATTCCGCTCAACATCAGGGCTATGATCCTGTATGGTGTCCATAGATTCTGGCTATCATATTCTCCACTTGCTTTATGTCTCAATTGTTTTCCTAGAATCATCATCTTTTTTGCATATTCAAACTTATCTATATTCACTCCTATGATCCAGTCATCCTTCATCATGACTCTTAGAGACGATAATTTATATGCTGCAACAATGTGTCCTGGATGGAATGAAGCAAATCCTTCTTTGTTCATCCCGCATATGATTATTGGGCCGATGTCTCCATAATGTAGAAACCACCCGATGACTTCGGAGGATGGAAATTGTTTTGGTCGTGTAGCAGCCTTATGGAGACCAGATCTTTTGATATTTTGATACACCATCATCTCTTCAATGGATGCATCTGGTACATTATGATCTTTGATGAGAAAATATAGCTCTCCCCTCTTGTATTCCGGGATGATTCCCGTTGCTGCTTTAGTATCTTCGAACATTGTCTCTATCGGGGTGTCTATAACAACTTCAACGCCGGAGTTCGATTCCGCTATTCTAAGCTTTCGCTTGGCAGCCCTCTTTTGCATTTTTGAGTCCCGAAGTAACATCAAGTTAATGTTTTAGCAAATTTAATGTTAAATCAATTAGATTAAACAACAAGCGAATACATCCCTTATCAGTATGAATTACAAGAAAGCAAATTTTAGAAGATTCATTACTTCCATGGTGTCAGGTGTCTTTGATGTTGTCTATGTATGTTTATGCAAAATTATTTAGATATTCTAATGCGACCTTAGAAAAACAAAATCACCGAAATGTCTTCAAAACTTTCAGCAATAGCATGCACAGTCTCATTATTTCAATCAAATTTCTGTTTCGGAAACAATCATCTAAGGTTTTATTGTAGAACAATCATTTTATAGAAACAAAAATAGTTCAAAAAGCGCAGAAACTGGATTTTGTTTAAAAGAATCAGATGACTAGGGAAGTTCAAAGCACAAAATCTCATTTAGTTTCTTTAGGCTTTCCCAAACAAAATGAAGCAAAGTGTTGTTATGTGCTTCTTGAAGTCAGTTTTGGATCCCTGGAATTGTCTCTTTTGTCAATGCCTACTCGAAAAATACGACGATGAATCAAAAAGAGTTCGGCACACGGCGGGAAGTGCAAAGAAACAACGCTATGGGTGTTAAACACCGGGAAAAAAGTTACGGAAGGAAAGCACTAGAGAGAAATTCTCCTAGTGGTTAAATTCATTTAAAAATCGCCCATCTTGAGTGAAAAATCTGAGGACAACTTCCTAATTCTTAGCAACGTGGTATGCAAGAATAACTGGATTAACTTTGGGCAGTGCTCGGTGAAAGTAATAGTGCCAATAGTTGGGACATAAGTAACTAGGGCTTTGTGAGGGAAATCCCCATGTTGAGAAAGAATGACATCTATCGTAGGCCGTGGATGGCATACACTTATTGACCGTGGGATGCCATCACACACAGTTTAATCAACCAGATGGCATGATATAAGCATTCCAGGATTGATATGTGGACCGAAATGGTTATCGAACGGGAAACACTAGCACATTTGGACTATTCCCAACCAGAAAGAAAACAATGGTTCACTAAGGGGTTTCAAGCCAGTACAACTAATGTGCAATCATAACCTAACAGCCTTTCCCATTTTACCAATGGTGAAAAAAAAGAAAAACCCCATTCCAAGCATAAAAAACAAATATGGTGAAAGAAAAAGCCTACCTGGTGGTTGAAGACTGGTTGAAAAATGATGTTTAACGGCATTAGGTGCGTCTCGCGTCCGGTGGAGGCTCCAAATGAAAACATCGTTACAAGTGTTAAACGTTTTCACCCTTTTATACAACATAATGTAACCCTAGTAATAAATGCACACGGCTAATGGGTCAAATCACCCCTTTTCGGAGGACATTTCGTTTTAAGAGCGACTGACAAATTGAGGTACTTATATTTCGACGCTGATGCGTTTCGACGTAACTTGACATTTGTCGCCATGCGTTTCGGTGTAAAACAAACAACTCCACCGATTAGCTTCTTCTTCTAGACCTCCGACCGTATCGGCGTGACGTACGCTTTTGCTCCGATTTTCAATTGCAAAATAAAACTTAAAGTGTTTCAATGTAAATTTTCTAGTCATTCCGACTGCGTCAACGAAACTTGGAGAGTTGCTCTGATTAAGAAATTTACCGAAATTACTCTGACCGTGTTGGTGTGACTTGGGAATTTTCTTCGACTGTTTCGGCAGAAAAGATTGAGTTGCTTCGAAACACAAACCTTTCAAAAATTGCTCCGATCGTTTCGGCGCAACTTGGTGAGTTGCTTCGACCATTTCGGCGGAACTTGGTGAGTTTCTCCGACCGTTTCGGTGGAAAAGATCAAGTTGATCCAATTCAAAAACTTTCCCTTTCCACTTGTTTTTTCAAAAAATTCTAAGTGACAAAGTGAGCTTATCAAAAGATGAACAAAAATCTAAGTCAATAAAAAAATAGAAGGAGGAGCCCTACAATTTTGAAATTTTTTTGGGGATTGGGTTGTAGCAGCAAAACAAGCCAACCACATAGTCCAAATAAAAATATATACATCATACATGTCTAGCCATTCACTAGTCGGGACTTGGCCTGGATCACCACACTAGGAATCTGCACTAGCATAATTACATTATTTACATAATTTTGGTTAAATGCATTCCAAGTCAAAACTAGGGGTATTACACATGGGCATTGGGATTGAATGTCACTTTACAAATTGTGCTCTTATGAGGGCGCAACCCTATGTTAGGTATGGGATTCTCTATTGAAAGAGGGTGAGGAGGTGGAGGGGTTACCGAGGTAGATGGTTTCTCCGCAGGACTTCCATTGGAGTTCTTATCTGGAGTGGACTCATATTTATGTGATCTAGTGGTTAGACCGGCCGTATCCTTACACATGAGGAATTCGGCCTCGGATTGGTGTGGATGACTTCCATTGCTCCCTATTGGGGGGGTGGTTTATGTGAAACCATTCGTTGTTGTTGTGGGGGGAATGGGCCAGCTAAAAATTCTGGTGGGGTGCTTTTCACAAAATTATTAACTTCCTCGCGATAAGGATAGTCTTTGGTATAATGGTCACCTCCACAAATGAGGCATGGAAACTTGGCCTTCCACTTAGGTTTGGTTTCATTGTTGGTTTCTTGGGTTCGAGGATTCTCCTACTAGTTAGAAGGGTTTTTGGATTTACCCTTGTTTTTATTCTTAACACTTGATGATGTAGGGGATTGAACTTGATTCACCTCAGAAGTATGGGAAGGAAATAGAGTGGACTTGGTGTTGTTACTAGTCTGATTTTGGTCTAGAGAAAAATCTAGTTGGCTTGACTGTCCAATCGGTTGAGGTGCAGACTGAGTCTTCACAAAAACATACTATGCCATCAGTTGGAGGTTCTGTGGCAAGTCTTTAAGGATCGTTGGTAGGGAGAGTAGAATTTGGGATCAAATCATAAAGTGTGTCAGATTGAGAATAAAATAAATCCAAATATTAAGCACGGCTAATTTCCTGCTCCTCGGTGACAACTCCTCCCATGGAAAAATACCTATATGTAGGTGGCATTAACGATTTAGTAAACCAATTGGATAATAACTGGTCCAGAAAGGTAGCTTTGATTGACCTACGCCACCTCCTCCACTCATGAATGTGATATGAAATGTGGGTGGAGGTGGATTGTCTAAGTGAGGTCAAAAGTTCAATGCAAGTTTCATATCGAATCGGAAATTGAAAGTGCATTAAAAGATCCATAGAAAGGGTGTTGAAATCGATGAAGAAGTTTCGTGGTAGCTTGATGTACCACTTGGTTATGGTGCAGGTGAGGGTCCATTGAAAGAGCCTTAGACGGATGGAATCGTCCATTAACAAGTTCGAGAACACCACAAGTGATAAGTCATTACCTGGTTGTTCATATCTTTACCAAGCTTCCCATCAAATTTGGGTATATCAGATAGGAGTTTGGATGGGATAGGAGGCCATAGTGGGTTGGGTTGAATGGGATCATTAATCAAACGCACAAATCTGGTAGATCCAAAATAGCTAGGAATGGTAGTTACCTATTTGGTTGTAGATATTGGTAATATTGATGAGGCATCAGTATACCAATAGGACCATAAGTTGGTCCTTCCATGTACTGGGGTTGAGGGGGTTGGGAGGTCATGGGGTTCATCAACTGATTGGGTGGGAATCCTTGTATAGGTGAAGCCATCGAGTTAGGATGACCCCAAGGGACATTTGTATCCCCAGGGTAAGGTAATCTGGTATGAAGGGGTGTAGGACCAGCCGCCAAAGGGATGGGTTGATAACTAGATGGACCCCAAGCCAGAAAAACCGTCTAGTTAGGTAATTTCCCAGTAGCTGAGGGTTTACCCTCAATTGAAACTTGCCCCCCAATCAAAAATTTCCCTCCATCAAAGGGTAAGGAGGGATTCGGCATTGAGGGTGTGATCATGTTACCCATTTGGGATGACAAAACCACTTGACATAAATCCTAATGCGATCAGATTATTAACCACTTGGATAGAAGGGGGAAGTATTTAATGACCAAGTATCACGTGCGGTAACAATCCAACTGTTATTATAGCAGCGACACTTAAAGGTGGTCATGACGAGATGATTGGTTGAGTCATAATTGTACTCTCCAAAGGAAAAGTAAAATCCATAAGTATGGTAGGATATACGACAACAGAAGTAGAAGGAAAGGCAATTCCTTGGAATTCATGAGAGGGTCCACGCATATACATGCCTAAAGTTATTTTGTAGGGTGATTCAGGTCGACGATGGTGAGAAAGGGAAGCTTCTATATAAGTCATTGATGGTAATTGGACAATCAGAAGATAAAAACCTTTAGTTAGAGGTTGACTCATGGAAGGAAGGAAGCCTGAATATTCTGTAGTTTCGACTACCCCTTCGGGTTGCGTGTGTTCTGGAGTAACACTTCCTTGATCTGAAATAATTTCTTCATGTATGTTTGCTTTGTAAGAAAGGTTTGGTGATCCTATTTGTGGAAAAGTATCGTTATATTCAGGCCCTAAGTCTTGCATTCAACATGACCTTCTTGGACCATGATTATCCAAAGCAAAAATAAAATAACAATAATTATAACAATCCTTAAGGCCAACTACGAGCAAACAAAGAGCACGCCCCTATAACAAACTAAAGGTAATCAATCCACACAAATAGTAGATAAATGATCCTCTGAAGATGGGATGGAAAGCCATTGGTGAAGATTTGAGAAACAGTTACACATAACACCTTCCTAATGGAAATCCATAGGTGCAAGTACCAGTCACAACCAAGTACCCTCCTAAGGAACCAAATCATGTGTTGCACGTCTGTCTCATGTATCGACAACACCACCACTACGATTATCTGGGATATAACCTAGGAAATGAAACTAAGGCTACCACTTCACGCTTGGTGTTTGGGAGGAATGGTCATGGGGGAGGGATTCTGCAAATGGGTAGGGAACGTAAGACACTTGTCTTAGACCCAAAGTACTTAGATAACGGTGTCACCCTGAGGACTTTCCACTACTAAGATTAGTCTCATACTCCCATAACCCCGCCAAGAAAGAATGTCGGGGACTTGTCCGAACACTATTCTCGACTTATCCTACTGCTTGACTCCTGTGTTAGAGGACCTTTCTCAACAAGCACTTTGTGCTACTAATGGATTTTCGCTCTTTAGAAATCCTAGTTTGTTTTAGTGACTCTTGGATGATTAACTCACTTCCCTAGTCCAAAAGTGTTATCTCCTACACTACTGTTGGTTTATTAACAAACAAAAATTTCTACTTTATTTTATTAGCGTGCGGCTAATTTTTTGGGATGTTCTTTACTTAGAGGGAAAATGCACGTAAAACTGATGATGTGAAGACTTGACTCAAAACCATGCAAATCATGAAATGAAAATTCTTCACTTCGATGAACTCTATCTACTAAGGAGAGAGAGTGTTTCAGATTCCAATGCAACAGTCACCCTATGCCAATGCGATTTTTCTTTTCCTTTAATGAACAACAATGTGAAACCAAACTCTTAAAATATTCACCAATTTGAATCCAAATGTAAAGTAATCCTCCAAACAAACACCGAAAACATAAACTCTTTTTTCCTTTTCCTTTTGTTCTCTTAGTTTCAAAATCTCTTAAATTTCATAAAAGAACCGGAACTACTTCTTTGTTCAATTAAGAGAGACTCCAATTATGAGAACCAAAGACAATCAAAATGAAAACAATTTGTTTCTTTTGAAGACTCAAAATGCACAGAAGACATGAATGAACCACTTCTTTCCTTTCAATTTGCAATTTCAATAAAGAATAAAAGAGATTTAATGACAATGAAGAGATCCAAATTTCACTTTTCATAATCCTTTAAATGGCATAAGGCCTCGGTCCTTGGAGCCCCTTTTGATGGTGGTTGGTATTCCTCCAACTGATCCTGCAAGAGATTGTTAGTGTAGTTCACATTCAAACTTGAAAATATTGATGAAAATAAAATGAAAGAGATGGGGGAAAGATGCAAACTTCAAAAACAACCAAAGATATGCTAAACCACTCTTGTATTCACCAATGGAATAGATGTACAACACCTAGGAGGTGAAGGCTTCAAGTGAAGCCAACAATATCCCTTAGGGAGGCCTTTTCTGTCCAAACAAAATGCTAAGTAGATGGAAGAACAATGGAGAGAGATACTTTCCCCTTGATGGCAGGTGGAAAGCAAGCTTCGGAATGCTCATAATTGTAGGAAATGGTGGGCTATGAGGAAGCTCCAACTTAAATCCAACTGCATAACCTTGCTCTAATTTCTCTCTACCAAATGCATGACAATGGATTCCTTTTATAGGCCAAGAGGTGGCCAACAAAAAACTAGATCCAATGTGAAATATCCTCCTTCATGAACTGGTTCCAAGGTACACAAGGGGGGGTGATTAATGCCACCAAGTGTGTGAGGAGCGAAATTATGATCCTTTGGGAGGTTTGAGCTTTTAATGCACCGCTGGGCGTGAGTGGTCTTGCCATTTTGACAGTAGCGCGGCTATTGAAGGAATACCCATGCTACCCTTTGTTTTGAATGTTTCTTGGCACTTGTGGAATCATGTTGTGTTTTGGATTTGTTCAGGATGCTTGTGGTGAGATGAATTATTTATGTTGATGACACTTTACTGGATGAATCGTCAAAATGTTGCATGTGTGCGATTTTTAGGCGTTAACATATGCCCCCTGATTTATGAGGTTCAGAGAGTACTATAAATCTGATAATGCATCATGTTTTCTATTGTTTCTCTCATGTTCTGTATGACAAACCATATGTAGAAAAATTAAGGTTCTCCCATGGGAGAAGAGTGTTGGTGACGACCGCTGGAGTTGTAATAAATAATAGTTTTTATACAAACGAGGAGGGCATACCCATGCTCGTGAAATGATGTCAAAGTGATTACAATGAGAGATGACAAAGGTGTCGAATCTACTATACTGTTGGGACATGGATGAAGGTGGATTCAATCCATGTTGAGTAAATGACCCCATAGTTGCTGCAACATATTGAAGAAGTGAAACAGTTGGTGACCATGATGAACCCATTGTGGCGGGCGACTAAATTTAGTATGTAACTCTGCCCGAGGGTTGTACCATACCAAATAGACTACTATCATGATTTCCAAATGTGAACACTGGTACCTTCAAAAGTATGTCTCCCCCTAATGCGATGATGTGTTGACATCGAGCATAGGGGAAACCACCTAGTTAGGGAACACTAATTACTCTCCCTACTAAGTTCGAGGTGATCCCTTAAAGTGATTGAAAGGGATACCAAGGTACAACTGTAACTCTCAAAATATAGTGTATTGACGTCAATGACAGATGAAGTACCGGATAGGACAAATTCATACCTTGAGAAATGGGATGATATTGTAGCCAATGGGTGGACGGACAGACTTGACACAAGACTGGTTCATAAGCATGGGGCTCATAACTTCATTTGATCAATGTAAACATGGGGAGCGGGGACGATAACTTTTCTTTCAGGACGACACAGGTTGAAATAGATGGAGACAAACTATAAATGAAAGGGGTTTTGGTGGAGATGCAAAATGAAGGGTAACGACGACCATAAAAACAAAATATTGCTGAACATATGGAGACTTAAATACATTGATCAAAGGAGACAATGGGTTGCTTCCAAAATAATAAGGTGTGCCCGCAATGTGAGGTGATGCGGGAATGGTTTGTACATAAATAATGTTGGTGGGGTCCCCATGATTTTGTGTGTGTCGGGGGACCGATTTGATGATGGGAGGAGTCCCCACAGTTTTGAGTGGATCGAGGGACACTTTACAATGATGAAGTGAGGACCAATTTGAAAACGCAAAAAGATGGGTGCCCCAGGAAACTATGCTATGCTGTAACGTCCCCCTCACCCAATTAGATCATCGGGAGGGGACGTTGGAAAATCCTGGGCTCTAAAATTTCGCCCCAGGTTCATAATACATTTTTCAACAAATAGAGTGTGTGCAGAAATGTAATTAAACATGTGGAATTCAAATCAATCCACACACATCTAATGTGAAAATAAATCAACATAACATTACAGGCATGAAATAAAAACACTTCAGAATCAAACACATAAGAATACTTATCTTTATTCAACGCAGATCCAAGCAACTTGTTGTGTAAGAGCGCTTTTCCACCCAACCATAGGCACTCCGTCCAACATATACTCTTTTTGTTGGGAGGCCACCCCCAAGCTGGGCTATGAGTCCACCAGGGAGAAGGAAACACTTACAGGATTCTGTCTCTCAGCCCACAACCCAATCTGCTCTGTCTTCTAATTCAAATTTCTGGGTTTAACACACAGTCTCCTAATTGACAAGAACAACAATGGAATAACTCTACGTAGTGCAGCCACTTTCCTGAGAGAATGAGAATGGTATATCAAAAGAGTGTTGACTCCAAGGATATGAGGTGAGGGTGAAAAGACAATTGGCATGGCTTCTAACCATAGAAGAAATAAGACAGCTTACAGCTAACATAACTGTCACAATCCCCATGCTCAATAACTACATGAAGTGACTTTTCCTACCAACCTCACATGTGCAATAAATGATTGGAAAATGGTCAAAAAATGGAGATAATTGGCTTATTCTCATCAGATGACAGAATTTAGGGTGATTTCTACGGTTGACAAATGGAAGCATAGGATTGGGTTTCCCATAGGCCCCCTTCCTCTTCCCCTCTAGTGGAATCATATCCCCTTTGGTGCTCTTTACACAGCCATTGTTGGACCATTCTATTAATTTTCAGCATAATATTTACATACATTTCGAATTAGGCATAATAAGCCAACCAAACAGTCCAACTAAAATATAACATCACACATGCCTATCCATTCACTAGTGGGGCCTTGGCCTTAAGCTCCGCACTAGGAATTCACACTAGAATATTTACATCATTTACATTTTAATGAAATGGGGTCAAAATCAGGATATTACAATCCCCCCCCTTGGAATAACACCGTCCTCAGTGTTCCAATACTTAGGAATACATACACACTTTACACATGTCCAAAAATCCACAAAATGTGGCAGGTCTGTCCTGCATTTCATCTTTTACTTTGACCTTCCAGGACCAAGTCCTTGGTTTCAATAGGTTGCTCCTATTGTCTTTGACCTTCCAACTGATCCACAAGTCTAGAAACTTCGTGGCTACAATTCTTCTTGTTGTCCTTTGTTGGGCAATTGCGGAGGCAATGATTTCCCCCACATTCCCAACATTCAGTGGCTGCTTTTTCTTTACTTGCTCATTTTCCCTGGAGTCTTTCAGCCTGGAACGGTTCTTAATGGGATGATTGGATGAATGCTTCTTCATTGATCCACTTTCCTTCCCACTGTTGATTTCTCCCAGAAAGCTTTTCACCTCTCTTTGCAGACAAATAGAGTCCCGCAAAACCCTGTGGTTCATCTCATTTTGTTGCTTCTGTAGCTTGAGCATCTCTCCAAGATTTTCTTGGGTCTTGGTAATCGTTTGACGAATATTTTCATCCAAATCCAATAGCTTTTGGGCTGTTTCCATGGTCAATGCGCACAGCTTCCTACACTTTGCTTGCCAGCACCATTGGTCTTGTAACAACTGCAACCAATTGTTTTCAATTTCTCACCTGTGAAATTCATCATTGCAATTCTTGTTAGGCCAATCATAACATAAACATTACAAATTAGTCAATTATTTTCCGATTGACATGGAGATCCCATGCTTTATTCATGAGACTTCAACACTTTTCATGCTTTCCCAACATACACATGAACTCATTCATGTTCATCCTTTCACAGGGAATTAACTATTTCAGCATTCACAATTTATTTCAAGTAAATAAACACAATCAACTTTCAGCCATAACATGTATTCCACAATTTTTCTATTTTCTAAAATGCATCAATCAAACAGGAAAGAGAAGAGTAAGAGTTCCCCCCTCTTAGTCTTGTTCCAATCTGGAGCCACACCACCATTGTGGTTCCATGCTCCTTATCCTCTTTCACTTCAATGTGAATGCTTGAATTGCTCTTCTTAGCTATGACACTTAGTGTCTAAGGTCTGTCTAAGGCTTTTCAACTAGGGAACCCTTCCCCATTGTTTCCTTCAGAACCTTTAGCTGCTAGGATCCACACAAGTCCACTAGCACCATCTTCCATTACTGCTCATACTGAGCTCTCCAGGACAGTCACATGTCCACATGCATCCTTAGGATGCCTTCAAGGTTCTTGCTTCCAACAATACCTACACTCAAACATTGAATCAATTCACATGTTTAGTTTATTTTCATAAGGTTTATCTCTAAAAAAGAGTTTAAGAAATCATGTACACACGTATTTCATATTAATTAAGAAAGAAGCTGCAAGATAACCAAATACTTATCTGTATTGGGTAGTTCCTCGCTACTCTACAAGTTTCCTTCTCTGCTTTGCAAGCCTTGGATCACCTGTGGGGTGGATTTTTGGCCAGCACACATGTGTCTCCACAACATCAAGTAGTTAATGCCCAACCAGTTCACCGATTGGATTTACTAAGCATTGGTGGTGCCAAACCAGTCCCATACCTGGTTTTCTCTCTCCATTTTCAAGCCAGCACATCCGTCTGGGTCATCAGCCAATGGAAGAAAACTGCACCACGACCATTTCTAGGTCAAGGATCTACTACGGATCCATAAGCATCTTAGGGTTTCCAGTTAGTCTCGGTACCCCCGCCTTACTGCTGACCCAATAGATATTTTATGCCTTCATCAATATCACCACACCTTTACACACCACAACCCTTCACACACACAATAACTCTTCATCCACACAAGGATGGCACTCCTTCTCCGATGTAAACCAGTGGTTCCCTCTAGGAACTCTATAGGTGAATTTCTTGACTGCAGGCTAGCGTGGCCCCACACTACAGAAGGATGATACCCCTTTTCTACTACACAGCTCCTCGAGCCTATCCATCCCTCCTAGTGTTCTTTAGTGTGAGCGTAGAAAGGTTACCACTTCCCATACAGTTCTCCTGAGTACCCTTTCTTCACTTTGCCTCTTAATGTGCAGCACCAAATTGCATCTGTGTAAGCTGACAACACAAGAAGGATAAGCAAACTCATCAGCATTGCTTCTCTAAATTGTAACCATATTTCATAACATTCACTACCAAGTATTGAAACACTAGGAATGCGTCCATTCCCTTAGGGTGTAGTCAATATTGACAACCCTAAGATAAACCACCACCAGAAAGGTTATATGCATCCCTTTCCGATGTGAGTCATGTAGGCCCTAGTCACACTAAAGCAGTCTGGAATAATAATGAAATAATAAAACATGCTCTGCATATTAAATCTAATAATCAGACATGTATATTCTTAGCTAGGGTTACATAATACTCATCCCTTTTCAGATGTATTCTCTCTTCATTTGCGAAGAATGGGGGCTCCCTTCTATGAGTCAACATTCCTTCGGTTTTCCACCCCAATCTTTTCACGTTCCATAACCCACATATGCCTTCTTGGCATGATTTTACCATCTCACTCACATGGTTTTCCAACATGCAGTGCAGCTTAGATATTATCAAAATTTACAATGGTGTTTCACCCAAAACCCATTTCCAAAGCATGGGATCCTTCCCATGGAATTTGGCTTCTGCATGCCATCACACATGTTCTTCCTGCAATGTGTCTTCCTAGCACACTTCTCAAACATCCAAGCAGTCAGTGGCATTTAACAATCAATTCTAATCTGATCTTTCCATAACCAATCAATGGCATTAATAATTAAATTCAAACATGAATTTACAATTCTGTCTCCTACATAAATTGATTTGTTTAACCATGAGGGCATCCTCATATTGTTTGGCTCTCGTAAGTGGTATCACTCTGTCCATTATGGTTTTAAACTTGCTACCATACATGAACATCCACCTACAACATGTCCTCCTGACACAATTTTATATAAGCCAAATAGTCATTAGCAATTATTAGCAAAATTTCAAATCTGAAATTTACAAATCTGTTCCATGCATAAATTAAATTTCACAACCATGAGAACCTTCTCATAACCCTTGGCTTCTGCACATGGTAGATACCGGTCTTTAATATGGACTTATCCTCTTTTTCATACTCAAGACATTTCTACCTGAAATATGAAACTTTCAATCAGCCAAACACGTTGTGAGTATCTATGCAAATAATCTTCTCATTGCTACGATAGTGACTGAAGTGATCTCATAATTATAACACTCAATAATTCAAACACTTTCAGCTGTTAAAGTTTGAAATGCAATGAAATATATGTATCCATATATGCATCATTATCATAATAAAATTGCAATACACAGTCACATTATCCCTGCAATTTAAATAAAATCTCCCGTATTCATTACTTCACAACCATATTCCTTTTATACAACTCCGTCCTTTCAACAGAGCACTATGGTAGACCATCAACTATGGGTACCTTCTTCATGTAATCCTTCTTCTGCATTCATAGCAGCTCATGAAATGATCCCAGAATTACCTCTAATTTATCCTTTCATCTATTACCTATTTGCAATGAAACATACATAACACAACCGTGCATTCACACAATGCATCTCAACATGTGCACCCACACACATGCATGCACACCTACAACATTCACAAAATATTTCAATGTGCACTCACTCAATGCCTTCTTGCATGGATTCATGAATACCATAATGTCATATCATGCATTCCACCATGATGTTTTGGAAAGTATGGCTATTGCCTCAACACATCACCCAACCATCTCCCCAATCATTGGATTAACTTATATGGGTGCCTTCCTTCTCCACCCGAACAACACATCAGGAGTTTACTCACTCCTTGGTTGTTGGAAACGAGGTTTCATCCCAAATTAACACCAATAGGGGGTTCATGGGATATTGGTGTAATACTATAGCATTGCCATCCCAACCACATTATGGCCTTAACCATGACTATCTCATATGGCATGCACTACCATAACAGGACCATAAGTCCTCACTTGCTTTGGTTATCAAACTCATGACCAACATACACAAATGGCATGATATAATTTCATATGAATGTATTGATGTTTCTAAGCAACTATAGGGTGTAAGGATCCTTACCTGCACTTACCCACACCTCACCATGCTCGGTAGGATGACATTCACATTCATGCACTCAGTACCACATGCAAACCAAAACAACATAGTTTAAACATAGTTGAAGGGATCTTACCAAATCCTCTTTCAACATTCATGCAATTAAGCACAAATAACCTTTACCTGCATGGTTGTCATTAACATTGCTTGATGTTACCTGATCAGTTGGCCTCCTACCAAGGCTACACAGTCCTTTTTCCAACCTTTCATCACGAATAATTACTCCAAACTTCCCTCTCAAGGTTTGCTGGTCACATGCTGTGATTTCTTTGCATTTACAGTCATGCTTCTATGGTTTGATTCCTACAACCATGATCAACAACATTAATTGTCATCAACCATAGGTAGTACCATTAATGGCTACTGCATGTGTAACTTCACTACCTTTACCCATATGCAACACCATGCCCATGCATAAGCAATTCACATGCACTATGCAATGACTCTTTAAGCATGCCCACTAATTCATATGCATTTAATCTACTGTTCTCTTGCATTTCCAACATCCCTATTCCATAATTTATGTGCATGAAAACTTCAGAATTATAAATACAATAGCAAGAGGGTAGTGGAGGGATTCTCCTTTCCAATTCCCCATCATAACAGGGAGTTCTTCTTCCTCATCATAGCTGATCCAATTTCTGGCCTCTTAATAAGCACATGAGGAATCATTAGCTCTGATTTTCTCACTAAGCAACAATTCAATGCATATACTCATGTATAACATTCCTACTTGCTGTTTTCCAAGCATACAATTGTTATGCTATAAACATAAATTAGCTCAAGATAAGAAATTTCCCTCTCTATCAACATTGCCTTACTGCTCCAATTGCTTCTAGAAATTATGGCCAAGTTCAACTTGACCTTTCTTAACTTCCCTGCACCTATGAGCACTGCAATTGATTCCATTCTAACTCCATAAGGAGTCTTTTCAAGCTCCCTTATATGCCTTTGCACCTCATTCAAATGTAACACTTTCTTTCCTTTCTCATGGAAATATTTTGCACAATTATGAACCACCTACCTGATTCACTCATGGGATGCCTCGTTACATTCTCAGAAATACACAAATAATTTCCATGCATTATGGAGACAATCCATATTGACAATTTATGTCAGCCACATAATTTCTCTCACAATCAATGACTGTCTCCGGGGGACGACGGGGGTCAAGGGGGCTTTCCCCCTTGTGGCTTCTTGCCACTGCAGGGCGGGTCGAGGGTAGCGCCCTCATTTTTTTTATATTATAAATCATTCCATTTCGCGCAATTTGGCGCATAAGATCGACTGCGATCTTCGATTTTGGGCACCCAAAAATCGACTGCGAAAACACTACTTTTCCCCTGATTTGCACCCTTTAGATGCCACCTACCAAGCTGTTGGCACGTTCTGCAAAACGTTATAGATCAATGGTTCAGATTGGAGTGGAGATAAGATCGACGATAGAGGTAAGTTTCGTAGGAGGAAAAAGCGAGGAATATAACACATTCAAAATTGCCAAAATAACCGTTGAGATGTGGTTAAATAGGGGAGAAGATCAATGGTGGTTGATCGATTGGAGGCAGATCAACGGTTCACATCCATTTCGTGCCGGAAACATGCACTCCGGAGTAAAGTGATAAGCAATCGCGGAATCATAAACCGCCATCCACATGTCAGCTCCATACGATTTCGCAAGTTGGTAGGGTGGTAAGGGAAACCACCTTCCACCACTGTGAAACCACCTTCACGCTTCCTCCTTTACGGTTAAACGGTGGAAAGTTAAACGTTTCAGATTTGGAGTGGGAGGTGAGATCTATGGTGGAGGTAGGTTTCATTGGAAAAAGGATTACGGGGTATAACATGCGACGTGACCATTGGGGTACGGTTAAACCGTGGAAAAGATCAACGGTCATTGATTGGGCGGTGAAAAGATCGATGAACCACATCCATTTCGCTTCACCAACATGCATGCTAGGATGGAGTGATGGGTGGTTGCGAAATACTAAACCTCTTTCCATGTCGGATCCATACGATTTCACAATTTGGGAGAGCGGTAAGGGAAATTTCCTTCGCCCATTGCGAAACCGCCTTCGCTCCATCCTTTACGGTCGCTGGCACATACGGATATGATGTGGCTGGTCCACATCACATCTTCTGTCGACACAACTCCTCCACGTCAGACTCCCTACCCATGTGGATCCTCCATGTCACCCTGCCACCTGCCACAGGTGGGGCCCAACCAAATTTTCCCCAATTCCAAAATTTTGGGTCTCGTGAAGGTCTTTCATTGGTCAATGATGGGAAACAAAAATTCTAAACAACTCCAACTCACTCCCATCTCCTTCACTTTCATTAACAGAAACAGATTTTTACAACATTGCCTTTGATTTTTTTCCTGTAGCTCGTGATCTATGGCCCATGTAGCTCCAGGATTGCAACCAGAAGCTCTGATACCACTCTGTAACGTCCCCCTCACCCAATCCGACCATCGGGAGGGGGACGTTGGAAAATACTGGGCTCTAAAATTTCGCCCCAGGTTCATAATACGTTTTTCAGCAAACAAAGTGTGTGCAGAAATGTAATTAAACATGCACAGCGGAATTCAAATCAATCCACACACATCTAATGTGAAAATACATCAGCATAACATTACATGCATGAAATAAAAACACTTCAGAATCAGACGCATAAGAATACTTATCTTTATTCAACGCAGATCCAAGCAATTGGCTGTGTAAGAGCGTTTTTCCACCCAACCATAGGAACTCCGTCCGACATATACTCTTTCTGCTAGGAGGCCACCCCCAAGTTGGGCTATGAGTCCACCAGGGCGAAGGAAACACTTACAGGCTTCTATCTCTCAGCCCACAACCCAATCTGCTGTCTGTCTCTAATTCGAATTTCTAGGTTTAACACACAGTTTGCTAATTGACATGAACAACAATGGAATAACTCTACGTAGTGCAGCCGCTTGCTTGAGAGAATGAGAATGGTATATCAAAAGAGTGTTGACTCCAAGGATATGAGGTGAGGGTGAAAATACAACTGACATGGCTTCTGACCATAGAAGAAATAGGATAGCTGACATAACTGTCACAATCCCCATGCTCAATAACTACATGAAGTGACTTTTCCCACCAACCTCACATGTGCAATAATCGATTGGAAAATGGTAAAAAAAAGGAGATAATTGGCTTATTCTCATCACATGACAGAATTTAGGGTGATTTCTAAGGTTGAAAAATGGCAGCATAGGATTGGGTTTCCCATAGGCCCCCTTCCTCTTCCCCTCTGGTGGAATCATAGCCCCTTTGGTGCTCTTTACACAACCATTGTTGGACCATTCTATTAATTTTCAGCATAATATTTATATACATTTTGAATTAGGCATAATAAGCCAACCAAACAGTCCAACTAAAATATAACATCATACATCCCTATCCATTCACTAGTCGGGCCTTAGACTTGAGCTCTGCACTAGGAATTCACACTAGTATATTTACATCATTTACATTTTAATGAAATGGGGTCAAAGTCAAGATATTACATATGCAGTATATGCCTGCGGGATAACTGAACATAACTGGTTGCTTCTGAGGGTGGGGGCCCCATAGGTGTCTTTGCAGAGGTGATAATACGAGGGGGAGTGTGAATGGTAAAGTGCTCATGGAGGTATGAGGGGCATTTATGAATCATTCTCGTAACATGTGCCGAAGAATCTGATGAGTTTCTATTGGGTGGAGTAAATAACCAAATGCAAAAATGATACTCTAAGGGAGGGTCTTTTCAAGTTTGGTCAGATTCCTCGAACTTGTGGGGGGTCGAATCATGAGTGTCAATTGATGAAAGGGAAGGAAATGGTGCAAAAACGCATGGGGGAACATACTATTCACGGTATTGATGTCGGTGGCACATCAAGGCCATGAATGGGGACCCTATAGTTATCAATGAGAATACTGGGTTATGCATTATAAACAGAGGGTAAATAGTGTCGATATGCCAGTTTCATAATGATACCTATGGTAGGGTGCGTGCCCCTTGTTGCTAGAGATTTGGATTCTTCTATGTATAGTGGACGAACAAGAGGCTCCATATTGTCTTGATCACGGTCCCGCACCTGTGGCACATATACCCAAGTGAAGTAAAAGACATAGCCAAGGTATTTGACAATGCACAAATCATATAATCAGAACATTGTGTACCTGTGGGGTACTTGGTAGTCAAGGATATAACCTTTTGAGGTATAACCCATTGATAATGTTGTTTAGGGTAGTACCTTCATGGTCGGTTAAGATATAGGATCCTTTTGGGAGACAATGCTTAATGACATAAGGGCATGTCCATTTAGATACAAACTTCCCTGGTCCTGGTTTACTATCTTTCTTAGCATTAAATAAAAGGACAAAGTCACCTTCGGTGAAGGTGCGTGGTCGCACTTGTCGATCGTAGTGTGATTTGGAGATGACCTTCATGGCTTCATTCTATTGAAGAGAATCACGCCTTTCCTCGTCAAGGTGTTCCAAAGTAAATAAGCGTTGTTCCAGAGTAGGAGTATCTGGTAGCAACTCAACAGTGGATTTGAGGGTAGGGATTTGACACTCAATTGGGAGGACGACTTCTACTCCATGTAGAAGGTGAAATGGGGCAAACCCTGTGGAAGTATTGACAGAAGTGCGGTAGGACCACAGGGCTAGAAAGAGAATGTGGTTCCAGTTGTTTTTTTTTTAATCCACTGTGCGTTGAAGCATAGTTTTGAGGATTTTGTTAACGGATTAAACCTGAGCATTTTCTTGAGGGTAGTAAGCAGTTGAAAATTCGTGTTTGAAACCTAATAGCCATGATAGTTCCTCAAATGTTTCGTTGCAAAAGTGTCTTCCGTTGTTGAAGACAAGTTGCTTGGGGATGCCAAAGCGAGAGATGAAATGGTTGAAGAAGAATCATGCAATGGTTATTTATTTACAATCAAATGTGGGCATTGCTTCGGCTCGTTTGGTGAAGTAGTCCATGTTGACGACGATATGGTGGTGAACTTAGGTTGATGCCAGACGAAATTCCATAAAATTAGTTTCCCATTTGCAGAATGGGCTCACAGTGATGACCAAATGGATAGGTGCAGGGGGAGAGCACGTTTTTCAGGAAAAGACCTGACAATTGGTGCACCTTTTGACGACGTAAACAAAATATTTGAATATAGAGGGCCAAAAATACCCTGGTCGTAATATTTTGTGGGCGGTGGCTAATCCAAAGAGGTGGCCTCCACATGCACTGCTATGGAAATCATTGAAAACTTGTTCGGCTTCTTCATGCATTAGACATTGTTGAAGAATAGTGTCAATGCCATGGCGATATAGGATGTCTCCGATGAGGAGGTATCGCAGTGCCTGGTGTTGGATTTTGCGGCGATTGTCGCGAGATAAGTGGGGAGTGAATATCTGGGTGTAGAGATAAAGGAGGATATCACCGTACCGGGGATATTCATTCGCAATGAGGAAGAGGTGCTCATAAGGGATTTGGTCCTTGACAGATTCGTTGGTGGTGGTGGAGAGAAGATTTGTAATGAGTTCGGCTAAGGCCATGGATTTCTTGCTTTTAGGAATCACAAACTCGAGGTCAAATTCTTGTAAAATAACGATCCACCATGCAAACTTACTATTGATAAGCCTATAGATAAGTATGTATTGCATAGGGTTGGAATCAGTGACAATGGTTGTTTTTTGGAGCAAAATATAATGGCGAAGTTTCCGTATAGAAAGGATGTCTACAAGGCCAGCTTCTCATTATGGGTGTAGTTGAGTACAGGTCGGGCGAGGGTTTTGTTGACATAATATATGACATGTTCCTAATGGTTTTGCGACCGATTGGATGAGTACGCTAGCTACAACAGAATCTAACGCAGAGATATACAAGATGAAATCTTTGTCAAAGTCTGTAGGAGAGATGAGGGGGCTTGATGACAATGCTTGTTTAAGGGAATCAAAGGTAGATTGGGCATAGTCATCCCAATTAAATGGTAGATATTTTCTAAGAAGCTGTAAAAATCCATGGGCCTGAGTGGCATAGTCGGGAACAAAATGACGAAGAAAGTTGGCCTTACCTTGGACACTCTGCAACTGGCATCGTGTTCATGGTGTTGGTAATTCCAATATGGCTTGAACCTTGGAGGGGTCGATGGTGATACCATCTTTGGAAACAATGAATCCTAAGAGGCGATCGACGCTGACACAAAATACACACTTGAGGGGGTTTAAGCATATATTATACTTGTGACATATTGTGAATATGGTACGAAGGTCTTGAAGGTGCTCACATTGTTTTTTGGACTTGGTTGTGAGGTTGTATAAAAAGGCGAGGATGATGTGAGCCAAGTCATTAAAAACATATGCCATTGCTCGTCGGAAAGTGGTACCGACATTTTTTAGACTAAAGGGCATGAATTTGTAAGAAAAGGTGCCCCATGGTGTAGTAAATGTAGTTTTATATTGATCTTGGGGGCAGATGCATATCTGGTTATATCCGGAGAACCCATCCATGAAGGACAACATTTCACTAATCACCCTGTAATACCCCATTTTGACCCTTAGGATATATTAGCTTTTAATGTAAATATTGTATACATGTGATGTATGTTTTCCTAGCGTGGAGCTCAAGGCCAAGGCCCCGCTAGTGGAAGCTCGAATTTTTATTTAAAAGGCAAGTATTAGGCATTATGTTACCCATGTGCTATTTAGCCATGGAACATTGTAAAAATGATATAAATAAACATCATGCAATAAAATACCAAAAGTGACTATGGAGGCAACGAATGAGAAGGGGCCATGTGTATCCACTAGGGAGTGGTGAGGGGGTTGTGGGATTGAACCATAGGCTTCCATATGTCACCTTGAGAACCCATTTGACTTACCTTGCTGACATTTATTTCTGTTGTAAGGAAGTGGTTGAGGAATTCAGTCCATGGCTTCAATGGAGCATGGGCAACCCAGAAATTCGTATAGAAGAGTATGGGCTCTATTTTATTGTACCACAAGTCACTCTACTTCATGGGGATTGCTTCTTTCTCATCCCCATTCCATTGTGGAAGAATCTAGCATCATTATCCATCCAAAAACGAATGCCAAACAGGGAGGAAAAACCAGAAATCGCAACTGTGAAAGAACCCACATTTTGAAGAGCCATAAATGCCCAGAATTGGTATTTGATAGTGAAATCCAATGGGGGATCTATAGGTATGAACCTTGGGGCAAATTTGGGAGCATTAGCTACCCTGAAATCCATTGGAAAACCCAGTTTTGATAGCCCAGAAACCCAATGACGAGATTGAATTATTTGTTGCCAGAATGGTGAGAAATCCAAGTGTGGATGTTTGAATAGAGGATGGGATTGCTTGAATTTAGCTTGAGATGTCTATAGCTTTGTGGTTGAGCTCACTGGCTTAGCATCCTCATCTTTTCCTTATTGCATGCTTGATAAACCCAGCTGTGTGCTGGCTTAGCATGACCGTTTGAGTGAATCCATGGTTGTGAGTGAGCCTGTCTAGTTCCTCCTTAGTGGATACACAACCCAGCTCGGGGGTGATATCTCAGCTGAAAGAATACAGGCTGGACAGAGATCTATGGTTGGGTGGAACGTTGCTCTCACATAGCCAGTCGTTTGGACAGCTTCATCTCCTAGACAATTGTTCTCCGTGATTTAAATTATATGCATTCTGTTTCTTGGAATGTGTTAATTCAGAATGATAATTGTTCATGTTAATGGAATTGATATGAATTCTGCGCATAGCATGAGAATGGGATGGATTCTCTGCCTGTTGATTTATCATTTGCTTGAGATAAATATACTGATGCATTTTAGTTTGTGTGTGCAATTGTGTTTATTTCCGCTGTGCATGTATTGATTATGTATTTGCACACAAAGTTTTTAATTGTTATGAATTTTCTTAGTAATGAACGGGGCTGAGATTGCCAATAAGCACGATAGATTGGTCATGTTTCCTCCCTTGCATCGGGCTGGTGGAAGGGGACGTGACACACCCCTTCAACTATTAATAGTTTCTTTTGTATTAAATGAAAATATATAAATAATATTATATTTAAATTCAAAGACACTAAGATTAAACTTTCAAGCCAATACTTTTAGAAGTTGAACAGATCAATCAATAATAAAAATCACAAAACGTTTGACCTAACAAATAAAGTTGATTATAAAAGAATAGAAAATTATTAAAATTTAAAAGAAATAAAATATTTCAATCCATTTTATAATATAATTTATAAATATGTAAAATCAGTGTTATATATGTCCCTTCAAGTTTAAGAGAGAAGGCCAATATTCTCCACATTATCATTTATTTGGAACAAAATTAAACACAAAGCAATGATCATTATCATTATAATTATATTTATCCTTATATCATTTCACAATAAAAAATTCCCTAATTGTTTTTCTTCTTTAATAGCACCATCCTTTCTATCCATTAATATGGTGTTTTTCTTATTAGTCCCTGCCTGCCTGTAGAGCAGCAGGGACTATAGAAATCACTCTGTCAGGAGTTGCATTAGTCTTCACAGTTTTCAAAGCTTTATATCCTAAGTTTTTTTGATGAATTCTTGTTCCATCCAATCAACACATTGGAGGCCTTATTTGGCCTCTTTTTGAGGAAACCTGACACCAGAGCGTTTAAGTTGGACACCTGGACACCTAACAATGGAGAGCATTGGAAACGTAGCGTTCTTTAGAAACCTGGGCAGCTTACAACTAACCAACATTGGAAACGTTGTACATTTGTGTGGCAGGCTGTATGACTGTGAGGTGGGCTTGCATCACGCTTGCATGCCTCCAATCCTACACCTAGCTACCTAGCTTGACAAGGACATAAAATTTAAGCTGTTGTACTATCTACCTCGAGATTGTGGACTAAGAGTGGTTTCGAGGGTATCCAGATCCATTTTCACTTTCAGTTTTGTGGTAGTGAGGCTTTGCTCTTTTGTTGGGCGAGTCCTGGAGCTCATATCCCTCCTTCATGAGCAAACACATTAATATCTATGTTAGTTAGCTCACTTCTGGAGCTTGTGATTTCCAGGTAGCTATTCCACAAAACTCTATTGAAAGAAATCCTCTATACAACTCGTGAGGATTCAAGTTAAAGCTATCGGGACTAAGCTCGACCTCTCTAGCTCTCATAATAAATAGGTAGTTCATTAATCTACAACATTACTATTTTTTTATTAACTTGTGTTAACATATTTAATTTCTTATATATTAACTCTCTATCTTGATATTTTTCTTGTAGATGAAAAGAGGTTGTATCGTTCCCCTACTAACTTAATGGAAGAGAGGCTTGAACGCTGGTAAGCCCACATCCAATTATTGTCCATTCCCTCCCGGCTTGAGAGACTTTCCCAATTATATTTTTTTTTTACTTAGCGTCGATTTCTAGTTACTGTAGGTTATACTCAGCCTATATAGGAAATTATAAAAGCTCGCGGGCTCTCCTTTGACAGTGCCTATCATTTTAGCTCAAGCATATTAATGTTTAAAATGATGACTCAATTAGTCCTATTTGTATTATTGTAAGAGAATGGGGTTTGAAACCCAAAAGCTTGAGTCTCCTCAAATTTGTTATTTTGTTATTGCTATGGCCTTATACACTCGACCTTATCTATAAAAATCCTTTCATTACAATCTTAATGGTTTGTCTATACTTATGAATAGAAATTAATTTTTGTTAAATATTAAATTGCTCACATAGATGTATGACCCTATGTCATAACTTGGGCAATCATTTTTACTTAGTGTTACTCTATTATGGTTGCAGTTGCTTAGTTAAAATTTTGTAGGATTTTCCCTATGGGTTTCAACCATGTACATCTATATAATTGCAAAAACAAAAGAGTTTTTTAGGATACAATCAGATCTAGATTATCCCTGAGAACTAATATAGGATTGCTTTTACCACCCCTTAGGAAACATTCACCTATAATGTCATGCCATTTAGTTTAAAGAATGATGGAGCCACATTTCAGCGGGCTATAATACGTGTTCCATTACTTGGTTTTCGATTTTTCCCCATCCCCCTATTTAGTTTAAAGAATGATGGAGCCACATTTCAGCGGGCCATAATACGTGTTCTATTACTTGGTTTTCGATTTTTCCCCACCCCCCTATGGTAAAGAAAGATGTGCGAATGCCCCTTGTTCGCCTAAAACCGCTGAATTGATGAAGTAACTTGTTGATACATGACTTCCACAAGCCATTATGAAACTCCCAATGTGCTCATCAACCAGTTTATAAACCATGCCAATTTGATTAACTATAAATAAAAATCTCAAAATAACTTGTTCGCTTTATCTCGTAAGCTACAGCTTGGTAAATTCACATTATCGGCCTGGTAACTTGTTCAAGCTGTTCACATCATCTATATACATATCTTCTTGTAACATTATTAAGTTTAATAAACTAAATTTGTTCCAAAATCAGCGATAACTCATTTTCATAAAGATTTAGATTCATCAGAAACAAGTGTGCCATAAAAGTGCCGCGCCCCACCAAGCTTCGGACCCGTGATAATTTAATATTACCGCTCCTTCTCTCCTCAGGCTTCAGGCTTCATCTCTCCTCAGGTAACTATTGACCCGGGCTCAACTTTCTCGTTCACTGCGGCCTCCTACCAAGCTCTGATACCACTAGTTGGATCTAACAGCCACATAACACAATATGCAGCGGAAGCAAATAAAACAAAAAAGCAAATAATCATACCCACATGAAATATATGCAGAGATTTACGTGGTAAAACCCTCTCTTAGGGAAACATCCACGGAGCAATGGTATCGGTCTTCTTATTATTCAATAACTGAAGAATACAACAACTCTCAACTCTCCAATAACTTCTCTTATGAGAATACAAGAAATATATACATTTCTTATACGGTTACTCATAACTGACCATATTCTGTTTGGCAGTTATAAAGTCACCGAGAGACCGGTTGTCACCCATTTCCAACACATGCAAAAGGACAAAGTTGTATGAACCATACCAAGGTTAAATTAAATTATATCAATTTATTCTATCTTATATAAGGCATAAGGCAAGGACTTGAAGCTTAGCTTCTATCTACCTTGTTAAACTTCAATCGGGTCAAGAACTCCAATTGAGGAGAAAAAAACTCAAGCTAAAGAAGAAGAAATGAATTTGTTTTCCTTCCCTCGTTCACTTTTCCAGTTGAATTGAAATATATTGAAACTCAATAGTTAACACCTATGTTAATTAATGTTGAGTCCCTATAGCATAAACGAAGTGAACTACCACTTCCTACGACTGTATATTGAATCCTCTATCAATTACTAATTAGAATATTGATAATTAGTGCCTCTGGATCCTAGGGATTAAAAAAGAAAGAGAGATTTTAATAGAAAATGAAAAAAAAATCATTTTATGGTTGTGAAGAACGAACTGAATTTAACCATTTGATTTTCTAATATACTGTTGTTTCAATTTTGGTTGGTTCAGTGTTCAATTTTCAAGTTTGAAATTTGAATGTTTGTATGTGAATGTTTTCATTTATTTTGAATGTGTTTTAAATTTAATTGTGATAAGAAAATTTGGAATAAAATGATCAACTCATAAATTTTATATATTTGATTTGATTGTGATTAACATTTATATTTATATGGAGTAAAATTACGAATCCATAAATTTTACAAGTTAGAAAATTAATTATTAATCACTTTTTCCTTATAAATGTATTTTATGAATTATCTTTGATATATATCTTTTAAAATTAAAGTCCATTGGTTGAAGCATGGGTGGTTGGGAGGAATGATTGTTTCCCTCCCCACCTAGGTTCAATTCTTGTAAGTGACATGATGCTCTTGTTGAGTCCCAATTGTAATGATTGTATTTTTGGTCATACCTTTATTCTCTCCTAGAATAAGAGGTGTTGGTTCAAATAGATTGAGATTAAGTTGAACATTACAACATCAAAAAGTGTTTTGAATTAGCAATAATCAACAACTTTATTTCAATTCATCCAATTTTATTTGACTAGTTTTTTTTTCTAGTTATAGGTAATATATGATGTTAAAGTTTATTTTTTAGTCTACGTGCCTTACATGTTATTAGTCCCAGACTTTCACTTTTTTCATTAGTTTTGAAGCAATAACATTTAATATTTCAAAATGTCTAAAGTGGTAAGTAAAGTTTTAGTTTATTTATTTATTTTTTGTACTAGGGGAATCGACAACTGGGTACTGGGATGGTACTCGCGTGACACGGGGTCTAGGGATCCAATATCGCTACCACTATACCCCTAGGTGCCCCACAACAGCCCGCAAGGATGGGACATGGGTAAGACGGGGTGATTTGAACTTGAGACCTCCATTTACAGCATGTCCTTCATATCAAACGAATCGCCGTTTGAGCTACACCTCTGCGGGCTTAGTTTTACTTATTTATTTATTTTCATTTATAAATGAGTTTTTTCCAAACATGATCGATCCCATACCATTCAAATGAAGATTAAATAAATTGACAAATATATATATATATCTATATATATATATATATATATATATATATATATATATATAACACTCATGCATGGAAACTTCCCAAAAGCTAAGGAGGAAAGTTGGACATAGTTTTCATCTTTTTTGTTGTTTTCCTTCCATCTTTTTGTTGATTCCCTTCGAATCATAGTATTCATATTTTTGTTGATTCCATTCCACGATTGGAATCAGCCCCTCATTGTCACCAAATGGACAACTTGGTATAATAGCTCTTCGTCTTTTGGTTGGCTTATTCTTGATATCAAAATTTTGTTAACCAAACTTCCTGACCTAATGGCATACTAATCCTGCAATCTTCATGCTGGCATTGGACAATGCCATAGTGGACATTAAAGAACAAAGTTTAAATCGTTTTTTCAAACATATAAAAACCATGATGTCATGAATACTTTTATCTTGTTATTAAGTTCTTATTTTCTAAACATTTTAACATGAAAATGATTAATTTTTCTTGTTATTTCTTACTTTGTTTTTTCGATAGAGTGTCTCATAATTGCACAGGGAATAATCTCTCCTCTCACTCTTTTAATTTTTTTTAACTTTAGGGAGCTACTTGTATTATTCATGTTATTTTGTGGGAAAATACATACACTTATGTCAAAACAATAATATTCAGACTCTTCTTGTTGTGCACATTCAAAAAACCGTTCTTCCTATTGGCATTTGACAATGCCATAGTGGACCTCAAGCAACTAAGTTTTACTTGCAAATAATGTTGCACAATTTTCCATTGTTGACAATGTTTTTACAGTTTTAGTTTTTCAAACATTTGTTTTAAAATTAGAAGATAATTCTCAACAACTTTCATGCAAAGCTGGCTAATCTAAGATGATTCACAAAATACAATATATTCTTTTATAGGAGCTTCCAATTTTCTTCCAAATTTTGATTTCAATTTTTTTTCAAAGACATGGACTTTGCTACTCAGAAGCCTTGTTTTATATTTGTACATTGAAATCGTTTTATATTTGTACATTGAAATCCTATCAAGTAATTTTTTTTTATAGAATATATTCATGCCTTCAAATATTTTATAAACTCATGGCTCTACTTAGTGTTTCAAAAACTTTTCATAACTTTATTTCTACATAATTCCTCAACATTTTTTTAGTTGATCACATTCAAAATGTATTTATACATTCAAAACAATTTCGTATAAAACATGAAATTTACTTTTTTTATACCAAAATGATAGTTTTCATCCATATTTTCATTTATAGTAAAATTTATCATCTAGTAAACAATCATTGCACCGAGTGAAACGAGGTACTCTACAACCTAGTATGGGGGAGATGTTGTAACGTGTGTGATGTAACAAAATAATTAAAAAATAATTAAAAAAATCACGTTGGTTCATAAAATAAATCATGGAAAGTATTTTAAAAAAAATCCATGTTGGTTCATAAAATAAAATATTATGAAAAGTAATTAAAAAATAGATGTTCGTTTATAAAATAAAAACTTAAAACTTAAACCTAGATCTATCAATCAAGAGAGATCAAATTTCTTGAGTTTAAATTTAAAAAAAGAAATACACCTCAAGAAATCGGATCCCTCTCGGTGCTTGATAGATACGGGTTTAAGATGGATCTATGTTGGTTTAAAAAACAAGGAGGGAGTGGTAGAACAATTATTCCTTGCCTTATGTTTTTTAAATTTGTTTAGTTTTTTTAGTATGAGATAGTCACAAGAGAGAAAGCAAATGCATGTAATTCCTAATTATTATAGGATCAAATCTCCATAATTATGTCATCTTAACATCTAGTTAGATTGTGCATTATTGTTATATGTACATAATTTTTATTTCCGAGAAACTATTTTGATTTGCGTGAAGATACCCTAAAATTAATTTGGTTGAAGATAGTGGGCACGAGCGAGAAATAACCAACCTGTTGCGTAACATTGAATGCTTAAGTGGGTGCTTTTCTTACCGTTGGATTTCAATGTTTTGAATTGCATGAAGAGACCCTAAAAGCCTTCCGGTTGAAGATAGTGGGCACAGGCGAGCAATAACTACCTTGTTGCGTAGCATTGAATGCTTAAGTAGCTGCTTTGCTTGTTGTTGGATCTCAAGCAGCTTGAGATCCAATGACAAGTAAAGCATCCACCAAAGCATTCAATGCTACGGAACAGATTGGTTATTGCTCGCACAACGTTACCAAACAGCTTGAGATCCAACGACAAGTAAAGCATCCACCAAAGCATTCAATGCTACGGAACAGATTGGTTATTGCTCGCACAACGTTACCAAATAAAGTTATGTTATGTACTTGAAAAAGTTCTTGTAACTACAATCTAAGTATACAAGTCAAATTTCTTATTCCCATGCACTTTGAGATGCATGAGAAGACCTAGAAACCTCCAAGGAAAATGATGTGGTTGAAAATAGTGTGCACGGTGTGACTGAATAATATAGTTGGTGTGTCCTCAAAATCCTTCTAACCGAAGTCTTATTGTGAACCACATGGTTGAAGATAACTGATAATCCCGATATGTCCTACAGAATAAGTTAATAACCATATATTAGTCATCAATTGGGAGAAAAGGTGTGGAATTATCACTAAGTGTGTAGCTCTTCATGAATTTGAGAACTACATTTACACGTCTAGTAGTGATAACGCTAAACACACATTTTAATATTTTTATTTATATAAATTGAAACATAAATTTAATTGATATAATAGAAATAATGTGTTATAATTTAATAAATAAAAATTAAATATTAAAACGGAACCTCTTGTTTTCTCGGATTTACAATAGTCCTACCAGATAAACTTTCAATAGAAGAAACGGGCTCCCCATGTTCTAGTTTGTAGGTCAATCTCGATCAATTTCAAATTTTATTTGGTTATTTTGCTTTGATAAATTTTTGTCATTTTCACTTATGTTTGAGTGTCATTATAATGACATGCCATAGAGAAACTAGTTTGATTGACCATTCTCACAATAAAGTAGTTATATATAGCATGCATTATATATATATATATATATATATATATGTCTTAAATATGAGTTGCCAAGTACAACTTGCGTAGTATACATTAAATGTAGTTCCAAGCCACATAATAGACAGTACATGCTTAATCTTGTCTAGAATGCTAAAAAAACAGCACAACTCTGAACATGCCATGTTTCAAGGAATGAATATGGCTTAAAAAATCATGTAAATTCAAAATACGTCACAGGAAAGCATGTGAGCTCTTTTATAAGGTGTGCGAAACTTCATATTTATATGTTAAATAAAATTGTTCATAGAACAATTACACTGAACAATTACACTGCAGTATTCGAGGTCAAAGCTAGATGTGATCCAATGTGTTGGTATCAATCATGTTTTCACAAGGAATGCCTGGACAACTCAATCATTATTATTAGAGGTATATTTGTCCTTTGTATATAACTCAGTGCTTGCTTATTTTAAGTCTTTGCAACTGTCAATACGTATTGTGATGGGAAAAGTATTAATGATTTGGTGAGAGCATTAGTTTATGGAGACAAGATCATGTGTTTTTGAACTTCTATCATTTCACTAAACCAAAAAAATAACTTAATTGATAAAAAAAGTGAAAATCGCTTTCTTGTGCTTTAGAGTAAAAATCGTTTTCTATGAGAGAGTATTGGTTATTGGTTATTACTGGGGCTTTTAACCATAGTTGGTTTATGCCCCATGGTTTAGGCTTAGTGACCCCTAATGAGTTGGGTACAAGGTTTGGTAGGAGGGGGACTTTCAACTTAGGTTGTTTGATGCCCTAGTGGTGGTTTTAGTGATTACTAACGATGGTTTAGTTGCAGATGTCGTAGAGTCAACTGGCGGTGAGGATGGCGTCGTCGGCCTAAAAGGTGCAATAACTGAGACAAGGACACAATCATAATGGGCTACTGGCTTAGAATCCATCTCTAGGTATGGTGGCGTAAGATACCATATATGTATTCCCAAGGTTAACCCACGTAGAGTCAATTGAGCCATCACTCGTGTCCCTTGCACTCTCGTAGGGGGGTACAAGAATGGAATTTGAAAACTTGGAGGTACCTATGGACTCAATGCTTGTTTAACGCCATGGCTCATTGGAGGTGGTGATGATACTAGAGAGGTGGGCACATTCTCAGAGGTGAAAATTGTGCACATAAGGCCATCGGTTGATGCGGGGATCTCAGGTGGTCGACCGTACACCCCGAGTAGGTTAGAGTCCTTGTACATTCTGGGGGAAATATTAACATAAGGTGGTTGAATCGTCCTGATGACAGTAGGTAGGACATTGTCCGGATTGGTGTTGGTATTGGGGTCGTAGTATTTGAGTTGGTCGAGGGTGATGATTTTCCCGTTAAAGGGAAACATCATAATGCAAAAGACTAAGGAGGCGACCACCTTCATGGAGTACATGTAAGTATGCCTTAAGAGGATGTTGTAGTTGAGTTGGGAATCGACTACCTCGATATTGATCATAACCATCTTACCCCCCAGCTCGATAGGAACATTTTGGTACAATCCTCTCGGTTGGGATGGCCTCCCATTATATGCATGAAGAGCGATAGGCAAGGGTACTAGCTCATGTGATCCCAATATTTTCCAAACATTAGAGGGCATGATGCATGTGGATGCACCTTCATCAATGATACATCAATGGATCATAATGTTTTTGATGGTAAGGGGGACTTGGAATGCGACTGACAAGGTTAGTCATGGTTCACCTTTGCCAATATCAAAATTCATGAGGCGCAGGTTGGAAGGGTCAACGACACCAAGTGAATTTAGTAGTTCCTTTCGTTGGGTTGGGAATGACTGTAGCACCTCTAATGTGGACATCACGGCAAGTGATTAAGCCAAGTCATCCACAATATTGTAATTGTGGGAGGCTTTCATATGGGGGTAATTAGGTGTGCATCGAAGTGGGACTTTGGGGATCCATGGGAGCTGTTCGTTACTTGAGCGTGGTATTTGCAA
The DNA here is from genome assembly GCA_027924585.1 of Larix kaempferi. NCBI lineage: Eukaryota > Viridiplantae > Streptophyta > Pinopsida > Pinales > Pinaceae > Larix > Larix kaempferi. Next base: position 1,852,879 of record BSBM01000535.1, on the reverse strand, counting down.
AGCCCCCCCCAAGGGGATAGGTTCATCTTCCACTTGGTGGTATTAAGGCCAATCATAACCTTTGGCTCGAGTCTAGAGGTTAACATCTAGAATGTATATGTTTTGGAAGGAACCATCGCCACAAGGGTGGGGTTCCTGCTACTGAGTAACCACCCCTTGATTGGCGAATGGTTGTTGTAAGACATCGGTTTGTGGTTCTATAGGATTCGACACCTAAGGAGGATTTACCACTATCTTCTTCTTGGCTTCCACGAACTATTGGCAGTTGGGGAGAAGAGGGAAATGGTGAGTGTAATGATCATATTCTCTCCAAATGGAGCAAGAGTAATTGGTATTTAGGTTGGTATTCTCCCCTTGTCTAGGGGGTTTGTTTTTCCTTGCATTATGGTTACCCAGGTTCTGGTTCTGCGGAGGAGGGGGTTTCCCCCTTGCCCCTACTGTTGGTTTTGTTTATTATTTCCCTTCTTCTTCCCATGATTTTGAGGTTTATGAGGTTTAGTTGCATTCAACTGCTCAAATTGTTAGGTTTGTTGTGTAAAATAAGGTTGAACAAGATTGACCCCCATGTGAGGTGTGGGGGTGTTGGGGTCGAACCAGTAGGACTTGGAAACAGGTAGTAAGATTTATACCCCGACGATGGGATAGATGCGGGTTGCGCTCCATACGATGTAGATGTAGGAATGACTTGTCCCATTTGTGGTGGAGGTACCGCTGTGGCTTGACCAAGATTTAGATAAGTAGGAATATAGGGTCCATACTGTAACTGACCAATTGGAGGATTTGGTGCAAGAGTAGGGGGTGCCGGAACAAGTGGCATGGGTGGGTACTGTGGGGACATATTGAAAGGTGCAGGAGTAGGAGGAGGAACCTTTTCTTGGTGTGAAATGGACCCAATAATCCCATCCGTCGAGTGTGATGAACCCACAGGGGTAGGATCCAATGACCGATGCTAAGGGGCATCTAGAAGGATGGTGTATACTCAGTATCTAGATTATGCATAGATACGATTGAAATGTTGTGCTTTAAGGATGGTCTCTTCCTCATTTTGCGACATAGATGTGGTGACATCTTTTGCAATGGTTAGTTGGAGCAATTTGATGAACCAATTCAACAAGAAGGGAGGTTGTATGTCGATCTTACACAATGTCTGGTATCTACGCCACTCATGGATATGGTCCGCGATGTGTGTAGATGTGTTTTGTCAAAATTATGTGAGAATTTTGAGACCAAGCTCATGGCGAATAAGAAGCTGGAAGTATGTGAGAAATGCAGTGGCCAATGTTGCAAAGGTGACATGGGATGATCTTGGTAAGTTCACATACCATTTGGTTGTCATCCCGGTGAGGGTGCAATAAAAGAGGTGAAGCCTCATTGAATCCTCCACTATGTTGTTGGAGGAACACCATAAGTGGAAGGACATGACATGGTTGGCATGATCGTCTCCTTGCTTCCCTTCAAATTTAGGAATATCAGAGGGGATTTTATTTGGAATAGTTGGCCATGTTGGATCATGTGCAATAGGGTCATTGACAAGTTTGGACAAATCTGGGATATTTAGGATAGCCATGAAATGTAGGTTAGGATTTGCTTATTCCATTGTATGTTGTGCGTGGTTTCCTCGAGGGGGAGACCTAGGTGGTGTTGAAAATAAAGAGTGATCCCCTACAAGAGAGGAGGGATCAAAATGGATCAAGGGATATCTAGGTGGAGAATACAAAGGAGGGACTCATCTGAGAGTATTAGAGGCAAAGGGATCTAAATTCTCTCCAAGGGGAGAAAATCAAGGAGGATCTCTTCCAACAGAGGATGAGGTGATAAGATAAATACCTTCTTCGAGAGGATAAAAGGAGGTGATTAAGGAGCAGCCTCACCTTGATGATCCTATCAATGTGGCCTAGGAGCGGCCCCAACTAGAGTATCTCCCGCGTGAACCATAGGGAGAAAGTGTAAAAATACCCCTCGAGAGAGGGGATAGGCCTTGTAGTCTTTTGGATTGCCTTAGGGGGTTGTTTTGTTCCTCAATGGTGAAATGTTAGTTCCAAGTGAGAGTGATGGTGAAAAATAAACATAATTTGAACAAATGCAAAAATATTCCAACCACAACATATGCAATATGATATAATAAGTGAGTGATATGTGCATTGTTAGTTTAGTGCAAGAGTCCCCACATGTAGGTTCTTTTTAATTACGAGTTAGAGAACTTGTATTTAAAAAGAAAATAAGTGTAAATTCCTTAAAAGACTTAACATCCTTCCTCTCAAATGTAATTGGGCTTTCCAAAAGCACAACTGATGGTAAAAATGGGATCCACACACCAATTGACTAGTAAAGGTAACAAAGAGCCAGTTCTACTAGTGATGGGGGGCAATGTCCCAATCAAGAATATTTGGAAACACTTTCCAACAACAATAGCTAACTTCAGGATTCAATTGCACTCACAATTTCTCCTTGGTTATGTCCTAATTTTGGCCACTAAGATACCTTGTGTCAAGTGTGGATAAGTGGTTTTTCCTGGGAGGTATAATGTCGCCTCCACAAAAACTAGAGTGGTTCTTTGGAGAGGGCAGGGAAACTATACCTCAACTTTGACCTCCTTGGGCATGTCGCACTTCTTATACGGGTTTTCTTTTAACACTTGATGATAGTAGTATTTTGATAGTACCTTATAAGTCAACAATGCTATGTTTCAAACACCTTACGAAATAGATTGATGGGCATTAATGGATGCCTAGCCCAATCAATCCTACCTAACTAAAATGTTGTTTTGTGACCTCCTGTGGAGTATTTTAGTTGGTTGGAAATTTACAAAGTTGATTTTAAGGGCCTTGATTCACTTAATGAGTGTAAGGGAGGTATTTCATAAGTTTCCCTTTCTTTCTGATTAACCAAGCTCACAATAAGTGCGAGGTGAAGAGCATACTTCGAATGAAAGATATTTTAGGCCCCTTAGTGTGTGCTAGTGATGCAAACACATGTGAGGTAATCAAATGAGTGTTGCAAATTAACTAGAAGAGTGTAAAGTAAATGCCAATTGAGATTAACTTTTAACTCTAAAAAGATTGTAATCGTGCTTTGCAAAAATAAAGTGCTAATGAAGTAAAAGTATGAAATGGAGGTGTTTCACACTTCTCATCCCTTTTTGATTCACCAAGATCACAAGAAGTGTGAGGTGAAGAGTATACCTGGGGAGACAAGAGTCTTTAGGTCCTTGCTTGTGTGCAAAAAGTAGATTCTACACTACTTTTGATCCTAAAAACATGTCAAGTAAACAAAAACCCAAGATGTCTCAAGAAAAACTAGTGACAACAATGGGGGTCGTTGAAATCCTCAAGGTTGGTTAACTATGTAAGTTTCGAGAGAGAATGACTCTTTACTCCCTAATATTAGTCTAAGTGAGCTAATTACTATAGAAACATGTAACTGTTGCAAGTTAATTAGTTATGGTTCATTAGTGAGAAACAATTGGGCTGCAAGATTGTGAAGAACAAGTATAAAGCAAAGAAATAACACATCTGTGCGCAAAATAAAAAACATGTGCATTATAGCACGACATAAAGACTCATTGGCGTGCAGTAGTGCAGTGACAACGCAGAGAGTTCATGTGAATCAATGATACATAAATTTGCATGGGTGAAGATACGCTAATAAGCGTAGATAACGTGACTATTGATGAATCGTATGCACGAACAATGTGACCAAAACGCCGATATCTATGCATCTTTTGAAACGGAAATTGCCGCCAAAAGGCGGACGAGTTTTTGGAATGAAGGGTATGGACCTCTTCACCTACAAAGCATAAGATACCAAAAATTATCTACTCAACAAATAACAATGTAGTTTAAGAGAAATGAACTAGAATAAGTGGAGTCACCATAGATATTGTTGTGAAAAATATTTCACAATGGTGAATCCTTCCCACTTGGTAAGGGGAAAAGTCTAGTAGGTTGCATTGAGGCTTTATTATTAGGTACCCCTATTGTGTAGGTGAGTTTTCCAAGTGATCGTGCAAGTGGTTGTTAGTAAAAATAACTAAACAAAGAAAATGAAAATAAAATAAAACAAAGAACAAAGGGGTAGGCATGCAAACTCCAAAAACCAATAGATTCCAAACCACTTTTGTATTTCCCAATGGTAAAGCATGTACAACACTTAGGAGATGTGAGATCCAATGGAGGAAAAAAATACCTCTTAAGCAGGTCTATCTAGTCCACACTAGATGCTAAGTATCTTCAAGAACAAATGAGAAGAACACTTGCCCCTTGAAGGAATGAGGCAAGGAATCTTAGTAATCTATGCTAGACAAGAGGGAAGAGGTGAGCTATAAGGGGGCTCAAGCACAATTCCAGCAACATAACCGTGCTCTGATTTCTATCTCTCATAATCATTCCCATGGATTCCTTTTATAGGCCAAGAGGTGGCCAAGAAATAACTAGATCCCAATGTGAACTCCTTGATTTCATGATCTATCTCCAAGGTACACAAAATGGGCCATTTAAGGAACCCAAGTGTGTGAGGATCCAAACTCAAATTTGTGGAGGTAATGGAGCTTTCATGAGTCTTTAATGTGCCGTTGGTGGTTGATATTTATCCATTTTCATCAGTCACGTGGATATCAAAGGAATATCCATGCTAGTCACGTAGTCGTAGTTCTGATAACATGCACAATAACACATATTAATAAGCATATGGCCACATGGTTGTAGTTTCTAATTGCTTTTGGGCATTTTTGGACCCATGTTGCTTCTTGGATATGATGATGATGTATTCAGAAGGTTGCATGCTATATTTTGTTGACACTTTATCGTGTAAATTGCAAAAATGTCGCATGCCTGCAAGATTTGATCATTAACATACCCATCCTCATATGCTAAGGTATATAGTCACCATGTTTAACAAATTTCTCCTTTTGGAGTCTTGTTTGTTATGATCCCTTTCTTTTATGTACAATACTTCCTTTATTTTTTTAATTATACCTGCAATGAGATTTGGATTTGTTTAGTAGTTTTTTTGTATTGTTAGTACTCACCATTTCTATGGAGAAACAAAGAAAATTCTACCAGTACTAAGCTTCGTAAGGGATTGGTTGCAGGGGATGAATGTAGTTATGCCAGAGGTTGGTAGATGGAGCAGTAAATATGGTAAGACCTTTATTTTCTTCTAGGTTTGCTTGTAAGTCACATACAATCTCAAGATCCTTAGAGAGCTTGTAATGAGATATCAACTATGATGTTGTTGAAATTGGTCCATAAACAAAAAAACAATGCATGCATGAATTGGAAATGTCCAATAAATTTCTAAGTTACTTAGAATATAATAATATAATTAACACCTCATTTATTCAATCGTTGCATGATGCAGGTTTACAGGTTTGTGTTGTGATGTCACCAAGAGTTTCTTGGAGCATCTCAGAGCCTCAAGAGCTTCCCAGATTCTAATGATTTCTTATCATCTAATTATTTCCAGAGATATTTCTAGTTCTAGCTCTAGCACAAGAATAACAAATGGGTGCTTCTGAGGTGATAATGAGGCAGTTCCATCACAAGAATAAAAAATTGGTAGATGTCATAGCTTCCTAAGTGTGGAAACTTGGGACATACACAAATGTCATTGTGCACCGACATGTAGCAACTTGCATCATCATCATGCATCGCCATGTAGAAACATCTAAGGCGGTGCATCAACAATATATGTACCATTGCTGTAAGGAATTAGGAGATTACATATCATTTAATGTTGGAATTAATGCTATAAATTGTTTATCATTAATGGTTTTCATAAAACTACACTCGAGAATCTAAACTTATGTCAACTTTAACTTATGTTTTTTTATGAACAATGGATATTCTACCTCGAGATGAGGCCAAATAAGAGGAGAAAATTGGTGATTCAATAGTAAAAAGTGCCGTGTGGATTTATAATGCAAAACTTAGGGTAAATATTCAAAGTTATTTTGGTTTCCATGCAAATAAATTGGAATTATGGTAAGGCGATTCATAGAGTCCCTTTTAGCTTGAAGATAGTGACTTATAACTATATAAAATAAGGGCGACACCTTGATCAATAATGATGTATCATCCTTCATCATCATATTTGTGTAGTATCTTTTCACAAGAAGGTCCATTTTCATGAAAGGTATGACATTTTTTATAACCTTCACTTTTGTTAATAACATATCATTAGAGATAATTATTGTACATAGGATTTTTTTTTGTACTAGGGGAATCGACAACTGGGCAGTGCACGTACTCGATTTACAAGGGGTCGATTCATGTCCACTACCACTATACCCTTAGGTGCACGCACACAGCCCACAAGCATGGGACATGGGTAAGCTAGGGTGATTTGAACTCGTAACCTCTATGTACACAATGACCTTTCTTTCACATCAATTTCTATTCAAGCTACACCCCTGCAGGTTTCTTTTTTTTACTAGGGGAATTGGAAATAAGGGTGGTGCATGTACTCGCGTTACATGGAGTCAATTCCTGCCTGCTACCACTATACCCCTAGGTGCACCCACACAAACCGCAAGCATGGGGCATGGGTAAGCCAGGGTGATTTGAACTCGTAACCACTCTATACACCATGACCTTATTTCACTTCAATTGCCAGTCAAGCTACACCCCTATGAGCTATTGTACAGAGAATTATACCAATAAAAACAATTTCGTTTTTTACCTCGACTTGAAATAAATGGTTATAGAAGTTGTTGATGACACCACTCATATTTGAATAATTCAATGTTAATATTTACGCCGTAGGCGTTCACCAACGAGAAGCGTGACCTTCCACCTCAAAAAGATTCCTCGTCTATAAATCCAATGGAATCCTGCCGCGTGTTTTGCCCCTTTCGTGCACGCCGACCGTCTCAGCGAAATTATTTGCACTACTTTGCCCCTTTCACGCAAACCCCTGTCCGTGTTGCAGCAATTCGTAGACTTCACGCTGACTAAAAATCCTTGGATAAATTCCTCGTCTATAAATCCAATGTAATACTGCCGCGTGTTTTTCCACTTTCGTGCATGCCGACTAGATCACGCCGATCTTATTTGCATTACTTTCCCCCTTTCATGCAAACCCCCATCCGTGTCGCACCGATTTGCAGACTTCATGCCGACTAAAACGAAGTGTCCATTAATTAGACCACACAGTTAAGAGTCGACCAATTTTTAAAGGCTCGACCATATCTTACAAATATTATTGAAAACAAAATTATAAAATTCATATCAACTGTACCAACTCCACTATCGACCATATTGTTTTTTAACTAAAGTGATCCGGCCTTTTGACTCCCGACCATATCTTACAAATATTATTGAAAACAAAATTACAAATTCATATCAACTGTACCAACTCGACTATCGACCATATTTTTTTAACTAAAGTGACCCGACCATTTTGATTTCCGACCATATCTTACAAATATTATCGAAAACAAAATTACAAATTCATATCAACTGTTTCATATGTCGATCGTGTTTACACAGTGAGAACTTCACGGAGACCAATTTTTAAAGGCTCGACCAACTCGACTATTGACCATATTTTTTTAAAAACTAAAGTTATCCGACCATTTTGAATCTCGACCCGTGTCCATCAATTCCACCACATAGTTAAAAGTCGACCAATTTTTAAAGGCTCGACCAACTCGACTATCGGCCATATTTTTCTTTAACTAAAGTGACCCAACAATTTTGACTCCCGACCATATCTTACAAATATTATCGAAAACAAAATTACACAGTTAACAGTCGACCAATTTTAAAAGGCCCGACCAACTCCAGTATCAACCATATTTTTTTAAAAACTAAAGTAAGCCGACCATTTTGACTTCCGACCCGTGTCCATCAATTGCACCACACAGCGAAAAGTCGACCAATTTTTAAAGGCTCGACCAACTCGAATATAGACCATATTTTTTTTAAAACTAAAGTTACCTGACACAGTTAAGAGTCGACCAATTTTTAAAGGCTCGATCAACTCGACTATCGACCATATTTTTTTATAACAAAAGTGACCCGACCATTTTGACTTCCGATCATATGTTACAAAGTGTCCATCATTTCGACGAAATAGTTAAGAAACGACCAATTTTTTAAGGCTCGACCAACTCGACTTTCGACCAAACTCGCCAGCATTTGGGTTGATATAGTCTAAACACGCAGTCCAACTCTGCATGGAAAAAGCTTGCGATATCTATACTTTTGATTAGAAATTTGAGCATTCAATGACGGAATGGACATTGAACAACCTTCTATAAGGTTACCCACGTGAACATTGATTTCTTTGCGTTTAATCCATCACAAAGTTATGAACTTTGCTTCAGTAGTACAGATCTCTGGCTATGGATGTATATTTGGATTTGACGGATTGGATCTGCTGGATATTCGATGTTGTGGAGATACGAGAATAGATTTCAATGCAACAATGGTTAAATGTGCTCAGACACCAATGCACCGCCTTTACTCTTGATCGTTTATCAAATTCGATGGGTAAATCCTCTCTCATTCTTTGGTTCTTCGATACTGTTATTGTGACATAATCCCAGTTTTTTTCTTAGCATTCGAATCGCCTTCAATTTGTTGCTCTTTTACAGACCAACAACCCTGTTAAGGATCCAAAGATTCTTGTTTTCTATTAAAAAAAGGTTCTCCTCTCAAACCAAAAACTCATTTCCCCTGCTATAATTATGCTGTTCTAAATACTGTTTCTGTTTAATATATTCAAACAAGATTCTGCTGTCTTTTTTGATGTTTTTTCTTGAAAACTAGAGTCTGTTTATGTCAATTATTTACTGGTTTCAGATGAAAGTTTACTTGACTGGTATATATTCGTTTTTTTGTCTCCTAGAAAAATTGCCCTTCAAGAAAATTAATCTTTAATTTAGTCATTTGGTATGTTCAAGGTTCTCAGAGTAAATTTACCCAGAATTATGTTCCTTTTTTTGCTGTTTTTTGTTGGAAAGTAGCTTCTGTTTTTTTGTTGTTTTTTGCTGTAACTTGTATTTAATCATGTGCTTGATTTATTTACCGTTTTCAGATGAAAGGTTACTTGAATGGTATATATTCATTTCCTTGTGATTACCAATATATGATTCCTACTAACTTTGGCAAATAATTTGCACTGCAACAATCTTTGTTTCCTAGAAAAGAAGCCCTTGCAAAAAAATAATCTTTTTGTCACTGTTTCTGTTTAATATTTAAAAACAAGGTTCTAACAGCAAATTAACTAAAATTGTGCTCTTTTTTTTTTTTTTTGAAAACTACACTCTGTTTCTGCTGTCATTTTTTTTTTTTATCTGTTGAAAACTACACTCTGTTTCTGTGAATGCACTGTCATTTATTTACCCCTATTTACTACTAACTTTGGCAGATAATTTGCACTGCTATGGTTTTTGTCTCCTAGAAAAGTTGCCCTTCCAGGAAAATAATCTTTATATTAGGCATGTGGTATATGTACAATGCTATCTTGTTGTCACTGTTCCTATTCCATATTTAAAAACAAGGTTCTAACAGCAAATTTACCTACAATTATGCTGCCTTTTTTGTTTTTTTTTTGTTGAAAACCAAAAGTATATTTTTGTTGTCTTTGTCTCCTAGAAAAGTTGCCCTTGCAGAAAAATAATCTTTATATTAGGCATCTGGTATATGCACAATGCTATCTTGTTGTCACTGTTTTTGTTTAATATTTAAAAACAAGGTTCTAAGAGCCAATTTATCTAAAATTATCCTGTTTTTTTTGTTGAAAACTACACTCTATTTCTACTATCTTTTTTTTTGTTTTTGTTGGAAACTAGAGTCTGTTTCTACCAATGGATTGTCATTTATTTACTCCTATTTATTTATTGGTTTCATACAAAGTGTTACTTCACTGGTATATATTCATTTCCTTGTGTTTACCAATATATGTTTCCTACTAACTTAGTTAGATAATTTACACCGCAACAGTTTTTGTCTCCTACAAAAGTTGCCATTCTAGGAAAATAATCCCAAAATTGAAACCAATTTCAATCCCTTCATTTCTGTATTCTTTCCACAAATATTGCTATAAATTGCATGAAATATCAAATGATTTTTTGTCATGTTCTCCTACATCTTCTATCTTTAGACTTAATATTAATATCGCACCTTTTTCTCGAGCTTACTTTTGTAGTCCAACTATTTGCAGTACCACACTATGGACACTCTATTGACCAAAAACGCTGTCTCACTTCTGATGAATGGTGTTGTTGACCTATGCCCACTTGTACAAGTTGTTGCTCTTGATTGACTAAGCTCTCTTAACTCAACAATTACCCGCTTTCGAATCTCTATCTCTGATGGAATTCATAAGCACAACACATTGCTTCCAACTAGCTACAATAGCGATGTGGAAAACCACCAACTCCAAAAAGGTTCAATCATCAAAGTTAGCAAGTGTACATGCAACACTATACATGATGCAATGTACGATTTGCTTTCTACATCTCTCTTTTCACTTATTTTAGTTTTCACTCCTCATAATTGTAACATATTTTTTACTTATACTTACTTACGTTCATTCTTCTTGCTAGGACTATCGCATTGGGCACCTTCGAAATTGTCACCTTAGAAACAACAATTATTGGAGACCCATCCCCTTTTAACCTCACACCTAGCTTTACAGCCCACATCAGTTCATCTATTTTAGAAAACAACGCCCTTGACTCCAAAAACCCTTCACTTGCAATACCTTCTCCAACTCCAAACCTTGTTGCACCTACTCTTCAATTCACATTGCTCAACCCTTCTAACAAAACTTCGACCATTCAAGGACGAGTTACTGCAAAGACAAGTATCAACACCTACACCAACAAAAAGGTCCTGGTCAACTCTTTGGGTTTGACCTTGTTAGTGCTACCAAATATGATATTCATATCTCTTCGTTCAATGAACTAGCTACCTCATTATATGACCAAATACAAGTTGGCATAGTCTACATGGTCTCAAATGGCACAATCAAACCAGTTAATCCAAAATACAACCATTTGAAAAGTGCTTTCGAGATTTTCCTTAACTCCTCAACAATTCAACGATGGTTGGAAGAGTGCCCACTTATTCCTTTTCATTGCTTCAACTTTAAATCTATCCATGACATCAAAACTACACCGCTCAATTCAATGGTTGACCTTCTCAGAATTGTCATTTCTGTTTCCCCTGCATCAACTATACGCAAAAGGGATGCTTCTGAAACCATTCACCGAACAGTTGGGTTGAGGGACATGTACGGGTATAGCATATATATAAAACTTTGGGGGGAGCATTACACAATTGAGGGTGCCCAACTTGGAAACCTTCGAGGTTCAGCTACTCCCTCTATCCTTGCAATAAAAGGTGGGCGTGTTACAGAATTCAATGGAAAAACCATTGGAACCATCTCAAACACCAACCTCATTATAAACCCATATATTGAGGAAGCTAAAGTTCTCCAAGCATGGTTTGCTGACAATGGATTCCGTTTAGCCTCCCCATCTTTGAGCAAAAAAATCCAACTTGTCTTCTTCTACCTCTTGTAAACACATTTCCATCTCTGTGCTACAATCTCTCTCACCCTCTGAGAAGGCAACTTGGTATTCAATTATTGCTACAATCACCCATATTAACATCAATGACTTTCATTTCCTTGCATGCCCTCTATTTGTTGATGGAATGCAATGCATGAAAAAAATTTCCCACAAATTTGGCAATGTTTGACATTGTGCAAAATGTGACGGGGAGTTTACAGAGTGTGCTTACCGATACATACTCAAACTTGACATCACGGATGCTACTAGACAACTATATGGTATCATAGCTTTTGATGATGCTGTGCAACAACTCATGGGGGTCTTTGCAAAATATTTTTGTCTTCTATCAACTGATCCAACGTCTCTCTTGGAAATTGTTCAATTGTGCTCGACAGTACCTTCTAACCTTATCAGTAAAGACATAGACTTTTAATTCAAAAGCTCGCTTGAAGGTGCTTCTTGTTATGTCAGAAGAGGTTTCTCCATCATTGTCCCCTGTCGATACTCCTGATGAAAGTGAACACATTGTGCTTAATAAATGTCCAATTGCTCGCAAGCTTTGAACTCTACCTTTACAAACACTTTCCCCAACATCATTCTACCCTTCAATTTTGACTTTTTTACTTTCTATCTTGTACTTAGCAACTACAAATTTTTGTGTACACACTTTTACGTAGGTGGTACTTGAAACCATCAATGAGCAGTCTTGAATATTATATTATTTAGTTTTGTTGTACCATTGTGTTAAATCACATATTTTTTGCAGCCTAGCTTGCAATTTTCAAATTTGTACTATAATTTAGATTGCTTTGTCAAGTTTATACTTTTTTTCTTTATAAACACTGTTCAAGAGTGTCTTTATTTCTTTCTTGCAACAACTTCATATATATTATGCATGTTCCATATATCTTTTACAATATACCTTTGTTTACTCTTTGAATTATTACATATATATTATTTTTCTCTTCCACCAAAGGCACCATAAATGCAACATGGATAACCATTTATCTTATACAATCTAACTTTGTTTACTCTTGCAATTATTACATGTATAGTATTTTTCTGTTCCACCAAATGCACCACAAAGTCCACAACCACTAAACACTTTTGTTTGTAGGCATGTCAAGCAATGATAACAATGATCAACAGAATGCACGCAAAAGACTTGTATATGCTCAAAAGAAAAATGAAAATAACAAGCATCAACGACTTCTATATAGAGCTGGTCGCTAACTTGTTCATATCCCTTCTTCATTTAACATTGCTCAACCTCCCCTTACGCCCTCCACACCATCCACATCCACAACAACGCACCCAACAAACATGGACCTACATGGTGCACATTAGCGATTCCGTACAAGATTGGACAAATTATCTCCCATGAGAATATGCTCTATATGAATGGAGTCATATCCTGGAATTAAAATAAAACACTCTTCTGGTGCATATGCATGTTCTCGGTGCAATGCGAAACAAAATGGCCACCGCTATTCCATTGCAAACAATATGGATCCTAGGATACAACCATCAGTGCTAGCAGCCCTTACTCAAGTTGAAGAAATGCTCATTTCTCGATTTAACCCAATTTTACAAGTCACTCATGCTCGTGGGGGACAATATACATATTCTGGCCACACTATAAGCTTCCCACAAAACATTACAAGCATTGCCACTTTCCTCCCTCATTTACTTTCAGATATTGATATCCTTATTGTTCATAAATGCAGTCCTACAAAAAAGCCTTATGACTTCTTTGTTAGTCGAACACGTGTTCTTGCTGCTCTTGGATACAAGCTTTCAAATAATCCGTACTACAAAGATGTCCAAGTGTCAGAAAAATAGGATCGCAGAGCAATAACAATAAACATAAGTGCAAATATAATCACACATACACATTACAAGAGAGACACAGATATATCGTGGTTCACCCAACTTGGGCTACGTCCACACTGAATTTTCCAGTCCTTATTATTATTACCGTCTAGCAAGGTGAAGGGATACAACCTGCAGCACAACCGCTGCACTTCCTCTTCTCTGTTTCACAGTCTCTCTCCTGATCTCAAAGATCTTTACAATGCATAAAACCTAATACATCATCATCCCTAGCCGTATTACAATGTCTTTATTTTATAAGGGAAATACAATGGGAAAATACCACGGGATACCCAAAACCATGGGCCCGCAAAACAACTGGCAAAAACAGCCCCAAAATTTTTCTTTGAGGGCATTGCCCACGAACCCCCATACCCAAAACCATGGGCCCCGCAAAACAGCCCCCCTGGAACCCCGTGGGGGGGCGATGCCCCCCCACACCCCCTCGCTGGGGTGACTGTACAGTCCACCTACATATCATATAAAACTGGGGTACAAACATGGATGATACAATATCATCTATGAGACTAGAAGATCTGGCTCCGCAACCAACACCAAGTTAACTCAACTGCATTATCTTCTTTTCTCTTGAACCAACTGACATTTCAGCCCTCCTTCGTCATGTCACACCCGCTGAAACCCCATCTGTTGAACATACCTCAACTTCTACTATTCAAGCATCCAGCTTCCTCGAACCCCATGAAAAACAATCATCCTCCTTTATATCTACACAAACAAATTGTAGAACTAAGGTTTATGAAATCAAGTGCTTCTTAGGAGAAAGCCATGCAGGCACTCTACCTTGCATTGATTGGCCCCCAATAGACATTTTCCCTATCAATGAGTATAACACAATAGGCCTCCTCTCAATGGCCTTCCCAACCTTATTTCCCACAGGAGTTGCAATGCTTAAACAACCACACATTCAAGAGGTTGGTATGGACAATTATGCACTGCACCTTCTTAGAAACCATGACAATAGATTTGGCCAACATCCTCATTTTCGTTATTACATATATAACCTGATGATGCGCCATTGTAGCCAATCTATTGCTTCCGTGTTTGTAAAACGTAACATTGAAGATACATTGCCTCCAACCATATCAGAACTTGTACAACAATTACAAGACTTGCCTGATGCTAAAATTGCTGAGCAAGTCATGTGCTTCAGCTCCACACTTCGTGGGACACACTCCTACTGGAACAGAAGCAGGGGTGAGCTAACTGACATTATCACTCAACAAGGGACACCTACATTCTTCTTCACGCTCAGCGCAGCTGACACAAAGTGGCAAGATTTGCATTCTTTGATGCCCGGACAAGCTCCATCCACTTCAAATCAACAACACCAATGGATAATTCGCAACCTTATATCCAATCCACACATTGCATCTCAATACATGGACGATAGATTCAAAATATTCCTAGAAGAGGTTGTTAAAAAAGGCCATTTTACAAAAGAGTACTGGTGCAGGTTGGTAACAACTCATATTCCCATGAAAGTTCAACGTATTTAAAACCTAAAATATTTGTTCCTAATATTTATATTTTACATGTAGGTATGAATGGCAACACAGGGGATCTGCGCATATACATGGATTCTTATGGCTAGAAAATGCACCCAATATGGACATGTTAGACTGGGCAGATTCTACCAAGGTTGAAGATGCCAAATTATACTTTGACAAGTTTGTTACAGCATGGAATCCTTGTGTCAACCATTTTCAAACTCCAACCTTGCAAGCCTCTACTGTTGATGTATATGTAACTTTGGAATGTATTTCACATATATGTATATTGTACTCCTATAGAGATGGTATTATTCCTCTATACGGAAATGTTTGTATTCCTATAGAGATGTTATTATTCCTCTATACGGAAGTGTCGTCATTTATATTGTAAGTGTTGTAACTTATACTTGATGGGTTATTAGACCACCTTGTTGGGGTCGGCCCTGTATAAGTGATGTGGGTCGAAGGGTTATTAGACCACCCTATTGGGGGTCAGCCATGTGGGTCAAAGGGTTATTAGACCACCCTATTGGGTGTCGACCTAGTCAACTTTGTATTATGTGGTTAAGTTGAGGCCGACCTAGTAAAGGTTATTAGGCAAGTCAAGTCAAGTATAAATAGAGTGCGGGAGGCACTCTATTTCATCATTCTATTCTCACACACACTCTTTGGAGAGTGGCGCACTTGTGGAGGAGGATAAGTTGCTGCTAGAGGATGTTTATCTCTTATGCTTGGGTTGTATCATTGATCTATCTATCTCTGAGGAAGTTATTGGGGTTTTTCACCTTTATGGTTTTCCCCAAGTAAACTCCGTGTCTCTTGCGTGCTTGCATTATTGTCCATGATTGATATGTTGTACATGTTGTTCTCTCAGTTAATATCCTAGATCAGATTGAAGTAAATTCTTAAAAACTAACATGGTATCAGAGCTAGCCTGAAAGAAGGCATGGTATGGCATGTATGACATTTGTTGCACTTGCGAAGCTAGGGCTTGATATAGCAAAAACCAGTCATCGTAGAACTTTCGCTATAAATAAATTTTGGAGAGGTTTCAGGCTCTGAAAATACTACAGGGTGAAGCTAAGATCCCCATGTACCTTGTGTCCAAAGGAAAAACACTAATTCATTGTACTTTGTGATTTATGATCTGTACAATATAGGGTTTCTACCTCTTCCAGATCTCAGTCATAAAAAAGTGACCTTGGAAAAAAGGTCATAACTTGGGCTAGGAAGCTCTAAATGAAATTTCGTAAAAAGTGACAGGTAGTGCACGGACTGTACTTTCTTAGGTAACTGTTTCAAAGGTCGAAATGGAACCACTGACATGTGTCACGCCGTACAAGTTTGCTCTCCCGTTTTATCCCATAATCAGGTCACGTTGCGACATTGGGAATAACTCTCTCTCAGAGAATCCATTTGAGGTCAAACCTATGGGGTTGGAAAGATGACAGGTCGAGCTATCATAGGAAAATTTTTTATACCCTGTGGATTGAAAAGTTCAGAGTTACACCAAAAAAAATCAGGTACATATTTCTGTCAACACAGAATTATTTTTGAGCACCTTCATTCATGGCTTCCGGAATCTAGGGTTTTGGAGAAAGTTGGAATTTTTGTAATCGGAGACTACAGATGAATGCTACTCATCAAAATCAAAATTTAGAGACCAAGATCAGAATTTTTAGCTGGGCAGAAGGCCGGGCTTGATCAGACCCTAGTTCGGGACTTTGATCGGAAAAGTGGAAAATTAGGGCTTTTGCAAAAATGGAAATTTTTTAAATCTGTGACCACGGTTGGAAGCTCCTCAGAAAAATAGAAGCTTAGAGCTTTGGATCAAACCTTTTGATTAGTCAAAAGGGTGGGATTTATCAAACCCTAGTTCGGGGTCATGTCCAGTGAATCCAGAAGTTTCAAAGGCAAATTTGAGGGGTGAAACTTTGCAGTTTTCAAATTATGAGTATACCAGCTTGATCAGCTCATCAAGGCGCATATTTCTATCCTTTCGGAAGTTTGAAATTCAAAGTTTGAATTTTTAGGGTTTCTTTGACAAACCCTAATCCAGCTCCGGATCCAGTTCCTGCAAATCAAGTGGATTGGGTTAATCCTAGAAGAGAATGGATTGGTCATCTGCATAAGTGAAGAAGTTCCTGTTTCAGAGGGAGATGAGGCTAAGGCCTTACATAAGAATATTGCAAGCAATCTCGACAGGTATGACTTACAGGTATGTTTCGAATTCTGTTCATGGTTAAGTTTATGATATGTTTGTCTTCATATCATTACGATTAGTACAATCTTGATTAATTACTAGACTTGTCATATCACCTTAATAAAATTATGAATACATGATAGAAGATATTCATTGATTAAGGTTTTGACACTTATGATTGTACTAATCATTGTGATGTTGTATGAGGTTTATGTTTTTTGCTAAAATGAAAGGTACACCAAGAAAGACAAATCATGTTCTACTTCAAGAACATATGATCATGGTGACATGAAGACAAAGATTCATCCATTGTCATGGATCACATAGAAGATCTACTTACAAGGTATGTATAACTTAGTTCTAAAATGGTTAACTTATGAGACATGCAGGTTACTAACACAAGTCATTGAAGAGAACCAGAAGACATCATGCGGGTATGTTAGACATAACTAGCTAACATAGTAATCCAGGTATGTTTTTCCTATGTCAAGTTAGAATCTTACCTTGTGTTAGGTCCCTTATATAAGTATACTTGGTATGATTGGTTATGATAATTCATAAAGTTAGAAATGTAAGTAATCAAAGGTTTATGCATATTATGTCTCTTATCTTGATTGATGATTTGACTAACCAGAAGAGTCCTATGATCAAATAAGAATATGCATGAGTAAAAGAAGTCTTCCCTGAAACCTTGAATACTAATGTTTATTATCTGTGTTTGAATTAATCATGACTATACATGTTTAAGATTATTGTGTTTTGATAGTATTAAGATTATACTAATGAATGTGTGATTATGTATGAGACCTCAAGGATAACACAATGATGATACTAATAAACATGCATAGTGATTAATGATGGATATAAGTTCAAGGACAGGTAATCCAGGAAGCAAAGATCAAGAGGGAGCACACTTCAGTAGTTTTTGCAAGGATGCAGATATTCAGAGGGAGTTGACCACTTCTCACAATCCACATCAGAATGGAGTTACAGAAAGGAAACAAAGACTGAGAGGGAGTCAACCCAACAAATAAACAAAGATAAGTATTTGAATTATCATTTCTTGCATATTTTATTGTTTAAATAATACTGTTCAATGATGTATATACTGATGTCCCTAGAATTAGGTTGTGTATTATGCATATTAGAATAGTTGCATTGATGAGCAGTATACTACTAATATGCATGTGATGGGTAAGTGGCCTATGGAACTGTACAACATTCCATTGCTACTTATCTATAATGAAACCTCTTTGCTGACATGTTGGGAGTAGTGCAAACTCTTAACAATGTTCTGGTAGAGATTGGAAGGCATCTAGAAAGTTACAGGATATGGATGAATGTTGTATTGAAGCATTGACTAAAATAATTGCATGACTGTATGACATATTTCTTATGTGTAAGAATTTGTTCTGAAAACTATGAGAAGTTTCTAATCATGCAGTTTAACTTGTTTTGTAGGAAAGATCGTATATGAGCGCCCACAAAAGAAGGACTACAACATTTGTTTCAGCAACAAAGTTATATATATTGAAGTTCCCAGGATTCGGGAAGAATGCCATGATCGAGGAGTACCGTTTGATCATGAAGAATGATGTTTGGGATGCAGTCCCAAGACCTGAAGGAAAGTCTGTTGTGACTTCCAAATGGATCTACAAGATCAAGCATGCTGCAGATGGTAGCATGGAGAAATATAAAGCAATATTTGTAGCTCGTGGCTTCTCCCAGAAAGAAGGGATTGATTATGGGCTCAAGTATGATGCGAATCAAATGTTTAACCTGCGGGGTTATGTTGATTCAGATTGGTAAGGTAATGCTGCAGATAGGAAGAGCACATCTGGGTGCTGCTTCAGTATGGGATCAGGTGTGATATCCTGGTTTAGCAGGAAGCAGTCCTGAGTACAGCCGAAGCAGAGTATGTTGCAGCTTGTTCGGCTAGTTGCGAGGCAGTATGGCTCCGGAAGCTACTGTCTGAGTTATTTGATCTCATGCTGGAAGCTACTGGTATCTTTTGTGACAACCAGAGTTGTGTGAAGCTGTCTGAGAACCTAGTGTTCCACGACAGGTCGAAGCACATAGAGATCAAATATCACTATATCAGGGATATGGTGCAGAGAGGAGTAGTGAAGCTCCTGTATGTTGCGACGGATGAGCAGGTTGCGGATGTGTTGACGAAGCCACTAGCCAGAGTGAAGTTTGAATACTTCAGAGAGAGGCTTGGTGTTCTTCATATTGATGACACTTCGAGGAAGAAGTGATGGAGACATTTGCTGAAGCCATTCCAAGCATGGTGGAAGGAGGATCCTTCACATGGCTATGGATGTAAGCACTGGATGATGAGCATCAGGACGATGCTCCAGTTACTGCTCTATATATGCATCATGTTGGATGCTTGTGTGATCAATTAGATCATGTATATGTATATGCATCATGTTGGATGCTTGGACCATGCATCTGTATATGTATCATGTGGATACATTGTATGATCAGGTAGATCATGTATGTTGATATATATATCAGGTGGATACATTGTATGATCAGGTGGATTATGTATGATGATATGTATCAGGTAGATACTTGGTATGCATTAGGACGATGCATTGTATGATCAGGATGATCATGGATGACAAGCTTCAGGATGTTGCTCTAGATGACATGCATCAGGACGATGCAGTGACGACGATCAGGATGATCATGTGTGATGAGTATCAGGACAATACTCTAGATTATATGCATCGGGATGATGCTATGATGATGATCAGGATGATCATATGTGATGACATGTATTAGGTGGATACATTACATAATCAGTTGGATTATGTGTGATGAGTTCCGAAGACACAGATGCACATGAGCTTTTCGGACATGGTTGTAGATGTGTTCTCCCATGGTCATGATGTAATTGCTAGGCTTTTTCGACATGGTGGCAGATGTGTTCTCCCATGGTCATGATGTAATTTTTAGGGCCACTCGAGCATGGTTGTAGATGTGTTCTCCCATGGCTGTGATATAAGTGATGGGGCCATTCGAGCATGGTTGTAGATGTGTTCTCCCATGGCTGCAATATAGGTGCTGGGCCATTTGAGCATGGTTGTAGATGTGTTCTCCCATGGCTGCAGTATAAGTTCTATGCCATTCTCGCATGGTTGTAGATGTGTTCTCCCACGGCGTAGATGTAAGTGCTGTGTGATGTGCATCTGGGTTTGCTTCGTGAATGATGATCATGAGTATCAAGATGATACTCTGTGGTTGTGGACAGGTTGTGAGATCACATGTAATGTGCTCTTGGGAGATACGACAGGTAGAGTTGTGTGCTCGTAACAGCTTGGGATGTTACAGCTAGGTTTTGGGATGGGGTCACATGTAATGTGCTCCTGGGAGATTTGACAGGTAGAGATGAGTGCTTGTAATTGCCTGGGATGCTTCAGTCAGGTTTTGTGACGCACGTAATAAGTCCTGAGGATTCCACAGTATGGCCAGTGATGATGAAGACCTACAGATGGTGGGCCTGCATCCAATATGAAAAAGGACTGGCTCTGTAGAACTTCCTATGACGAGTAGATCGGAGATTGATTGAGATAGTAGCAGCAATGACGATGATGATGATTTGAGGATGATGATTCGCTAATGATGATCAAGAGAAGAAGACTTGTGCTAGAAGACCTGTGTCGAGAAATACCTTCCTAGTTAAGAGGGAGTGTTGATGTATATGTAACTTCAGAATGTATTTCACATATATGTATATTGTACTCCTATAGAGATGGTATTATTCCTCTATACGAAAGTGTTTGTATTCCTATAGAGATGTTATTATTCCGCTATACGGAAGTGTCGTCATTTATATTGTAAGTGTCGTAACTTATACTTGATGGGTTATTAGACCACCTTGTTGGGGTCGACCCTGTATAAGTGATGTGGGTCGAAGGGTTATTAGACCACCCTATTGGGGGTCGGCCATGTGGGTCAAAGGGTTATTAGACCACCCTATTGGGTGTCGGCCCAGTCAACTTTGTATTATGTGGTTAAGTTGAGGCCGACCTAGTAAAGGTTATTAGGCAAGTCAAGTCAAGTATAAATAGAGTGCGGTAGGCACTCTATTTCATCATTCTATTCTCACACACACTCTTTGGAGAGTGGCGCACTTGTGGAGGAGGAGATGCTGCTTCTAGAGGATGTCTATCTCTTATGCTTGGGTTGTATCATTGCTCTATCTATCTCTGAGGAAGTTATTGGGGTTTTTCACCTTTATGGTTTTCCCCAAGTAAACTTTGTGTCTCTTGTGTGCTTGCATTATTGTCCATGATTGATATGCTGTAGATATGTTGTACATGTTGTTCTCTCAGTTAAGATCCTAGATCAGATTGAAGAAAATTATGAAAAACTAACATCTACTATAAATGATCCATGCACCATTGGATCACATTCCATACTTGCAACTAATCACTTGGATGACTATGAAGAACTTGTTAATTGTGTCCAAAGGTGCATAAAATGTTCAGAATCTTCTTGCCTACGTAAAAAAGGATCATCTCTTCAATGTCGTTACGGGTTCCCCTTTGATTTACAGCCTACCTCTTCCTTATTCATTGATGCAAAAGGCCAGAAAACATACAACCCTGCAAGGAATGATTCCCTTCTAAATATTCACAACCCTATGATGCTGTCAATTTGGTGAGCTAATGTTGATTGCCAACCTGTTCTCTCTAGACATGTTGTCCTCAAATATATTTCAAAATATGCAGCAAAGGCAGAACCTAAATCAGAAAGCTACCATGCACTTCTTTCTCAGCTTGCACATGCAACTCCACATGATGCCCCCATACTTCTACCAATAAGACGTTTTCTATCAGAAACTATTGCAGAAAGAGACATTGGTGCACAAGAGACTTTCCACATGCTCCAAAAACTCCCTCTTTGTCTTTGCAATCGTTCCTTTTTGTCCTTAAATGTTAGCCAAATCATTTTCCATCGTATTTCCAGTGACTCTCCTGACATCCCAACAACACCCACCTTCATTTCTGCATACATGCAACGCCCACCTGCACTCAAACAACTTACCCTTCTTGAAGCTACACACTCTTGGTCATACTCACCTCGTAGAAAGCAATCGCAATGGAAACCAAACTACCCTCCCAAAATTGTTTGTGTCTTTCCTCGTTTCACCACCATTCCACCCATTACTACAGATTCCTTTGTTTCCTTTTGTTGGAGTGAGCTCCTCCTATACAAACCTTTCTGCACCCTCCACAATGACATTGGATCCACAACATTGGCCATAAATTCTAATTGGGTTTGCATTGAAGACACATATACTGCATGGCATGTTGATCATTTTCCAGAACCCCCCAGTAACCCTCCCTCTGATGACTCTACCTCTACTTCAAACCACTTCCCCTTAGCCCCTTCCATGGATGAATGGGAACTCCTTTCTCAACTCTGCCCTAGAAACAACCTCTATGTTGATGACCTTGACATGCTTGGTCATCATGACTTTGAAAAAGACCACAATTGGATTGAAAACCATATTCCTTCACACATCCATGCAACAGCTATATCATTCATTGACGTAATTCGAATGTCTACACATGTAGAGCCTAACACCTTGTCATCTTCATGTTATCCTGCCACCTTGTCTCCCACACAACGCATGGTCTTTACCCTTATCATCGCACACTCCAAAAATGCTATAACCCTTCCCCCACTCAAGATGGTCATTCAAGGCACTGCAGGAACATGAAAGTCTTTCTTGATTTCTTGCCTTAGATCTACACTCCAACATGCCTTTGGCGATAACCCTTCACCCTTGCTCCTCCTTGCTCCCATCGGTGTTGCTGCTTTTAACATACATGCGTTAACAATACATTCTACCCTTCACATACCCATTACAGAGATGCATCCTCTTGAAGGACAATCCCTTTCAAGCTTCCAACAACAATTCCGCCATATCCAATACATAATCATTGACGAAATGAGTTTTGTTGGCCCAAAATTGTTATCCCGAATGGATGACCGCTTACGACAAGCATTCCCATCCCAATGTACAACTCCATTTGGTGGGTGTTTCATCATCTTCCTTGGTGATTTTGGACAACTACCACCTGTAAAGGACATCCCCATGTATGTTGGTGCATCACGAGGGAATGCTCTCTGGCATACTTTTGACACTTTTGTCACTCTTTCAACCATCTTTCGACAACAAGGAAACACCCCTTCTCAAGTTTCCTTTCGACAACTCCTGCTCAATATTCGAAATGCAATACCAACTCTTGAAGATTGAATGCTCCTCATGTCAAGAACAACCTCGTCCCTTTCACATGAAGACAATCATACATTTGACCAATGCACTCACTTGTACGCAACTAATAGCTCTATTGCATTGCACAACAAACAAATGCTAAAACTCCTCAACATGCCAATTGCACACTGCTTTGCAGAGCAAAAGAAACAACATGTACAAAGCTCAATAGATGATGAAAAAATTCCATTCAAGGTTCTACTAGCAATTGGTCAACAAGTCATGTTGACAGCCAACTTGTGTGTCTCAGCAGGACTTGTGAATGTCTCACTTGGGAAAGTTATTGCAATTGTCTACAATTCCAATGATCAACCACCTACATTGCCATCTTATGTTGTAATTGATTTTCTCCACTATAATGGCCCCCCATGGGATTCTTCCAATCCAAATTATGTCCCCATTCCTCCCATAACAAGGGGTTCACGAAGGCAAGTACCACTTCGCATGGCATGGGGTTTAATAGTCCATAAAGCACAAGGGATGACCTTGCAAAATGCAACAATAGATATTGGCAACACTAACCAACAAGGACTTACATTCACTGCAATATCAAGAGTAAAATCTCTATCAGACCTTCGCATATCTCCACCTTTTTCTTTTTGCAGGTATTCTCGAATGAAAGATAGTCCCTATGTGCAGCACAGAATACAATAAGAGAACTTACTTGCTTCAAAGTCTTTTCAGGCACATGTTCCATAAAGTTATATTCCTGCTCCTTTGCAGCTCCATTTTTTTCACATCTTGTATTCCTATTGTTACCATCATTGAATATTTGCCTATGAAAGACAAGAAAATACTACTCTATAAAGAAGACAATAAATTTAATCTTCGTATCAGTACTTTACTCGTACTACTCTATCTTATTTACTTCAATGTGTGGTCATTAGTTTTTTTAAAGCAACCACATCAACACATTTCATCCCATCTTAGTCTTTTTTCAACTAAATATAAAATGTCACTATGTTGTCGAGGGTCTGTCCACAAAATGTGTGCATGGGATGATGAAGTAATGTGATCGAAATGATAGTCGGTTCTCTGTTTGACTAACACTCTTGGTCATTATTTTTTATCTTCAGAAAACTATTAAATACACATGGTTATTGTATCCAAGTTGATAGCCGACTAATTGTCTTCCTTTTCGACCGACGACAGTTTCAATACAGTTCTATCGACTTAATTGTCGACTTCTTTTGCTGGTCGCTCTTTTTATCTCAAACGAACCACTCTTAGTGCATTCTAATACTGGTCAAATTCCAGAGTTAACATAAGCAAGAATAACATCCTGGTCGACGGTCAATGATCCTGGTCGCCACTCGAGCAACAATATGTCGATCATCTTTACACAGTGACATACTTAAGAGTCGACCAATATTTAAAGGCTCGACCAACTCCGACCATATCTTAGAAAAAATGTCGAAAAACAAATTAAATATTCATATCAACAATTCGATATGTTGTTAATGTTTACACAGTAACAACTTCAGGCCGACCAAAACAAATTGTCCATCAATTGAACCACATAAGAGTCGACCAATTTTTAAAGGCATCGACCACCTCGCTCAATGCTTAGCATTTACCGACCAAAAATGATGGTCAATGCTTAGCATTTACGTTGGTTGGGTAGAGTTTTTAAAGTGATCATTTTTTTTAAAAGAGTTGGATTTCTGACAACTAGTCGGACCTCCACTAAAGAATAGCTCCATTGAAGCAATTGCTTTTTGTTGGATTCTTTCCATTTATAGTTGCATAACTTATATTGATTCAACATTTCATTACTATTGTTTAAGGACAAAACGTACTATATCTTTTGCTTACAACAACAACAAAAGTTTGCAACTTATCTATGTTTAAGGTTACACATTTAGAGAAATACCACTAATTCCTCTATCTTCAATACTAGGTACCTTGTAAACATTTAAATCAAGATTCCTCATTATTCACACTGTATGTTTTCAAATCAGGTATGTTGCAAAAAACCGACAAAAGAAAGGCTGGACAGATGGACCTTGAAAAGGAAACGACTCAAAAAATACAAATGGAAACACTATTTAAAGACACTAAACCCATCATAGGTTGCACCGTTGAGTTCAAATGGGGTGAGTTGTACATAGCTATCAGAGACAGAAAAATACCTAATTCAACCTTGGAGGAAACCATAATTTATGAAAACATCAAGAGGTCCAACCTTCACAAGGCAACTACGCAGCCAGAACTGTTTCACTGCTCAGAGGTTATTGCATGGACCTTGCCCCATGTAGATACTACGAAAAGGATAATTTCAAACGCTAATGGGGAACGACTCACATCCTTCCAAGTAGCCCACCTTTCAGCCGCATACAAGCTGCCTACCTCCAATGTATTTTTAACTGATGATTGGGTAAGACGTGCCAATATAGATAATGTTGAATGTGCAAGGGAAATGCTGCTACCAGACAAACAACTTAGACCCAAACATACCAAGAAATATGCCACCAAAAACTTAAGGAACCCCTATAGAATCATAGTCCTATTGTTGAGCAGACTCTTCGGTCTACCAAACGCCAACAACTATAAACTCAGTTGGGTTCCATTGATATACCATGTTGCCACACATGGTACAATCTTCAATTGGGAAACTATTATTTCAGAAAGTACGGCATCAAGCATTTCTACAGCTCAAATGGGCCTTTCACAAGGGAAATCATAATTCTTTATGTCTAGCTACCTTATCGATTGCATATTAGTCAGCCACCCTTTCCCTAATTTGGGATGTACTTGGAATCAGAATGAAACTCCCATTCATGTAGCATATTAGCTAACTTGGGCTCACCGATATGCAAGGTACTACAAATTACTATGCGAAGAACTAATCATGCCCCTTTATTCACTTGTCTTCAATAAAGAAGCAAATTGTATGTCAGACAATTCCTTGGATGTAATAGGTGGATATGGAGACTATTACTTCTCATTAGAAGGCACATACATTAGAATGTATGGGGGCACAAAACCTCCTTCTCTATTGCCCAAATATGCTACAGATTACATCATGCATAAAGAAATGATTAGACAAGTGTTCATCAATGGAATTGGTAACTATATCGGTCACAACAAAATAGCCTCTTACCCACCTGTACCATTCAACATTGGTGGATACAAATTTCATAAGATTAAGGCAGTGGAAGCCTTTATTGTAGACTTGGAACCTTTTCACTTTGGAACAAAACTATTTGTAAGAAATGACAACAAAGCAAAAGTGGCTAAACATTGTGCTTCTTATAAAATCACTTTTTAGTACTCAAATCATTTTCTGAAAGAAGAACAAATATATAAAAGGGTGCACAATATGACAGAGCTACAAAACAAACTATATCCGAAGATTGCATCTACTTCTACCCAAACTGCAACCAAAGAAAAGCAACCAGAAATACATAGGCAAAGAAAAGAGCCAGTAACAGTTGGTCGAATTCATCAATAACCCCCGACTAGCCACAGTCGACAATTTCTACAAGCAACAAGTAGTTGGGATCGCCGACCAATAGATGGGAAAAACGCACATTCACGCGACAACACACATATAGGCTGTCAGTCGAAATTAAGTAGGTTGTCCAATCATTATTTAACGCTATCATCTACTTTTAATTCACATGCGCCAAACGCTTCCTCCATAAATGCCGACCTAGAAGATTGCTGGATACTCTTTTTCCAAGCACTGAAGAACTAGACTTCAAAGAAAACAAAAGCCTTTTGCGAACCTGCGAGTTCTAGAGAAACGATGGCGCCCAAGAAAGGTCAGACTACAACCCGTTCAGCCACAGCTAAAGTCTGTCAATTGGAGATGGCCCAAACACCATTGGAAACTCGTTTACAGCTGGTTTGAAACGCTAAGGTACACGAGGCACACTGGCGAAAAAATTGGAAAGATATTCTTGCCTGGGGAAAGGAATCAAATGGCAATTAGAGGGAGCCAGCCCAAAAACTGCGAACTGCTACCATTCTGCAATACATGAACGCACCTCTGCTGGAACAGTTTGGTGGATTCAAAGACATTATTGCTCGATTCATAGTAAGCAGATATCATAATGGAAAATTCTATTTTGACGTTCCAGTCGAAATAAATGGTGAGGTCATCTACAAGATTACAGGGTTATCAAACAAAGGTGTAGATGTACCTAGTCGACGTAAACCAGAATTGATCAAGCAATTTACAGACCACCCAACTGGAAAGAATTCTCAGGGGTTATTGGTGACCGAGATAAAATATGAAAATTATAAAATAGCTGTTCGAATCGTGTCGACCGCTTTGTCAACCTTCGGCCTAGGGTCCGACTTAAAAATTGAAATGCTAGAGGCTGTCTTGAGCATGGAAACAGATGGAAAAATATACAACTGGGTTAAGTACCTTGCTGAAATTATCAAGAACCTATGTATGACGTGCCAAGAGGATGGAGCTGCCATTCGCTACCCATCTCTAATGATCTGGATAGCAATGACGCATATAAGACCAACAGGAAATAAAGACTTTAATAAAGAAAGATCTGTGTTAATGAACAACTTCCGTTGCTTTATGAAAGGAGGTAGTAGAC
Organism: Larix kaempferi; assembly: GCA_027924585.1. Lineage (NCBI taxonomy): Eukaryota > Viridiplantae > Streptophyta > Pinopsida > Pinales > Pinaceae > Larix > Larix kaempferi. The sequence goes on along the minus strand of BSBM01000535.1, from coordinate 1,824,912 downwards.
TTAGGCCGTCAACAGTAAAGATTTGGCTAGAAGCTTGGTTCGAAGACTTCAAAGTTCGGTTGACCAGATGGAGAGTATCTCAGAATGTTCGACGGAGTCTGCCTCCGACCTCTCACATTGAACTTGGACTGGACCATACATCAGTTTGGTACTTGGAATGAGCAACCGGACCCGCACAAGATATCGACTATTACCCTTCGGTCAAGAAAATCTTCAATGAGCTTAAAAGGCAATCCAACACAAAATTGATAATTCCTGCTATGGAACACCAAGTCGGCATTCCTATAGTCAAACCTTTAATGGATCCAGAGAAAGAAGAAGAGCATGAAAGCTGCCTATATATAGACAATTTTACTTTTCAACTTCAGCTCGCGGTTGGATCAGAACCTTTAGCACTTACGCTCATTCCACACAAAGATTCATCAGATGGAGCTGAACAATCGGATGAAGAGACCTTGTCGTACAATCCTGAGTACGCCTTGACAACCGACAACATCCACCAGATGGTTGACCAATTATCCATAGCTCAACAAGCAAGAGATGTACAAATATACGGCAAGGGAAAAAGAAAAATGACCATTGACGAGCCGACAATGGAAGATGAAACTGAATTATACGACAGTGCAACGAGAATATTGGAAGATGCAGCTAAGAACAAAATACCTGTCGACGAGCAGTTAAAGAAATTTTGGAAGCTGAGGAACCTCGACCCAAAAAGAAAGTCAAGATTATCATTGAAAATGCTGTCGACGTGTCAGATAACTCAGCTCCGCCATCCCCGAGCATTGTCATGGAGGATACTTTTTTTTCTAGACCTATGGTAAGTACCCCCGCTTGCACTTCAAGCTCCATCTCAAGTTTAGAATATTGTACAAAATATTCCTTGTTCCCTTCGAGAAACATTCCAAAATGATAGCGACATTACCCAATTCATGACTCAACTCCCGGCCATGTTCCCAGATTGGTGAAAAATCATAACCAAGAAACCTATATTCGCAGACACTGGTTCATCGACAGATTCTTCCCCTCTTGGTGTCATCCCAACCGAACTTTTGAATCCATCAGATACCTTAGCACCACAACAAATTGGCATGCACCATACCCATCTATAGTGCAATCCTAACACAAACAATCCAAATTTTGCTCAATAGACTTCTTTGTTCATTACTTTTCCAATCAATTCGTTGATGGAAGCCCATTCACCTCCCCGACATGTTGTGAACTCACCACAACATTTCCCCGACGTTCAAGTTTTAGATGTAGTATTATCCCCTGTAGTTAGTCGGGAACCGTCTACCAGTTCAAATCCTAACCCTCCTCTTCCAGTCGACCAAACACGTATGTCGTCGACAGGTGAAATCGGTACTAGTGTACCATTCCACAACCCTACCAACGCGACGACCACAACATCAGAACCAATCCAAGTTCAACAACAGGAAACAACTGTTCCAAAAGTATTGAAAGTAGCAGTCGAGTCAGCAGCAGAAACAATTGACGCAACAGTGGAGTCAGCAAAACAAACAACTCACGCAGCATTCGAGACAGTAGAGCAAGCAAAAAAAGTAATAAGTGAATAAGTAATTTTGACAAACTCTAAAAAAGAATCAGAACAACAATTAGTGGCGCCAAAATCTAAAGGAAAATCTAAAGGAAAATCCAGGAAAAAGAAAAAAAAAAAAAACAACGCCAAGAGAAAGATCTTCAGCAACAACAATAACATCTGCACCACATATCTCAATTGAGTCACTTATTTGTACATCTCGACCAATTTGGGCTGATCTCGACATACCATCCACAACAGGCACCACAAGAAGAGCTCAACTTACTGGCTGATGCAATCAACCGAGAACAGCGACATAGAGGACTCGAAGCAGAAGACTAGATTCAAAAGGTGGAACAAGACCAAACTCTATTTCTGACAAAGTGTCAAGAATTGGTGCAACAGGTCATACCAATCCAGTCACCTCCGACATGACAAGCACACTTGATAAAGCATTTCAATTGTTCAAATCTGTCGTGTCAGCACTGTCTGAATAACTCACCAAGGATCGAGAAGAACAAGCCACAGTAACAGCGTCATTGATGACGCAACAGTTTGAAGCATTCAACTCAACACATGGTCAGCTCATACAGTATAATGATGAAGTAGAGACAACAAACACCGTTCTCCACAATTGGTACAAACATTATGGCAACGTGTTTAGAGAAATGCGGGAGACAAGCGAGACAATTGACAATCTTCATATAGAACACCGAGTAGCTGATGAAACCATGTCCAAAAGTATTGAGGAACAACTGATAATGGAAAATAGGAAACTGGAGAAATTGGAAAAAAGTGAAGCACAGTGGTTGAGCCAGGCTCGTCATAACCTTGACAAAGTAGAGCAACTCCGACCACGTCTTCAACAACTACTTTCAGCTATAAATGAGAAAATAGAGCTCTTCGGTTCCGACCTAATTCATCTACAGGGAAAAACTACTAAACAACAGATAGCCCACTTGTCGTCCCTTAAAACATTTACTATCGACATCCAGAACACACTGCACCATTGGGAGAGATTCCAACACCAAATGTCAGTTTCAGCTGAAGCAATTGTCCAGGTCTGTCTGCAACAACCAACAACGCCTAGTTCTACTCCAGACAACTCATAACAGCTGCATTGATCACTTAAAGCACAGTTATACACAACTTTTGTTAAGTAATTTTGCATTTTGCAATATAAGTGGAGAAGACCCGTCGACCAATCCAAATATGTCGGTTAGTTGCACCAACAATACATTTGTATAATTGAATGTAAACATCTATATATACGTTGTTGAGCCAATATAATAATTAACTAAGATCTGTTCATGTATAGTTTTACCCTTTATGTTCAGCTCAACATCTTATATTGTCGATTTTTTGCAGCATTGTTGGGTTTAGATTCTCTTATCCTGCAAATTTCCCAGTATAAATTTATTGTTTTTATTAGTTAAAATATTTTTTATCTGGAATTTTTTGTCTCATTACGGTTATAATGTATTGAAGAAAAATCTTCAAGTTATTCAATGCCTTTGATTATAGGAGTATTCTGCAATGTGAAAAAACAGGTTTGCTTATTCAATGCCTGGAACATGTATGCTTATATTTTTATGGTAGGTGTTAAATATCGAGTGATGACATTTTATAAACATTAAGGGTTCATTCATCCTTATTCGTTTTCAAACTCACCACGTCGGAAATATTAAACACTATCACAATTGCAAAAGTTCATCAACTTTATAAGGTTTCTGGACAGGTCAAAAGAAATTTGTGTTTAATGAAAATTAGGTCAGATGACGCCGGAGAGGTTGGGCGACACCAAGGAGGTTGGAGGAGGCCAGAGAGGTCGGAACAGGTCGAGTAGGTCGGAGGAGGTCCAGGAGGTCGAAAGAGGTCGCAGGGGGTCGGAGGAGGTATTTGTTTTCTAAAGAGTGGTTAAAACTTCAATATGGTCGGTCTCTTCGGTGGGTAGTAATATGGTCGACTCTTTTAATGAAGTCTAGAGTCAATTTTATATTCATACAATTCTTTTTTTAATTGAATATATAATTTCTAAAAGAAAAAATGTATGGTTTTAATAGTTACACCCACTTAAATTACAATTCCCTTATCGTTAAATATATAATGTCTTTGTGTTTATTGATTCGTTGTATACTAAAGAGAAAGAAAAATATTCTCCAACATTGTTACAAAATTCACTCTTTTTTTAATGACGTTCACTTTTGCACCTCCAGGGGCAAATGCTAGTTTATTTCACTTTAAAAAATAAAAGTTTCTTCTCTAACTAAAAACAACATATTTAAACATGTTTTAATATTCAAAGCTCAAAAAATATCAACATAAATGCCAAAACAAAAAGGTTATTTATATTTAAGGAATTTTTTAATGGAAATGAAAAATTAATCTAAAATATGAAACTTTATCCCAACCATAATATTATTTGATAAGACAAAAATAAGACAATAATTGTAAATGTAACATAATTGTCAAATCATTTAAAGAGGAGTGGATAGATATGATCATTTGTGATTTGCTTTCCATGTGACATAGATAGGAGACGTAGTCACCTAATATAATGCAATCTTTATGTTTGGTAATTAGATCTTTTAACCGTAATATTATTTGATAAGACTAATTCAAGAATAATTACAACAATTGTAAAAGAAAAATAACCATTCAAAGAGTGGATAGATATGATCATTTGTGATTTGCTTTTCACGTGACATAGATAGGAGATGTAGTCACCTAATATTATGGAATCTTTTTGTTTGATAATTAGATATTTTATTTAAGAAATATATAAAATAATGGAAATTCAATTATGTGTAGAAATTTTATGAAGGTTTAAAAAACGATAGATGGATTTATTAGATTGAAGTTTAAAATAGGTATCTTAAAGAAAATAATAAAATAATAGTTAAAATAATAAAATAAAAGTTATAATAAATTTATAAGGATATAAGTTTAAAATAGGTATCTTAAAAAAAATAAAAAAATAATAAAATAAAAGTTATAATAAATCTATAATGATATAAGTTTAAAATACAATAGGAAAAAGTAGTTTTTTTCCTATCTCTTAAAACTATTTACTTTTATGATTGACATCTCCTATTAATTCTTATAAATTTGATAATACATTTTTTATTTTGAAACCAAATTTTTAATCTTGAAATTCTTCTAATACTTATAATTTGTATAAAAAAAAGATAAAAAAAAACTATTTTAATATTGATAAATGTATATAAGTTCATCACTCTAAATATATAAATATGTCTAATTATTAGCTAAGAAATTTCTCATGTATAATATAGAAACACAATAATGAAAATAAATGGTAATGGAATTGTCTTGAATATTGAAGTTAAACATATCAAACTTTTTAAACCCTTTCTCAATATGTACTTAATGGATAAATCTCCTCTTGGTGCAATATTATTGATTTTGATGATGGACCAATTGATTATCAAAAGTTTTCATATAATAATGGTAATTAAGAAGTGTCATCCATCTTTTCTTTGGAAGTTCATAAGTAGTGCCATGAATAAGACTATCTAATTTAATGTTAAGTGTAATTAAATATTCTACTAGTAATAGTAGTAAAGATATATTTTGAAAGATATTATGAAATATTAATCAACATAGAGAAGAGTCAATTGACCCTTCTTTAATCATTTATTAATGAAGATGAATCTAATTATGCATAGGAGTGATAAGTATCAGTGAAGGTAAAATGGATATGAGAAAAGTAGTGATACACTTCATATCTATCGTTATAGAGAGGAGTTGTTAATTATTCCTAAATATTTTTTTAGATAATATTTATATATGGATCAAGTGGAAATCTAGAAAAAAGTTAATATAATATGACATGGAGAAGAGTTGAATATGAAAATTAGTTTGGTAATTATCATGACAATAAACATGTAAATAGAGAAGAGTCAACTGACCCTTCCACATGATTTTTGTAAATTTGTTTTATCAAGGGATTATTAGAATTCATTAAAGATTATAAGTAACATAGAGAATGTTGATTGACCCCTCTCCATGCTACATATAATGCATTTATATCTAGTGACAATAAGATTCAATCAAAGAAAACCATACATGGAGAAGGGTTGGATGAATGAAAATTTTTAAGGATCTATACTTATCTTAAAGTGTAGAAAATTGGCGAGTTTTACTAATGATCAAAATGTCAACTATAAATGTTTGGAAATATTTTTGTAAAGATATTCAAAAAATTTATAATTTTATTTTGTTTTGAGACATTTTTGGTGATTTTTAGAGTAAAAACAATTATCCTTTTTAGAGTAAAAACAATTATCCTATGGAATTTGGGTAAATTTGGTTAAGAAAAGAAATGGAAATTGGCAAATATTTTTGGGAAAAAACATGCAAAATTATCCCATGGTGAAATTTTACCCCTAAAATTTTCCCTAATTGGATCACCCTTTTCCTTTGTCCTATCAATCACATTAAAAAGACAATCAATTAGATGAAAAATATAACAATATGAACTTAGTGAATTCCTATTAAGGGATGAACAAATTCCATTAACGGAACTATAGATGGAGAAGGCTTGAGGCTTACACTTATTTTTCTCCTTTTAATCACACTAAATAAAGGAATTTATTAAGTGATTAACATGACCATATGCATGGAAATGGATAAGAGTAGGATTGATTGAACCTTGGGGAATCCTCCTCCCTTCTCACTAGAAGGTAGGCTAACCTAGGCTAACCCTTCTCATTAAAGTTGTTGAGGGATTAATTTCAAAAGGCCATAAATTTGTTATGTAGACTATTTTCAATGATTCTTTTGTTCTATTTTCTTGGTAATTTTTCATGCTCTATGCATCAGATTGTTTTAATTCTAAACATTGGGCTTATATTGAGAAAGGATTTCCAAACATTCTACATGAGTAACCTATCAAAATCTACTAAGGATGCCAATTCACTATTGGTAACTAAAGGGAACATTCATACGTCAAATGTTTGCACTGGGAAAGGATACTCAATCCTTCATCATGCAACCCAAACTCTAAAAATAAGGTGTCATTCGGAGCAAGTTTCCAACTTTACATGATCCCCTATTACACATACACCCCTTAAATAATCAAGAGGGGGTAATCTCAATACTTACGTAGCTTGACCAACTGTTTGAAATTTGTGTGACAAGTGCATTTCCAACAAATACTTCTTACTAGTACTTGAATTACTCTCTTTATTTAGTTCCTAGTTTCAATTTTAGTGGCCTTGGAGAGTTAACTCTCCTATCCTGCACCAAATCACTATAGCCTAGACTATATTGGTTTTCTAAAAAGAAAAAAAAGCCTATTTCATTTTATATTAGCATTGTTTTTAAATGGTTATTAATTACTGAAAGGGATATTGGAGTGAAACATGATGATGTTATGACTCAAGATCATTAAATTAATATAGATATTGTAAAATGATTTAAAACATCTACACTTTGATATTTTGATTAAAGCATTGCAATTATTGGAACTACTTTGAAATTCCTAGAAACAAGAGATATATTCTAAAATTTTGATGCAATGCAATTTTTTTCTCAAACTCTTAAAGATGAAGTTTACTAAAAAAGGAATCCTGGAAATACAACATTCAATGCAATAACTCAACAACAAATCCTAAAAAGATTTTTTTTTTTTTTTTTTTTTGAATTTAAACTTTGTCAACAACAAAACAAAGGTAAAAACCTAACTAGTATTTAATCAGCCTCAAAGCAAGAAAGCATCATGCTTAGCTCCAAAAAGAAAAGAAAACAAGAGTAAACAAACTTGCATAATGTTTTGCAATCTATTGACATATGTGGGGTTGTAGAAGTGCAACTTGACAATAATGTTTGCGGAAAAACAATCAACGTTCACAACTTAACACATGGTGGCATAAGGAAGACAATTCATGCATAGTGAATGATTAATACCAAAGTAGGTCATGTGCACAAAGCATAGTAAGGAAAAAAAAGGAAAACAAGTTGAGATTCATATTGTGCTCTTATTTCTAAATGTTAAGAGAGAAGCACTAGCAAGAATAATAAACTAAAAACAAACAAGGACTAGCCAACCAACCCAAATGAGGAAGGATTCAATAAATTCTTTCCTAGTAGAGTCAATGATTATGTTAGAGGTAAATTAACTACAATAGATGAAAACCTCTTGCGAGTGGGATAGAAATGCCCCAAATAGATAGTTAGATAAAATATAATCCTTCTTTCCCTAGGGTTTATTATTATAATTTGAGATGTAAAGAAAAGGAGGTAAGTAACTACCTTTTGTCCTTAATCTTGTGAAAAAATTGATATTGCTTGTGTACCTACATATAGTCAAACAAATAGAACCCTTCTCATTTCCAACTTGTCAATTCAAATAAACAATGTAATATAAATAAACATGAAAACCTAACTACCTTTAGGTAAAATAGTCACAACATAGTTCTATGATTCTAGTATAGTAAACATTATCATCGAGAAAAAATATTTGGCTTGGGGTAGGGGAAGAAGAGAGATACATAATATTTCTTCAACAATGATAACAATAGAATGTGATACCTAAATCTATATGACACCTTAATAACCCAAGTATGTGTTCCTCTAGCCCCAACCTCCCTTACAATACTTCCACTTGCAACGAGGATTAAGACCTCACTATGGTAGAAGAATCACGAACAATTCAAGAGGACTACACAAGGTTTGATAAGACTAGGAGAATTAGGAAGACTCTAGGATGATTCCCTTAATGAGGGAAGTAGGGCATGAAACTCAATAAAAAATCTAAGAGCATTACTTCAACATAAAGGTGTTGTGTGAATGATTGTTGTTTTTACCCAACTATGGACCACTTATTTATATGGGTGAGAAGTGGTTCCAAATAGTTGGGGAGTGAGATCAAGGTTGCATATGTGTAGAAAATCTAAAATTGCACTCGTCCTGTGCATTATGTGCAAATTTGATTTTTTAGGCTATTTTAGAGACATACACGAACTTATAACTAACAATCTATGCACTATGCATGAGTTGAGTTTATGGAGGTCAATCACATAGGATAAAGGGATTAAAATTAATCTGGTAAGGATTCATTTTTTGTATTAATGGCATGACAGTGGACATACTCATAAAACTTAGTCGAGAGGACCAAATGTATCTAAAACTAGGTCTTATGAAATTTATTTGGAGAAGGGTATTCCAAAATTTCTATGGAGAAGGATCGACTGACCTTTCTCTATAAAATATTTGGAAGGAATTTATCCATATAAATGTTGAATACCCTTATTTGGAGAAGGTTTGGTTGACCCTTTCCACATAAGGCTCAATTGACCCTTCTCCATATAAATTTTGGAAGATCCTTCTCTAAAGAAGGGTCAACCGGCTCCATGGACAAGGGTATTCTAAAATTTCTATGAAGAAGGGTTTATCTACCATGCTCTGGGGAAGGGTATTCCACAATTTATATGGAGAAGGGTTGGTCAACCCTTTTGAATATAAATCCATTTTTTTAGAATCTAACAACTCCAATGCATGAGCACAAAAAACACTCCCCCCAAAAAAAATCATAAAAAATGAATTATGGTTATGCATATTAAAAAATTAGCATCTGATCCTTGGGGTATCCTCGCTAGAAGGATTTGTTGAATTTTCCTCATTATAAATTTAATTTTACCCTTCTCACTAAAGGGTTTTGGCCCTTCCTCACTACAAGGGCCATCTAACCTTTCTCAGTAGGGGTGCTGGATGATTATTTTTGAAAGGTCACAAATTTGTCATTTAGATTTCATTTTAGATGTTTTTTTGGATAGTTTTTCATGCTCTATGCATTGGAGTGGTTATATTCGAAAATATGGGTCCCTATTGAGAAGCTTCAGCTAACCCTTCTCCATAGAAGGATTATATGTCCATCTCAATATTATTTTTGAAATAGTCTTCTCTAGAGATAAGGGTTGATCGACCCTTCTTTGGAGAAGGGTCTTTTGAATTTTTTATGAAGGGTCATGAACCCTTTTTATGAATAAGGGTTGGCCAACCCTTCTAACAGAGACCCAATTTTTAGAGTCTAACCATTGTAGTGTGTAGAACATAAAAAACTACACAAAAAAAAACCAAAACAAAAAAAAAACAAAATCATCAAATTTTGATGAAATTTAGATGACAATTTTTTTACGTTTTGACATTTTTGCACCGAGTGTAAACGAGGTGCTTACAACCCAGTATGGGGGAGATCCTGTAACGGATGTCACATGTCACATGTAACGTTTTCAAAAGTAATAAAATGTAAAAAGTAATAGTATAGGGGAGATCCTGTAACAGATGTCACATGTCACATTTGTCACATTTGTAGTATGGGGGAGATCCTGTAACGGATGTCACATGTCACATTTGTCACGTTTGTCACGTTACGTTACAACCCAGTATGGGGGAGATGTTGTAACATTTGTCACGTTTGTCACGTTACGTTACAATCCAGTATGGGGGAGATGTTGTAATGTTTGTCACATTTGTCACGTTTGTCACATTTGTCACGTTTGTCATGTTATGTTTCCATGTCGGCTCATAACTTATAAAAAATCAAAAGTAATTAAAAATTTCATGTTCGCTCATAACTTATGAAAAACAAAAATAAAAACAATTAAAAAATTAAAAGAGAGGGATCCAATTTCTTGAGGGGTAATTTTTTTCTTAATGTGTAAAAAATTTAAGATAAAACAAAAAAAATTACAGCTCAAGAAATTGGATCCCTCTCGGTGTTTGATAGATCCAGGTTTGAGATGGATCTACATTGGTGTATCCAACAACTCTACTGAGAAGGGTTGGCTAACACTTATATGATCCTCCTCCCTTCTCACTAGAAGGGACGACTACCTTTTGTTAGTAGAGGTGTCAGGTGATTATTTTCAAAAGGTAATAGCTTTGTCATCTAGAGTATGCTTTCGATGATTTTTTGTTTTTTGGTTTTGGGAAATTATTTGTGTTCGACACACATGATTAGTTAAATTAGAAAAGTTGGTTCTATATTGAGAAGGGTCAATTGACCCTTTTTCCAAGAAGATTCGACTGAACCTTCTCACTATGGGTATGGGTGTTAGATGGTGATTTTTGAAAGGTCGTAACTTTTCCATTTGGAATATTTTTTTAACTATTTTTTTCTTTTCTTTTTTGAGATAAAGTTTCATGCTCAATGCATTAAAGTAATTATATTTTGTAATTTTTTAAATTAATATATATATATATATAATTTTGATTAAATAAACACTGTAATACATAAAAGTAATAATAAATGGGTAAATATAATTTTTTCATCTTTATATATATAAAACAATGACATAAAATAATTAATTCGAAATTTATAATATTTAGAATTTACCCTTCTGCCATTTTCAAAATCTCAATGGCCCATCATCTGAAATTTTAAAATCCCAACAAGTGATAGATTTCAACACATAGAGTCATTTGTGATATTGTACACTTCAAATTTTAAACATCCCACTAAGTTCAAATTTTGAACATCCCGTACATATACCAACATATAAATAGTGAAAATTTCTCAAGATGTAAGAAATTTAAGGCAGGAAATTATCACTATATTCATTTTTGTAGGTGCAAATAAATGTGGAAACAAAATGGAACTGAAAAAAATAAAAATATCAGTGCATTTAAGTAATTTTATATATTCATTCATTTACGTAGATGCAAATAAATGTGGAAACAAAATGGAATTGAAAAAATAAAGATATGAATACGTTTAAGTAATTTTATATATTCATTCATTTACGTAGATGCAAATAAATGTGGAAACAAAATGGAATTGAAAAAATAAAGATACCAATGCATTTAAGTAATTTCATAGAGTGAGAGGTACCTGTAATGAAACAATTAGTAAAATAATGGTGAATCCGCTTCATAAGATTGTCCTTTTCTCCCTTCCCTTCCTTCTTTTACACGATTGTATGCAAATCACTGATAGTGTTTCAACCTCAAAGGCCGCCTTCCACTATCTTAGAATAGCATTTGCCACTTAGTTATTCCCATATATAGAATAATACAAATATTATAAAAACGAAGCAATGAATTTGGAAAAATACTTTACACTATTATCAACCATGGGCAGGAATTTTCGATATGTATAGAAATCTAATTCTTCACTTTGAGTGGGATGTTTTTAAAGTTAAATCTGAGGTATAAATTTATTATTTGACATTATTATGATTTTTGTGCTATAAATATTAAATTCTAGCTTTTCAATAATTATAGAATATATGTTATTAATATTATATTTATTTTAAATATATTTAAATAATAATGGATAAAATATTTGTATAGAACTGTTCAAATTTGGTGAAATCTTAATTGGTTGTCTAAATATGATTGCGGATCCATGAGAGAAGGGGGGCAGAATCTCGATCTATTGATGTTTGATGCTAAAAAACAATTAAATATAGAATTTAGTCAAGGAGATATAGCTCAATAACCCACTTTGTTACCATGTTATATTAGGCCAATATGTAATAACATATAAATAGGAATCTAATTAGTCTAATCTCCTATACAAGCATTAGATAGAGAGAAAAGAGAGGATAGAGTTTATGTGGTAAAATCCCAAGATGGGGAAACGTCTACGGAAGACTGGTCTTCTTATTTCTTCAAGGAACTCTCTATCTTACAAATCTTTGGCACCTCCACATATGCATCACATTACAACTTTCATTATACACCATTACACATCCTTCACCTCTATTATATACCTTAGAGGATAGGAGATCACATTCCTATGATGCATGTGGGATAATACATTTATAATATAGGCACTTATAGAAGAATATCTTAGCCCAATAATCTAAGGTTACAACATGCATTCGAAATATACAATAGACCAGTAGGTCATCATTAACATATTCTAACATGATTTTATATATCAATTAATCTATATTCTTTTTATAAATATTAAACATTTTTTTTATATAAATTATCAAGGATATTCTTCAAAAATATTCAATCTTACACTTTAGCTCCACTCCACATATGCTTCACAACATTTCAATAGAATACACAACATAGCCAAAAGGAGTCTCCTTCACTTCTATTATATAGCTATATGTTGAAAATATATATAGCAAACAATATTGAGCACTTAATCACATTTTACTTTTCAAAACAAGTATAACATAAACCATCAACAAAAAGTACACCAGATGTATATGGAAACTCAATATTGATAAATCATAGAAGAATTTACATCAATAGAGAGGAGACACCAATCTCCAATATTTATGAGCACCAATTCCAAGGAGGCTACAACCCCCTAGTTTACAGGATCCAACTTGAAGGAAGCTCCAACTCCCTAGTTTACCAACTTCTACTGGAAGGAGGCTACAACCCCCTAGTATTTAAGAGTATAGTATATTCTACCATTGATAATTGCTTTTCATCACTTGTCTTCTCTACATCTCTTGGGGCTTACTAATCATCATCATGGTTTACTACATTATCATCATCCCTAGGTTATCCAGTCTTCTCCAAGAGCATCAAAACCTAAAACAAGAGGCTTCTCCTACCTCGACATACATGTAGAAGCCCTAGTCCAAGTATAGCAAACCCAAGAATATAGAAGATATTCCTTTGATATGCCAAGTCTCCTTGCTAGGGTTTCTTATCCCCAGTAGAAATTGAGCACTTGCCTTGATGAGAGGATGTGTAAAGTCGTGTAAGAAATGTGAATTTATAACTTGTATTTACTTAGTCCAAGGGATGAACTTTTTTCATTGGGGCCGACATGTACTCTTCTAGCTGGGCACACCTTACATTTCTAGTTGGGCAGTCTTCACAAAAAACTTCATATCTTTTGATTCCTTCGGAGTTAGAGGGAGTTCTACATACCGTTGGAAAGGTCTTGGAGTAAGATTTCCAACTATGTATAATACATCACCATTTGACCAGATATTCAGGGTGTAAAAGGCATCCAAATATAGGGTATCTAAACTAGGCATCTTCAATGTGCTTCATGTCTTCATCAAGGGGATTTTGTTGGTCATCTTCAAGACTTCTTTCAAGACATTTGTAGGGCTTCTTTTGGATACTACATGTAGTCTTGTCATCATTGTTGGTATGGGATTCTAGGAATTTGACATCAATGACAACTTCAATCAACAATCTCCCCCTTTGTCATTGGCAACAACAATCATACATACTCCCTCGGTTATCATGTTCCCCCTGTCATCATGCTTCTGATATTTCTCTCCCCCTTTAATATCAATGGAAAAGGATGATTCTTGAATTTGATCCTCCTGCAACTTCTTGTCATTATCTCTTTTCTTTGTGGTTGCTCCCCCTAAAATCATGGCGCTTAATAGTATTTCACTTTTCTTTTCTATCTTCTTATACTTTACCTCGTTGTTATCCATGGAGCTATTTTGTGTGGCTTCAACCCTCTTTCTCTTCACTTTGTCCAAGATATATATGTTATTTAGTCTTCTTCTTCTTGTTGCAACCAATCTTCCTGAGTCTTCTTCTTTGATTTCACACTTTGGGGTATCAAATTTGAGATTTATCCCTGATCACATTTTTTTATGACACTAAGGAGATTATGCTTCAAATATTCAACCATTAAGACATTTTATGCTTTTATTTTTTCACTTCCAAGACTCACTATACCTTTTCCAAGTATCTTGGCAGAGGAGTCATTTCCAAATGCAACACTACCACTTTTTCCTTTCTTTATATTGATGAATTTGTTTTGGTCCCCAGTCATATGTGTTAAGCACCCACTGTCTATGTACCATTCGTCTTCTTCATATTCATTAAGCATTGCTAGTCCACAATCTTCCTTGTTTGAATTTTCTTTCTTTTCCCATATTAAAGTTGGTTTCTCTTTCTTTATGATAGGAGCATCTTCTTTCATATCTCTACAATCTCGTTCCTTGTGACCAAGATTATTGCAATTTAGCATAGAATTTTTTGATCCATCAGTGGATCGAATGGATTGAAATTTCTGTTAACAAATCCATGAGCATTTCCATATTTACTATTTACATGGTTGTCCCTTGAATATCCATAATCATTTATGTTTCTCATATAGTTGTTTCTTTCATTGATTTTACAATGAATTGCTTTGTGTCCAAAGTTTCTACAAGCATAACAATGACCAAGAAAAATATTTTCATACCCAATAGAAAAGTACCTTCTTGGTGTCTCAACTCCCTGAATTAATATCTTTTGTTCCAGCTAGAGATGCCATGTTCTTGTTGTTCTACAACTCCCTTTTTTGCTAATTTCACCTCTTAAGGAATTGGCATAGCTTCTAGAATTTCCTTCATCATCCTTTATTGATGTCTTTATATTTTTTTTATAAGTGTTTGTTGTATTCAAACTATTATCATAACCAAGTCTCGTTTTATCAGTAGGTGGTCTCTGTTTGCTGATAATTTCATCTAAATTCTCACTACTCCTTTTAAATTTCATGTAATCATTCGACTTTGATATTGACAACATCAACTCCTTTCTTGTATGATCCAATTCATCTTTCAATTTCTCATAATCTTCAATCTTCTTGGATTTGTCTAACTATTCTTTCAAGCTATCAATTTTGTTTTCAAGCTCATGATTCTTTTGTCCATATTCTTTAAGTTTTCTTTTCAACTCTTTATTTTTGTTTCTCAGATTGATTATTTCTTCTTCAACATACCTCAATTTTTTAAGGTTATCTTCATCTTCCTGTTCAAATTCAGTATCATCTTTAGCTCCCCCCAAAAAATTCATAATTGTTTCCTCCGTCTCTGCATTATTGTAATATTCGTCAAGATCGATTTCATTTGTTTCAAAAACTTTATGGTCATCATTCTAGGTTTCTTGAATTATGAAGAGAACTTCCCTTACATCCCTTTCTTCTCCGTTGATTTCCTCTGATGAACTACTATCCTCTTTGGAGTAAAGATTCTTTTTCATGTAGAAGCCTTTCTTTCCTTCAAAATGAAATTTCTGAGCATAATGTCATATTTTTCCACAATTGAAACATTTAGAAGGTAACTTACCTTTGTATTTCCTGGTTCCCTTCTTGAGTTTCCTCACAAAATTTGCTTCTTCTTCATCTGATTCATTGATTGTTTTTTTTTCTACCCTGTGTACTTTGTTCCTTGTTTTCTTCGAGGCTCTAAAGGTTGCTTCTCTTGTTGGATGTTAATTTTCTTTACATGTTCTCATCTCATATGTTGTGAGGGTCCGATGTAGTTCATCCATTGTTAGTTTGGTCAAATCCTTAGCTTATTCTATGGCAGAGACTCCCTTAACATAATATCTCAAGGGAAATGATCTCAATACTTTCTGTACGATCAAGGATTCATCAACTTCTTCTCCTAATCCTCTTATGGAGTTGACAACTTCATCTACTCTGAGTAAATAGAATGCAATATTCTCGTTTTCATTCATTTTCAAATTTTCAAACTTTTCTCTATGTGTTTGAAGCTTGACTTCCTCATCTCCTTCATAAATATTCTTCAGTTTATCCCAGACCTCTTTAGCTTTGTTGCAACCTATCACCTTGATGTAAACATTTTTTGTCAGTCCATTTAAGATAACATCCCTTTCCTTTGAATTACAGCTACACAATTTCCTCTCATCAATATCGGTTGGAGGATTTTTTGGAATTTTGTAGCCATTAACAACTAAGATCCAAACATCCACTCCTAGAGATGTCAAGTAAGTTTGCCTTTTATTGCTCCAGAATGCATAATCATTTCCATCAAATATTGGAATCATATTTGGAGAGAGGCCTTCCATGTTTGATATTTCTTCCAGTGATTAGACTGTTCTAAATATAACTTGCTCTGTTACCAATCGTTGAAAATATATATAGAAAACAATATTGAACACTTAATCACATTTTACTTTTCACAACAAGTATAACATAAACCATCAACAAGAAGTACGCCGAATATATATTGAAAATCAATATTGATAAATCATAGAAGAATTTACATCAATAAAGAGGAGACACCAATATCCAAGATTTATGAGCACCAACTTAAAGGAGGCCACAAACCCCTAGTTTATAGGCTCCAACCTGAAGGAATATCCAACTCCTTAGTTTTCCAACTTCTACTAGAATGATGCTACAGCCCCCTAGTATTTAAGAATATAGTATATGTTACCCTTGATCATTGCTTTTCATCACTTATCTTATCTACATCTATTGGGTCATACTAATCATCATACTGGTTTACTGCATCATCATCATCATCCCTAGGTTATCTAGTCTTCTTCAATAACATAACCCTAAAACAAAAGCCTTCTCCTACCTTTCCATACATGTAGAATCCCTAGTCTAAGAGTATCAAACCCAAGAATATAAAAGATACTCCTTTTGTCACATACCCCAATTTTGCAAACTAATGTAATTATTTTATTATATTCCTGAGACATTATGTTAAATTTAATGCTAAGTAGGAATTGATGACTCAGCAGAGTCACTAGAAATGGAATGTAATTCTGAATATTTTATTATTAATAAATAAATTATGGAGACAACAGCATGGGAGAGCTGTTAAAAGAGGTTACTGGTCTAACTGGTGGAGGGAACTAGGTGGACAGGCAAAAGACAAGTGGCAGCATCCTCAAACACTTCCTAAGTTGCAGGTGGCAACTTCCCTATATTTTGGGGTCATGATTCCCCAAGAAAGTGGAATCTGAGCAGGTGGCTCATTAATGACAGTAACCCAACTAAGACCTAGGCAATCTTTTAAATAGTACTCAATGAACTGAGCTGGGGGTTCAATATAGTTCTGGAGGGAGAATACATTCAGGTGAATGTTATTCAGGAGTCCCATTGAGGAAGAGGGAAAAACAGTAAGGAAGTTGTTTGAGAGGAAGGCTGCGGTAACTTGGTTCCAGCTTAGCTGTTTAGCTGAGTGAATTATTTTGCTGCACCTAGTTCCAGCCAGGGAGACCAGAGCAAGCTCGGGGGTCCTGAGAAGTGCTGTCTGGGCACTCTCCAGGAGTTGGTAGGGAGGAACAGTCTCCCATTGCTGTTGTTGTCTACAATTGACACAGGTTCTGCCACTTATTCCTGCTGTTTATTGAGTAAATATAAATGTAGAATATGACTATCTCCTCTATGTCTGAACAGGATTTAATTCAGTAAAAGTTAGCATCTCTAAATTGTTAGTAGATAGAATCTGCAGAATTATTATGTCTTAGAAAATTTCCTAGTATCACTATTATCTTACAGTTCAAGTATTTGTTTTATGCGTAATATGCTTTGTTATTATTATAAGTTATAGGATGTTATTGTGATTTTATACTTATTTATTACAATAGTTACATAGATAAGTATAGGCTAATTATACAGTAAATATTTCCTGGAAGATAAACTCGTTAAAACAATTATAGGAACAGAATTTTAGATAACCTTATAATCACAGTAAATTATTTTTATAGATAGTTTAGCAGGTACAAACCCTAGCTAAACAAGTATACAGGTCTTTATCTGTCCCAAGAATGGGTGAACCAAATTATGTTAGTAAGTTTATTTATTTACTGACAGAACATACAAGAAGACTAGCTGAACTTTTATTGACTCATTATAGAATCAAATAACATTATAGCTATATCTTTCAACTTTTAACTATTTTCTTCTTTCGACAAAATCTTAGCTAGAACAAAACAATTGATCATTTAAACAAAAATCGTGGCGAAGAAGTTCTATTAAAATCTATCTCTCCAGTTTTTACAACAAGAAACTAACAGCAAAGTTTGACCTGGCTATTAACTTTCGAAAAGAAGGAATTAAAGACAAAAACAATAACTAGCTCGAGGCCGAGTTTATATAAAATAGTAATTTTATTCCCTTTTTGTCAAATCTTTTCATCATCATAGTATTTTCTTTTGCTCACTATTGAGCTCAATTTCTTCATGCAAATGCACAGTATCGATAGAGTCCTATCTTAACAATAGTTTAACATCTCATTCAAAATTCGTATCCACAGAGTTATCATTTGAACCAAACCACTGTTGTCATTTCGAAATCAAACCCTACCACTTTAGTTATGAACAATGAGAAATTTATTACAGTTGTGTAAACATTGAAGAGTTTTTTTACAACGACTCATCCACAGCCGTAGCTCTTTTGCATTACTTAATAGAATGTAAAAACATAGAATTTATCCAGGTATGCTTTACAACGACCAACAGAGCATGAACACATTTTCATATGTTACAATATTCCAATCTGGGTGAGAACCCCAACTCGACAGGGTTATCAACACATTAATAGCCTACCATTGTAAGATTTATTTGAACCCTATCATTATCATTCAACACACAAAAACAAAAGAAAAACGCTGAGAAATAAGACTGTGCCACCACCTACAGCCGAGTTATTTTCTTCTCTGAAAGTGTTTTAGAAACTTAAAACATTCCTACTACTGTACATTGTATCCATTTAAAGGAAACGCAGACATTATACGAGCCATCTTACAGGTAAACTTTCATTATATTTTAACTTTCACAAAACTGGGTGATTACCCCAATCTTTTTAAAGATACAATAACAAACAAAAACCCAAAGGCCGTCACGACAGAATAAGCCATAGCTTGTTCCTTTTATACATTAATTCTTATACAAACCCTAACTACTACAAGAAAAATGAATACATTTCATATGACTGCAACCATATCATACCACACCCATCACAGGGTCAACCATGTCCGAGAACATGATAACAAACAGCCACAAAGGTGGTCTTATCAAATCAAACCCTAACCATCCTAACCATCAAAGGGAGAAACCGCCATGGTGTGACCAGGCTTACCCGAAAGAAGCCAAGCGCCTGAGGTCGTGATTCATACACCTTCAGGTTTAACCAGTGCCTGCACAGT
Organism: Larix kaempferi; assembly: GCA_027924585.1. Classification (NCBI taxonomy): domain Eukaryota; kingdom Viridiplantae; phylum Streptophyta; class Pinopsida; order Pinales; family Pinaceae; genus Larix; species Larix kaempferi. The sequence goes on along the minus strand of BSBM01000535.1, from coordinate 1,805,514 downwards.
ACAATTTATCGATTAGTTATAAACTTTTCTTAAAAATAAACACTCCCTTTTTAATTAAAAATCATCGAAACAAATGTTATATCGTACCAGCGAATGTGGAGGAAGCAAAAACACAGTGAATGACCCTGTAGCCACGAACTGAGCTAAGTGGAAGACCTTGCCCTAATCACCAGAAGAATGGGCTAGGAAACTCCAAGATTTCTTTCCACAATGGAAGCCGTGACCAAGAAACATTCAGAACAATACCTCACATCATGAACAGACTAGAATTGAAAGCACGAATATAAACCCAGGTTATAACCACTTCATAGATGCCGACAGCAGGAATACCATGGCTCTGAAGCAATACAAGGGAATAAGTATGAGGGCTGGGAGAAGCCTGGGGACTGATAGCCAACAGAAACAGCAGAAGAGATAACCCGATATGCCCAATATACATATAGAACGCCAATAGCAGAGCTTACTGACTCACAAACAACATGAGAGACACACTCCACGAACTGTAGCAGCATGGAAGCTGCAACTTATAGTACCCCGACGAAGAAACTCAGACCAGGAGGGTTTTCGCAGGAAACCGAGCCCTCAGGAAGAGGGAAATGACCAAGTAGGGTTTCAGACAAACCATTTATATCATCAAATACAGGGACCAGAACTATCCACGTATCCTTTACATAATTTAACTTGCCATGGGTCGACAATCCATAGTCCATGTGGTGTTTCAAATTATTGTTTCTCAATTTTAAATCATCGTATGGATAAAGTATAATCATAGTAGGGATATTCCCTATGATCGAAACACTATTATTTAAACCATCATCTAATGCATGTTAGAACTTTGCCTTCGAGATTTCTTAGTGGACATAACACCTTGCCCTACAAACAAATAGAATTTTGTATAGTTAAAGTTACGATGAGAGTTCATCATTGTTTGTAAAATTAAAATCTTACCTTGGCTAATATAGTTAGATGCATAGTTTATCCATAAAGGTTTTAATATTATAGTTCTTATATCACCTCTTTAACAATCAAACATAGGAACAGTACCTATAATTCTTGTAATATATGGATATAAATTTACTTATTATTCCATACAAATGAACGCTGTTCAAAACAAAGGAACAAAGTATTCTAGGCATGGAACAAGCATATTGCATTATAAAAGTTATAAAGATAATGATGTATTATAAACTATAAATGGTTAAAACATCATATCACTATTTTATCTCAACTCCAGTCTCATGAGAACGACAAAGGTCACATCCATCGTTGGAACCGGTAATTGACAGAACATCAAACAATGCCAGCAATAAGTAATGTATACGAGGAAATATTCCAGATCCTTTATAAAGGGAGTACAAATAATACAGACACGAAAGATGAAGAATAGCGATCATTGAGCAACTAGTTGCAGTTTACACTGTATTAACTGTGAAATTATATCTTGCATTGCGATAATACCATCAGAGGGAAACTACTTCATAGAATTTTTAATTCTTTTAAGCTCAAGAAAACATAGCTGTCATAATCTCTAATTAACTTATAATTTTTAAATTAGTAGAACCTTGAAGAGATCATAGGACGAATGCTACCTGATAACTTGACTAGTATGCTTATGTTGTTACTGAAGAAAGTGGTACAGCTAACTGAATTTTATACTTTAAATATTTAAATCTAGAAACTCGTACGGTACCTGTAAATCTGTAAGAGAAAGACATATCGATGCATCAGCTCGGAAGCTAAGTAAGCCCAGTCGGTTATGGCAATTTCTCCCCTTGAGGTTGGAGAACAGAAAACAATCAATAACTGCAATTAAAAGCTCACATTAAAATTTAAGTACAATAACAGATCATTCAGACATAATTATGATCACTTAACTAAAACAAACAGATCAAGGACTGCATTTAATAACATTTATTGCTATCTTAAAAATTTTAAATTTTTTTCGGAAATTCTGGGTTTTGACACCTTTGATATGCCAAGTCTCCTTGCTAGGGTTTCTTATCCCCAGTGGAAATCGTGCACTTGTATTGATGAGAGGATGTGTAAAGTTGTGTAAGAAATGTGAACTTCTAACTTGTATTTATACTAATCCAAGGGTTGATATTTTTTCATTGGGGCCGACATGTACTCTTCCGACTGATCCAACCTTACATTTATGGTTGGAAAGTCTTCACAAAAACCTTCATATCTTTTGATTCCTTTGTATTTAGAGGGACATACCACCGGAAAGGTCTTGGAGTAAGATTTCCAACTATGTATAATATGTCACCATTTGACTAGATCTTTAGGGTGTAGAAGGACTCCAAATAGAGGGTATCCAAACTAGGCATCTTCAATATGCTTCATGTCTTTAGAGCCAACCCTTTTTCACGGGGGGTTCACTAGCGAGGCAATATCATATCACGTCCATTCATATTGGGGGTTTGAATTCTCTTAAAAATATCAAAAATATATTGTCTCATATTAAGGGGTCAAGGGGGGCTTTTAAATTTGAATAGTGATATAAATATTGGGGGTTATTTTATTCGGGTGGGTTTAGGAATAACCTCCAAATGGTGGGTTGGATTCATACCTCCAAATCATGGGCTCAATTCATACCCACCTAAAACATAAGGACCCTCCATTTTTATTTGATATTGCTTATGATCCTAAGTTTTGCATAAATTTGATAATAGTGCACCAATGATAATATCAATGGAAGTCTATTTGGATTACTGGCCTTGAGAAATCCTCATTTAATAGTTTATTTAGGCTTGGTTTGAATTCATGCTATATTGGTTTTCATCTATAAGTTAAGAGATGTAAGTAATTGAGATTTTTGGAGTTGAACAATTGTATTGTATTTTTTGTAGGCATTCAAGAAAAATATCTAACTCTTCATTTTTTAGGTTGGGGTTTAGGTTGGTATTGAGATTCAATCAAACCTTTATCCATGATAGCCAAGAAAAGTGAGATCAATATTTCTTGGCTCATTGGAACCAAGAAAAGTTAGATCAATCTTTCTTGACTAAATATTTCTTTCAACTTTTGTATTCTTCTTTAACATTTTCACATTGCCAGTTAGGAATGGTTGTTAGATTGAGTTATATTTGGCACATTCATAATTGTAATTTCAATTCTTATATTCAAGGAATCATCTTATTATTATGTTGGAATTGACATGAACATAGGTGAAAATCTAAACCCTTATTTACATACCCTATGTGTTATCATTACCATGAAATGGTATTGTATAAGTTTCACCATCTATGTATCTTTATAACTATTGCATGCTTGAAACCTAACAATGGATATTTTCCCCTCTCCTGTAAAGATAAAAAAATAGATATAACCCAAGAAAAGGTAACTAAATGTTGTTAAAGTGGAGGAAATTCATTGCATCTTGTGAATGACCCAAATCCAGGATATGCACATGATAATATGGTGTTATTGGAAAGTAAGATAAAAATTTTCTATGTTTATTTGGGTTCAAACATCAATGATGTTTGTTTTGATAGGAAGGTATGGGAGTCCATCCACGAAAGGGTTTCAATTTTTAAATTTTATAGAGTTTAATTTATTAAGCTTATAGAAAACATGAGCTCTCTATGGCTATACTTATATTTACATGATATAAAATTGGTAGATTGGCAGGCTGTGGTGTGAAACATTTGCAATTCTCATATTTTTTGAGCATTGCACTAACAATTGGACTATCATCCTTTTAAATTCTTTGTTATGTTGATATCTTGACTAGGTTTCCTTTAATGTATTTTTCCTTCACCAATACTATTTCGTTGGGTCTTCCACTATCAAAAGCTACAAATTGATCAATCACCCCTGCAATTATGGTGGTATCATTATTAGCATTATACTGTTATTTTATTAGCATAATGTTTGCTTATACTTCTATGTGTTAGGGCTCCTATTTGTTACAACTTCATAATATGATATAAAGGGGGTATTAAAAATGGGTTGATAAAAATGGATACATACAATATTTGGTGAAACTAGGGGTTTTATTAATTGGAAATGCATATTGGGAGGGGGCTTCAACAATAAAAATTTAGGAGGAATTTTCCAATATTTATTGAAATTAGGGATATTGTTTAATATCATGTGAACGATGGTGCTATGTAACAAGTTCACTGAGTGAACCCCCCGTGCCCTTTTTCCATAGAAATTTTAGAAGATCCTTCTTCAGAGAAGATTCAACCATCAGAGAAGGATCAATTGATCATTTTCCATTCTATAAGAAAGGTTATACAACCCTTCTCAATTTTTTTTTAAGCTATTGCATAACCTTTTATTAATCAAAAGAAAATAAAGTACAAAACTACGGGTAGACCAACCCCTGAGGAGGAGCAGGTCACTCAAACTATAAGCAAAGCATCATCTACTATGTCCATGATCGTTTTAAATTTTTTACAACAAAATCTTAAGATACCTTCCCTTTGATGGGAAATCAGGTTGTCATAAGAGAATATATCAATTGAATAAACCTTTGTTCTATCAAAATTTCCTAGCATTTACTAGAAGCATTATTTTATGCCAGATAACTATCGATTGACATACATAATTTGAGATCCTGAACCTAATGAAAAACATGTAGTATCAATTTTAGTGAGGGTGGCCATCATTGGATGAACTACTAGCTCTGGTCTTCTTCTCACATTTAGTCATTCCTGGAATAAGCTAATACACAATCCCCTTTATGGTTGCAACCTCATCCAACTGACAATTAAAAATGTCCAAGTTCTCTTGTATTCAACCAATTAGCTTTAGAACCTCTACCTTCTTAATCTCTTGTTTCATCGGGACTTGGGAAAGAGAAAACTTGACTTCCCAATAAGGGCTAGGCCTGGAGATGGATTGATGTTGTTTTTCGATCGCCAAAGCTTCCATTTCTTTGACAGTTTGCTCAATATGGGTCGGTACATCTAGACTATGAGTAGGAGGATCCTTGCTATGGTTAGCTTTTTGTTGACTTCTTCTGGACCAACCATGGCGACTTTGAACATGCTCATGGAGAGCCATAGCAAGAGGGATGCTAACAACCTCGACACAAAACCATCTAAGAGCTTTCACAAGTTGGATAAACCCCTTCTGATAGCAAGACAAATTAGGAAGGAGGGTATCCTAATTCCCCTAGGAAAAAAAATCATTGCATTTCATCTCCCTACCAGCCTCATTTATACCGCATCCAATGCCTAAGTTTCTGGCTTCATCCTCAACAATCATCGCTCCCATTAATTTCATAATCAGGACAATATTTTTTGACCTCATGTGAATGTACTATGAATCCTTGTCAAAATCACTATTTGGATGCCCGTGGAGATTAGTAATGCCCATGATAGTCATGTTATCATACAACTCCCTCATATTTTGCTAATGATGAGGAGATCCGAGGAATCCAAATTTCACTGCCCATCGCCAATTCTCGTTTAGTCCAAACCAGGATGTGCCTCCAACCATAATGACTCTGTCCTTGGCGCAACTTCCACACACCCTGGGATTAATTAGACATGTTGAATCGTTGTAATTCCAATGCCATGCAACATTGGGGAGGGTCCTTATTAAATCTTTTGGCTCCTGCATGCGACCACCTAGCATGCCTTCCAACCCCCTCATCATGATGAAAATCATCCTTCCACGACCAACTCATCCGCATATGGAGGTGAACCCTTCTCAAGTTACATAACATTAAATAATGAATAAGTTTCAACTAACACTTCACACTTGAAGGGATGATTGGATCTTCTTATTATAGGTATTGAATGATGATTTTGTCAGATCATGAATTCACCATCTAGACTCCATTTTTAATTATGTTTTAAAAAAAAAAAATTAGATAATGTTTCATTCTTTATGCATTTGAATGGTTAGTATTTGCAAATTTAGTTTTTATGAGAAAATTTTAGATAATCCTTCTCCATAACATGGTGAATCGATCCTTCTCCTTAAAACATTTATAACACCCTTACCCTTATTTAGAAAATGGTCATTTGACTATTCTATGAATCAACCTTTTTCCCAAAAGGGTTCCCTGATCCCTCTCATTAGAAATTATTTTCTCATAATATAACCAAATCCAATCATAATATAACCAAATCCAATGCATACAACATGGAAAACCCCATTAAAGGGATAGGTCAACCAAGTTTCTCCATTTAGAATTTTGGAAGACCCTTCTCTCGAAAAGAGATAAATTACCATTCTACACGCTACTTACAATTCTACTAAGTCAAAGTATCATTGGAATGCATCACAATACTACAAGTTACAAGTTTCATGAGAAGGGTCAGTTGTCCCTTATCATAATAGTTAATTATAAAAAAAATTAATTTTCTAGTTATTAATAGGTCGAAGTGAAGTTATTTTTATAAGAATTCGTTATTTTGCTATTTAGTTATTATTTGTATAGTTACTTATATACTAGCTTAATTATTTATGTTATTATAAGAGTTCTTGTTATTTGTATTAACTATATACTACCGTTTAGTTCTACTAATACTTGTATTCGTTACTATTATAATAGCTGATTATTATTATTGCTATTATACTAGTTTTAATAAATATCAATTATTGGAATACATGATCCCACTAACTTATTATTCAATAATCCCTATAATTTAAATTAAACCATTATAGAGTGCGAGTCACTAAAATTTAAATTAAGCCATTTAAATTTATTTTTTATTAAATATAGTCAAGGTTTTCATGCGATGATGTATTATTAAGTCATATGTTTTGAATGCGTTACGTATATATGTTGTGTCTTAAAACAATGAAACAAAATAAATGATATTAAAACAATGAAACAAAATAAATGATATGGCCATAAGTTGTATACCTTCACCACCTCTCACATATATTTACTTCAAGGTAATAGAGTCATAAAACTTAATTCTATATTATATGTATGAAGCTTAATGATTTGTGAAGCATTATAACTTGATTATGAAAAACATTCTGACATCTATATGTGGTGGTGCTGTTATAGGTTAAAAATATTGTTTTTGGGATGTTAGGTTTTAAATATTATGTTGTGGATTTGTTATGAGAAGATTTAAAAGTAGTTAAGATAGTAGTTTACCTAGGCAGAAAAAATTGCATAATAGTGACATAAAATTTAGATTTCATTGTGAATGTTATTAAAATTTTAATGGATATTTTACATTAACGTATGCATCAAGAGGTGTATAATGTTCTTAGAATAAAAGGGTGTCTTTATTGAATGAGATGCATCATATATAGTTTTTTTCACATGGTACACAGCCTCGGCAATTGTGGTCGGGGTTCGCTACATCCACAGTAATAATTTTAGGGGGCTCACCCGAAGGGGCCTCGCTCTATCGGCTCCATTTTTGGGAGCCTAACCCCAAAGGACTTAGAGAGTTGGATTCGTGAAAATTGAACCTCCGACCTCAATATCAAACGATCTTTGGATTCAGACTCCAAGCAACTGAGCTACCACTCGAGGCTTGCATCGCATATAGTTAACTACATGAGTGCTCATTATAACAAGTTAAGAATGATCAAATAGACACTTAAATCATCTATGAAGATCACATAATAAGGAACATATAAATGGTATTAATTATACTAATGAAGTTTAAAAAATTCCACAAGAATCTATGTTAGCATTCACCCTTAGGAAGTCAAACTATTACATAGGTGTTAAGAGGAAAGAGATTGTGTAACCACATGTCTTCTGTCAAATGTGGATGAGTAAAATGTTATTAAAGGGAAGACTTTGGACACCTTTCATTTGGTGTGTTGGTCTTAACCGAATTGGAGATTAATAGTTTAGTACCTTGGCCAATAAACATAAAATTGGATTTAAAAATAAGTTCTATCTTAAAGGTTAAATGTATCGACCAATTTAAAGGTTCACCAACACAAATGAACCAAAATCACAATATTAAGCTTTTTAGGAGTAAAGGTGAATCTAGTACATTAATGTTTTTCAAAGCCAAATTATATCACCATGAGGTTAATTTCAAATGTTATGGAAAGAGAGGTAGTGCACTTTGCATTACTAGATTATAATGAATTTGGAGTTTAATCGAGAAAATCTTCATATGGTTGTGAAAAATGTTGCATATAAAATGGTTATCTAGATATGACATATGAACTACTTGCTTAACCTGATTGATACCAATTTATATGTGATATTAAAGGAATGCACAAAACAAATTGATATCAACTTATGAGATGCAATACGAAAAAAACATATATTTACATATTATAAAGTGTGAAGATGTACAAGTTGTGACAATAAAGGTCATACAACCAACCAACTAAAACACAATTGTGACAATAAAGACCATACAATCAACCAACTAAAACACAAGTTGTGACCATAAAGGCCATATAACCAACCAACTAAAACACCAAAGGACAAGTGAATTTGCTTAAAGAACGGCGAATACAAATTCTATAGAAACATGTGATGAAATTTATAAATCATTCCAAGCATGCACTCTACACATTACTATAACAAATAATTGTACTTCTAAAATATCGATAGGGTTGATGATTGGGTGTATTAAGGTGTGTCTCCTAAATGAAAATTCAAGAAAAGAATTTGTACTAAATTCTTTGCCAGCAAATGTCGCTATTGCAAGACAACGAGAAAAAACAATATTTAACTCTACCTATAATGAAATATGGCACATTAAATACCTTTTAAAATGCATGGTATTGGCAATATGGACATAGAATAAGCACTTTCTAACACTACAAGGATATCTTTAAAATTGTTTACTTGAAGGCAGTGAATGGTAATAGCGGATTACAAAATCTAGATTTATAAGTGTTGCAATAGTGGTTCGTGTTGTTAAAATCATGGACCATCATGGACCAAATTTTAGATAAGGTTTTACAGTTAACATGGTATAACATGGTAAATACATAGATATGGAAGGTAAATACATAGATATGGAACAAGGGCACATCTCATATTATTGCTTTCAAATATGCATAGTTATGTTGGGTCTTTGTCGCGTCTCCATCTCGACCCTATTGCATTAAAGTGTAAATGATGTAACATTATTATAAAATCATGGTGAGGATCTCAAGGACAAGGCCTCGCCATCGATTTATTGATGCATATGGTTTGCATGCTAGCCAGGCACATTGGAATTTCAAACATCATGTAAATATGCATTTTAATAAAATACCCACAACTATCTATGCAATGTAACAAGAGACGGGGGCATGATTTTACAAGGAATTGGGAGGGAAAACATTCAAACCCTTGAGCCAATCAAGTCAAACCAAGTGTCAATGAGATAACCCATCAAACCCTCAACTACCCATGTTGACTTTTGTACCCAATCATTCATTTCTCCCAAGAGTTGGTTGAGGTAGTTAATGCCTTGGGGAATGGGAGGTATGGCTGTCCAAATTCGAGTATGGGCAAGCCACCTTCCATGGAAAATCGTGTTTTGCTCCTTGGGCAAGAAAAGAGCCATGAATTGCTCCCCAAGCCATAAACCATAAACCAGTTTCTCTCCCTCACGAGTTTGGAGCTACCTGGGCGTTTTGCAGCCACATTTTTCTGGTTTTTCTTTGTTCTCTAGCCGGGAAGAGGGTGTTTTTGTGTTGCAGAGCTGCTAGAAGAAGAGGGAGCTTGATTTGGGGTTTCAATGAGGTCGTTTTGGCAATTTGAAACACTCATAACTTGGGGGAGAAATCGGGTTTGTTCCCTGTGGTTGAATTCCCCTTTCCACAGTTCGTTTTGGTGTACCCACGATTTGGAGAAAACCCATGGCTATCTTGTTTGTAAATCCCATTGTTAAAATATGCATCCGTGCCCAATGATTGTGCTTGCTTTGTGAGAAACGAGTATGTTGGGGTGTGGATCATGGGTATCTATTTGCTTTGGCTGTGCATGAGCTTGAATGTCCCTTTTTCCTTGCAAGAATCATGCCCAACTCGGGGGTGGCAATTGTGTTGAGAAATTGATGAACACAACTAGCCTATGGTTGGGTGGAACGTTGCAGCGACATAGCTAGTTGCTTGGGACAATTGCACAATGAAGATAAGTATTCTCTATGTGTATTTTACTTTTGCAATGTTTTAATTTGATGATTATTATTGATATGCTGAATGCATATGAAAGATGTGTGTGGATGAGTTTCTTATTCCGATGTGTATGTTTAATTGATTTGCATCTGCACACATTTATCTTATGGCTGTGAATCTAATGAATGGGCTGAGTTTGTCACGAACCCAAAATTTATAAGAGTAATTTGGTGAGATTTTCGAGGTAATTTTTTTTTTTTTGCAATCTTTTTAACTTTACAAAAACTTTATACAAATGAGAGAAAATGCTCAATCATGCTTATGAACTCTCTTCTTTGAAATTTCAATTATTTTCTTCTATCTTATTTGCGACATTTATAAATAGGAGATAAAACATCTATATTTCAAATCTCACACGATACCTAAGATGAACACTCAAATTTCTTTTCCATAAATAAACTTGATCTTGGAATGAATAGATTTGTCCAATAATTATAACCAGAAAGTGCTCAAACAATTTAACATTTACATCAATATTTACAATTATCAAAGCTAGACATCTTAGTGAAGTATACATATACATTGACTTAGATAATATTTGATCACCATGGATAATCCTAGTATTTCTTTAAGGCAATTATAATACTAGAGCATTTATGCATGTTTTTAAAAGAACAAGTTGGTAAATACATCTAACTTCAATAATTCAAATCATCATTATTAATAACACATATTCAGAAATAACCAAAACTTAATAATATTGAAACATACTATCAAGAGAAATCACATAAGAGAAAACAATGTAGGGAGAGACCAAATTTTAACGTGGTTCACCCACTCCTTGGACTACGTCCACAAAAAGTTGTATTGTATTTATTATGTCAAAAGAAATAGGTTACATCTTGGAGCATAATTGTTGCCATAAATTTCTTTCTTTCAGCCTTTCTCTTCGAGAATAGTTCTCATTCTAACAACAACAACTACAAGAATCTTATAATAACCCAATAGAGTTCTTTTTAAGTTTGACAACCCAACTTGCCGAAATCTATCTCTGATGTAGGTATTGGTGCATGGTAGTTTTCATCTATTCAACCTCAACTCAACATTATTAAAATCGGTCTCATATATATATATAGAGGTAAATACACATTATGCAGGCAATCATAGTTGCAATCTAAGCGCAAAGATTCAAGATCCTTATTAAGATCTTGTTATGGAAACAAAATGATAACACCGAGTTAAATTCTCTACAGCGAAAATACACATACAAGAAGCATTTTGTGGTAACATTCCACCAAGTAATATGATTTCATCGCAACCATACGTTTGGACAAAGTTCTAAGTGACGGTTCCTCTTCAACATAAAATAAAAACATTCAGCAATATAAGATTTCGCCAAAGGTGTAGATCTAACTAAAGGTTCATTTACAACGAAAAGCATACAACAACACAAACATTTCTTGGCGGCAAAGTCAACAGAATTTTTTTTACCATAGACAGAATCGCAGTTATACGATGAAACAAGATTTAGGTGACGGTTCGCGCTATAGTTTACTATCTCCATTGAACATAGTATTTCTGCTCCAGATCTATCAAATTAAGCAACATGAAAACAATCCGAAGGTTCAGCATTACCCATCCCTCCTACAAGTACTCTGCCCTTCCCGATGATAACAGGTATAGAACCTAAATCAATTTCAACAAAGCTTACACGGACTTGATCCGACAGAGACATGGGTTTTAATGAAATCGTAATAGCATACTGTATGAGTTTTTATACAGGTCTATTTCGAAACGCAGTCATAAAAGGGTTCAATCCAAAGTTAGGGCGGTAAAAGATGAGGTTTCGTCAGACTGAAATCTATATCGTATAGATGTTTTAAGCTAGGATAACAACACTTATACCAACTGAGAAGGTAGTTATTGTTGGCAGCATTCCTTAAAAATAAAAAGAGGTCCAATGATACCATATCAAAATGATAAAGGCTTAACTCTTAGAATTACAAACAGCAGACAACCTTACATTGGTAACCCTTTCAAATATACAGAGATCAATTTAGTTCTCTTGCTACATGACCTGTAAAAAGACTTAATACTGAAGTTGCAAAACAACAACAATTGTATATAACGTTTACGTTAGGATAACCAAAATCCTACCAAAGGGAACAATCATCCATTGATGGCAGCAATTAGAAATAACAACATAAATGCTTTACCTCCGGCGTGTATATAAATATAAATCATTATATACAACAAACCAAACCTTGCGATTTTAAACAGAGTATATATATATATATATGTATAAACAAACCCACCGTAAAATTTAGTTGCAACAATACTACGAGATCCATCTCTATATCATATTTCAAAACTAAAAGAAAAGTTCAGAATTTAATAAAGGATGAAATGCATGATCTCGATTCACGCCGAGGTCTCATCGTTTTAGTGTTGCCCTATTCCTACCAGAATTCAAAGCCGTTTTCAGACATTTCGCACATCAATCTACGGGATTTTTTAAAAGAACTTCTTGAAGCAAATGCATCCATAACATCGCATCTATACAGCAATCAAGCCAGGGATAGTGCTATACAGAAAATAATTAATAAGATCGCAGGGATCATATTCCTTCAGCTAGGATTAGGGTTACTATGGGAACGTATTCTTTGGCAATAATTTTTTTACAAAAAAAAATAGAAGGTTGAGAAAAGCAGATGTAAATTCTTAAGGTAACTACAATATCACACAACATTTTAAATATAATACGCATATTTAATACCCGAACTTATAAGTATAATGCGAATACAACTTACCCCTTATTATCTCATTCGAGAGGTGATTGAATGCGGTTCCTTCATTGCCGAGGTTCACGAGAGGTGATCATCCTTCCTTTACTCAGCAAGTGCTAACCTGCACCTATACTGGGACTCCCTCGAGAACTGTGAAGAAAAACTAAAATGCAGAGATGGCTTCCCCATTAACAGAGACCTCGCTACTGTGGAAAGAAAAACTGCCCGCTTCTCCCCCCGAGCTCCGTTCTTAAGAGCACCCACCACCGTATGAGCTGAACGCTCTGTGAGTCGTGGGCAGAAGACGTGGTACTAACCGAAAGTTTCCAGGGAGACACATGGTAAAAGAAATAAAGGTTTGAAGTGCTAAAAAAGGATGGTTGGCCAGATGGAAAAACAATGAGCTCAACGACTATCTCAAGTAGGAGACAAGATCCAAAATAAAAGCTACTTAACCACCATATGTCAAATAAGAAGGTAGTAGTAGACAAAATGGTTTAATTACCGATTCTAACTAACACAAAAAGGAACCTGCCCAATTAATTACTCTTGTTACTTACTATATCAAAAGATTGGTGAGTTTAAAACTATGCAAACATACACTCTTAGTGTCAAGCGTTCTAAGGAGATCGTGGCTTCTGCGGTTGTGGGAGAGGTAGTGGGAGAGTTGTATAGTATAACAACCCTTAAATAAATGAGACACCACCAGTTTTTGTACGGTGTAATTACTTCTTTCAAAAACTCATAACTGTTACCCTTTGTATATAAATATATCCATAAACAAGCCTCAATTTTTAATTTAAGAAATACTTTATTCCTTCTTTAATAGTCCTAAGTAAAACTTAGGAAATGGTTTAAAACAATGTAAATATCCTATTAAGTCATATGAACATGACCCTTTTACGTCTTCTTAAGTAAGTCATATAATACTCCTCTATTATATAAAATTTTCCTTTTTATGTTCCTTTAATAAAAGTCTCCCATATAATTGGGTTCCACTATGACTGTCATTATTTAAAAGTGCGTTAGTTTTCTTTGAGGTTACAACAAGAGTATACTAGCTTCCTTTCACTTTATTCTCAAAGTGTTATATATATATATATATAAATGAGAAATTAGCTTAATCTTGATTAGGGGTATTAAGGATACCTTTCCAATAACCTTGTCGAGGTCTATGTTAACGTGATTAGCGGTAACACTTAGTTTTTCTCTCATAATTATAGCTTCATGCTAAGAAGGTAAGTCGTTAAAGTTAAACTCGCATGCGGCGATTATCCGTTAACCCGAACTTAGGTAATGGTCTTATCACCTAAGGCACTGGTTAAGTCGATTTACCTTTTTTTTTTTTTCTCTAGTGCTTGTAGCACTAGAATGACCCACCGTCATTATTTAATATGTTAAGCTTCTTCTAACACCCTCTCGTAGGGTATGATTAATATAGTCCATATGGATAATAGTTTAACCTTTTGATAAATAGGAATAAGAATAATAGTTGTGTAACTAAATAACCACTAATGCCGATCGTCTACTTAGGACGATAGTATGAATAACTTAAAGTTATCAAGTAAGTGCTTGAGATACTTAAGATGACACCTGTCATCTACTCCTGTTTTTTTTAGTTACCTCAACTTCTTCCTTAGTGGCTTCGCTTTCCTGCCACGAAGATGCATCCATCCACTTAAGAGTAAATCACAACCATACTTTCCAAGGTCTACTGGTGGGGGCTTGGCCTTGAGCTCCTCACAAAGGCCATAATCATAGTTACAATATACATTTATAAAATTTACCAAGGCTAAAATGGAGGGATGTTACACAGTTTATGTAAAAGCCCTAGAGATTGGCATCATGTTCCCTTCCTCGAATTGGGTCCGCGGGAGGGGACGTGACAGAATGGTATCAGAGCGGCTGGTTGCAACATTTGGGCCTTCATGGGCTACCTATCATAGTTGTAGAGGTAAGTATGCTTCATGCCCAGCACTGATCATTGAGAAAAATTTTGAAAATTTGAAAATTTTCGAAGTGTTTCTGAGTTTTTTGCCAAGACTCTCTTGGCAAAGATAAGCCAGAAAATGTCGAAACAATCAGCGAGTTAAGCTGAGTTCCAGCAACGCGTTTTGGCAAAAAAATTTCAAATCTTTTTGGCTAAAGGTCGGTGATTTTAGGATTAAATGCTGCGACGTGGTCGACGATTTTAGGCTTAAATGTTGCGATGCGGTCGGCGATTTTAGGCTTAAATGCTGTGACGTGGTTGGCGATTTTAGGCTTAAATGCTGCGACATGGTCGGCTATTTTAGGATTAATTGTTGCGACGAGGTCGGCGATTTTAGGCTTAATTGTTGCGACGCGGTCGACGAGTTTTAAGCTAAAACGTCGCGATACGGTCGGTGAGTTTTAAGCTAAAACGCCGCGACATGGTTGGTGCATTTTGAGCTAGATCGTAGTGACCAGAGGGCGAAGGAATCGGTCAGCGATGAAAGGATTAAACCACCGAAACGGTCGGAGGTAAAGTGATAGGTACGCCGAAAACAGGGAAATTTCAACAATTTTTTAGGGTGAATTTCAGGTGTCCAAAAGTGGAAAATGCCATGGAACTTATGCGCCAAAATGCGCAAAATTGAAAGATTGGCAAGCCCCCTTGACCCCCGTCGTCCCCCAGAGAGAGTCGCTAAATGAATGAAAGACATTCTCTATGCTTGGAATGTGCACTATGAATTGCATAAAGGGGTTGTGGAATCAATATCCATCATGGAGGATGAAAGAGAATGTTCTCACCTTAAACTATTTATGTTTACAACAAAAGAAGTGTATGCTTGGAAAATAGCAAGTAGGAATGTTTTACATATGTGTATGTATTGAATCGCTACTTGGTAATAAATCACGACTAATGAATCCTTGTGTGCTTGGTAGGGAAGCCAAGAAAAGGATCAACTATGATGTGGAGGAGGAACTCCATGTCATGATGAGGAATTGGAAATGGATAATTCCTTAACTCCTCTCTTGCTATTGTAATTATATTTCTTGAGTTTTATATACTGAAAATTATGGCATAGGGATGCTGGAAATGCAAGAGAGTAGTAGATTAAATATAAATTAGTGGGCATGATTAAAGAGTCATTGCATAGTGCATGTGAATTGCTTATGCATGAGCATGATGTTGCATATGGGTAAAGGTAGTGAAGTTACACATGCGATAGCCCATTAATGGTATTGCCTATGGTTGATGACAATCAATGTTGTTGATAATGGTTGCAGGAATCAGACCATAGAAGCATGATTGAAAATGCAAGAGATTAGATAGATGATATGACTATGCACTAGACGACATATTAAGAAACATTGCACAGTGCATGAGAAATGTTTGTGCATATATATATGATATTGCATATTGGTAAAATAGTGAGGTCTTACATATGCAATGAGCCACTTAAGATAATTATTGTGGTTGCTAATAATTAGTGGTGTTTGCATTGGTTGTAGGACTAAAGACAACCGAAGCATGGCTAAGATGTGGATGATGTTGTTGCATATGATCAACAATCTTATGAAGAAAGGTTGGGGCAAAAAATCCATGATCATGAGGTGGGAGGAAGGATGGTGTGATCCTTTGCAGGAGACCAAATAATCAGGTAACATCAAAGATGTTGACAGGAGCCATGCAGGTAAAGGTTATTTGTGCTTCATTGCATGAATGTGAAAGAGGATTTGGTAAGATCCCTTCAACTACGTTTAAACTATGTTGATTTGGTTTGGATGTGGTATTGAGTGCCTGAATGTGAATGTCAACCTACCAAGTATGGTGAGGTGTGGGTAAGTTAAGGCAGGAAGCCTTACACCTTATAATTGCTTAGAAACCTCAATGCATTCATATGATATTATATTATGCCATTTGTGAAATTTGGTTGTGAGTTTAACAACCAAAGCAAGTGAGGACTTATGGACTTGCCTTGGTAGTGAGTGCTATGTGTGGTAATCATGGTTAGGCCATAATATGTTTGAATGCATAGTATTCGTGAAGTAATGCAAGGTTGCATTGAAGAGATGTGGATTAAAATATTCTATAAATGTTGTGAATGTGCACGCATATGTGTGGGTGCGCATGTTGAGATGCATTGTGTGAATGCATGGTTGTGATATAATGTGTTTCAATGCAATTAGATAATCGATGAACTGGTGAACAATTGTTAATCCTGAGACCATTTCATGAGCTGTTGTGAATGCAGGAGAATGATTGCATGAAGAAGGTAGACATGTTGATGGGCTACCAGAGCACTCTGTTGGAAAGACAGAGTTGCATGAAATGTGAAGTAATGAGTATTTACAGTTTATTTAAATTGCACGGATAGTGTACCCGTGTCTTTTTATTATGATATATATATATATATATATATATATATATATATATATATATATATATCATTGCATTTCAAATGTTAACAACTGAAGGTGTTTGAATTATTGAGTGTTATAAATCTGAGATCACTTCAGTGACTGTTGTAGCAATGAAAATATTATATGCATAGATACTCACAACATGTTTGGCTGATTGAAGTTCAGATTGTAGGTAGATATATATATATATATATATATATATATATATATATCATTGCATTTCAAATGTTAACAACTGAAGGTGTTTGAATTATTGAGTGTTATAAATCTGAGATCACTTTAGTGACTGTTGTAGCAATGAAAATATTATATGCATAGATACTCACAACATGTTTGGCTGATTGAAGTTCAGATTGTAGGTAGAAAAGTCTTGTGTATGGCAATGAGGATAAGTCCATAGTAAAGACCAGGATCTACCATGTGCAGAAGCCAAAGGTTATGAGAAGGTTCTCATGGTTGTGAAATTTAACTTATGCATGAAATAGATCTGAAAATTTTCCGATTTAAATTTATGAGAATAATCTCATGGTTGCAAATCTAATTTCTGTAGGAAAACAGATTTTGCTAATAATCGCTAATGACAGTTTGGCTTATATAAAGTTGCGTCAGGAGGACACGTCGTAGGTGGATGTTCATGTACGGTAGAAAGTAAAAAACCATAATGGGTAGAGTGATACCACTTACAAGAGCCAAACAATATGAGGATGGCCTCATGGTTAAACCAATCCATTTTTTTAAGAGGACATAATTGTAAATTCATGCTTGAATTTAATTATTAATGACATTGATTGGTTATGGAACAATCAGA
This sequence comes from Larix kaempferi, assembly GCA_027924585.1. Taxonomy (NCBI): domain Eukaryota; kingdom Viridiplantae; phylum Streptophyta; class Pinopsida; order Pinales; family Pinaceae; genus Larix; species Larix kaempferi. The sequence continues at coordinate 1,787,520 of BSBM01000535.1, read as the reverse complement.
TTTGAAGTTTATTGTTAAATGTTGCTGACTGTTTGGCTATTTGATAAGTGTGTCAGGATGACACATTGCAGGAAGACCATGTATGATGGCCTGCAGAAGCCAAACTAAATGGGAAGGATCCCATGCTTTGGAAATGGGTTTTGGGTGAAACGCCATTGTAAATTTTGGTAATGTCTTAGCCGAACTGCATGTTGGTAAAGCATGTGAGTGAGACAGTAAAATTAGGCCAAGAAGGCATGTGTGGGTTATGGAACATAAAATATTGGGGTGGAAAACCGAAGGACTGTTGACTTAGAGAAGGGAGCCCCCTTCTTCGCAAATGAAGAAAAGATACTTCTGTGAAACAAATGAGTATTATGTAACCCTAACTGAGAATATACATGTCTGGTTATTAGATTTAATATGCAGAGCATGTTTTATTATTTCATTATTATTCCAGACTGCTTGAGTGTGACTAAGACCTACATGGCTCACATTAGAAAGGGATGCATACCTTTCAGGTGATGGGGTATGTTAGGGTTGTCAATATTGACTACACCCTAAGGGAATGGACGCATTCCTGGTGTTTCAATACTTGATTGTGAATGTTATGAAATATGATTACAATTTTAGAGCAGCAATACTAATGAGCCTGCTTATCCTTCTTGTGCTACTAGCTTACACAAATGCAATTCGGTGTTGCATGTTAAGAGGCAAAGTGAAGAAAGGGTGCTCAAGAGGACTGTATGGGCAGTGGTAACCTTTCTACGCTCACACTAAAGTACACTAGAAGAGATGGATAGGCATGAGGAGATGTGTTGCAGAAAAGGGGTATCATCCCTGTGTAGTGTGACTGGGTATTGTGGGACCATGCTATCCTGCAGTCAAGTGAGTCATCGATGGAGTTCCTGGAGGGAACCACTGGTTTGCATAGGAGAAGGAGCCACGTAATCATATTATGTTGTTTTTATTGCCTGATAAACCCAGTCGATGTACTGGCTTGGCAATGGTTGTTGTATGCCTGATAAACCCAGTCGGTGTACTGACTTGGCATTGGTTATTTGGATGTTGTGGTGAAGGGTTGTTGGATGCTTGATAAACCTAGTCGGTGTATTGGCTTGGCATGTTGTTAAATTGGATGCCTGACAAACCTAGTCGGTGTACTGGCTTGGCATTGTCTAATTGCATGTTGTGGAGGTATTGGTGAAGGGTGTTATTTCCTGACAAACCCAGTCAGAGAACTGGCTTGGAAATGGTCGTGAAATGCTCGATAAACCTAGTCGATGTAATGGCTTAGCATACTGATTTTTGAAATGCTTGATAAACCTTGTCGACGTATTGGCTTAGCATACTGATTTTTGAAATGCTTGATAAACCCAGTCGGCATACTGGCTTAGCATATTGATTTTAGGGATGCTTGATAAACCTAGTCAGCGTACTGGCTTGGCATTGCCTATTCGGATGATGTTGTGGAGCAGCATGTGTGATGGCCAAGAATCCACCCCACAGGTGATCCAAGGCTTGTAAAGCGGAGAAGGAAACCTGTGGAGTAGCAAGGAAATGCACAATACATATAAGTCTTCATTTTCATTCATTTCTTGTTTCGGATAATGAAGATTTCAGGTATAAGTCTTCTAACAACTACGCTGATATACTATTGTTTCTTTGTTGGAAACCTTGGGCATTGCAGGAAAGCAAGGACCCAAAAAGAGCTATAAAATTCTTGGTAAAACCAGAGACTAATTGGTTGGGCACTATAAAATTCTTGGTGAAGTCAGAGAGTAACTAGTTGGGCGCTATAAAATTCTTGGTGAAGCTAGAAAGTAACTGGTTGGGCGCTATAAAATTCTTGGTAAAGCCAGAGAGTAACTAGTTGGGCACTATAAAATTCTTGGTAAAGCTAGAGAGTAACTGGTTGGGCGCTATAAAATTCTTGGTAAATATAGAGAGTAACTGATTGGGCACTATAAAATTCTTGGTAAACCCAGAGAGTAAATGGTTGGGGCATTAACTACTTGATGTAGTGGAGTATCTTGCATGCTGGCCCAACATTCATTATTGCATCCACAAGAAATCCAAGGCTTATAAAGCGAAGAAGGAGCCTATGGAATAAAGTGAAGACATCCAATACAGATAAGTATTTGGTTATCTTGTAGCTGCTTACTTATGAATACACATGTGTATATGATTTGGTTGTGATTTTATCAAACTCTTGTTTAGAGATAAACCTTATGAAAGTAAACCAAACATGTGAATTGATTCAATGTTTGAGTATAGGTACTGCTAAAAGCAAGGACTATGAAGGTATCATAAGGATGCATGTGGACATGTGACTATCCTAAAGAAATCAGTATGAGCAGTAATGAAAGATGGTGCTAGTGGACATGTGTGGGTCCTAGCAGCCAAAGGTTCTGTAGGAAACAATGGGGAAGGGTTCCCTAGTTGAAAAGCATTAGACAGACCTTACACACTAAGTGTCATAGCCAAGAAAGGGAAAGTCAAGCATTCACATTGAAGTGAAAGAGGCTAAGGAGCACGAAACTAGAGTTGTGGTGTGGCTCCAGATTGGAACAAGACTAAGAGGGGGAAACTCTTACTCTTCTCTTTCCTTTTTGATTGATGCATTTCAGAAACAAAGGATTGTTGAATGCATGTTGTGACTAGAAGTTGATTGTGTTTATTGCTTGTAATGAATTGTGAATGCTGAAATAGGTATTTTCCTATGAAAGGATGAACATGAATGAGTTCATGTGTATGTTGGGAAAGCATGAAATGTGTGGAAGTCTCATGAGTAAATCATGGACGTTCCAAGTCAATTGGGAAAATAATTGACTAATTTTGATATTGTGTTATGCTTGTCCTATCAGAAATTTTCATGATGAATCTCACAGGTGAGACATTGAAAGCCATTGAGTGTTGCTAGTGAGAAAAGTGAGAGCCAGTTGTGCACATTGATCATGGCAGCAGGCCAAAAGGTATTTGATTTGGCTGAAAATCTTCCTCAAATAGTTTCTAGGACAACAAGAAAGATGGCATCCATGGAATTCCATACTTGTAGACCAACTGGAAGGTGAATAAAAGGAAGGGATTGTTGTGGAGCAATGCCCACTTGCAGAGATGGAAGATCAAAGTCAACAGGAGCAACTTGTGGAAGCCAAAGGACTTGATCCTGAAAGTTCAATTCAAGAGATGAAATGCAGGACAAACTTGCCACCAGTTGTGAATTTTGAGGCATGTGTAAAGTGGGTATATATTCCAAAGTGTTGGAACACCGAGTACGGTGTTATTCCAAGGGGAGGGGAATGTCACGTCCCCATCTTGAACCTATTGCATTAAAGTGTAAATGATGTAATATTGTTATAAAATCATGGTGAGGAGCTCAAGGCCAAGGCCCCGCCATCGATTTATTGATGCATATGGTTTGCGTGCTAGCCAGGCACATTGGAATTTCAAACATCATGTAAATATGCATTTTAATAAAATACCCACAACTAGCTATGCAATGCAACAAGAGATGGGGGCATGATTTTACAAGGAATTGGGAGGGAAAACATTCAAACCCTTGAGCCAATCAATTCAAGCCAAGTGTCAATGAGATAACTCATCAAACCCTCAACTTATACCCATGTTGACTTTTGTACCCAATCATTCATTTCTCCAAAGAGTTGGTTGAGGTAGTTAATCCCTTGGGGAATGGGAGGTATGGCTGTCCAAATTCAAGTATGGGCAAGCCATCCTTCATGGAAAATCGTGTTTTGCTCCTTGGGAAAGAAAAGAGCCATGAATTGCTCTCCAAGCCATAAACCATAAACCAGTTTCTCTCCCTCACGAGTTTGGAGCTACCTGGGCATTTTCCAGCCACGTTTTTCTGGTTTTTCTTTGTTCTCTAGCTAGGAAGAGGGCATTTTTGTGTTGCAGAGTTGCTGGAAGAAGAGGAAGCTCGATTTGGGGTTTTAATGAGGCCGTTTTGGCAATTTGAAACGCTCATAACTTGGGGGAGAAATCGGGTTTGTTCCATGTGGTCGAATTCCCCTTTCCACAATTTGTTTTGGTGTGCCCATGATTTGGGGAAAACCCATGGCTATCTTGTTTGTAAATCCCATTGTTAAAATATGAATCCATGCCCAATGATTGTGCTTGCTTTGTGAGAAACGAGTATGTTGGGGTGTAGATCATGGGTATCTATTTTCTTTGGCTGTGCATGAGCTTGAATGTCCCCTTTTCCTTGTAAGAATCATGCCCAGCTCAGGGGTGGAAATTGTGTTGAGAGATTGATGTTCGAACACAACTGGCCTATGGTTGGGTGGAATGTTGCAGTGACATAGCTAGTTGCTTGGGACAATTGCAGAATGAAGATAAGTATTCTCTATGTGTATTTTATTTCTGCAATGTTTTAATTTGATGATTATTATTGATATGCTGAATGCATATGAAAGATGTGTGTGGATGATGCTCTTATTCCGTTGTGCATGTTTAATTGATTTGTATCTACACACATTTATCTTATGGCTGTGAATCTAATGAATGGGCTGAGTTTATATAAAAGCCCCAGAGATTGGCATCATGTTCCCTTCCTCGAATTGGGTTTGCGAGAGGGGACGTGATAGTCTTTCTCTAGTGTCATAAGCCCATTTTAGCACAATAATGAGAAATAAATTTCTAGATGTTATGATCACAAATAACAACTTCTTTGCAAGGTGTTATGAAGTTGTCTCAATTATGAACATACTTATGACCATCACTAATCCAACCAAAGTAGACTGGTTGTGGGCAATTCAAATGACCCATAATAATTATATTACAAGTTGTCATAGTATGTACTATGTCCATAAATTGAATTTAGATAAACATCCTGGAACTTGAGCGTTGTGCATGATAGTATGGACAAGGTAAAAAATTTCTATATCAAGGTTGGGTAGGAAGACAAAGGCTATAGTAGTGCCATAAATCTCCCAAATTATTTTATTGGCATGCTTACACACAAATATAAGATTGGAGGCTTTGGCCTCTTCATCCTTTGCTTTTTGGAGATGGGTTTAAACTTCACTGTGACTTCTTTAGCTAAATGCCCTAAGGGGTTTAAAGAACCAATGGTGGATAGATATAGGGATTTGTTCTATAAATGGGAAACATGAAACCATCCAATGCATGATACTATATTACAAACTAAATCATATGAAAATGTTTATTTTAAGAAAGATGATATGCAAGCTCCTAAGGTAAGTGTTGATAATAAAACTAGGTCAACTAGAAAATGGATAATTGTGTGGGTAATGATGAAAAATTCCACGTGATTGCATTTTCATCCCTTCTAACAACAAGGAGGGGGTGTTTGACATTATTGAAATTGAGAAAAGCACATGAGGATATAAATGGAATTTATGGCAGGTTATCATCTCAAATAATGAGAAAAAACACCTTTTCCACCAGATATGATAGAGATGATAGATAATTATAGGAGATTTGAGGGCCACAATTATTTCATCCCATATCAAATTGGTAGTTTCTTTGACTTTAAGAGCTTTGTGGATGCATGCTTATTGAATATTAACTATAATATAGTAATTGCTATGAAGATGACAATACTTCAAATTCTCACTCATTGATGTCACACTAATTACATAATATAAATCCTCAGTTTGGGGTTGGAAAATGATCACCTCCTATTAATGTGTGGAACATATGTTGCTTGATGGTTGTATAGAATTACCTAGAGGGAAACCTCAACATTCAATTCTATAAGTAAAGAAACCTTATGATGTGAAAGAAATAAACAAAATATTAGAAACATATATTTCCTTATGGAGGAAAGGGATTGCTAAGGGGGAAATCCCAAGATAACTTATTGGGAGAATATGTTAAAATATTTGGGGATGTGGGCACATCCTTTGTGAACATTGAACACTTAATAAATATTTTTTGGTCATTCATAGTGTAAGAAATAAGCAACAAAAAAATAAGTAACAACATTGATATACAACCCACATGAAGTTGTGGAAGCCTACTTGAGGGATAATGTCCACTGTATTGAGGCTGTTATATTAGACCTTTATGTAACTTCCCAAACATGAATTCTCCTAAAGACAAGATGTTGTTTAGGGGTAAATGATCATAGTATAATCATCAAATTTGCATTGTACAATATGGTTGGGTATGGTAGAGGGAAATGTCTACCAATATTGAGACATTATTGTTGAGACATACAAGTTAGTGGTTTGTTGGTGGAAGCCCACATGGACATCAAAATAAAACAAAGTTTTGTACAATAATTGTTTAAGAAGATATCAAAAGTGGGTTGTTGGAACAAAATGAGTGTGCTAGTCAATGTGAATAGCATCATATGGGTATGAACACTAAAGGCAGGGTGAAATGGAGTGACAATAAAAATGAATGGGAAGGGACTTGAAGTGATTGAGGTACAAAGAGAATAGGTTGAATATAATAGAGAGAGTGAGAATGATGCTCATAAATGATATTTATTGGATTGAATAACATCGATGCATGTAATTTTTTAATGACTTGTATCATGTAAGAACTCATAAATTAGTAGTTGATTTTTAATTAAAAACTATCGCTTCAAGTAGAATAATTGAAATACAATTTCTCTCATCTCTCCTAGCTTTAGAGGTTGGTTTTGTGAATATTTTTTCCGCAATAAATGAGTTATAATGTTTATTGTTAAGAAGAGGAAGTTGCTAAAAATATTAGTAGTTGTAATTTTGTCTATATGGAACCTTATTGTAAATTAACTTAAATATTTATGATAAAGTACAACTTGCAATGCAATGATTATCATTTCTTGTTTTTATTTGATTGCATCTCTTCAATTTTGATATCTTTAGCAATATATGTCATAGTGATATATTCATGCATACACAAAAATAAAATGTTGTACATTAATCTTGGATTTAGATTTTTTTTTCAATGATGGTTCATCGAAGGGCTACATCCACTGGGAAATATGCCAACACCTGCTATTCTGAAGAATCAAGGTATGGCCACAATTACATTCACTACATAGGGGCTCAACAAGAGCATCATGTCACTTACAAGAATTGAACTTGGGTGGGAGGATAACATTCGTCCCAACCACTCAAACTACATCCAATGGATAAATCTTGAATTTAGATATATACACATTAAAAAAAATTCAAAAATTTTAAAATCCAAATACACATGGTGGCAATAAGATATGAACATATTGATATTAATTTACTATTTAAATTTGACACTTTGGAAAAAAAAATTTACACTTTCAAAAACCAATATTCACATTTTCAAAATTCAATTTTTACAAATTTAAATATTGAAATTCATAATTGTTTAATCTAAATTCTTATCCATTAATTTAAATTTAATGAAATGTTCATTAAACCATATTTATCTTTAAAAGTTATACACATAACTAATTACTAAAATCTTTGTTTAAATAAAATATTATAAAAATAGAAACAAACCTTCATACCCAATAGTGAAAACATCACAAGTTTCCTCTATTGCAATAAATAAAAACAACTAAACTACATGCTAAAGAATATTATACTTTGTATGGATGCCCTCTCCCCACATATATATATATATTCACTCTTATTGTAGAAACTAAGTTATATATATATATATATATTCACTCTTATTGTAGAAACTAAGTTATATATATATATATATATATTCACTCTTATTGTAGAAACTAAGATAAGAACTTTTTATTATCATTAAATGTGGTTTTTATCATTAAAATTGTTAGGAGTGTTGCTTTCATAACACTTTCTTTGGATCCACACTTTGTTTTGATAAGGCATTAATCCTTCTACTTTGCGTGCACGTATAATCCACTAATTCATTAATCACGTCCCTTTCCATGAGTTAGATTGACATAATTGTGCGTAATATAGTCAATGGATTTTGCTTTAGAAGCTGGAGAATGCGTCATTACACATTGTGTAAGCAAACAGCCATTTAGCAATGAATCTATTCAGAACTTAATGATTACGTGTTAACATCTTCTTCTTTTTAATATATGGATATACCTCGCCCCTTATCAATGAATCTATTCAGAACTTAATGATTACGTGTTAACATCTATAATATATTTTATATATATTATTATATATATATATATATAATAAGTGCTTTGTAAAATGAATTATTATTTATTTGAGACTCGGATATTTTAATGTGAAATCATTTTTATGGTTATCTATATAATAAAATTCCTTTGTCAATAGAAACATGAAAATGTTGAAAATATAAACTTTGAAAATTTTATGCTAGGTGTCATAACATTGTTTAATTGTTTGAGTAGTGGATAATAGATGATCTAGTATAGAGTGTGAAATGTACTTTTTTTTAATGAAAAAATTCGTATTGAATTATTAAGCATATTAGAAATAAAAATATATATTTCATGGCTTACCACAAGTACGGACAATTCTCCTCTTACCATATTTACATAAAAACTAATCATATCACATAGTTCTTGAAATTTTTTAAATGACACAAATAGTATTTGTTTTATCTCCCTTCCTTCTATATAATTCCACTTTTAAGTTCAACTATTTCATAATGGTAATGATAATCAAAAAATAAAATTAGAATTAATCAAATTATATAGCTTTATAATAGTTATAAGATGACAAAAAAATAATACTAGAAAACATTCAAACAAAATCTAGGGTGAAACTCCTTTCTCATGTCTTGCCATCCTTGTAAATTGTAATATAGCCAATTCCATGTGAAGTGAACCCTTTCTTTGAAAGCGTGTATACTCGCTCATTTAGTTCACAAAATATATGATAGATTCAGAATGTATTAAAAGCCCTGACCATCTCTTTTAGATGAAGTCCAAGATTATGCAGTGTGATATTTTTTAAAGATCGAGAGCCTTCCATCTAGTTTATTACCAGCTTCGAGTCCCTATATACATATAATGCACTTATTCCTTCGTTAAGGGCCAGTTTAAGAAGCATCATCGGTGCCAACAACTCAACTATGTTATTTGTCCCTTTACCACAATTTGATCTGAATGAGATGTAATAGTTATCTGATTTAAACATGATTCCTCCTAATCCATGCGTCTGTTTTGGCCCTTGATAGGACCCCATTGAAGAAGCTCCAACTGATACTTTTATTTAAAACTAGTTCCCCGATCCTCCACAACACTGTGAGTTTGTTATCCTCTTTGAAGAATTTCACCATCGCCAATATCTACGATGAGACTTAGAAGGTTTATGACTGATAACCCTCAAACAAATTCATATTATGTGCTAGCTATATCCCCCATAGTGCCAAGAAAGACACACATTTGATTGGATTTAGTTCTGGTCTTTCAAACCATTGGTGTAGATAGTCAACCACTAAACTTTCATCCTATATATTCTTGATCCGTAGCCATATACCCACTTCCTTCCATATTTGCTTTGTAAAATCGCAATGTAGAAAAAGATGGTCCATGGTTGAATCCCTCTGCAATACCTTCATAAGTAACAAAACTTTGGCCCTTGGTAGTCCCTCTTCCTGAAAAAATCCCAAGTTAAAGTCTTATGCCGCTTCATAGACCATTCCAATGCTAGACCCTTAAATGCCTTAAATGAATCCGCGAACTATCTACTTGGATAAATTTCGAATTTGGCATCAAATGCCCACCCAACCATCTTTCACTAAAGAGATATAAAATTTGTTTTCCCCAGCCATTCTGGGTTAAATTTGTAAGGAGCTGGTGGTTTTTTCTCCCCGATTTCCAAACGTAGGTAGAGGGGTAAGTGGTCTGATCCCCCCTTGTGGAAATCCATGTTTTGCTTCTATCAATTTGTCTCACCGATGAACCAATCACCAAAAACTTGTCCAAATGCTTTGAGACAACTGTTACACCTGTGCTTTTATTGTGCCAAGTGGATTTTAACTCTACGAACTTGACGACTATCAAGTCTAATTTATCCAACTCTTGTAGTAAATAGCCAAACATAAGATCCACCTTGGCATTCTATCCCTATACTTCATTTCTACTTTAAGTAAAATTTAGGCCACCTCTAATTATCAAATCCAAGTCTCTAAGGAAGTGTAGGCCAAAGAATTTGTCTCAATACTAATGCTTCTACATATATGGACCATATACGTTCATAGTGATGATTTGTTAGTTCAAATCCTCACATTTGAAAGTCATCCCAAGCCTTGAAGGCACTAAAAAGTTGTTAGTGAGGATATAGGAGTTCCTCGGTGTAAGAATTATGCCATGACAACTTGAATGCATCCATCCAAATGAATTCCCACCCTTTACATAATTTTCTAAGATTGCCGATGATCAATGAGCCACAACAATTTTTGGATTAATAATATGTCAAGGAGGTCCTTACACTTTTTGGATTAATAATATGTCAAGTAGGTCCTTACACTTTTTGGTCCTTTTCTACTAGTGGGTACAACAACACCAATCCTCTAAAAAAAAATGTGAAATGTACCTTTAAATATATTAAAGAAAAATTGCCTTTACATAATTTTCTAAGATTGCCGATGATCAATGAGCCACAACACTTTTTGGATTAATAATATGTCAAGGAGGTCCTTACACTTTTTGGATTAATAATATGTCAAGTAGGTCCTTTTCTACTAGTGGGTACAACAACACCAATCCTCTAAAAAAAGTGAAATGTACCTTTAAATATATTAAAGAAAAATTGAGTAAAATATAAACATTTATATTATATGAATATTTAATAATTTAGATAATTTGTTAAATTTACGATAAAATATAATGTTTATAATAAATAATAATAATTTTATCTTAGATGAAAATAAGATAACACACATCTAAATTATAAACTAAATATATTTCAACTTTTACGAAATTAAGATATCTTTCCATGTCATTTTCAATCATATTAAACTTATCTACCTTATCTACTTCTTTATATCATACTTATATGTATGTGAGGTCATGTTTTGTGTGTGGAAAGTGTGAGGAAGTAATAAATATTGAAGGGCCTTCTTTTCACGTTTTAGATATTTGTTCTTTTAAAGCAATCTACTATGTATATATAAAGTCTTATATCATACCATTCAAGTGAAGAAAATGTGTACGTATTTTATGACTGTGGAATAAATTAATTAATAAATAAAAAATAAAATGATTTATTTAATATTAGTTAATACATTATATTATTTTTATTTAAATATGTTATTGATAAAATTAATATTTTTTATATAATTATTTTATTTTATATAATATATTATTATGAAAAAATTTAAAAAACAATTTAATTTATTCAATATAAATATTATAAAATAATTTTTGTTTTAATAATAATAAATTATAGTAAAAAATTAATATATTTTTAAAATAAATTATTAAAAAAATATATAAATAATTTAAATAAAAATGATTTAAGTTAGGTTTAAAGAGCCTTCTTATAGGATTGAAAGAATTAAAAAAAATCTTGTTCTCACTTAACCAACCAGCCCTAAGGCATAGCTTTAATCAATCAAACTAGAATTACATTTAATTAAATACTTTAAAATTATGATATATCAAAGGTGAATGTGTAATTAAATACTTAAAATTATGATATATTAAAGGTGAATGTGTAATTAAATACTTAAAATTATGATATATTAAAGGTGAATGTGTAAAATGAAATGTAGAGATTATTATAATTTAAACAATATTTGTGATATAAATTATTTTAATATTTTACTTTAAAACATATAAATTATTTTATAATTTTGAAAAGGAAGTTGTAAATATAATTTTATTTGAATCTATCTTAATTCCTAATTTGTATATATAACAAACCATAAAATTAATTATATAAAATGATTATCTATTACAATAATATAATTTATGTGAAATCATCTTAATTTCAAATCTATTAAGTTTAAACAAATTAAACATAGGTTCCACAAAATAAAAATAAAAATATATATAAATTTAGGTGGTTTTCTGAAACTAATCACAAAACCAAATTATAACATTAATTTTTAAAAAATTCCAAAATTAAATTTCTTTACAAATATCAAAATATTTAAAAACATTCTCTCTATATATTTCTTTTTTCTTATTAACTTAGTACTATCAAAAACCTATTTATAACTACAATTATATTAAAAACCTTATGTTACAAAATATTGGGAATAATTTGAAAACTATTGCTTTAGCCAAATTAAATTCACACATAACAAAATGAGAAAGCTGATCAATTCTCAAAAGAAGGACTAAAAATGGAAGCTTACAATTTTGTGATTGTACCTATTTTTGTATAGTGTGAATAGTAATAGTACTATTTGGTAAAGTGTAGATAGTACAAAAATTTCTGAACTTACTTTTAATATCATGTAGTAGTACGTGGAATATATTCTCCAAATTTTGTTATGAATGAAAATAATATAATTTTTTCTATGAAAAAAACTACAATTATATCGATAATAACATTTCTTTAAATCTTATCAAAAAAAATATTTCATTCCAAATGAAATGACTAAATACAAAACATACAACTTTTCAAACTAACTAAAATTAATTATGATTAACCAATTAAAAACAGTTTCAAAATCTTATTCCAAAGCCATTCTATCTATACATCCTCACCAATTTTATATTGTAATTTAAAAAAAACATTACTCTACTTTTATATATATATAATTTAAAATTTAAAATAATCATTTCAGAAATATTCATTATCTGAGAAGGACGATGCAAAAATAAATATATATTAATATATATTTATTTTTATAACTCAACAAATTGTTACTACCAAATTGTAAATAAAATTTGCGCAATAAATTTAAAAAATTCTACAATACATGGAATTAAATAAGGGTTCAATCCTTTACAACTCAGAAAACAACAAATGAAGCCGCACTGTACTAGCTGGATTCCACGTGGGCACTGCAAAGTTTTAGGGCCATCCATGTGCATTTAAGATCTTGTCCCCACGTGTGGCCAACTTGCCTCTTCTTTCGGATGAACCGTTGCCGTCTATCAATTAAAAAATATATAAAAATGGAATTCCTATTTAAACGGACACAATAATACATTTATTTTATAGCAAATTACAGCTGTTCGGACAGTGTAGCCAGTTCAATGATCTCATCTTATTATCTGGTATTCGGATAATCAGATTCCTCCTCCTTTGATTCTTTCATTCGACCATGAATATTCAGTTTTGACCACGGTGCTGGGTTTTGCCCATCAGTAAACGTGGGATTTTCATGATAATCTTTATCCTGAAAGCAACAGGGAATATGTTGAATGCCAACTGTAAATGTGGCGTTATCCTGAAAGCGATAGGAAATGTGTTGAATGCCTCAATTGACAGATCTTTTCGTCAAAATAGTTAAAAAACTGCAATTAATAATGTTTTAACAACAGTTACAAATTTGCTACAGCTTCTTTCTTGAATAGCTGATCGGCTTACAAATTAGCAAAAAAATTATCGTTTTTCGAATTAGCAAAAAAATTATCGTTTTTCGGCTTACAAATTAGCAAAAAAAATCGTTTTTCGCCAGGATTACAACTGTAGCACATTTGTCTGTGTGTTATTGTGTCCTGGAATGGCGTTAACGTGCTGGAGTGGTTAATCGCATGGGACCGCCAGCTGACGAAGCAGAATTAGATATCTTTCTTGCGGCAAGGTAAAATTGACGCACAGGTCAGGTAATGTGTTTCGGCATCAGGAGGACAACTAGCAGCATCTACCGGCGGCACCTGCTCCGCTATTCTCCGTCGTACCTACTATTCTTGTGAGCTACCAGGTTTCATCGTCCTGCACGACCGAGATTTGCTTCATTAGCCGTCGGTTAAAGGAAAACTGCCGGCGGCAATATTTAATGTAAAAAGATTTGTGGAATTTCCATCAATGGAATCATTCTAGTTAAAATGGACCGGAAATGGAGGTTTTTAAAGGAGTGAAAAGGAGAAACACCTTTTGCTTGGTTGCTTTCGTGAAAGTGTGATAAGGAAGCCAGCGCAGAGCGGGGGTCCCATGCTGTTTCTCCGTCATTTTACTTGTCAAGACGGGAAGACAACGCAGCAGGAGGTTGTTATTTGGGTCTATAATTCTTTCTTCCAATCAGGCGATTTCAGAAACAGTTCCTCTGTGCCTACTGGTTAGGGTTTTATTTGTCCAAAGCTTTTTTTCCGCACGACATTATTTCTAAGACACTGCGCCGCGGCGTGCTTTTGTTCAAGAAAGGATATACTCGTTCGGTTGGAATCTGGAAAAGGCTTTCAAGATTCTGCAGGTTTTGACAGAAAGAAACTCCGGTTTCAATTTCTGTAAAGATGAGTTACTGGAAATCAAAGGTTTTGCCCAAGATTAAGAAGTATTTCGACAAACCTGGCAAGAAGAAAGCCGCTTCGGAAGCATGTATATCCTTTGAAGCATCCAAGGTTTGTTTCCTTGAAGCATGTTTGTTTAGCCTTGATTTCGGGAGTTCTCTTTGTAGATTACAGTATTATTTGTAAGTGTTGAGACTTCCTAGACCATACAAGTGTATTGCTGTTTGATGAATTTTCCCGTACGCCATGAACCCTCGCCAGTGAAAGTTTTGTCCGAGTAACCAGTATCTTTTCGCCATAATAGTCCTAATAGTATCTTTTGGTGACAGGAATCCATAGAAAAGGAGATTCAGGAGAAGCAAGGGGAGCTTCAGCCGAAAGTCCTGGAAGTGTACCAGTCAATTGATGCAGAGACTAAGGTCAGGGCGATTTTTTTAGTTATACAACGTATACAATGAAATCATATAAAATAGATCTTAAATCTTTTAACACTGTCGGAACCTGAGCCTGATTCTGGAAATTTGAACTTCTTCTAATTTTATAAATTTGTCCACCCGTGCATATAACTGTCATTCAAAGCAGATAATTGTGAAGAATCCAACGGCCGACGCTATCAAGAAAAAGCCTCAGCCAGTGCAAAAGCTTTTGGAAGAGTTTGTCAAAATCGGTAAGATCACAATCCATTTCTCTTTGTAAAACTAGCAGACCAGGTTTCGAATCTCACGAATCGAATAAAATTACACAGGCTTCCCAGGAGCGTCCCAGGCTAGCGAGGCAGCTTCCAAGTACGGGCCAGTGCTAGTACTAGGGCCCGTGACGTACATACTACAGAAGACATCTACGTTCATTACCGAGGACGTAGAATCTGAAGATCCTCCCACGGCTGAAGCTCCTCCCACGGAAACAGCAGCAGAGGTCAAGGCTGTCGAAACGGCGGCCGAGCCGCTCAAGGAGTCGGAGACGTCCGTCGAAACTATCGTCGAAGAAGTCAAGACCGACGAGGGAGCCGTGGTCGAAAAGGTTGAGAAGGTGGAAGAAACTACAAGCGCGGGCGGGAAAGAGGTTGTGACTGTAGAAGTGACGGAGACTGTGATAGAGCCCAAGCCAGAGCCCGCAACAGGATGAAGCCATTATTCCGTTACAGCACACAGTAGTTCAGGGTTCTCTTGTATAGTATTGGTTTGAAAATCCATTTTATGTATTTTATGTATACGCACAACATCATTTTTTATGGTGAGTTTGGTCGTCTGTGTCCTAAGAAATTGTGAAGAATTCCTTCCATTATCCCACATGAGACATGGGTGTTTGTATTATTAATTTCAATGATTGGAAATAAATTCATCCTAGTAATCCTACTATATTGTAATTCTTGTCTGGGATGGATGAAAATGACATCACCATCATAAAGCTTTAATGTCCTGCCAACTCTGGTTTCAAGGTACGCTTTTGCACCTTATTTAATGCAGAGTCTGGCTAGTTAAAAGCTGGTCCTATATGTATTATTTTCAATTTAATAGCTTTTTATAGCTGCAGAAAATTGTAAGGTACCACGTATTTTAAAAATGAAGTCTGGTTTTCTTATTTCACCTCTTGGTGTACTTCCGTGCAACGTATATCGATAGATGGTTTTTATTATTAAAAAAACTCGCCAATACAGATACCAGATGCCAAATTGCGTGCATACAACTACCAACTGTTGTGCATAATTTTCTAAGTTTAGATGCCAATTCTTGATGTGCAACGTACTTTCGTTTTTTAGTGGCAGTTATTGAGGAAATGCATTTAAACCTTTTTGAGTTTACTGTTCGATTTGGGATCCTCAAATTAAAAAAAAAGGAAACAATTTAGGGTTGGAATAATTAAACTTCGAATTTCGATCAGAAAAGAAAATGTGTTTTAAGATAAATTTGTTATCTCACGCCCATAAAATTCAAAGGAACTTGTTTTTAAGTACATAAATACTTCTCTTTTCAATTAAAATTACAACAAATCTGATAAAAAGAGCAAACTAATTTCAATTCGATTCATTTCACAGCATAGTTGCATGACGTTAATTATAGTTTAGGGAAGCTGCATTTAGTTATATACGTTTTCATTTTGTTACGGTTGTTCTAAATGAATTATTCCCAGAAAACCAAAATTTAATCATTCCTAGGAGTCTGGGAAGTTTTAGATTTGGTCTTGCAGCTATAACTCTGTGGTATGGAATGTTTGCGATAAAATGTATATTCAAGTATGATAATTTTTTAGCTATCTTTGTCTTTATCAGTGATTTAACAAATTTAACCAGTTAAGTTTTTGGGTCAATGTGGAAGAGAATTTATTTTCGAGTATTTGGGTCTGTTTAAAATGAAGTAAACCTGCAGAGAAAGTTTCTACCCTGCCTAAAAACTTAAGCTACTTCTAAATATGTCGTCCCATTCAACCCATTTTTCATGAATTCCCTTTATTTATTGTAATTTTTTTCTTCTATATTTCCGTTAGAGGTATTGGTTCACCACTACGGAATTTAAGGGTCGGCCCATTCAACCTATTTTTTATGAATTTACCTGGAGAGGAAAGAAAAAAGTCTCAAGAATTAACCTTTTCCCTTTATTTATTCGTAATTTTTTTCGTTCCAAATTTCCGTTAGAGGTATTGGTTCACCACTACGGAATGTAAGGGTCGGCCCAGATATAGAAATGGGACGGAGACCATCCGTTTTCTACGGCCGTTCCCGTTTTAGTTAGGGTTGGAACTTGGACATTGTTTCTCTTTTCCATAAACGAGATATTTTTTACCGTCTGTTTTTCTTCCATAAAAGACTCTATTTTGATTAAATTAAAAAGTAAAAATCCTGTGTTTTGTTAATTAAACTGTTCTACTTGCCTGGGAGACTGATAATATATAGTTTTTTTTTATTCACATATAAATAGCAAACGACTCTTTTTCTTAGTTGATACAGCCTGATATTCCTAGTTGCTGCAGCTCTTGTTAGTTGTTTAACTTTTGATTCACCTTTTTCGAATCCCGTTCCTCTGCTTCGTTCATCGTGCTTATTAATGTGATGCAGATGACTGAAGTATCCCGGCAAACCAGTGCACCGTGAACCTCCATCAGTCTTGCCTGCAATTGTTCGAGGACCGCAACCTTCTTTCCCCGGTTGCTCGCTCTATTCAATACAGTGACAAAAACATGATCGAGGCAGTCATTCCCTTGACTTTTCCCTCTTTTGTTTGCAACATTCAATAATGAATATGTGGACCTCATTTGTCTCGCCCTCTCGCACCAGTACCTCGCATCACCACACTCAGCTGCCAATCACAGTGTTGATATCTCAGACTTTTCGAAATGCCCAATCATATGAGCAACATCAATGTCATTTCATTGAAATAATAATACAAATATACAGCTACATCAACAGGGCTTGGCTTCGACACTTAGGCGCTCAACCATTTTGTTACACTACCTGCCCTACTATCTCGAGACCCTACACTGGCAGCTCCGTGCCGTGGCAAGCGACAGCGCCCCATGGCCTTCACTTTCTTTTAATGCACGGAGGGGTCGTACCTAACTAAACTTTCCGCAATGATTTTCTTGTCTCTAAAGTAATGGTTTTAATTTAGTTTTTGTTTTCACGATTTCATTTGTAAGTTGTAACAAAAATAATATTAATTAGTATTGATCTATCTTAAATCCGGATCTATCAAGCACCGAGATGGATCTAATAAATTCAAGAAATTTGATCTCTCTTAGTTGATAGATCTGGGTTTAAGTTTTAAGTTTTTATTGCACCGAGTGGAGCTAGGTGTTCTACTAGTTTGTTCCTACTTAACAAAGTAATAATACTAGCAATTGCTCCAAGAAGGTGCAATGATAGGTTGATAGGTCAATGTTGGAGGGTGAACTTGCACTAAAGGGGAAACTAAAACTAAATTAGTGTTTGTAAAGGAGGAGAAATTATGTAGAGTAGTGAAACATATGTGGTCATCTGACAATGACTCAACGACTATATTAATATTTAATTTCCTGTCTAAAAAGAAGACAAAGAAAGCCAAAGATAAACTTTTGGTGGCACAGGAAGAAGAACTTGAGGAAGAAAAATAAGACGCCGAGAAGTGGGAGGAGAGGATAAACTATTGATGGCAGAGGAAGAAGAACTTAAGGAAGACAAAGAAGACGCTAAGAAGTGGGAGGAGAGAATTGTATAGAAGGAATGGTTGTATGAGATAACAATCATGGAAGGATCGGCATGAGCATTAGTTCTTTAAATTAGTGCATTGCAAGATTAAGGTGTGATTCATGTCGAATTGTTAAGAATTGAAGACCTTAGGAATAATTTTACAAAAACTATATCTAAGTGGTGTGTAAACATTATTCTTAAAGTCAAGGAAGGGAAAGTGCTTGTAGAAAAGTTTAATAGAGATTTCCTATTTGTCCTACATGTAATTTGCATCCATGCATAAGCATTCCATATGATGTTTTAGCCTTTCTTTACATTCTTGGCAATGAAATGTTTCACACATTGAAGATATGAAAATTTCCAAATTCCATTTTTTTTATGAAGAGATATTTTATTGCCATTTTATTTCTTATAAATGTGTTTTGAGAGAACAATAATGGCTTCGGAAAGAAACGAGAGAAAAATGCATGCTAGATTATGCTTAGAAGTAATATTTGAGGAGATGATTAATATAAGAGACATTTATTCCCATAAATATTATATGGACTCTTTTATCTCCTTAAGAATTTTAATTTGAATTACAAATGAAAGATTGATGGCTTTATATTAATAGTTGTCAAGGTTTATCAATATTAATTGGAGCATTGATGTTTTTGTGCGTACAAATATGTAAATGTATTTTGCAAAGAACTATTACTCTTTTGTTATAGTTGTGTATTATTTGTTGTTTGTAAATACTTCAAGAACTATTTTTTTAGTGTAGGCTAAGTGCTAAGATGTTTTAATTTTATAAATAAGTTTAATAAGAATTTGTTTTATAATTTTTTATTCAAAGTTTATTTCTATGTTAGTGCTCCCCTGCACAATACAAATTGTAACTTTTTACTTTTAAAAAACAAAGTTTATATTTTTGTATGTGGCTTGTAGAAGGATCCTCCCACCAGATTGCTTGTACATGTTATTGAAATTTCCATGCAAACTGCTTAACCCAAATCAAATCCATAAACCCAAAACAACACCAAAAACTTAACAACAAACAACTATCGCCACCATCCTATGCATCATGGTCATTCAATGGGTATATCATTGGTTAAATATTTATTTACACCATAGCAATGCTTCTCTCTCCACCCAAGGGTTTCCTTATTCATCCAAGGCAGGCTCGATTTACTAGATTTTCATCTCAAATATATCACTTCCACTCATCTCCCTTATCTTTGCAACACTCACTAGCTTCTCTGCAGAATTCAATGGCATATATCCTTTGGAAATGTTGTTGCCAGTCAACTCTGCCACCTTCTGATCACGAACCCTTCTTATTGTATTTCCCATGGATTCTTGGCCAAATGTGAGTTGACTGTAAGCCGCTTGCACGAGGGACACAAACAAGATGTAAGTTATAGAACCATAACCTTTGGATTCGCATTTGTGACATGAGAAATGACACAAACAAAACAACATAGAGATCCATAAACACAATATAGGAAATAACTTATAGCAACCCTTGTATGTACACTAGATTCCTAATTGCTTAACCATTACATGAACTCGTTACTTGTGTATTTGTGCAGCCTTCTTTGTCGCTTTTTTCAGCATGGGAGCTTTCACCACTGGGTTCTTGCTATGGGAGCAATTACTCCTAATGGTGCAATAGTACGTCGAAGTATTAAAAATTGGGTAATTGCTAATTTATTCGTGCAAAAATAATCCACTTAGGTGATCGGATTAGGTCATATAATGTATAAATAATGAGCATTATAGACCTATACCCCACTAAACACAGATCAATATGAATCACTCAATTGAAACCATATTCCTTGTTTTTTAACCTAGCAAAATTTATGGAACAGATGTCTATCCTCCAACCAAAAGGATGCATCTTAATAATAATAAAGAATAAGAATCCTAGAATCACACAAAATGCAATATCGCTTAATAAATGCATTTTAACAATACTAAAGAAAAACAATCCTAGAATAAAAAAAATGCAAAAATGATGTCATACAAAATGTAATATCAATAAAATCAATGCATCTTAACAATACTATAGAAAAATCCTAAAATCAAAGCAATGCAAAAATATTGTCATGCAAAATGCAATATCAATAAATCAAGACATCTTAACAATACTAAAAAAGAACAATCTATAATGAAAGCAAAGAAAAAATGATATCATATAAAATGCAATAGTATTGAAATCAATTCATTTTAACCATACTATTAAATCATACTACATTTCTCAATGCATAAATTTCAAGTGAACTACTATACAAAACTCTATCTAACAACACAAATAGTTTGTAGTTAGCCTAGATTTTCATAAATCTATATTAGTAAGTACTATATAATTTTTTTAATGATATGAAAAATAAATTAATTATTCTTTTTATGCATAATAGATAATTAGAGGAATAGTGAACTACTACACAAAATTTTATCTAACAACACAAATAATTTGTAGTTAGCCTAAATTTTCATAAATCTATCTTAGTAAATACTATATAAATTTTTTTAATAATATGAAAAATAAATTAATTATTCTTCTATACATAATAGATATTAAATTCATAATATATATATATATATATATATATATTTGAAATATATTATATAAAAGACATTTGAAATAAATTAGTAATATTATATATGTTAAATTCATGCTAATTTGAAATATATTAATTCTCTATATTAATATAGAATATTTTTCAACTATATTACATTCATAATATAAATCCATTAACAGAATGCTATCGCTCTCAACTTGTCGAGGGATAACGCTCTCTGATCAACATTTGTTTGGCTCTAAGGCATGTGTGTAGAAGCGATGAACCCTAACGTAACCCTAGCCACCCTTCATATCAATGCATCAGCGGTAACAACAAAGATCCCATTAAAGTTGATTTGCCAAAACAACAAAGATTCGATGTACTTTTGTATTTAAAAGAAGTTTGAAATGCTGAAAACAAAAATCAAGGTTTCACTTTTAAATGTGATTAGGGATATAAGGGTTTTATGTACATTTTTACAATGATCATAATAAAAAAATACAGTGCTTAACCAAACAGTCCATGGCAAAACAATGTGTACAATCAGCATGCTTTTTAGAGTTATAATGGCGAATTAATATCCATACATACAAACATAAAGAATAGGATAATAATAAAGTTCAAGTGGCTTTTGTATTTGAATACTTGAACCTTTTGACTTACTGAATGATGAAAATGCTGTGTATTTCATTGAATGATGAAAATGCTTTGTGTATTTGAATGTATTTCATTTCATCAGTGATATAATTGAGATTTGAAATGATATAGAATTAACTAAATGAGACTTTTGAAATCTTTAATAAAGAACCATATTTCAATACATTTTTAATTTGATATAAATTTATATATATTTCAAATAAAGAGGAATTTTAAATTACAAATATTGTTTTTATATCAAATAGAAATATTTTAATAAAAAAAAATTTATGAAGTGGTCATGTAATAATCATTTAAAAAAATAATATTATATTAATGATTTAAATACACTTAACTTTTTCCTTTTCCTTCAAAAACTTATCATTTTCAGTACTTGAATGAAATGAGGGTTAAGAAAAAGTGATATTTTTCTTGAAATCAATTTTAACCAAATTATTTCTTTTATCTAAAAGTAAATACATTTGTTGATTTTTCATATATCACCTTTTTATTTTTATGAAAAGCTCTTGATTTTTCATATATCATCTTTTTATTTTTATTAAAAGCACTTTAAATTCATTCAATTAGAAACTAAAATACCTTTGGGACTTCATGTGTCAAAGAAATTTGTAACCACTCCTCTTACGATCTTTTAATGGCTCTCGTTATGGTTAAGGAATAGTGTTTTAATTCTTGCATGAATCCTTTTTTGGTGAAGGAGGCTTCCGTTGCTAGTTTTCTGAATTCACGCATCATTCTCGGTAGATAAAAGTTATGTTTTGGGCAGGCTGGGATGAGACTTTATATTGATAGTTGCCAAATAATTACTCTAAAGACATTTCAAAAAGAGAAATAAAAATGAAAAGACTGATGGGAAATGGTGTACAAGCATCAAAGGAAGATTCAACCACCCGAATGTCTTTAAGAGAATGGCACATCTTTCCATCGTTACGTTCATTAAGCAATATTGCCTACATTGCTCCAATTGGCAATGAGGGGGACAAATTTTAATGCAGCCAGATTACCTCTCTTTACCACAATGAAATAATTAGGCAATCACCTGAAAAGTAAGAAATTTAGTTTTAAAGAGCACATGTCGTTCATGCATTTTGACAAGACATTGCAAATGCTTGAAGCGGGCTTTGAGCCACATGTGTCTGTTCCGGTGTCCCAGAGGGGGACAACTTAGTTTGTACCTTCAGTTTTTTATTCATGCAACTACACTTTCGCTCATGATATCTGGCTAAGAAAGTTTTTGTTAGAAAAAATATGGGAAAATAATATATTACATCTATGCCCTGTATTTCTAATATACTTATATGCCCTGTATGTATCAATAGAGGGACATCCAAACCCTATGCACGACACCATCATATATATATATTTGGCTAAACTTAGGTTTTTGATTCTTTATAAGTAGAGTTAGCATTAAGATATTGAAGGCTGTTGCCCTTTTTGTTGTGTCCTTAAAGAGTCGGATAAAATAATCCCACATATTAGTTAAGAGTCCATTCAGAATTGATAAATCTGAATACGATCCCTGTTTAGGATTCATATATTACATCTATGCCCTGTATTTCTAATATACTTATATGCCCTGTATGTATCAATAGAGGGACATCCAAACCCTATGCACGACACCATCATATATATATATTTGGCTAAAATTAGGTTTTTGATTCTTTATAAGTAGAGTTAGCATTAAGATATTGAAGGCTGTTGCCCTTTTTGTTGTGTCCTTAAAGAGTCGGATAAAATAATCCCACATATTAGTTAAGAGTCCATTCAGAATTGATAAATCTGAATACGATCCCTGTTTAGGATTCACAGCCATTGAACACCCTTAATAAAATGGCTTCATCACATCAAATGTTGTAAATTGGGTGTAATTCCCTAAAATATTTGAAAAATGTTTCAACCTCCTTTGACATCAATGACGACGGACAATATTCATAAACAAATTGGTGCAACATTAAAATAGTTGTTCAGTAACACACGATTTTCCCCAATTTGAAAAGACGACTTAAATCAGCTTGAAATTCCTTGTCAAGAAAAATATGTCTGAATCAATTTGCAAATTTCTGAAATGCTCCCAAAAAAACCTATTCTCAGACTCCTCAAAGAAGAACAACTTAGACGTTAATTATTCATTTAGGTTAATAATCTCAAAAACTATTATTCATTTAAGTTAATAATCTCAAAACTAAAATACTATTGATGTATTGACAATGATATTGAATTGATATTGAATTAATATTTAGTAATTGCCTGCATCCGCCTAAATATGAACGAATACTGTTGAATGTAAACAATAACACTTACGTGTAAAACAAACAGGAAACTTTTCAATCAAAATAATAATTTATACGAAACTTTTAAAGTCCTGTAGCCAATTGAATTAAAAACACAGATAAAAAGTAAAACCCAGTCGTAAATAACCTGGGAATTTCTATAAATTCAAAACCCTTAAATTTATAATCCACCGGAATAGGGTATTAAACCCTAGTATGAAAATAATCAAAACTCCAAGTGCATGATGTTAAATAGAAAAGATAAAGTTTACTTTTGCAATACATAAGCTGAGGCTCTAAGCCTTCACATCAATCTGAATTTTTGTGAACTAATTTAACTCAATAAAATTTGATTGAATGTCCAACTGTCACCTAAATAACTTACTTTTAAAGAGCAAATATCAAGTTCATGGGCATGTTACAGAATAGCCTTCGACACCACATAAGGAGAAACCCTATGGGACAAAACATTTCAATATATAGTAAGCAATCTTGGATACAGAAATAAAACCCAAATAGTAAAAGAGGGGGTAAGAATGAAATGACCCGTGAGGCGCAGCTCAGTGAGCAAGGTCCTCAAGTTTCAACCTGTTCAAACTAAAAAAGTGATTACTTTTCATCATTTAAAAAATTATAAGTTAAAGAAACTATGATGATGGATAGCTAAAATAAAGCTTTTAGGCTTTATTTACCTGTCTGTGAACAATTTCAAAATAAAGTGCTCCGCAGGTGGCGGTATCGAAACTCTAGCAATGGCACCTTGCACACCAGTCTCCTTGGCAATATAGACGTTCTGGAACTTCTCAAGCCCTCTGGAGGAAAAAGGATTTGAACTCTTTCTGTCTCTCTTGCGGGATATCGGCTTGGGCGACTCCGCGATTTCTTCTGCTCTTCTTCTTAACCTTTAGAAGGATTCTTATCAGTCTTCTAATCTCATCATTCCTATTGACGGTGGATTCAGCACCAACCCCTAAACTTTGAAGTCGCACCTTAGCAAGCCTGGCGCAGATGGCTACCAGGGGCTGCCAAAAATGTCAGACCGACATATAGAGGAATCGTGGCCACAAGCTTCTGCTATGGCATGATTCATAAAACTCATCAAATTTTCAATATGCAATCTGATTATTGCACCTTTTGGTATCTATGTGCAATTGCGGCACATTAACTCTTGCACATTTTAATATTTCGACGTGATGCATTGTAGCAGCTCTCGCAAGGAGAAAAACATGGACAAGGCATGTAGTGTGAATGATTGAGGAAAATGTGCATTGTAGCAGCTCTCTGAAGGGGAAAATTTTGAAGGGTTTATGTTCAACATTTCAAAAGTGTGTCATGTCCCCTGTCATGTCAATTTGACGATAAAAAAAAATTAATTCCCTTGAAAAGATTATCACTGACAAATTAAACCCTTGATAACAACCTATTTAATACTCAGGCAGGTTGAAGAGAGGGTCGAATCGAACCCTGCTCTCACCCAAGAAGCCATTATAACTCTATGATAAATACTAAAGAAATGAATGGTCCTCATGGCTGTAGCATAAAGTAACCCTGTAGGTCATTACAAAATATGTAGCATACCTGCTAAAGGTAGGCGCCAAAAGAAAGTAGTGAAGCCAAACACCGGGGTTCGGAAGATCCATGTTATGCAAAGTCAAATAAAGAACAATGGAATAAGAAATAGCTAATGGAGGAGGGTAAAGAACGTATAACCCGGATGAAAAATCTGTCAAGAGGAAGGACTCACCTAAGAAAGACAAAAATGTAATGACAGTGGCCGAATCTTTCTGAGCTAGCCCAAACCTCTTCCATTTAAGAGAAGCAAGTATAAACCTCACCTTTTCCATTCAAGCAAAACGAGTATAAACCTTGTGCACGATCAGAGCTCGCTTGTAATATCCAGCGAGATGGTAAGAACCAGGGTTTGAATTGGCGAGAAACCAAATAGCAAATAAATGCTTGAAGGTCTGAGCCCCAAATTCACCAGTAAGGTCGCTGGTAATAAATTCACTTGGAAAGTCCGAGCCCCAAGCTCGAGCCTTAGAGCGTACGTTCGGATGAAAACATCGTGAACACGGAACCCAACATGGTATAAAACCTCGTCAATCGAGCAAGCGTACGTCCGGATGAAAACCTAGTGAACACGGAACCCAGCATGGTAGAAAACCTCACCAATCGAGCAATATTGTAAAGACGTGTTAATATTTTATTAAATAATAATTCGCGATTTTAAAAACAAGTTAAATAATAACTCGCTATTTTTAAAAACACGCGGTGTTTTTTTATTGGGTAAAGGGACGACGAAAAGCTACAGTGCTTTTCAAAACCCACTCTAGGAAAAAATGTCTATCGACGTAAAAATAATTAAAAAATTCATGTAGGCTCATAAAATAAAAAATTATGGAAAGTATTTAAAAAAATCCATGTTGACTCATAAAATAAAAAAGTGGCACACAGGGCCCACGTAGGCCAAGACTTTTAGTCGTTCAAGTTCTAGAGGTCGTTTGAATAACCCAACTCACTAAAAAAATAAAAGGAAGGGCATTGAGATTAATATAGTTTTAGGAGTATATGTAACATCCCCAAAATTTCATAAAAATTTACAATTTTTCTGTGTAGTATTTAATGCTAATACTTTTTCTCGCGAATTTAATGCTAATACTTATTATGCATAAAGTATGTTAATGATAATTTAATCTTTTTAATAACAGATCAGTTATGTTATAATGACGACACAAATTATTCACAAACAATCGTCCATTGTTTAAATGTGTCGTAACGTCATACTGCTGTAATTACTTTATTTATGTCGTAATCAACTTTTGGATAAATGAATTTGTTTGAGTATTTATGTAATATGTTTTATCGTTATTTAATAGAAGCATAGTTCGTCATTTATTCTGTCTCTTACAACCCTATAATTATAATCATGGATACTAACCTTTTGTTTTTCTTTTGTCGAAGGGGTCCTATGGATACCCCGAGGCTTACTTAGGTATTATATAACTAACGCAATTACTATTCCTATACAGATATGCAGGTAAGAAATGTAATATCCAGGTTTTTAAGAGTTTGACCATCGAAGGGTGAGATGGTGTACGCCATTCTGTCTTAATGTTCTTATGTTATTTTCTACGTCCTCGGCATGCACATGAAAGATTGGCTTAACGCTTAGGGTAATACATACCCTAGACATGATTTTATTTACGATAGTGTCAAGTTATAACTTAGGTCTATATAATGGATATTACATAGGGTTAACATCAATGTCCTCTCCTTGTGTTAGAGTAGGCATATGATATGCTTGCATTTATAAATGGTTCAAATATTATATCATAATAGATATCTTGTAACACTTATTTAGTGGTGTGTTTATATTATAATTAAGCTCCGACTATAGGTATATATTCCATGTTGAAATGCTTAAACAATTATGTGGTAGTATTAAATACTTAACCAAACTAGTATTCAAACTATAGACTTAAAACTTTGATTATTGAATTCGTGTGGTGGTAATGGTTTGGTATCCGACAGGACCTTGAATATAGGCAAACGCGAAAGAATTTAAATCCTAGTGTAATGCACTGTTGGCAGGGTCCATGTGATGGATGTAGGGTTTTGGTTAAAACCATAGCCATTCATAGAATGACCTTTCGAACAACGTTTAACTCATTTTCAAATGACATTTGTTTGCAAGGAGGAGCTGACAGGATCTCGGTCGTTTCGGGGTTTGAATGCTACTTGTAACTCCAGGGTTTCGATGGTGAATCTTTAAGCTTGGCTCCTGGAATGGTGCCAAGAACAGAAGGTAAGCTGGTAAAATTAAATTCGACATAGTTCATTTTAGTTTATAACCTTATTCTTATTTGCACAGTGCTCTAACCTACTGCTGTTTACTTGTGTTTTGTGTTAAGTGCCAGGGTAGTCCCTTAACCAAGCTTTGGGTCGTGGAAAGTGGGCGTTTGCTCCCTTAAGGTGTTGGACGTGCAACCCTTGTGAGCCTCGGGCAGTCCATGGAACTTCCTATAACAAAACTCTGTTTTGTCCTATGTATTCATGGTGATGTTTGGCATTGATGCCGGTTTTGTAATGCAAAAAATGGAGATTACCAACACGTAAAAGAATTCACTGTTTTCTATTGTTAAAATTTAAACCACATGGCAAACTTGTAAAAGCATAGGGGGTTTTCTATCACTAGAGCCACGGCTCTTGTATTCTCTGTTTTGTTTATAAATGAAATGCAACTTATGTATGTTTGTGTAATGTCCCCATTCAAATAATTGCATAGCAGGACAATTCCATCAATCCTACTAGTTCCCTAGGTTGGATGGATACATTTGGAATTTTAATAAGGGAGCTAATAAATGATGTTCAGACATTAGAATGGAAAAAATATTTAATAATGGAGCTAATTAAATAAATACAAGAGAAAATTGAAGTGGCAATGGGGCATGGAGACACATGGAGATTGTGGGGCCCACACAAGCTAGAATTTATGTGCCACATGGCATCCTCCTCTTCCAATTTCGAATCCATGGGAAGCCTAATGTTCTTGGATGAGTTAGAAGGATAATACACTTGTCCATATGCATCATAGGTCGAATTTGGAAGGAAATGTAAGTTACATGGGAGAGGAAGAGTCAAATGGGAGCTTCTTGGACACTTGGGCTAGATTCCCTAACATCTATGACATCTATGACACCAATGATGAAGATGCTATGACATTTATGACATATTGCATACCTGAAGGATGACATCTGACCATTATGACATGTCAGGCCTAAATATAGAATCCAAAAAGGCGCTCATGTGAACTGGGGAAGCTTAATGGGTCCCTACTCGAATTGGGGGAAGATGGAAGGCTAGGGAAGGGAGGACACATGGCAAATCTTGAGCACACACCCTAATTCGAATTGGCTTGAATTTGTGGATGGATTGGTAACCTTAGAAGGATAAGGATGTTTATAAAATACAAGGATCAACCAAGAGAAGGGATTTTGATCATTTGAGAAATTTTCATTTGTGAAGAGAGAAAGCTAGTGGATGACTAGTTTCTTGCCTTAGCCAATTTCGAGGGTGAAAGATTCCCATCCAAGTTGGTGTTTGGAGAGGCCATTCAGGTATTTCATGGATCTTTAATGGAGTTTGTATTTGCAGGTGTAAGTTACAGGGAAGCTCGTGGTTTCTTCTAGTGCAGCACATTCTCTCAACCATTTCCAGTTTTTATTGCGTATTCTTGCTCATGGAGGGATTGCGCTTTGGGTGAGCTATTGTACTCTTTGGGAGAGATTCTCATGATCCATTTCTGATTGTAATAATCTTAATATACTCTTTTCTTCATATTCATAATGTCTCAGGTTGAAATACCAAGTGGTTGTATGTAAAAGTGATTATTAATGAGCAAACAATGACCATTTCCCCACTATATTGATGTATGCCATTGTAATGCTGATGATTTCGAATGAAAGAATGATTATCTGATATATTTATGATGAATGGACTGCCATTGATGAGTATTACAAGTTTCATATATGGCACTTAAGCATTTGAAGTCATCTTACTCAGTTTATTTGCATTTGGAGAAGATTTGATGCCATTTTCCCAAAGGTCGAACTAGTGATTTTGTAGTTGTTTGGGAGAGGGTTATAACAGCCTTTATAAACTGAATAATGATGCACATGAGACATTAATAGTGTCCCTTAAACATCCTCTTCCTCTGTTCATAAATTCGAGTGGGTTTGGGAGCATTTGGAAAGCCATTTTCAACATTTACCCTGGGGGAATTGGAACCCCAATTTGCTAGTGAAAACTCCTACCTTGTCCAGAATATTAAACAATTTTGAAGAAGTCTTTGGAGGGTCATAAATCATCCATTAAAATCATATTCAAGTATTAATATTATTCATATACCTTTTTAGAATATTTGGGAGCATTTGGGTCAAATTGGAGACCTAGACATCAAAACTAGTCAAAGGTCGATATAGGGAAAAAAGTGAAAAATTCGTCATTTTAATAAAATTTCTTAAAAGGGAAATTACAAGTGGTATCAGAGCATGGTCTTGGCACCTGATGGTCTTAAAAATGAGTCAAAGAAATAAGCCACCACCCTTAGACCTTGAAGTTGAAGAGGAAGAAGTAGGAGAAGAGGTACATTTTTGCTGAAACTATGACTAATGAGGGGAAGGGACTCCCTGATGATAAGGAGGAATATATTAAACTCATGAAACCTATCCTTGATGACATAACCAAGAACATGAACCAACAGCTTATGAAAGGATTCGAATTTATGGCTAGCTAATTTGGAAACAAAGGAGTAATAGGAGGTAGTAGTAGTTCACAATGAGACGAAAAGAAAACAATGGGTGGGCATATTTTCTCAAGCACAGGACCCCATAATAGACCTGATGAATTTCAAAGCACACCAAGGCCGATTGCACCTCAATTTCGTGTACTCAAAGAAGATCCTAGCACTCAATCTGAACTTGAGACATTGGCAAAAGATTGGGAGAAATTGGATGAAAATTGTAAGAAAAGTCTACCATTTGAACAATACTTTATTGTTGCAAACAAACTCAAAAAAAGGGAGGACAATAGGGATCTATTCCAGAACAAAGAATTAAATGGTACTATTGGTAAAATGTCACTTCCCACTTTTTATGGTTCTTCTCAAAATTCTGCTAACACTTGGGTGCAAAAAATAGATGTGTATTTTCAGCTGAATCCAATGGTGGAAGAAAATGCCTTAAAAATGGCCATTTTGCACTTGGAAGGAGATTCCAATGAATGGTGGTTTCATGGTCTGAAAAATTTGGGTCATGAGCAAGTTAAAACATATGGAGAATTTGTTGACAGGGTACTAGAGAGATTTGAGCAAAAATACCTAGAATTTCCTTTCAAAGAACTAGCTCAATTGAAGCAAGTGGGAACCCCTACTGATTATATGATGGACTTTCAAAAATTATCAGTTAAGGTGGCTGATATATCAATGGGAAGGTTAGTATTTCTGTTCACTGAATGTTTGTCTGAACCTTTAAAATTCTTGGTCAAATCCCACAATCCCACTACATTAAAAGATACAATGAACTTAACTAGAGATCTCCAAAATGTGCTTCCTAGAACAAGATTTCCTCCGAAGCCTAACTTCAAATTTGAAAAGAAACCTTGGCAAAGAGATGCATTTGTTAAGAAGCCTTGGCAAAGAGATGCATTTTTTAAGAAGCCTTGGCAAAGAGATTCATTTGAAAAGAATAAGAAATAAGGACTAAACATGGATGAACTTTGAAGAAAAAAATTGTGCTTCACATGCTTTCAACCATGGACACCGGGGCATAAATGTACTAAGGGAAAAGCTCAATACATAGAAGTATTTTCTGATAATGATGAGTATGAAGGGAGTATGGATGAAGAAGGAAATATTTCAGATCAAGAGGAGGCATATGAGATAGCAGTTGAAGAAGAAAGACAAGAAGAAAATCAGCCTTTACCGGACAAAGCAAGAATGGCAGTACTTTCAGCAGTGCCTCGTTATCACACTATTCGATGCAAGGGTGTGGTACTAGGAAAAAGAGATTCGGTTTTGGTAGATGGAGGAGCCACACATAAATTCATTGATGTATAAATGGTGGGGAAAAGGAAGATACCTATTGAACCATTCGATGGCTTCACAGTTGTCATTCCTGGTCACAACACAATGCAGTGCAAAACATGGGTTCCAAAGCTGCAAGTCACCGTAGGTAACTATACTTTTGTTGATATTTTTTATGTGGTTGATGTTCCTGATAATAATATGGTTTTGGGAGTGCAATGGATGTACTCTATAGGGGAGCATACAGTAAATTATCAAATTCCTGAAATGAAATTTCAAGATTCAAAAGGAGTACTAAGGGTTGTAAGAGGGCAGGACACTTACCCAAATTAAGTAGTGACTTGTAATAGTATGAGATCTATATTGAGGCATGGGGACATAGAATGGGCCGCTGAATGTCATATCACATCTCCCAAGCCAAACATAAAGTTTGTTGAGCACCCAAAGAAGATAGAGAGACTCTTGCAAAAGTATGAAATGTTTTTTAGAGATCTTCCGCATGGTAGACCACCAGATAAGGGGGTTGAGCACAACATTGTTTTGGAGGAGGGTACTTCACCCATTCAAATACCACCCTATAGACATCCAAAAAAATCCAGAGATGAAATTGAAAAGGCCATCTAAGAACTCCTAGAATTGGGACTCATTAGACCAAGCTCTAGCCCTTATGCTTCTCCAGTAGTGTTGGTAAAGAAAAAAGATGGAACCTTGAGGATGTGCATAGACTTTAGAGCCTTAAACAAGAAGACCATCAAGAATAGGTATCCTATTCCTAGGATTGATGAGTTCATGGATGAGCTATTTGGGGCCAAATATTTTTCCAAAATTGACCTTAGATCAGGTTATCATTAAATTCGAATGAAGGAAGAAGATGTGCAAACAACTGCTTTTAGATGTCACTATGGCCACTATGAGTTTCTTGTTATGACTTTTGGATTAACTATTGCTCCAACAAAATTTCAAGCATGCATAAATAGGATATTTTGCAAGTAGCTTAGAATGTTTGTTTTGGTTTTCTTTGATGACATTCTCATTTACAGTAAGACTTGGGAAGAGCATTTGCAACATCTAGAAATTGTGTTGAAAACTTTGCAAGAACAATCCTTGTTTGCTAAGATTTCCAAATGTGAATTTGGGATGAAGGAACTATTGTATCTTGGGCACATTATTGGGAAAGAAGGTGTGAAAGTACACATGGAAAAAATCAGGACTATCTTAAAATGGCCATCACCAAAAAACATCACAGTATTAAGGGGTTTCATTGGAATATGCACCTATTATAGAAAGTTTGTGAAAGGGTTCTCCAAGTTGACTTCTCCACTCACTGATTTGACTAAGAAGTATGCTTTCAAGTGGGATGAAGGGGCTGAAAAGGCCTTCCAAAAAATGAAAAAGGTAATGAGTAGTTGTCCCATACTTGCATTACCTGATTTTTCTAAACCTTTTGTTGTTGAATGTGATGCTTCAGGTGGAGGAATAGGGGCTATCCTACAGCAAGGAAAACACCCTATAGCCTTTGAGAGCATAAATTTGCAGCCTCATGAAAATATTTACTCCATCTATGACAAAGAAATGCTGGCCATCATGCATGCATTGGCCAAGTTTCGACAATACTTGGTAGGAAGCAAGTTTGTGTTGAAAATTGACCAGAATAGTCTAAGCCACTTCCTCACCCAAAAGGATCTAAATGAAAGGCAACAAAAGTGGGTAAGCAAGATTCAATCTTATGATTTTGATATTGAATATGTTAAAGGGAAGAATAACATTGTAGCAGGTGTGTTATCTCGAAGACCTTCTTTTTCTCTCATGGACATTGCCAAGGATTGGAAAAACATGCTACTAGTTGAATATGCCAAAGACAAATTTGCTTGTGATGTGTTAGATGGAATCAAAGGGGACGATAACTACAAGATTTTGAATGGGATGATATATTATAAAGGTAGAATTTATTTGGTTTAAGATTCAAAACTCAAGTACAAAATTTTGCAAGAAGCACATGATTCCCCACTAGCTGGCCATTCGGGGATCTTCAAAACTTATAGGCAATTAAGGCAAAGATTTTTTTGGAGGGGCTGAAGGAATATGTTCAGAAATATGTGAATGAATGTAAGGTATGTCAACAAAACAAATTAGAACTTACATGCCCAGCTGGCTTATTGCAACCATTTCCCATTCCAGAGCAAAAATGGGATAGTATATCAATGGACTTCATCACCAGTTTGCCCAAATATTTGGGTAAGGATTGCATATATGTGGTAGTGGATAGGTTGAAAAAATTTGCTCATTTATTTGTTGTTACATCATATTTTAGTGCTGCACAAGTGGCTGATATTTTTTTAAAGAAATCTTCAGATTGCATGGGCTCCCCAAGATCATTGTAAGTGATAGAGATAGTAGATTCATGGGTGCTTTTTGGCAATAACTTTTTAGATTGGTGGGCACTCAATTGACTCCAAGTACAAGATATCATGCACAAATTGATGGACAAACAGAGAGGGTGAATCAATGGTTGGAAGGGTACCTAAGAAACTATGTGGGAGAGCAGCAAAAAGCATGGAAAAAATGGCTACACTTGGGTGAGTTTTGCTACAACACCACTTATCATATGTCAATAGGGATGTATCCTTTCAAATATTTATATGGTTATGATGCAATTACCTTTGTTGAAATTATCTTTGGTGATAGTAGAGCCCCAAAAGCTAAAGATTGGGTGGAAGAGAGCCAATAAATTTTAAAGCTTTTGAAAGACAATTTGTAGGTTGCTCAAAATCAGCAAAAACAATATGCAGATAGACATAGAGAAGAAAGGACATTTCAGGTTAATGATTTAGTATATTTTAGGTTGCATCCATATAAACAAACATCTCTCAAAAAGAATGGAGCAAAAAATCTAAAACCAAGATACTATGGCCCATACAAGGTAGTTCGAAAGATTGGGGAGGTAGCATATGAATTAGAACTTCCAGGAGGGAGTAAAATCCATAATGTATTTCATGTTTCTTGTCTCAAGAAATCTCTTGGTCATCAAATTTTCACTTCAGAAATACCTCCTCCTTTGGATGATGAAGGTCAGCTCACACTTGTTTCGGAAAAGATTTTGAAGACAAGGGAAAGGAGATTGAGAAGTAGAACAATCAGAGAATACTTAGTACATGGAAGGATCTACCAAGTGAAGATGCCACATGGTAAGAGGAGAAGATTTTGAAGCATCCAAATCTGAAATTGCTTTAGGACAAACAATATCGGGTGGGGAGGACTGTAATGTCCCCATTCAAATAATTGCATAGTAGGACAATTCCATCAATCCTACTAGTTCCCTAGGTTGGATGGATACATTTGGAATTTTAATAAGGGAGCTAATAAATGATGTTCAGACATTAGAATGGAATAAATATTTAATAATGGAGCTAATTAAATAAATACAAGAGAAAATTGAAGTGGAAATGGTGCATGGAGACACATGGAGATTGTGGGGCCCACACAAGCTAGAATTTATGTGCCACATGGAATCGTCCTTTTGTAATTTCGAATCCATGGGAAGCCTAATGTTCTTGGATGAGTTAGAAGGATAATACACTTGGCCATATGCATCATAGGTCGAATTTGGAAGGAAATGTAAGTTACATGGGAGAGGAAGAGTCAAATGGGAGCTTCTTGGACACTTGGGCTAGATTCCCTAACATCTATGACATCTATGACACCAATGATGAAAATGCTATGAAATTTATGACATATTGTAGACTTGAAGGATGACATCTGACTATTATGACATATCAGGCCTAAATATAGCATCCAAGAAGGTGCTCATGTGAGTTGGGGAATCTCAATGGGTCCCTACTCGAATTGGGGGAAGATGTAAGGCTAGGGAAGGGAGGACACATGGAAAATCTTGAGCACACACCCTAATTTGAATTGGATTGAGTTTGTAGATGGATTGGTAACCTTAGAAGGCTAAGGATGTGTATAAAATACAAGGATCAACCAAGAGAAGGGATTTTGATCATTTGATAAATTTGCATTTGAGAAGAGAGAGAGCTAGTGGATGACTAGTGTCTTGCCTTAGCCAATTTCGAGGGTGAAAGATTCACATCCAAGTTGGTGATTGGAGAGGCCATTCAGGTCTTTCATGGATATTTAATGGAGTTTTTATTTTCAGGTGTAAGCTACAGGGCAGCTCGTGGTTTCTTCTAGTGCAACACATTCTCTCAACCATTTCCAGTTTTTATTGCATATTCTTGCTCATGGAGGGATTGCGCTTTGGGTGAGCTATTGTACTCTTTGGGAGAGATTCTCATGATCCATTTATGATTTTAATAAGCTTAATACACTCTGTTCTTCATCTTCAGAAAGTATCATGTTGAAATACCAAGTGGTTGTATGTAAAAGTGATTATTAATGAGCAAACAATGACCATTTCCCCACTATATTGATGTATGCCATTGTAATGCTGATGATTTTGAATGAAAGAATGTTTCTCTGATATATTTATGATGAATGGACTTCCATTGATGAGTATGACAAGTTTCATATCCAATACTTAAGAATTTGAAGTCATCTTACTCAGTTTATTTGCATTTGGAGAAGATTGATGCCATTTCCCCAAGGGTCAAACTAGTGATTTTGTAGCTGTTTGGGAGATGGTTATAACAGACTTTATAAAAAGAATAATGATGCACATGAGACCTTAATAATTTCCCTTAAACATCCTCGACCTTTTTTCATAAATCTGAGTGGGTTTGGGAGCATTTGGAAATCCATTTTCAGCATTTACCCTGGGGGAATTGGAACCCCAATTTGCTAGTGAAAACTCCTACCTTGGCCAGAATATTAAACAAGTTTTCAGAAGTCTTTGGAGGGTCATAAGTCATCCCTGAACATCAAATTCAAGTCTTAATATCAGTCATATACCTTCTCAGAATATTTGGGAGCATTTGGGTGAATTTGGAGACCTAGACATCAAAACTAGTCAAAGGTCGAAATAGGGGAAAAATTGAAAAATTGGTCATTTTAATAAAATTTCTTAAAAGGGACATTACAGTTTGCTTAAATTTGTCAATGTATGTATTGATTGTGTTTAGGGTTTAATCCTACGACCGTTGTATTCGTTTTCACTTTGGTTCTGGGCATTATGCGAGCCCACACAGGAAACTCTGTGTTATATTAATCTTTGGCCTTTCGGCGTTAACTTAGTATATTATGACATTATCTCTATACCTGGAAAAATGTGTATAAGTTTAAATGTTTCTCTTATAGAGCCCTTAAATTCCGATACTATTTTTAATGTATAAACTTATGCTATATAGGTTCTGTTGTAAGACGTAATGTCCCTTCGTTTTTGCTTATAACTTGTTTACAGAGAACCTTGGATAATTTAGTAATCGTGGTTTTAGGGATTCGACCCTGGGACAAGAAGGTTTCGACAGTATTAAAAAAATTGTATTTATCTTTGAACCACTGTAAAAGGGTATTTTATCCTTACGAGTCTTTAACCCTGGACCTATATTAGGTTTTAATTTTAAAAGTTTTAAAATGTTAGGTTATGGGATTTGACCCCGTCATCTCTTATTATAACCTTTAACATTCTCGTTGTTTATATATATATAATGTCTTATATAGGATTTAGAAATCCTGTCAAGGAGTAATTTTATTTCCGGTTTTTGTGCGTTAAACCCCTGTCATGGGGTTTTCAACCCTAACTTGTGTTTGTAATATAATAAGAAACCTCTTGGTTATTACTGTAACTCGATTGTTTTTTGGATTGTTATGTATTTAAACGTTTAGCTCATGGTTTATCAAACCCTGTAAAGAGTCACGCTTCGGTACCTTGATTTGGAAATTAATTTGTGTTGATAATAGTTCCGGGTACTAAATATTCTATTTGAATTTCCTAAATGAATAAAATATGGATGTAGGTCAACAGTCTCTCGACTGTATAAAGATTTCTATTTGTTTGTTTTATGCCAGTATTGACAAACCTCGTTCTATAAGTATTTATTTGTTTTTAAGTAATTAAGGAAACTGGACATGACCATGAGATTGTATTTATTCTTGGGGTAACCCTAAATGTATGCATCTAAATTTGAAATGAGTTCTGTGTAAGGTATTTTATGCTATTTTATTTATGTAAACACGTATGTTGAGTTTAATACTGTAACTGTATGAAGCATAAAAAATTTGGAATGAGAATAGTAATACTGTAATTGATGTATAAATACTGTATGAATATTATATGAATATTATGAAATACTATTTTAAATCTGTATGTTAACATTATTGGGGTATGCTGATAACAGTCTATTTGGCTCTGTACTGCTTAGAATTAATGGTGTTCCATCATGGATGTTTTCTATTTTTAAAAATTGTAAAATACTATATAATAAACAGAGAGAAACTCTAAGAAGTACTTAAAATCTGAATGTTATTACAGTATGTATTCTAAATTTGTATCTACTTCTATTGTAAAATAAACGATCAACATTCCATTCATAATATTGGAATCATTCTAATCTATGATTTAAACCAACTTCTCTATACTAGAGTACGTCTCTTCGGCGAGTGGAAAAATATAGAGAGAGAATTATTCAATCATTTAATTTCCAGTTTCAATCATTTAGCCATTTATGCAGAATAAGCTATCAATTCAGTAACTTTAATATAATAATTAAGTAAAATGCAACATTCAGAAGTATATTAGTAATCTAGAATTAAATAACTGGAGCAATAAAGAACTTGATAACTGTAGAGGGGGACAAACACCCAAAGAAGACCCTTCCACCCAACATTTTCCTGAAAGTATCCGATATTACTTGCCTTAGGATCCCCGAGCCTGTTCACTGAACCACCAGGACGAAGATACTGTGTGGAGGCAAGTATTTATCCTTCTGCAACTCAAAAATACAATGCTGCTGCAACTAAACAAGAATGTCTCATGCACTCAGCAGTGATGGTTTCTACGCTTAGCATTAATATGCAGTCTTACTCTAACATTCACTTCCTAGCCTTCCCCTAATCGAATCTCTTGTGTGTTCCCACTTTCTGCTCTCATAAATGCCACAAGGAAAAATAATTAGTGAGCCCCCTACTCAATTCGATGGAAGTAAAAGAGTGCCTAGGTATTTTGGTCAATTTCATAATTATTGAGCCACCTGCTCAGTTCCACTTTCTTGGGGAACATGACCATAAATATAGGGAAGTTTCCACCTGCAACAACTAGAAGTGAATGAAGATGCCGCCAATTGTCAATTTGCTCTCCACCCCAGTTCATTCCTCCTAGTGGGTCAGTGAACACTCTTTAACAGTCTCCTTTGGATATTTGTCTCCTCTTTGATTTATTAATAATAAATTTTTTAGAGTATTTAATTACAGTCATCCTTGACCCCACTTGGTCAATAATCATAAAAACTTTACAATAACTTATAACATAATGTTTTTCTCACAACATAAAATATTCATATTTTTGGGTAGGTGACGGTATACGAGATGAAAAATGTAATGCTGGACCTAATTTTTTATTTTATGAGTCAACATGGATTTTTTTTAAATACTTTCCATAATTTTTTTATTTTATGAGCCTACATGATTTTTTTAATTATTTAATTATTATTTTGTTAGGTGGGAAAGTTACGTCTCCCCTATACTAAGCATTTAGAGCACCTCGCTCTACTCGGTGCAACAATTTTTTTAATTGTTTTTCATAATTTTTTATTTTATGAGCCAACATGGATTTCTTTTAAATACTTTCCATAATTTTATTTTATTTTATGAGCCTACATGAATTTTTTAATTATTTCGTTAGGTAGGAACATTAAAACATCTACCCCATACTAGGCTGTAAAGCACCTCACTCCACTCGGTGCAATAACCTTAATTAAACCATAAAAATAATATCAAAATATTACAAAATTTATATTTAAATCAAAATATTACAAAATTTATATTTTAAATATTAATTTAATCTAGTAAACCAATATTATTGTTCACCATATGTACAAATAATTGTTATGGTTTCAATCAACCCTATTTTACCTTAATGGGTTACTCCATATTAAATTACAACCCTTTTGTAGGTTCCTCTCGGCAGTTAGGTTGTGACTAAGTCTACGTGTCTTTATCTTTGTTTCAATTCTCTTCATCTTTGCTTGAATTTGCGAGTCATTTTTTATAAATCTGTCTTGTTTTCAATAAGGGTTTGGATTATCCCTCTAAGGGTCTGGATTATCCCTCTTGGTCACTTTGAAGGATCGAGATGCAAGTTTTTTATTATCAAAATGGTATATATATATATATAAAATATTGGTTTTATTTATTGTATAACATTTGATATAATCTCTTGGATCAAATTTGGCTTGAGAGCTAGGGTTTTCGGAGACCTCTGAAGGCGGAAGGACTAACGACGACCATGGATGCAACTGTGGGGGGATGAAATACAACCCCCCTGGAAACCCTCATGATGGTTTTCGGGTTGGCGGGATCCCGATCTCGCTCGAAGGAATGGGTGGTATGGGAAATTTTTCACAAGATCTGGGGTCTGTAGACCCTTCTGGGGGAAGGAAGCTTGGACAATGCATTCCTAAAATGGATTCCATTCCATTAATGAAGATCA
Organism: Larix kaempferi; assembly: GCA_027924585.1. Taxonomy (NCBI): domain Eukaryota; kingdom Viridiplantae; phylum Streptophyta; class Pinopsida; order Pinales; family Pinaceae; genus Larix; species Larix kaempferi. Next base: position 1,747,453 of record BSBM01000535.1, on the reverse strand, counting down.
GATCCAGTAAGTTGAGAGAATGAATCTAGTATATGTAGGATCACGCCCTTATTGGCAAGTTTGTGGGGATGCCGCCCTCGAAAAAATCCCTAATCTGGTGGATGAATTCCACTTGGAAACCAAAGGTTCATTATGACCTCCAACTGGGGTCCAAGGGTTTATTTACGATCACTTTCCTTAGTTTGGAATACAGAAACATAGTTTTAGATGGGGGCCCCTATTTTTTCTACTCTGCGGGCCTTTTCTTGAGACCCTGGAGAGAAAAGTTCTACCCTGATAAGGAGGATATGCGGGTTGCTCATGTCTGGATCAGGCTTTATTCTCTCCCAAGCGAATATTGGGATACTGAAATCTTGGAAGACATTGGGAACAACCTTGGATCCTTTGTCAAAATTTCTAAGCAAACTAAAGCGCAACATTATACGACTTATGCTCGGATCTTTGTATACATGGACCTATCTAAAGAACTACCTGAAGCAATAAAGATGTCATGGGAGGATGAGGATTGGGTTCAGCCCTTGGACTATGGGAAAGTCCCATTTAGATGTTGTCGTTTCCATGAACATGGACACTTATTCAGAGACTGCCCCATGAATAACCCTAAACCCTCTCCTAGGGTTGAAGAGGAGAGAAAAGATCAAGGGTTTTCTAAGGTTCATACCCGTAAGCGTGGAGGGAGAAGACAAGAAATTTTGGATGGATCAAAGAATATCTTAACCTCCAATCAATTTGTGGCTCTTAAGGATCAATCTGAAGACATTACAGATATATCGACCTGGAAAAAGAAAGATACTAGTAACTAAGAGAAAGAGACCGATCTCCCCAAAGCCTCTAGTTCCAAGGAGGTGGAAACCCCAATTGAGGATATGGAAGGTGAGATGGGTGAAGATGTGGAAGACATGGACATTAGAGACCTAGATTTGGAAGGAATAGAGCAAGCCTGTGAGGATGCTCAAAAAGGGTATGTCCCTCGGAAATGCAGAATGAGGAGACCAATATTTACAACAAATTGCTAGAAAGAGAGCGTCAAGAGGAAATTCTCTGGCATCAAAAGGCAAGAGTTAACTGGCTCCAAGATGGGGAAAGGAAAACTAAATTCTTCCACCGTTCGGTCATCTAGAATAGAATGCAGAATAGGATCCTCAAATTAAAGAGCAGGGAAGGAGAAAGGCTTGAAACTAGAGAAGAAACAGAGGGTGAACTAAGCAATTTCTTCCAAGACATAATGACTGAATCTCCTCTTGACAGAAGGAGATATATTGAGTTGATCACCTGGAATATTCCTTCACTGGTTACTCAAGAACAAAATGATATCCTTATGAGGCCAATCTCTATGACTGAAGTTGAAGAAGCAGTGCATCAAATGGCGGATGGGAAAGCCCTTGGACCTGATGGCTTCACCACCATTTTCTTTCACTTTTTCTCGGATCTCATCAAGGTGGAAGTCTGTCAGATTGTGGAATTCTCCAGATGTTTTGGGAAAACCCTCCCCACATTCAATGCTACCTTCCTTGCCCTCATTCCTAAGTGTGATGGAGTAGACTCCCTTGACAAGTTTCACCCCATTGATCTCTGCAATGTGATATACAAAATTGTTACTAAAGTGATTTCCAATCGCCTAAAACCAATCATCCCCTCTCTTATTTCCTCTGAGCAGTCAGGGTTTGTTGAAGGACGAAAACTTATGGATGGCATTATCCTGGTTCATGAGGTGCTTCACTCCCTCAAAAGAGACAAAATCCCAAGCATGATACTGAAACTCGATATTGCTAAAGCTTATGACAAGTTGAATTGGCATTTTATGAAAGCCATGCTGCAAGCGTTTGGTTTTTCGGATGAATGGGTTGGATGGATCATGAATTTAATATCATCCACCTTTTCTTCCATTCTGCTCAGTGGAACCCCCACAGGCTTACTCAAACCTTACAGAGGGATTCGTCAGGGGGACCCTCTTTCTCCTTTCCTCTTTATTATCATGGCTGAAGGGTTAGTCGAACTATCAAGGCTATACAAGGCAATCATGATTTGCAGGGGCTCATCATTCATCCTCGCGTGGATTGTCAGAATCACCAGCAGTTTGTGGATGACACTATGCTTATGGGACACCCCTCTGTCCAGTAATCCCGAAAAATTTGTCTCTGCCTTACAAACTTTGGCAACGCTTTTGGTCTTGAAGTAAATCAACAAAAAACTCATGGCTTTTTTTTCAACACTCCTAAGATTACTAGAAGAAATATCTGTCGTATTTTGGGTATCCAGGAGAGCTCCCTTCCATCCAAATATTTGGGTGCCCCCTTGGTGGATTCCATGGCTCTTCAAGGATCATGGAAGGAAAGGCTTGACAAAATGAGGAAAAAATTAACCAATTGGACTCTGCATCCCATGAATTTTTCTATCCGTTTGGTCTTGGTTAAAGTTGTTCTACAAGATATGCCTATCTATATGTTTTAGGCCATGATGGAACCTAAAGCAGTTCTGAAGGAAATGCGAAACCTTCAATGTAATTTCCTTTGGAGTGGCCATGGGGAGCACTGAAAGTGGGCTTTGGTCAAGTGGGAGGTGGTCTGCTCTCCCAAGGAGCAAGGTGGTCTAAATATCTGAGACCCTGAGCATGTAAATTGTGTCTCGGGGGCCAAAATATGGTGGTGGTGGGTTTCTCATAACCAAGAATCATGGGCTAAATTTTGGCATTCTAAATATGTGGATGGCTGGGAAAAAAGTAACTTGATCCATTTCTCTGAAACTCCTCCTAGTTCTAATATTTGGAAGTCGGCTAATCAAGGCAGGAACCTTGTACAGGATAACAGCTTCTGGGAGATCAAGAACAACCGACGAGCTAAGGCATGGGATGACTCATGGAAACAATTACCCCCCATCGCCAGCAGTGTGTATGCTCCTTAGGTCGTTCAAGAATAAACTATTAACAACAAAGTTCTAGTCCAGGACCTTTGGGATGCTACATCCCTAGACCGGGAATTCAGGATTTGGGAAGCCTGAGATTGGTGGGAGCCATTTAGTCCTGCAGAGGAATTAAACCGACTGGAGGAAGATCTGAATACTCGCAGAATCAAAGTCCATACAGGGGAGGATAAAATTCGATGGGGCTTTGAGCCTAAAGGTAATTTCTCTATTAAGGAAGCTTAAAACATTCAGATGGGTTTCAATAATTTGACTCCGGTGCTGAAGTGGAAGAAATTGTGGGATGCTAATCTCTGGCCTAAAATATCAGTTTTTATCTAGTTGGTAATAAAAAGACGCATCTTAACCAGTGACAATTTGCAGAAGAGAGGTTTGAGAGGCCCTTACCAGTGCGTCATGTGCAGTATGGCGGAGGACACCATGCACCACCTTTTAGACTCGTGCTCGTTCGCTTCATGCATGTGGGATTGTGGGGCGATGAATTACAAACGGTCGGATCGAATTCATGATAACTCGATCCAAACTCTCTGTGAATGGACAAAGGATCCGTTCCAAAACCCTGTGGTTAATTGTCTATGGAAAATATTTCCATACTTTCTAACTTGGGAAGTATGGAAGGAGCGCAACTCCAGAATATTCAGAGAGATGGTAAATTATGAGGAACAAGTTTGGGTTTCCATCTATAGCAAGATGATTGAATCCGTCAAATTACAAGCTTGGAATAACAGTTATTGGGAGGCTAACGAAGCAGAGACTTTTATCTTGCGCTCCTGGGGAATTTCTAGAGTGCTTCCCTGTTTTGGTAAACCTAAAGGTCCATCTATGGCTTGCGAAAGCTCTGAATCCTAGTCTCCCCCCCAACCTGACTTCTTCAAACTGAATTTTGATGGAGCTTCGAAGGGAAATCCAGGCCCGACTGGTTATGGATGCGTTATCAGAAATGAAGACTGAATAATGCTAATATTCAAACTTGGATATCTCGGGATTGAGTCAAATAATGCCGTTGAGTTGGAAGGTCTTCTGCAGGGTATCCAGCTGGCAATATCCCAAACTTGGACCCCCCTCATCGTCAAAGGTGACTCTGCGGTTATTCTCCACATGGTTTCCAAACTGCATAATGGGAAGAATAGCACCAAGGTGGTGACTTCTTGGCGATTGGAAGGAAGACTCGATATTTTAGTGACATTGTTAACCCTAGGTCTAGATATCTCCTTTTCCCATGTTAAAAGAAACAGGAAAAAATTAGCGGACTTTCTTGCTAACCTCAAGAGTGATAATCACATGGACCTCTGTGCTCATACGTGGGAAGGCCTGCAGAATTCATAGGTGTATAACAGGTGTAGGGATACTCTTTCCTGAGACATAATGAGCTATCGTGCTAATTAGGGGAGACGACGTCGGGACGAGGCTCATCATGCCATGTGATTCCTTTTTCTTTATATATCAGCGTCTTCTCTTAAGGGATGGTAGGAAGAAGGTATTTTCATCTCCTTCACGAGAGGTTTGCTATCCTCTCCACGTTAAGGGGTTGTACTTTGACCATGATTGCAGAATGGAGGAGCTTTAGTAGAGATGATGTGAAGGATCATCATAACCATATGCGGTATGATATGCTATTAATGGATGGTACCAAGTTCATAATTATATGGGGTGGCAAATTTCTTAATAAATTTGGGCAAGGTGGTAACCATGAACGTATTGGCTAGAGTATTCGCTGCATGCATTGTTTGGGTGCTCTGGTGCTAATTGAGAAAGGTGATAGCAAAAGGATGGGAAGCATAGGAGATAACTGTAATTGGAAGAGGCGGAAGTCCACTGCTAGCCGAAGCCATACTCATAATAGAGAGAATTCCCAGGGGGTTTTGGGAGGGAGTTTTTCTCGTGCTCAGTAGAAGGATCGTTGGGAGTCCAGAATCTTTGATCTGGACTTGCCTCCGACTATCCAGCAAGAAATTCAAGGAGTGGAATGACAATTATGGAATCATGTTGACAAGGAGACTCTGGGTGAGGAACGTATAAATACTGCAAACTAGGTTATGGACCCAGGGAATACTGCGGGGCGTTTCAGTCTATATGAACGTACCGTTTCACTCTACTGGGTGATGAAGAATCTAGTCGAGTATGCTCTCTGGGATAGAATGGAGCACCATATTGCGAATGAGCAAGTCAATTATGAGTGGAGTATTCTTGAAGAAACCAGAGCAGTCTATCACAAGCTGGAATTCCTCCTTTAGTCCATGGAGATTCATCCTCCTCCTGGTCCGGCAGCTGCTCCTGTTGTTCCTCCTCCTGGATGCTATCCAGATTTTCCCTATATTTTATTTTAGCCGGCAGCTGGGATGTCTAGTGTCTTAGTTTTTGGGTGTTGGGTTGTAGTTATTCTTCTTTTGTTTTAGTTTATGTTTTCCTCCTGTGAAGGTGGTCGTAGCTAGAATATTTTTTCTTCAATGGTTGTACATATGACCTTATGATGTATCTGGGAAGGTTAGTCATGGAAATAGGCTTGCGCGCCTGTTCTTTCAGTTTTGTGTCTTCTGATGCCTAGGTTCTTTTTGCGTGATTAGTCTTGCAAAGTTTCCTGGTGGGTCGAGCATGTTCCATCTGGTTATGCAGTGTAATTGCAAGGCTCTGGCCTGCTCTTTCTCGGATGTAAATCTCTTTTTCATAATATAATATAAAATCTTCTTACTTAAAAAAAATTATTTGATATAATCTCATATTTCTTTTTTATATAGGTATGTGTATATCTAATGGGACTAAGGCTTGGTGGGGCACTTAATTTTTTTGATATAATCTCATATTTCTTTTTTATATAGTTATGTGTATATATAATGAGACTAGCTTGGTGGGTTAGTTTGAATGGTTGAGATCATGCACTTAATTATTTTATTTTTTTTCAAATCAACATATATTAACATCAAGGTTTGCTCTTTTTGATTGTGTGGGGTGAGGAGGAGGTTTCTAATCGTGTAGCAATTTTCTTCCCATTTTTGACATAGTACAAGGAGTTATATTTCCAATAGATTTGAAACTCTCATCGAAATTTTGATGATCTATATCAATTCAGAAGTGAAGGAATCATTCAACCATCTTAGATAAGTGATAAAATTTCATCATCCCTAGAATTTTTGTTTGTCATATTCTTATAATATTAATAGTTACAAAGAAGATCCATTTATCACAAGATGAATTACTCCAAAAAATGGAAACTTAAAAAATGAAAATCTATAAACTCATACGTGTAAACTAAAATCAAAGGGTATTTATAACAAGATGAGTTACTCTAAAAAAATGGAAATTTGAAAAATGAAAATCTATAAACTCATCCATGTAAACTACAATCAAAGTGCGTAGTCTAAAAATTCTATGATTTGAGTCGGAATAGATGATTTTTTCGGGCATGATTTTGAAAAAATTCGACTGTAATTTTTCAAAATCCAGGTTACAAATGTCAATATCATGTCCCCTTCCATCAATCCCACTCAAAGAAGGGAACATGAAACTAAACATCTAGTCTTTCAAATTTCTTCTCGCCCCGTCATCATTTAAAAATCCATGCAAACAACATACATATGTGAAGATGCATAGATAAACATATACAACGGAAGCCAAATCTACTACACATACATATAGAATTCATTTATCAACATAATCATAACCGTCAATAATTAAAGGTATTGCAAAATTAACACAAGAGAGTACTTATCTTGAAATGAAGTAGTCCCGAGAAACTGGCTATGCAACTGCAACATTCCACCCATCCATAGGCCAAATGTTCTCATCAATCTCTCAGCATAGCTGCCACCCCCGATTTGGGCATGATTTGTACAAGGAAAAAGGGAACAACAGACTCACACATAGCCAAGTCTATACACAAATTAGCCAAGGAAGTCCATAGCTAGGCTTATCAAGTTGTTAAGGAAGTAGGAAGGAAATAATTTCTAAGCTAGTGAGCTCAACCACAGAGCTGTTGGCACCTCTACAAGATTCAGCTAGCCTGGAACCCACAATACCTACACACCCAACACAAGGAAGTATTCCCTTCACTGCTCCACAGTCCCTCATTCCATACCTTCCCTTCCAGTGATCCTCAGGGTGTGCATAGAAAAGTAGCCAAAGCCCCTTCATCTTTAGTGAGGTTACACTCTTCACTAGGTTTCTCAAGCTAATTATGAATCCTCTTCTACTCCTCTTTACTTACACCCAAGTTCAAACAAAAACAATGGATACACACAACTCAAATCACAACATTATCTCCCCACAGACACAACAAGCACATATGTTGGGCATGGAAAAACGTCTTTAATTGTGGAATGCACAAAACAAGATGCCCATAGGTTTCCCAAATCGTGGCACCCCAAAAACGAGTTGTGAGAGGGGAAAATGACCACAGGGAAGAAATCGATTTATCCCACAAGTATATGAGCACTCAAAGGGAAAAAACAACCTCTATGGACCCCAAAATCGTGACTCCCTTCCTCCTAGTCATTCTGCAACCCAAAAATTCCCTCCTTTCAACTAGAAATGAAGAAAAAATCAAGAAATGTGTGAGGGAAAACGCCCAGCAAGCCCAGACTGCGTGAGAGAGCCAATCCAATGGATGAATAATGAGTTGGGGAGCAAATCTGCGGCTCTTTTCTTGCCTAGGAGACACACACAATTTTCCAAAAATGGTGGCTTGCCCATACACAAAATTGGACAACCATACCTCTCCATTTCCCAAAATAATAACTACCTCAACCACCTCTTGGAATAATTAAATGATTGGGTGCATAAGTCAAAACACTACAACAAATCCTGGAATTAGCATCCCACTTAGCATCCTTTTTTAGTGTTTTTTTTTAACATTGAGTGGTCGAAGTAGACGCTAAATGGAATGCGTCATGTACAAAACGTAAAGCGTCTAAAATATTGTTTTTTTTTTGCTTCCTAGATAGCATCCTTTCTGACGTCCAAAATAACGTCCATTTTTTTACTTCCAGAATAACATCCAATTTTTCTTCCTAAACAACCTCGAGATTTGCTTCCTAAATAACGCCCTATTTTTCTTCCTAGAGATCATCCTCTTTTGCTTCCTAAATCACGTCCACATTAGCGCCATATTTGCATCCTTAATAGTGCCATGTTAGCATCTATGTTTGCATCTAAATTCACACCATGCTTGCATCCATACGTGCTACCACTTTAGCATCCCATTTTGCATCACGTTCTACTTCCAAATATGCGCCAATTTTTGCTTCCTTTTTTGCATCGTGTTTTGCTACCAAAATGGTGCCAAATATTTCTTCTATCGTTGCACCATATTTTGCTTCTTATGTAGCACAATGTTTTGCATTCAAAGTAACATCTTATTTTTCTACTATATCTGTTAAATTTTGAGCATTAATTCATTATACTCTAGGATCTTTGCTGAGAGAATAACATCTACAGTATATCAATGCATGACAATCATAATATGACAAGCATCACAAGCATCAAAAGCATAGAGACAAGAGACACAGAGTTTCCGTGGGGAAAACCCTAAGGTGAAAAACCCCACAACTTCCTCAGAGATAGAGAGAGCAATGGCTCAACCAAAATACAACCAAATAACACAGAGATAGTCTCCTAGCATATGATCCTCCTCCTCCTCACAAGTGCGCCACTTTCCAGAGAGAGAGTGAGTTACTTTTCCGAATGACTAAAATAGAGATCTCCTATCTCTATTTATACTTACCTTTTTGCCCAGTGACCTACTGGGGCCGACTTGTCTACTTAGATACATCCACATTATATTATATATAATTCCGGGCCGACCCCAAATGGTGGTCTAATAACCCATCAGCAAGTACACACACTTGCGACACTTGTCAATCCACATGATGACACTTCCTTATAGAGGAATGACACATCTCTTATAAGGGTACAATAAATATATATAAAATATACAGATGAAATACATTCCGAAGTTACATATACATCAACACTCCCTCTTAACTACAACACTCCCTCTTAACTAGGAAGGTATTTCTCGACACAGATCTGCTAGACAAGTCTTCTTCTCTGGATCATCGTCATCATCATCGTCACTGCTGCTGCTATCTCAACCAATATTTGACTCTACTCGTCATAGGAAGTTCTACAGAGCCAGTCCTTTTTCATACTGGATGTAGGCCCGCCATCTGCAGGTCTTCATCATCACTGGCCATACTGTGGAATCCTCAGGACTCATTACGTGCGTCACAAAACCTGGCTGCAGCATCCCAGGCTATTACGAGCACACAGCTCTACCTGTAGGATCTCATAGGAGCACATTACATGTGACCCATCACAAAACCTGGCTGAAGCATCCCAGGCTGTTACGAGCACGTGGCTCTACCTGTCGGATCTCCCAGGAGCACATTACATGTGATCTCACCACAAAACCTGGTTGAAGCATCTGAGGCCTTTTTCATCCTGTCCAGATCTCCCAGGAGCAAATTACATGTGGTCATGGAAAAACCTGGCTGAAGCATCTGAGGCCTTTTTCATCCTGTCCAGATCTCCCAGGAGCAAATTACATGCCATAGGACAAAACCTCGCAAGAGCATCTGCCAGATATCCCAGGGCACCAAATTACATGCCATAGGAAAAACCTTGAAAGACTATCTGCAGATCTCCCAGGGCACAAATTACATGTCCTCCCAAGAAAAACCTCGCAAGAGCATTTGCCAGATGTCCCAGGGCACCGAATTACATGCCATAGGCAAAACCTCGAAAGACCATCTGAAAATCTCCCAGGGCACAAATTACATGCTTTCCTGCACAACCTGATCCACGGCCACAAAGTATCATTTGATACTCATCAAACATCATCCTGATGTACACATGATCATCCTGATCATCATCACTGCAACATCCTGCTACATGTCATCTGGAGAAGCTCGTCATCCACGATCATCCAAGTATCCACCTGATACATACATAGATACATGATCCACACAATGTATCCATCAACATACATGATCCACCTGATCATACAAAGATACATGATCCACACAATGTATCCATCAGCATACATGATCTACCTGATCATACAAAGATACATGATCCACACAATGTATCCATCAGTATACATGATTTACCTGATCATACAAAGATACATGATCCACACAATGTATCCATCAGCATCCAACATGATGCATTCATACAAAATACATACACATGATCCATCTGATCATATCCAGCATCCAACATGATGCATATACAAAATACATACACATGATCCATCCGATCATATCCAGCATCCAACATGATGCATATACAAAATACATACATATGATCCATCCGATCATATCCAGCATCCAACATGATGCATTCATACATACATATAATGATCCAGCTGATCATATCCAGCATCCAACATGATGCATACACAAAATACATATAATTATCCAACTGATCATATCCAAGCAGAAACCAGAACATCCTCCTAATGTTCATCATTCAGCGCTTACATCCACAGCCATGTGAAGGATCCCCCTTCCAACATGCTTGGAATGGATTCAGCAAATGTGTTCATCACTTCTTCCTCGAAGTGTCCTCGATCTGAAGCACGCCAAGCCTCTCTCTGAAGTACTTGAACTTCACCCTGGCTAGTGGCTTCATCAGCACATCTGCAATCTGCTCGTCTGTCGCAACATACAGGAGCTTCACAGCTCCTCTCTGCACCATATCCCGGATATAGTGATATTTGATCTTTATGTGTTTCGACCTGTCATGAAACACTGGGTTCTCGGACAGCTTCACACAACTCTGGTTATCACAGAAGATACCAGTAGCCTCAAACGGGAGATCAAATAACTCAGACAGTAGCTTCCGTAGCCATACTTCCTCACAACTAGCTGAACAGGCTGCAACATACTCTGCCTCAGCTGTACTCAGTGCTATGCAGGACTGCTTCCTGCTAAACCAAGAGATCACACCTGATCCCATATTGAAGCAACACCCAGATGTGCTCTTCCTATCTGCAGCACTGCCAGCCCAATCTGAATCAACATAACCCTGTAGGTTAAACTTTTGATTTGCTTCATACTTGAGCCCATAATCCACTGTACCCTTCAGGTACCTCAGAACATGCTTTACAGCAACCAGGTGAACACTCCTCGGATCCGTCAGGAACTGGCTCAATGTGTTCACAGCAAAGCAAATGTCTGGTCTCATGTTCGTCAGGTACATCAAGGACCCAATCATCTGACGATACATAGAGACATCAACTGGCTCAGATGAAGCATCACATAGAAGCTTCAGATTCGATGCCATCGGTGTGGCCATGGCCTTGCAATCCATCATCCCGAATCTCTTCAGGATATCTACTGTGTACTTCCCTTGACCAAGGAAGATCCCACCTGCACTCTGCCACACCTCCATACCTAGGAAATAGTGCATCATTCCCAAATCTTTCATATCGAATTCAGCTGCAAGCTTCCTCTTAGTATCTGCAATCAGTCTGTCATCTCCTGTCACAAATAGGTCATCCACATACAGTAGTAGAATCACAGGATTCCCTTCCTCAACCTTGTAGTAAAGGTTGGAATCTGCTTTACTCTTGGTAAATCCCAAACTAGATAGGAAACTGTCCATACTACCATACCAAGTTCTGGGAGCTTGCTTCAAGCCATACAAGGCTTTCTTCAGTCTGCACACATATGACTCCCTGTCATGTATTTCAAAACCAAGTGGCTGTTCCACATATACTTCCTCTTCAACTATACCATTCAGGAAAGCAGTCTTGACATCCATCTGGTGTATTTTCCATTTCATAGCTGCAGCCAGGGCAAGTACTGTTCTGATGGAAGTATACCTGGCTACAGGTGCAAAAGTTTCTTCATAATCTATTCCCTCTTTCTGAGAGAATCCACGAGCTACGAATCTTGCTTTGTATTTCTCCACACTGCCATCTGCAGCATGTTTGATTTTGAAGATCCATTTAGAAGTCACAACAGACTTCTCTTTAGGTCTTGGGACAACATCCCAAACATCATTCTTCATTATTGATTGGTATTCCTCAACCATGGCATCCTTCCATTCTTTCTTTTCTGCTGCTTCTTCATAACTGGAAGGCTCTTTGTTCATAATGTCACAGAGTAAAGCAACATAGCTGGTCTGTGATCTGGTTCTTTTCTTTGCTCTGTGTTCTTCTTCTGGAATACCAAATCTTTCTGCATCTTGAATGAGCTCTCTAGCCCATACAGGTTTTCTCTTGTGAGAGTTATTCTCACGGGGTGGATCTATAGGTTCTTGTGGATCTTCAAACTCACGAACAGCTTCTGGAACTGCTTCAGTCATGGAAGTGTCCTGAAATCTTGTTTCCTTAGGTTCTTCATAAACTTCAGTAGGTGCCTTCCTTGATTTGATGAATGCTGAGTTTTCATCAAATGTTACATCCCTGCTGACATCAATCTTCTTGAACCCTGGAAAGTATATTCTGTAAGCCTTCGAGCTTTCACTGTAACCCACAAAAATACCCTTCTTTCCTGAAGGATCTAGTTTAGTCCTCTTTTCCTTTGGGACATGAGTATATACTGGACAACCAAATATTCTGAGATGACTGACTTCAGGTTTCTTACCAGAAAAGACCTCTTATGGTGTCTTGTTGTCCAATATCTTGTGGGGTGTTCTGTTCTGCACATATACAGCTGTTCTAGCTGCTTCTGCCCATAGATGCATAGGAAGATCCTAGTCATGCAACATTGCCCTTGCTGCTTCCATGATAGTTCTGTTCTTCCTTTCTGCAACACCATTCTGTTGAGGATTATAAGGAGCAGTCAACTCCCTCTTAATCCCTGAATCACTGCAAAGCTTCTTGAAGTCATTTGAGGTGAATTCTCCACCATTTTCGGATCTTAATGTTTTGATCTTCTTGTCAGTTTGATTCTCCATCAAGGTTTTGAATTCCTTGAATTTATCAAGCACCTCATCTTTGCCCTTCAAGAAGTATGCCCAAGTCTTCCTGGAGAAGTCATCAATAAATGAGACATAGTAAACATACCCACTCAGGGAACTGGATGAAATAGGGCCACATACATCTGAGTGGATGATTTCTAGGATGTCTTTTGCCTTGCTTTCACTGCTTGGGAAAGCCTTCTTAATGTTCTTACCTTTTGCACATCCTTTGCAAACACCTTCATTTTTGGTCTTGATTTCAGGAAGACCCTCTACTGCTTTGCTTGCAATTGGAAGTGCTCTGTAGTGCATGTGAGCAAGTCTTCTATGCCAAAGTTCACTTGGATCCATGGATTCATGCACCATGGAATGTTCAGGTTGCCCCTTCAATTTATACAAGCCTCCCTCTTGCTCTCCAATCACTACTGCATCATCTATGTTCTTTCCCTTTGGCCACATTAGGACTTGGCCATCCACAAATGCAACCCTCATACCTTTTGCATCCAATGCAGAGATGGAGAGTAAGTTCTTCTTGAGCCCAGGTACATAGAGGACTTCCTTCATCTTCAGAGATTTTCCAGAATCTAGGTTGTAGGAGGCTTCACCACTTCCTTTGATTGGGTATTGATAATCATCCCCAAGTTTCACCTTATGGGTTGATTCATGTTCAGATAGATTCACAAAATATTCCTTGAACCCAGTCATGTGTTTGGAAGCCCCACTATCAATCAACCAATCATTACAGCCATGGGAGATGGTACCTGTGAGAGCAGAGATCAGAACATACTCTTCTTCACTTGATGAGTCATCATTGCTATCACTTTCTTCCCTAGCCTTCTTCTTTGGGGGTTCATCATCTTCGGCAGCATGAGCATGAAACCTTCTTTTGCTGCCCTTCTTCTTCTTGTTGGGGATGTTATTGTCCTTCTTGTTCTTGGGACAATTTATGGTAATATGTCCTTTCTCATTACAGGTGAACCATACTCTTCTTTCTTTGAATTGATGTGAAGATCTCTTGGAGTGAGATGGCTCTTTCTTGAACTTTCCTTTCCTGGTGTGAGCTGCAAGAGCTTGATCTTCACCTCCCATCTTTTCTTCACGAGCTATAAGTCTAGCTTCTTCTTGAGAGCATTCTTCCCGAAGTCTACTGAAGGAGATCAACTTCTTCCTTGCACAAATTCCTTGAATAAAGGAATCCCATGACCTGGGTAGGCCATTTAGAGTGGTCATCACCACTTCACCATTCTCCACCATTTCATCTACTGCTTCTAATTGTTCCTTGATCTGGGAGACCCTTGAAAAGTAAGATTGAATGGTTTCTCCATTCTGAAACTTCACTGCTTTCAATTGGTTCTGTAGGGTCATCTTCCGATTTATGTTTTTTCCTTCAAATAGCTTGGTCAAAGATTCAAACATCTCTTTGGGTGTCATAAGAGAAGACACATGGGGTATGAGATGGTCTTTGATAGAATCAACAATGATTCTCTTTGCCTTGACCAAGTTCTTCTTGTGCAATGCCTTGGCCTCTTCATCCTCTGGGATAGGGATGTCTTCTTTCACATATGAGTCCAACTCATTCTCTTCCAGGATTAACCCAATCCTATACTTCCATGCTCGGAAGTTATCAGCCCCTTCAAGCTTATCCTCAAGCTTGGTGTGGAGAGACATCTTTAAGAGTACTTCAAATGGAAATAGAAAAGATTTAGGACTTATCACTTGAAGTGCTGAAAACTGGATCTGGTCTCGGATTAGGGTTTGTCAGAGAAACCCTAAAAATTCAAAATGTGAATTTCAAAATTCCAAAAGGATAGAAAGATGCGCCTTGGAGAGCTGATCAGCCTAGTACATTCAGAATTTGAGATCAGCAAAGTCTTGTCCTTCAAAATTGCCTTTTTGTCCTCCCGGGTTCACTAGGGAGAGCCCTGAATTAGGGTTTGAGTTTCCCGGAGATCTACCCAGCCAAAAATCTTGATCCAAAGCTCAAACCTTCGATTTTTGCAAGGAGCTTCCAACTGTGCCTTCAGTTTCCAGAAATTCCTATTTTTGTGGAAACCCTAATTTTTAGGGCCAAATCTGAAAATGCTCGGAACTGAATTCTGATTGGACAGATAGATGCGCCTTGATGAGTAGATCCAATCTACTATACTGAATTTCAAAAATCTGTGGAGAGAAACCCAATAAACAAGGAATACAAGCTTCCGTCACTGCAAAATGTCTTCTTCTCAGGTTAGCTCTGATACCATGTTAAATTTTGAGCATTAATTCATTATACTTTAGGATCTTTGCTGAGAGAATAAAATCTACAGTATATCAATGCATGACAATCATAATATGACAAGCATCACAAGCATCAAAAGCATAGAGACAAGAGACACAGAGTTTCCGTGGGGAAAACCCTAAGGTGAAAAACCCCACAACTTCCTCAGAGATACAGAGAGCAATGGCTCAACCAAAATACAACCAAATAACACAGAGATAGTCTCCTAGCAGATGATCCTCCTCCTCCTCACAAGTGCGCCACTTTCCAGAGAGAGAGTGAGTTACTTTTCCGAATGACTAAAATAGAGATCTCCTATCTCTATTTATACTTACCTTTTTGCCCAGTGACCTACTGGGGCCGACTTGTCTACTTAGATACATCCACATTATATTATATATAATTCCGGGCCGACCCCAAATGGTGGTCTAATAACCCATCAGCAAGTACACACACTTGCGACACTTGTCAATCCACATGACGACACTTCCTTATAGAGGAATGACACATCTCTTATAAGGGTACAATAAATATATATAAAATATACAGATGAAATACATTCCGAAGTTACATATACATCAACAATATCAATGCCATGTTTGGCTTCCTCATTAGCGTCAAGTGTTGCATCATTTTTAACGCCTAGTTTTGCATCTCTATTGACGTCCACATTAACACCATGTTTTGCAACCACTTTAGCGTCCAACTTGGAATCCATTTTTACTCCCACACTAGCGCCACATTTTGCTTCCCATTATTTATTATTATTTTTCTTCCTCATGAATGCCACATTTAGCTTCCCATTTAGCATCTAATTTTGCTTCTTTGTTGGCCACTAATTTAGATTCTACTTTGGCATCCAAAATAGCATCAAAATTGACTTCCAACTTAGTGCCAGGTTTTACGTCCAATGTTGCTTCTAGATCTGTGACATAGTGGGATTTCGTTTTAGCTCCTAGTTTTGCTTCCGTATTAGCATCACATTAGCCTTTCTATTTAACACCTACAACTATATCCAGTTATGTGCTAATATATTTATTATATCAAATTATTATAATTATTTCATTAATTTCAATAGTTCTCATATATCATTTACTTCATAGTTTTGAAATAACATAATGAAACATTCAAATCAATTGTAGATACCATTATTGAAATTAATTGCATAGCATTTATGAAGAAATTTAACACACACAGACATCATTTATCCAAAGTAGTAACATCATCATATATATTAATTTTCCATGAAAACATCATTGAAAACTTCCAATATATATAAATTTACAACATAATAATGATAACATCATCATTATCTTTCATCAAAAGTAGTGAAATTAGAAAACATAATCACATCAATAACCTATCATACAGATCATCATATTAAGGTTAAAAGAACAAGTGAACGATATATGTAGTGAAAATACCAATATCACAAGTTTTTTTTTTTTGATATCCATATCTAGAAATGTCAAAATGATCAAGGGTAATCAAAGTTGATATGTCAACATGAACCCACCATACATATCAAAATGACCCATAATGTAATATGAACTTGGACAATCACAAAAATAACAATAGGTGTCTAGTAGCATGGAGAAAGCAATAAACATCCACAATCTTAATAGTAGCATCAATGGCTACCATCATCATCATCATATATCCCAACATCATATCCATCATCATTTTCGTCCGATCCATCTGCATCATTATCAGCAATATTTTTCTCTGGTACATTGGTGACAACATAATCTGGATCATCATCTATGCAATCATCTTCACCATTTTTTTGCAAACAACAAGAAATAATCAATTTAAAGAATTAGTATTAATTTCAATACATAATACATATTTTTTTTAATATTACAAATATTAGTGTGATAATTTATGCATTCTCGCGAGTTTTCCAACCATGAATATAAACATCATCTCATCAACAGATAATAACCACACATATCAATTGTATCCACAACCATGCACACACTCACGCATACACACACATGCACACCATAAATTTTCATAGACATAGAGGGAAGGAAAAATACACATCTCAGTTATTATATATAAAGTGAAGAAAAATATGATATTACATATACTTTTCGCTTTGAACCGTTTTTTTTGCCTAAAGTTGTTATATCATTAAATCTGTATATATATAATGTTATTTAATCTATATATTTAAAATCATATTAACCATGGTTTTCATCTCTCGATCAAGTTCATGAATTGTCTAAAAGTAAATTTAATATAACATCCTTGATAATATCCCCTCATAAACATGACTCAAAGAATATTATCATATATATAGTTTTTAATATATTATTCATAGCATTGGTATAAAAATCACAAAGCTTACAAAGATTCGTTGGAATCGTGTTATCCAAGTTCTTGCGCGTGTTATCCATGTATTTGCAGGAGGTAGCAGAGCTCAATTCCATTGCTTGGATTGGTTTTTATGCCCTCGGTTGAATTTTCGCCTGGTATCCTTGAATGGCCTTGGGAAGCGAGTTGAAATTTGCAATAAATCGAAAAACGAGGCCCGGATGGACAAACCATCAGTTTCGATGGATTCTTGACATCTAAGTACCTCTAGGGACACCCCTTTTCGGTAACTTCATGGACCAAACATTGTTTATTTTGATGGTCTTCTACACTAGGGTTTTGATCAGAGATGCACATTGCAATTTTTGCATGATAGGATAAGATGTTCTAAATATGTCGAATGAGAGCATGGGAATTGTGCTCCTCTCTCCATTTTCCAAACACACCTACAAGAGGTAACATAACTCCATTTTGTTGCTCGGTTTGGTTTTTATGCCCCCGATTGAAATTTTCCTGGTGTCTTTGAATGGCCTTTTGAAGCGACATGAAACTTGCGATAACTCGAAAATAGTCACTCCAATGGACAAATGGTCAGTTCGGTTGGTTTCATGACATTTGAGTAACCCTAGGGACACCCTTGTCCAATGGCTTCATGGACCGGAAGTTGTCTATTTTGACATTTTTCTAAAATAGGGCTTTGCTTAGTGATGTGAAGTGCAATTTCTGCACCATAGGCTAAGATTTTGAAAAATGTGGGAAGCGAATGTGTGGGAATCGTGGTCATGTCGTACTTGTCAAAACACACTTGCAGGAGGCAACAAAACTCAATTATGTTGCTCAGTTTGGTTTTTATGCCCCAGGTTGAAATTTGTTTGGTGTCCCTGAATGGCCTTGGGAAGCGAGATGAAACTCGCCATAAATTGAAAAACCATGGATCCGTTGGAAAAAACTCAGTTGCATTGGATTCATGACATTTGAATACAGCTAGGGACACCTTTGTCCAGTGGCTTCATGGACCGAAAGTTGTCTATTCTGACAGTTTTCTAAACTAAGGTTTTCCTAAGTGATGTGTAGTACAATTTCTACACAATAGGCTAAGATTTTGAAAAATGTACCAAGCGAGTGCAGGGGAATCACAATCATCTTTCCCTTTCCCAAATAGACCCATAGGAGGAAACACAACTCAATTTCGTTGCTCGGTTTTTATATGCCCTCAGTTGAAATTTGCTTGTTGTCCTTGAATGGCATTGGGAAGTGTGATGAAACTCACCATAACTCAAAAATCAAGGCTCCAATGTACAAAACGCCAGTTTCATTGGATTTGTGACATCTGATTATTGCTAAGGACACCCTTGTACCATGGATTCATTGGCCAAACGTTGTCTGCTTATAAAATACATTTATAATAAGAGAAATAGCTGCAAAGGAGCTAGTCCCTACCTTACGGTATGTTTATAGTTAAGACATGATTCATATGTTTATAATTTTTTTAGTATATATGATATTATTTTTGTTATTTATTATTAAAAATATGGTTAATAAAAGCTAATTCATATCTTTATTTTTAAAAGAGTTGGCTACTTGCAATTAAAGTGGTGTTAATATTCTAAATATGATTTTTTTTTCCTGGAAAAAAAAGCAGTAATTTTATTTCATCTTGCGAGTACAAAATTGCATTAAGATCATCATCACTCTTTAAGAGTGTAGTTGCTGTTAAGCAAAAACCTAAAACAAAGTCATCGACATCTGAAATCCCAACTGAGATAGTATGCAAAACAAGCTTTTCAGCTGCTATGAGTTAAAAAAACAGGTATCGAAGCACCACTGGAATGATAAACTAAATCTAGAATGCCCTAATAATAGGTCAACCATGACCCAAGATAAGCACAAATACAATAGAAAAACCAGCTGGTAAAGAGCTGAACACAAAGAAAAGGAGAAGCCAGAAAGTAAAAGCCACCGAATGGAGAAAACGATATGCCTAAACCACCTGGTGAAAAAGGGGCCACCGGTTTCAGAAGTGTGTGGATTCCCGGCCAAAGAACAGTTTCCAAAGTAGTAGCTGCCACCGCCATGGGATAGCTGGGCCCGCTCAACGCCACCCCACTACCACCGCAGCCACAAGCCCGCACACACACTCCACCGTTGTTGTGCCCTAGAACAACCATCCGCCCATTGGTGCCGTCGATGCCATGCCATGCCACACAGCCAACCACCTCTGTCCGTCGTTGAACTACGAAAACCACCGCCGCCGCCACTGGATCTAAGCTCGCAGACCCAATGGGTCGCCACGCAAAAGCGCCGCCCTCTCTCCAAGCTTAGGGGGAAACCGATACTCCATCGGCCATTAATGAGAAAGAGGGGAGGAGACCATGGAGAAACCATGGCCACTGAAGTTTTATAGCTGTGGACTCTCAAACCCTAGCCGCTCTCCGATGAATGCTTATGAATGATGCTCACCATATCCAATATTCTAAATATGATATATATACAACTAAAGTATGATAAATGTGTGTGTCTATATTTACCATTTTAAAGTATATATTATGTTAAAAATATATATTTTGTAGAACCATTAAACTAAATGCGTATTATTTTAAATTTCAAGGTATATGATATGTAAAAAATATATTTTGAAAATATAAAAATAAGTATAAATGATAGTGTGCAATTATATCTTACATGTTCATAAAAAATAAGTCAAATATATTGTATTAATTAAAAATATATATGTCAATATAATTAAAAAAGCAGCATTAAGCACATGAAAATATGGTCCAAACTTTGCCAAATAGAGCCCAAAAAACAAAACCACCCAACTAAACCATAATTCCAAGATATCTTAATATTTATATCTCAAGATGCAATGAATTTTTATATTTTTGAATATATAGATAAAGTAGAGCAACAAACATCTCCCCCATACTAAATTCTAGAGAACCTATCTACTCTAGTGCAAACATTATTAAATACATAAATTTGAAGGTATTCGTAGATGTATTGTGTTGCATATGTGGAGTTTATATTCATTTCAACTTTGGACATTGGTACTTTGGTATAGACACCATAAATAAGTACATGAATTCTTGTTATGACAAATGTGAATGTATCTTCTAAGATTATTTTGTTAATATTTTCTAAATTATTGTTTTAAGCATGATTGTTTGGTTGTTTCTTATTTCGAGTTAACATCAAAATCCACTTCTAGGGCATCCTAGAACTCTAGAAAATATTACATTAGTACATATAGAGGTACTTAATCTTCTAAATATATGATAAAGATGATAATGATAATGTTGTCGTGTAGACCAACATTAATCTATCAAACTTTAATAAATAATTTAGTCGATTATTTTGTTTTATTGTGTTGCATTTAAATTCAAATAACTTGCAACTAATATTATGAGTTAGTTTTCATGGGTTAAACAGTATAAATATCAATGGTATTACAAGTGATTTGAAAATGAGATCTTATATCTCTATATGCTATAAAATTAAATATATTTATCAATATAATGGTAAAATAATTTAAGGGGCAACAAGTGAACAGGAGATACCCAGGGTGGATAGACTTATTAGAATACAGATGGGATATTTGAAATAACATGAATAGCGAGGCAAGAACACTCACTATTATGTAGGGCCTCTTCACTCATGGGGGAAAAGGAGCTCGAGAAGCTCCTTTGATTGACGATTCCATGATAATTATAAGATCCCTCTATCATCGAACTGTACAAGTGAAACTCTCTTTTGTTAGGATCCATCAATGGGGTATCTCTATGGGGGAGGAATTCAATACAATATAACTTTATCATGCTCTTTGAAATCTCAACTTTAAGTCAAATAGTCAAGCACATGTGGGGTTCTCATGTGTGAAGAGTGTCAAGTACCATATTTTTTTTTCCATTAGTTGTCATAGCAATAAAGAGGGCAATCCTACTCTCAACACGCATCTTTGCATGGTGGTGGTGAGAATGAAACCAAGGAATTAACATCAACCTACTATTTCTCCTTACTTATGCATGATTGTGGATTGTACAATGGCACAAATTGTTCCTACATGTGGGATGAATTGGTTGATCAAAGGTTTAATATTGGTCTTGTTTGATGTTATACGTCAAAGTTACACATTAAGCCCTAGTGTCGCATCCTTATACCATGTGACCTAATGATGCTTCTCCCTAATGATCATCATACATTATTGGATCCCTCCTTGGTCTCATCTGGACACCTAGGAGAAAAATCCATTGACTCAATGTCGAAAACATCACCTTATCTGCCATGTGTCACCAAATCTGACCCTATCTGCATATATTTCGCGCTTTGCACATCTACTGGGTAGCGACAATTAGGGTTGTCACGCTATGCTCAGACCCTGGGGCGCGATAATTTGGGAAATTATCATGCTATGCTCATACCTAGGGGCACGAAAATCCCTTTTTATCCTTTTGCCATGGATCATGGATCTCATCTTTTGAGAGATTTTCTTGGGATTATCAGTCCTGATTCGATCCCAACCCCCTCTCTCTGTTTAGTATGCCTGATCCACTAAACACTCATTAGATCCACCTTACTCTCCTTTTGGTTAACCCTTCTAAGCACTATAAAGGAGAGGTCTTCCATGAGCCAAAGGGAGGATTTTTGGGGCATCCAACCTATGATCTTGAGACTTTTGCAGAGATAGCTAGAGGAGGAACTTGGAGCTGAAATTTGGCTTGGACATCAAGCAACCATTGTAAGCACTATCAAGTTTCTAATAAAATAACTTGTCTTGTTTCCCAATTCGTGTGTGTTGATTATGTTTCAATTACATGATTTGTATCTAGCTAGATATGGTTTCTAACTTGTAATTCAAGGTACTTGGAGAATTGTATATGCTTGTATCTTGTATGATCTTAACAAGTTCTTCGCGAGGACTTGGAGATCTGGACTACAAGCAGGACAAACGTTAGAGTGAGAGGTCAGTTATATTCTTTCATATTCTTCAATACTGAAATCTTGAAATGCTTGTTTGAACTAGGATTCAAGGTAGCATTTGTTTCATTTTTGTCTTAGATTAGAGTCAGTTCATCTTGCTTTAACCTAAGAGGGATTCTTTCTATCCGTGGAAGAAATATCTACAAAAAAAATTGGCGACTCCACTGGTTTGACTTCTTTTGTTTTGAGTTTTTCACTTTCATTCATTTTTTATTGTGATTTTGCTCTCCTTTCAAACCAATTGTGAAAGTTGGTCTTTTAGACCCTCATTCACTCCCCTTCCCTCTGCATTAGACCTATGTCAGTGATCAGTGAGTCCTTTGGGTAGGCAAACCCTGGAAAAGTCAAAAGATTTTCTTAAAATCCCGCCCTCATCCCCTTTTTGAACATTTTCGCGCCCCTTACACTACTTACAAAGCGAAAATTACCAGATTTTTGCTACCTATCCATTTCCCAGAACGCGAAAATTCCAGTTATCGCTCCTGGGCTACTACCAGGTGTGCAAAAATTTCTGTAAAAAAGAATTTTTTCTTAATTTTGCTTGGTTACCTTCAGTCAATTTTGGTTTCTCTTTTTCTGATTGTTGTTCTGGTCTTTACCAAACATCTGTAACCTACCCAGCTGCAGTGCTTCACTTGCTTTTCATTTCTGTTTGAAGTTTTTAATCTTTGCTTGGTCTCAAATTATTTAGTAGACACATTGGACATTTTTTGGGTTTTAGGTCACTGTTATAGTCATACCTACTTACTCATTACCTTCTGCATCTTGTCTACACATATCTCTTGTCACCTTTCAACAAAGTTGCAAGTGTCTTTTGGCTTGTTGTGTTTATTTTCGAGCTTGGATTCTTGAGTTTTGTGGCATTATACCTTACTTGATTACCTCCTTAACATTTTTGCATTTAATTGGTCCTTTCAATCCCATCAAGTTTATTTGTTGTTTGTCAAATTCCTTTATCACATTATTCCAGAGACAATATTGTTCTTATAGAAGTAGCTTTCCATTCTTGTTATCAAAAAATCAATATTGGAAGATTTGTTGGAACATGTCTAGTTTTTGTTGAAAAGATAAAATTCGCAATTTTGCATTTAGGAAGTGAATTGGTTCTCAATGTTTGTCACATACTTTTTACTCATTAGTGTTGGGTGTATTTACTGTCTTAAGGAATCACCAAATATTTAATTATCGACCGGGGTTGGTAATCTTAGAGTTGTGGCACTATATATGCTGAGGTAGAATGGAACCTAAGACATCGGCTCGGTCGACCTTGGAAATATTTAATAATGAAAAGATCGAAAGATATTTTAAAATGTAAAACCGAGTCAAACTTCAAAAATATAACTATTGAACTGATTAAACTTAACTAAACCAATAGATCAAAATAGTATCAATCTATACTACTCTATTCTATGAACAATAACTGAGAAGATAAAAACAACAAATATTATTCTAGGAAACAAGACTTAATAAAAAACATAACTACTCTTAGGAAAGTATTGATTAATGATTCAAACTCTAACCTAGGAATTAGAAAGTAACAACTACAAATGAGTTTAGGAACCTATCTATGAAATGATTCAATTGACAACTAACTATGGAAACAATAAACTATATTATCTTAAAGCAAAATTACAAACTATTTATAAATTAATTAGTTAACTATTCATGCATTCAACAAATACTTGAAACTAAGATAAACTACCTAATTCCATTCTCCATGAGGATTCTGAGGAAATGTATCAAATGTAATAGGAAAGGGAGAGAATGTATCAAAATGACCTTCAAATGTGACAAGGAAACAAAACGGAAGCAAATCTTGTTTAACTTCTACAAAGAGATGCAAACTAAAGAGTGTCCAATTACAATTAACTTTAAACATTGTAATATATTATTTATCCATAAGCAAATGGCATGGAACAAATATAATCTAGAGGCAAGTAGAAAACTTAATAAAGATCTTCTTACTGGAAAATGAATTTGATCTAGAAGCAAGTAGAAAACTTGATAAAGATATCTTATAATTTATCCGAATCAAACCCTATTCTATGAACATCTTCATTAACTATGTGAATGAGAAAATAAACTACTATGTGGATGAAGAAACTATCAAAACTAATGTACTTTGGAGAATGAAATTACTAAGTTTAATCCAAAATCAATCTTAAGAAACATGGAGTAAACTAAACTAAGAATGAAATTGATAAATTCTAGAACAGTAAAATATTAATAAATCAGACATAAGGGAAACATAATATGAAAAGCAAACTAAAGCAAAGTTAAGGAAATGGAATGAAAACTAAGAATGAATATGAAGCTTAATTAAAACTCTATGTAGTGCAGAACAAGGTCCTAATTACATTTATAAATTTTGATCAATTATAAGAAATATTACAATTCAAAAACCTAAGAAATTGAATTCTAAACAAGCATAAAAACAATGCAGAAAATATTAAAGTCTGTATGACAATCCGGATGACAGTCTGAAAGATAGTCCGAATGACAGTCTGGATGATGGAAAACGATATAAACTAAGGAAATAAGCAGACTAAATGATATTAACGCCAGTTGGTTGATGCATATGAACCTACAGTGCAAGAAAAACAGTAAATAGACTGTTTAAAGCTGAAACAACGAGAAGCAACTTATACTAATAATTATCTAAGGAAACAAACTACTTCTATTGCATGATAAAACAAGGCTGAGACATAAATAAAACTAATCTACAGCTACAGGAAAATAAACAGAACTAAATCTAACTAGGAACTGAACTCTGAAACATTAACTAGTTAACTTTATCTAATTGCAAATGAAAAGACTAAAAACAAACTAAGAAGAGCTATGCATGACCGGTCACTTTAACTTCTAAGAATGTAAATTAAATTAGCAGCAAGATATAAATTATAGGAAATAAAGAAATGACATATACAAGAAACCAAGTTAAATGCATCTACTGAAAAATAAACTATTTACTTGCAGAAAAGAAATACAGAATATACACAAAAACCTCTGGTTGTTGAGAGGCCCTTCTCAGCAATTAGGGATTGAAGCTAACTCAAATTATTCACCAACAACAGAATATCAACAGCTAAAACCAAGAACTTCCATTAACTGAAAAGATTACACAGCGTTTCTACTCAGCGTTTCTAAGCACAAAAACTACCGCTGCGTTTCTCCACCAGAGGCATCTTTATATATGTTTTTACAACAAGAGAGAAGGTTGACCCTTTCAATGGTTGAACTCTCTAAAAATATAGGTCTTAATGGCTACAGAACGGTTGCAGGATGGTTCATGACATTGCAGAGGCCGTCTACTTGATTCCACGGGCGTTGGTTCTCCTTGGTGCGAGTAGCTGTGCGTTGGTTCCTTTCAATGTGGGAAGAGGTTGCGTTGTCAAGCCAAGCGCACAGGAGGATGGATCTTCTAGAATTGAGGCTCACGAATCATGAGGGACACATCGCCAACATAACCCACATCATCATTTTTGTCTTTAATGCCCCAAAATATTCCAACCAACGATTCCGCGGGTGTGAATGGAGGGCTGAACGATGGTTTGAATGCAGCTGGGTGTTTTCAGCATGAACGCACATCTGAATGAAGGTTCGAATGATGACACAACCTATAGAACGAAATCTATATGCCACGCAGGTCAAGAAATGCCAAATAAACGTTAATAAACCATAATACGATGATAATTACTCATGATTCATATGATATTCAAATAAATGCATACCTAGGTTTGATTAACGGTATGAATGGAAAGAAGTATGGATTAATATGCCAAAAATGACAAAAATAGTGCCACCAAAGCATGTTTAATGGCAAAAACTGATGACAAAAATGGACATCAACATTCCCCCAAACCGGAGATATGCCAGGTCCCATTGAGAAAAACAGAGAGGAATTCAAGAAGAAGGTTGAGCTGCGGTAGCAGCTGCCTTCGACTTGGAAGAGGAAGTGGATTTATCCCTAAGATTCTTGAACTAATCCTTCAAGGCATCATGCTTCAACAGGAGAGAAGTGTGGGAAACTATTTTGGCGTTGTTCAAATCTTCAACGCTCTTCACTTGTAAGCGTAATTCTTTTTTCTCTTCACGAAGACCAGAGATTATATCAACGTACTTCTCATTCTGAATTTTGAACTATGCTATGTTGGGTTAATCTATCCACAGTCTGATGGAGTGGAGTAGATGCTTCTGCAAAAGAATTAAGATATTTTTGAGGGCTCGATCCCTTTAGAAATGGTTCAGGATGAGTAGATGTAGTGTGTTCTCAAGAGCCTTATCTTCAATGTGTGCAGGGGCAGGTTCAAAGATGGGAAATTCAAGCAAACAGGCAGATATATTGGCTAACGCAAGAAGGGGTGATTCAAGGACAAGATTGTCCATCTGGTCATCAAGACTGTCTGAATGCATTGGCTAAATGACGGACTGATTGATAGACTGGACGACGGTCTGTGTTAAATTTTGATCATTAATTCACAATACTCTAGGATCTTTACTGAGAGAATAACATATACAGTATATCAAAGCATGACAATCACAATAAGCATGACAAGCATCACAAGAATCAAAATCATGAGAGACAAGAGACATAGAGTTTCCGTGGGGAAAACCCTAAGGTGAAAAAACCCACAACTTCCTCAGAGATAGAGAGAGAAATGGCTCAACCAAAGTACAACCAAAATACACTGAGATAGTCTCCTAGTAGCAGATGATCCTCCTCCTCACTAGTGCGCCACTTTCTGAGTGAGAGTGAGATACTTTTCCGAGTGATCTAAATAGAGATCACCTGATCTCTATTTATACTAATCTGTTTTCCCAATGACCTTATGGGGCCGACTTGTCTAGCTAGGTACATCCACATTATAATATATATAATTCAGGGCCGACCCCACATGGTGGTCTAATAACCCATTGGCAAGAACACACACTTGCGACTCTTGTCAATCCACATGATGACACTTCCTTATAGAGGAATAACACATCTCTAATAAGGGTACAATAAATATATATGAAATACATAGATGAAATACATTCCGAAGTTACATATACATCAACAGTCTGGTCAACAGACCGATCACGATTGGCCTTTCTTGACTTTGTGGGTATTGGTGAAAAGAATGGTTATGATATATTCAACCATGTCCAAAGTAAACTTTGGACAGGTTGAATGTAATGTTCATCATGAGATATTAAGCATAAGTAGCATAAAAGAACATGATGAATTTTAATTAATACAATGACAGATCGCATGCATATAACTTAATGAAGAGTTAAAACCATATGATAGCCATAAAATGATTCTAAAAAAAATCATAATAATGCATGCTCAACTGATTCATTTGATGAAAGTTGAAATGAGAAAAGGAATGAGATCGAGTGCAGAGATGACATTTGATTGATCCCTGGTATGGTTAGTCAATTGGATTTTACCAGCAGAATTCAAAAATTAGATCCCTTAACACACTTAATCATGCTGTTATAAGCTATGGCTTCATTCGGTACTTCATTCGGCACTTCATTCAGATCGCCGTTCATTTGCCTCATTCGTCACTTCATTCGACCCTTCCTTCGATCCTCCATAAGGACCTTCTATACAAAATGTGCTTTGCTGGATCTGAGTACTGTTGATTATGTAGAGAATTTTTTTGGGGCTGTCAGCACACAAAAGGATGATGTAAGCCTTCTTTTCTGAAACTTTAGTCATGCTCCTCTTTATTTATCATGGATCAGAACAATCTTCTGCTACTTGCATTATCCTGAAAACACCTATCATTTTGCCAGAGATAAATGAACTTTTTATAAATAATTAGAAAGTAAAGACAGTTCTGAACCTCCCCCAAACCAAAAATATGGCATGTCCTCAAGCCATCAAAGAAAAACTAATTTAATATTCAAATATTTTCAATTAATAGTTTAGCCAATAGCTCTAAAATGTTGTTATTATTTTTCGTAAGAAAAAGAAATACTAACTAATAAATGGATATGATTCAGATATGTACATTCATAAAAAAAATAACAGTGCTCAGGAAGACCATATGAATAATGATAGTACAATTGATGAAAAAAATGCCACAGGAAAACCAGTCATCCATGACTCATTTTAAAGATCTCTTGTCATCCAAAGAATATAGAAAAAGTTCACCCTGGAGTTTGTGAGATTTCTATAGTTATGGGTCCCATTTCTAGGATAATCATATCCTAGGTATTGTTTGAAATAGAAGACAAGGTCTAAGTTCAACTTACAACCATTCTCTAATGACAGTATAAATAATTTGGCCTAAACATGTATTTGTATACTCAGGTTTTTTTTAGATGAGACATGTGCATGGTGATGCATTAACCAAACCTCTTTTACTCAATATTTCCCCGCTGCCAGTAGGCCTGATCAGTACCCCGACGGGTTTATCTTGGTACCATGCAAGCATAGCCCCACTGCCAGCGAGCCTTTTTAGTACCCCAACGGGTTTACTTGCATTATCGAGCTTCCTTGTTTAAGATTTTACTTAGCATGGACCCGCTGCCAGTGAGCCTGTTCAGTACCCCGGCGGGTTTGCTTCGTATAATGATTTTTAGTATGAGGAAGCCGGTTGACACTAGAGTGTGTTAAGCCTGCTAAACACATAATTCAAATTTTCAGAGCGAACCTTATGAGTAACTTTATTTATAATAGCCCGAATTATAGATAATGTCAAAAGATAATAACCTAAAGCTGTCCCTTGGCCTCTCAGTCTATCTTCTTCATAAAATTTAAGTAACATTCCCCACAAGTAGAAAATATCACTCACTCTTG
Source organism: Larix kaempferi (assembly GCA_027924585.1). NCBI lineage: Eukaryota > Viridiplantae > Streptophyta > Pinopsida > Pinales > Pinaceae > Larix > Larix kaempferi. The sequence continues at coordinate 1,718,285 of BSBM01000535.1, read as the reverse complement.
GGATACCTTTTTAAATAATTCTTAAGAGACAAGTTTTGATAATGAGTCTGGGGTGAACTAGGAGTCCTTAGGTGTAAGATAGAACTTTTTGAAAATCATGATGATTAAAGTAGGTCTTAAGCAACTGTTCTAATGATAAATCATGAATGTGCATGTCTGAATCAAATACCATATATAAAAGCATAAAAAATGAAATTAATAAAAAATAATCATAGAAGAAAGTGGTTAGAAATGATATAAAGAATACTTTAACTTTTCACTATAAATTTTCAATTTTCAACAATAATCGAAAGAGAAGGAGTTAGGATGCATTATGAGTTTTTTAAAGCACTTCCCTTTTCAGATAATATTTCATGAGCTGATTATAGAGATAAGGTTCTTGTAATCAAACTGCAAAACCACTTGTTAGATTATTCAAATTTATTCACAACAACAACATATGTACAAAGAAAAGTCATATGGAATTTACCAAAATTAGGGAAAAAAAGAGTCTTCCTATTTTAATTGACAAAATTCCATAAGCTGATCATAAGAATGAATTTCCTGTATAAATGCAACCAGCTGTTAGAAATGACCCTTATTCATTAAAAAAACAAAAATATATTTACATATATACAAATGAAAATAACCCAAAATAATTCAAGAACCAGGAGAAGGAGGAATGACTTCCTCTTCAACTAGCTCCATCTCCTTCTGTTGTAAGGCATCCTGCACAAAATCTTGTTTAGATATTGGTTGATGATAAAGTCTAAGTCTATGTCCATTTACAACAAAGAAAATTTGTGAATCATCAATTGTCTTAATATCGACAAATCCATTATCAAAAGCTGTAACAATTTCATATGGACCCATCCAACGAGTAGTTAATTTACCTTTAAATTTTTTGTACCTTGAATAAAAAAGTAATGCCCAGTCTCCAGTTTTGAATTGTTTTTGTTTAATGTATTTATCATGCCACTTTTTACGTTGGTTTTGTATTAGAATTGTGCTCTGAATAGCATCTTGTCTAATCTCATCTAATTCATTTATCTACAGGATTCGTTGTCTTTGTGCTTCTTCTAGATCCATCCCTAATTGTGTAGCCATGAGAAAGGTTTTGACTTGAAATTCAATGGGTAGAATAACTTATTTACCATAAACAAGTTCATAAGGTGTGTGGCTAATGGTATTCCTCCAAGTTATTCTATAAGCCCACAAGGCTTCTGGAAGCCTATCAAACCAGTCTTTGTGGTGTAATTGGATAGTCTTAGTCAGGATGGCTTCTAATACCTTGTTGGTGGACTCTACCTGACCATTGGATTACGGGTGATATCGTGAAGATTTACAATGTCTAATACCATATTTTCCAGTAAGCTCTTTCATCAATTTGGAGGTAAACTGAGATCCTTGATCAGTTACAATTTCCCTAGGTACACTGAAATGGGTAAATATTTCTTCATATATAAACTCTACCACAGATTTTTCTGTGGCTCAGAATAAGGCTTTAGCTTCCACCCACTTGGTGACATAGTCTGTGTAGACTAGGATGTACTTCTTCTTGCGAGACATAGGGGAAATTGGCCCAATGAAATCTAGAGCCCATTTTTCAAAAGGCTCAATCATAACCTTGGGCTGTAAGGGCATTTCATCGGGTGGCGTAGGTCTACCCATTCTTTGGCAACTGTCACATCCCTTGACATACTTGGAAGCATCTTTAAAAATGCTTGGCCAATAATATCCAGAGTGAAACACTTTGTAAGCTATTCTGTTATCAGAAAAATGCCCACCATAAGGTCCACCATGACATGCATGGAGGATCTTTGCCATCTCATCCTCTCGTACACATCGTCTAATAATAAGATTAGGACCAGTACGAAAAATATCATTGTCCACCCAAGAATAATTAGAACTTTGAACTATAATCCTACGTTTCTCGGGTGGGGAGAGATGGTTTGGTAGCTTTCTAGTTGCTAAATAATTGGCTATGTCTGCAAACCAAGGGGTTCGAACAGACACAGCGAACAAATATTCATCTGGAAAGCTATCATCTACGGGACTGGAATTATCGTCAATTTGAATTCGAGAGAGAAAATGTGCTACCACATTCTCTAGACCGGGATGATCACCAACAGTAATGTTGAATTCTTGTAACAAAAGAAGCCACCGAGTCACCCTGCCATTGGTGATTGGTTTTTTCATTAAAAATCTAATGGAGGAGTGGTCTGCGTGTACGAAAACTTCATATCCCGTGATATAATGACGAAACTTGTTGATGGCATAGACTACTGCTAGAAACTCTTTTTCAGTAACGGTGTATTTTGATTCTGCAGGAGTTAAATTTTTACTAGCAAAGTAGATGACATGTGATGTTTGTCCCTCTTTTTGACCTAAGACTGCTCCTATAGATATGTCGGAAGCATCAGTGGATATATGGAAGGGAAGGGACCAATTGGGGCCCCTAAGTATTGGTGCCACTGATAGATTTTCCTTCAAAGTTTCAAAGGCATGTTGACAAGGTTCAGTCCATTGAAATTATGTATCTTTCATGAGTAGTTTGAACATAGGTGCGGCTATCTTAGTAAAGTTTTCAATAAAATGTCTATAATATCTTGCATGGCCAAGAAATCTCCTTACCTCCTTCGGAGTTTTTGGAGGAGGAAGATTAACAATTATTTCTATCTCAGTAGGATCCACCTTGATACCTTGAAGAGAGACATGATGTCCCAGAACTATGCCCTTGGTTAGTAACATCTTACATTTTTTATGACTAAGGGCTAAGTTCGTTTCTTGGCATCGAATAGGAATTGTTTCGAGGTTATCAAGGGCTTCTTGGAAGGTATTACCATAAAATGTAAAATCATCCATATAAACTTCTACACAGTCATGTATAAGGTCAGCAAAGATTCCTAAAACTGCACGTTGGAAAGTGGCAGGTGCATTACATAGGCCAAATGGCAACACTCGATAGGCATATGTACCCCAAGAACAAGTAAAGGTTGTCTTATCTTGATCCTCAGGTGCTATTAATATTTGGTTGTATCTGCTATACCCATCAATGAAAGAAAAGTATTGTTTCCTTGACAAGGTATCTAACACTTGGTCAATGAAAGGTAAAGGGAAGTAGTCCTTAAGAGTGACCTTTTTCAATTCTCGAAAGTCAACACAGATACGCCATTTCCCTGTAAATTTCTTTGGAAGTACCACCAGAGGAGACACCCATTTACTGTTAGAAATTGGGTAGATGAAACCAACATTAAGGAGTTTTTGTAATTCATCTTTTACTATATCCTTTAGGGATGGATTCATTCTTCTCTGGGGCTGCCTGACAGGAGGTATGTTTGAATCTGTGTAAATGTGGCGAATACAGGTATCTGGGCGTATACCCTTCATATTGGTGTATTCCCATGCAAATGCTCCAGTTTGACTCTTGAGAACTTTTAGTAATTGTTTTTGCTGACTCTCATCTAAACCTGCATTTATATGTAGAAATTTTTCGGAACTAACCTCACAAGGTATGGTATAGGATCCTAGATGTTCTTCGCTTGCGAAGACACAGGGTGTACTTGTAAATGTTGAGAGGCTCATGTTTTCTTGGAATTCGTCTCCAAAGATTTGGTCAAGTTGGGAAAAAGACCAAGGAAAGTATATACATGTTGTGGAAGAGATAAATTGGTTCGACACATTCTCAGTATTTTGTTCTTGAAGTTCCCAAGAGACATCACTAACAAGGGAAAGTGCTTCCAAGTTCTCATCCCCAAAAGGACAATCCAACCAAAACATATTTTCAGTTATTAGCAGTGTTGGTGGGTATAAAGCTAGTTTTCTTGTAGACAACCCATCAAAGATAATCATCTCTCCATCCCTACATCCTACAAATGCATTAGCAGTGGCTAACCAAGGTCTTCCTAGAATAATGGGGTGACCTTTAGAAGGGTCCTTTGATTCTATGACCATAAAGTTCACGAGATATTCCCATGAAGCCACTGATACAATGATATCATCTAAGATCCCAGGAGGATGCACCATAGTGCGATCTGCTAATTCTAGCATTGTTGGGGTAGGGCGGAGGAACTATCCTAAATGGAGAGTTTCTAAAACTTTGGTAGTCATCAGGTTAATAGCAGCTCCTAGATCAATAAGTGTATTTCCTATGGTAGTGTTATTGAATATAACAGTCACCACAGGATTTCCTGGATTTTTATACTTTGGAATTCTAGGTTGGTTTGCTATGTAATTTGACATTTCACCTATGACATGAATCGTCGGAGGGTCTTTTTGTTTTTTACTTGGTCTTTTAATACAGATTTCCTTTATCACTTTACTATAGATTGGTATATCTTTAATGGCTTGTAACAAAGGGATCTTGATACAAATATTTTTCAATTCGTTAATGATATCATACTCTGGATAAGTTACAGGTTTCTCTATTACCAGACGCTCCGGATATGGGGGTGCTTTTTCTCTTGGAATGACTTCTTCATGAGGATGGTTGTGTGTTGAAGCATGGGGAATAACCACATCTTCAAGAATGGCATCATTCAAAATTTCATTAGGCATGTCTTCTTCTTCATTCTCTTCTCGGATAACAGCTAATGATTTGGGATGATCTTGCAAAACTCTTCCAAACTGCAATTGAATCTCATGCATTGGTGTGGTCGAAATGGCATATGATGGAAGAGGTAGCAACCCAATGCTATTAAGAGCTTGAGTTGGATTGTTGTTAAGATTTGGTATCGGTTGTGCAGGAAATATTGTGGGTCTTGGAGGATTCATATTCTAGAAATGGTGAGGTTGATTTGTGATAGGGGGTAGTGAAGGAGGTACAAATCCAGGCAAGAGTTACTGGATATTAGGTGGGTAAGGATAGTTAGGCATAGGAGAAGGTGGTTGAGAATAATCTTGTCCTCTCCATCCATGTGGCCATTGCTGCTGTTGAGCATTCTGAGGAGGGTACTGCGGTGGCCAACTTTGCCAACCTGAAGTGTTCCACCGTTGAGGAGGTTGATAAGGATGGTAATAGGGTGGAAATTGTGATGACGGATCTTGATATGATGGTTGATCTCTAAGTTGCCAAGGCCTCCTAGAGTTTTCACCAAATTTTCCACTCTTATATACAAGTTGAAACCGAGGCAACGATGGACAATTATCAGCTGGATGTTCTTCTGTACAAAGGTGACAAACTGAAACATTATTCAATGGACATTCCTGTTGGGCATGTTTAGTTCTACACCTAGGACAGAAAACAATCATTGCTGCACGCTCTTCATCCTGTCTATTTTTAGCTTGTAATGCATCTAATTGAGAACCCATGGATCCTAAGATATATGTTTTGAAATTTTCCAATAGGTTTCCCAATTGTACCCTTGTAACTCCACTAGGACTGGATGTATTTCCTTCCAGGTTCCTAGTATAAGACTCTCGAAAGTGTCTTCCACTTTTTCCTCTGCTCCTAGAGTAATTCCTACATAGCTCACAAATCTATGCAAAAGTCTTATGAGAGATTTCTCCTGCTACCATGAGATTAAGGTTTTATGTAATACCCCCATTTTGACCCTTAGGATATTTTGGGTTATAATGTAAATATTGTATGCATATTATGTATGATTCCTAGCGTGGAGCTCAAGGCCAAGGCCCTGCTAGTGAACGCTCGACCTTGAGGAGGCAAGTATTGGATATTATGCTACCCATGTGCTAGTGAACCATGGGGATTGTAAATATGCATTTTAATATAAATGCCCACAACTAGCTATGCAATGCAACAAGAGATGGGGGCATGATGTTCACAAGGAATTGGGAGGGAAATATTTAAACCTTTGAGCCAATCAAGTCAAGCCAAGTGTCAATGAGAGAACCCATCAACTCTCAACTACCCATGCTGAATTTTGTACCCAATCATTTACTCTCCCAAGAGTTGGTTGAGGTAGTTAATGCCTTGGGGAATGGAAAGGTATGGCTGTCCAAATTCGGGTATGGGAAAGCCACCCTTCATGGAAAATCATGTTTGGCTTCTTGGGAAAGAAAAGAGCCATGAATTGCTCCCCAAGCCATTATTCACCCATCAGTTTTCCTTTCTCATGAGTTTGGAGATTCCTGGGCATTTCCCTCCATGAATTTTCTGTGTTTTCCTTCATTCTCCTAGCTGGGAAGGGTGTTTTTGTGTTGTATAACAGTGGGGGAGAAAGGGAATCGATTTGGGGACCATAGAGGTTGTTTTGGCTCACTGATTGCTTGTATATCTGTGGACGTTTTGGGGAAAACCCATGTCCATCTAGTTTGAAAGTCCCATTACTGGAAGTGTGTTTCCAAGCCCATATCTGAGTTTTGTGTGTAAAAGAATGTTGGGGTTGAGATGAGTATCCATTGCTTTGATTGAGCAGAGCTTGAGAGTCCCAACTTCCTTGTAGATATCATGCCCAGCTCGGGGGTGGTCTATGAGTGCTGAAAGAATATAGGCTGGGTAGAGACCTATGGTTGGGTGGAATGTTGCAGCGACATAGCTAGTTGCTTGGGATAACATTACATCCAGATGAGTATTTTATTGTGTTTACTTCTGCAATGATTAGTTTCATGGTCATTTTGATATGCCGGATGAGTATGAAATGTGTGTGGATGATGTTTTATCCCGCTGTGCATGTTCAATTGAATTGCATCTGCACACATATGCATTTTACTGTAATTCCATGTCTTTTATTCATGACGAATTTGGCTAAGTTGTACTAAAAGCCCAGATTTTAGTGCCATGTTCCCTTGCATTTGATAGATGGGAGGGGACTTAACGGAATGGTATCAGAGCGATGGTTGCAACATTGGGCCTAATGGTCCAAATCAAGAACTTGCAGGGCTAAGTATGCTTCCTGCTCATCACAGACCATTAAGAAAATTTTCAAATTTTCAAAATTTGCTAACTGTTTTTGTTTGAGTTTTGCCTAACTGTTTCGGCGAAGAATTTGAGAAGGGTGCCGAAATTATCGGCGAACATCGAAAAGATTGCCGAAAATGTGTTTCGGCACAGATATAGAGGTCCGTCGAAATGGATCAGTGAAGTTTGCGAAATCGTGCGATACGTTTTGGCGAAACTCGCTGAGTGGAGCCGACACGGTCGGCGAATTTAGCTGAGTTGCATCGACGAAGTTTGCGGAAGTGACAAGGGAAAGGAAGAAAAATTTCAAAATTTTTCTAAGTGTTTTCGGCGAGTTGGTCTGAAATGGCGGCAGAACTCGGTGAGTTGGTCCAAAATGGCGGTAGAGCTCGGTGAGTTGGTGCGAAACGGCAGCAGAACTCGGCGAGTTGGTCCGAAACGGTGGCAAAACTCGGTGAGTTGGTCCGAAACGGTGGAAGAACTCGGCGAGTTGGCCCGAAACGGGTCATAGGAGATCGACGAGTTTATCGATCGGCATAACTCGGTGAGTTGTTCCGAAACGGGTCAGAGGAGATGGGCGAGTTCACTGATTGGCAGAACTCGGGGAGTTGCTCCGAAACAGGGAATTTCAATGTTTTTCGGGGAGATTTTTCAGGTGCCAAAAGTTGAAAAATGACCTTGAACTTATACACAAGAATGCGCAAAATTGAAGGATTAAAAAAAAAAAACGAGGGCGCTACCCTCGACCCGCCCTGCAGTGGCAGAGGGAAGCCACAAGGGGGTAAGCCCCCTTGAGCACCGTCATCCCCAGAGACAGTCGCTGAAAGTGTGAAGTGAATTCTCTATGATGGGAATGAGAAGCAGGAATCATATAGAAGGTTGTGGAGGCCTTATTAAGAATAATTGGCGGTAATATGCATTGTGGAAGAGAAATGGGAGCAGCAAGGCAATATTGATAAGAGGGAAATTCCTCACCTTAAACTATTTCTGTTTATAGCATAAGAATTGCATGTTTGGAAAATAGAAAAAAATGAAAGTTATACACGTATTTACATATTGAATTGCTATTTCGTGGGAAGATCATAGCTAATGATTGCTTGTATGCTTGGTAGGGAAGCCAAGAAAAGGACTAGCTATGATGTGGAGGAGGAACTCGATGTCATGAGGGGGAATTGGAAAGGGATAATTCCTTAAGTCCTCTCTTGCTATTGTGTTTATATTTCCTGAGTTTTATATACTGAAAATTATGGCATAGGGATGCTAGAAATGCAAGAGAGTAATGCATATGAATTAGTGGGCATGATTAAAAGAGTCATTGCATAGTGCATGCGAATTTCTTATGCATGAGCATGATGTTGCATATGGGTAAAGGTAGTGAAAGTTACACATGCAATAACCCATTAATGGTAGTGCCTTATGGTTGATCACCAGTAATGTTGTTGATAATGGTTGTACGAATCAGACCATAAAATCGTGATTGAAAATGCAAGAGGATAGATAGATGAAGTGAATATGTATTGGCTGGAATACTGACAGACATTGCATAGTGCATATGAAAATTTTTGTACTGTATATGATACTGCATATTGGTAAAATAGTGAGGTTTTACACATGCAATGAGCCACTTAAGATCGTTGTGGTGGTTGCTAATAATTAGTTGTGTTCGCATTGGTGTAGGACCAAAGAAAACCGAAGCATGGCTAAAGATGAGGATGAGGTTGTTGCATATGACCAACAACCTTATGAGGAAAGGATGGTGCAACAAATATATGATCATGAGGTTGGAAAAAGGACTGTGTAGCATTGGTAAGAGGCCAACTGATCAAGTAAAATCACGCGATGTTAATGATAGCCATGCAGATGAGGGTTATTTGTGCTTAAATTGCACGAATGTTGAAAGAGGATTTGGTAAGATCTCTTCAACTATGTTTAAACTATGTTGATTTGGTTTACATGTAGTATTGAGTGCCTGAATGCGAATATAATCCTACCAAGTAGGTTAGGTGTGGGTAAGTGGAGGCAAGGAGCCTTACACTCTATAGTTTCGTAGAAACCTCAATGCATTCATATGAAATTATATCATACCATTTGTGTATGTTGGTTGTGAGTTTAACAACCAAAGCAGGTGCTGACTTATGGTCCTGTTGTAGTGTATGCCATATGAGATAGGCATGGTTATGCCATAATATGTTGAAATGCCGAGTATTCATGGATTAATGCAAGGTGGTATTGAGAGGTTATGAATTGAGTGAATGCACATTAAAATATTATGTAAATGTTGTGAATGTGCATGCATATGTGTGGGTGCACATATTGAGATGCATTGTGTGAATGCATGGGTGTGACATATATCTGTTTCAATGTAGTTAGATAATAGATGAAATGGTGGACTATTGTCAATCCTAAGACCATTTCATGAGCTGCTGTGAATGCAAGATAATCATTACAACAAATCCTGGAATTAGTGTCTATTTTAGCTCCCTTTTTAGTGTCCACTATCACTTTTAGTGTATTTTTCATCATTTTTTGTACAAAGTGGACGCTTTTCCACGAGATGGCGCTTTTAATGGCGTTATTTGCATCCTTTTTTGAAATTAGATGCTAATTGGGATGCTAATTAGCAACCCAATTAACGTCTCAATTAGCATCCCAATTAGAGTCCCAATTAGCATCCCAATTAACGTCCATAATAACATCCCATTTAACGACCAAAATAGCCTCCAAAATAATGTCCAAAATAGCACCAGGTATAGAGTAAGTGATTGCGCCAGGAATTTTGAAAGGAATTATGCCATGAATTGCACTAAGAATTCTGAAAGGAATTGCACCATGAATTGCACCCAGAAAAACACCCGATATAGTGCTAGGTATAGAGCCAAGCATATCGCTAGGCATAGTGCCTGGAATTGCTCCAGGAAGTTCGAAAGGAATTGTACCAGAAAAAATGTGCTAGGAAAAATCCAATGTTGCGCCGGGGATAATGCTAGGCATGTTGACAGAAGTAGCACCTAAATGGCCATTTTGGAAACTGAGAGACCCTAATTAATCATAAATAAACCTAAGAAATCCTATGGTCCATAACGACATTATAGTGTGGCTAACGACATGTTGATGCATATATTGATAATTATAAATATGGCAATGATGATTTATACAATATTTAATAGGATGTTGATGACGATGATGATGTCAATGCCAATAATGATGATGCAGGTTATTATAGCATTATTTGATATTGGCTAGTCCCAATGGAAACATAATTCATCGTAATGGCATCAGAGTGACCACAATATCCCCTAGATGACCCTAATCGCATTTGAATGTCCCTAACAACATTTGAGTGACCCTAATGAAACTTGACTCACCGTAAAAGCATGAGGATGATCATGTTGATGATGCATAATGGAAAGGATGTTGATGATGATGATTATGATGATAATAATGAGGTTGAGATGAATGACTATGATCATGATGATATATGATCGGATGCCATTGATGATGATGATGTTTATGTACTCATGTATGGTGTTGATGATGATGGTTATGATGGTGACGATATCAATGCCAATGATCATGATTCATGTGATAGTACTTATGGATCTTTATTTATTGTAGTTGCACCTAAATTACTGTAATCATGGCACTTTTGGATCTCCATTGATCCTAATGTGGGTTAAATTACCTTAATGTCACCTAAATTGCTCTAATGGCATTTGATTTTCACCAACAACATTTGATAGACCCTAATGGCATCTAATTGACCCTAACAACATGATGATGATGATGCATTATGATAATTATGATGGAGCTTATGGATATAATTTGATAATTATAAGACTATATCATCCATTCTTGCAAGGAAGTAGGGTTCCTTTCTCATTATTATCACAATTATATTGATGATGACAATGATGTACTTGATGACTATGATGATGATGATGTTGATTTATTGTATGATGATGATGATGATGATGATGTCGACGTCAACAATGATTATGCATGTGGTAGCACTTCTAGATCCTGATTGATCCTAATGGCACCTAAATGTCTGTAACAGCATCTAAATGACCCTACTATCACCGAAATGACTGTAACGACATCTAAACAACCCTAACAATAACATGGCATGAATCCTAATGGTGATGAGTGATTATGAACACTAATTCCATATGACTTACCATAATGACAATGATGACAATGATTTTTTTGATGATGTACTTGATGGTGACTATGACGATGACAATGAGGAAGATGATGAAGATGATGTTGATGTACCATATGACATTGATGATGATGATGATGAAAATGTTGATGTCCATGATGATGATGCATGTGATAATAATTCCAGACACTGATTGATGCTAATGGAACCTAAATTCAAAGCAATGAACATTGCCTCAAAGTACCATGAAATATTTTCTAGTGGTATCTATAGTGCTATGCGTTTGGATCTTGTGGCCTTAGGGCCTTGTACATGGTTAGTGGAGGAGACCTAAACCCTAGGATCTAAAGGAATCTTCTAGACATCTACAACCACATAATCATTAAGATAACTTGTCCATTAAGCAATGTTCATTATGGGATTCAAAACCCTCAATGTTGTCCCCTTAGCAATCAATCTAAGGTTTCTTCAAAGTAATGAAATCACGTTCACAAAATAATATTAATTAATCCATCACCAAAGGTAGATTAACCTCAAAATAAGCATAAATAGTGGTGAAAGCCAACTTTTCAATGTCAACTAGATATAAAAAAGGCCTTTAAAGAAGGGATGCTTCATTATAATAACTAGTGGTCACAAGGTGATGTCCCAAAATCCCCCTTTCAAGGTTATGTTGGCTTCATACCTAGGATTAGCCCCTTCCAAAAGATGGATTGATGCTCGATCCATGCTAATCCATCATCCAAAATTTGCAACTTAACTATAGTGGACCAGCGACTACAATAGACAAGAGAGATATTAGACCATGAATGTCTTTATGATGGAAAAAATCATCCAGAATGTAATTAACCTAGGATTGGCTCCATGATTTAATTGTATACTCATGGCAAGGAAGGCGTCTTTGTACAAAAGGACCTGAGGCTGTAGGCCACCCCTGTGGTATGTATTGGCTACCTTACCTGCCAACAACCTTCACAATTATGTTATCATATAGTAATCCAATGGAGAGGCGGCCTAAGGGTGAAACAACGGGCCCTATATATTGCTATAGCATGGCATCAAAATAGAATCCCATCCTTAAAATTGCATATTGGTATTCACCAAGGTTGGACGCACTTTTAAAAAGGCATTGAACATGTTCCAGCATTCAACCTCATGGCATTAAATTATTAAACTATGTATGCTTAACGTAATTATCATCAAAGCCAAAGGAGAAAAAATGGAGAGACAACATAACAACAATGACAATGGAAATGTGATGCATTCAAACATAGAGTAAGAAAAATGAATTGACTCAAAATCATAATCCCGCGCTCAGTGAGTAATCTACTTAATGTCTAGGTCTTAAACTCTTTTTTTTTAACTTAACTCTGAAATGTCTCGGGCTTTGAGGCCCATCAAACAATAAGCAAGAGGAGGCATGGTGAGAGCATACCTAGAGAAACCCGATAGAGTGAAGGATATTGCGAACAAAATAATAGGAACTTTTCCTATAGTGGGGCTCTTGTAATGAGGAGGGGGGCGTTTGCATTTGATTTGCTGAATACTACAAGAGGGTTGAGAAAAGATGCCCATCATAGGCCTCCATGGATTTCTATGAATTCTACGACCACCATGGAAAGGTAAGTCCCTTGGACATTGCAATCAATTTTTATTGTTCTTGTAATATTTATGAGTTGGGTGGGGTTTTTCTTTGCAAATGGGAAACCCTCATTTTGTGCTGGTGTGGTGCTAGGTTGGTTCTATCATGGAAGGGATGGAGAATTCATATGAGATTCCACTCAATGCTTCCAAGCTACATGTTTTCTTTGATATTCAGTATGGAGAGGATGTCATGTCCCCAAATTTTGCATTGGATCACAATGGCCTAAGCCACTTGTCCACACTCATGATATGTTGTCAAATTGGTGTTGAGGGTAAAATAAATTGCCAAGAATGATGCCCAAGTTAGTAATAATGTAAAATTAGAACCAAATGGACAAGTTGGGTCACATTGGGTCACTCAAGTTCCATTAGGGTCATTTAGGTACCATTATGGTCAATCAGATGTCATTAGGGTCAACTAGATTCATTGTATTTTATTGGATGGATGCTAAAAATGGCGCACTTGACGCCACAAAAGGCATCCCAAATGAACTACATTTTGCAAGCACTTTAAGTGCAACTTCATGCAAAAGTAGGTGCTAATCTAGAAGCTAAATTGGACGTTATACTAGGTGCTATTGAGACAATAATCTATACGCTAATTGGGACGAAATTTAGGACAACGACTTTAGGCTAAATGCTATGGAATTGGGCCATAATATCTTCCTTTAGGGATCATCTATCTATACACAAGGCCCCATTGCACCACATAAGCCCTACATAGGGAATGATTGTTCTAGAAACAAAAATCAATGGTTTATATTTCAAGTTTTGGTGGTTGAATATTTTTTGGAAGATCTCAAATTTGTGATGAAGTAATGTTTAATCTTAGTAACTACAATGTAAGGAAGACTATAACTGAATAAATTGATGATAGAATGAATAAATAACGGAATTTGGACATCATACATGATGGTATTGGTATGAGGTTTATGTATATTGTTGGAGGGAGATATTTGAAAATTTGGGTTTTTTTTGTTCGTCGGTCATTTATTCCCCACAAAACCAAGGACCTAAAAAAGTGAAAGTAGTCACAAGTTTAAAATGGCATTCCTTCATCTTTCTATACAATATTTATATTATTGAAACCACATAAAATTATGATATGCCTTAAAATCATTTTCCCTCTCAACGACCAACATGTCAACATACTAACTGTGGTTCTAAATGACCATTTTGCTTCCTGTATTATAGTTAGATTTCAACATAGCCTATAGAACATAATATGGTTGAAAATTTTCCATGAACAAGATGATAAATATATAGGAAAATTATTATTGTTATATCTTTAGTAATTCGCAAGCCATGGTTAATGTTATGGTTATAAAAAATTGTGGTATAGGTTTAACAACCCTAAGTTCTAAATCTATTAGGGATAAGATATCGATAGATTTTATCTAGGACGTGAAAAAAATCCTTATATAGCAACATTATTATTTGATAAAGATATAATGCATCATTATGTACAATGTGTAAAGTGATAGGAAAATAAAATATTAATAAATTTATTAGTCTATTCCTCATGGATTAATGCTTCTTAATATTTTCAGTTCTTCTAACCATGTAAAACATCCAATTGCTTTGTCACATTTTGAAGTCAACAATTTGCTTTGTCACATTTTGGAGTCAACAATGTTGGAGGTGATAGTAACATGTGCTTATTGTGATGAATAATACTTTGAAGTATTTGTTTTCCACTCAACCATCACTAGTTAACTTTTAATGGAGACACCCCACAAATTTTTATTATGAAAGACCCGCTCGATTTTTCTAGCATAATTTTTTATTATGAAAGACCCACTCGATTTTCTGAACATTTCGTATACCTTGCCAAAGAAATTAAGCATGTGCCCAAACATCACCTAAAACCCTTGCTTTTTTTTTCTTTCATTTGGTGAAGGGTGTTCATTGTCGGTGCAAGAATAGAGGGAAGGTGAAGGGCATTCATTGTCGGTGCAAGAACAGAGGCAAGGTGAATTGTCAGTGCAAGAACAGAGGCAAGGTGAAGGGCGTTCATTGTCGGTGCAAGAACAGAGGCAAGATCACTCAGATCTCGCCATTTTGCTTCATTCCATTGAAGAATAACCAGTGAATGTGAATATTTTGTGAAGTTTAAGAGAGTTTCTTAGCTGGTGGGAGAAAGGGTGTCATTATCCAAGGAGGGCGCACTGGTTTTCAAATTGAAAAGAGTTTTATTCTTCTTCATTTACAAACTATTGCTGTGTACAACCAAGAAGAGGACGATTTAATAGTTGATAGGGCTCTTGTGGTCGATTTACACTTTTTGCCTATTGCACACCTATGAGAAAGGGAGCGTTCACTGTTCAAGAGGACATTCTAGATTGAGAACTTCAAGAGGGAACATCATACCATCTATGTTAACCAATTTGAGGTCCATGTTGGAGGATATCTATACCTTCACATTGAGATTTGGGGGTTTCAAAGGGCACACTTCACTGTACCAAAGGAAGCTACCAACAAACTGCTGATATTTTACTGCTATTCATGATTGCAAAGTGAGATGAGAAAGAGAGCTGGGCGCATTCCCTTCTTCCTATAACCTGTCAACTACCATATCAAGATAAATCAAATCATTAGAAGGGACCGAACATTGGAGAGAAGGTGCCGCAAGCTCACAGCCACCTACAAGTCAGACTTTGAAACAAATAAGATTGTATATTTTGAGTTTAATGACTATCATATAAATATGGATGATATCTCTGTTTATTGACTGGAATGTAATTCTTGTTTTAATGGTTAAACATGATATAATATAATACAGAACCAGAGAGAAAAAAGAGTGAGGTAGCCGATAAACATTATTTTCTTAAAAAATTTGACAATACTTAACCTATGCAATAGTTGGGCAAACTTTGACTTTATTGAAAATGGTAGTGATACTCCCATGTCAATTCTAAACTACACTTCTCTCTGATTCGAGGGTAACCTTGAATTTCTAGGTTAATTATGTTAAAGAAATGTAACTGGGGAAGATATTCTAAATGTATTTGTCTATTGTATTATTGTGGACTCCTCAAGCTGTGAAAATAATGCCAAAGCTAAATGAACTAAGGAACTTCTTAAATCAAGCCAAAAAGCCAAACGAAACCCCTAGAAGGGTTAATCTTCATATGAGAATGGGAAAATCTAGGTCAAGGGTTGTTAAAACTTAAAACCATTTGGAGGAGTATTTGCTCTTTTAACATTGAGTCTGGTAATTCATCTTTGGTTTTGTTAGTGGAAGTTTTGGATTTCTACCTGAGAGATTCATATTTGGTATCTAGCAAGGCTTAATGCAAATTATGAATTTTCATAGTCGGCATATTATGAATTGTGATTCTACAAATTGAGCCTTTAATTAGAACTTTTATATGGAATTGAATGGTGTTTTAAGATATAAATTTTTATTTTCGTAGAGCTTTCCCTAACATCTCCACATCTCTGGGAGAGATTCTTTCTTTGTGCTTCTGGCTTGGGTTGGTGTTTGTAAACAGGTTACCATTTGAGTGCCTATGCCCACCGCAATGAGACAAACACCGCTCTTTACAAGAGAAGCTTTAGAACATAAAGGAGAAACCATGATCGTTCACTTCAATTTCCTTGTGCAAGTATTCACTAAATGAAGCATATTAAAATGAAAAATGAAAAATAAATTATCACTGTCTTGAGGTACAATATATTTCTTTGCCTTTTCTCTCATATGATACAATCTTGTTCCATAATTTTAAATATAAAAATAACACCCCCTACAAGCCAAGAATATATGTGTTATATATACTACAGTATCCCTAGAAGGGACACAAATCAAGACTAAGCAATGAATTGGGTTGGCTGGAGATTGCTTTATCAAAGTAACTTTGCAGTTGAACTCAATGTGATATCAATTTTGGATGGCAGAAATAATATAGCATATATGATATAACCAGTTCGTTTTTACAGTCGAAACTAATTTCCTATGTCCCATTGAACTGGAAGAACTGAATGATGCACGCAGGTTAATTTTTTTCTACATGGGGATGGAGTATCCACATAAAAGACTAGCTGTATCAGGCTGTTTTTAATTGCAAAAACCACATTTATAAAACCATATTACATTTAAGAACAAGTACAATAAAATGAAAAGAGTTACATTTTTACTGCTAGTTGCATCTAACTTGTCATGACCAGCCATGGCCCCAAGAAGAATAGCAACATCCATAACTGATGAACCAAGGCTTCCAACCACATCCAAATATGAAGCATACAACCAAAAATAATAGGCTCAAAAGGGCTAGTAGATGATTCCAAAGGTCTAAATCTTCTTTGTGTGGCAACAAGTTCCCTTATATACCTTGCAATTCCATGCAATGGAAAGTGAAAAGGACAATCACAATGACAATCATAACCTAAACCTAACTGCAACAACCCAGGCTGTCCTATGCATGACTGTGTAGCAGTCAACTTGAGTAGTAGACACACTAGGGCTGGTAGAATCTTATGAGAAATGAAACTGTTTTTTTTACGAATAGTTGATTGGAATATCGATTACTTCTCTCAAATAGAAGGTGGGTTCAAGTGCTATGCATAGACCCCATACTACTAAGACATCAAGTATTTGAGACTTATCTCATCGCTTCTTCTTATTCTCAGCCTCAAGTTCTTCTCTTCATTATGGAATGTAGGCTCTTTAGTTAAATATGGTATGGTGTCTTCAAGAGCTATATGCAATTGTTGTGTACACCGATTATTAATGAATCGATAGTCTTCCTATGCCCTTCTTATCCATAGGGATGCAAAGCTTCTTGGGAAGTCTGAACTATTATTGTACCTTCCTATAGAACTTCTCCTACATTTCCTTCCCTATCCATCAACTTTCCAACAAATCCTCTTTTAAATGGACATCTTTTGTTGTGTGTGTTTTCAAGCATCTTTAAAAGGCCCTATGTTTTGATAAAAAAAAATGAAACCAGGAGCACAACTTGACCAAAAAAATGAAACCATGGACATTGCAGTACAAAACCACAAAAGAGGTCAGATAAAGGATTGGTATGAAATCCATGATCTGTTTATGTTTGTTTCTAACGCATTTGTGGGTTGTTGTAGGATGTATGTTGGTAACATTTGTAAGCAAGCATATATTTTAAGGCTTATTAGATGCAATAGATTTATTGATACCAAAAGTGATAGGTCAAATTACTTTTTCCATCAAACTTGAATTATTAAGACTGATGGGGTTACGGTTTTGGCCCTTCACCTTTGTCCTTTTGCAATGAATACTCATGCTTCTTGTAAATAATTTTCCTTCTTCCTGTAATTTGACACCGAAATTTCCTGTAAATGGTATTGAAATGATTTATATAACATCTGGAGAGTCAATTTTATTTGGAGACAGTAGGAACTGCTACCATTTTTATGTGCCCAACACTTGAAATAGTTCTGATTTCTAATGCTTTGCAGGGACCTTGGATGGATTTTTGTTTGACTCTGATGATGGGGGATACAACGTGACTGCAGCAGCAGGAGCACAACTTGACCAAAAAAATGAAACCATGGACATTGCAGATGCAAAACCACAAAAGAAGTCAGATAAATGATTGGTATGAAATCCATGATCTGTTTATGTTTGTTTCTAACGTATTTGTGGGTTGTTGTAGGATGTCTATTCGTAACATTTGTAAGCAAGCATATATTTTGAGGCTTATTAGATGCAATAGATTTATTGATACCAAAAGTGATAGGTCAAATTACTTTTTCCATCAAACTTGAATTCTTAAGAGTCTTAATCGCATAGGAAACAAAGGAAACACATGTGGATCGATTATTCCATATTTATTCAACCTTCAAAATAGTTGGAATTACAACAAAAGGTTCCAATCTATGGTAATCCAACCTCATTACAATAAAATTTCTGAGTTTTATAGAACCATACATCCTTGAAAACTACACCTTACCCCAGAATTACTGTGCATGCACTGGAACACAATAGGAACAAAATGTAACTCCCTCATTGTGCCTTGTATATGTGACTGCATGTTGTTCACTAACCAAGGTTTAATATCACCATGACTGTAATCCCATTAATCTCCCATAATAGCCCCTACTAGTCGTTGTTCTCTCCAGTATGAGCAATGATGTGCTTTACTGAACAAATTAAGTGTGCATGCTCCCTTACAGCATGAGATTCTTCCTCCATATTTCTCTGATACTCATTGTTCACTTGCTACATGTGTGACTCATTCCCTGTATTTCCACATTTCTAGCTCTTGAAAATAGGGTAAAAGAAATGCTTAAAACCAATACTCTTGACAAAATAGCAAACTACCTTACCCCTAGCTCATGCAAACTCAAGCTGTATTGAGCATAACCCCTTCGATTCATGCAAAGATAGTGGTTTCAACCATTCAGTGGATAGGATAAGACCATGCATATAGCACATGCATGCTCCTACATTAATGCGTTTCTCAAGAAAATCGTGCCATGCACTACACATAAATACACATTAGTCTTAGTGATATGCATAGGTTGGCTCCAATTCAATGATTTACAGGCCAGCTCTAGACAATAGTGAACAGGTCTGATCCTGTGGGAATCTGATCTTTAATGTGACATTTTCACTGCTGATAGGCCTGAGGATGTGCTGCTTCCCACGCTGTTTAGGAGTACAGAAGACGCACTGTGAGGGAAGCTCTCAAGTATGAATGCTTCTCACTTTGTTGCTGTTTGTATGCTATTGCCTATACTTATAATTTTTGTTGTACAATTTTTATTTGCATGATATTCATACTACTGTTAATTTCTCTATCAGATGTTTTCTGCTGCAATAGTTGTCTCTAAAACATTTCAAAAATAAAAAACACACCTCTCCCTTTTATCATTTCTCAGATTTCTTCTCAAATTCTACTCCATGTACCACCATTTTCCTCATCAGCTTTCTGAATAGCTTATTGCATAACATCAAGATTCTTCTGAGGGGAAATGCCCTTTCCATAAAATTCCAATCTTTCCTCAACTTGTTCTCAAATTTTTTCACCAAAAATATTTCTATTACTCTCGGAAACAGTTACTATGGTTAGATATAGAACATTTTTTATCTAGGTATGAGATATTCACCCTGTGTTTCGAGAAGAAGCTCTCCCAATAAAATATGACTGAAACATAAGACCATACTTTGGTGTGATTGCACGTGTATTAAGAGCCTTGAAAAGGCCCTTCTCAGCACCCAGAATCTGAAGAATTGATGTTGGACACTCTACAAGGTTTGTAAGGCTCCTGGTATCTAAGATCAATCAATCAACTACCATTTCACCAATCAAAGTCTCAAGTTTTGGAGTGCTATCATGCATTCTTGAATCTTGACATGAGATAAGAATGGAGCTGGTTCCAATACTCAAAAATTTCTATAACCCTCCGTAAACTGCTTCAATGTTTATTAAATCAATGGGAGATATGTATTAAAAATCTTAAATAGCTCAGGAAAATGCCACGAATACCATTCCCTTACTCTCATCAGAAGGTGTTGATATCTTTAACATTGAACTTCACTTTGGCTCTGTTCTAGCTGTGCCTAAGACTCAATTGAGCCTTCTCGAAGTCTATTTCCTTGAGATCCTTTCAATAAGCCTGTTCTTATCCTTCAAAACAGTTTGTACCTCTGTCTTCAATTCTGAAATTTACTTCCTAGGTCTTGCTTCCTTTGAATATAATTGTCTCATTATCATTTCATGCAGGTCTCATTATCATTTCATGCAGCTTACAACCTTGACAGTAATCCCCCCTGTTGCATCTCTTCTGCAAAACCTACCAATGTTTCATATCTTATCCAAGAATAGGCCTAGGACAAATTTGTGTGTTAACATGGAGCCACCTGAATCCCGATAAATGTGGTAAAACTTCTCTCTGATCTCATAATAGATAGGGCATCTGAAGATGAGAGATCCTCCGACTTGGTCTTATGTAACTGGAACAGTCGGAAAATCCTATCATTAAATTTCTTTATTGCTAAGCTTGCCTCTGTATTGCCCGAGCCTTCCATTACATTGCTGTAACTTTAGGTAGTCACTTATCATCCACAACTAGTTCAATTTTGTAATACATCAAATAAAAAAGTGCAAGTCTAAATCTAGATTCCTTAGTAAATTATTTTCTGCGATAGTCTTTCTTTATTTACTGTAGGTTGTTTGGGCCTGCTTCAGGTAAATATCAACTTGTGAAGAATATGCAGAATAAAGTGGCATTCTGGGTAGAATTTTGGGCTTCCTATAAGAATATGCATCCATGAATCAATGGTTTTACGAGCCTGGAGTGAATTTTAGTGGTGATATAAGGTCTGCCCATGGAATTTTGCCACCAGGGTATCATAACAACACTGCATATTTGTGTTTGGGGGGAGAGGGAGGAAGTGGCAGCCTAGTTGAATGTTTTGAGTCATAGTTTGAGTCCCTGTCTTCTATATTTCTCCAGCTTGTAGATTAAGAAGAGGCTGATCCACCTGATTGTTGTTTTGAGGAAGTTTGTGCACCTATTGGACACAGTTCCCTCCCATCTTAGGGAAGCAACCTCTGAGTTACGGGGTAGGTTATTAAGTCCTTCCTTCCATGGCCATCACAAGAAAATTCAAATTGTTCATGTGTGGACTGTTACTTAAGTGTTTGGAGAAGATGATGCTTCTCTTAAAATTCTGATTATTACATGTGACCATTAAATGTTAACCATAAACCATCAAGAACACACACCATGAATTTGCTTAACATACCATTAAAGTAATCACTTTAGCAACCACTAAAACCACCTGAAATTAGGAATATTAATACCCCTCAGTCCAATAATGGGCACATGCCAAGCAAGAATAAGCTTAAGCTCTCAATTAAGAATATTTAAGTACCTTCTTCTATTATCCCTCTTTGTAGTGTTTCATCCTATATTAATATTTTAATCTAATTTCACATTGAGTAGTTGTGCGATCTTGCAACATTATAGGTTCCTTATATATCTAATCTATAGGACCAAATTTTACTACAATGTGCCACCATTTTATGACTTCACTCAATATATGGCTCCCCTGCGTTGGAGTAGCGGATTGTGTGTGTTTTGGAGCAGTATTATCTATGTATACAGGGTACCGCCTTTGTGCTTGGACAAATAAAGGATGGCCTTTGGGAGGATAGGTCAACTAGAGATCCAAGGTCTCACCGATCGGAAGATGGTAAGTATGCTCTCCTGTTATAGGTTATCGGGGTAATTCCGCTAATCAAGGCTTGGCAGGAAAACAAAATGATAAACAGGTATCACTACTCTGGGTGTTTCATTTTTTTACTCATTCATTGCTCTTAGCAGATATATGTCAATATATTATCAATGCAGGTTTTTTGGAATTTTTGGGTATTTTATGCAAGCAAGACAAAAAAAAACCTTGAGTTTTCTTCATGATGTTATTAACGTATTGATATTCATGAATGCATTAATAGGATATGCTTCTTTTAGAGGCTTTTAATGAGGATAGAGCTCTAATGCCTCAACCATTTCAAAATCCTCCTTCAATGGATCCTTTGCCATTACCTCCCAAGGCACAGACACAGGAAATGATAATGGAGAAGCTCATAATGGCTGAAGATCTAGGTATGCCGATTTCATTATTTGTCAATTTTGAGAGACCTGAATTTGTGGGCATTAGTTCATTCATTATCTCTTTTTAAACTTTGTTTTTTATTGTTTCTGATTCAGTGAATTTGAAACTTGTGAATTTTAATTGGATTTTGGCAATTAGGTGCTCAAGTACTAGTTGGGTTATCACATCAATTTCATTCACTTGCAAAACCTAAGTGATTTTAACTAGAAACCTTTTCTAATGCATTTAAATGCATGTTGCATAGCCCAACTACATGTCATAGACCCTAGTTAAACTCCAAATTGACTGCCAAAAATATCACATGGCTTATCCTTCAATAGTAGTGTGATCAAGCCATTATACCTCTTTTGATACTTGTGTTCAACCCTTATTTGGACCATTAATCCTTTTCCATGACTCAAGGACTCAATTGGTGAATGATGAACATTAAATCCTCAATGAAAGGGTTCTCAGTCCTCAATGGTGTCTAATTAGTCACATGGATTCCCATACCATAGCCTTGGGCATTCACTCTATAACTAGTTTCTTCTAAGCTCAATGGTGGCCTATAAATACATACCTCTCCATGCATTTGATAAAGATTTTTGTGCTAAGGTTATGCTTTTGATATTTTTCAAAGAGTGAAGAATCATCAATATTCAACTCATAAATCATGCCTTGCCTCGCCACCAAGCAACCCAAAGCCCCCTCCAAAATGTTTCTTTCATAAGGGGAAGTGCTACCTATTTCCATTCAAGTTTAAGAGATCCTTCAGAAGATTCAAAGGACCCTCCCACAGAGAAAGACTAGAGACCACTGCTACAAGCTTCTTATAAGCAATATTTAGTTATATATTGCCTTTTCCATTGGTTTAATAAAGATTTATTTTATTTTTCGTTTTACTTTGAATGATTTATTTATTCGAATGCATATATAGGGATAATATATATAGATATAGTGTAGGTTTATTTACCACATATCATTTATTAACTCAATTTTAACAATGAATTGAGATTGGTTTTAGTACACACATGTACATAAGCCACATATGCAGAATGGTGACTAACCTAGGGATTTAATACTAAAATTCAATCCTTGGTTGTTCCTTGGGATCCCTTTATATTTTTGTTAGTTTGCAAGTTGTAATAGGCTCCCATATTGACCCAAGCACTCAACTTAGGGGCTTGTATGTTATAAACATTTTTGAATTTCTCAAGAATTTGTTCACCTCTCCTCTTTGTTACACAATCACACAATCAAACCTCCCATTAGATTTCATACCACCTCACTTTAGATCTTACACCACCTCTCTTTATGATGTTCCTAAAAATTCCTCGACTCTGGTCTCATCTCCCACTACTTGTATTATCTTTACACCCAGTTGAATCAAGAGAGTTGTCCAGAAACATAGTGTTGAGCACACACTGATAGTGAGGTATTGTAGATGAATTCTTAAGCACAGTCTATGCCCTCTCAATGTTCCTATTGCTAATCTCTTTAATGTTATTCTTTGTTGGTTTCCACTTCCATGGTTTATAATCTCAACTTATTCCATGTTCACCCTATCTATAACTCTAGGGATAGTTTAGACCCAAATAAATTCAACATGATTATGATCAGGCACACCTTCTCCAAAATTTATGCTACAAATCTCTATATGTTCTTTTCAGAGTTTTTAGAGTAGGAGCATTTCAGAGCTAAGGGAAAAACATGATTCAAGGCTATCAAACTATTAATCACATTTTCATTCTTTTTTCTATCATTGAGGAGGCTAGGCATCAGTCTTCAAAGGTTTATTTGTGGTCATTTGTTGGACATTAATAAAATTATCTTATCTTATCTTATTATTGCCTTGATAAAATTATCTTATCTTTTCTTATTGTTTCCTTGGAAACTTCAAGAAGGCTTTTGAATCTGTCCCTAGGCATTTGTTGTTTGAGAGGCTTTGCAACAATGGTGTTTTCAAGAATCTTATCACTGCTATTATGAAGCTCTATGAAACAACTATTTGGATCAGTACTCCACCTACGTCCAATTTACAGTATCCACTTTTATTTTCAAACCAGCATACCATTCATGGTTATATAAGACATATACATACCTTGTAGTACTTGATCATCAGTGTTTCTATATATGCTTTGAGCATACTGTCCATGATGCATCACTTTGACACTATTGAACACACTTCACATTATGGCTTAGAGGTGTGTGGACCTATCCTTAGGCTTATCTGTTGGCAATGTTTTGAGAGGTTCCAAGTCACTATCCTCCCATGGAAGAACTATGATTAGAGGATTGTTCCCCAATGCTACCAAGTAGATAAAGCTACCCAAATTCATGCGTATATATATTTACTTCTCACACTAGTGTAATGATGAATATAAATGATCTGGACTCGAATAGAGTGAAAAAGAAGAGGAATTATATCTCTTCGTTTGCATGTAGGTTTTACGTGGGGTATGTGCAGTTTTTGAAGGACAAATTATGAGCTTATTTCAAGGACCAAAGAAAATTTGTGAGTGTCGGTTGGCTGCTGCCTAAATAGTGACATTGTCGGTTTCCTACGAGGACATAATTGACATCACCATTCTCTCAAAAATATAACGTGGGGCAGTCTCAAAAATAAAACGTGGGGCAGCCTCTATAACCATAGAGCCATCACACCGTAGGGTCAATCTTTAAAATCTTACTGGTTCTATTATTTAATATATAATATTCATTTCCTGGTGTTTACCAATATATGTTTATGGTAGGACTCTTAAGCATATTATTGGTTATAATATTTTAAAGAGCTTGATAGCCTCCTTTTCCATATTATTAAATCACTCCCTGGATTTTTGACATTTGGAAGAACTGGATAGCCTCCTCGACTTTCTTTGAGGATATTGAATCAAGTTTGCTCTTCCGAATCTAAGTTGCCCCTGAGACATAGTTGCGATTATGATGCATGTCAAACACAAATCATATTGACCTGAGTTTGTGGATCAAATTGACTTGGTGAATTTGACACACAAGTCTCACAAATCAGTCTTTGTTGTTTGTCTATAAAAGACACTGAAAACATAAAGAAACATTCATTTTGCTTGCTTTTCTGGCCTGATCTCACACTTGTCGCCTGTCCAGAATCCATGGCACTTTGTACTAGTAGTATACTATCATCTAAGTACCTTGAAATGAGTTGTTATTAAAAATTTGCATCATAAAAATATAAAACTTTTATATTAATGAAAAATTGAAAATATATGCAAATTTTTTTTCCAGTTCAAGTCAACTCTTACCCTTCAACCTTGCTGAGTCATTCTCCAAGTTTGAATCTGGTAACTTTGTAGAGTAGTCATCAAGTTCACACACAATTAATGTCTAGATGGCAGCTAAATTCCTCTCTTGCATCCATGTTGAGTACTTGGTAGAAAAATATGTTCCAAGGTGCGGAAGTAGACACAATTAGGGACAGGAGAAAGATTAAGGATATCATCAGCAGTATCCTTGAACCAGCTTAGTACCTCTTCAGCTGTTGCAGTAACAAACAAAATCCCATGAATTGAGTGACATCGGTAGGATGACTACCCATAAGATTTATTGGGAAGAAGGAATCTGTCCATTTTGGAAATCAACAGACGTCCAAGATGAACCGTGCGGATTAAGATACTCAGCTTATTATCAACCCATGAAAAATACAGCCATTTCATCATTTTTGTGTCAAACACCATACTATCATCTTGCATTCAAAAACCCAATCCACTCTTTGGAATCTCGTCAAAGAAAATTTTGATCATATAACATCAGTCATCTATGATAGGTTGGATAGACTAGTTGTTCTGAGTAGACATTAAATATACGACTCCTTTTCACTTTGTAACCTTCCAACTGCACGTAGGAGTGGGAATGGAATAGTGTTGGATGTCCCCATTTAGTTTTCTAGATTTGCATAATATTCATAATCTTTTCAAGCGGATAAAATTATAAATGTTACTGGTTGAGTCCTGTTTCAATGTGACATCATATTTACACTTTGAGTTGTTCTCAGTTAAACACATGCATTTTTCATCGAAGCTAGAACTTTGCAGTTATTTAGCATCTTTGCATCTTTTAATTAGCCTACCTGGCTATGATATTTTCCACCAGGTGTGTAGCCTAATTTAGGGGAACTTGGTTGAACAATTAACAAATTTAACAATGTTATCAAGGTGGCAGTGTATTCATATAAGTTATTTGACAACAGAAACTAATAAGTCATCCAAAAGCATCGATATTGTAGATGTTTGATTAAACACACCTAGTCATAACTGCTGTGATATTATTCAATTTATGTATTTCTCGTAATTTCTAGTAAGAAGTGTATGTCCAAGATACTTGACTGCTTTCTTCAGAAAGCTACATCTTAATGTTTGGCTTTCAGCACACATATCATGCTACCATTAATCTGGAACACTTGTTTCAACTTGAATATGTGCAATGATTCACTTGTTTTTTTTTTGTAAGCAGTTTCCCTGTATGTAACCAAAAATTATTTCAAGTAGAGAGTAACATGAAGATTCTTAAAGTATTAGTGAATTTGTTGACCCAGTCTACATGGTTAAAACTCGTAACTGGCCATTTCATTCAAATAGCTACTCACTTGGGTAGATAATTTTCACTGCATCTTTGTCTCCCAGAAATGTTGGGCCTTCCATTCCATGTTCGTTTTGCCATTCCCTGTACTTGTTTTCACTGCAAGTGATTGATCCATATTACCAGTCTTAAACTGTAGTGGTGCACTTAACGGAGTAGCTTCTATTTTGCAACTACAAACTCGATCCATATTACTAGTCTTAAACTGTAGCGGTGCACTTAACAGAGTAGCTTCTATTTTGCAACTGTAGCGGTGCACTTAACAGAGTAGCTTCTATTTCGCAACTGCAGCGGTGCACTTAACAGAGTAGTCTTAAACTGTAGCAGTGCACTTAACAGAGTAGTCTTAAACTGTAGCGGTGCACTTAACTGAGTAGCTTTTGGTATGGCTTCGTTGGTCTGGGCGGTGTTAAGATACACCTTTAACATTTGTGCATAAGGTAGAACAGCTACATACCTGTGCGTGGGGATCACCTTCATGTAAGGGAAAATGGCTTTGTTTTAGACACAAACACTATATGTTATCCTCCACAAATTTAACACTGGGGCCTCCATTGAAGGCACTTATTTGATTCCACCGATGAATGCTAAACTATGAGAGCTGGGGACTGAATAGTCCATGGAGCTGTGATGCTTTGGTGAAACCCTAAAATTCTGAAACGTGAAACCCTAAAATTTCCTTAGAGGTTAAGAACATAGTGTAGCACCCACTTTAGTTCATATTTAATATAGCATTCACGTTAATACTAAGTAAACACTTTGTGCACTAACCGCTACAAATAATATAGGGATATATGAGAGCAACAGGCGGGAGGTGTTACAATTTTATACTTCATCCTTCATCCTGGAGAGCAACCGATGGGAGGCATTACAATCGTTACAAATAATTTACTGGAGAGCAACAGGCGGAGGCGTTACAATTTTACACTCCATCCTTCCATTTGCATGGATCGGCTTATTACAAAAGATAGCCCAATAATACAAAATACATACTGGATTTAAATGAGCATACCACAAATACATACTGGATTTATATGAGCATGGACATGCGTAGCGTGAGACTGGTTTCTAAGGGATTCCTTTTAGAGACCTTGTTAAGAACATGACTATTGTATATTTGCAAATTTTGGTTGGATGACTTGTCACTTGTTTTTGGTGTTGAAGTTCTATCAGCCATTATCATTTGCTAAAAGTAGTGCCTTCCCTCAATCAACCAAAGGACCGTGACTAACCCTTAACCAAAATAAAATGACCTCTTTCTCGAGAAAATGCGATTTCCTTCACATTGAATAGCAATTTAATATTTTCAATATTAATCCCCAGTGCGATACAGGTAATAGAATTAATTTTAGTTTAAATTTTCAGTTGACACGAGATGCTTCCCATAAATGTATATATTCATAAATAATAAAAGTACCAGATAACAAATAAAGATATATGGGCAGGGATCCAATGATATTCCTAACCTGAGCAGAGCACCCTCGAACCTAGCTCGGCCAAGGCCAACGCATATCTGTTTCTAGTTATTATTTGATTAAATTTTGGTCCTTATGAACTAGGGGAATTGTAGCTGAGCTATGTTTTAGCTTATCGTGAACAATGTGTAACCTTACCTCTGAATTATACTAAAAATCCTCATAACATCTTCATGAAGGTTTTCTTAGAAGCTATTACATTTTTAGCAGCATGCATAAGTTTTGAATAGAATCTATTACATATTTAGCAGCATGCATAAGGAGTATAATGAGTATCAAGCAGCTTCCAACGTCACTTTACCTGATCAATAACCAGATTGAAATTAGATGATCGAAGACTCATTTTCAGATGTTTTTATGGTTGTATTTCACGTAGGGTTTTTTTAGACCAATTCTTGAAGAGAGTTTTTCATGTAAAAAAAATGTGTATTGGGTCTAAGCACAGGAAATTGTAGAGGATTCCAATCCTAGAAGTAAGAATACAAGGTCTCCTCAGGTGG
Organism: Larix kaempferi; assembly: GCA_027924585.1. Taxonomy (NCBI): domain Eukaryota; kingdom Viridiplantae; phylum Streptophyta; class Pinopsida; order Pinales; family Pinaceae; genus Larix; species Larix kaempferi. Next base: position 1,689,472 of record BSBM01000535.1, on the reverse strand, counting down.
AGCTATTGTAATGTGCTCTCAAGTTAGGGTTTACCTTCACCATTCTTTTTCTCGTATCAATCAAAACCACTCCATGAACAGATTCCATTTCGAGTGGAAAAAGAAAATAGGAATAATGTTTCAAGTATTAAGGTAGGCGAGAAGCGCAAATATGAATGTCTGAAAGAAGACACAGTATTGATAATACAAAATGATGGTAAGGAAGTCATTTGGCGTGTCAACTAAGTCGAACAAGATGTGGGAAGACACGAGTGGATATTCTAGTCAGATCACTAAGCTGAACTATAGAGCAGGTGACAGGGTAATTCTTTTATATGAGTTAAATAGACGCCTAGTTAACTCAGCAATAGATGCCAGTCTCATTTGGAACATTATGGCCCTTAAGGTCCTAGATTTTGAGCCATAGCTCTGATACCAAATGTAAAACCCTAACTCTGAATTAATAACCCATGAAACTAAAATAAAAATAATGTATGCCACAAGATCTTCCTGAATTAGTTTCATACCTGATAGATGAACCTAGTGATTACCTTGAAGGCTCCAATGTGTGCAACTGAAGGTGGGGGGACGAATCTCCACCCAACCAACCCCCAACCAAATTGCTGAGGCCCCCGAGTCCCCAACAATTAACCCTATGCCAATGCTATCTTGCTTTCCCTTTCTGTCAATCTCTTCCTTCTTCCTTTGCTCCTTTCTAGCTCCTCCTCCTCCCCAGATCCCCCCTTTATTCTTGTCTTCCCCCTTTTATTCCCCCCTTCTCCTTTTTCTTCATTTATTATTTAGCCCTTTTATTTCATTATTTTATATGAGGGTTGTTACAACTACCTTGGATTTCTTCCCTTAGGCATTGGATTTCTCTTGCCTAGATGGTGGATGCCCTTCATTGTGGGCTGGGACCATGCTGTGATACTATCTTGTGAGGGTCTTTCCTTCTAAAAATACTATTGCCCCTGTAAACCCAACATTTCTTCTGAGGGTGGGTAATGTCTACATTGAAAATTGGAATTGGACTAAGGATGGAGTATGCATGCTTTTGGCAATTCTAGGAACAAAAACATAGTAAAGTTAGTTTTGATGAGTTACACAATAAAATCCATCTTTGGTTTTTGACTACTTCCTCCAACACTAAGCCACATAATGGTTGTTGAATCCACAAAAGTAACAAGATTATGAATATCAACATTGGTATGCCTTGTGAATCTTCTTCTTGTAACAAAAACAAGTGACATAAGGTTTCTAGTTCTGAAACCTTTCTTACTTTCACTTGGGATTTCTCTCTCCCAAGTTACTTGTTCTTCCAATTATTGGAATGTGCATGGGTGCTTAATTTGTTTTCTTGCTACCTTTCTCAGAGCTTACAAAGGGATGTTGATCATTCTTTGTGATCTATTCTTTGGTTGGAGTTGTTGTATTTCCTCAATCTTGAGCCTCCACAAATATTATCTTTGAAGCTTTCACATTATTTAAATGTGTCTTAGAAGAAAGTCAAAGATTACCTTTGACTTACTTACCACCATAATATCCTAAATGAACATGTTGTAGTCTAGAGTTCACTGCAATGGGGCTCCTCATGCCTTAACCATGATTTTCAAGACATTGGCCATCAAAACCCAACCCATCCTTTGCAAAAACTTCAAGCCTATCTCTTTGGTATGAAATTCAAAACTACTAAAAGACTCATATGCTGATTGAAATTGAGGAAGGGGTGAAGTTGAAGTGCTTACCCTAAAATTCCCTCAATCATGGTATGCGCATCTTGAGTCAAAACAAGGCTCCTTTCTTTCTTAATATTTTCCACCTCTTGTTAAAGACTCATCAATATGGCTTTCTTACAAGCCAACTATTACACTATATTTTTCACAACCTAGACATTTTTCTCCTTAAGAAGCTTCACATGGCTTTACAAAGTTTTATGCAACTCTTCATTCCTCTCGTCCAACTACTAGAAAGTCTTTTCTAGTTGTTCATTATCCTCATAGATTTGTTTATTCATCTCCTATAGTTCCTATCACTCTCTTATGATATTTTCCCATGGATGCCTTATTGCAAGTCCATAGATTCATAAATATATATATTTCTATGATACAAATTGATGTAAATCGTTTGGATGAGTTGAAATCTCCCAATGGCACTAATGTCAATTTTCAGTTAAAACCAAATAATAGGTATCTTGAATATTATCAACCATATATTATTTCCTTATTAAGCAATAATAAAATTGAATACAAATGAAATCATACAACAATATACCAATATTTTAAGGAGAACCATTTTGCACAAACAACTCCAATATGATATTCAATCTAATAGATTGCAACCAATGCATATTGTCTTTTATTAGAATTACGAATCATGCAATCTAGGTGTTAATATTGCTCCTCTCACCAATTCTTAAAGGGTGCTAGCTCAATGGAAGAGCGCCTGCCTTACAAGCAGGAGGTTGGTGGTTCGATTCCTCCGTGCCCTAATGATATTGCAATGTATTTCTAAAAATAATATTTGTTGTGATAATTTATATTAGTTGCTAAACGGGAAGCAAAATGTGGCGATAGTGTGGGAGTGAAAATGGACGATAAATTGGGCACTAAAGTGGTAGCAAATCATGGTGCTAATGTTGACATCAATAGAGATGCAAAACTAGGCGTTAAAAAGAGGCCCAACACTTGACGCTAATGAGGAAGCCAAACATGGCGTTCATATGGTAGCAAAATAAGATGTTACTTTGGATGCAAAACATGGCACTACATAGGAAGCAAAATATGGTGCAACAATACAAGAAAAATTTGGCTCCATCTTGGTAGAAAAACACAATGCAAAAAAGGAAGCAAAAATTGGTGCAAAATTAGAAGCAAAAATTGGTGCATATTGGAAGTAAAACGTGGTGCAAAATGGGATGCTAAAGTGGTAGCACATATGGATCCAAAATTGGATGCTAATTTGGATGAAAATATGACGCGAATGTAGATGCAAACATAAATGCTAACACGACGTTTTTAAGGATGCAAATATGGTGCTTATGGGGATGTCATTTAGGAAGTAAAAGATGACGATCTCTAGGAAGAAAAATAGGATGTTATTTAGGAAGCAAACCTCGACGTCGTTTAGGAAGCAAAATTGGACGCTATTCTGGAAGCAAAAAAATGGGTGCTATTTTAGACATTAGAAATGATGCTATCTAGGAAGCAAAAAAAGACGTTATTTTAGACTCTTTAAATTTTGTCCATGACGCGTCCCATTTAGCGTCTACTTTGACAACTCAATGAAAAAAAAAATTACACTAAAAAGGGAATTCCAGGATTTGTTGTAGTGAATGATTGCATGAAGAAGGTAGACATGTTGATGGGCTACCAAGGGTGCCCTGTTGAAAGGACAGATTTGTATGGATACGAAGTAATGAGTATCTAAAGCTTCATTTAAATTGCATAAATGACTTGACTGTGTCTTGCATTTTTATTATGATAAGGATGCATACAAATATATTTGTATAAATATATATTGCATTACATTTCAAATGTTAACAACTGAGGGTGTTCGAGTTATTGAGTGTTATAATTTTGAGATCACTTCAATGACTGTTGCAACAATGAAATATTATATGCATAGAGACTTACACGTGTTTGGTTGATTGAAGTTCCAGATTTCAGGTGGATTGTTTTGGGCATGGCAGTGTGGGTAAGTCCATGATGAATATTTGAATCTAGTATGTGTAAGAGCCAAACCTCATGAGAAGGTTCTCATGGTTGTGAAATTTAACTTACGTATGACATAGATCTTAAATTTGTTTGATTTAAGTTTATGAGAATAATCTCATGGTTGCAAATCTAATTCCTGTAGGAAAACAAATTTGTAGATTTTAGATTTGAGAATTTGCTTATAAATGCTAATCACAGTTGGCTTGCATAGAACTGTGTCAGGAGGATGTGTTGTAAGTGGATGTTCATGTTATGGTAGCAAGCGTAAAAACCCTAATGGGAAGAGGGGTGCCACTTACAAGGGACAGGCAATATGAGGATATTGTCATTGCTAAGCAAATTAATTTCTGTAGTAGATAGAACTGCAAATTCATATTGAATTTAATTATTAATGACATTGATTGGTTACAGAACAATCACATTTGAAGTTATTGTTAAATGTTGTTGACTGTTTGGCTATTTGATAAGTGTGCCAGGATGACACATTGCAGGAAGACCATGTGTGATGGCCTACAAAAGCCAAACTAGATGGGAAGGATCCCATGCTTTGAAATGGGTTTCAGGTGAAACGACATTGTAAATGTTGATAATGTCTCAGCTGAATTGCATGTTGGGAAAGCATGTGAGTGAGATGGTGAAAGTATGCCAAGAAGGCATGTGTGGGTTATGGAACGTGAAAATATTGGGGTGGAAAACCGAAGGACTGTTGACTCAAAGAAGGGAGCCCCCATTTTTTGCAATGAAGAGAGAATACATCTAAAAAAGGATAAGTATTCTGTAACCCTAACTAAGGATATACATATATGGTTATTAGATTTAATATGTAGAGCATGTTTTATTATTTCATTATTATTTTAGATTGCTTGAGTATGATTAGGGCCTACATGTCTCACATCCGAAAGGGAGTGCACACCTTTCGGGTGTTGGGTTATGATAGGGTTTTCAATATTGACTACACCCTAAGGGAATGGACACATTCCTGGTGTTTCAATACTTGATAGCGAATGTTATGAATTATGCTTCAATTTTAGAGCAGCAATACTGATGAGTTTGCTTATCCATCTTGTGTTGTTAGCTAAAACAGATGCAATTTGGGGATGCACACAGAAGGAGCATAATGGAAGGTTGTTATGAAGGGTTGTTGCATGCCTAATAAACCCAGTCGGTGCACTGGTTTGGCATTATTTACTTGGATGTTGTGGGTGTTGTGAAGTTTGTTATGAAGGGTTGTTGCATGCCTAAGAAACCTAGTCGGTGCACTGGTTTGGAATTATTTACTTGGATGTTGTGAAGGTTGTTATGAAGGGTTGTTGCATGCCTAATAAACCTAGTCGGTGCACTAGTTTGGCATTATTTACTTGGATGTTGTGGGTGTTGTGAAGGTTGTTATGAAGGGTTGTTGCATGCCTAATAAACCCAGTTGGTGCACTGGTTTAGCATTATTTACTTGGATGTTGTGGGTGTTGTGAAGGTTGTTATGAAGGGTTGTGTATGCCTAATAAACCCAGTCGGTGTACTGGTTTGGCATTAATTACTTGGCTGTTGTGGAGGTATTAGTGAAAGGTTGTTATATGCCTATGGCTCTGTAGTAGAGCTTTGAACTATAATGGTCGGTGGCGCAGTTTCCTTCCATTGGTTGATGACCCAGACGAATGTGTTGGCTCGACAATGGAGAGGGCCAACCAGGTATGGGATTGGTTGGGCACCACAAATGCTTGGTAAACCCAGTCGGCGTGAAGGTGCGCTGGTTGGGAATTAAACATCCACCCCACAGGTGATCCAAGGCTTGTAAAGCAGAGAAGGAAACCTGTGGAGTAGCAAGGAACTGCCCAATACAGATAAGTATTTGATTTTCATTCATTTTTATATATTGAAAATTTCATGAACAAGTCTTATGATAGCTAAGCTGATACACTGTTGTTTCTTTGTTGGAAACTTGGGTTTTTGCAGGAAAGCAAGAAGCCTTGAAGGAATCCTAGGGATGCATTTGGACACATGACTGTCCTCGAAAGCTTAGTATGAGCAGTAATGATAAGAATGATGCTAGTGGATATGTGTGGGCGAGTCCTTGCAGCCAAAGGTTCTGTAGGAAACAATGGGGAAGAATTCCCCGATGGAGGAAAACCTTAGACAGACCTTAGATACTAAGTGTCATCGCTAAGGAAGGGCAAGTCGAGTATTCACATTGAAGTGAAAGAGGCTAGGAGAATAGAACCATAGTGATGGTGTGGCTCCATATTGGAACAAGAATAAGAAGGGGAAACTCTTACTTTTCTCTTTCCTTTTTGACTGATGCATCTTAGAAACAAAAAATTGTTGAATGCATGTCATGACTGAAAGTTGATTGTGTTTATTTGCTTGAATAAATTGTGAATGCTGAAAAAGATAATTCCCTATGAAAGAATGAACATGAATGAGTTCATATGTATGATGGGAAAGCATGAAAAGTGTGGATGTTTCATGAATAAAACATGGACGTTCCATGTCAATTGGGAAATTAATTGACTAATTTTAATTTTTATGTTATGCTTGGCCTAACAAAGAATTGCAACAATGAATTTCACGGGTGAGAAATTGAACGCAATTGGTTGCAGCCGTTACAAAAACAAACAAGTGGTGCTAGAAAGAAAGTGAGGGAAGCTATGTGCATTGACCATGGCAGCAGAACAAGGGCTATTGGAATTCGCTGAAAGTATTCTCCAAACAATTGCCAAGACCCAAGAAAATCTTGGAGAGATTCTCAAGCTACAGAAGCAGCAGAATGCGATGAACCATAAGGTTTTGCAGGATTCTATTCATCTGCAAAAAGAGGTAAAAAGTATTCTGGGAGTAGTCAGTAAGGGAAAGGAAAGTGGATCAATGAGTAAGCATTCGTCCAATCACCCCATCAAGAAACACTCAAGGCTGGAAGAGAGCAAGAACGTTGACAAAGGAAAACAAAGGCAGTTACCTCCAATAGAATGTTGGGGATGTGGAGGAAGTCGCCTCCTCTGCGAATGTCCAACAACAGGTAACAAGAAAAGTGACAGCTAGCAGGAGCAATGTGCAGGGGTTAAAGAACCTCACCTTGACATCTCCAATGAATTAAATGCAGGACAGACCTACCATATTTTGTGAATTTTGGACATGTATAAAGAATGTATGTATTCTTATATATTGGAACATCGACGACGGTGTTACTCTAAGGGGGAGGGGATTGTAATACCCCCATTTTGACCCTTAGGATATTTTGGGCTATAATGTAAATATTGTATGCATATTATGTATGATTCCTAGCGTGGAGCTCAAGGCCAAGGCCCCGCTAGTGAACGCTCGACCTTGAGGAGGCAAGTATTGGATATTATGCTACCCATGTGCTAGTGAACCATGGGAATTGTAAATATGCATTTTAATATAAATGCCCACAACTAGCTATGCAATGCAAGAAGAGATGGGGGCATGATGTTTACAATGAATTGGGAGGGAAATATTCAAACCTTTGAGCCAATCAAGTCAATCCAAGTGTCAATGAGAGAACCCATCAACCCTCAACTACCGATGCTGACTTTTGTACCCAATCATTTACTCTCCCAAGAGTTGGTTGAGGTAGTTAATGCCTTGGGGAATGGAGAGGTATGGCTGTCCAAATTCGGGTATGGGCAAGCCACCCTTCATGGAAAATCATGTTTGGCTTCTTAGGCAAGAAGAGAGCCATGAATTGCTCCCCAAGCCATTATTCACCCATCAGTTTTCCTCTCTCACGAGTTTGGAGCTTCCTGGGCATTTTCCTCCATGGATTTCCCGTGTTTTCCTTCATTCTCCTAGCTGGGAAGGGCATTTTTGTGTTATATAACAGTGGGGAAGAAAGGGAAATCGATTTGGGGACCACAGAGGTTGTTTCGGCTCACTGATTACTTGGATATCTGTGGGAGAAATCATTTTCTTCCCTATGGTCAATTTTCCCTCTCACAAATCCATTTTTGGTGTGCCCACGTTTTGGGGAAAACAAATGTCCATCTAGTTTTAAAGTCCCATTGCTGGAAGTGTGTTTCCAAGCCCATATCTGAGTTTTTTGTGTAAAAGAATGTTGGAGTTGAGATGGGTATCCATTGCTTTGGTTGAGCTGAGCTTGAGAGTCTCAACTTCCTTATAGATATCATGCCCAGCTTGGGGGTGGTCTCTGAGTGCTGTAAGAATATAGGCTGGGAAGAGACCTATGATTGGGTGGAACGTTGCAGCAACATAGCTAGTTGCTTGGGACAATATTACATCCAGATGAGTATTTTATTGTGTTTACTTCTGCAATGATTTGACTGTCATTTTGATATGTCGAATGAGTATGAAATGTGTGTGGATGATGTTTTATCCCACTATGCATGTTCAATTGAATTGCATCTGCACACATATACATTCTACTGTAATGCCATATCTTTTATTCATGACAAATTTGGCTAAGTTGTACTAAAAGCCCAGATTTTAGTGCCATGTTCCCTTCCTTGCATTGGATAGATGGGAGGGGGACTTGAAATTTTCTAATAATTCTTCTGAGATTCCCTTAAGGAAAAGTGTTTCTTACTGCATCTTCCCGAAGATCACTATATTTGGATTTATGTAACACATAGTTAAATCTTTCAAGATAGTCTTCTAGGATTTCATCTTCAAGTTGTTGTATTTTGAAAATATCATTGCGAGAGTCCTTAGGTTTACAGTAATCTTGATATTTCCGTAGAAATGCAGTCTTCATGTCTTCCTAAGTTCTAATACTAGATTCTCCTAAACCCATAAACCATCGAAGAGCAGAATCCTTTAATGTGGTAGGAAAAAGTTTTAACTTTTGGCCATCTTGTAGGTAGTTATAGCTCCTACACAAAATTTCAAATTCAAATAAGAATGTATCCGGATCCTCACTACTCTTCCCATAAAAGGTCGGTAGTGAGGAGAGGGATGTTTTTCATGGTTACATGCAGTGTCTAAGATAGGGAATCAAAAAGTACCTTCAGTTCTAACCTCTCCCTCTTCTTCGTCCTATCGGACGTGATCTTCATTTTCATCCTCCATGAAGATTTGATTTCCAAAGAGAGTGTACCTAGGTGGTTCCTTTCTTGGTGAATATGGGATGTCCCAACGCTCTGTTTTAGGAAGAATATTTCTCTTTTTAGGAGAAGAATTACCAGCTATGTGGGAGCCCAGTTTTGAAGGTCCTACAGTTGTTGTTTCAATCTGTGAAACAACTATGTTCACAGAATTTTCAAAAAGAGTGTCTACTTGTGCAGGATCAACAAAATCTACTAAGTTTGGATCACATACTATTGAAAAGGTAGTGTCTTTGGGTTTTTGAGATAATGGAGGGTTGAGAGGTTCTAAATTTTTATCCTTTTGAGTTTCCTCTTATGTAAGTTCAGTCTCAATGTGAGCTTGAGGTTCTTCTAGTGGAATTTCTTTATGAACAGACTTTTCTAATGTCTCTATGGTTTCCCCTAAATGATTTCCAGAAAGGATTTCCTTAGCTTTCCAAGTAGGACTATCCCCTTTAGGTGTATTCCGATACCTTTCTGTTGAGTTAGTAGTTGGGGTGGCACGCCCCCCGTATAGGTTAGTAGGAATTTTAGTAGGAAGGCTAGTTTTAATGTATCTAACTTTTGAGTCTCTAGACCTATTCATGAAAACAAAGCTAAAACTGAAATAAATTCTAATTGCATTACTACTATTGCAGGGTTTTGGGGATGCCTGTTATAACAGATGCGCAGGTTCTTACCTCTTTTCTTACCGCTCACCCGCCACCAGCCTATTTCTAAGTTTCAAAAAAAAAAAAATTCAATCTATCACTAAGTTTTAAGAGAGAATTCTACCTATCTATAACTGAATTCTACCTATCTACAACTCCCCGACAACAACGCCAAAATGTTGGGTGTATTTACTGTCTTAAGAAATGACCAAATATTTAATTATCGACCAGGGTTGGTAATCTTAGAGTTGTGGTACAGTATATGTTGAGGTAGAATGGAACCTAAGACATCGGCTCGACCAACCTTGGAAATATTTAATAATGAAAAGATCGAAAGATCTTTCAAAATCAAAAACCGAGTCAAACTTAAAAAATACAACTACTGAACTGATTAAACTTAACTAGACCAATAGATCAGAATAGTATCAATCTATACTACACTATTCTATGAACAATAACTGAGAAGATAAAAACAACAAATATTATTCTAGGAAACAAGACTTAATAAAAAACAGGACTACTCTTAGGAAACTACTGATTAATGATTCAAGCTCTAACCTAGGAATTAGAAAGTAACAACTACAAATGAGTTTAGGAACCTATCTATGAAATGATTCAATTGACAACTAACTATGGAAACAAGAAACTATATTATCTTAACTCAAAATTACAAACTACTTATAAATTCCTTGATTAACTATTCATGCATTCAACAAATACTTGAAACTAAGCTAAACTACCTAATTCCATTCTCCTTGAGGATTATGGAGAAATGTATCAAATATAATAGGAACGGGAGGGAATGTATCAAAATGACTTTCAAATGTGACAAGGAAACAAAATAGAATCAAATCTAGTTTAACTTCTACAAAGAGATGCAAACTAAAGAGTATCCAATTACAACTAACTTTAAACATTGTAATCTATTCTTTATCCATAAGCAAATGGCATGGAACAAATGTAATCTAGAAGCAAGTAGAAAACTTAATAAAGATATTTACTTGAAAATTAATTTGATCTAGAAGCAATTAGAAAACTTGATAAAGATATCTTATTTCTGAATCAAACCATATTTTATGAACATCTTCATTAACTATGTGAATGAGAAAAGCAAATCCTATGCTTGGACGAAGAAACTATCAAAACTAATGTACTTTGGAGAATGAAATTACTAAGTTCAATCCAAAATCAATCTTAAGAAACATGAAGTAAACTAAAGTAAGAATGAAATTGATAAATTCTATAATAGTAAAATATTAATAAATCAGACATAAGAGAAACATAATCTGAAAAGCAAACTAAAGCAAAGTTAAGGAAATGGAACGAAAACTAAGAATGGATATGAAGCTTAATTAAAACTCTATGTAGTGCAGAACAAGGTCCTAATTACATTTATAAATGTTGATCAATTTTAAGAAATATTACAATTCGAAAATCTAAGAAATTGAATTCTAAACAAGCATAAAAACAATGCAGAAAATATTAAAGTCAGTATGACAATTCGGATGATAGTTTGAAAGACAGTCCGAATGACAGTCCGGATGATGGAAAACAGTATAAACTAAGGAAATAAGCAAACTAAATGATCTTAACGCCAGCTGGTTGATGCATATGAACCTACAGTTCAAGAAAAATAGTAAATAGACTCTTTAAAGATGAAACAACGAGAAGCAACTTATACTAATCATTATCTACAGAAGTGAACTACTTCTATTGCATGATAAAACAAGGCTAAGACATAAATAAAACTAATCTACAGCTACATGAAAATAAACAGAACTAAATCTAACTAGGAACTGAACTCTGAAACATTAACTAGTTAAGTTTATCTAATTGCAAATGAAAAGACTGAAAACAAACTAACAAGAGCTATGCATGACCGATCACTTTAACTTCTAAGAATGTAAATTAAATTAGCAACAAGATATAAATTATAGGAAATAAAGAAATGACATATACAGCAAACCAAGTTAGATGCATATACTGAAAAATAAACTATTTACCTGCAGAAAAGAAATACAGAATATACACAAAAACCTATGGTTGTTGAGGGGTCCTTCTCAGCAATCAAGGATTGAAGCTAACTCAAATTATTCACCAACAATAGAACATCAACAGCTAAAAACGGGAACTTCCATTAACTGAAAAGATTACACAATGTTTCTATGCATAAAAATTACTGTTGCGTTTCTCCACTAGAGGCGTCTTTATATAAGTTTTTACAACAAGAGAGAAGGTTGACCCTTTCAGTGGTCGACCTCTCTAAAAATAGGGGTCTTAATGGCTATAGAATGATAGCATGACGGTTCACGACAGCGCACAGGCCGTCTTCCTGATTCCACGGGCGTTGGTTCTCCTTCGCGCGAGCAGCTGTGTGTTGGTTCCTTTCAACGTGGGCAGAGGTTGTGTTGTCAAGCCAAGCGGATAGGAGAATAGATCTTCTAGAATGGAGGCTCACGAACCATGAGGGACATGTCGCCAACAAAACCCACATCATCGTTTTTGTCTTTAATGCCCTGAAATATTCCAACCAACGATTCCGTGGGTGTGAATGGAGGGCTGAACGACGGTTTGAATGTAGCTGGGCGTCTTCAGCGTGAACGCGCGTCTAAATGAAGGTCCAAATGATGACCACAACCTGTAGAAGGAAATCTATATGCCACATAGGTCAAGAAATGTCAAATAAACGTTAATAAACCATAATACGATGATAATTACTCATGATTCGTATGATATTCAAATAAATGCATACCTGGGTTTGATTGACGGCCTGAATGAAAAGAAGTATGGATTAATATGCCAAAAATGACAAAAATAGTGCCACTAGAGCACGTTTAATGGAAAAACTGATGACAAAAATGGACATCAACAATTAGAAGTACCATCAATTGCAGATCAGTTGCATTTTTGGAGTAGTTACATTAGTTTGGCTTATTCCAAAAGAAAAACAAAATTTTTTGAGTGGTTTTTTCATCTCCTTGAAAAAGTTTATACTTGCATTATGATCGAAGAACTCTCTCTTTACTTTAGCTAGCATTCATCAAATACAAAGGCTCATTTTGATTCATATTCATTTGCATGGTTTGAGTCTTCCTAACACCACAAGTTACACTTCCATCACCTGATTGAGTAATACAACAATTAAAAGTTACACTCCCTAACTCAACACACTTTAACCTCACTTTAGGATGAAAAGAATTTGGTAGTTAGGTAGGACACCGAGAATAGGCATCCAAATAATTCCCCCTTGTAATTTTCATTTGAGACATAGTTGTTGTCCTCTAGGGTGCTAAAATCCTCTTGTACTTGTTGACATGGTTATCGACTAGTTTGTAGAGGGGCCTCCCATTTTTTCGGGGGTTAAGCCACGAGGATTGATTCTGGATGGATTTTGTGGAATGTCGCACTCCACTTAGCGCCTAAGGCATATCGATCCATTGTCTTCCTTGTACTCTACTGTATTGGTGATACAGGGGAAATAAGATAAAAGTGTCGAATAACCTTCTCCTACGTGTCATGAATGAGGTCGCCTAGTGACTTTTATTCTAGGGCTCTTTTCCTAGGATCCCTTTAGGTAGAGGGATATCCTTCCATTTTTGGTCTCTCACTTCGTATTGTTCGACTTGGATTTCATCACCTTGCGAAGGATACGATTTGTTGAGGTCTCCAGCTCTTAGTTAGGGAGTCTTCTTGCTATTTCACCTTTTTTAGAGGGTCTTTTTGTTGAAATATTGTAACTTCTAAGAATATTATATTTGTACTTTATTATTCTGGAGATGTTCCATTCCTCCGTGGAGACCCTATTGTATATCCAAAGATGTTCATTCCTCTGAGAGAGGGTGGTAATTAGGGTTATTAGATCTCCCATGTGAGGTCGGCCCGGGGTTAGTTGTTTAGGGGTTATTAGACTCTCTTAGAAGAGGTCGGCCCCATTAGGGTGAAAAGTCAGTTAGAACACAAGTATAAATAGAGGAGGTGTGTTCCTCCTTTATACCATCCATTCACTCACTTGTGTTTTGCACATAAGAGAGAGAGAGGTCTGCATAAGAGGAGAAGGAGCTCTTGTTGAGGAATACATCTTGTATTGGGTTGATTATCTATATTGAGGAAAGCATTGTAGGGTTTTCTACCCCATGAGGGTTTCCTAGGGTAAATCTTTGTCTATCTTGTGATTGTGTTTCTTTCAGTGATCTTGCTTGTAAAATTAGGCTAAACTTAACATGGTATCAGAGCTAGCCTGAATAGGACATTTTTCACAAGGTGAAAATACCTTTCTCTCCTCCTCCGGTGAAAATTAGGGTTTCTGCAAAAGTTGAAATTTTTGGAATATGATTGCATGGCTAGATAGCCCTCTTCAAAATCGAACTTTTGAGCCCTAGATCAAACTTTTTGAGTGGGTAGAACTCCGGGAAAGTCAAACCCTAGTTTAGGGTTTGGACCAGAAAACCAAAAAACTAGTAAACCAGAAAAAGTGCGCACATGTGCACCAGTGAACTAGAAAAGCTGCGAACTTTTGCACCAGTAAACCAGAAAAGTGAAGACCAGAAAACCAGAAATTCTGTTGCAGATCCAGAAGGTGAAAAGTTGAAGTTTCCAGAAGCAGAGCACACCAGTAAGCTCAATTCAATCAAGCCCATCTCCTGGTAAGTATTATTCTATCTTTTGAAACTTCAATCTCTGTGACCTCCTAGATAAGATGGCTCCAAGCACTAAGCTTGAAGACAAGCTAGAGGGTATAGAGAATTTATGAGCATGGAAATACAAAATTGGTCTCATTCTTGAAGAGAATGATCTTGTCCAATATATCAAGGATGAGGTTGCAGAACCTGAAGAAGATGAAGCCAAAGAGAAGCATAGGAAGGACTTGATTAGGGAAAAGAGAATCATTGTTGATTCTATCAAGGACCACTTGATTCCCCAAGTGGAATCCAAGAAGACTCCAAAGGAAATGTATGATTCCCTTTCCAGAATGTATGAGGGAAAGAACATCAATAGGAAGATGAACCTGAGAGCTCAATTGAAGAGCACCAAGATGAATAAAGGATAATCTATTCAAGATTATTTCTCAAGGGTTTCCCAGTTCAAAAAACAACTAGATGCCATTGAAGATACCCTTGATGAAGATGAACTAGTCATGATTGCTTTAAATGGCCTCACTAGACCTTGGGAGTCATTCATCCAAACTATGTGTGCCAGAAAAGAAAGTATGAAGTTTGATGTGGTATAGGAGGATTGTATTCAAGAAGAGGCTAGGGTTGCCAATAGAGAAGCCCTTCTCAAGGAGGATGACCAAGCTTTGGCTACTCACACCAGAATAAGAAGGAGTCACTTCAACTCCAAGAAGAATGGCCACAAGGAGTCTCAACCTCCTCATATATTTAAAGGGAGAAGAGGAGTGAGCTCAGAAAGAGACCTCTCCATAGTTTAATGTTACAATTGTCTCAAACTAGGACACTTTTCTAGAAATTGTACTTCACAGAAGAAGAAGAAGAATATTCACAAAAGACATCATGTACATCTTGCAGAAGATGATAGTGAAGAATAAGAGGAGGAAAAGCCTCGAAATAAAAGAGCTAAAGTAGAAGAAGAAGATGCAGAAGAGTATGTTCTATTCTCTGCTCTCTCTGGGTCAGTAACACCTGGAGAAGATACATGGCTCATTGATAGTGGTGCTTCTAAGCACATGATAGGACAAAAGAAGACTCTTTCAAAAATTGAAGAGAAGACATCCCCACAAAAGGTATCTCTAGGAGATGACTATCAATATCCCATCAAAGGAATTGGTGAAGCAAACTTAAAGCTTGATTGTGGAACTCCATTAAAGATGAAGGAAATCCTATATGTACCAGGTTTGAAGAAGAACTTACTTTCTATCTCAGCTTTAGATAAGAAAGGTTATAGGGTTGCATTCATAGATGGATAAGTACTTATGTGGCCCAAAGGAAAATCAATTGAGGATGCAATTATTATTGGTGAAGAGGAAGGAGGTCTATACAAACTCAAGGGCCATGCTGAAGCTTCTCTTGTTCATGAATCCACTATCCCAAGTGAGCTATGGCATAGAAGGCTTGTTCACATTAACTACAAAGCACTACCTCATGTGAGCAAGGTATTCATAGGATTACCAGACTTAAAGATTGATCATGATGGCACATGCAACGGATGTGCAAAAGGGAAGAATATCAAGAACCCATTTCCAAAGAGTGAAACAAAAACTAAGAGTACATTGGAGTTGATTCATTCAGATGTATGTGGACCAATGCCATCCACATCCTTGAGTGGATATGAATACTACCTTACATTCATTGATGACTACTCAAGAAAGACTTGGATATATTTTTTGAAGGGAAAGGATGAAGTCTTTGGAAAATTCAAGGAATTCAAAGCCTTGATAGAAAATCATTCAGAAAAGAAGATCAAGATACCCAGGACAGATAATGGTGGAGAATATACTTCAAAATACTTTGAAGTATTTTTGTAAAGAAATTGGAATCGAGAGGGAGCTAACCACAACCTACAATCCTCAACAAAATGGTGTTGCGGAGAGAAAGAATAGGACCATCATGGAAGCAGTAAAGACAATGATACATGATCAAGACCTACCTATGTATTTATGGGCTGAAGTAGTTAGGAAAACAGTCTATGTGCATAATAGACTATCTCATAGTACTCTTGATTTCAAGACCCTAGAAGAAGTGTTCACAGGGAAGAGGCTGAGGTAAGTCACCTCAAGATATTTGGATGCCTAGTATAGATTCACATTCCAAAATAAAAGAGGACCAAACTGGACCCTTTTGGGAAGAAGGGAATATTTGTTGGATATTGTGAAACATCCAAAGCATTCAAAATTTACATCCCCGGATTCCATCATATGGAAATAAGTAGGGATGTGACATTTGATGAAGAGGCAGCTCTCAAAGATCAAGGAAGTGCCAGTATGAAGAAGTATATGAGGAAGATGCACCTTCCAGAATTACATAAGTTGTACACACCCATGAAGATGTAACACCTGAATACCATGACATAATAGAACCACAAGAACCCCTTATCTTAAACCTATCAAGAAAGAGAAAGCCAGCATGGGCAAGAGACATTATACTAGGAGTAGAAAAGTATGGAGCTCCTGAAGGCTCCACCGGAGTGAGCAAGAAACCAAAAACATTCTCCAACTATATGGCCTTGATGTGTGATCTTGTAGATCAAGAACCCACTAGTTATGAAGAAGCATCTCATAAGAAATAATGGGTGGAGGCAATGACAAAGGAGTACCAGTCAATAATGAAGAATGATGTTTGGGATATAGTGCCCAAACCAAAGGACAAGAGTGTGGTATCCTCCAAATGGATATACAAAATAAAGCATGCTGCGGATGGTAGCATTGAAAAATATAAGGCAAGGTTTGTAGCCAGAGGATTCTCTCAGAAAGAGGGAATTGACTATGAAGAGACATTTGCACCAGTTGCAAGGTACACTTTCACTAGAACCATCATGGCACTTGCATCCATGATGAAGTGGAAACTGCATCAGATGGATGTAGAGATAGCCTTCCTGAATGGTGTGATTGAGGAAGAAGTGTACATAGAACAACCTCAAGGATTTGAAGTTGAAGATAGAAGAACCCATGTATGCAAAATGAAGAAGGATTTGTATGGGTTAAAGCAAGCTACCAGAGCTTGGTATGGAAGAATTGACAGTTTCCTAACAAGCTTGGGCTTTACCAAGAGTAAAGCTGATCCTAATCTTTATCTCAAAGTTATGGATGATGAACCTGTCATATTGTTGTTGTATGTGGACGATCTATTTCTAATTGGGAATGAGAAACAGATTATCGAATGCAAGAAGAAACTCTCTGCAGAGTTTGAGATGAAAGATATCTATTTGATGCATTACTTCCTAGGACTAGAAGTATGGCAAGGCTTAGAAGGAATCTTTCTTAACTAGGGAAATTATGCTGTGGAAATCTTGAGGAGATTTGATATGTTGGAATGTAAAGCCATGGCCACTCCCATGGATTCCAACTTACAGCTGTTAGCGGATGACTCATTAGAGTTAGTGGATGTAACTCTGTACAGACAGATTATTGGGTCATTAATGTATCTAATGAACACTAGGCCTGATATATGCTTTGCTGTGAACACCTTGAGTTAGTATTTAGTGGAACCTAGACGTGTTCACTTAATAGCTGCAAAGCATGTGATGAGGTACCTGAAGGGTACGATAGACTTTGGTCTATATTATCTTGGAGATCATGACCTTAGATTGTATGGCTATACATATCCTGATTGGGATGGAAATGTATCAGATAGGAAGATCACATCGGGTGGATGTTATTGTCTGGGATCTGCCATGATCTCATGGTTTAGCAGGAAGCAATCTAGTGTGGCTCTCAGTACAACTGAAGCAGAATATATAGCTGCTTGCTCTGCTAGTTGTGAAGCAATATGGCTTCGGAAATTGTTATCACGATTGTTTGAATTAGAGATGGATCCCATTGTGATCCTGTGTGACAACCAGAGTTATATCAAGATGATAGAGAATCAAGTGTTCCATGATAAGTCAAAGCACATAGAGATTCGATATTTCTATATACGGGATATGGTGCAGAAAGGATCTATCAAGCTTGAGTATGTAAGAACTGACGAACAAGTTGCTGATATATTGACCAAACCTCTGTCTCGAGTAAAGTTTGAGTATTTTCGAGACAATCTTAGTGTGATGCAGAAGGACCCTCCTGGAAAGGGGGAGTGATATGATCACTGATGATGAGATTTCCTGCATCGACAATAAGGTCGATGATGTGGATACCTGTATTGATGATGCCGACGATGAGGTCGATGAGTTGTACTTAGACTTGGTCTAAGTTGATGAGTGATACAATAATCCCTGGACACATGTCCTAAAAGAGATCCATAGACATATGTCTCTGAGAAAGTGGTCCCTAGTGGACGTGATAGGACTGCATCGTCCCTGAACATTTGGTTCAAAATGTATGTGATAGGACTACATCATCCCTGAACAGTTGGTTCAAAATGTACGTGATAGGACTGCATCGTCCCTGAACATTTGGTTCAAAATGTACGTGATAGGACTGCATCGTCCCTGAACAGTTGGTTCAAAATGTACATGATAGGACTGCATCGTCCCTGAACAGGTTAGGTTCAAATGTACGTGATAGAACTGCATCGTCCCTGAACAGTTGGTTCAAAATGTACGTGATGGGATTGTATCGTCCCTAGACATGAGACTTGTCTTAAAAGGATCATGGATTGTATCATCCCTAGACATGAGACTTGTCTTAAAAGTATCATGGATTGTATCGTCCCTAGACATGAGACTTGTCTTAAAAGGATCACGGATTGCATCATCCATAGACATGAGACTTGTCTTAAATTGATAAGGATTGATCATCTTGGAAGTAGATCTGGATTGCATCGTCCGTAGACATGAGACTTGTCTTAAATTGATAAGGATTGATCATCCTGGAAGTAGATCTGGATTACATCGTCCATAGACATGAGACTTGTCTTAAATTGATAAGGATTGATCATCCTGGAAGTAGATATGGATTGCATCGTCCATAGACATGAGACTTGTCTTAAATTGATAAGGATTGATCATCCTGGAATTAGATCGTGTGTATTACATATTATACTTCTATGATGATATTGTTGATCGAGATGATCCAGATGCTATTGATCGAGACGATCCAAATGTTGATATTGCTGATCGAGATGATCCAGATGCTGCTGATTGAGATGATCCATATGCTGTTGATCGAGAGGATCCATATGTTGATCGAGATGATCCAGGTGTTGTTGATCGAGATGATGATGTTACTATAGCTATTCGAGTGCTGCAGAAGATGAAGACTCAGTACTGAAGATGTTGATGTTCCAGTATCGAAGATCTTGAATATATCCCAGTAACTATTTGAGTTACTAATGTTGTATGAAGAAAGCTTCCAATGATTTATAGATATATCATGTATCATGTAGTTGATGACTCCTTGCTCCTGCAAACAGTGTTATAATATCCTTCTTGTCAAGGGGGAGTGTTGAAATATTGTAACTTCTAAGAATATTATATTTGTACTTTATTATTCCGGAGATGTTTATTCCTCCGAGAGAGTGTGGTAACTAGGGTTATTAGATCTCCCATGTGAGTTCGGCCTTGGGTTAGCTGTTTAGGGGTTATTAGACTCTCTTAGGAGAGGTCGGCTCCATTAGGGTGAAAAGTCAGTTAGAACACAAGTATAAATAGAGGAGGCGTGTTCCTCATTTATACCATTCACTCACTCACTTATTGTGCATAGGAGAGAGAGAGGTCCTGCATATGAGGAGAAGGAGCTCTTGTTGAGGACTACATCTTGTATTGGGTTGATTATCTATATTGAGGAAAGCTTTGTTTGGTTTTCTACCCCATGAGGATTTCCCAAGATAAATCTTTGTCTATCTTGTGATTGTGTTTCTTTCAATGATCTTGCTTGTAAAATTAGGCTAACCTTAACACTTTTTTATTTTTTAGTGCTGCTTGTTGACATTCTGGCCATTTTTTGTTTCAACTCGCTTATTGTGACGTCGGTCTTAGTACAGTTTTTTGAGCTTTCTTTTTTGGCCTACGAGCCTTGTCTTTTTCTAGCTCCCCTTTTGCACACTCGACTGCTCTAGGGTTTTTGAGTTCTTTTCTACGAGACTCTCTCCGAAACTTGTAATCCCATCATTATGGTTGATCAAAGGAGATGATAGAGACAACAAGGATGAAGCCCTAACCCACCACCACCACCACGGACTTCTGGTCCTCCTACAAGACGTATTCTTGCCCCTGTCGGTCTCGAAGCTGGCCGAGGGACTGTTCCACCACCTATCCATACTACATCTTCAGTTCCTTCTGTACCCATAGCCCACAACACTTCCTCAGAACCTCTTTCAGTCACTGAAACCAGTAACACACCTGAGATTCCTGCTGTCCCACAGTTTGCTGATGTTCTAGAAATTCCTACCACAGTGGACACTACACTGGCTCCTGAAGTTAGTACTTCACACGATGTTGCACCGGAGGTCATCATCCTCCCAGATATTGCACTATGCCACACTCGACCACATTATATGATGTCCCTAAAGGGTACGTTGAGACTATTGAAGGATTCATGAAGACACAACATATTTTATTCAAGTCCCAGGTGGATACGTTGAAATCATTGAAGAAACTGAATTACCCCCCTGCACCGTTTCAGCTTGATTTTGAATTTTCCACCGCACCAGTGGAACCTCGACCTGCCACCACTACAACATCAGGTATCCATACTTATGAAACGGGCTCTTCTAGCAACGTACTGTTCACGGTGTCCTTCCCTAATCTCCCTTCAGGACATGAGATTATGGCATCCATCCAATCAAGTATGGTTAGTTTATCTAATTCACCCCTAGCATCGGAACAATTTAGACGTGATATAGAGCAAATGCTCTCATCGGCTTCCCAATATCCCCTGCATGCACCTCTCCAATGACCCATCCTCCCTGTTACCGAGCTCCCCTTCATCCATCTAGTATGGAGTACCACGCATCCTATGTCTATGGATCCGAACCCTCAGACGAGACTATACCTGAACTCCTTCCGAACCTCGACAGGACATATCACATTTTTAACCCAGCCTCCAATTTATGGGATACAAATCCGGGCCAAGCCCTCAATGATCTTCCCATCTTTCCAATTCCTATGGATGTGATTCCCAACAACCCTGGGTTATACTCCCCCCACTTATTGTCACACAATATGTTCGACTTAACTTCAGGGGATGCACCCCTTACGAGGGATAACCCCATCTTTTCACTGCCACCACCCGAAACTCACGGAAGATCTCCTCCACAAGTTAGCACCTTTGGTGCTATTGGCCAATCGAAACTACCCCACCCTTCTAGTGTTCATATTGGAAGAACATCTATCCATACTGTTGGATCACCCATTTTAACCGGAGGTTCACCTTCAGCCACTATATATACCATTTCCTGAGGGGGGACAACCATCTACTAGAACCATTGATCCCAATAACCAACCTCCTCCGAGCGGACCATCAAACACTCCCGTAGGAGTACAACCATCTATTGGAACTATTGGTCCCAGTAACCAACCTCCTCCGACCGGACCGTCCAATCCATCTGCTGGAGGACAACCCCTTGGTGCAATCCAAAGCGAGGCTACTCAACAAACACCTCCATTCTTTCCATCGGCTCAACAAGTCCCACAACTTACATCGTTTGGAGGAATACCGTTTGTTAACGCCCCAATTGGCACCATTCAACAACCCCCTCCATTAGCATCATCTGCTCAATTGGGCACATATAATTCACCTGGCAGCGGACAACCTCATGTTGGTATCCCGACCGGAACCAATTTCCAACATCCCTCGTCAGGTACAGTTCCTTCTTGGGGATCTCAAATCCCACAGAGTTGTGGGTACTCTTTATTTGGAAATTGGAATCAAGCTGGGCGCAACCCAATCAACCTTTCGTTCCCCCTAACTTGAATTCCGGCCTTCCATATCCTAACACCGTGAATACTCCATGGAACCCACCTCTTCATTAGGGTGGAAACAACATTCCATGGACCCCATTCTTTTAGGCACCCCGAACACTGGTCTAGGCAATCCTCCACGAAAAAAAGGCGTTGGAAACATTCCTGGGACACAATAATCCAAGGGAACCATACCCCGAAAAGGATTTGGAACCATCCCTGGGACACAACAACCCCAAGGGACTATACCCATTATCCCGACTCAGCAGAACATTCAACAACCGACCACTACTGTGACTCCGAATCATACGATAAATCTTATGATTTCGAACATACAACCGGTTAACCATATGGTCTACTATCCTCAGAATTTTCAACAGTATCCTGTAGGAAACATGTATGGGTCCAATACACAGTAGTATGCTATGCAGGGTCCCACGGGCATCCCTACACCATACAATTATTATTCATACCCGCAACCCAATCGGAAACTTCCTTTCTTGGCCACGCTAGACTTTCCCGATTTGTCTAGGCTTATAAACGATCCCATATGGCATGAACCAAACTGGCCACCCAAACCGGCCAAAGTACCATCAGACATTCAAAAGTTCGATGCCAAGGCCGGGGAAGACCCCAAGAACCACGTTATGACCTTCCATCTTTGGTGTTCTTCGAACTCATTGATGGATGACTCCATTCGGTTATGGCTCTTCCAGCGTACGCTTACCTGCACGGCAGCAAAATGGTACATTGAGCTACCACAACACTACTTTCACGACTTCAATACCTTGGCCATGCAGTTTTTGACACATTTCCAGCTCCCCATCCGGTACGATATTGGAACAGACCTATTGACCTCGCTACGTCAAACCACTTCTACGCATATCTCGCATCATATTCATGAGTGGCGTCGACGCCGCGGATTAATCAAGGAACCCATTCCGGACCAATTACTCATTGATTGGTTCACTAAGTCATTTCTGCCTCCCATCGCCAGGGATATTGCCATGGGTAGGCTTGTCACGAAGGAATAAGCGATTTCTCGTGCTTAGTATATGGATTTGGTATATACCCAATCCAGAACTTTATACAAGCTTATTCCTCACGCAACCCGCACCACTATTGATCCAATCAAGCCCGCCATTAAATCCCCCATTGACGGTATTGTCGGTTCAGTTAAGGCCCATCCTACAACCAAACTGAGTGGGCAACAAGCTCTTGTTGCCCCGTCTCCACCCCATGCTACACCCAAATATTCTACTTCTCTTGCTCCATCCTTCGAGGTGAACGCTGTTTAGTCCACATCACAACAATCAGGGGAAAAGAAGAAGAATAACAGAGTAAAATCCAAGAAAAATTCTAACCAACAGGAGAACCCCAAGCTGCAACCAACCAACAACGATCCCAAACCACGTCGGAAAGCAAAGTTTCCCTACCTTATTTGTTAGGAACATCACTATACACGAGACTGTCCTTACAAGGACGAAGTCAATAAATTTGTTAAAGGATCTTCCCTCCTGGCAGTTCTAACTAATTATTTCCCCCACCCGCAGCAACAAATGGTTACTCACGATCCCCCGCAAGGGGGCAATCCGAACAACCACCCCGTGGAGAAACATCCGCAAACTGCGATGTTTTGATGATGAGTAATGAGGAGATCCATATATCCACTCAAGCAAGGACATACGATACCCCTCCAAGTTCAAACAAAACGGAGACACCCCATGGCAAGTCTCCTGCTGAAGATCCTTCTATCTCCCCTCCCCCCAATGGTCATATCCACATTGAGAGACCTATCACAGATACAGTGCTTCGCCCACCCAAGGGCACCATCCGAAAGGCGACATTTAATCCTAACGTGTGAGCAACCCAAAATTACAATATTGTTGAGGACCTAGCTCAAGCACCATGCGCGATGTCGACTCTCAAGGTTCTCCAACATTGTCCCACGCAGCGTAGGACCTTATTTTTAGCACTGGGGGCAATGGACCCAGATACTTCTAACACAATTATGTTTAACTTTGAGTATTTTAAACCTAGGCTTTCCCACAAGTTAGCCTTCCAGATCCAAACAAAGATCCATGGGAATAACATTCATCGCATTGTCTTAGACGAAGGTGCTTCCACATCAATCATGTCTTTGACTTGTTGGAGAGCCATAGGCTCACTTGAGGTTACACCTTCTCCCACTACTCTCAAAGCATTTGAAGGACATGGTTTTCAACCATACGGACTCATCCCTACAATTGGCGTCGAACTAGGGGGCAAGACACTATCTATACATATCGAAGTCATAGATGCACCATTGGATTATAATCTTCTACTTGGTTGGAATTGGTTCTATGCCATGACCGTCGTCGCATCCTCCGTATTTCGACTTGTACAATTCCCTCACCAAGGGAAAAATGTTACTATAGATCAGCTAGACTTCTTTACTCCAGACATTCATTCGAACTCTGCCACAATGTCCCGTTGCTGGGTCAATCCTAGTACCATTTTGAATATGTTGGCGTTGGTCTTATGAAGGATTCCTCCCTCATCGGAGTATTTTCGGAGCTTAAATCCCCTATCTATGCCATAAACATGATATCGTCAAGTATCACTCCATCCAATGAACCTGCTGATTCTTGGGTGATACCGAGTCCTACAGAGCTTGAAACCTATGGCAATTCCATGCCTTTAAACAAGAACCTTGCAACTTACCAAGCGATCCAATTAGCCACAGTTTGGGTCGATTCTACTACGCATCACGCCGTGGCACAACTCTTGTTAGAGGCTGGCCCATCGTCGCCATTTATTGATCCTCTCACACTGATTTTTCCTTCCGACGACTTGTTTATGGAGGTTATGTGCGTCGATGAACCACCTTGGGAAGATTACCATCATCGGTCTTCTTTCCCTACTATCCAGATGGTCGAGCAGGACACCAAACCAAGTAGTTCACTTGAAATTGTTAAACCCAAGTTTCCCACTTCATTCGATGATATATTCTCTGAAGGAAACTTGGACAACATCATGACAACCATTCCTATTAACATTTCGGTGAAACCCGGTGTTGTGGAAAATATCCACATAGGCAAGACACGTACTCCCACCGAGGCAAAGTTCTATACAGCCTTATTCAAATAATTCCGCGACGTTTTTGCTTGGAGTTATGAAGAGATGCTAGGAATAGACCCATCCATCGTGGTCCATGAAATCCAAACTTTTCCTGGTGTCCGAACAGTTTGGTAGAAACTACAACCCATTCATCCTCGCAAAGCAACGGCTATCAAAGCAGAAATTGAAAAAATTCTACGTGCTGGTTTTGTCTATCCTGTCCCATTGACAGAATGGGTATCTAACATGGTCCCCGTAGCAAAGAAACATGGTACGATTAGAGTCTGCATCGATTACCGATATTTGAACAAAGCTTGTCCAAAAGGCAACTATCCAACTCCATTTATTGACCAGATTATCGATAATTGTGCCGTAAGTGTCATCTTTTCATTTATGGATGGCTTCTCTAGCTATAATCAGATAGAGATACTCCCCGCCGACCAGCATAAGACAACTTTCATTTGTCCATGGGGGACCTTTGCGTACCGAAAGCTACCCTTTGGACTTAAGAACGCCAGGGAAAATTTCCAACGGGAAATATCGTACACATTTCATGATATTAAACATATTGTGGAACCATATCTCGATGACCTTCCCGCCCATTCTCAGGATCGGGATGATCATCCGGACCATTTGAGCTCCATCTTTTCAAGGTGTCGCCACTACAATATTCGTTTAAATCCACACAAATGTGTCTTTTGTGTTGATGCCAGAAAATTGTTGGGATTCATAATCTCCAAGGATGGCATACGCCTGAAACCAGCGAAAGTAGAAGCCATTCTAGCTCTGCCTTCACCCACTAACATACCAGCACTTGAAATTTTGCAAGGGCATGCAAAATTTCTACGTCGTCTCGTGTGCAATTTTTCCGAGATCGCAAAAGGCTACATGAGGCTTCTGAAAAAGGACATCCCTTTCATCTGGGACGATGAAGCCCAGCGATCCTTTGACAATCTAAAGGAAGCCCTCACTAAGGATCCTATAATCCAACCCCCCAACTACACACGGGATTACATATTATATATCGCAGCTTCCACATCCACCATTGGCATGGTGTTAGTCCAGGAAGACACCAACGACATAGAACATGTAGTTTATTATCTTAGTAAGAGTCTTCTTGACTCCGAAACCTGCTACTCACATGTTGAAAAACTAGCTTTGGACACATTTTTTGTTGTCCAGAGGTTCCGCCATTACATTCTACTCCACTAGACCACTTTCATCGTTGACTTCAATGCAATGTACTACATCCTCACATGCCAAGTGCTTGGGGGCAAATATTCTCGTTGGATTGTTGTCCTTCA
The DNA here is from genome assembly GCA_027924585.1 of Larix kaempferi. Classification (NCBI taxonomy): domain Eukaryota; kingdom Viridiplantae; phylum Streptophyta; class Pinopsida; order Pinales; family Pinaceae; genus Larix; species Larix kaempferi. The sequence goes on along the minus strand of BSBM01000535.1, from coordinate 1,663,163 downwards.
AGAGTTTGACTTGGAATTTGCCAAGCAAAAATCCAAGAAATATGTTGTCTTTCCAAAGCTGATTTGTACTCTGCCTCGTGTCACTGAGCAACCAGGGCTCATCGATTCTCTCCCAGATGAATCATTATTTCTCATCTATACGTCTGATCCGTGGTATGGGGATATCACACTCTATCTCCAAACCCAACACTTTCGGCCCGAACATAACCGGGATGAATGTCGACGCATCCGACACCATGCTAAGTACTATCTTATCATTAGCGATACCCTTTATCGTCGTGGTGTCGATACCATTCTACGACGTTGTCCTACTTTAGACGAGGCTGAACACATTCTCAATGACTGCCATTCTGGAGCATGTGGTGGCCACCTCTCTGGGATGGCTATGGCCCAGAATATTTTACGAGCACGATATTTCTGGCCCTCGATTTTCAAAGATTGAATTGAAATGGTCAAGAAGTGTCCACCTTGCAAATTCTTCCATAGCAAAAAATGCTTGCATCCTACTCCACTCCATCCTATTGTTGTCGTCGGCCACTTTGCCAAATGGGGCACGATTTCATGCACTATAAGACCACTTCAACCGGGGGGCATGGCTATGTCATAGTAGCCGTAGATTATTTCACAAAATGGGCTGAAGCAATGCCTACTATTGCGAAAGATGGTAAAACAACAATAGAATTAATATTCAACCATATTATAGCTAGGTTCGGAGTCCCGCAATCTATTGTGACCGATCATGGTTCCCATTTCAAGAACCATATGATTGAAGAATTAAGTGCCCAGTTGGGTTTTTGTCACGAAAATTCAACCCCTACTACCCACAGGCGAATGGCCAAGTAGAGGCCATAAACAAGGTCTTGAAGCGCATGATTTAGCGCATTGTGGGTACCCAGAAGTCCAATTGGCACTTAGCTCTATTTTTGGCATTGTGTGCCTACCAAACCTCAATGAAAAGTGCCACCGGGTTCACACCATTCCAACTGGTGTATGGACTGAAAGCTATTTTACCGATTGAATGTGAAATACCATCACTGAAGATAGTCGTTGAGCTACTTTCCAATACAACCTCTAAGGAAGAACGTTTTCTGTATCTAGCCAAGCTAGATGAGACCCGCCTTGATGCCACTCTGGCTAACGAAGCCCACAAGAAACACATCAAAGCATAGTATGAAAAATCCGTCCAACCTCGGATCTTTAATGAGGGAGACCTTGTACTCACATATGACCAAATGCATGACAAGCTAGGAGAAGGAAAACTAGAGTCGATGTGGTACAATCCCTTCATTGTAAAACGTGTATTAGAAAAAGGAGCTTACAAGCTCGTTGACTGCGATGGAACACCTTTGGCACGGCCCCGCAACGGGATGTACCTGAAACGGTTCTACGTGTAGGTTTACCTTGCGCGAGGCATCTTGTAGATAATGTAATTAGCTTGTTTTCAGTTATTTCTTTTTTTTGTGTGTGCATGGATTTTATTTCATGTACCCTTATCTACCTTGACTTGTGCTTCTATGCGCAGATGTTAACCTACTATAGATTGGTAGATGGCGCTAGCCGACACACTCAGAACCTTGTTTCCGCATTATGGGTTATCTATTCTCCTGTTGGTGAGTTGATATCCTCAGGGGGCACTTGCTTGGGCCCCGCAACCAACAACATTGCAGAGTACCATGCAGTCATCGGACTCTTAACTGAAGTTGTTTCCCTTGGAATCCACACCTTTTTGGTCTACTTAGATTCCCAACTCATGGTATCCCATCTAAACCATGTCCACATTGCCACGATCCTACATTACTTCGTTTATTTAGAAGGGTATGCCTCTTGGAACGATCATTTGATTATATTTCATATCAAAATGTACAAAGAGAATTCAATATTGTAGTTGACCCATTAGCTAACTACATATTGGATTGGCATCTAGCTCATACATAAGAATACATCATAAGTAAAACACAGAAGCCACTGTAAATGAACAAGTCATAGAAATAGATCCACATGTATATAATCACATATAAAATGTTTGTTCTGAATGCATATAATAAGATGTGTCCAAAGACAAAATTTGGGATCTCGTCCCATACAAAATTTGGCCCTCTGGCCTGCATATTGTGTACATGCCGCTAAAAATAAATACTACTATCTAAAGAGACTAATCATACTCCTTGCGCTGCACATGGCAGCATACCACGGCTCTAGCCACCTTATGAAGGAGTTGGCCGATACACCTGGGCACACCCATGGTATGCCGCTGGAGATGAAGAGGGATGTCATCCATCCTCATAGAAGGGACTCCCATAGTCAAGCCATGAAGATTCCACTCTACATCGCGGATACCTCCTACTTCGTCTTCGTCCTCCTCATCCTCCTCAGCATCATCTTGATGCTGGATCCCTCCTCGGTGCAATGGCGAGTAACCCGCTGGCCTCCTTGGTCCACGATCTGCGGCATGCAAATGTACATACGTTAGATCTTTCTACACATTAAAAAATCACTAAAAATTACATATATTTAAAAATATTTAAAAACACGATAGTGAAGGCCATATACCTGAGTTGTCCCAATCCTCATCCTCAAGCAGTGCCAAGTCGATGTCCTCACGAAATTCCACCCCTTCATAGGGGAATTCCTCAATCATGATAATATGCTCCTCGAGCCATGACAAGAAGTCTTTGCCAAATGCTAAGACTTGTGGCCCACCAAGCTGACATGTGTAATCACTCCATCTCCCCATCTGAGGATTGGTTAGAGGGAAGATATGCATGGATACCTGAGGACGCAACAATGGCACCCTCCCCAGGAAGAAGGTGACCAGGATACTCTCGTACCTGAACTGGCGAGTGTCTCAATTTCTACACTTGGTTACTTGTTCCTTGAGGTTGGATAGGACCCCCTCACACTAGTTGAATAACGTTGGCACCATGCACTCTACGACAAGAGTCATTTTCCCTCGTGTTGCATGGTGAGGCCCCACACTACCCGCTGCTCATGTTTTGGAGAACAATATGGTTCTCATCGGAAGCTCTATCACATCTTTGATGGGAACTTTCCCACTTTTTTTCGAAGAACCCTGTCTACAGTAATGTACAATCAAGTCACTTGTACTCTCTTCTGAGGCCCTATGCCCAGACAGGTTAACTCTTGCCCCTCTCTTAGAGAGGCTAGTGAGAAAGTAGATGTCCTCTAGCTCAATATCAAGGGTATGTTCCCTAATGTGGAAAGACTGAATGTCACTATCTCATAATTGTATGATGTGATTCAGAAGCCTTCCTTGCTTCCAAATACCCCTGGTCTTGAAAAATTTAAGTAACCCACACTCACACAGTGCATTCAGTGTGATTTGATAATTTGCAGCCAATTGATCATCCTCTTCATGTTCTCTCTCTTTCCAATCAACCATCTTGGCTCATACAAGATGCAAAATCCTATTAAAAGCCAAACAAAGCATTCATGAGAAGTTGGAAACTGATTTTGTGTCAAACGTGAGGAACCAACTAATTTTTTTTCCTATTTTTCGCGATTTTTGCGCATGGGCACTTTCGGGCTGCGCAAAAACTATAAATTTCCGCCCTCTTGTCAAAGAATCCTGCATGAAAATCAGGGAATTTCCACGCTTCCCGAGAGAGGGAGGCTGCGAAAATTCCAGAGGCAAAAAAGATGCCCTAAAGGCTCCTCAAAAAATAAAAAACTGACATGAAATAAAAAAATAAAAACATGAAATGAAAGAGGAGCTCGAGAGCTCTTACCTGGTGCAGATGGCTATCATAATGGTGCCTCGGATCTCTGGCTATGGTTGCTTGAATATTTGCCCTCCAATAGGTAAAAATCCCTCTATAAGTGAAAATGGCCAAGTTATAATGGTAACTTTCCCTTTTACCTCTTGTTTATATAAGTTACATGGCTATTTTTGCTCATTATTTTATTATAAATATCTTTTAGGTCAAATTTTTCACATTACTAATATCCTTTTTCCAAGGTATTATTAACCATTTTTGACAGGATCTCTATAGATTGTTCACACTGGCGGTATATCATTGTCTGACCTTCACTTGAGCTGACTTTATCTTTTTAGTGCTCTGGATTAAAACCTGAAAAAGATTCCAAGCGCTTTTCACACCTTGGTCGTGCTTGATAAACCCTATAAAAATGGTGTTGAGCTTAGTCAACTTTACTCGTGCTCGCAAAACGATGAGGAAAGTATCATTTTGGTATTATTTTATTCTTTTTTCGGACCGAAATGATTAAAAAATTATGAAAAAGACCATTGGAGTTCTCTTTAAGCTATTTTCAGACTCCCTCGTTGCGAAAAGATTACCGAGTGCACTTGTCTCTTTCACACTTGTAAAAGTATTTGAAAGGACGTCTATTCGGTGATAGGTTACCCCTTTTTCGGCCAGTCTAGACTATTCACGAGAAAGGAATACCTCAGTCAGCTGTTGATAGGGAGAGTTCTCTCAGGAATTGTTTTACACTTTGTCGGGACTGGGGGACTAAAATTACGAAAAAGTACATTTTGGAGCCTTCTTTAAGTTTTTCAAACTCTCTAAATATGAAAAAATACCGAGTTTTCCTTCCTTGGACTCGTTAAAATTCAACATTGAAGGGCCCGCTTTGGGATGAACCCCTCCTTTCTCAGGTTCATAAAACATGTGAGATCGGACTCATCTATGAGGTGAGCTATACCGAGCATCTGTTATCCTCTTCAAGCTCGTAAAACAACAAAGAGGTACTCGTCCATCATGTCGGGGAAAAATGGGAAATGAGTCAAGTTTACTTTGTTGGCAGCTTCTCAGTCGTCACCTTTGAACATGGCATGCATCCTTACCTTGTCTTCTTTTGGGTATTCGTCTTTTTCGAGTTACGGTCATAGTTCCGAGTCGTCTCTCTCGCCACTAGCCTACTAGTATTGTGGTTGTTCTTCGTTTTCTATAATCCCTACTGCCAAAGTTCTGTTTCATGTTGATACATGTTCAAAGGGTCTGCGTTGCTTCGAGTCATCCATCCATTGTGTCAAACTTTCCATGTGAGTATGATCTCTAAGAGGCTTACCTCTGTAAAGAAATGAAGCAAATATTTCCAGAAAAATTCTAACTATCTTTGAAAATTTGCAAAATTTTTCTAAGTATTTATGAGTTATGTTAAAGGCTGCGCGCGGCACAGCAGTGACAATTTTAAGGATAAAATTTGCGATGCGCGTAGTGCAACGACGACAATTTTAAGGATAAAATTTGCGATGTGCACGGCGCGGCGGCGACAATTTTAAGGATAAAATTTGCGATGCGCACGGCGCGGCAACGACAATTTTAAGGATAAAATTTGCGATGCGCGCGGCGTGGCGGCGGAAATTTTAAGGATAAAATTTGCGATGCACGTGGCGCGGTGACGGAAATTTTGAGAATAAAATATGCGATGCACGCGGTGCGGTGGCAACAATTTCAAGGATAAAATCTGCGATGCGCGTGACATGGCAAAAATAACCTTAAGATCCACGACAAGGGCGGTGGATTTTAGCTGAAAATTCCACAACATGGGCGGCGCTTTTTAAGCTAAATATTCGCGACACTGGCGGCAAAAATAATGATAAGATCTGCGATGCTGGTGGCCATTTTTGCCTTAATATTTGCGCCAAACAGGGAAAATCAATGAGAGCAGTAAGGCAACGCTGATGAAAGGAAATCTCTCACCTTAAACCATTTATGTTTATAACATAATAATTGTATGCTTGGAAAATATCATGAATGAATGTTATACACGTGAATACATATATTGAATTTCTACTTTGTGAGAAGATCATAGTTAATAATTGCTTGTGTGCATGGTAGAGAGCTCATGAAATTGGATCAGCTATGATGTGGAAGAGGAAATTCCATGCTAAAATGAGGAATTGGAAGGGAGAATTCCTCCTCTACCCTCTTGATATTGTATTTATAATTCTGAAGTGGTCGTGCATATAAATTATGGCATAGGAATGCTGAAATGCAAGAGATTAGATAGATGATATGACTATGCACTAGTAGGCATATTAAGAAACATTACACAGTGCATGTGAAATGTTTGTGCATGAATAGGACATTGCATATTGGTAAAATAGTGAGGTTTCACATACGCAATGAGCCAATTGAGATAATTATGGTGGTTGCTAATAATTAGTTGTGTCCGCATTGGTTGTAGGACAAATACAATCAAAACATGGCTAAAGAAGTTGATGATGTTGTTGCACGTGACCAATGACCTTATGAAGAGAGGATGGTGCAACAAGTCCGTGATCATGATGTTGGCAACAAGACTGAGTAGCCTTGGTAAGAGGCCAACTGATCAGGTAACATCAAGCGATGTTGATAACAGCCATGCAGGTAATGATTATTTGTGCTTAATTGCATGAATGTTGAAAGAGGATTTGGTGAGATCCCTTCAACTATGTTATGAACTATGATGATTTGGTTTGCATATGGTATTGAGTGCCCGAATGGGACTGTTAACCTACCAAGTATGGTGAGGTATGGGTAAGTGAAGGCAATGATCCTTACACCCTATAATTGCTTATAAATATCAATGCATTCATATGAAATTATGTCATGCCATGACGGTTGTGAGTTTAACAACCAAAGCAAGTGAGGACTTATGGCCCTGTCATGGTAGTACACAGTTAGGCCATAATATGTTTGAATGCATAGTACTCATAAATTAATGCAGGGTTGCATTGAGGAGATGTGTATTAAAATATTATGTACAATCTTGTGGTTATACATTGAGTGATTGCACACTAAAAGATTATGTGAGTGATGTAAAAGTGCATGCATATGTATAGGTGCACATGTTGAGATGCATTGTGTGAATGCAAGATTGTGGTGTATGTTTCATTACAACTAGATAATAGATGGAATGGTGAACTATTGTCAATCCTAAGAGCATTTCATGAGCTGCTATCATTGCAAGAGAATGATTGCATAAAATGATGTAATTAAACCATGCAACTCTAGTATGGTAATGATTCACATGAAGTAGATGATTTTGGTGATATTAAAATGCTTCAGTGACTGTGGCAGCAATGAAATATTATATGCATAGAGACTTACAAAGTGTTTGGCTGATGGAAGTTTCAGATTTCAGGTAGATTGTTTTGGGCATGGCAAATATGGGTAAGTCCATGATGAAGATGGGAATCTACCGTGAAAAAGAGCCAAACTATATGAGAACAGACTCATGGCTAAGCGAATCAATTTCCGTAGAGGACATAATTGAATTTAATTATCAATGCCATTTGCTGATTAGAGAAATCAGATTTGAATTTTATTGTTAAATGCTGCTAACTTTTTGGCTATTTGATAAATGTGTCAGGAAGAGACATTGCAGGAAGACCAGGAGTGATGGCCTACAAAAGCCAAACTAGATGGGAAAGACCCCATGCTTTGGAAATGGGTTTCGGGTGAAACGCCATTAATAATATCTTAGCCAAACTGCATGTCGGTAAACCATGAGAGTGATATGGTAAAGCTATGCCCAAAAGGCATGTGACATACATCTACAAAATGAATGAGTATTCTGTGACCCTAGACAAGAACATGCATGTCTAAATTATTAGGGTTAATATGCAGAGCATGCTCTATCTTATTTATATCATTGCAGACTACTTGAGTATGATTAGGGCCTACATGGTGCACCTCGAAATGGGGGTGCACACCTTTTCTGGTGCTGGGTCATGATAGGGTTTTCAATATTGACTACATCCTAAGGGAATGGATGAATTCCTGGTGTTTCAATACTTGATAGTGAATGATATGGATTATGGGTACAAAATTGAACAACAATACTGATGAGTTTGCTTATCCTTCTTGTGTTGTCAGCCTACACAAATGCAGATTGATACTGCACATTAAGAGGCAAAGTGAACAAGGATACGCAAAAGGACTGTGTGGGAATTGGTAACCTTTCTATGCTCACACAAAATATTACCAGAAGGGATGGACAGGCCCGAGGAACTGTGTAATAAGAAGAGGTATCATCCTTGTGTGAGTGGGTTCATGCTAACCTACAGTCAAGAAAGTCACCTATAAAGTTCCTAAAAGGAACCACTGATTTGCACCAGAGAAGGAGTGACGTCCTTGTATGAATGAAGAGTTGTGTGTGTGAAGGGTTGTGGTGCAAGAAGGTGTGGTGACATTGGTGAAGGCATAAAATATCTATTAGGACATTAGTAGGAGGGTGGGCGCCAAGACTGACTAGAAACTCTGAGATGCCTATGGCTCCATAGTAGAGCCTTGACCTGTAATGGTCAGGTGGCGCAGTTTCCTTCCATTGGTCGATGACCCAGACGAATGTGCTAGCTCGGCAATGGATAGGGCCAACCAGGTATGAGACTGGTTGGGCACCACCAAATGCTTGGTAAATCCAGTCGGCGTGAAGGTGTACTAGTGAAGCATTAACTACATCCAAGTCCATAGGCGATCCCAAGGCTTGCAAAGTGAAGCAGGATCCTGTGGACCAGAGGAGAAACGCACAATACAAATAAGTATTCAGTTTCATTTATGTATTGTTTGGAATAATGAATATTTCAGGTATAATCCTTCTAAAAACTAAGCTGATACATTAATGTTTCTTTGTTGGAAACCTTGGTCATTGCAGGAAAGAAATACCTTGAAAGCACTATAAAATTATTGGTAAATCCAGAGATTAAATGAGTGGGCGATATGAAATTATTGATAAATCCAGAGAGTAACTGGTTGGGAATTCACTACTTAATATTGTGAAACAACGTGTATGATGGCCCAATACCCCTTAAACAATTGATAAAACCAGTCAGCGCACTGGCCTAGCATTGCCTATTCGATGATTGTGGAGTAGCCTACGTGCTGGCCCAACATTCATAATTGTAACCACGAGAAATCCAAGGCTCGTAAAGCAAAGAAGGATCCTGTGGAATAAAGTGAAGACATCCAATATAGATAAGTATTTGGTTATCTTGCAGCTTCTTGCTTATGAATATACGTGTGTATATGATTTGGTTATGCTTTCTCAAACTCTTGTTTAGAGAAAAACCTTATGAAATAAACTAAACATGTGAATTGATTCAATGTTTGAGTGTAGGTATTGTTGGAAGCAAAGACCAGAAAGGCATCATAGGGATGCATATGGACATATGACCGTCCTAAAGAGCTCAATATGAGCAGTAATAAAAGATGATGCTAGTGAACATGAGTGGGTCCTAGCAACCAGAGGTTCTGTAAGCAGAATGGGAAGGGGTACCCAAGTTGAAAAGCATTAGACAGACCTTAGACACTAAGTGTCATAGCCAATAAAGGGAAATTCAAGTGTTCACATTAAAGTGAAAGAGGCTAAGGAGCATAGAACCACGGTGATGGAGTGGCTCCAGATTGGAACAAGAATAAGAGGGGGAAACTCTTACTCTTCTCTTTCCTTTTGACTAATGCATCTTAGAAACAGAAAATTGTGGAATGCATGTCATGACTGAAAGTCTATTGTGTTTATTTGCTTAAAATAAATTGTGAATGCTGAAAGATCTAATTCTCTGTGAAAGGATGAACATGAATGAGTTCATATGTATGTTGGGCAAGCATGAAAAGTGTGTAAGTACCATGAATAAATCATGGACGTTCCATGTCAATTGGGAAATTAAGTGACTAATTTTAATGTTTATGTTATGCTTGGCCTAACAAAGAATTGCAATAATGAATTTCACAGGTGAGAAATTGAACGCAATTGGTTGCAGCCGTTACAAAAACAAACAAGTGGTGCTAGCAAGCAAGTGAGGAAAGCTGTGTGCATTGACCATGGCCGTAGACCAAGGGCTATTGGACTTAGCTGAAAGTCTTCTCCAAACAATTTCCAATACCCAAGAAAACCTTGGAGAGATGCTCAAGCTATAGAAGCAATAGAATGCGATGAACCACAAAGTTTTGCAGGACTCTATTCGTTTACAAAAAGAGGTAAGAAGTATTCTGGGAGAAATCAGTAAGGGAAAGGAGAGTGGACCAATGATGAAGCATTCATCTTATCACCCCATCAAGAAACACCTAAGGCTGGAAGAGAGCAAGAATGCTGACAAAGGAAAACAGAGGCAGCCATCTCCAATAGAATGTTGGGGATGTGGAGGAAGTCACCTCCTCCACGAATGTCCAGCAAGGGGTATCAAGAAAAGCGACAGCCAGCAGGAGCAATGTGCAGAGGTTAAAGAACCTCACCTTGACATCTCCAATCAATGAAATGCAGGACATACCTGCCACATTTTGTGAATTTTGGACATATATAAAGCGTGTATGTATTCCCAAGTTATGGAACACCGGGGATGATGTTATTTCAAGGGGGAGGGGAGTGTAATACCCCCATTTTTACCCTTATAATATTTTGGGCTATCATGTAAATATTGTATGCATATTATGTATGGTTCCTAGCATAGAGCTCAAGGCCAAGGCCCCGCTAGTGAACACTCAACCTTGAAGAGGAAAGTATTGGATATTATGTTGCCCATGTGCTAGAGAACCATGGGAATTGTAAATATGCATTTTAATATAAATACCCACAACTAGCTATGCAATGCAACAAGAGATGGGGGCATGATATTACAATGAATTGGGAGGGAAATACTCAAACCCTTGAGCCAATGAAGTGAAGCCAAGTGTCAATGAGAGAACCCATCAACCATCAACTACCCATGTTGACTTTGGTGCCCAATCATTCATTTCTCCCAAGAGTTGGGTGAAGTAGTTAATGCCTTGGGGATTGGGGAGGTATGGCTGTCCAAATTCGAGTATGGGCAAGCCACCCTCATGGAAAATCATGTTTTTCCTTCTTGGGCAAGAAAACACCATGAATTTCCTTCCCAAGCCATTATTCATGATCAGACTTCACTCTCTCACATTTTGGAAGCTTGCTGGGCGTTTCTCTCATGGAGTACACTGTAAATTGACTGGTTTTCAAGCTGAAAGGGCGTTTTTGTGATGGCTGGACCGTGGGGAAAGAAGAGAATCCATTGGGAAGCTCAATAAATAAGTTTGATAGCTTGTTGTTTCCATTATTGTTGTAAAAACGTTTTTGAATTTTCAGATTTCGTTTCATTTGTGGAAAAATCGTTTTTGTGAACCCAGCTGTTATCTCCTACCTCAGAAATCATTTTTGAATGTTTCCATCAACTGTGTGACTGTGTATATGTCAATTTTGGGTTCGAACCTGTCACAGTTTTGCCCAAAATTCGTTTTGGTTCCTTGTTGCCAGTTAATGACCGTGTGAAGGCCATTTTGAGAGCTTCCATCTATCACATCAATGACCCGAATTGTTTGAATTTTTACATCGAATTGTATGACTGTGTGAAGGCCGTTTTTGGCCCTAGGATGCACAAAATCGTCTTCTGAATTCCCAAACGTTTTCTGGAAATGATTTGCTCTCCCAGGGTGATTCCCCAATTTCCATTTCGTTTTTGGTTGCTAATCGTTTTTTCTTCATGCCAGAAATTGTGATTTTACTGTTATGAGTATCCATGCTCAGTTTTGAGTTGCTGTGTGTTAAGATTGTTGGGGTTGAAATGGGTTTCCATTGTTTTAGCTTAAGCTTGAGTGGAAGCATCCAAAAATGAAGAGGGTTCAGATTTAGCCTGATAAACCCAGCTGTGGACTGGCTTGGCTTAAATGAAAATGATTATTTGGTTGTGTATGAGCTTGAAATCTCCTTTTCCTTGTAGATATCATGCCCAACTTGGGGGTGGTCTCTGAGTGCTGAAATAATACATGTTGGGCAGAGACCTACGGTTGGGAGGAACATTGCAGCGACATAGCTAGTTGTGTGGGACAATTGCACAACAAAGATAAGTGTTTTCTATCTATGTGTTTTGCCTCTGCAGTGTTAAAATTAAATGACTGTTATTGATATATTGAATGCATATGAAATTTTGTGTGTGGATGAGTTTATCTCCACCATGCATGTTTGTTGAAATTACATTTGCACACATGGGCTTTTAATGGTATGAATCTAATGAATGGGATGAGTTTGTTTTAAAAGCCCCATAGATTGGCTTCATATTCCCTCCCTTGCCTTTGGATGGATGGGTAGGTTCTTTACAAGAGGGGTATCATATCAATATACTAGGTAGAAATATAAAGGGGTATAAAAAATGTTAACGAAAAAATTGATAAATACAATATCTAGTGAAAATAGGGTTTTTTTTAAATTGGGAAGGAATATTGGGAGGGGGTAAAAAAAAAAATTTTGGAAGGTATTTTCCAATATTTAGTGAAATTAGGGGTATTGTTGCATATGACACGAATGAACGTTCTATGATAGCGGTTTATTGAGTGAAGCCCCCGTGTAAAAGAACTAGTAAATTTTGATTATAGAGGATAACCAAAGAAATAAAAGTACTCGTAAGAAAAATGATGAGCCCGAGCATGAATCAAAATCAATAAATAAATTGCTTTCTTCTTCCATCCTTAAGCAGGCGGAAATTCAATTACATGTAAGCAAATGCATAATAACATTAAATAGGACAGGGGCATATGGTGTATGAAGGCATAGTGGGAAAGAATATCCAACAACAAAGCCAAAGAACAAAATAAAAAGATATATCTTCTGCTACATTGTTCTGCTCAAGTTTATCCCACCCCACCTGGCCCAAACTAGTTTTAATCTTCTCCATTGACGCATATTCATCATGCACTCTTCCATATAAATAATTCCATAGTGGCTTTGATAGAAACTCTTTTATGAGGGCATAGGTTTCTACTCTTTTCAATACAAGACAATATAATGTAAAAACAAACACACATGCTACAAAAGGAATAACATGTGTGAAATCTATAAAAAAGCCCATGATCTTGGTCTTGTTGACATTATGGCGACAAAGAATGTCGCCACCACTTTCTACTGTTTATAAACACTTTTCCTTTCTATTTTCATAGCTTTCTTGCCTACATCCGATTCATACATGGATTTTGATAAGAATCCAGATTCCATACCCCTTCCAGCAATCAGAAATGCTTCATAATTATTTACCACTTTGCCAAGCAGTTTCTAGGTTTTGCAAGCTTCTCAAGTTTATCGGTGACTCAAGAGTTGCAATCCTTTGGATTGGAATTCATGCACTACCTAAGACTAAGAGGAATGCATGCATACGTTTATATCATTCCTTGGGGTTTGCAAGAAGAGTAATCTCCTGAAAAACTTGGAGCCTCCTCTGAAATTTCTCCTCATGGCTACTGGGATTGGAATCACAGAGGGTAGCCAAAATGGCATCTTCAAACTCCTAGTTGTCAGGCCAAGGATAATATTTATCCTGAAGTGGAAGGGAAATTGAATTAGACTTTGTGAGAGATCTGCTCTGCATAGGTCGAGATTGGGGTTGAGACTGGAGTTGAATTGAGGTTGAAGATGAGATTGCGAGTTATGAAGGACATCAAGACCACCATCCACACCCCCAAAAGAGAGGGAACGCCTTGGTGGAGGATGGTTTTCATTGTGGAATCCAGGTGGTTTGTTTTTGGTTTTCTTGACATTTCCAAAAACCTTATTCTCTAATGAAGAAGACGTTCATGCAATCGAAATGTAGATTTCACAATTGGCCATACCACTTGAAGAAGAACCTGTATCGCTGCTCGAGCTACTAAAACTGCTAGACTTGCTAGCATAACCCCCATCCTGATCAATATCCAAACGAAGGACTTATAAATTTCATAGTTTATAATATGGTTGCCAATGCCACCGTGAATAAAGATCCAACCTAAGGTTTCACGCTACTCTCACTTCCAAAATGGAGTGCCCCATATCCAACACAAAGGTTACTTCAAGTTGCTCTCATCTTGGGAGACTCAATTGCCCCATATCCAACACAAGACCTTTTTTTTAAATAACAATGAATACAACCTAGACCTCCTAAAGTTGGAGTTTACCAACACACCTTGGAGATAAGTCTCTGCTAGTCGCACTAAATTCAATTGACAGATGAATTCGATTTCCACTGTAAATAAGCCTTTCTCAACTATCATATTATATAGCACACTAGGATTTGCATGGCTCTCTGTTAGTCAAGTGTCAATTTATAAGGTCCACTACATGAAACAAACATTTATTTAATAATTGAATCCTTTATTAGAACTCATGTTTTCGAGTCTATAGATGTGGGCGTTGATTGTTTAGAGCAGCTACCATTTTTACCTATTTACAATCCCACAACTAAAAGTACTGCTTATCTCACTTTCATGTTCAGAACTGCATAACCTTAACCTTGTCATTCTTATTGTTTAAAGAGACATACACTGAACATCAGGTAGTAAAATGTTTCATCATAACATAAATTTGTAATGCAATGAGGAAACATGGCACATGGAGTTAAAAATAAACAAATATCATCAAACACACCCTTTCACAAATTATTTAACCCTTAGAAAAAACCAATTAGAGGAAAACTTATTTTATTTACAATCTAGAGAAACACACTCTGTCTTAGGCTTGTGTTCTTTTACTCACTTGCCGTGACAAACAGGAATATCTTTGGTTCCCTGAGATGCACACTGGCTCAGGTTTCATGTGATCAGTTCAGGCTAATGGAAAGTCTTGTTTCTCCGTGAACAGGTCTCCTTTTTTGACCTTTCAACCCCTAATCTTTGGAACACTCCTATTTTCACATTCGTCTCCCCCTTTTGTTGTCTGCATTCTAGCCTTTTGGAACCCTCTATTTCCATTCCAAGAAATCCCTAGCAGTTACTTCCCCAACAATTCAGCTCGTCCAACTTCTCGTTGTCTAGCACTCGGTCCAAAGTGAAGTGGCCTGCTGTGGAGTACTTGTCAATTCTGGAATTTGTGGAATTTGGTAAGGGATAAGCACTAATTCATATATATGTACACATTGAAACATGCATCACAACTGTATATGTAAGTGCGGTGAGATAAAAGCAGCCTCAACCTGGTGCTTACATCAAGACATATATCGCATTGCATATTGAATGTGCATTTCATGCAACTGCTCTAGAGATATGAACAATTGGATTTGATCTAACCCTTACACTGTGTATGATATTGGGCTTTCAATATGCACCTTCAGTACATGTAATACTAATGCCTCAAGGTATGAGCCCTTCGATATTCCTTTTTTATCTTTATCTTTAATATTTTCCTTCCTACCTCTTTCTTACATCAACCTTTTTAGTCTCTCATCATTTTTTAGTACTTTTGGAATCATCGCTTGCAGATCTGTCAACTCCGATTCCTGTCAACGGACTATTATGATGACTATCAATCCACTACCACAAAAATATTTAAATGTTACATTTGTAAATGTAAAGTTATGTTCTATTTTTATTTTATTTTTATTTTTCTTAATATGTGGCAATGATAAAAGTAGTCATATCAAGCACTCTCCACAAATAGGAGTTTCACACTTATTAATATATTTTATTAAATATATACAAATAAATAGAAAATTCATTCAACATTCAATAAACTAAAGCCAAATTTTAGAGATATTTCTGTACGATTCAAATTAATAACATAAACCAGAACATATAGTCTCTTCCTACGGCAGGGACTAATAACAATGTGTTGCTTTAGATTACATAGTAAGCTATGGATGGATTGTACAAACAAATAATTAGAAGAAGGTAGTTAGCATACCGTGGATGGAATAGAGTGTACAAACAAAGAGTTTGCTACAACTTATATGGTTTTATAATATTTTCATCAAAATGCTAAACATTGATATAGATATATTTTAATTTAAAATTTATTAAGGAAGAAGAAGATCATAAATCTAAAGTTATTAAAAATCACTTTATTATAATTAATTATAGTTTTGAATATCATGTTAAAAGCTTTATCAATTTTGGAATTCCAAAACCAACTAGTAATCATCACATAAAATCTAATATAAAATTTTAAAAAAAATCATAGATAGAAAATTATTAAAAATTACTTCATTGCATCGAGAGCATGGGGGCCTGAGTATGGGGGAGATGTTGTGATATGCTCTAATTAAAAAATCAATGTAGGATGTGAAACTTTTTTTTAATCTTGAAGTGTAAATTTTGTGGATTTAAGATTAAAAAACAATTACACCTCAAGAAATTGGATGCCTATCAATGCTTGATAGATCCGAATTTAAAATGGATGTAAACTAGTAATAACTAATTAAGATATTAAATTATGTCATGTTAAATATTGAAATCCAAAACCAATTAGAAGTCATCCCATAAAATCAACTCATATGAAAACTGGAAAACCAAGCAAAAATCTTAGTCATCGCATATAATCAACTTGTACTATGATATAAACATGGAATTCTAAAATGAATTAGTAAAGATAGAATTATATATTTATGAATTATATTTAAAAATTCTACTTTATCATGTTATTTTTATAGAATTTTATAACAAATTAATAAAAGATAGAATTATATTGAGAAAAAATATAGAATTAAATGTAAAAAATAGGATGGTTTCAACCTTTTCTTTTATTCAATGGTTTAATTACAATTTGAGTGGTCTTAAGAGTGAAGAACATGTGTTTCTTTTTTAAAGTTAGATTCAAATCTAGAGGGTTCAAAAGGGTCTACAATTTGAGTGGTCTTAACAGTGAAGAACATGTGTTTCTTTTTGAAAGTTAGATTCAAATGTAGAGGGTTCAAAAGGGTTTGATTGCTAAAGTTTAAGAACATGTTTTTCCTCTTTGAAAATTACAAGTTCAAATCTAGAGAAATCCCATAAATAAGGGTTTCATATTGACCAACTAAAGTTTACAGAAATTTCGATACCCTATCCCAATCAAGTTTACAGAAATGTCCATACCCTATCCCAATCAGACTATAAATTAACCCCATGGGAATAATGAATGAAAGATTGAATGAGCTATGGTGACTGATAAATGAGGTCACTGATTAGGTGGTTATTGCTTTTGCTTCTTTACTTGAACTTCTCTTGTACTTCATATGACTCTTAGCATTCGCGCCAGGGCACTACGCATTCGCTCCTTTCACTCCCAGCATATTCAAGCAAGCAGCTTTTGAAGCTAACTGTATTCCACCTCCCACTGTTCCGACCTAATTCCAAGAAAAACAATTGCTAATTAACCTCACATTCTAGCTCTTGACTACTCGAATCAGAACTCAAATTGAATAGATCTCCATTAATTCTTTTCTTCATCTTCACTAGGTGAGCTAAAGAAAGTATTTAAAAAAACATTAATGAGTGAAAGAGAGATAACCGAAAATCCAAATTTCTATCAGAATCACAAAGACTTGCATTGCATAGACAGACTCACCAGAAACGCTGATAACATCCATATCAGGAAACTCCTCCTGAAGGAAATCTAAAACATTCTGCACGCCCTTGGATACCGTATTCATCCCCATGGCATCTCGAGTGGAGCAATAAAATCTCATGTACAAATTCCTTCCTGCAATTGCGCATTTGATCCCTTGCAACTTGGAAAATCTGCTGGTGCTGTTATTATATACAAATCACATCAGATCAACGAGAAATAGTAAAGATTTTGAAGTGATCAAACTAATCTAGATTGAGGATGCATGCGAGCGAAAAGAACCAAAAATAAATTTAATTACCATACATGTTGAAGATGAGAGACAAGCTTTCGAAATTATTGGGATGTTCCAAGTAAAACTTGAGTTGTGTAGCTCTCTTGGCAGTGAGGAATCGAACGACAGGAGCCCTGGTCATACCATCTTTGAGAAGAACGCTTGTAGCACCCCAAACATATGAATGGCCTTATAACCTCTGTTATTGCTTGCCACCAAGCATCCCTCGGTGGTGGCCATGGGAACCATGCTCTCAGAACCATCAAGGAGAAGAGGCCCTGCAGCACCCACAGGAATCTACACATACCCAACAGGAAATTCACAACGTTGACCGAGGATGGATCCATAATTGAATCCGTCCAAGGGAAACCCATCCAGACATCTCCCAGTCTTCAAACACGATCATTTTAATAATATGATAATAACTACTATAAGCACGGTTGACAGTGGACAGTGGACAGACTAGTTGCTTGCACGTCAAGTAATAGCCAAATCCCAAGTAAGGTGGGTAAGGTCTAGGTATAAATATTTTTTGGTTATTTTTCTTAATTTTTTTTAACACTCGTCAATGATAAAAATTGTCATTTCAAGACCATTTATCCAGTAAGATTTGAATACGATTTTTCAAAAAATAATTTATAAATATGAAATTTGATGAAACTTTCACTTAACTTTATAAAAACTGAAGTATTGATATCAACTAATAGATAAAGACGGAACATATAGTCTCTGCCTACGACAGGGACTAAAAATTCATGATACGATACACACTAATCAACCATCAATTCTACATGCTTTCCCACATTACTTAAACCATCCCATCACTAAAAACTTTATTATCTCATGATATGATACAAAATAATATTGTCTAGATACTTAAATATAGTATTAATATATAAATAATTTTATATTAATATAAAAATTAATGACACAACTCCTATGCACCACATATTTGGGATTTTACATACTTAATGATTTCCCTCATAGTCTTTACTTCATTGAATGGGCACTAAGCCATATTGCTTTGCCAAAAGAAATGTACATCACCATCATCCTAATCCCCTTAAAGCAAAAGTCTTTACCTTGATTTACACTCAAAAGCTATACACATACTTTCTATGTAATCGGATTGATACTTGATCGCAATTTTGGAAACACGTGTTACTATCTCAAATACATCCTCTCTTTCACTCCACCAATCCTTCTTTATTCACCAAGTGGCTTTTTAAACTAAAGATTTGTGGAACAGTGCGAGCATTTAGCTAGGAGATGCCTTCACTTTAGCACGACGTAGATCTTGTTGGACTTTAGGCTTAGAATTAATATGCGCCTTTGGTATTAGCTTTAATCTTAAGTGTGGTGATGTGTTTGATGATTTTCAATGGAGTTTTCTCTACATGTGTAATGCATTTATATTCGAAATTAATGAGTTTGTAGGAGTGTAGTTTAAGCGGCGATTAATAAAAAAAAATGTTATAAATAAAAGTTGCTAATTTAAATCACCTTTATAGGAGGTAGCTCAAATAGCGATTAACAATTTTTTTAATATGTAAAAAATGTTATAAATAAAAGTCCCTAATTCAAATCATCTTTGTAGAAGTGTAGCTCAAGTGACGATTAACAATTTTCTTGATATGTTGAAAATGTTATAAATAGAAGTCGCTAATTCAAATCACCTAAATTTTTAATCCACCCATACTTCTTCACTCGTTTAAAAAGCATGCCGCATTTTTTAAAGGAAAAAGATGAGCCACCATTAAAACCCAAGCTTCCACGTCATCTATTGACAGCAACATCCTTTCACGTTCCTCCCATTTCATTGACCAAATATTTTACTAACCAACGCTACACATTTTAACTTGCATTCCATTGAGCAAATATTTTACTAACCAACATGTCACCGATCATTAACCATCTGCCAGTGATGATTAGCAACCTGTATTAAGATAATGACATCGAGGCAGTCGTCCAGTTGCGTCAACTAAATCTACTTACAATGCTGCCCAAGATCGACTCCCTATAGAGAATAAACACATCAGTCGCAAGAATTGCAGGAACAAAATTTACAGGTACCCTACTTTTTCTGAATCTTCAACTTGAAATTTTTTAAACTACTTCATGTTAAATTCTCATATTCATCGGGTAACAACTGATTAATCAATGATAAACCCTGCAATATCGATTTCTCTGTGAATTTTGCCTATAAAGAATTTTGCCTTTAGTTGCAGAAGGTGTTGTAGTTTTCTGTAAATTTTAAGGGAAAGAAACAACTATTCCATGAGCTTTAAACATAATTTACTTCAAAAATCTTTAACTTGTCTCAAAATAGAATGAAATATCCAATTTTACATGCTTTAAAAATCCGCATTTCAAGAAAAGTAGAGTGTTCTACAAATTTAATGAAATATAGAATTCTAGAAGCTTAATGAATTTTTCCATATTTGCATTCTCCAATCATTATAATGATTTAATAAATATATGAATATTATGAATTTGCAGAGCAAACAAGAAAACTAAGCAGAAAACTAGAGAATGAGATAAAAGCCGTGCTGTGAGGTCTCTAGCCAGAGAACAAGATTGAAGCCTAATCTTGCTGTGAGGCCTCTAGCCGAATGAAACCTTCCCTGCATAAACTGTAACAATTATTGGCAGACAAAAGCCAGCCTTTGATCGGTGCCAGACCTAATCAAGCATGTGATCAACATCCACATAAGATCAAAGGCACAATGAAGTGAAGCATTGATGAGGCAGATGGCAGCTATCGAGAGAAGAGGAGGTGATGTGAGGCATGAAGGTGCCGTGAGGCGAGGCGATGACAGTCCATCAATTATTCTTGCCGGATGAATTGCTTGAATGAATGCTCAAGCAAAGCTACCTATGATCGAGAATTTTTATAAATAAAAAATAATCTAAATAAAAGATAACAACAAGTAATGCAATATAATTTTTAATAATTTTTTGAAATATATATATATATATATATATATATATATATATATATCATAAACTTCCCAAGGTATATCCAATAGCCCATAAGCTAGATATATCACAAAATTGTGACTAAGGGGCTACCTACACTTCGAACCTTGCCGATTTTAAAATATATATTTTAAAATGTTATGGTATGTAGTTCATAAGGGCAGAGATCCCACAAAGGAGCTATCAGATTTACATTAAGGGTACAATTTTGTTTGGTTTCTCCAAACATGAAAGTGGTAATACGGGTATGTGTGACACCTAAAGCTTTTTTTTTCAGAGGAAAAAAAAAGTACTTCTGTTATTTGGGAATGAAATAAAAAAGTACAAAACATAGTAGCTACCATCATACTGATGGCATTACCAAGTTCAAAAACACTGCTGAAATTCATAACTTATACAAAACTATAATTGTCTTAAAACACTGTATCAAAATAGACAGTCCCAAAAAAATATGACCAAAAACATGTCATGTACTAGAAGAACCAGTTTTTAAGCCTCAACAAAAAAAGAGTTGCAACTTCCCATCGAGGTAAGTTGATCTTCCACCCACTCTTCCTGTAAGTTGATCTTCCACCCACTCTTCCTGTAAGTTGATCGAGGTAAGTTGATCTTCGAAAAGTCTAGGGTAAAAATAAAACAATACAAGTTTTTTAAGAAGGTCACCTGAAAAATCTAGGGTAAAAATAAAACAATACAAGTTATTTTAGGAAGGTCACCTGAAAAATCTAGGGTGAAAATAAAACAATACAAGTTTTTTAGTCTCACCTGAAGACAAATGATAGATAGATCAGGTTATTACTCATATCACCCAAATGACATTAAATGTCATATGGTTATCATTAATAAATGAGGTAACGTGGTTATCATTAATGAATGAGGTAACTTGGCAAGTTTATGTTTTATTTTTTATTTTTTAAATTTTAATTATTTTTATAATTTTATAAATATTTTGTACAGCAAGAAAAAATAATTAAATCTATGTACTGCATCAATAAAAAAAAAAATTTATTTAATTTTGTAAAAATTTAAAAATATTTTTAATTTATTCAATATTCATTTTAATACAAAATAATTTAAAAACTTTACTTTACTTAAGTTAAAAAGTTGTAAAAAAGTTGAAGTTTTAATACAAAATAATTAAAAACTTTACTTTACCTTAAGTTAAAAAGTTGTACAAAAGTTGAAGTAAAACCTGGTCAATACACTGCGGCGACCAAGTCCCTGCTCCGCATGAACTAATAAAATTGTAAATTTAATCATGTTACAATTTACACCATTAAAATAAGCCTCATATATATATATATGATCCAAACCTCGATCAATCCGAGAAGCATGAAGTACACAAACTTTTAAAAATCAATGTTAAATTTGGCTGCCAAAATTAATTTCATAGCTTTAAGACGAACTAGGGACTATTTCATTGCTATCTAAAAACCCATGTCGAGACACAGCCATGTTGAGATTCCAAGTAACCATATCCAAATTGGCTAGAGCTCTCCTCCATTGTTCAGTTTCTTGCTAAGTCTTCCTTAGTGCAATGCCATGCCATCTCTGACGAAGGAAGAATCCTCCTCCAGATTAAAGAGATGGAATGGAATGACACGCATAATGCTTTGAGCAACTGGAATGCGTCTCATGAAAACCCATGTGCTTGGAATGGAATCTTTTGTGACGGATTCAATGCCATTACTGAACTTAATCTCTCCTACACTTCCATTGCAGGACGCTTGACTTCTTCTATATGTGGCCTTCATAATCTGACTGAGCTGATACTGCCTTTGAACTATTTCCAAGGTCCATTTCCCGATAGATTGTTGGCTTCCACGCATTTGCAGGCGCTGGATTTGTCAGCGAACCTGTTTGTCGGAAGTTTGCCACATCGCATCAATGAATTGGGTGAGTTGCGGCATCTGAACTTGGCGTCTAATTACCAAACTTCTGTGGAGATATTCCTCCCGGCTTCGGCATGTTATCCAACCTGGAAACACTGTGGCTCAATTCTTTTTTTCTTGGCAATTTGTGTGATGCAAAGAGGGGTCCTCAGTCCCCCTCTGCAAACATTCAAAGAACACAACGCAACACCCGCCAACCTACAACACAAACATACACAACCCAGACTCCCAGAGCCCAAATACAGGAGAAATCCCCCCTCAAGTAGAATGATTGACAGATCTAGAACGCTTAAATTTGACAAGGAAACTAACAATGCATAAATTTCACCTGTTAACGGGTTGTTGGCAAGATTGAGCTCAGAGAGATGTGTAAAGTCTGCAAGTCCAACAGGAAGAGACCCGCAGAATTGGTTATTGCTTGCACTGAAATTGTACAGATTCCTCAGCTGTCCGATCTGTGGAGGAATGATTCCGCTTAACCGAGCAGCTTCTGTGCTCCGCCAATCTCTACGGGGATGTGGCCTTCAAACATATTATTAGAGAGCTTCAATTCTACAAGTTTTGAAGAGCTCCATAACGCCAAAGGGACCTCAACGCTTAGCTGATTCCTACAGAGTTGTGCGTATTCCAGGCTGCTGCAAGACTCTTATAAGAATTGCAAGCTTCCGTTGAAATTGTTTGAAAATATAACCAACGCATAAAGTTTTCTCCCCTCGCATAGATTTCTAGGCAGAGGGCCACTAAAATTGTTTTCTGAAACATCAACAGGCCAAAGATCAGAGTGTGTACCTAAATTCTCTGGCAACCACCCAGTGAGCTTGTTACTGGAAAGATCCAAGCTTGTCAGATTAACAAGCATTCCTAGCTGTGCGGGGACAGATCCTGTAAAGCTGTTCTCGAACAAAATCAAGCTTTCAAAGTGGGTCAGATTTGCAATTGTTTCAGGAATCATTCCATTCAGCTGCTTAGTTGAAAAGTCGAGAAAACGTATGCTCCTCAGCTCGTCAATATTGTGCGGGATTTGTCCAGACAGCTGGTTGCTCCAGAGATAGAGTTCTTTCACCTTGGACAACCTCATCAAACTCGTGGGAAGGTGGCCCGAGAGATGATTGATGGAGAGATCCAAGTTCTCCAGCCCCGTCAAATTACCCAACGAAGAGGGGATTTCTAATCCGAGACTGCAGTTTCTCAGCCATAACTGCTGCAAGTGCCTCAAATTGTCAAGAAAAGCAGGAATTGATCCACTCAGGCGTGCATTATCGACATTGAGCCACAGTGTCTCCAGGCTGGGTAACATGCCGAAGCCTGGAGGTATATTATATCCAGAAAATTGGTTAGACGCCAAGTTCAGATGCCGCAACTCACCCAATTCATTGATGTGATGCG
Organism: Larix kaempferi; assembly: GCA_027924585.1. Classification (NCBI taxonomy): domain Eukaryota; kingdom Viridiplantae; phylum Streptophyta; class Pinopsida; order Pinales; family Pinaceae; genus Larix; species Larix kaempferi. Next base: position 1,639,379 of record BSBM01000535.1, on the reverse strand, counting down.
GCAAGTTTCCCACAAACAGGTTCGTTGACAAATCCAGAGTCTGCAAACGCTTGTAAGCCAACAATCTATCGGGGAATGGACCTTGGAAATAGTTCGATTGCAGTATCAACTCAGTCAGATTATGAAGGCCACATATAGAAGAAGTCAAGCGTCCTGCAATGGAAGTGTTGGAGAGATTAACTTTAGTAATGGCATTGAATCCGTTACAAAAGACTCCATTCCAAGCACATGGGTTTTCATGAGACGCATTCCAGTTGCTCAAAGCATTATGCTTGTCATTCCATTCCATCTCTTTCAGCTGCAGAAGGATTCTTCCTTCGTCAGAGATGGCATTGCACTCCAGAAGAATTAACAAGAGACCGAACAAGAGGAGGAGAGCTCTGGGCAATGAAACCGAACAAGAGGAGGAGAGCTCTGGGCAATTCGGATTCCAAGGATGGGAGGAAACATAAAGGAGCCATGGTTGCTTGGTAGTTGGGATGGGGTTGGTTTATCTTTGCTTGATATTGACTACTCTTGACTAACTTGGTTACCCTAAGAGGCTGACAACCACTCGGCTTTGTCTCTTTGCAGAGACAGACAACCACTCGGCTTTGTCTGCTTGCATAAACAAGTGAGATGAAAGTATACGAAAATCTTCATCGAGAATACAAAGATTATTAGAAAAACAGTAGTGTGTATGTGGCTATTGATAGATGCACATTTAGTCACTATGAACAGTATCCAATATTGACTTAGTTGCCATGGGGTTGTTAACAATATTAATACAAAGACAGACAACCACTCGGCTTTGTCTGCTTGCAATACGAAAATCTTCATCGAGAATACAAAGATTATTAGAAAAACAGCAGTGTGTATGTGGCTATTGATAGATGCACATTTAGTCACTATGAACAGTATCCAATATTGACTTAGTTGCCATGGGGTTGTTAACAATATTAATACAAAGACAGACAACCACTCGGCTTTGTCTGCTTGCAATACGAAAATCTTCATCGAGAATACAAAGATTATTAGAAAAACAGTAGTGTGTATGTGGCTATTGATAGATGCACATTTAGTCACTATGAACAGTATCCAATATTGACTTAGTTGCCATGGGGTTGTTAACAATATTAATATTATTATTAAAGTGCCTTTAAAATTTTGAAGCAATTCTTAAGAAAAATTATGGAGATCTATATGATTATAAAGTATACCATAATAAATATCTTAACATTAGGTTGTTTTTAAATAGAATAATATACCATGTGAAACAAGTTCATACAAGTTAAAATAAATTAGGTTAAGTTCGCCACATATATATATATATCCTCTTAACAGATTTTTTCTCAATTTTTTCAAGTTGATGTACTAAGGGACATTTCTCAAGTTTTTGTACTCAAGTGACTTCGGCAAGGATTTGGAAATCTCCTTCACTCTTGAATTTATATGATCCTTATGAAGGGTGCTAAGAGTTTTGGTATGGATTAATAAATACATAAGGTATGCCATTTGATATGGATTAATAAAGACATAAGGTATGCCTAAAAAAAACATATTTATGGTATATGGAGATCTTTTGCATATGATTTGGCACTTATAAATTTGGGATAAGTTAAATTAGAGTTTCACATTACTTCCTTATGGTTAGAGATGGACTTTCATGATGTGAAGTTAGGTTCTCCCTTCAAGTTTAACCCAACTTTGATATTAAGGAGGATTTTCAAGCATTGGTTAGGGATAATTGGCTTAAGTTCAACCATGATCTTGAGGGAACATGTGAGTAGTTTTATGTCCCTAAAATCTATAAAGGAAAAGGTGGTTGATGGAGTGACGGAAAGGTATAACACTAGAGATGCACATATTTATGAGGTTGAAAGGTCTATTGAGACACTATTCTTGGCAAATTGTCAAGGTTTATAGTGTGTGGAGGCTTTGGAGGAGCTCAAAGTCCTTGAAACAAGGAGGACAAAGTTGCTATTGGATAAGGAAATGGATTGGAATACTAAAAGTAAGGCCACTTAGTTGGAGGTCAGTGACCAGAACACAAAATTATTTCATAATTATGCTAACTATAGAAAGAGTGTTATTTGGGAGATGCCCTCCTTGGATGTTACAAAGTTAAGGAAGTTCAAGGACTTAGCAGATCTTGGATTTCTTCATTTCAGAAGGATTTTTTAGGAGCTGGCAAGGGATAAACTTGTTGAAATTCTTAAGGTTTTGTCTTCCCTTCCCAGATTGGTAAATGAGGAAAATAATGCAAAGTTTTATGGGGTTTTCTCTAAAGAAGAAATATATCATATTTTTTCCACCATTAGGAAGGATAGAATTCTTGACCTTAATGGGTGGACCATGGAATTTTATTTGGATTTCTTTGACCTTCTTAGAGATGACCTTACCAGGGTTTTGGAGGAGGTAAGGATTTCCGGTATGGTACCATCCAATTTGAATGAATCATTTATTGCGTTAATTCCAAAAATATACTTCCCAGAGTCCTTCAATGGTTTTAGGCCCATATCTCTTTGTAATTGTCTCTATAAGATTATTTCATAATTTCAGGCTATTAGGCTTAAACCTCTGTTATCTACTTTTATCTCAATAGAATAGTTTGTATGTTTGGAAGGAAGGTAGAAACATAAGGCTATTGGTATAGATCAAGAAGGCATCCAATGGATCAAGATTGATTCGTCAAAGTCTTATGATCATATCTCATGGCTCTATCTCAAGTTACTGCTCATTCACATTGGGTTCTCTTTACCTATTGTTAAATGGATTATGGGTCCTATGTCATCACTATATATTTTGTGGTTCTCATTAATGGATCTACATCTAAACTATTTAAGCCATTGAGGGGTTTGAGTTAGGGATTCCCTCTCCCACCCTATCTCTTTTCACTAGTTATCAAGGGTTTAAGAATGGCACTAGTTGAAGCGAAAAGACAAAGACAGATTTATGAAGTTAAGGTAGGTAGAAGAGAGACCCTTACACATATTTTGTTTGTTGATGATGTGTTATTGTTTTGTTATGGTTTATATAGGGAATTAAGGGTCTTCACAGATACATAGAAACTTTATTGAAATGCTACTAGAATGGATATAATGATGTTGATTCATCTATGTATCCATTAGATATGAAGAATGAACTACTGACATCTTTGGATAGATTTCTCTGTTTCCAGTATTTGGATCTTAACAAAGGCATCAAATATTTGGGGTTCTCATTGAAGCCTAATAACTATGGTAAAGATGATTGGATGTGGTTCCTTGGGAAAGTTGAAAAAATAATTGCATTATGGTGTAATAGGTGGCTCTCTCAGTCATTTTGTTTTGGTCAAGTCTATGCTTTATTGGTGTATTGGCATACTTTGACATATATACCAAAAGGAATCCTTGAGAAGATTAGGAAGGTTTTCTTTCATTTTCTATGGCAAGGTAGTACAAATGTTCTCGTTGGGTTAATTGGAAAAATATGGCTCTCCCTTAGTCTCTTGGTTGTTGGAAGGTGAGAAATATCCATCCTTTTGAACTTTCACTTGCACCTAAGTCACTTTGGAACATGATCACTAAAGATAGTTTATGTAAAATAATATTAGTCTAGAAATATGATGCTTTTGATTCCATCTTGGACTAGATTGAGAAAAAAAAAGGAAAAGTTCTCAAAATATTTCCAATCAATGGAGGGATCTTAGCCCGTTTCATTTTATTATTGGATCCTTATTGAATTGAAAGGTTGGTACATGCACTTAGGTTAGAGTGGGAACCAATGCTATTATGGGTTGTGACATGTTAATATTTGTTCTTGACAACCTGATTTATCATGTTTAAGAGATTGGAAAGGATAGTCTGAACTTAATGGCCCATCCAGCTAAGACAAAATTTTAGCATCAAGGTTGGCTAAAGTAAGAAGATATGGGTTTGGTGGGAGATTGGACTTTGGTATGGCATAATTACATCATGGTACCTCTAAATAGGACTCATATTAAGTTATCCCTTGAAGATGATGAGATGATAGGGGTGTTGATGTATATGTAACTTCGGAATGTATTTCATCAGTATATTATATGTATATTTATTGTACCCTTATAAGAGATGTGTTATTCCTCTATAAGGAAGTGTCGTCATGTGGATTGACAAGTGTCGCAAGTGTGTGTACTTGCCGATGGGTTATTAGACCACCTTATGGGGTCGGCCCTACTTAATATATAATATAATGTGGATGTACTAAAGTAGACAAGTCGGCCCCAGTAGGTCACTGGGCAAAAAGGTGAGTATAAATAGAGATAGGAGATCTCTATTTTACTCACTCGGAAAAGTATCTCTCTCTCTCTCTGGAAAGTGGCGCACTAGTGAGGAGGAGGAGGATCATCTGCTAGGAGACTATCTCTGTATTATTTGGTTGTATTTTGGTTGAGCCATTGCTCTCTCTATCTCTGAGGAAGTTGTGGGGTTTTTCACCTTAGGGTTTTCCCCACGGAAACTCTGTGTCTCTTGTCTCTATGCTTTTGATTCTTGTGATGCTTGTGATGCTTGTCATATTATGATTGTCATGCATTGATATACTGTAGATGTTATTCTCTCAGCAAAGATCCTATAGTATTGTGATTTAATACTGAAAATTTAACATGGTATCAGAGCTTAACTGAGAAGAAGACATTTTGCAGTGACGGAAGCTTGTATTGCTTGTTTATTAGGTTTCTCTCCACAGATTTTTGAAATTCAGTATAGTAGATTGGATCTACTCATCAAGGCGCATCTTTCTGTCCAATCAGATTTCAGTTCCGAGCATTTTCAGTTTTGGCCCTAAAAATTAGGGTTTCCACAAAAATAGGAATTTCTGGAAACTGAAGGTACAGCTGGAAGCTCCTTGCAAAAATCGAAGGTTTGAGCTTTGGATCGAGATTTTTGGCTGGGTAGATCTCCGGGAAACTCAAACCCTAATTCAGGGCTCTCCCCAGTGAACCCGGGAGGACAAAAAGGCAATTTTGAAGGACAAGACTTTGTTGATCTCAAATTCTGAATGTACTAGGCTGATCAGCTCTCCAAGGCGCATCTTTCTATCCTTTCGGAATTTTGAAATTCACATTTTGAATTTTTAGGGTTTCTCTGACAAACCCCAATCCGGGACCAGATCCAGTTTTCAGCACTTCAAGTGGTAAGTTCTAAATCTTTTCTATTTCCATTTGAAGTACTCTTAAAGATGTCTCTTCACACCAAGCTTGAGGATAAGCTTGAAGGGGCTGATAACTTCCGAGCCTGGAAGTATAGGATTGGGCTAATCCTGGAAGAGAATGAGTTGGACTCATATGTGAAAGAAGACATCCCTATCCCAGAGGATGAAGAGGCCAAGGTATTGCACAAGAAGAACTTGGTCAAGGCAAAGAGAATCATTGCTGATTCTATCAAAGACCATCTCATACCCCATGTGTCTTCTCTCAAGACACCCAAAGAGATGTTTGAATCTTTGACCAAGCTATTTGAAGGAAAGAACATAAATCGGAAGATGACCCTGCGGAACCAATTGAAAGCAGTAAAGTTTCAGAATGGGGAAACCATTCAATCCTACTTTTCAAGAGTCTCTCAGATCAAGGAACAATTAGAAGCAGTAGATGAAATGGTGGAGAATGGTGAAGTGGTGATGACCACTCTAAATGGCCTACCCAGGTCATGGGATTCCTTTATTCAAGGAATTTGTGCAAGGAAGAAGTTGATCTCCTTCAGTAGACTTCGGGAAGAATGTTCTCAAGAAGAAGCTAGGCTTATAGCTCTTGAGGAAAAGATGGGAGGTGAAGATCAAGCTCTTGCAGCTCACACCAAAAGAAGCAAAACCAAGAAGGATCACCCTCACCCCAAAAGATTCCATCAAAAGAATAAGAAGGATCTAAGATGCTTCACATGCAATGAGAAGGGTCACTTTGCTTCAGATTGTCCCAAGAACAAAAGGGATAATAAGAACAACTCCAGTAAGAAGAAGAAAGGTAGCAAAAGAAGGTTTCATGCCCATGCTGCCGAAGATGATGAACCTCCAAAGAAGAAGGCTAGGGCAGAAAGTAGTAGTGATGATGACTCATCAAGTGAAGAAGAATATGTTCTAATTTCCGCTCTTACAGGTACCATCTCCCATGGATGTAATGATTGGTTGATTGATAGTGGGGCTTCCAAACACATGACTGGGTTCAAGGAATCATTTGTGAACCTTTCTGAACATGAATCACCCCATAAGGTGAAACTTGGGGATGATTATCAATATCCAATCAAAGAAAGTGGTGAAGCCTCTTACAACTTAGATTCTGGAAAATCTCTGAAGATGAAGGAAGTTCTCTATGTACCTGGGCTCAAGAAGAACTTACTCTCCATCTCTGCTCTAGATGCAAAAGCTATGAGGGTTGCATTTGTTGATGGCCAAGTACTAATGTGGCCAAAGGGAAAGACTATAGATGATGCAGTAGTGATTGGAGAGCAAGAGGGAGGCTTGTATAAATTAAAGGGTCAACCTGAACATGCCATGGTACATGAATCCATGGAGCCAAGTGAACTTTGGCATAGGAGACTTGCTCACATGCACTATAGAGCACTTCCAATTGCAAGCAAGGCTGTAGAAGGTCTTCCTGAAATCAAGACCAAACATGAAGGGGTTTGCAAAGAATGTGCAAAAGGTAAGAACACTAAGAAGGCTTTCCCAAGCAGTGAAAGCAAGGCAAAAGACATCCTGGAAATCATCCACTCAGATGTATGTGGCCCCATGTCATCCAGTTCCCTAAGTGGGTATGTTTACTGTGTATCATTTATTGATGACTTCTCCAGGAAGACTTGGGTATACTTCTTGAAGGGCAAAGATGAGGTGTTTGATAAATTCAAGGAATTCAAAAACTTGATGGAAAATCAAACTGACAAGAAAATCAAAACATTCAGATCTGACAATGGTGGAGAATTCACCTCAAATGACTTCAAGAAGCTTTGTAGTGATTCAGGGATTAAGAGGGAGTTGACTGCTCCATATAATCCTCAACAGAATGGAGTTGCAGAAAGGAAGAACAGAACTATCATGGAAGCAGCAAGGGCAATGTTGCATGACCAGGATCTTCCTATGCATCTTTGGGCAGAAGCAGCTAGAACAGCTGTATATGTGCAGAATAGAACACCCCACAAGATATTGGACAACAAGACACCAGAAGAAGTCTTCTCTGGTAAGAAACCTGAAGTCAGCCATCTCAGAATATTTGGTTGTCCAGTAGACACTCATGTCCCAAAGGAGAAGAGGACTAAACTAGATCCTTCAGGAAAGAAGGGCATCTTTGTGGGTTATAGTGAAAGCTCGAAGGCTTACAGAATATATTTTCCAGGGTTCAAGAAGATTGATGTCAGCAGGGATGTAACATTTGATGAAAATTCAGCATTCATCAAATCAAGAAAGGCACCTATTGAAGATTATGAAGAACCTAAGGAAACAAGATTTCAAGACACTACCATGACTGATGCAGTTCCAGAAACTGCTCGTGAGTTTGAAGATCCACAAGAACCTGTAGATCCACCTCGTGAGGATAACTCTCACAAGAGGAAACCTGTATGGGCTAGAGAGCTCATTCATGATGCAGAAAGATTTGGCATTCCAGAAGAAGAACACAGAGCAAAGAAGAGAACCAGATCACACACCAGTTATGTTGCTTTACTCTGTGACATCATGAACAAAGAGCCTTCCAGTTATGAAGAGGCAGCAGAAAAGAAAGAATGGAAGGATGCTATGGTTGAGGAATATCAATCAATTATGAAAAATGATGTTTGGGATGTTGTCCCAAGACCTAAAGGGAAGTCTGTTGTGACTTCCAAGTGGATCTACAAAATCAAGCATGCTGCAGATGGCAGTGTGGAAAAATATAAAGCAAGATTCGTAGCTCGTGGTTTCTCTCAGAAGGAAGGAATAGACTATGAAGAAACCTTTGCACCTGTAGCCAGATATACTTCCATCAGAACAGTACTTTCCTTGGCCGCAGCAATGAAATGGAAGATACACCAGGTGGATGTCAAGACTGCTTTCCTGAACGGTGTAGTAGAAGAGGAAGTATATGTGGAACAGCCACTCGGCTTTGAAATACATGACAGGGAATCTTATGTATGCAGATTGAAGAAAGCCTTGTATGGCTTGAATCAAGCTCCCAGAACCTGGTATGGTAGGATGGACAGTTTCCTATCTAGTTTGGGCTTTACCAAGAGTAAAGCGGATTCCAACCTTTACTACAAGGTTGAGGAAGGGAATCCTGTGATTCTACTACTATATGTGGATGACCTATTTGTGACAGGAGATGACAGAATGATTGCAGATACCAAGAGGAAGCTTGCAGCTGAATTCGATATGAAAGATTTGGGAATGATGCACTATTTCCTAGGTATGGAGGTGTGGCAGAATGCAGGTGGGATCTTCCTTGGTCAAGGGAAGTACACAGTAGATATCCTGAAGAGATTTGGGATGATGGATTGCAAAGCCATGGCCACACCTATGGCATCGAATCTGAAGCTTCTTTGTGATGCTTCATCTGAGCCAGTTGATGTTTCTATGTATCGTCAGATTATTGGGTCCTTGATGTACCTGACGAACACGAGACCAGATATTTGCTTTGCTGTGAACACATTGAGCCAGTTCCTGACGGATCCGAGGAGTGTTCATCTAGTTGCTGTAAATCATGTTCTGAGGTACCTGAAGGGTACAGTGGATTATGGGCTCAGATATGAGGCAAATCAAAAGTTTAACCTACAGGGTTATGTTGATTCAAATTGGGCTGGCAGTGCTGCAGATAGGAAGAGCACATCTGGGTGTTGCTTCAGTATGGGATCAGGTGTGATCTCTTGGTTTAGCAGGAAGCAGTCCTGCGTAGCACTGAGTACAGCTGAGGCAGAGTATGTTGCAGCCTGTTCAGCTAGTTGTGAGGCAGTATGGCTATGGAAGCTACTGTCTGAGTTATTTGATCTCCCGTTGGAGGCTACTGGTATCTTCTGTGATAACCAGAGTTGTGTGAAGCTGTCCGAGAACCCAGTGTTTCATGACAGGTCGAAACACATAGAGATCAAATATCACTATATCAGGGATATGGTGCAGAGAGGAGCTGTGAAGCTCCTATATGTTGCGACAGACGAGCAGATTGCAGATGTGCTGACGAAGCCACTAGCCAGGGTGAAGTTCGAGTACTTCAGAGAGAGGCTTGGCGTTATTCAGATCGAGGACACTTCGAGGAAGAAGTGACGGACACATTTGCTGAAGCCATTCCAAGCATGTTGGAAGGAGGATCCTTCACATGGCTGTGGATGTAAGCGCTGGATGATGAGCATCAGGATGATGTTCTAGTTTCTGCTTGATATGATCAGTTGGATCATTTTATGTATGTATGTACGCATCATGTTGGATGCTGGATATGATCAGTTGGATCATTTTATGTATGTATGTACGCATCATGTTGGATGCAGGATATGATCAGTTGGATCATGTGTATGTATTGTTTATGCATCATGTTGGATGCTTGGACCATGTATCTGTATATGTATCAGGTGGATACATTGTATGATCAGGTGGATCATGTATGGTGATATGTATCATGTATTTGTATTTGTATCAGGTGGATACATTGATGATCAGGAGGATCATGTATGATGATATGTATCAGGTAGATACTTGGTATGCATCAGGTAGATGCATTGATGATCAGGAGGATCATGTATGATGATATGTATCAGGTAGATACTTGGTATGCATCAGGTAGATGCATTGATGATCAGGAGGATCATGTATGATGATATGTATCAGGTAGATACTTGGTATGCATCAGGTAGATGCATTGATGATCAGGAGGATCATGTATGATGATATGTATCATATATTTGTATCAGGTGGATACATTGATGATCAGGAGGATCATGTATGATACTTGGTATGCATCAGGAAGATGCATTGATGATCAGGTAGATCATGCAGCAGGATGTTGCAGTGATGATCAGGATGATCATAGATGACGAGCTTCAGGATGTTTCTCCAAGACGACATGCAGCAGGATGTTGCAGTGATGATCAGGACGATCATGGATGACGAGCTTCAGGATGTTGCTCCAGATGACATGCATCAGGATGTTGCATTGATGATCAGGACGATCATGGATGACGAGCTTCAGGATGTTGCTCCAGATGACTTGCAGCAGGACGTTGCAGTGATTATGATCAGGACGATCATGAGTACATCAGGATGATGTATGGTGAGTATCAGGTTGATACTCTGTGGCTGTGGATCAGGTTGTGCAGATGAGCATGTCTGGGAGATCCTATAGGTCGGAGTTGTGTACCCGTAACAGCCTGGGATGCTCTTTCGAGACATTGCTCTGGGAGGACATGTAATTCGTTTCCCTGGGAGATCTCAGGTCGGAGTTGTGTACCCGTAACATCCTGAGATGCTCTTGCGAGGTTTTGTCCTATGGCATGTAATTTGGGCCCTGGGAGATTTCAGGTCGGAGTTGTGTACCCGTAACATCCTGAGATGCTCTTGCGAGGTTTTGCCATGACCACATGTAATTTGTGCCCTAGGAGATCTCAGGTCGGAGTTGTGTACCCGTAACATCCTGAGATGCTCTTGCTAGGTTTTGTGGTGGACCACATGTAATTTGTGCCCTGGGAGATCTTAGGTCGGAGTTGTGTACCCGTAACATCCTAAGATGCTCTTTCGAGGTTTTGTGGTGGGGTCACATGTAATAGCGCCCTGGGAGATCCTATAGGTTGGAGTTGTGTACCCGTAATATCCTGGGATGCTCTTTCGAGGTTTTGTGACGCACGTAAAAGTCCTAAGGATTCCACAGTATGGCCAGTGATGATGAAGACCTGCAGGTGGTGGGCCTACATCCAGTATGAAAAAGGACTGGCTCTGTAGAACTTCCTATGACGAGTAGAGACAGAGATTGAACGAGATAGCAGCAGCAGTGACGATGACGATGACAATGCATCGATGATGATGATCCAGAGAAGAAGACTTGTCTAGCAAATCTGTGTCGAGAAATACCTTCCTTGTTAAGAGGGAGTGTTGATGTATATGTAACTTCGGAATGTATTTCATCAGTATATTATATGTATATTTATTGTACCCTTATAAGAGATGTGTTATTCCTCTATAAGGAAGTGTCGTCATGTGGATTGACAAGTGTCGCAAGTGTGTGTACTTGCCGATGGGTTATTAGACCACCTTATGGGGTCGGCCCTAATTAATATATAATATAATGTGGATGTACTAAAGTAGACAAGTCGGCCCCAGTAGGTCACTGGGCAAAAAGGTGAGTATAAATAGAGATAGGAGATCTCTATTTTACTCACTCGGAAAAGTATCTATCTCTCTCTCTGGAAAGTGGCGCACTAGTGAGGAGGAGGAGGATCATCTGCTAGGAGACTATCTCTGTATTATTTGGTTGTATTTTGGTTGAGCCATTGCTCTCTCTATCTCTGAGGAAGTTGTGGGGTTTTTCACCTTAGGGTTTTCCCCACGGAAACTCTGTGTCTCTTGTCTCTATGCTTTTGATTCTTGTGATGCTTGTGATGCTTGTCATATTATGATTGTCATGCATTGATATACTGTAGATGTTATTCTCTCAGCAAAGATCCTATAGTATTGTGATTTAATACTGAAAATTTAACAAGGGGGAGGAATGGGTCAAGTAGGGTTTACAACAGTAAGCTTGGATATGATACCCTCCTTGGTCCCAACACCAACATGATAGCTTGGTGGTGGAGTAAGCTTTGTAAAGTCAGATCCTTCACAAAAAAAAACTTTCCATGTTGTTTGTTCTCAACAACAAGGTGTCAAAATGGGATATGTTAAAGAAGAGAAATAAGGAAAGTCCAAAGGTCTGTTTACTATGTAGGTGTTGAGAGGAGACATGAATATGATTTCTTGGATTTTTACATTTTTAAAAGGTTTGGAAGGAAGTGCTTGATCATATCAATATACCAAACTTATGGCATCAATATTCTAAAGGTGAATACCTTTTTCTCTAATGAACACAAGGCCATCAGAGTAGTGCCATTTTTATTCTTGTGAGGTATTTGGTTGGTTCAAAATTCGATACTTTTAAAAGAGAATTCCACCTCTTGTTTGAAAACTTCTTCTCAATATTTGGATTTACTTACTTTTTACAAGAGATCTAAAATTGAAAAACACCTCAAATAGTCTAGGATCTATAGGTGGACCGATCTAGGCCTTGGAGTTTTTTTTTAGGGGGCATGTAATGAATCCATACATGGATTGGGGTTTGTTTTGCATCTTTCATAATCATAGTGCTTCCATGTAAAGAAAATGTGAAGTTGGGAACTAACAATCATGGTGAATTTATGGTATTATTCTTTCTTTTAAAATTTGTTTGGAATAGAGGCATAAACAATCTTCAAATATTTTGGGATTCAAGTCTTGTCATTAATTGGATGAAAGCTAATATTTTTCTTCACAATATTGATATATTTCCTCTTTTTATTAAGTTAAAGAATATTGTTGGTTAGTTCACTCAACTACAACTTAACCATATATTGAAGGAACTTAACTAGTTTGTAGACAAGCTTTCTAAAGGAGGACTACATTTACTAGAGAATCAAGTAATAATGATGGAATGTGAGTTTGTGAAATTCATGAGGATTGATAGTGGACCTTAAAATCCTTTTAAGTTATTTTGATTTTTTGAAGAGTTTGTAGTATATGTGTTTTGTTGATGTAGGTATTTTGATACTAACTACACATAGTTCTAGTCCTAAAAAACTAAAGTTTGTTTAATTTTATCTATTAGTGAGATGGTTTAGTATGAGTTGCTTTGATCAAGTGCCCAATGATAGCAGCAATCTAAATACTTTATTTTTAACTGTAAATTAACACCCAAATATTTTATTTTGGTTTAATTATATAAAAATATGTTTTTTATTAGGAAAAAATATTATTAAGTATATACGGGCGCTTGGACGAAGTTGAGGGACCCTTTTTATGCAATTGTATTTTTTAAAACACACTTCTGCTTTGTAAAAAAAAATGCATACATGTTCCTTGGCACTAGCATTGGAGGATCTTGAGCCTTATAGGTCAGCTGACATGCATGATGAGGAAACAAATTGTGTGTGTGTGTGTTTTGTATACCCAAAACGTGTGCATTTTTTATAGAACATGGTATAGACCCCCAAAACTAGTCCATGAGAATCCATTTCTCCCACAACGTCGATTTGGATAGCGTCGACAGGAAAAATAAGGTGAACATGATCACAATTACAACTCCTAGAGGTGATTCAACAAAAAACTTCGAATCCAAGAGGTAATTCTCCAACCAATTTATCAATTATTCAACCAATTTGTAATTCTCCAACCAATTTATCAATTCTTCAACCAATTTGTAATTCTTCAACTAATGCCTTGATAACAATCCCTAGAAACAACTCTCCAAGGCTAGATGGATACCTTTATGAATTTTTCAAAGCCACTTAGGATGTCTCAATCTTGGTTCACTAATATTCTTAACAAAAGAAATTTGGAAAAAGTATTTTATCTCTCTCCTTAACATAGGCCTCATTATCTCACTCCCAGTGTAGGATACTCTGAGCTCATCCCTAGCTAGAGAACCATCATATTTCTATATGCATCCTATAATATTTTAGTGAGGCCCTAGCCTTGCAATTGTGATAACTCTTTCCTTATATTATGAGACATGAAAAAATTAAGTTCATTTCAGAAATGTTCATCATGGATAATGTGGTATTAGTTTAGGAAGGAATGGAATATTGGGACAGATACTTGTAGCTTAGGGAATTGGTTATTAAAATCAAATTTGAAAATAATTATGATGAGTACAATGTCCCTTTATTCTAGATTCACATTGAAGGCCCTATGTTTTGGAAAATTTTATGTGCAAATGGTTAAAACTCTATTCTCATAAGGGCCTATCTCTCAGTTAATCAATCCAAATCTAAGGAAATCGTGATTGTTTCAATTAATTTGGCAAGGATTCTCCTTGGTTATGGCCCTCTATGTGCATGTGGTGGAAGCTATGGGATATCTCCTTCACCATCGCAATTTATTAGGGTTGATCAAATGTATCCCTCTCCCTATCCCCAATGGCACTCAAATGGTTAATGCACATTTTATCAATGATTGCTTCCTTGCCATATTTTAAGAAAAAAGGCGTTGAGCATCACCATGGACTACATTCAAATGTTCAATGGGGTCTCTTGATTCAAATCCAATGGATATTATTCAAATCTACAAGTTGGATAAATATGATATCCCCGGTCAACTTATAATGCAGGTTTAGTCTTGGATAAAGAATAGGAAAAATTTCAAGTTTATGTGCATCGCCTTTGCCTTCCAAACCTCTCCTAGGGATTTATGGGAGATTGTATTGCAATGCATATCGAATAAGGTTCACAAGTGGATTATTCATCCTCTACCACTTACAACCATATTTTATGTAATACCCCATTTTGCCCTGGATGGTATTGGATTCAATGTAAATACTGTGTATATGCAGTGTGTGTATTTTCCCTAGTGTGGAGCTCAAGGCCAAGGCCCCACTAGTGGATGTTTAAGGATTATTGCTTAGGAAAGTATTTGGATGGTTTGATTATTCATGGGATATTAAGCCATGAAGAAATTTAAATGATGTAATTATTATTAATGAATAAAATAACCAAGAAGCTCGCTAAGGAGACAACTAATGAGAAGGGGCCACGTGTATCCACTGGGGAGAGGTGAGGGGGTTATGGGATTGGTTTCCCATGTTTCCACATGTATAACTATGAGCTCTTTTGAACTCCCTGATGACATTAATGCGGTTGCAAAGGGTGGTTGAGAACCTTGTTGCTGAAGCCGATGGAGTATGGAGCATGCCTGTGATTTCGTATGGCAGGGAATGAATCTGGTTGCTTACCATGAAAGACACTCAATGTCTGGAGCTCCCTGAACCGTTTTGACTACCCATTCTAGTGAAGGACATTCATGCATTCATTCCTCATCCATTCATGCACTTTCCCTCCACGATCCATCAATCCAGAGAGAGAGAGCTCCTACACCCTTGTATACGCAGATCCAACAGAGCGGGAATAACCTGAAGATAACCGTGTTTTCCCTGTGTGATAGAAATACCAGAGAGTTGATAGCCGTGGAAACCATGTGTGTGAATCCATCCTGCCGATGACAGAGTGTCCATGACCGAGTGATAGAACCCATGAGGAAACTGCAAGCTTAAGCAGTGTAGAGAAACTGTGAGGATTAGAGCTTGGATCGCAGAAGATAGATTGCAGAATAGAGATCGTCTGCAAGCCTGGAAGGAGTCTTTCGTTGAACTGTGGAAGAAGGTTGGGTTGCTTGATAAAACTAGTGAAGGCTGAAGTCTCATAGAACTAGCGACTGGACCTTTCTATGCCCATCTTGGAATAACACTGGAAGGGAAGAGGCCTTGAGGGACTGTGCAACAGAGAAGAGGGTCTTCCTTGTGTTGGATGTGGTAGGTAATGTGGGTTCTAGGTCGATTGAGTGTTGAAATGCCTGCAACTCTTTGGTTGAGCTCATTGGCTTAGCAACGCCTCCCTTGTTGTCCCTGTTCACCTAGTAAACCCACTGCCAGTTGGCTTAACATGATCAGCTTGTCTGATATGTTTGATAAACCCAATGGTATACTGGCTTGGCATGATTGTGTTGTTAAATTTTCAGAATTTACTTCAATCTGATCTAGGATCTTAACTGAGAGAACAACATGTACAGCAAATCTACAGCATATCAATCATGGACACAATAATGCAAGCACACAAGAGACACAGAGTTTACTTGGGGAAAACCATAAAGGTGAAAAACCCCAATAACTTCCTCAGAGATAGATAGAGCAATGATACAACCCAAGCATAAGAGATAGACATCTCCTAGCAGCAGCTTCTCCTCCTCCACAAGTGCGCCACTCTCCCGAGAGTGTGAGAGAGAATAGAATGTGTAAAATGAGAGAGACACACTCTCTATTTATACACTAACTTGACTTGAACTTTACTCAACTAGGTCTGCCTCAACTTAACCACTTAACATAATGCTGACTGGGCCGACACCCAATAGGGTGGTATAATAACCCTTTGACCCACATGGCCAACCCCCAATAGGGTTGTCTAATAACCCTTCGACCCACATGACTTATACAAGGCCGACCCCAACAAGGTGGTCTAATAACCCATCAAGTATAAGTTACGACACTTACAATATAAATGACGACACTTCCATATAGAGGAATAATAACATCTCTATAGGAATACAAACACTTCCATATAGAGGAATAATAACATCTATATAGGAATACAATATACATATATGTGAAATACATTCCGAAGTTACATATACATCAACACTCCCTCTTAACTAGGAAGGTATTTCTCGACACAGGTCTTCTAGCACAAGTCTTCTTCCCTGGATCATCGTCACTAGATAATCGTCATTGTCACTGCTGCTACTATCTCAATCTCTGAATCTAGTCGTCATAGGAAGTTCTACAGAGCCAGTCCTTTGTCATACTGGATGTAGGCCCACCACCTGCAGGTCTTCATCATCATTGGCCATACTGTGGAATCCTTATGACTTATTATGTGCGTCACAAAACCTAGCTACAACATCCCAGGCTATTACGAGCACACAGCTCTACCTGTCGGATCTCCTAGGAGCACATTACATGTGACCCATCACAAAACCTGGCTGAAGCATCCTAGGTTGTTACGAGCACACATCTCTACCTGTTGAATCTCCCAGGAGCACATTACATGTGATCTCACCACAAAACCTGGCTGAAGCATCCCAGGCTGTTATGAGCACACAACTCTACCTGTCGGATCTCCCAGGAGAAAATTACATGTGGTCCACCACAAAACCTGGATGAAGCATCTGAGGCCTTTTTCATCTTGTCCAGATCTGCCAGGAGCAAATTAAATGTGGTCATGGCAAAACCTGGCTGAAGCATCTGAGCCCTTTTTCATCCTGTCCAGATCTCCCAAGAGAAAATTACATGCCATAGGACAAAACCTTGCAAGAGCATCTCAGGATGTTATAGGTACACAACTCCAACCTGAAGATCTCCCAAGGCACAAATTACATGTCCTCCCAGAGCAATGTCTCGAAAGAGCATCCTAGGCTGTTACGAGTACAAAACTCTGACCTATAGGATCTCCCAGACATGCTCATTTGCACAATTTGATCCACGACCATAAAGTATCACCCTGATACTCACCATACATCATCCTGATGTACACATGATCATCCTGATCATCATCACTGCATCATCCTGATGCATGTCATCTGGAGAAGCTCGTCATCCACGATCATGCTGATCATACAATGCATCCACCTGATGCATACCAAGTATCTGCCTGATACATATCATCATATACAATGTATCTACCTGATACATACATAGATACATGATCCACACAATATATCCATCAACATACATAGATACATGATCCACACAATATATCCATCAACATACATGATCTACCTGATCATACCTGATACATATATAGATACATGGTCCAAGCATCCAACATGATACGTACATACATAAATGTAAATGATCCAATTGATCATATCCAACATCCAACATGATGCGTACATACATAAATGTAAATGATCCAACTGATCATACAGAGCAGAAACTAGAACATCATCTTGATGCTCATCATCCAGCGCTTACATCCATAGCCATGTGAAGGATCCTCCTTCCAACATGCTTGGAATGGCTTTAGCAAATGTCTTCATCACTTCTTCCTTGAAGTGTCGTCGATCTGAAGAACACCAAGCCTCTCTCTAAAGTACTCGAACTTCACTCTGGCCAGTGGCTTCGTCAACACATTTGCAATCTGCTCATCTGTCGCAACATACAGGAGCTTCACTGCTCCTCTCCACACCATATCCCTGATATAGTGGTATTTGATCTCTATGTGTTTCGACCTGTCGTGGAACACCGAGTTCTCAGACAGCTTCACACAACTCTGGTTGTCACAAAAGATACCAGTAGTCTCCAGCAGGAGATCAAATAACTCTGACAATAGTTTCCGAAGCCATACTGCCTCATAACTAGCTGAACAGGCTGCAACATACTCTGCCTCAGCTGTACTCAGTGCTACACAGGATTGCTTCCTGCTAAACCAAGAGATCACACCTGATCCCATACTGAAGCAGCACCGAGATGTGCTCTTCCTATCTGCAGCACTGCCTGCCCAATCTGAATCACATAACCCTGCAGGTTAAACTTTTGATTCGCTTCATACCTGAGCCCATAATCAACTGTACCCTTCAGGTACCTTAGAATATGCTTTACAGCAACCAGGTGAACACTCCTCGGATCCGTCAGGAATTGGCTCAATTTGTTCACTGCAAAGCAAATATCTGGTCTCGTGTTCATCAAGTACATCAAGGACCCAATCATCTGACGATACATAGAGACATCAACCGGCTCAGATGAAGCATCACACAGAAGCTTTAGGTTCGATGCCATGGGTGTTACCATGGCATTGAATCCATCATCCCAAACCTCTTTAGGATCTCTACTGCATACTTCCCTTGTACAAGGAAGATTCCATCTGCACTCTGCCACACCTCCATGCCAAAAACAAATAGTGCATCATGCCCAAGTTCTTCATCTCGAACTTGGCAGCAAGCTTCCGCTGCATGTCGGCAATCAATCTATCTTCACCTGTAATAAACAGGTCATCCACATACAAAAGTAGTATCACTGGATTGCCTTCCTCAACCTTGTAGTAGAGGTTGGAATCCGCTTTACTCTTGGTAAAGACCAAACTAGATAGAAAGCTGTCTATCCTACCATTCCAAGTTCTACACATATATGACTCCCTGTCATGTGTCTCAGAACCAAGTGGCTGCTCCACATACACTTCTTCTTCAACTACACCATTTAAGAAAGTTGTCTTGAAATCCATCTGGTGTATCTTCCACTTCATCACTGCACCTAGAGCAAGTACTGATCTAATGGAAGTGTATCTGGCTCCAGGAGCAAAAGTCTCTATGCTACCACCTGCAGCATGCTTGATCTTGTAGATCCTCTTGGAAGTCACTACAGACTCCCCTTCAGGTCTTGGGACTGCATCCCAAACATCTTCATGATCGACTGGTACTCCTCGATCATGGCATTCTTCTCAGATCCTGGGAACTTCAATATCTTCAATATTTTCAATAGATAACTTTGTTGCTGAAAAAATGTTGTAGTCCTTCTTTTGTAGGTGATGGTATACGATCTTTCCTACACAACAAGTTAAATTGCATGATTAGAAAACATCTCATAGTTTTCAGAACAAATTCTTACACATAAAGAAATATGTCATACAGTCATGCAATTATCTTAGCCAATGCTTCAATACAACATTTATCCATATCCCATAACTTTCTAGATGCCTTCCAATCTCTACCAGAACATTGTTAAGAGTGTGCACAACTCCCAACATGTCAGCAAAGAGGTTTCATTCTAGATAGGTAGCAATGGAATGTTGTACAGTGCCATAGGCCACTTACCCATGTATATTAGTAGTATATTGTTCATCAATGCAACTATTCTAATATGCATAATACACAACCTAATTCTAGGAACATCAGTATATACATTATTGAACAGTATTATTTAAACAATAAAATATGCAAGTAATGACAATTCAAATACTTATATTTGTTTGTTTGTTGGGTTGACTCCCTCTCAGTCTTTGCTTCTTTTCTACAACTCCATTCTGATGTGGATTGTGAGAAGTGGTCAACTCCCTCTGAATATCTGCATCCTTGCAGAAACTACTGAAGTGTGCTCCTTCTTGATCTTTTCTTCCTTGCAGGAACAACTAGAGTGTCCTCCCTCTTGATCTTTGCTTCCTGAATTTCCTGTCCTTGAACTTATATCCATCCTTAATCACTATGCATGCTTATTAGTATCATCATTGTGTTATCATTGAGGTCTCATACATAATCATAGTATCATCATTGTGTTATCATTGAGGTCTCATACATAATCATACATTCATTAGTATATTCTTGATACTATCAAAACACAATAATCTTAAGCATGTATAGTCATGATCATTTCAAACAGAAATAATAAGCATTTCAAGGTTTATATAGGACTCTTATGGTTAGTCATATCATAAATTAAACTAAGAAACATAATATGCCTAAAACCATGATTACTCAAACCTATACCTTCATGATTCTTCTGGTTAGTCATATCATCAATTATGGTAAGAAGCATAATATGCACACAACCATGACTATTCAAACCTATGACTTCATGAATAATCATTATCAACAACACAACAGTATAAGATCCTAACACGAGGTAGGATTCTAGCTTGATATAGGAAAAACATACTTGGATTAGCATGCTAGCTAGTTATGTCTAACATACCCGCATAATGTCTTCTAGTTCTCTTCAATGACTTGTGCTAGTAACCTGCATGTCTCATAAGTTATCCATTGTAGAACCAAGTTATACATACCTCGTAAGTATATTTTCTAAGTGATCCATGACAATGGATGAATCTTTGTCTTCATGTCATCATGATCATATGTTCTTGAACTAGAACATGATTTGAATTTCTTGGTGTACCTTTCATTTTAGCGGACAACATAAACCTCATACAACACCATAATGCATTAGTATAAGTGTCAATACCCTAATGCATGCATTCATAATTTTGTTAAGGTGATACGACAAGTCTAAAATCAAGATTTTTATAACCGTAATAACATGAAGACAAACACATCATAAAATTAATCATGAACAAATCTCGAGACATACCTAGATGAGTCATACCTATCGAGATTGCTTGTAATCTTCTTATGTAAGGCCTTAGCCTCATCTCCCTCTAAAACAGGAACTTCTTCACTTATGCAGGTGACCAATCCATCCTCTTCTAGGATTAAACCAATCCACTTGATTTGCAGGAATTGGATCTGGAGCTGTATTAGGGTTTGTCAGAGAAACCCCAAAAATTCAAACTTTGAATTTCAAACTTTCGAAATGATAGAAATATGCACCTTGATGAGCTGATTAAGCTGGTATATTCAGAATTTGAAAACTGCAAAGTTTCACTCCTTAATTTTGCCTTTGAAACTTCCGGATTCACTAGACGTGACCCTCAACTGGGGTTTGATGAAGCCCACTCTTCTGCCCAATCAAAAGGTTTGATCCAAAGCTCTAAGCTTCTATTTTTCTTAGGAGCTTCCAGCCGTGGTCACAGATTTCAAAAATTCCCATTTTTACAGAAGCCCTAATTTTCCACTTTTCTGATCAAAGTCCCGAACTAGGGTCTGATCAAGCTCGGCCTTCTGCCCAACCAGAAATTCTGATCTTGGTCTCTAAATTTTGATTTGTATTAGTATCATTCATCCGTGGTCTCTGATTACAAGAATTCCAACTTTCTCCGAAACCCTAAATTCCGGAAGCCATGAATGAAGGTGCTAAAAAATAATTATGTTTTGATAGAAATATGTACCTGATTGTTTCTGGTGTAACTTTGCACTTTTCGATCCACAGGGTCTAAAAACATTTTTTGTGGTATCCTGAACTGTCATCTTTCCATCCCGACAGGTCTGACCTCAATTGGATTTTTTGAGAGAGAGTTATTCAAAGTGTCGCAATGTGACCTGTTTATGAGATAATACAGGAGAGCAAACTTGTACAGCGTGCCACGTGTCACTAGTTCAACTTCGGCCTCTGAAAAAGTTTCTTGAGATAGTACACTCTGTGTACTACCTGTCACTTTTTACTAAATTTTATTTGGAACTTCCTAGCCCAAGTTATGACCTTTTTTCCAAGGTCACTTGTTTTTGACTCAGATCTGGAAGAGGTAGAAACCCTATATTGTACAGATCATAAATCACAAAGTACAACGAATTAGAGGTTTTCCTTTGGACACAAGGTACATGGGGATTTGATATTCGACCTGTAAACGTTTCAGAACTGAAAGCTTTTCCAAAATGGATTTATAGCGAAAGTGCTACAATGACTGGTTTTTGCTATATGAAGCCCTAGCATCGTAAGTACAACAAGTGTCATACATGCCATATCATGCCTTCTTTCAGGCTAGCTATGATACCATGTTAAATTTTTAGAATTTACTTCAATCTGATCTAGGATCTTAACTGAGAGAACAACATGTACAACAAATCTACAACATATCAATCATGGACACAATAATGCAAGCACACAAGAGACACGGAGTTTACTTGGGGAAAACCATAAAGGTGAAAAACCCCAATAACTTCCTCAGAGATAGATAGAGAAATGATACAACCCAAGCATAAAAGATAGACATCTCTTAGCAGCAACTTCTCCTCCTCCACAAGTGCGCCACTCTCCCGAGAGTGTGAGAGAGAATAGAATGTGTAAAATGAGAGAGACACACTCTCTATTTATACACTAACTTGACTTGACCTTTACTCAACTAGGTCGGCCTCAACTTAACCACTTAACATAATGCTGACTGGGCCGAAACCCAATAGGGTGGTCTAATAACCCTTTGACCCACATGGCCGACCCCCAATAGGGTGGTCTAATAACCCTTCGACCCACATGACTTATACAGGGCCAACCCCAACAAGGTGGTCTAATAACCCATCAAGTATAAGTTACGACACTTACAATATAAATGACTACACTTCCATATAGAGGAATAATAACATCTCTATAGGAATACAAACACTTTCGTATAGAGGAATAATAACATCTCTATAGGAATACAATATACATATATGTGAAATACAGTCCGAAGTTACATATACATCAACATTGCTTGGTATGCCTGATAAACGCACTATAGGTTGGCTTAACATGACCAGATAGCCTGGTATGTTTGATAAACCCAACTGTGTGCTGTCTTGGCATGACCCTGCTGTTGGTATGCTTGATAAACCCAATTGGAAGTTGGATTAGCATGACCAGTTTGTCCCTGAATGCTTGAGAAACCTACTACAGGTTGGCTTAGCATGGGTAGGTTCCCCGGAATGCTTGATAAACCCAAATACATATTGGCTTACCATTGGGATGGAACCTTGACTGTGAGAGAACCTGATAGACCTCCTTAGTGGATACACAACCCAGCTCGGGGGTGATCTCTCAGCTGAAAGAGTATAGGATGGACAGAGATCTAACGTTGGGTGGAACGTTTCTCTCACTTAGCCAGTTGCTTCAGAATGCAAACTGCATGGTGTTTTTTTTTTGAAAGTTTTGATAATTGTTTCAAGTTTGAAATGTTTTGATTCTTTTGGGAAATAATTTTAATGTTCTTTTTATAAAATTTTATAAATTCAAATGTTACTTTTTAATTTACACTTGTTAAACATTTATTCATCATATATAAAAATGTAACATAAGTGATGTTATAAATAAAAAGTTTATCATATAAGTTATTTAATTAACAAATTTAATTGTTTAAAAATGCCAAAGTTTTAGAAACATTGGAAGTGGTTAAAATACATTGTTCACAAGTTCCATGCTCTATAAGGCTCAAGTCTATCTATTTCATATAATATGCTATTTTCAAATATTTTTGTATTTGTATGCATAAGCACATGAAGTTTTGTCCTTGAAGTTGTCCCTTTTAAGGAAAAGTCTATGTAGTAGTGATAAAAAACATACAAGGCACTAAAAGTTGAGAAGTCATGAGCACATCTCTACTTACAATGCGTAATTTAATTTTCTATATTGACCCAAGAGAAAGGGCGATTCTAGACAAATTGGATCTTTAATTTACGTAGGATTGCAATATTATTGACAGGGTTGGAAACAAGTAATAGTACCTATTGAGTTGTTCATGCATGCGACTCTAAAGAAACAATCTAAAAAAAGATTCCTTAAGAATAACAAAGTAATATTAAATTCTACCGTTGATGCACTACAGATAATAGTATACCAAATGAAAAAAATACCATAGTCTCTTGTGTAGAATGAATGCAAGAAACTCACACTCTCATATTATGACTTGACACCAAAGAATAGTGAGGTTTCTGCTCATAGGAAGCCTCAATACTAATGAAGATAACTATATTCTTATTAAGAAATCACATCCCTCATTTCTACTAAACATGCCAACTCTTCATTTTGTACATTTATGTTAATGAAAGGGATGGTGACACTATCCTTTTCCATGTGACTTAGGGTTCATGTATCCTATCACATGCATGTTATTGTGAAAAAAATGACAACATTTGTATTGAATGTAATTGTTTCCCCCTTTATGTTGTCTTGGATTAAAATATTAATCTATTTTCATCTTCACATAATGCCACAATGACCTTATTTTAATGTTAGGTTATGAATTGTTGTATTTTCTAACAACAAGCGATTGATGTGCATAGATTCCCATCAATGTGAAATAAAAGCATGAATATGGGTGATTAATCATTATTTTATTCCATCCCTAGCTTCTCTAAGAGAAACATGCAATTGGTAAAAAATGATATAGATATGGACTAGCCTTGCTTGTAGATGGAACATGCAATTGGTAAAAAATGATATAGATATGGACTAGCCTTGCTTGTAGATGGAACATGCAATTGGTAAAAAATGATATAGATATGGACTAGCCTTGCTTGTAGATGGAACATTCTCTTGATTTTTTTTAATCTCATAATGCGTGCAAGATGCCAACATATAGAATTACTCAAATTTTCTTTTAATGTTCCAAATCGAACTACTTACACATAAATTTAGAATCAAGACCAATATAATCATAAATAATTTAACAATGGGAAGAGATATCATTGGGAGGGATAACTTGCTTTAGAAAAGGATTGAAACCTTGACATAGGGATATTGTAATGTCCCCATTCAAATAATTGTATAGCAAACAATCCCCATCAATCCTACCAAGTTCCCTAGGTTGAATGGGTACATTGGGAATTGTAATAAGGGAGAAAAGGAGTAATGTTTATACATTAGAATAGTCCAAGTATTTAATAAATAAGTTGAATAAATGAATCCAAGAGGAATTATAGGTGGCCAAGGGTTTTGAGGACATTTGGAGGATGTGGGACACACACTAGCTTGGTTTCTCACTGCCACATGGAAAATATCACTTGCCATTTCGAATCCATGGGAAGGAAAACATTATTGGGTGAGTTGGTAAGGCATACACATGGCATTGAGCATCTTAGGTCGAAATGGGATGGAATAGTAACCTGCATGGAAGAGGAAGAGTCAAATTGGAGACTAGTGGACACTTGGGCTAGATTCCCTAGTCTTATGACAACAATGATGAAGCATCTATGACATCTATCAAAAAATTCAGATATGACTTCTAACATCTAACCATTATGACATGTCAGCCACAAAAATAGGCTCAAGGAAGGTGCTCATGGAGTTGGGGGAAGCCAAAGAGACTCCTACTCGAATTTGGGAGAAGATGGAGGGTTGGAAACTAGGAGACAAGTGGCAAATGTGGAATATTTCCTAAGTGGAAATCTCTAGAAGCTAATGAGAGGATTTCGACCCTTAGAAGGATAATTTTGGTTATAAAATGTAGAAATCAAGTATGAGAATGGTTTTTGATGATTTGAGAAAAATTGCATTTGTGAAGAGAGAGCTAGTGGATGACTAGTTTCTTGCCTTAGCCAATTTCGAGGGTGAAAGGTTCCCATCCAAGTTGGTGTTTGGAGAGGCCACTAAGGTCTTTCATGGTTATTTAATGGAGTTTGTATTTGCAGGTAGAAGCTATAGGAAGGTTCATGGTTTGGTTTAGTGCAACACTTTCTCTCCACCATTTCAAGTTTTGAAGGCATATATTCATGCTCCTTGAGGGATTGCACTTTGGGTGAGCACTTGTACTCATTGGGAGAGTTTCATATAATATATTTCTAATTCTAATAGATTAATATCCTCTTTTATTCATATTCAGAAAGTCTCAGGTTGAAATACCCACTGATTGTATGCAAAAATGTTGATTAATGAGCAAACAATGTCCATCTCCCCACCACATTGATGTATAGCATGATAATGTTGATGATTTCGAATGAATGGATGATTCTATGATAAATTTATGATTAATAGAATGCCATGGATGTATTTTACAAGTTTCATGTACTATACTTGAGCATTTGAAGTATTTTTACTCAGTTTAATTGCATTGGGAGAAGAAATAGTGCCATTTCCCCAAGGGTCAAATTAATGATTTTTGCAGCTGACTGGGAGAGGGTTGGAATAGAGATAATAATCAATTAATGATGAACATGAGACCTTAATAACACCCTTAATACATACCCTACCTATTTTTATAAATTCGAGGGAGTTTGGAAGCATTTGGGAGGCCATTTTTAGTGTTTACCCAGGGGGGATTTGGTGCATAAATTGCTAGTTAAAATACCATACATTGACCAGAATATAAATTAAATTTGAAGAAGTCTTTTGAGGGTTATAAATCATCCCTAAACCTAATATTAAAGTATAAATATCATTCATATACCCTTACAGAATATTTGGTAGCATTTGGGTTAACTTGGAGGCCAAAACAACAAAACTAGTCAAAGGTCGAAATTGGGGAAAAATTGGAAAATTGGGCATTTTCATAAAATTTTGAAAAATGG
The DNA here is from genome assembly GCA_027924585.1 of Larix kaempferi. Classification (NCBI taxonomy): domain Eukaryota; kingdom Viridiplantae; phylum Streptophyta; class Pinopsida; order Pinales; family Pinaceae; genus Larix; species Larix kaempferi. The sequence continues at coordinate 1,612,811 of BSBM01000535.1, read as the reverse complement.
TCATTACAAGTGGTATCAGATCATGGTCTTGGCACTTGATGGTATTAACAAGAATCCAAACAAATAAACCACCACCCTTTGAACCAGTAGTTGAAGAAGTTTTGGTTGAAGAAGAGATAGTAGAAGAAAAAGAGTTTTTTTCTAAAATAATGGGTACAGAGAAGGATGAATAATTAAGACAGTAGGAGAAACTTATTGCAACCTTAAAACCATGTTTCTCTAAAATTTCCACTAACAAAGAAAGAATGGGTAACAAAATGATGCAAGGATTGGAATTGTTGATCAGCCAACTTGGAAGCAAAGGGGTGATAGGAGATAATAGTGGTTCACACTTAGGGGAAAAGATAAAAGGGAGTGAGCATATTTTTTCAAGCACAGGACCAAATAATAGACCTGATGAATTCCAAAGCACATAAAGGCATACTGCACCTAGATTTATCGTGCCCAAAGAAGAGCATGACATTCAGATGGATAGTATTAAACTAGCAATTGATTGGAATGGGTTGAGTGAAGTGTGTAAAAGAGGTTTACCATTCAGTGACTATATTGATGCTATACATAAAATGAAAAGGAGAGAAGACAATAGGAGTCCATTCCAAAGCAAAGAATTAAATAGTGCTATTGGAAAAATGTCACTTCCTACTTTTGATGGTTCTTCTCAAAATTCTGCTAACACTTGGGTGCAAAAATTGGATGTGTATTTTCAGCTGATTACTATGTTGGAAGAGGATGCATTAAAAATGGCCATTTTGCATTTGGAAGGAGATGCCAATGAATGGTGGTTTCATGTACTGAAAACCTTGGGTCTTAATCAGGTTAAAACATATGGATAATTTGTTGACAGGGTACTAGAGAGATTTGAACAAAAAGATCCAGAATTGCCTTTCAAAGAACTAGCTCAATTGAAGCAAACTGGGACCCTTAATGAATATATGTTGGAATTTAAAAAACTATCAGTTAAGGTGGATGATGTCTCTATGGGAAGGTTGGTATTGCTGTTCACTAAAGTTTTGGTTGAACCCTTAAAAGGTTTGGTCAAATCCCACAAGCCAACTACATTAAAAGATGCAATGAGCTTGACTAGGGATCTCCAAAATGTGATTCCCAGAACAAGATTTCCTCCCAAGCCTAATTACAATTTTGAAAAGAAACCTTGGAAAACAGATGGATATGATAAGAAACCTTGGCAAAGAGAGTCATTTGAAAGGAATAAAAAAGAAGGACTAAACAGGGATGAACTTCGAAAAAAGAAATTGTGCTTCACATGCTTCCAACCATGGACACCGGGGCACAAATGTACCGAAGGAAAGGATCAATACATAGAAGTATTTTCTGATAATGAGGGGTACGATGGGGGCATGGATGAAGATGGAAATTTTTCAGATCAAGAAAAGGCATATGAGACAGCAGTAGAAGAGGAAATACAAGAATAAAATCAGCCTTCACCAGACAAAGCAAGAATGGCAGTACTTTCAACAGTACCTTGTTATCATACTATCCGATGCAAGGGTGTGGTACAAGGACAAAGGAATTCAGTTCTGGTAGATGGAGGATCCACCCATAACTTCATTGATGCAGAGATGGTGGAGAAAAGAAAGATACCTATTGAACCATTTGATGGCTTCACGGTGGTCATTCTCAGTCACAACACAATGCAATGCCAAACATGGGTTCCAAAGCTACAAGTCACCGTTGGTAACTATATTTTTGTTGACAGTTTTTATGTGGTTGATGTTGCTGAAACTAATGTGGTTTTCGAAGTGCAATGGTTGTATTCAATAGGAGAGAATACAGTAAATTATAAAATTCCTGGAATGAAATTCGAAGATTCAAAAGGGGTACAAAGAGTTGTGAGAGGGTAGCACACTTATCCAAATCAAGTAGTGACTTGCAATAGTATGAGATCTATATTGAGACATGGGGACATAGAATGGGCTGCTGAATGTCATATTATATATCCCAAGCCAAATATAAATATTTTTGAACACCCAAAGGAGATAGAGAGACTTTTGCAAAAATATGAAAACGTTTTTAGAGACCTTCCACATGGTAGACTACTAGATAGGGGGGTTGAGCACAACATTATTTTGGAGGAGGGTACTTCACCCATTCAGATACCACCTTATAGACATCCTCAAAAGTTTAGAGATGAGATTGAAAAATCCATCCAAGAACTCCTAGAGTTGGTACTCATTAGACCAAGCTCTAGCCCTTATGCTTCTTCAGTAGTGCTAGTGAAGAAAAAATGGAACATTGAGAATGTGCATAGATTTTAGAGCCTTGAACAAAAAGACTATCAAGAATAGGTATCCTATTCCTGGGATTTATGAGCTTATGGATGAGCTACATGGGGCCAAATACTTCTCCAAAATTGACCTTAGATCAGACTATCATCAAATTCGAATGAAAGATGAAGATGTCCAAAAGACTGCTTTTCGATGTCAATATGGTCACTTTCAATTTCTTGTCATGCCTTTTGGGTTAACTAATGCTCCGGCCACATTTCAAGCATGCATGAATACAATCTTTTGCAAGCAACTAAGAAGGTTTGTTTTGGTTTTCTTTGATGACATTCTCATTTATAGTGAAACATGGGAAGAACATTTGCAGCAATTAGAGATTGTGTTGAAAGTTTTGGAAGAAGAGTCCTTATTTGCTAAGTTGTCAAAGTGTGAATTTGGGATGAAAGAGTGACTGTATATTGGGCACATTATTGGGAAAGCAGGAGTGAAGGTACACATGGAAAAATTCAGGGCTATCTTAGAATGGCCATCACCAAAAAATATTACCGAATTGAGAGGATTTATTGGCATATGCACCTACTACAGAAAATTTGTGAAGGGATTCTCCAAGTTGACTTCTCCACTCACTGATTTCACTAAGAAGGATGCTTTCAAGTGGGATGAAGAGGATGAAAAGGCCTTCCAAAAAATGAAATAGGTAATGAGTAGTTGTCCCATACTTGCACTTCCTGATTTTACTAAACCTTTTGTTGTGGAATGTGATGCTTCAGGTGGAGGAATAGGGGCTGTCCTAAAGCAAGGCCAACACCACATAGCCTTGAGAGAAGAAAGTTGCAGCCTCATGAAAAACATTACTCCATCTATGATAAAGAAATTCTGGCCATTATGCATGCATTGGCCAAATTCAGACAATACTTGGTGGGCAACAAGTTTGTGGTGAAAACTGACCAGAATAGTCTAAGACATTTTCTCACCCAAAAAGATATAAATGAAAGGAAAAAAAGGTGGGTAAACAAAATCCAAGCTTATGATTTTGATATTGAATATGTCAAGGGAAATAATAATATAGAAGCAGATACTTTGTCAAGAAGATGTTCTTTTTCTCTCATCGACATTGCCAAGGATTGGAAAAACATGCTACTAGTTGAATATGCTAAAGACAAATTTGCTTGTGATGTGGTTGATGGAATCAAAGGGGATGGTAACTACAGTATTTTGAATGGGATGATATATTAGAAGGGCATAATTTATTTAGTTCAATACTCAAATCTCAATTACCAAATTTTGCAAGAAGCACATGATTCCCCACTAGCGGGCCATCCGGGGATCTTCAAAACTTATAGACAGTTGAGGCAAAGGTTTTTTTGGAAAGGGTTGAAGGAAGATGTTAAAAAATATGTGAAATAATGTAAAGTATGTCAACAAAACAAATCAGAACTCAGATGTCCAGTTGGGCTATTACAACCATTTCCCATTCCGGAGCAAAAATGGGACAGTATCTCCATGGATTTCATCACTGGTTTGCCTAAATATTTGGGTAAGGATTGCATCTATGTGGTAGTGGATAGATTGAAAAAATTTACTCATTTCTTTGCTGTTACATCGCCTTTTAGTGCTGCACAAGTGGCTGATATTTTTTTCAAATAAATATTTAGATTGGATGGGCTCCCCAAGAGCGTTGTCAGTGATAGAGATAGTAGATTCATGGGTGCCTTTTGGCAATAACTTTTTAGGTTGGTGGGCACTCAATTGACTCCAAGTACCATCTATCATCCACAAACTTATGGACAAACAGAGAGGGTGAATCAATGGTTGGAAGGGTACCTATGAAATTATGTGGGAGAGCAGCAAAAAGCATGGACAAAATGGCTACACTTGGGTGAGTTTTGCTACAACACCACTTATCATATGTAAATAGGGATGTCTCCTTTCAAAGCATTATATGGTTACGATGCACTTACATTTGCTGAAATCATATTTTGCGATAGTAGAGCTGCAAAGGCTAAAGATTGGGTGGAAGAGAGCCAAGACATTTTAAAGTTCTTGAAAGACAATTTGCAAGTTGCTCAAAATTAACAAAAACAATATGCTGATAGACATAGAGAAGAAAAACCTTTCAGGTCAATGATTTGGTATATTTAAGGTTGCATCCATATAAACAAACATCTTTAAAAAATAATGGAGCAGAAAAATTAAAACCAAGGTACTATAAGCCATACAAGGTAGTGCGGAAGATTGGAGAGGTAGCATATGAACTAGAACTTCTGAAAGGTAGTAAAATCCATAATGTATTTCATGTTTCTTGTCTCAAGAAATCCATTGGTCAGCAAATCATCACTTCAGAAATAATTCCTCCCTTGGATGATGAAGGTCAACTCACACTTATTACAGAAAAGATTTTGAAGACACGGGAAAGGAGGTTGAGGAGTAGAATTATCAAAGAATATTTAGTACAATGGAAGGACCTACCAAATGAAGATGCCACATCGGAAGAGGAGAAGATTTTGCAGCATCCCAATTTTCAATTGCTTTAGGACAAGCAATCTTCGGTGGGTACATTGGGAATTGTAATAAGGGAGAAAAGGAATAATGTTTATACATTGGAATAGTCCAAGTATTTAATAAATAAGTTGAATAAATGAATCCAAGAGGAATTATAGGTGGAAAATGGTTTTGAGGACATTTGAAGGATGTGGGACCCACACTAGCTTGGTTTCTCACTGCCACATGGCAAATCTCACTTGAATCCATGTGAAGGAAAACATTATTGGGTGATTTGGTAAGGAATACACATGGCATTGACCATCTTAAGTCGAAATGGGATGGAATAGTAACCTCCACGGAAGAGGAATAGTCAAATTGGAGACTAGTGGACACTTGGGCTAGATTCCCTAGTCTTATGACAACAATGATGAAGCATCTATGACATCTATGACAAAATTCAGATCTGACTTCTTACATCTGACCATTATGACATGTCATCCCCATAAATAGGCTCAAGGAAGGTGCTCATGGAGTTGGGGGAAGCCAAAGAGACTCCTACGTGAATTTGGGAGAAGATGGAGGGTTGGAAACTAGGAGACATGTGGCAAATGTGGAATATTTCCTAAGTGAAAATATCTAGAAGATAATGAGAGGATTTCAAACCTTATAAGGCTAATGTTGGTTATAAAATGTAGAAATCAAGTATGATAATGGATTTTGATGATTTGAGAAAAATTGCATTTGTGAAGATAGAGCTAGTGGATGACTAGTTTCTTACCTTAGCCAATTTCGAGGGTGAAAGGTTCCCATCCAAGTTGGTGTTTGGAGAGGCCACTAAGGTATTTCATGGTGCTTTAATGGAGTTTTTATTTGCATTTAGAAGCTATAGGAAGGTTCATGGTTTGGTTTAGTGCAGCACTTTCTCTCCACCATTTCAAGTTTTGAAGGCATATTCATGCTCCTTGAGGGATTGCGATTTGGGTGAGCACTTGTACTCATTGGGAGAGATTAATATAATATATTTCTGATTTTAATAGCTTCATATCCTCTTTTCTTCATATTCAAAAATTCTCAGGTTGAAATACCCACTGATTGTATGCAAAAATGTTGATTAATGAGCAAACAATGTCCATTTCCCCACTACATTGATGTATAGCATAATAATGCTGATGATTTCAAATGAATGGATGATTGTCTGATACATTTATGATTAATATACTGCCATGGATGTATTTTACAAGTTTCATGTACTGTACTTGAGCATTTGAAGTATTTTTACTCAGTTTAATTGCATTGGGAGAAGAAATAGTGCCATTTCCCCAAGGGTCAACTTAGTGATTTTTGCAGCTGAATGGGAGAGGGTTGGAACATATATAATAATCAATTAATGATGCACATGATACCTTAATAACATATTTAATACATCTCATACCTAATTTCAGAAATTCGAGGGAGTTTGGAAGCATTTGGGAGGCCATTTTAAGTGTTTGCCCATGGGGGATTTGATGCATAAATTGCTAGTTAAAATACCATACATTGACCAGAATATAAATTAAATTTGAAGAATTATTTTGAGGGTTATAAATCATCCCTGAACCTAATATTCAATTCTAAATATCATTCATATACTTTTATAGAAGATTTGGGAGCATTTGGGTTAATTTGGAGGCCAAAACAACAAAACTAGTCAAAGGTCGAAATTGGGGAAAAATTGGAAAATTGGGCATTTTCATAAAATTTTGAAAAAGGGTCATTAAAAGTGTGATCAGAGCATGGTATTGGCGCCTGATGGTATTAAAAATAATCCAAAAAAATAAACCACCACCCTTTGAACCAGTAGTTGAATAAGTTTTGGTTGAATAAGAGATAGTAGAAGAAAAAGAGTTTTTTTCTAAAATAATGGGTAGAGAGGAGGATGAAGAATTAAGACAACAATGAGGGGTATGATGGGGGCATGAATGAAGACGGACATATTTCAGATCAAGAAGAGGCATATGCGACAATAGTAGAAGAGGAAAGACAAGAATAAAATCAGCCTTCATCGGACAAAGCAAGAATGGCAGTACTTTTAGAAGTACCTCGTTATCATACTATCCGATGCAAGTGTGTGGTACAAGGACAAAGGACTTCAGTTTTGGTAGATGGAGGAGCCACCCATAACTTCATTGATGCATAGATGGTGCAGAAAATAAAGATACCTATTAAACCATTTGATGGCTTCACGGTGGACATTCCCGGTCACAACACAATGCAATGCGAAACATGGGTTCCAAAGCTGCAAGTCACCATAGGTAACTATACTTTTGTTGATAGTTTTTATGTGGTTGATGTTGCTGATACTAATGTGGTTTTTGGAGTGCAATGGATGTATTCAATAGGAGAGCATATAGTAAATTATCAAATTCCTGAAATGAAATTCCAAGATTCAAAAGGGGTATAAAGAGTTGTGAGAGGGAAGCACACTTATCCAAATCAAGTAGTGACATGCAATAGTATGAGATCCATATTGAGACATGGGGACATAGAATGGGCTGTTGAATGTCATATTACATCTCCCAAGCCAAATATAAATATTTTTGAACACACAAAAGAGATAGAGAGACTTTTGCAAAAATATGAAAAAGTTTTTAGAGACCTTCCACATGGTAGACCACCGAATAGGGTGGTTGAGCACAGCATTATTTTGGAGGAGGGTACTTCACCCATTCAAATATCACCTTATATAAATCCTAAAAAGTTCAGAGATGAGATTGAAAAATCCATCCAAGAACTCCTATAGTTGGTACTCATTTGACCAAGCTCTAGCCCTTATGCTTCTTCAGTAGTGCTAGTGAAGAAAAAAGATGGAACATTGAGAATGTGCATAGATTTTAGAGCCTTGAACAAAAATACTATCAAGAATAGGTATCCTATTCCTAGGATTTATGAGATCATGGATGAGCTACATGGGGCCAAATAATTCTCCAAAATTGACCTTAGATAAAGGTATCATCAAATTCGAATGAAAGATAAAGATGTGCAAAAGACTGTTTTTCGATGTCATTATGGTCACTTTCAATTTCTTGTCATGCCTTTTGGATTAACTAATGCTCCAGCCACATTTCAAACATGCATGAATAGTATCTTTTGCAAGCAACTAAGAAAGTTTGGTTTTCTTTGATGACATTCTCATTTACAGTAAAACATGGGAAGAGCATTTTAAAGCAATTAGAGATTGTGTTGAAAGTTTTGGAAGAAGAGTCCTTATTTGCTAAGTTGTCAAAGTTTTAATTTGGGATGAAAGAGTTACTATATATTGGGCACATTATTGGGCAAGAAGGAGTGAATGTACACATGGAAAAAATCAGGGCTATCTTATAATGGCCATCACCAAAAAATATTACCAAATTGAGAGGATTTATTGGCATATGCACCTACTACAGAAAATTTGTGAAGGGATTCTCCAAGTTGACTCCTCCACTCACTGATTTCACTAAGAAGGATGCTTTCAAGTGGGATGAAGAGGCTGAAAAGGCCTTCCAAAAAATGAAAGAGGTAATGAGTAGTTGTCCCATACTTGCACTTCCTGATTTTACTAAACCGTTTTTTGTGGAATGTGATGTTTCAGGTGGAGGAATAAGGGTTGTCCAAAAGCAAGGAAAACACCCCATAGGCTTTGAGAGCAGATAGTTGCAACCTCATCAAAAACTTTACTCCATCTATGATAAAGAAATGCTGGCCATTATGCATGCATTGGCCAAATTCAGACAACTTGGTGGGCAGCAAGTTCATGGTGAAAACTGACCACAATAGTCTAAGACATTTTCTCACCCAAAAATATCTAAATGAAAGGAAACAAAAGTGCGTAAACAAAATCGAATATGTTGATTTGATATTGAATATGTCAAGGGAAAGAATAATATAGTAGCAGATTCTTTGTCAAGAAGACCTTCTTTTTCTCTCATGGACATTGCCAAGGATTGGAAAAACATGCTACTAGTTGAATATGCTAAAGACAAATTTGCTTGTGATGTGTTCGATGGAATCAAAGGGGATGATAACTATAGGATTTTGAATGGGATGATATATTATAAGGGAATAATTTACTTAGTTCATAACTCAAAGCTCAAGTACCGAATTTTGAAAGAAACACATGATTCCCCACTAGCGGGCCATCTGGGGATCTTCAAAACTTATAGACAGTTGAGGAAAAGGTTTTTTTGGAAAGGGTTGAAGGAAGATGTTCATAAATATGTGAATAAATGTAAAGTATGTCAACAAAACAAATCAGAACTCACATGTCCAACTAGGCTATTACAACCATTGCCCATTCCGGAGCAAAAATGGGACAGTATCTCGATGGATTTCATCACCGGTTTGCCTAAATATTTGGGTAAGGATTGAATCTATGTGGTAGCGGATAGGTTGACAAAATTTGCTCATTTCTTTGCTGTTACATCATCTTTTAGTGCTGCACAAGTGGCTGATATTTTTTTTTCAAAGAAATCTTCAGATTGCATAGACTCCCCAAGAGCATTGTCAGTTATAGAGATAGTAGATTCAAGGGTGCCTTTTGGAAAGAAATTTTTAGGTTCGTGGGCACTCAATTGACTCCAAGTACCAGATATCATCCACAAACTGATGAAAAAACAAAGAGGGTGAATCAATGGTTGGAAGGGTACCTAAGAAACTTTGTGGGAGAGCAGCAAAAACCATGGGCAAAATGGCTACACTTGGGTGAGTTTTGCTACAACACCACTTATCATATGTAAATAGGGATGTCTCCTTTCAAAGAATTATACGGTTATGATGCACTTACATTTGCTGAAATCATATTTGGTGATAGTAGAACCCCAAAGGCTAAATATTGGGTGGAAGAGAGCCAAGACATTTTAAAGCTCTTGAAAGACAATTTGCAAGTTGCTCAAAATCAGCAAAAACAATATGCTGATAGACATAGAGAAGAAAAACCTTTCAGGTCAATGATTTGGTATATTTAAGGTTGCAACCATATAAGCAAACATCTCTAAAAAAGAATGGAGCAGAAAAATTAAAACCAAGGTACTATGGCCCATACAAGGTAGTGCGGAAGATTGGAGAGGTAGCAAATGAACTAGAACTTCTGGAAGGGAGTAAAATCCATAATGTATTTCATGTTTCTTGTCTCAAGAAATCCATTGGTCAGCAAATCATCACTCCATAAATACTTCCTCCCTTGGTTGATGAAGGTCAGCTCACACTTATTCCAGAAAATATTTTGAAGACACAGGAAAGGAGGTTGAGGAGTAGAATTATCAAAGAATATTTAGTACAATGGAAGGACCTACCAAATGAAGATGCCACATTGGAAGAGGAGAAGATTTTGCAGCATCCTAATTTGAAATTGCTTGAGGACAAGCAATCTTGGGTGGGGAGGACTGTAATGTCCCCATTCAAATAATTGTATACCAGACAATCCCCATTAATCCTACCAAGTTCCCTAGGTTGAATGGGTACATTGGGAATTATAATAAGGGAGAAAATGAATAATTTTTATACATTAGAATAGTCCAAGTATTTAATGAATAAGTTGAATAAATGAATCCAAGAGGAATTATAGGTGGCAAATGGTTTTGACGACATTTGGAGGATGTGGGACCCACGCTAGCTTGGTTTCTCACTGCCACATGGAAAATCTCACTTGCCATTTCGAATCCATGGGAAGGAAAACATTATTGGGTGAGTTGGTAAGGCATACACATTGCATTGAGCATCATAGGTTGAAATGGGATGGAATAGTGGCCTCCATGAAAAGGAAGAGTCAAAATGGAGACTAGTGGACACTTGGGCTAGATTCCTATTGATGCCTCGGGGGTGCAGGGTAAGTGCAAGGTGTTGGAATGTGTTCCAAGGCACACAATAGGGGATGAAAACCCAACCAAAGGATTCGAAAGACCCTACGCAAGGGCAATTGTATCCTAGAGTTGTTTGGTGTGGTAATAACCCACGGATATTTGGCCTCCGCTGGCACTCTATGAGTAAAAGAATTGATCTTGAAAGATCAGTTTTCCTATCAAGGAAAACTAAGTGTGAAAGCTTGTTACCAAACCTAACTTAACCTACTTAAGGGAAAAATCTATTATAAGTCAGCTCTAGCCTAAAAGGAAAAGTTGATGTTGTGCAGATCAGATTTGAAGCGTGATGAACAAGTAGTTAAGTACCTTAAACCTAAATGTCTTTAGGTTCCTTACTTGTTAATTAAAGTATTATCAGTTAATAAAAATTAAGTGACAATTCTTCAAAGTGTTTAAGCCTATTCAAATATTTGATCTGTAATCATTGTGTTAATTGAAAAATTAACATTTGATTATACATGTTTATTTGCATCGAATCATTTGCAGAAATATAAAAGTGAAAACATTCAATTAAAGAAATTTAATAGAACAATTTTGAGCATAATCCAGACATATAGAGAAATCAATATGAGAGATCTTATGCATTAATGAATGTCTTGCAAAATATTAAACACATAAATGATGAAAAATTTGAAATATTAACTCAGCAATTCTCAAAGAAATTTGAAGAACAATAGAAGGTGGATTAAATGATAACTTTACTGAATATAGAAGTCTTGTACAAAAATTACAATGACTCTGATAGACAGAGTATCTTCAGTCCATTCTCCTACTGAATTGCAATTCCAAAATTCCCAACCCCTCACTAAGGGAAACATTCCTCCTTAAATACTAAATTTAAATAAGAGTCCCAAACGGAGAAATTCTACAAAATAGGGATTACAAAATCAGATCTAACCATCGATCCAAGAAATCTTGCTATTTTCAAGCTTAAAAAGATGTTCTGCCACCTTTCACAAAAAGAAAGACTTGTTCTTTAATTAGATAAGGTCTCGTGGCACCATAAAAATTCAATCATAGATTGTTCACTATTATCAATAGGTGGTGTGGCTTGCAGAGCATCTGCTGTAGCAAATCCGGGGTCGGGAAACCCACTATCAAAAACATATAAATCCATTAGAGGAGTTACTTCAGGAATGGTAGCTGACACGTCAGGTTCTTCATTAATTATAAAGTCCTGTATAACATCATTATCGAGATCGGTTGATTCCTTCAAAATTTCCTTCCTTTTCTCTTCGGGGTTTTGCATGTAGGCAGACAAAGTTTCGAAGTCTTCTTCACTGCTACTGCTGCTAAGATCAGGAACACCTGCATCAAAGGGTGGTGACAACATTTCTTAATACAACGAGGGGTAGAGCTCTTCATTTTCAACCTGAACATTAGAAAATTCACCACCTGCATGAATATTACTCATTATGAATGAGTCTTGGATATTAGGACGCAAAAATATCACACAGAGTCTTTCCTCTTCCAGAAGGCAAGGGATGAACTAGAGACTTCATGTTAATTGCTATTTAAAGGCCAACAAACAGGTTGATGATAGTCGGGTGGGGAAATCTGCAATGATTAAACTTATCCATTCAATTCATTGTAATTACTTCAATTGTAATGAAAAGAGCTGAGGTATGTGCCAGTCGGATCAAAGCTTGTGCGAAGTACGAGTTCAATTACCACTCGCATGATTTTGAATTTCCTTTACGATCACATCGTTACAAGCAATCTCCCATCAATAATTATCACTGGTAATTAATAACGGAGACGAAGGTTAGGGTGATAAAGCTTATCTGTAAAAAGTCTCGACTAGGAGCTCCAGTACACAAGCTATCAATTCTTCGCACGTAACAAATCCGATCGATCTGACCCAACTTCCAAAGGAATGATAAAAGCTTTCAGGTCGGGAATAAGTGAAAAGAAACGATCATTAATAAGTGGAACAAAAACGACAAGATGTCAAAGCTCGAGTCCAGACATGGCGAACTTAAGGCGGAGAGATGGCATCCATCCAACATGAAGTAACTGATAGATTGGTATTAGTGTCCGTTGTCAGGAATTACACAGAGAAATGATAATTTGGCAAAACCAACTTTCAAAAGACAAAATGGAAATCCTGACTTAACTGATTACCCAAAATCAACATGACCGTGAGACCATAACAGACGGACGACTGAGATTAACCGGAGCAAGATGCGGAATCGGGTTCAAATATTTTCATGAAGTTCTTATTCAAAGATCCCGCAAGCCGAAACCCGAAAGCACGGATTTGCAGGTCGTGGGTATGCAAAATGGAAGTAAAAAAAGGATTTCCGAAAGTCGAAAACCGATTATGCGGGTGGCCAATTTCGGGAAGGTCACACTTGTGAAGTAAAATAACCATCCCGAAAGACGCATCCCGAAATTACGGGTTGCAAGTTTCGGGAGCACACACCAAATAAACGAAAAAAAACACAATCCCGAAAGCCGAATGCCTCCATTGCAGGGTTTGGGTTTCGGGATAATTATTTCTCAATCTTATTACAGAATGATTCCGCAACCCGCAGCCGTCGGGTTGCGGGTTTCAGAATTACCAAAACCAAAACTTAAAAAAAACAACAGTACCTCAACCCGCACCTGCTGGGTTGTGGGTTTCGGGTTCTCCAAATGTCAGGTTTCGGGACGATGATAACAGTCAACAAAATACTCAAAATTTTGGCTTTTTTTTCCAGACCGAAACACTTTGGAAAAAATAATCAAACACTTGCAAACAAGAAGACCAAAAGCATGGGTGAAGAATTTTGGAGGTAAAATCAAAATTCTAATATATACAAACTGACTCACCCAAATACCTTTGAATTTATTAAAATTGGGGGGCTCCCGTGCTTAGCTAAGCATGGGATCTGTTGTCGCCACAACAAATGATGACTGGCTGGGAAGAACCAATTATCTCTGCAATCAAATCCAACTAAAGACAACATGTCAATCAACCGATTTCTTGAAACTCAATTCAAAGAAGATACTCAAAAGATAATGGCCAACAAACAGTGAATATAAAAATGGATAAATCTCAATCAGTGACCATTGTAAAGATAACACTCATCTGGTAAGGAGATTTAGAGAGTAATACCGAATCTTTACCATGATGTAATCATTGAAAATCAGCTTGTGTTGAACCTGAGAACAGCCTTAGAAATGCTCATGGATATCCCAATTATAGATCTCTTTGGTTTATTAGTTGTATGTATATTCAGTGATCATCTTTGAGTTATATACACTTCTTTATCTTTTATTTTTCTCTTTTTTTTTTAATATAAATTATACATAGCACCTTGTTGATACAAGACCACTGTACTAAATTGATGATCAGATGAAACGGTGCCATTCACAGGCCTAATCTGGAAGTTGGTCAAGCTAGCTCGATGACGAGACTCCTTGTCTTCCAGTTATAAGACCAAAAGAACTTATCATGGCTTGGTGACCACATAGTGATAATTCCAGTCCAAGGTCGAACCCATGATCATAGCAGAGTTGGCTTGTGATAAGACCCCTCTGTTCTTGTATACAACAAAATCTTATAAATAAAAACAAAACAATTTATTTTGGCATAAGATACAAGGAATTACCATGGCTTGGTGACCATATAGTGGTAATGTTACTCACCGGTATTTTGCAAATCATGAATGGAACGACTTGTAATAGGACCTTCCACCTTCTAGGAAAATTGAAAGTCATCTTCCAAGTGTGGTGGCTTGATGTGAAGATGTCATTCCACTTAAACACCTATGAACCTAATAGGCTGGCTTGATAACAAGACCACCCACCTTGCAACTTATAATTTATTTTAAACAAAATCTATAATCACAGTGATTGTAAAATGATCCATGAGCAGTTGAAGCTGGTCAAGTTATTTTGATATGTTGTTCAACCATGAAACACCAAATAGAGAAATGATGACCATCCTCCATACCTCAATTACACAAATAAAGTATTGTAAAAAAAATAATGATCAAAGTGAAAAGTATCCAAAAGTACTGCACTTATTGACTGTTTATTCTTCAGAGCAAATTCTAATCATAAGCCAAGAAGTAGGATGAATAACAATGCTGAAACTTCAGAAACAATTGTTGCCAAGAAAAGTGATCATAAGCCATTACCAAAAGTGTGAAGCCTTATTACTGAAAACCAAAACAAAACAACAAAATTAATCAGAATGTTCAAACAAGAAAAGAAATAACTAAAAAACAGACCACACCTATATACAAGTGCATCAGATTGTTTAAACAAAATACTTTTTGAGAAGAGACACATTCACTGGGTAGGTGTCTACAACTCCCTCTAATGTCTGCAATCGAACTGTGCTGGGACCAATCTTTTCTGTAATAATGAAAGGTCCTAGCCAAAGGCGTTGAAACTTGGTGTATTGATTCTTATCTTTACGTTGCTTATCCCACCTCAGAACCAAGTCACCAATAGAAAACTCCCTATCAGATGAAGATTTTTCATCAAACCATCTCTTCACCATCTGCTGATGATGATACAACTTGTTCTTGGCTATAT
Source organism: Larix kaempferi (assembly GCA_027924585.1). NCBI lineage: Eukaryota > Viridiplantae > Streptophyta > Pinopsida > Pinales > Pinaceae > Larix > Larix kaempferi. The sequence continues at coordinate 1,597,681 of BSBM01000535.1, read as the reverse complement.
CTTTGTCCTCCTCTAGCTTCAACAGGGTGTCAATTCTTTGCTGGAGGGGAGAAGAATTATCTTCTTGGACAGATTGGGCCAATTGTAGCGAATGAATGGTAAGATTAGTGGGAAGGATAGCTTCTTTTCCATAAACCAAACAGTAGGGAGAATTTTCAATTGCTGCTTTTGGGGTAATTCGATCTGCCCATAATGCATTATACAACTGTGTGTGCCAATCCCTGTGATGAGAGGCTATAGTCTTCTTGAGAATATTTATCAGGTTTTTGTTTGATGACTCAGCCAAACCATTACCTTGAGGATAATATTTGGCCGAAAACTTAAGCTTAATCCCCATCTCAAAGGCATATTTAGTTATATCGATTGAAGAGAAGTAGGATGCATTATCGAAAACTAAGTATTCTAGAGCGCCAAACCGTGTGACAATCTGGCTGTCAAGGAAAGAGATTACTTGGGCGGTGTTACATTGTTTGAGAGGAGCTACCTCCACCCATCTAGTGAAATAGTTCGTGGCTGTGAGGATATACTTATGTTGGAGGGATGAAGGAGGGTTTATAGGCCCAACAAAATCCAATCCCCACTGTTGAAATGGAAACTGAATTGTAACCGGTTGTAAAGGAAATGCAGGTTTCCTAAACTTCCCTGTGCATTTCTGGCATGCTTCACATTTCCTTGCATAAGCATGAGCATCTTTAAACAACGTGGGCCAATAATATCCAGCCCTAAGAATCTTGTGTGCTGTAGTCTCTCCTAAAAAATGGCCTCCAGCAGGACCTGCATGAAATTGAAACAAAATGTCATTAGTTTCATGTTTTTCCAAGCATCTAAGAAATACTCCATCATAATTTTTTTTTAAAAGAACTTGATCAAGGATTTGATAATGAGCAGATTTCAGTCTGAAAGCCCTTCTTTTCTTAAAATCAAGATTTTCAAGAGCAAACCCATGGTTCAGAAAGAATCTGATATCGTCATACCATTCTGATGTCGGGGCATCGATAACGTTAACAACACCTGAGGGAATTTCTTCCTCATGATCCCATTCAGACTGTTGTTGTGCGGGGTCATTGGATTGCGTAGTAAGAAGGAAAAGGCCCTGCCCTTTTACAATTTTATCTGGTCTGATCTCAAGATCATATTCTTGTAGGGAAGTCATCCAATGGGCCCTCTTTTCCCCCAATTCTTTCTGGATGGGGACATTTCTAATAGCAGAATATGGAACAATGACTTTAGTCAGATACTTCAACAAATGGGGTCTGTAATGCTTGACGTATTTATAGACTGCATAGGCTTGCTTATCGATCTGTGAGTATTTAATCTCTACACCTTTGAATGTGGAGCTCATAAAAGAAATCGGGATCTATGCATCATTGTCATGCTTTTGCGTTAAGACAGTTGCATAAGAAAAGTCAGTGGTAAAAGTATAAAGAATGAAATCTTTATCAAAATCTGGGGACATGAGAGCAGGAGCTTCTGCAATGGCCTTTCGAATTTGGATAAACGCATCTCTTTGTTCCTGCAACCAAGTAAACTGCACATCTTTCTTGACCAAAACTTGTAATGGTTTGACTATCTGAGCAAAATTTGGTACAAATCTACGTACAAAAATAATCTTACCTAAGAAGGATTGCATTTCTTTGCGTGAGCCTGGTAAACCAATCTTCAAAATAGCCTCTGTATGTTCAAGATCGATAATCATACTTTTTTTCGAAACAATGAAGCCCATAAGCTTTCCTTCAGTTGCTGCAAAAATAGATTTCTTTGGGTTGAGAGAAATACCGAATTTCCTGCAGCGATCAAAAACTTGTTTTAAAGTAAGCACATGTTCATGTTGTTTTTTAGAGTAAATAGTGATATCATCAAGGTAAACTATGACAGAATTATGCATCAACCCTCGGAAATCTATATCCATAGCTCTCTAAAAAGTAGCTCCTGCATTGATCAGCCCGAAAGGCATCTGTCTATAGGCAAAAGTACCCCATGGGGTCTTGAAAGCTATTTTCAATTGATTGTCTGGGGCAACCATAACCTAGTTATACCATGAAAAACCATCTAGAAGGGAGAACATCTCTGACCCGGCTACCTTTTGAAGAATTTGCTCCATTGGTGGAACAGGATAGTTGTCTTTCTTAGAAGCCCGATTTAGGTTTCTAAAATCGACACACACTCGAATTTCCCCACTTTTCTTGCAGACAGGTACTAAGATATCGATCCATTGAGTGTGCCTGACCGGAAAGATAATTCGAGCAATGAGCAGCTTCTCCAACTCCTTTTATACAGAAGGCTCCAAACTAGGGTGCATCTTTCGCATCTTTTGTTGAAATGGCTTAACTTCTCGTTTCATGGGTTTATTATGAAACATAACGCTAGTGTCAAACGTTTTCAATTCGTCATATGTCCAGGCGAAAACATCTTTATACTGTTTGCACAATGCAATAATGGCTCTGTGCTCTTCAGGGGTACAATCAACTCCCAAATTAATGAAACGAGGTTCCTGTTCGGTACGTAGGTTGACCCGCTCATAGTTCAAGGATGAGCTTTGAGTCTTACAATTAGTTTGAGATTTGAACTTGTCCTGTAAATCGTAAAACTTTTCTAGATTGATCACCAACTTTGGGATACCGTTTGAGGAATCAGTGAGGGACTTTTCATGTTCTGCTTCATCAATAGCCATGTCTTGAAAAGTATCCTAAGCTGCGAGGAAGTCAAGTATCTATCGGTCATCATCAAATACTTTCCAATTAGTCACATTATCTGGAATGGATTGTCTATACATCAATTCATTTGAAAAAGTTTGAGGAGATAGACCTTCGGGCGGGATCAGTCTAGAAGCTGTGTTTGCTAACAGGTATGCATCAAAATTTTGTGATCCTGGAACTGATTTAATATTGAATGCTGAGAATGAGTTGGTTAGATCCCTTACCAACTTTTGATAATTAGCCAAACGTGGAGATAAGTAGTGTATTTTATTTCTGACTTGCTTGAATATAATTTCAGAGTCTCCATAGCATTCTATCGCTTGTACACCTAAATCAATGGCCTTCTTGAGCCCCTGCACAAGAGCTTCATACTCGGCTACATTATTAGTGCAATCAAATTCTAACCTGCAAGCAATCATGATCTTCATTCCTTTAGGATTGATAAGAACACAACCCGCTCCAGCTCCCTCTTTGGATTTGGAGCCATCGAAAAATAAGGTCCATGAGACAGGGTCTAATCTAAAATTTATATTCACATTATATACATTATGCTCAATTTCACCAAAAAAAGATACAGAAGTAACCTAAGTGATATGTGATTCATTTTGAATGCTTTCTTCTGGTGATGCGTCAGCTGGGAACTCACTGAAAAAGGTATCAAATGTAAATTGCTCTACATGAGAGGTGAGATAACCAGCAGGTTCACTTGAATCATTAAGATCAGTGACTGTCTGTTTCATAAAAGGTTCTCTGCTGATCTTAATTTTATTTGGTTGACCATTGTAAGGCAACCATAAATGGGACCAGTCGATTGCAAAGTAACCTTTAAGTTTCTCTGACCAGTCCCTGCTTAACCACATCCCATAAGCTTCTGGGATGTCAACTATCACAATGTCAACTGTCTGATGGATCCTGGGATCAGCTAACAGTGTGAGTAGAACATTTCTCAACTTACCCACCACTTTGACTTTAGATCTGTCAAGTTGCACAATCTGGGTTGGACAGGGATCCCACGTTGCATTCAATTTCCTGCAAACAGAGAGGGGCATCACATTTGATGACGCTCCTGAATCTATCATGCAGTTGTGTACGTTCCAGTTGAAAATCTCAAAAGTAAGCAAGAAAGGAGGAGTTCTCTTGCTAGTTTTTTATCATCAGTTTTAGTAACAGAGTCTAGATTATTATTTTGTGACTCTCTAGGCTATTTGACTATCATGTTTTTAGGTAACGAATCCCTCATAGCAGGGATTTTAAGTAGCTCAAACAAAGAGATGTTTGCTTTGACTCTTTTTAAGTCTTCAACTAGGTTGTACTCCATTTCTGGGAGGACTGTATCCTTTTGAGGAACAGTCTTGATTTTGGTGGGAACTGGAGAAGAAGATGAAGGTTCTTGAGGAGGCTGCGGTCTTGACCTTGTATTATAAGGGTGCTGCGAGTTAAACATGGCCTCAGGCTCTTCTTCTTCTTCTTCATACATAGGAATTTCTGAAAAGCAACCCACAGTATCAACATGTGGATCACCTTCCCCTTCTTCTACAGGTAATTGTGGATCCGAGGTGGTCCGATCGTTAGGAGTATCAGGGGTAACTTGAGATCCAGCATTCTCTAAAAATAGAAAAGAGTTTGTCGTTTATGAGTCCATCTGCCGGATTTGGTGGTGGTGGATTTTGTGGAGGCTGACAAGGTCTCCTAAATGGTGGCCTAACAAATCCTCTATTTTGATTCTGATTATCATTAGTGTTCTTTTTTAACTCCACCATCTCGTTCGACATATTTTGAATGAATTTCTTCATGTCAGCCATATCGAATGGGTCTTTATCCAGAACAGTGGGTTTAGGGAGATTTTCGGTCCTTTTCTTGGAAGTAGAAGGTTTCTCTTCTGAGGTTGCAGGGCTATCTTTCAGACAAAACATGTCCTTCTCAACTTGGATTACTTCATCGAATGCTTCCAGTAAGGTGCTTTTCTGTGCCCTTTTGACCCATATTGCAATAGGGACAGGCAGACCCTTTTCATAATAAGCTACTAACAACTCTTCAGCAGGAAGAAGATTGGCATGGATTCTATTTTTTAGATATGAAAACCTCTGGTTGAAGTCTTTTACCCTTTCTTTTCCTTTAATTTTCATAGAGGATAGTTCCAAGACAAGATCCTGAGGTGTTTTGTCATCCCCGAATTTCTGAGTAAAATGCTTCTCGAACTCGCCCCAAGAAGTTATAGACTGGGCTGGTAGGGAGAAATAACAGGTAGCTGCTCTTCCTTCAAAAGTGTAGGGAAAGAGTCTGCATACTACATCCTCATGTACCACACTTCTAAGTCTGATCGCCTGCATGAAGGTTTTTATATGATCCAACGTGGGTGTCTTATCATCAGGGTTGAATTTAGGCAACCATTTTTCAGGATTCTTTGGTAATCTATGTTGATCTCCTAATATGAAAACTGCACCTTGGTCAAGCCAAGGTCTGTTTTGACCTTCTCCAGCCATTGGAGGTTCTTCTTCTTCTTCTTCTGATGACGAGCTAGAAGAATTCTCTTCGTCTGAGGAAGATGATGAAGATGAAGGAGGGGATGGTGGTGGACCACCGGATCCAAGATTTGGTTGACCTTGTGTTCCTACGAGAGTGGCCTCACAGTTATATTCAGGAGAATCTGGTCGATTAACCAACTCTTGGTTTTCAGGTTGTTGATCAATCGTATGTTGATCCTCCGCGTTAAAATTAGTGGTATGCTGAATCTATGGATCATTGGTTTGTGATATGGGAATTTGCTGATCTTCCTTACCATTGGATTGCAGAATATTTTCTAAGTTTAAAGCTGCCAGGCCGCGTCTTCTTTGATCGGCAAGTCATTGTTCTGCTCTAAAGACCCGATCAACAAATGTTTTCAATATCTACTCTAACGAGATGGGTCCCCTAGTGGGTGATGTGAAAATGATTTCTCCTCTGTTCTCCTGTTGTATCACAGGTGTAACGGGTATAACCGCAGGTTGAGCAGATGTGACAAGGAGAACTGAAGTTTGTGTATTAGTTGGTTGTTCAGAAGTTGAATCCCTAGTCTGGCTTTGGGTTTGAACCATTGAATTACTTGTTGGAGGAGGTTTATTAGTAGTTTGCTTATGCATGTTTTACTAGTCGTCCTCCTTCTAGCGCCATTTGTTTATGCCTCGGGGGTGCAGGGTAAGTGCAAGGTGTTGGAATGGGTTCCAAGTCACACAACAGGGGATGAAAAATCAGCCAAAGGCTTCGAAAGACCCTACGCAAGGGAAATTCTATCCTCGAGCTGTTTGGTGTGGTAATCACCCACAGATATTTGGCCTCCGCTGGCACTCTATGAGTAAAATATTTGATCTTGAAAGATCAGTTTTCCTATAAAGGAAAACTAAGTGTGAAAGCTTGTTACCAAACCTAACTTAACCTACTTAAGGGAAAAATCTATTCTAAGTCAGGTCTAGCCTAAAAGGAAAAGTTGATGTTGTGCAAATCAGATTTGAAGCGTGATGAACAAGTAGTTAAGTACCTTAAAGCTAAATGTCTTTAGGTTCCTTACTTGTTAATTAAAGTATTATCAGTTAATAAAAATTAAGTGACAATTCTTCAAAGTGTTTAATCCTATTCAAATATCTGATTTGTAATCATTGTGTTAATTGAAAAATTAACATTTGATTATACATGTTTATTTGCATCGAATCATTTGCAGAAATATAAAAGTGAAAACGTTCAATTAAAGAAATTTAATAGAACAATTTTGAGCATAATCCAAACATACAGAGAAATCAATATGAGAGATCTTATGCATTAATGAATGTCCTACAAAAGATTAAACACATAACTGATGACAAATTTCAAACATTAACTCAGCAATTCTCAAAGAAATTTGAAGAACAATAGAAGGTGGATTAAAAGATAACTTTACTGAATAGAGAAGTCTTGTACAAAAATTACAATGACTCTGCTAGACAGAGTATCTTCAGTCCATTCTCCTGCTAAATTGCAGTTCCAAAATTCCCAACCCCTCACTAAGGGAAACATTCATCCTTAAATACTAAATTTACATAAGAGTCCCAAAAGGAGAAATTCTACAAAATAGGGATCACAAAATCGGATCTAACCATTGATCCAAGAAATCTTACTATTTTCAAGCTTAAGAAGATGTTCCGCCACCTTTCACGAAAAGAAAGACTTTTTCTTTAATCAGATAAGGTCTCATGGCACCATAAAAATTCAATCACAGATTGTTCACTATTATCGACAGGTGGTGTGGCTTGCAGAGCATTTGCTGTAGTAAATTCGGGGTTGGGAAACCCACTTTCAAAAATAGAGAAATCCATTAGAGGATTTACTTCAGGAACGGTAGCCAACAGGTCAAGTTCTTCATTGATTATAAATTCCTGTATAACATCAGTATCAAGATCAATTGATTCCTTCATAATTTCCTTCCTTTGCTCTTCGGGGTTTTGCATGTAGGCAGACAAAGTTTCGAAGTCTTCTTCACTGCTACCGCTGCTAAGATCAGGAACACCTACATCAAAGGGTGGTGACAACATTTCTTGATACAACAAGGGGTAGAGCTCTTCATTTTCAACCTGAACATTAGAAAATTCACCATCTACATGAATATTACTCATTCTGAATGAGTCTTGGATAGTAGGACCCAAAAATATCACACAGAGTCTTTCCTCTTCCAGAAGGCAAGGGATGAACTGGAGACTTCATGTTAATTGCTATTTAAAGGCCAACAAGCAGGTTGATGATAATCAGGAGGGGCAATCTGCAATGATTAAACTTATCCATTCAATTCATTGTAATTACTTCAATTGTAATGAAAAGAGCCGAGGTATGTGCTAGTCGGATCAAAGCTTGTGCGAAATACGAGTTCAATTACCACTTGCATGATTTTGAATTGCCTTTACGATCACATTGTTACAAGCAATCTCCCATCAATAATTATGACTGGTAATTAATAATGGAGACAAAGGTTAGGGTGATAAAGTTTATCTGCAAAAAGTCTCAACTAGGAGCTCCAGTACACATGCTATCAATTCTTCGCACATAACAAATCCGATCGATCTGACCCAACTTCCACAAGAATGATAAAACCTTTCAGGTCGGGAATAAGTGAAAAGAAACGATCATTAAGAAGTGGAACAAAAATGACAAGATGTCAAAGCTTGAGTCCAGACATGGCGAACTTAAGGTAGAGAGATGGCATCCATCCAACATGAAGTAACTGATAGACTGGTATTAGTGTCTGTTGTCATGAATTACACAGAAAAATGATAATTTGGCAGAACCAACTTTCAAAAGACAAATTGGAAAGCCTGACTTAACTGATTACCCAAAATCAACATGACCGTGAGACCATAACAGACGGACGACTGAGATTAACCGGAACAAGATGCATAATCGGGTTCAAATATTTTCATGAAGTTATTATTCAAATATCCCGCAAGCCTAAACCCAAAAGAACGGATTTGCGGGTCGCGGGTATGCAAAATGGAAGTAAAAAAGGATTTCCGAAAGCCGAAAAGCGATTATGCGGGTGGCCGATTTTGGGAAGGTCACACTTGTGAAGTAAAATAACCATCCTAAAAGCCACATCCCGAAATTAAGGGTTGTGGGTTTCGGGAGCACACACCAAATAAACGAAAAAAAACACAATCCCGAAAGCTGAATGCCGCCATTGCAGGATTTGGGTTTCGGGATAATTATTTCTCAATCTTATTATAGAATGATTCCGCAACCCGCAGTTGTCGGGTTGCTAGTTTCGGAATTACCAAAACCAAAACTTAAAAAAACAATAGTCTCGCAACTCACACCTGTCACGTTACGGGTTTCGGGTTCTCCAAATGTCGGGTTTCGGGATGATGATAACAGTCAACAAAATACTCAAAATTTTGGCTTTTTTTTTTTTCAGACCGAAACACTTTGGAAAAAATAATCAAACACTTGCAAACAAGAAGACCAAAAGCATGGGTGAAGAATTTTAGAGGTAAAATCAAAATTCTAATATCTACAAAATGACTCACCCAAATACCTTTGACTTTATTAAAATTGGGGGGCTCCAGTGCTTAGCTAAGCATGGGATCTGTTGTGGCCACAACAAATGATGACTGGCTGGGAAGAATCAGTTATCTCTGTAATCAAATCCAACTAAAGACAACATGTCAATCAATCGATTTCTTGAAACTCAATTCAAAGAAGATACTCAAAAGATAATGGCCAACAAACAGTGAATATAAAAATGGATAAATCTCAATCAGTGACCATTTTAAAGATAACACTCATCTAGTAAGGAGATTTAGAGAGTAATACCGAATCTTTACCATGATGTAATCATTGAAAACCAGCTTGTGTTGAACCTGAGAACAGCCTTAGAAATGCTCATGGATATCCCAATTACAGATCTCTTTGGTTTATTAGTTGTATGTATATTCAGTGATCATCTTTGAGTTATATACACTTCTTTATCTTTTCTTTTTCTCTTTTTTTTTATATAAATTATACATAGCACCTTGTTGATACAAGACCACTGTACTGACTTGGTGATCAGATGAAACAGTGCCATTCACAGGCCTGATCTGGAAGCTGGTCAAGCTAGCTCGATGACGAGACTCCTTGTCTTCCGGTTATAAGACCAAAAGAAATTATCATGGCTTGGTAACCACATAGTGATAATTCTAGTCCAAGTTCGTACCCATGATCATAGCAGAGCTAGCTTGTGATAAGACCCATCTATTCTTGTATACAACAAAATCTTATAAATAAAAACAAAACAATTTATTTTGGCATAAGGTACAAGGCATTACCATGGCTTGGTGACCATATAGTGGTAATGTTACTCACTGGTATTTTGCAGATCATGAATGGACCGACTTGTAATAGGACCTTCCACCTTCCAGGAAAACTGAAAGTCATCTTCCAAGTGTTGTGGCTTGATGTGAAGATGTCATTCCACTTAAACACCTATGAACCTAATAGGCTGGCTTGATAACAAGACCACCCACATTGCAACTTATAATTTATTTTAAACAAAATCTATAATCAAAGTGATTGTAAAAGGATCCATGAGCAGTCGAAGTTGGTCAAGTTATTTTGATATGTTGTTCAACCATGAAACACCAGATAGAGAAATGATGACCATCCTCCATACCTCAATTACACAAATAAAGTATTGTAAAAAAAATGATGATCAAAGTGAAAAGTATCCAAAAGTACTGCACTTATTGACTATTTATTCTTCAAAGCAAATTCTAATCATAAGCCAAGAAGCCAAACAAATAAACCACCACCCTTTGAACTAGTAGTTGAAGAAGTTTTGGTTGAAGAAGAGATAGTAGAAGAAAAATAGTTTTTTTCTTAAATAATGAGTAGAGAGGAGGATGAAGAATTAAGACAGCAGGAGAAACTTATTGCAACCTTAGAATCATGTTTCTCTAAACTTTCCACTAACATAGAAAGAATGGGTAACAAAATGATGCAATGATTGGAATTGTTGATCAGCCAAATTGGAAGCAAAGAGGTGATAGGAGATAAAAGTGGTTCACACTCAGGGGAAAAGATAAAAGGGAGTGAGCATATTTTTTCAAGCATTGGACCACATAATAGACCTGATGAATAACAAAGCACACAAAGGCATAGTGCACCTAAATTTCTCATACCCAAAGAAGAGCCTAACATTCAGATGGATAGTATTAAACTAGCAACTGATTGGAATGGGTTGAGCGAAGTGTGTAAAAGAGGTTTACCATTCAGTGACTATATTGATGTTATACATAAAATGAAAAGGAGGGAAGACAATAGGAGTCCATTCCAAAACAAAGAATTAAATAGTGCTATTGGAAAAATGTCACTTCCTGGTTTTGATTGTTCTTCTCAAAATTCTACTAACACTTGGGTGCAAAAATTGGATGTGTATTTTCAGCTGAATCCTATGTTGGAAGAGGATGCATTAAAAATGGACATTTTTAATTTGGAAGGAGATGCCAATGAATGGTGGTTTCATGGGATGAAAACCTTGGGTCATAATCAGGTTAAAACATATGGATAATTTGTTGACAAGGTACTAGAGAGATTTGAACAAAAAGATCCAAAATTTCCTTTCAAAGAACTAGCTCAATTGAAGCAACTGGGACCCCTACTGAATATATGTTTGACTTTCAGAAACTATCAGTTAAGGTGGCTGATGTCTCTATGGGAAGGTTGGTATTGTTGTTCACTGAAGGTTTGGCTGAACCCTTAAAAGGTTTGGTCAAATCCCACAAGCCAACTACATTAAAAGATGCAATGATCTTGACTAGAGATCCAAAATGTGCTTCCTAGAACAAGATTTCCTCCCAAGCCTAACTACAAATTTAAAAAAAAACCTTGGAAAAGGGATGGATATGATAAGAAACCTTGGCAAAGAGAGTCATTTGAAAGGAATAAAAAAGAAGGACTAAATAGGGATGAACTTTGAAAAAAGAAACTGTGCTTCACATGCTTCCAACCATGGACACCAGGGCATAAATTTACTAAAGGAAAGGCTCAATACATAGAAGTATTTTCCAGATAATGAGGCATATGATGGGGGCATGGATGAAGATGGACATATTTCAGATCAAGAAGAGGCATATGAGACAGTAGTAGAAGAGGAAAGACAAGAATAAAATCATTCTTTACCGGACAAAGCAAGAATGGAAGTACTTCTAGCAGTACCTCGCTATCATACTATTCGATGCAAGGGTGTGGTACAAGGACAAAGGACATCAGTTTTGCTAGATGGAGGAGCCACCCATAACTTCATTGATGCAAAGATGGTGGAGAAAAGAAAGATACCTATTGAACCATTTGATGGCTTCATAGTGGTCATTCTAGGTCACAACACAATGCAATGTGAAACATGGGTTCCAAAGCTACAAGTCACCGTAGGTAACTATACTTTTGTTGATAGCTTTTATGTGGTTGATGTTGCTGATACTAATGTGGTTATGGGAGTGCAATGGTTGTATTCAATAGGAGAGCATACATTAAATTATCAAATTCCTGAAATGAAATTCCAAGATTCAAAAGGGGAACAAAGAGTTGTGAGATGGCAGCACACTTATCAAAATCAAGTAGTGACTTGCAATAGTATGAGATCTATATTGAGACATGGGGACATAAAATGGGCTGCTGAATGTCATATTACATCTCCCAAGCCAAATATAAATATTGTTGAACACCCAAAGGAGATAGAGAGACTTTTCCAAAAATATGAAAAAGTTTTTAGAGACCTTCCACATGGTCGACCACCGGACAGGGGTGTTAAGCATTGCATTATTTTGGAGGAGGGTACTTCACCCATGCAGATACCACCTTATAGATATCCTAAAAATTTCAGAGCTGAGATTGAAAAATCCATCCAAGAACTCCTAGAGTTGGTACTCATTAGACCAAGCTCTAGCCCTCACGTTTCTTCAATAGTGCTAGTGAAGAAAAAAGATGGAAGACTGAGAATGTGCATAGATTTTAGAGCCTTGAACAAAAAGACTATCAAGAATAGGTATCCTATTCCCAGGATTGATGAGCTCATGGATGAGCTACATGGGGCCAAATACTTCTCCAAAATTGACCTTAGATCAGGGTATCATCAAATTCGAATGAAAGATGAAGATGTGCAAAAAACTGCTTTTCGATGTCATTATGGTCACTTTCAATTTCTTGTCATGCCTTTTAGGTTAACTAATGCTCCAACTACATTTTAAGCATGCATGAATACGATCTTTTGCAAGCAACTAAGAAAGTTTGTTTTGATTTTCTTTGATGACATTCTCATTTATAGTAAAACATGGGAAGAGCATTTGCAGCAATTACAGATTGTGTTGAAAGTTTTGCAAGAAGAGTCCTTATTTGCTAAGTTGTCAAAGTGTGAATTTGGGATGAAAGAGTTACTATATATTGGACACATTATTGGGCAAGAAGGAGTGAAGGTACACATGGAAAAAATCAGGGCTATCTTAGAATGGCCATCACCAAAAAATATTACCAAATTGAGAGGATTTATTGGCATATGCACCTACTATAGAAAATTTGTGAAGGGATTATCCATGTTGACTTCTCCACTCACTGATTTGAATAAGAAGGATCCTTTCAAGTGGGATGAAGAGGCTGAAAAGGCCTTCCAAAAAATGAAAGAGCCAATGAGTAGTTGTCCCATACTTGCACTTCCTGATTTTACCAAACCTTTTGTTGTGGAATGTGATGCTTCAAGTGGAGGAATAGGGGCTGTCCTAAAGTAAGGCCAGCACCCCATAGCCTTTGAGAGTAGAAAGTTGCAGCGTCATGAAAATATTTAATCCATCTATGATAAAGAAATGTTGGCCATTATGCATGCATTGGCCAAATTCAGACAATACTTGGTGGGCAGCAAGTTTGGGGTGAAAACTGACCACAATAGTCTAAGACATTTTCTCACCCAAAAAGGTCTAAATGAAAGGCAAAAAAAGTGGGTAAACAAAATCCAAGATTATGATTTTGATATTGAATATGTCAAGGGAAAGAATAATATAGTAGCAGATGCTTTGTCAAGAAGACCTTCTTTTTCTCTCATGGACATTGCCAAGGATTGGAAAAACATGCTACTAGTTGAATATGCTAAAGACAAATTTGCTTGTGATGTGTTGGATGGAATCAAAGGGGATGATAACTACGGGATTTTGAATGGTATGATATATTATAAGGGCATAATTTATTTAGTTCAGAACTCAAAGCTCAATTACCAAATTTTGCAAGAAGCACATGATTCCCCACTAGCGGGCCATCCGGGGATCTTCAAAACTTATAGACAGTTAAGGGAAATGTTTTTTTGGAAAGGGTTGAAGGAAGATGTTCAAAAATATGTGAATGAATTCAAAGTATGTCAACAAAAAAAATCAGAACTCACAAGTCCAGCCGGGCTATTACAACCATTGCCCATTCCGGAGCAAAAATGGGACAGTATCTCCATGGATTTCATCACCGGTTTGCCTAAATATTTGGGTAAGGATTGCATCTATGTGGTAGTGGATAGGTTGAAAAAATTTGCTCATTTCTTTGCTGTTACATCATCTTTTAGTGTTGAACAAGTGGCTGATATTTTTTTCAAAGAAATCTTCAGATTGCATGGGCTCCCTAGGAGCATTGTCAGTGATAGAGATAGTAGATTCATGGGTGCATTTTGGAAAGAAATTTTTAGGTTGTTGGGAACTCAATTGACTCCAAGTACCAGTTATCATCCACAAACTGATGGACAAATAGAGAGGGTGAATAAATGGTTGGAAGGGTACCTAAGAAACTATGTGGGAGAGCAGCAAAAAGCATGGGAAAAATGGCTACACTTGGGTGAGTTTTGCTACAACACCACTTATCATATGTAAATAGGGATGTCTCCTTTCAAAGCATTATATGGTTACAATGCACTTAGATTTTCTGAAATCATATTTTGCGATAGTAGAGCCGCAAAGGCTAAAGATTGGGTGGAAGAGAGCCAAGACATTTTAAAGCTCTTGAAAGACAATTTGTAAGTTGCTCAAAATAAATAAAAACAATATGCTGATAGACATAGAGAAGAAAAACCTTTCAGGTCAATGATTTGGTATATTTAAGGTTGCAGCCATATAAACAAACATCTTTCAAAAAGAATGGAGCAGAAAAATTAAAACCAAGGTACTATGGGCCATACAAGGTAGTGCGGAAGATTGGAGAGGTAGCATATGAACTAGAACTTCCGGAAGGGAGTAAAATCCATAATTTATTTCATGTTTCTTTTCTCAAGAAATCCATTGGTCAGCAAATCATCACTTCAGAAATACTTCCTCCCTTGGATGATGAAGGTCAGCTCACACTTATTCCGGAAAAGATTTTGAAGACACGAGAAAGGAGGTTGAGGGGTAGAATTATCAATGAATATTTAGTACAATGGAAGGACCTACCAAATGAAGATGCCACATCGGAAGAGGAGAATATTTTGCAGCATCCTAATTTTCAATTGCTTGAGGACAAGCAATCTTGGTTGGGGAGGACTGTAATGTCCCCATTCAAATAATTGAATAGCAAAGAATCCCCATCAATCCTACCAAGTTCCCTAGGTTGAATGGGTACATTGGGAATTGTAATCAGGGAGAAAATGAATAATGTTTATACACTAGAATAGTCCAAGTATTTAATAAATAAGTTGAATAAATGGATCCAAGAGGAATTATAGGTGGAAAATGGTTTTGAGGACATTTGGAGGATGTGGGACCCACACTAGCTTGGTTTCTCACTGCCACATGGCAAAACTCACTTGCCATTTCGAATCCATGTGAAGCAAACATTATTGGGTGAGTTGGTAAGGAATACACATGGCATTGAGCATCTTAGGCCAAAATGGGATGGAAACGTAACCTCAATGGAAGAGGAAGAGTCAAATTGGAGACTAGTGGACACTTGGGCTAGATTCCCTAGTCTTATGACAACAATGCTGAAGCATCTATGACAAAATTCAGATATGACTTCTGAAATATGACCATTATGACATGTCATCCCCAAGGAAGGTGCTCATGGATTTGGGGGAATCCAAAGAGACTCCTACTCGAATTTGGGAGAAAATGGAGGGGTGGAAACTAGGAGACAAGTGGCAAATGTGGAATATTTCCTAAGTGGAAAGCTCTAGAAGCTAATGAGAGGATTTCGACCCTTAGAAGGCTAATATTGGTTAGAAAATGTAGAAATCAAGTATGAGAATGGATTTTGATGATTTGAGAAAAATTGCATTTGTAAAGAGAGAGCTAGTGGATGACTAGTTTCTTGCCTTAGCCAATTTCGAGGGTGAACGATTCCCATCCAAGTTGGTGTTTGGAGAGGCCACTAAGGTCTTTCATGGTTCTTTAATGGAGTTTTTATTTGTAGGTAGCAGCTACAGGAAGGTTCATGGTTTGTTTTAGTGCAACACTTTCTCTCCACCATTTCCAGTTTTGAAGGCATATTCATGCTCCTCGAGGGATTGCGCTTTGGGTGAGCACTTGTACTCATTGGGAGAGCTTCATATAATATATTTCTGATTATACTATCTTAATATCCTCTTTTCTTCATATTCAAAAATTCTCAGGTCGAAATACCCACTGATTGTATGCAAAAATGTTGATTAATGAGCAAACAATGTCCATTTCCCCACTACATTGATGTATAGCATAATAATGCTAATGATTTCAAATCAATGGATGATTATATGATAAATTTATGATTTATAGACTGCCATGGATGTATTTTACAAGTTTCATGTACTGTACTTGAGCATTGAAAGTATTTTTTCTCAGTTTAATTGGATTGGGAGAAGAAATAGTGCCATTTCCTCAAGGGTCGAATTAGTGATTTTTGCAACTAAATGGGAGAGGGTTGGAAAAGAGATAATAATCAATTAATGATTCACATGATACCTTAAAAACATCCTTAATACATCCCCTACCTCTGTTTAGGAATTTGAGGGAGTTTGGAAGCATTTGGGAGGCCATTTTCAGTGTTTACCCAGGGGGTATTTGATGTATAAATTGCTAGTTAAAATACCATATATTGACCAGAATATAAATTAAATTTGAAGAATTGTTTTGAGGGTTATAAATCATCCCTGAACCTAATAATCAAGTCTAAATATCATTCATATACCGTTACATAATATTTGGGAGCATTTGGGTTAATTTGGAGGCCAAAACAACAAAACTAGTCAAAGGTCGAAACTGGGGAAAAATTGGAAAATTGGGCATTTTCATAAAATTTTGAAAAAGTTCATTACAAGTGGTATCAGATCATGGTATTAGCACCTAATGATATTAACAAGGAGCCAAACAAATAAAACACCACCCTTTGAACCAGTAGTTGAAGAAGTTTTGGTTGAAGAAGAGATAGTAGAAGAAAAAGAGTTTTTTTCTAAAATAATGGGTAGAGAGGAGGATGAAGAATTAAGACAGCAATAGAAACTTATTGCAACCTTAGAACCAAATTTCTCTAAAATTTCCAGTAATGTAGAAATAATGGGTAACAAAATGATGCAAGGATTGGAATTGTTGATCAACCAACTTGGAAGCAAAGGGGTGATAGGAGATAACAGTGGTTCACACTCAGGGGAAAAGATAAAAGGGAGTGAGCATATTTTTTCAAGCACAGGACCACATAATAGACCTAATGAATTCCAAAGCACACAAAGGCATACTGCACCTAAATTTCTCATACCTAAATGATATCCTGACATTCAGATGGATAGTATTCAACTAGCAACTGATTGGAATGGTTTGAGTGAAGTGTGTAAAAAAGGTTTACCATTCAGTGACTATATTGATGCTATACATAAAATGAAAAGGAGGGAAGACAATAGGAGTCCATTCCAAAACAAAGAATTAAATAGTTCTATTGGAAAAATGTCACTTCCTACTTTTAATGGTTCTTCTCAAAATTCTGCTAACACTTGGGTGCAAAAATTGGCTGTGTATTTTCAGCTGAATCCTATTTTGGAAGAGGATTCATTAAAAATGGCCATTTTGCATTTCGAAGGAGATGCCAATGAATGGTGGTTTCATGGGATGAAGACCTTGGGTCATAATCAGGTTAAAACATATGGAGAATTTGTTGACAGGGTACTAGAGAGATTTGAACAAAAAGATCCAAAATTGCCTTTCAAAGAACTAGCTCAATTGAAGCAAACTGGGACCCCTACTGAATATATGTTGGACTTTCAAAAACTATCAGTTAAGGTGGTTGATGTCTCTATGGGAAGGTTGGTATTGTTGTTCATTGAAGGTTTCTCTGAACCCTTAAAAGGTTTGGTCAAATCCCACAATCCAACTACATTAAAAGATGCGATAAGCTTGACTAGGGATCTCCAAAATGTGCTTCCTAGAACAAGATTTCCTCCCAAGCCTAACTACAAATTTGAAAAGAAACCTTGGCAAAGGGATGGATATGATAAGAAACCTTGGAAAAGAGAGTCATTTTAAAGGAATAAAAAAGAAGGACAAAAAAGGGATGAACTTCGAAAAAAGAAACTGTGCTTCACATGCTTCTAACCTTTGACACCGGGGCACAAATGTACGAAAGGAAAGGCTCAATACATAGAATTATTTTCTGATAATGAGGGGTATGATGGGGCATGGATGAAGATGGACATATTTCAGATCAAGAAGAGGCATATGAGATAGAAGTAGAAGAAGAAATACAATAATAAAATCATCCTTCACCGGACAAAGCAAGAATGGCAGTACTTTTAGCAGTATCTCGCTATCATACTATCTGATGCAAGGGTGTGGTAGAAGGACAAAGCACTTCAGTTTTGGTAGATGGAGGAGCCACCCATAACTTCATTGATGCAGAGATGGTGGAGAAAATAAATATACCTATTAAACCATTTCATGGCTTCACAGTGGTCATTCCCGGTCACAACACAATGCAATGCAAAACATGGGTTTCAAAGCTGCAAGTCACCGTAGGTAACTATACTTTTGTTGATAGTTTTTATGTGGTTGATGTTGCTGATACTAATGTGGTTTTTGGCATGCAATGGTTGTATTCTATAGGAGACATGGGGACATAGAATGGGTTGTTGAATGTCATATTACATCTCCCAAGCCAAATATAAATATTTTTGAAAACACAAAGGAGATAGAGAGACTTTTGAAAAAATATGAAAAAAATTTAGAGACCTTCCACATGGTAGACCACCGGATAGGGTGGTTGAGAACAACATTATTTTGGATGAGAGTACTTCACCCATTCAGATACCACCTTATAAACATACTAAAAAGTTTAGAGATGAGATTGAAACATCCATCCAATAACTCGTAGAGTTGGTACTCATTAGACCAAGCTCTACCCCTCATGCTTCTTAAGTAGTGCTAGTGAAGAAAAAAGATGGAACATTGAGAATGTGCATAGATTTTAGAGTCTTGAACAAAAAGACTATCAAGAATAGGTATCATATTCTTTGGATTGATGAGCTGATGGATGAGCTACATGGGGCCAAATACTTCTCCAAAATTGACCTTAGATCAGGGTATCATCAAATTCGAATGAAAGATGAAGATGTGCAAAAGATTGCTTTTCGATGTCATTATGGTCACTTTCAATTTCTTGTCATGCCTTTTGGATTAACTAATGCTCTAGCCACATTTCAAGCATGCATGAATAGGCTCTTTTGTAAGCAACCAAGAAGGTTTGGTTTGGTTTTCTTTGATCACATTCTCATCTATAGTAAAACATGGGAAGAGCATTTGCAGCAATTAGAGATTGTGTTGAAAGTTTTGGAAGAAGAGTCCTTATTTGTTAAGTTGTCAAAGTGTGAATTTGGGATGAAAGAGTTACTATAAATTGGGGACATTATTGGGCAAGAAGGAGTGAAGGTACACATGGAAAAAATCAGGGCTATCTTAGAATGGCCATCACCAAAAAATATTACGGAATTGAGAGGATTTATTGGAATATGCACCTACTACAGAAAATTTGTGAAGGGATTCTCCAAGTTGACTTCTCCACTCACTGATTTGACTAAGAAGGATGCTTTCAAGTCGGATGAAGAGGCTGAAAAGGCCTTCCAAAAAATGAAAGAGGTAATGAGTAGTTGTTCCATACTTGCACTTTCTGATTTTACTAAACCTTTTTTTATGGAATGTGATGCTTCAGGTGGAGGAATAGGGGCTATCTTAAAGCAAGGCCAACACCTCATAGACTTTGAGAGAAGAAAGTTGCAGCCTCATGAAAAACTTTACTCCATCTATGATAAAGAAATGCTAGCCATTATGCATGCATTGGCCAAATACAGACAATACTTGGTGGGAAGCAAGTTTGTGGTGAAAACTGACCACAATAGTCTAAGAAATTTTCTCACCCAAAAATATCTAAATGAAAGGCAACAAAAGTGGGTAAACAAAATCCAAGATTATGATTTGATATTGAATATGTCAAGGGAAAGAATAATATAGTAGCAGATGCTTTGTCAAGAAGACCTTCTTTTTCTCTCATGAACATTGCCAAGGATTGGAAAAACATGCTACTAGTTGAATATGCCAAAGACAAATTTGCTTGTGATGTGTTGGATGGAATCAAAGGAGATGATAAATACAGGATTTTGAATGGGATGATATATTATAAGGGAATAATTTATTTAGTTCAGAACTCAAAGCTCAAGTACCGAATTTTGCAAGAAGCACATGATTCTTCACTAACGGGCCATCCGGGGATCTTCAAAACTTATAGACAGTTGAGGCAAATGTTTTTTTGGAAAGGGTTGAAGGAAGATGTTCAGAAATATGTGAATGAATGTAAAGTATGTCAACAAAACAAATCAAAACTCACATGTCTAGCTAGGCTATTACAACCATTGCCCATTCCGGAGAAAAAATGGGACAGTATCTCCATGGATTTCATCACCAGTTTGCCTAAATATTTGGGTAAGGATTTCATCTATGTGGTAGTCGATAGGTTGAAAAAATTTGCTCATTTCTTTGTTGTTACATCATATTTTAGTGCTGCACAAGTGGCTGATATTTTTTTTCAAAGGAATCTTCAGATTGCATGGGCTCACCAAGAGCATTGTCAGTGATAGAGATAGTAGATTCATGGGTGCCTTTTGGCAATAACTTTTTAGGGTTGTGGGAACTCAATTGACTCCAAGTACCAGCTATCATCCACAAACTGATGGACAAACAAAGAGGGTGAATCAATGGTTGGAAGCGTACCTAAGAAACTATGTGGGAGATCTGCAAAAAGCATGGGAAAAATTGCTACACTTGGGTGAGTTTTGCTACAACACCACTTATCATATGTCAATAGGGATGTCTCCTTTCAAAGCATTATATGGTTATGATGCACTTACATTTGTTGAAATCATATTTGGTGATAGTAGAGTCCCAAAGGCTAAAGATTGGGTGGAAGAGAGCCAAGACATTTTAAAGCTCTTGAAAGACAATTTGTAAGTTGCTCAAACTTAGCAAAAACAATATGCTGATAGACATAGAGAAGAAAAAGCTTTCAAGTTAATGATTTGGTATATTTAAGGTTGCATCCATATAAGCAAATATCTCTAAAAAAGAATGGAGCAGAAAAATTAAAACCAAGGTACTATGGGCCATACAAGGTAGTGCGGAAGATTGGAGAGGTAGCATATGAACTAGAACTTCCGAGAGGGAGTAAAATCCATAATTTATTTCATGTTTCTTGTCTCAAGAAATCCATTAGTCAGCAAATCATCACTTCAGAAATACTTCCTCCCTTGGATGATGAAGGTCAGCTCACACTTATTCCGGAAAATATTTTGAAGACACGGGAAAGGAGGTTGAGGAGTAGAATTATCAAAGAATATTTAGTACAATGGAAGGACCTACCAAATGAAGATGCCACATCGGAAGAAGAGAAGATTTTGCAACATTCTAATTTGCAATTGCTTGAGGACAAGCAATCTTGGGTGGGGTGGACTGTAATTTCCCCATTCAAATAATTGTGCAGCAATGTTGATTCCTTGGTTGTGCAGGTTAGATGCAAGGGTGCTGGAATGTTTCCAAGGCTCCAAACAGAGGAAGAAAACCCAAGTTGAAAGGCTTCGAAAGACCCTGCACAAGGGAAATTCTATCCCCAGCCTGTTTTGTATGGTGATCCCCCACGGATATTCGGCCTCCATTGGCACTTTGAGAGTTGGTGATTTGACCAATTAGGTCAGTTTTCCAATCAAAGAAAACAAGGGTGTGAATATGGTAAAGCTAAGGTAACCTAACCTATTTCAGAAAAGGAAAACTAATCTAAGTTAGTCCTATTCTAAAAAGAAGGCTTGATATTTGTGCAGATCAACCTTGAGGTATGATAAACAAGTAAATTACCACCTTCAACAGAAATGTCATTGATGAGTTACTTATTAACTTAAATCAAAATCCATTAAATAATATTAAAAGACAATAATTCAAGTACTTAAGCCTTTTCAAGCTTCAATCTGTAATCATTCTGTCAATCGAAAAATTAACCATGATTATTATGTGCAATGAATCATTTGCAGAAATCGATAAAGAAAGTATTAATATTGAATAAACTCAATGAAATACCTCTCAGCATCAATCAATCATATAGGGAAACCAATATAATAGATCCAAACATTACATATATATGCAAAATGACATCATTCACTGTAGATGACAATCTGAAAGTATACAAACCAATAATTCTCAAATAAACTTGAAGAATAACAAGAGATAGATCAAAAGATGACTTTACTGTATTAAAAGAGTACAAAAGCTCTGATGAATAGAGTATCCCAAGCCTTTCTCCTGCTAATGTGTAACTCCAAAATTACCAACCCCTCACTAAGAGAAGCCCCGCTCCTTAAATAATAAAGTTACAAAAGTACATGTGGAAATTCAGATAGGTAGGGATTACAAAAATTCGGATTAGACTATGAATCTAGAAAATCTTGCCACTTTTCATAGATCTCTAACAACTCGTCTATATTTGGAAAATTAACAGATTCTAGAGCTATCTGAGCATTGCAAGTATTATTCTCCATGTCATGTTTATCCAGCTTGTGCCAAGTGCAAAGGTAGATGTGAATTTTTCCTTCCATGGCAAGCGGTTTTCTGATTAACCTATCCATGTCATCGATGCTGGCTTCATGAAGGGCCTAGATCTTCTACATGGCTTCCTTACACTTTCGCTCCATCTCTTCAAGCTTGCATTTTGGTGGCAGATCCTCTAAAATCGGGTCCATAAGCTGGAGTTGTAAGGCATTCATGATATTATCAATTGCATACCAGCGTCTTTTGTAGATACCTTTAGACTTCTTGATGATATCATGAGCAGTTTCATTTAAATCAAGCCAAGTGTTTAAAGAGGCTTTAACCTTCTTAAGTGGGAAGGTGTTCAAAATCGGGATATCTTTCGACACATTTTTAATGTATCCTTGCCATTCACTAGTTTTCTCCTTTGCCTTAGTAGCTAGGAGTCTTTTCCCTTTCTGCTCTTCTAAAGTAGAAGACATCTTAGAAAAATCAATAAAATTTTCCTTAATCTCATCTAAGGCAAGGTAGAGTTTCTCATGCAACTTAAAGTGGTCCTGATTTACCTTAAGAGCCAAGTCCTTGAACTCCTCCGATGACAATTTAAAGAAACTTGTTGAGGCTGCACTTGCAGTTGCATCCTCAATTTGCTTTTCCAAAGCAATAATCCTCTCTGTATCTGTGGAACTTTGAGCTTGAGCAAGCCAAAGTTCAGTATGGAGGTAGCATTATTTTGCTCAAGATCTTGCACTTTATCCTTCCAAGTTTTCTCTAGGTCATCTACATGAGTTCCATGTTGTTCTTTGGCCTTAGCCAGTTCCTCCTCTAGATTCTTGATTTCTTCTTTTTTCAAATCAAGTTCCTTGCTCAACACTTGTAATGAATCCCAATTTTCCTTCCCAAAGGCCCCTAGGGCTGGAGCTGTCTCTATTGCCTCAACCTGAGGGTCATTTGTTCTAGGAGCCCATATCACCTGATCTAGGACAGGGGCTTCTAACCCATCCTGACCTTTGCCTCACTTTCTGGTTCTCCTCACCACTGCCTTGTCATCCTTGTTGTAGAAGTAGTTCCTAAGAGGGACAATGTCATCATCTGTATACTCATCCACTAACTCTATAGAGGAATAATTGGTACTTACCGTTGAAACCAAAGAGGGCGTCTGAGTGACAATTGGACTAGGTATGGGTAAGGTGACTTGAGGGGTGATCAAAGGCAGTGAGATGGTTCGGGCAACTGATGAGACTTTGGCTGGAGAAGGAGCTGAGACAAAAGCTTCATAAACTGGAACTTGACTGTCAACATTGGTTTCATACAATTGAAGTTGACTATCAGCATTTGTGGGTGGTGATGAATATGGGAGTGAGGATAATTCACCAGTAGCAAACGATAAAAGAGTGGATATAGGTGACTGTAAAGGATCAATGGGAGATTGGACAGCTGTATCAATGGGCGATGGAGTGGAAAAAGGGACCAAATGATGTGATGGAACAGTGGTAGAAATGAGGGCATCATATAATCGTGACAAGGAGAAAGGAATTGTCACTCCTGGAGATGTGACAAAAATTTGTTTAATGGATGGCAACACAAGTGTTGAGGATGACACACCAGGGGCAGCATTGAATTCCAACATTAGATGCTCAGGGAATCACTAGTCTATGTCAATGATATTTAGCAAGTCAGTGACAATTTGTGAGTCTTCAATGGGTTCCTCTATCATCGATACTGGAGGATGTGGAACCACTTCCTCATCACAGTCAATTATATCATCTGTAGGAACCTGTGAGGTAGAAGCCAAGACCTTTTGCCTCTTTGCTGGGCTAGGTTGGGTCGACACCAAATCATCATCTTCCTGAGCCTCTGCAGTAGATAACTGAATGTCCACCATAAGCTTAGGGGGTGTCATCATCTGAGTGTTTACCATTGAAGTGAGCTGGGCCAGCTTCTGCTGAGATTGGTGGGAGATCTGCAACAAGGCTTTGAATTTTTCAGTTATCTTCTCTTGAGGAGGGTCCTCTAGAGGAGCTTTTCCTTTGTCCCCATCATAAATGGTTAGATCCAGAGGAGATTTGGATCCTTGAACTTCCTTATCTTCTCTGTCCCTTCTTACTTTCTCAATTAGATTTAATTGCATAGCCCTATAGCTCAAAACTCTGGTTTTGACTTCCCTCTGATATTGTAAAATGTTATGTTGATCTTCTAGGCTCTTTGCTCTGGCAAGGACTTGGGAAAATGTGTCCACCCCTTGATATATAAAATCATCAGGAATCAGCTCATGCACATAGTCTATCTTGACATGTGTTTGCTTGATGTGTGAATCTAGAAACTTCTTAGGATCATGGTTCCTCTTGGGAGAAAACCCTAGTTTCAAAGCCATTATCTGTTCACCAAGGTCTGCAGCCCAATTGGAAGTTGGAATGACTAACTGTCCAAGATTAAAAGCAAACTTAGGCCAGCCCGTTTTTCTGGGACCTATAAGTTTCTTGTACATGCCATCAGTCACAGTTTGAAATGATACTTCCTATATGACCAACTTATCAGGAACAATTCTGGGCAAAAGGTGAACTATATCACTTCCCCAGATCCTAATGTATGAGAAATATTCGCCCACATACCAATCTCTAATGGTATTGATGAATGATTTGGAATCTTCTGAGAATGCAAGTGCTTCCTACCTTAAGATATTGAAATAAACTGTACCCATAAAATGGTCACAGATGTCGTAATGTGAAGGGACATAATTTCCTTCCCACAATGATGAGTGATAAATGTGAATAGGTGGGTCTGAAGAAGACCAGTTCCAACCCAAGTTAGGGTACTGGAAATCCACGCAGAAAACATCAATTACATATGCAGATAAGTAGAAATGGGGATTTTTATGAACAACCGATTTCTGGTAAGCATGGATGGCTTTCTTCATTTTTGAAGACAGGATGGAGGCCCATGGAAAAGACTTACCAATGGTTAACACATGATGTGCTATATGGGCCCACTCAACCTTGAACAGAGAACAGTTAGGAAGACCAAACAGCCAGCACAACATAGTTCCTAGCAAAGAGTAGGGTTCCTTAAACCAAATAATAGGATAGAGGTGGTTGGCCTTAGGCACGAAGGTATTAGGCTTGTACATCCATGATTTTAACATTTCATCAAAATTATAACGGGTTTTCGAGGACTGTAAAAACTCGGGTGTGAGGGTTTTCTCATGCGGTCTGAGGGGAAAAGCTCGGATAAAAATATCTGAGCGGAAATGAGTCAACTGAGATCTAGTGCTATCGTTAAAAGACCCATCTTTAATGTTTGCATTATCAATTATCCATTTTACTGCATCAGTGTAAGGTGAAATGGCAAGCCGTGCAGCAATGGGGTGAATTTGAGAAGACCTGATCTTCTCATATGCGGGTCTGTCTGTTTCAATGTGGGAAAGGTCATCGTTGTCAAAAATGGCGTAGATTTTCAACCAATCCATCTGGTAAGTTTCAGTGACCCTTCCACTGGTATCCGAGAGGATACTAAAATTGGGGTCTTTAGTAAGAGAATCCCTCTGTGCTGTCTTAGACTGGGTGTTTTTCAACATGGCGACGAAATTTGCAATTTATGGTAAATAAAAGAAATCAAAATCAAAATAAAATCAAAAAATAGCGAAGAAAATTCTTTTACGAATACGATGACAGTAGGCTTACCTGAAATAACCGAAAAACTGGTAAAAAACAACGGCTATTAGCAACATATCCGCAGTAAAAACAGGCGCAGAATGGTAATTTTCAGCAGTAAAAATGATAAAAGATAAATATAAAAACCCTTATTTATTGAATTCACCAGATCAAATCCTAACCATGCGATATAGAATGAACGAACGGCTCAGATTGCCCGATTCAGGATCTGATGATGGGTGCTTTATTTACAAGGTTTATTTGGGTTCCCGAAAGCCACAACCCGAAAAGTCGGGTTTCGGGTTTCGGGAATGCAAACCACAAAAATTAACGAAAATAATGATTCCCGAAAGCCGCAACCCGAAATGTCAGGTTCGGGTTTCGGGATTGTAATCCGTGAAAACACAAAATACATTCCCGAAATCCACAACCCGAAAGTCGGGTTTCAGGTTTCGAAAACAAAAATACAACTAAAACTCAAAATGAATTCCCGAAAGCCGAAAGCCGCAATGGTGGATTTTGGGTTTCGGGATGGTAATCCATGAAAATTCAAAATACATTCCCGAAAGCCGCAACCTGAAAGTCGGGTTTCGGGTTTCAGGAACAACAATACAACTAAAACTTAAAATGAATTCCTGAAAGCCAAAAGCCGCAATGGCAGGTTTCGAGTTTCAGGTGCCATATCCCAAAATTATTGAAAGGAAGACCTGCAACCCGTAGCTGTCAGGTTTCTGGTTTCGGGTTGACAACAAACAAAAAGCATAAAAATGAAATCCCGCAACCCGCACCTTTCGGGTTTCGGGTGTGCAAATCGTCGGGTTTCAGGATGGTGAAAACAAAAGACAAAATACTCAAAATTAAAGGCTTCCTCCATACCAAAACACTTAGAAAATTTATTAGAAAAAAGTGGCAATCAGGCCAAACAAGGGTAAGGTAAAGGATGAAAGGGATAGTACTGAAGAATTTGGTGTTTAAAGAAACACTTACCCAAATACCTTTGTATTTATTAAAAATTTGGGGCTCCCGTGCTTTAGATAAAGCATGGGATCTGTTGTGCCTACAACAAATGGCGACTGGCTGGGACAGACTAGTTATCTATGCAACATAAATCAACTAAAGAAAGTATGTCAGTCAACAAAATGTTTCAACCTGAACTTCTAGAAAATGTTCACAAAGAGACAGTTTAATAAACAAGAATCACAAAATCAGTACACCCCCATACATGATCATGTTAAAGATAATGCCAATCTGATAAGGAGGTTCAAAGAACAACAGTGATTCTTTACCTTCACGTAATCATGTAAAACCAGCTTATGTTGAACCTAGAGATAAACTCAGAGCTGCTCATGGGTGTCCTAATTACAGATCACCTTGATCTATTGAAATTTTATTTATTTACAATGCTTCATTTTTCCATATACATATCTTTTCTCATTTTTTTTTAAATTTTCGTGCCCTTTTTTTCTTTTCATTTTTTTTAATTTTTAATTTTTTATTATTATTTTTTTTTATAAAAAACATAAAATAGTACGTAGGGCCTTGTTGATATAGGACCACTACCCTGACTTGGTGATCAGATATTAGCAGTGCCATTCACAAGCCTGATATGGACACTAAACAAGCGAGATCGGTAAGGAGACTCCTTGTCTTCTAGCTGTGAAACTGAAAGCAACTACCATGGCTTGGTAACCATGTAATGGTAATTTCAGTCCAGGATCAGACCCATGATCATAGCAAGGATGGCTTGTGATAAGACCCCCTTGTCCCTACATACAACAGGTGTTCTACAAAAAAAACAAGATTTTATTGAAGTGTGAATCACAAGGCACTACCATGGCTTGGTAACCATATATCAGTAGTGTTACTCACCAGTGCTTTGCATATCATGAATGGACTGACCTGTGATAGGATCTTCCACCTCCCAATAGAACTGAGAATCATCTTCCAAGTGTGGTGGCTTGATGTGAAGATGTCATTCCACTAAGTACCTATGAACCTAATGCACTGGCTTAAACTAAGACCCCCCACCTTGTAATTTACATTGATTAGGAAAATTATTATTATCAAGGTGATTTGTAAAAGGATCCAGAGCAGATAAAGTTGAGCAGGTTATTATAATATGTTGTTTTAACCATGAAACATGATATAAGAAAAATCATTTATACCCCATATCTCAATTAAACAAATAAGGCATGCATAAGATGATGACCGGATGGAAGGGTACCAATCAAAGCCTTGTAATTATTAACCATCTAACTTCTGATAAGTAAATTCTAATATAGGTCGAATAGTTGTGCATGACAGACAAATCTAAAACTACAGTTGAGATGATTACTGAGAAAAACTGATCATGAGATATTTACCAATAGTGTAGAGTTATTCATAAAGGTTGCAAGCAAATAAAATTATCAAACAAAGGAAAGCAAACAACACACCAAACCTATGTACAAGTGGATCATATAGATCAAACAAAATACTTTTTGAGAAGTGAAACATTCACTAGATAGGTGTCCACAACTCCTTCCAGTGTCTGTAATCAAACAGTACAAAGGCCCATATTTTCTGTAACAATGAAAGGTCCTAGCCAAAGGCGCTGAAACTTGGTATAGGCATTCTTGTCTTTATGATGTTTGTCCCATCTTAATACCAAGTATCCAACAGAAAACTCCCTATCAGATGAAGATTTCTGATCAAACCATCTTTTCACCATTTGTTGATGATGATATAACTTGTTCTTAGCTGCCTCCCTGTCTTCTTCCAGTTTGATCAAGCTATCAATTTTGTGTTGAAGGGGAGAAGAGTTATCCTCTTGGACAGACTGAGCTAATTGCAATCAAGGGATGGTGATATTAGAAGGGGAGTTTCCTATTGCTTCCTTTGGAGTGATTCGATCTGCCCAAAGAGAATTATTGAGCTGAGTGTGACAATCTCTGTGATGAGAGGCTACAGTCTTAAGAATGTTTACCAGATTTTTGTTTGAAGACTCAGCCAACCCATTACCCTATGGATAGTAATTGGCAGAGAATTTCAACTTGATCCCCTTTTCAAGGGCATATTCAGTCAGGTCAATTGAAGAAAAGTAAGATGCATTATCAAAGACGAGGTACTCTGGAGCACCAAATCACGTGACTATCTGACTGTCAAGAAAGGAAATTACTTGGCTAGCAGTACATTGTTTGAGTGGCAGTGCCTCTACCCATCTGGTAAAGTAATCAGTGGCAATAAGGATGTACCGGTGTTTTAGGGAAGAGGTAGGATTGACAGGTCCAATAAAATCTAATCCCCATTGTTGAAATGGGAACTGAATATTGACATGCTGCAAAGGAAAAGCAGGCTTCTTGAATTTTCCTGCACACTTCTGACATGGTTCGCACTTCCTTACATAAGCATAAGCATCCTTAAACAATGTAAGCCAGTAATAACCTGCCCTGAGAATTTTATGAGCTGTTTTTTCGCCTGAGAAATGATCTCCAGCAGGTCCTGCATGAAATTGGAAAAGAATATCATCAGTTTCATGTTTTTCCAAACACCTAAGGAAAACGCCATCATAGTTTTTTCTAAACAGAACTTCATTAATAAACTAATACATAACAGCTTTCAATCTTAAAGCCCTGCATTTTTTGAAATCAAGGGTTTGAGGAGCAAGCCTATGGTTTAAGAAAAACTTGATATGGTCATACCATTCGGATGTTTGCGTGTCAATAGCATTTTAAAAACCTGTGGGGAGATCATCCTCCTGCTCCCATTCGATCTGCTGTTGTACAGGGTCATTTGACTGAGCGATAAGAAGACAAAGGCCTTGCCCTTTGACTATTTTGGTTGTCCTGATTTCAAGATCACACTCCTATAGGGTTGTCATCCAATGAGCCCTTTTCTCCCCCAACTCTTTCTGGATAAGCACATTCCTGATGGTAGAGTAAGGTACAATGACCTTCGTTCTGGATTTCAACAAATAGGGCCTGTAATTTGTAACAGACTTATAAACTGCATAGGCCTGCTTGTCGATTTGAGAATAATTAAGCTCTGCTCCTATGAACATTGAGCTCATGAAATATATTGGGATTTCAGCGTCATTGTCATGCTTCTGTGTCAAAACAGCTGCTTAAGAGAAATCAATAGCAAAGGTATACAAAATGAAATCCTTTTCAAAGTTCAAGGACATTAGGGAAGGCACTTCGGCAATAGCTTTTCGAATTTGAACAAACGCATCTTTCTGTTCCTATGACCAGGTGAATTGTACATCCTTTTTAACTAAATGTTGCAAAGGTTTAACTATCTGTGCAAAATTTGGTACAAATCTACGTACAAAGTTGATCTTACCCAAGAAAGACTGCATTGCTTTGCGTGAACTCGGAAAACCAATTTTTGAAATTGCGTCAGTGCGTTCAGGGTCAATTGTCATACCTTCCTTTGAGACAATGAAGCCTAGAAGCTTTCCTTTTGTCACTGCAAATATGGATTTCTTCGGGTTCAGGGAAATCCCGTACTTCCTGCAACATTTGAAAACCTGTTTCAGAGTGGGAATATGTTCATGTCGTTTCTTTGAGTAAATGGTGATATCATAAAGATAAACTACGACAGAATCATGCATTAAACCTTGGAAAGCTATATCCATAGCTCTCTAAAAAGTGGCTCCTGCATTAATCAACCCGAAAGGCATCCACCTGTAGGTGAAGGTACCCTAAGGGGTTCTGAAAGCTGTCTTCAGTTGGTCGTCCGGGGAAACCATGACCTGGTTGTATCCCAAAAAACCGTCCAGGAGAGAGAACATCTCTGAACCTGCTACTCTTTGTAGAATCTGCTCCATGGGTGGAACAAGATAGTTGTCTTTTTTCATAAGCTCGATTCAAGTTTCTGAAATTGACACACAGTCAAATTTCCCCACTTTTTTTACGGACAGGAACCAAATTGGCTATCCATTGCGTATGCCTAACAGGGAAGATAATTCGGGCCGTTAGTAGCTTTTCAAGTTCCCTTTTGACAGAGGGTTCTAAGCTAGGGTGCATTTTCCGCAACTTCTGTTGATATGATTTCACTTCCGGCTTCATGGGTATGTTGTGGTACATAACGCTGGTATCAAATGTTTTCAATTCGTAATAAGTCTGGGCAAAGACATCTTTATATTCTTTACAAAGTTTAATGATGGCTCCGCGTTCCTCGGGGGTACAATCAACTCCTAAATTGATAAAATGGGGTTCTTGCTCGGTGCCTAAATTGACTTTCTCATAATTGAGCGAGGAGCTCTGGGTTTTGCAATTTGTGTTGCATCGGAATTTGTCTTGGAAATCATAGAACTTCTCCAAATTGATCACCGATTTCAGGATGACATTCGAAGGATCAGAGAGTAATTTTTCATGTTCAGCCTCAACTATAGCCATGTCCTGGAACGTATCTTGGGCTGTCAGAAAATCAAGAATCTGTTGATCGTCGTCAAACACCTTCTAGCTCGTTACATTGTCTGGTATGGAAGGATTGTACATAAGCTCTATCGAGAACGTTTGAGGAGACAGGCCCTCTGGCGGGATCAATCTAGATGTTGTATTTTCCAATAAGTCAGCATTGAAATTCTGAGATCTAGGAACCGAATTAATATTGAATGCATTGAAGGAGTTGGTAAGGTCTCTTACCAATTTATGATAGTTCATCAGGCGGGGGGATAGACAGTGTATCTTATTCCTCACCTGTTTCACAATGATCTCTGAGTCACCAAAGCATTGAATTATTTGTACTTTCATATCAATTGCCTTCTTAAGTCCCTGTACCAGGGCCTCATATTCAGCTATATTGTTAGTACAATCAAATTCTAACCTGCATGCAATCATAGTTTTTATTCCTTTTGGGTCTATAAGAACACAACCTGCAACGGCTCCATCTTTGGATTTAGAACCGTAAAAAAATAATGTCCAAAAATAGGATCTAATCTAAAATTTGTATTTACATTAAAAAAATTATGTACAATGTCTCCTGAGAAAGGCACAGAGGTGAAATGAGTTACCTGAGATTCATTCTGTGCATTTTCTTGTGGTGAAATGTCAGCTGGTAGGTCCCCAAAGAAAGTATCAATGGTAAAATGCTCAATTTGTGAGTTGAAGTAACCTGCAAGTTCACTTGAGTCATTTAAGTCTGTGACTGTCTGCTTCATGAAGGGTTCCCTACTGATCTTGATTTTATTAGGTTGTTCGTTATAGGGTAACCACAAATGAGACCATTCAGTGGCAAAATAGCCTTTTAGTTTTTCAGACCAGTCTTTGCTGAGCCACATACCATATGCTTCTGGGATGTCAGCTATGACAATATCGATTGTTTGGTGGATCCAAGGATCTACTGACAACGTAAGCAGAACGTTTCTAAGTCTCCCTACCACTCTGACTTTAGATCTGTCAAGTTGTACTATCTGAGTGGGGAAAGGTTCCCATGTGGCATTCAACTTTCTACAAACAGACAAAGGCATCACATTTGATGAGGCACCTGAGTCTATCATGCAGTTATGTACATTTCTATTGAAAATATCGAAAGTAAGCAAGAAAGGAGGTGTCCTCCTGCTACCAGTTTTTTGATCATCAGATTTAGTAAAAGAGTCAAGTTTATTTTTTTGCAATTCTCTTGGTTGTTTGACTACCATACTTTTTTGTAAGGTATCCCTCATAGAAGGGATTTTCAACAGTTCAAACAAAGAGATGTTTGCTTTTACTCTTTTAAGATCTTCAACTAGATTGTACTCCATTTCGGGGATGATTGTGTCCTTTTGGGGAACAGCCTTGCCTTTGTTAGGAACTAGTGTAGAAGAGGAAGGTTCCTGAGGGGGTTGAGGCCTGGACCTTGTGTTGTAAGGATGTTTTACATTAAACATGATCTTAGTTTCTTCTTCTTCTTCACACATGGGGAGTTCTGAAAAGTAACTTACAATGTTAATTTTTGGATCCTGTTCTTCTTCTTCTCCTTCAGGTAATTGTGGATCTGGATCGGTTTGATCATTGGAAACTTTAGGGGCATTTTTGGATTCTACTGCTAAGGCTCTAAAAATAGAATAGATTTCTTCATTTGTGAGGCCTTCCGTTGGATTAGGAGGAGGTGGATTTGGTGGAGGTTGATAAGGTCTCCTGAAAGGTGGCCTTATAAAACCTCTATTCTGGTTTTGATTTTCATTGTTTGTCTTCTTCAAATCAACCATCTCGTTTGACATTTTCTGGATGAACTTCTACATCTCAGTCATGTCAAATGGATCCTTGTTTTGAACAGTTGTTTTAAGAGCAGTATCGGTTCTCCTTCTAGAAGTGGAAGGTTGTTCCTCTGTAGTTTCAGGACTATCCTTCAGGAAGAACATGTCCTTCTCTACCTGAATTGCTTCATCAAATGGTTCAAGTAAGGTGCCTTTATGTGCTCGTTTCACCCATATTGCAATGGGTGCAGGTAGGCCTTTTTCATAGTAGTCCACCAACAATTCTTCAGCAGGAAGAAGGTTGCTGGGAATTCTATTCTTTAGGTATGAGAACCTTTGATTAAAATCTTTAACTCTTTCCTTTCCTTTAATATTCATGGAGGATAACTCCAAAACAAGATCCTGTGGCATTTTGTCATCTCCAAAATTTTGGATGAATAGTTTTTCAAACTCATCCCAAGAAACAATAGACCTTTTTGGTAAGGCAAAATACCATGCAGCTGCCTTCCCTTCAAAGGTATAAGGGAAGAGTCTATACACCACATCCTCATGAATGACACTCCTAAGTCTTATAGCCTGCATGAAGGTTTTAATGTGATATAGTGCAAGTGACTTATCATCTAGGTTAAACTTGGGTAACCATTTCTCAGGGTTTTTAGGTAATCTGTGCTGGTCTCCAAGTACTCAGACTGCATCTTGGTCGAGCCATGGTCTATTTTAGCCTTCTCCAGCCATAGGTATTTCTTCTCCTTCTTCTTCTGAAGAAGAACCAGAAGAATGTGCATTGTCTGAGGAGGAGGATGAAGATGAAGGAGGGGATGGTGGTGGTCCACTAGCTCCAAGTTTTGGTTGATCTTGTGCTCCTTGAAAAGGAGTCTAAAGATTATATTCAGGAGAACCTGGTTGATCAATCAGCTCTTGATTTTCAGGGTGTTGATCAACTGTCTGTTGATTCTCAGCATTAGGATCAGTTGTTTGTTGGGTCTATGGGTCACTGTTCTGCGGAATGGAATTTTGTCGATCTTCTTGGTGGTTGGTCTAAAAAATATCGTCTAAATTCAAAGTTGCCAGACCACGTCTTCTTTGGTCAGCAATCCATTGATTTTCTCTAATAACACTGTGGGCATATGCTTTCAATATCTGTTCTAGTGTGAGGGTTCCTCTTGTAGGTGATATAATAATAACCTCTCTTCTGTTTTCCTGTTGTACTGCGGGTGTGACAGGTATAACTGTAGGTTGGGAAGAGGTAACAAGAAGGACTGTAGGTTGTAATTCAGTCGGTTGTTCAAAGGTTGAAGCCCTTGACTGGCTTCGAGTTTGAACTGTTGAAGTACTTGCTGGAGGAGGTTTCTTCACGGGGGATTCACTAAAAAGGAAATATCATATCATGTCTATTCATATTGGGAGTTTGAATACTCTTAAAAACCTCAAAAATATATTGCCTCGTATTAAGGGGTCAAGGGGGGTTTTTAATTTGACATAGTGATATAAATATTGGCATTTATTTTATTTGGGTGGTTTTAGGAATAACCTCCAAATTGTGGGATGGATTAATACCTCCAAATCATGGGATCAATTCATACCCACCTAAAACTTAAGGACCCTCCATTTTTATTTGATATTGCTTATGATCCTAAGTTTTGCATAAATATGATAATAATGTACCAATGATAATATCAATGGAAGTCTCTTTGGATTACTGGCCTTGATAAATACTCATTTAATAGCTTATTTAGGCTTGGTTTGAATTGATGTTATATTTTTTTTCATCTTTAAGTTAAGAGATGTACCTAATTGGGAGTTTTGGAGTTGAACAATTGTATTGTATTTTTTGTAGGAATTCGAGCAAAAGATCTAACTCTTCATTTTTTAGGTTGGGGTTTAGGTGGGTATTGAGATTCAATCAAACCTTGCTCCATGACAACCAAGAAAAGTGAGATCAATATTTCTTGGCTCACTGGAACCAATAAACGTTAGATCAATCTTTCTTAACTAATTATTTCTTTCAAATTTTGTATTTTCTTTAACATTTTCACATTGCCAGTTAGAAATGGTTGTTAGATTGAGTTATATTTGGCACATTCATAATTGTAATTTCAATTATTATATGCAAGGCATCGTCTTAGTATTGTGTTGGAATTGACATGAACATAGGTGAAAATCTAAATCCTTATTTACATACCCTATGTGTTATCGTTACCATGAAATGGTATTGTATAAGTTTCACCATTTATGTATTTTTATAACTATTGCATGCTTGAAACCTAACAATGGATATTTTCCCCTCTCCTATAAAGATAAAAAAAATAGATATAACCCATGAAAAGGTAACTAAATGTTGTTAAAGTGGATGAAATTCATTGCATCTTGTGAATGACCCAAATCCAAGATATGCACATGATCATATGGTGTTATTAGAAAGTAAGAGAAATTTTTCTATGTTTATTTGGGTTCAAACATCAATGATGTTTGTTTTTATAGGAAGGTATGGGAGTCCATCCATGAAAGGGTTTCAATTTTGCATTTTTATAGAGTTTAATTTATTAAGGTTATAGAAAACATGAGATCTCTATGGCTATACTTATATTTACATGATATAAAATTGGTAGATTGGCAGGCTGTGGTGTGAAACATCTGCAATTCTCATATTTTCTAAGCATTGCACTAACTATTGGACTATCATCCTTTAAAATTATTTGTTATGTTGATCTCTTGACCGGGTTTCCTTTTATGCATTTTTCCTTCCCCAGTACTATTTCGTTGGGTCTTCCACTATCCAACGCTACAAATTGATCAATCACCCCTGCAATCATGGTGGGATCATTATTAACATTATACTATTATTTTATTTAGCATCGTGTTTGCTTATACTAATATGTGTTAGGGATCCTATTTGTTACAACTTGATAATATGATATAAAGGGGGTATTAAAAATGGGTTGATAAAAATGGATACATACAATATCTGGTGAAACTAGGGGCTTTATTAATTGGAAAGGCATATTGGGAGGGGGGTTCAACAATAAAATTTTAGGAGGCATTTTCCAATATTTAGTGAAATTAGGGATATTTTTTAATATCATGCGAACGATTGTGCTATGTAACAAGTTCATTGAGTGAACCCCCCGTGGGTTTCTTAGTAGCTTGTTTAGGCATGTTGTACTAGTGTCCCTCCTTCTAGCATCATTTGTTGATGCCTCGGTTGTGCAGGTTAGATGCAAAGGTGTTGGAATGTTTCAAAGGCTCCCAACAGAGGAAGAAAACCCAAGCTGAAAGGCTTCGAAAGACCCTGCGCAAGGGCGATTCTATCCCCAGCCTATTTGGTATGGTGATCCCCCGTGGATATTCGGCCTCCGCTGGCACTCTAAGAGTTGGTGATTCGACCAATTAGGTCAGTTTTCCAATCAAGGAAAACAAGGGTGTGAATATGGTAAAGCTAAGCTAAGCTAACCTATTTCAAAAAAGGAAAACTAATTTGAGTTAGTCCTATTCTAAAAAGAAAGCTTGATATTTGTGCAAATCAACCTTGAGGTATGATAAACATGTAAATTACCACCTTCAACAGAAGTGTCTTTGATGAGTTACTTATTAACTTAAATCAAAATCCATTAATTAAAATTAAAAGACAATAATTCAAGTACTTAAGCCTTTTCAAGATTCAATATGTAATCATTCTATCAATCAAAAAATTAATCATGATTATTATGTGCAACGAATCATTTGCAGAAATCAATAAAGAAAGTATTAATATTGAATAAAATCAATGAAATACCTCTTAGCATCAATCAGTCATACAGGGAAACCAATATAACAGATCCAAACATTACATGTATATGCAAAATGACATCATTCACTGTAGATGACAATCTGAAAGTATACAACCAGTAATTCTCAAATAAACTTGAAGAATAACAAGAGATAGATCAAAACATGACTTTACTGTATTAAAAGAGTCTTGTACAGAAATTACAAAAGCTCTGATGAACAGAGTATCCCAAGCCTTTCTCCTGCTGATGTGTAACTCCAAAATTACCAACCCCTCACTAAGAGAAGCCCCGCTCCTTAAATAATAAAGTTACAAAAGTACATGTGGAAATTCGGATAGGTAGGGATTACAAAAAGTCAGATTAGACTATGAATCCAGAAAATCCTACCACTTTTCATAGATCTCTAACAACTCGTCTATATTTGGAAAATTAACAGATTGTAGAGTTATTTGAGCATTGCAGGTATTATTCTCCATGTCATGTTTAGCCAGCTTGTGCCAAGTGAGAAGGTAGATGTGAATTTTGCCTTCCATGGAAAG
Source organism: Larix kaempferi (assembly GCA_027924585.1). NCBI lineage: Eukaryota > Viridiplantae > Streptophyta > Pinopsida > Pinales > Pinaceae > Larix > Larix kaempferi. The sequence continues at coordinate 1,560,377 of BSBM01000535.1, read as the reverse complement.
CGGTTTTCTGATTAACCTATCCACGTCATCGATGCTGACTTCGTGAAGGGCCTGTATCTTCTGCGTGGCTTCCTCACACTTGCGCTCCATCTCTTCAAGCTTGCATTTTGGTGGCAGAGCCTCTAAAATCGGGTCCATAACCTAGAGCTGTAAGGCGTTCATAATATTATCAATTGCGTACCAGCGTCTTTTGCAGATACCTTTAGAATTCTTGATGATATCATGAGTAGTTTCATTTAAATCAAGCCAAGTGTTTAAAGAGGCTTTAACCTTCTTAAGTTGGAAGGTGTTCAAAATCGGGATATCTTTTGGCACATTTTTAATGTATCCCTGCCATTCACTAGTTTTCTCCTCTGCCTCAGTAGCTAGGAGTCTTTTCCCTTTCTGCTCTTCTAAAGTAGAAGACATCTTAGAAAAAGCAATAAAATTTTCCTTAATCTCATCTAAAGCAAGGTAGAGTTTCTCAAGAAACTTAAAGTGGTCCTGTTTACCTTAAGAGCAAAGTCCTTGAACTCCTCCGATGACAATTTAAAGAAACGTGTTGAGGCTACACTTGCAGTTGCATCCTCAATTTGCTTTTCCAAAGCAATAATCCTCTATGTATCTGTGGAACATTGAGCCTGAGCAAGACGAATTTCAGTATGGAGGGTAGCATTCTTTTGCTCAAGATATTTCACTTTATCCATCCAAGTTTTCTCCAGGTCAGCTACATGAGTTCCATGTTGTTCTTTGGCCTTAGCCAGTTCCTCCTCTAGCTTCTTGATTTCTTCTTTTTTCAAATCAAGTTCCTTGCTCAACACTTGTAATGAATCCCAATTTTCCTTCCAAAAGGCCCCTAGGGCTGCAGCTGTCTCTATTGCCTCGAATTGAGGGTCATTTGTTCTAGGAACCCATATCACCTGATCTGGGATAGGGGCTTCTAACCCATCCTAACCTTTTCCTCTCTTTCTAGTTCTCCTCACCACTGCCTTGTCATCCTTGTTGTAGAAGTAGTTCCCAAGAGGGACAATGTCATCATTTGTATACTCATCCACTAACTCTGTAGAGGAAGAAGTGGTACTTATCGTTGAAACCAGAGAGGGTGTTTGACTGACAACTGGACTAGGTATGGGTAAGGTGACTTGAGGGGTGATCAAAGGCAGTGAGATGGTTCGAGCAACTGATGAGATTTTGGTTGGAGAAGGAGATGAGACAAAAGATTCAGAAACTGGAACTTGACTGTCAACATTAGTTTCAAACAATTGAAGTTGACTATCATCATTTGTGGGTGGTGATGAAGACGGGAGTGAGGATAATTCACCAATAGCAAAGGATAAAAGAGTGGATACAGGTGACTGTAAAGGATCAATGGGAGATTGGACAGCTGTATCAATGGGTGATAGAATGGAAAAAGGGACCAAATGATGTTGTGATGGAACAGTGGTAGGAATGAGGGCATCATATAATCTTGACAAGGAGAAAGGAATTGTCACTCTTGGAGATGTGACAAAAAACTATTTAATGGATGGCAACACAAGTGCTGAGGATGACACACCAGGGGCAGCATTGAATTCCAACACTGGCTACTCAGGGAATGTCTGGTCTATGTCAATGCTATTCAGCAAGTCAGTGACAGTTTGTGAGTCTTCAATGGGTTCCTCTGTCACTGATACTGGAGGATGTGGAACCACTTCCTCATCACAGTCAATTATATCAACTGTAGGAACCTGTGAGGTAGAAGCCAAGACCTTTTGCCTCTTTGCTGGGCTAGTTTGGGTCGACACGAGATAATCATCTTCCTGAGCCTCTACAGTAGATGACTAAATGTTCACTGGAAGCTTAGGGGATGTCATCATCTGAGTGTTTACCATTGAAGTGAGCTGGGCCAGCTTCTGCTGAGATTGGTGGGAGATTTGCAACAAGGCTTTGAATTTTTCAGTTATCTTCTCTTGAGTAGGGTGCTCTAGAGGAGCTTTTCCTTTGTTCCCATCATAAATGGTTAGCTCCGGAGGAGCTTTGGATCCTTGAAATTCCTTCTCTTCTCTGTCCCTTCTTACCTGCTCAATCAGATTTAACTACATAGCTCTATAGCTCAAAACTCTGGTTTTGACTTCTCTCTGATATTGTAAAATGTTATGTTGATCTTCTAGGCTCTTTGGTCTGGAAAGGACTTGGGAAAATGTGTCCACCCCTTGATATATAAAATCATCAGGAATCAGCTCATGCACCTAGTCTATATTGACATGTGTTTGCTTGAAGTGTCCATCTAGGAACTTCTTAGGATCATGCTTCCTCTTGGGAGCAAATCCTAGTTTAAAATCCATTATCTGTTCACCAAGGACTGCAGCCCAATTGGAAGTTGGAATGACTAACTGTCCAAGATTTAAAGAAAACTTAGACCAGCCCTTTTTTCTAGGACCTGAAAGTTTCTTGTACATGCCATCAGTGACAGTTTGAAATGATACTTCCTATATGACCAACTTATCAGGAACAATTTTGGGAAAAAGGTGAATTGTATCACTTCCCTAGATCCTAATGTATGAGAAATATTCGCCCACATACCAATCTCCAATGGTATTGATGAATGATTTGGCATCTTCTGAGAATGCAGGTGCTTCCTGCCTGAAGATATTGAAATAAACTGTACCCATAAAATGGTCACAGATGTCGTAAAGTGAAGGGACATAATTTCCTTCCCACAATGCTGAGTGATAAATGTGAACATGTGGGTCTAAAGAAGACCAGTTCCAACCCAAGTTAGGGTACTCGAAATCCACGCATAAAACATCAATTACATATGTAGATAAGTAGAAATGGGGATTTTTATGAACATGCGCTTTCTGGTAAGCATGGATGGCGTCTTCATTTCCGAGGACAGGATGGAGGCCCATGGAAAAGACTCACCAGTGGTTAACACATGATCTGCTATAGGGGCCCACTCGGCCTTGAATAGAGAATAGTTAGGCACACCAAACAGCAGACACAACATAACTGCTAGCAAAGAGTAGGGTTCCTTAAACCAAATAATAGGATAAAGGTAGTCGGCCTTAGGCACGAAGGTATTAGTCTTGTACATCCATGATTTTAACATTTCATCAAAATTATAACGGGTTTTTGAGGACTGTAAAATCTCGGGTGTGAGGGTTTGCTCATGTGGTCTAAGGGCAAAAGCTCGGATAAAAATATCTGAGCGAAAATGAGTCAACTGAGCTCATGTGCTATCGTTAAAATACTGGTCTTTAACGTTTGCATTCTCAATTATCCATTTTACTACATCAGTGTAAGGTAAAATGGTCGACCGTATAGCAATGGCATGAATTTGAGAAGACCTGATCTTCTCATATGCGGGTTTGTCTGTTTCAATGTGGGAAAGGTCATCGTTGTCAAAAATGGCGTAGATTTTCGACCAATCCATCTGGTAAGTTTCAGTGACCCTTCCACTAGTATCCGAGAGGATACCAAAATTGGGGTCTTTGGTAAGAGAATCCCTCTGTGCTGTCTTAGACCGGGTGTTTTTCGACATGGCGATGGAATTTGCAATTTCTGGTAAATAAAAGAAATCAAAGCAAAATAAAATCGAAAAACAATGAAGAAAATTCAATTACAAATGCGATGACAGTAGGCTTACCTGAAATAACTGAAAAAATGGTAAAACAAAATGGCTGTTAGCAACAAATCTGCAATAAAAACAGGCGCAACATAGTAATTTTCAGCAGTAAAAATGATAAAAGGTAAATAGAAAAACCCTTATTTATTGAATTCACCAGATCAAATCCTAACCGTGCGATTTAGAATGAACAAACGGCTCAAATTGCCAGATTCGGGATTTGGGATCCGATGATGGGTGCTTTATTTACAAGGTTTATTTGGGTTCCCGAAAGCCGCAACCCAAAAAGTGAGGTTTCAGGTTTCGGGAATGCACACCAACAAAATTAACGAAAATAATGATTCCCGAAAGTCGCAACCCAAAATTTTGGGTTCGGGTTTCGAGATTGTAATTCATGAATTCGCAAAATACATTCCCGAAAGCCGCAACCCGAAAGTCGGGTTTCGGGTTTCGGGAACAACAATACGACTAAAACTCAAAATGAATTCTCGAAAGTCAAAAGCCGCAATGGCGGGTTTCGGGTTTCGGGATGGTAATCCGTGAAAATGAAAAACACATTCCCGAAAGCCGCAACCCGAAAGTCGGGTTTTGGGTTTAGGGAACAACAATACAACTAAAACTCAAAATGAATTCCTGAAAGCCGAAAGCCGCAGTGGCGGATTTCGGGTTTCGGGTGCCATATCCCAAAATTATTGAAAGGAAGACCCGCAACCCATAGCTGTCGGGTTTCGGGTTTCGGGTTGACAACAAACAAAAAACATAAAAATGAAATCCCGCAACTCGCCCCTTTTGGGTTTCGGGTTTCAGGTGCACAAACCGTCAGCTTTCAGGATGGTCAAAACATAAGACAAAATACTCAAAATTAAAGGCTTTCTCCATACCAAAACAATTAGAAAATTTATTAGAAAAATGTGGCAATCAATCCAAACAAGGGTGAGGTAAAGGATGGCAGGGATAGTACTGAAGAATCTAGTGTTTAAAGAAACACTTACCCAAATTCCTTTGTATTTATTAAAAATTTGGGGCTCCAGTGCTTTAGATAAAGCATAGGATCTGTTGTGCCTACAACAAGCAGACAATCCCCATCAAACCTACCAAGTTCTCTAGGTTGAATGGGTACATTGGGAATTGTAATAAGGGAGAAAAGGAATAATGTTTATAAATTAGAGTAGTCCAAGTATTTAATAAATAAGTTGAATAAAGGAATCCAAGAGGAATTATAGGTGGCAAATGGTTTTGAGGACATTTGGAGGATGTGGGACCCACACTAGCTTGGTTTCTCACTTCCACATGGAAAATCTCACTTGCCATTTCGAATCCATGGGAAGGAAAACATTATTGGGTGAGTTGGTAAGGCATACACATGGAATTGAGCATCTTAGGTCGAAATGGGATGGAATAGTAGCCTCCATGGAAGAGGAAGAGTCAAATTGCAGACTAGTGGACACTTGGGCTAGATTCCCTAGTCTTATGACAACAATGATGAAGCATCTATGACATCTATGAAAAAATTCAGATCTGACTTCTGACATCTGACCATTATGACATGTAAAACCCAAAAATAGGCTCAAGGAAGGCACTCATGGAGTTGGGGGAAGCCAAAGAGACTCCTATTCGAATTTGGGAGAAGATGGAGGGTTGGAAACTAGGAGACAAGTGGCAAATGTGGAATATTTCCTAAGTGGAAATCTCTAGAATATAATGAGAGGATTTCGACCCTTAGAAGGCTAATGTTGGTTATAAAATGTAGAAATCAAGTATGAGAATGTCTTTTGATGATTTGAGAAAAATTGCATTTGTGAAGAGAGAGCTAGTGGATGGCTAGTTTCTTGCCTTAGCCAATTTCGAGGGTGAAAGATTCCCATCCAAGTTGGTGTTTGGAGAGGCCACTAAGGTCTTTCATGGTGCTTTAATGGAGTTTGTAATTGCAGGTAGCAGCTACAGGAAGGTTCATGGTTTGGTTTAGTGCAGCACCTTCTCTCCACCATTTCCAGTTTTGAAGGCATATTCATGCTCCTTGAGGGATTTCGCTTTGGGTGAGAACTTGTAATCATTGGGAGAGATTCATATAATATATTTCTGATTGTAATATCTTCATATCCTCTTTTCTTCATATTCAAAAAGTATCAGGTCGAAATACCCACTGACTGTATACAAAAATGGTTATTAATGAGCAAACAATGTCCATTTCCCCACTACATTGATGTATAGTATGATAATGCTGATGATTTTGAATGAATGGATGATTCTCTGATACATTTATGATTAATAGACTGCCATGGATGTATTTTACAAGTTTCATGTACTGTACTTAAGTATTTGAAGTATTTTTACTACGTTTAATTTCCTTGGGAGAAGAAATAGTGCCATTTCCCCAAGGGTCGAATTAGTGATTTTTGCAGCTGAATGGGAGAGGGTTGGAATAGAGATAATAATAAATTAATGATGCACATGAGACCTTAATAACATAATTAATACATCCCCTACCTCTGCTCATAAATTTGAGGGAGTTTGGAAGCATTTGGGAGGCCATTTTCAGTGTTTACCCAAGGGGGATTTGATGCATAAATTGCTAGTTAAAATACCATACATTGACAAGAATATAAATTAAATTTGCAGAAGTATTTTGAGGTTTATAAATCATCCCTAAACCTAATATTCAAGTCTAAATATCATTCATATACCCTTACAGAATATTTGGGAGCATCTGGGTTAATTTGGAGGCCAAAACAACAAAACTAGTCAAAGGTCGAAATTGGGGAAAAATTAAAAAATTGGACATTTTCATAAAATTTAGAAAAAGGGTCATTACAAGTGGTATCAGAGCATGGTCTTGACACCTAATGGTATTAAAAAGAACCCAAACAAATAAACCACCAGCCTTTGAACCAGTAGTTGAAGAAGTTTTGGTTGAAGAAGAGATAATAGAAGAAAAAGAGTTTTTTTCTAAAATAATGGGTAGAGAGGAGGATGAAGAATTAAGACAGTAGGAGAAACTTATTGCAACCTTAGAACCATGTTTCTCTAAACTTTCCACTAACATAGAAAGAATGGGTAACAAAATGATGCAAGGATTGGAATTGTTGATCAGCCAACTTGGAAGCAAAGGGGTGATAGGAGATAATAGTGGTTCAGACTCAGGGGAAAAGATAAAAGGGAGTGAGCATATTTTTTCAAGCACGGGACCACATAATAGACCCGATGAATTCAAAAGCACACAAATCCATACTACACCTAAAGTTCTCATACCCAAAGAAGAGCCTGACATTTAGATGGATAGTATTAAACTAGTAACTGATTGGAATGGGTTGAGCGAAGTGTGTAAAAGAGGTTTACCATTCAGTGACTATATTGATGCTATACATAAAATAAAAAGGAGGGAAGACAATAGGAGTCCATTCCAAAACAAAGAATTAAATAGTTCTATTGGAAAAATGTCACTTCCTACTTTTGATGGTTCTTCTCAAAATTCTGCTAACACTTGGGTGCAAAAATTGGATGTGTACTTTTAGCTGAATCCTATGTTGGAAGAGGATGCATTAAAAATGGCCATTTTGCATTTCGAAGGAGATGCCAATGAATGGTGGTTTCATGGGCTTAAAACCTTGGGTCATAATCAGGTTAAAACATATGGAGAATTTATTGACAGGGTACTAGAGAGATTTGAACAAAAAGATCTAGAATTGCCTTTCAAAGAACTAGCTCAATTGAAGCAAACTGGGACCCCTACTGAATATATGTTGGACTTTCAAAAACTATCAGTTAAGGTGGATGATGTCTCTATGGGAAGGTGACTTGCAATGAGCTTGACTAGGGATCTCAAAAATGTGCTTCCTAGAACAAGATTTCCTCCCAAGCCTAACTACAAATTTGAAAAGAAACCTTGGAAAATCGATGGATATGATAAGAAACCTTGGCAAAGAGAGTCATTTGAAAGGAATAAAAAAGAAGAACTAAACAAGGATGAACTTCGAAAAAAGAAACTGTGCTTCACATGCTTCGAACCATGGACACTGGGGCAGAAATGTACTTAAGGAAAGGCTCAATACATAGAATTATTTTCTAATAATGAAGGGTATGATGGGGGAATGGATGAAGATGGATATATTTCAGATCAAGAAGAGGCATATGAGACAGCAGTAGAACAGGAAAGACAAGAATAAAATCATCCTTCACCGGACAAAGCAAGAATGGCAGTACTTTCAACAGTACCTCGGTATCATACTATCCGATGCAAGGGTGTGGTACAAGGACAAAGGACTTCAGTTTTGGTAGATGGAGGAGCCACCCATAAATTCATTGATGCAGAGATGGTGGAGAAAAGAAAGATATCTATTGAACCGTTTGATGGCTTCACGGTGGTCATTCCCGGTCACAACACAATGCAATGCAAAACATGGGTTCCAAAGCTGCAAGTGACCGTAGGTAACTATACTTTTGTTGATAGTTTTTATGTGGTTGATGTTGGTGATACTAATGTGGTTTTGGGAGTACAATGGCTGTATTCAATAGGAGAGCATACACTAAATTATCAAATTCCTTAAACGAAATTCCAAGATTCAAAAGGGGTACAAAGAGTTGTGAGAGGGAAGCACACTTATCCAAATCAAGTAGTGACTTGCAATAGTATGAGATCTACATTGAGACATGGGGACAGAGAATGGGCTGTTGAATGTCATATTATATCTCCCAATCCAAATATAAATATTGTTGAACACCCAAAGGAGATAGAGAGACTTTTGCAAAAATATGAAAAAGTTTTTAGAGACTTTTCACATGGTAGACCACTGGATAGGGGGGTTGAGCACAGCATTATGTTGGAGGAGGGTACTTCACCCATTTAGATACCACCTTATAGACATCCTAAAAATTTCAAAGATAAGATTGAAAAATCCATCCAAGAACTCCTAGAGTTGGTACTCATTAGACCAAACTCTAGCCCTTATGCTTCTTTAGTAGTGCTAGTGAAGAAAAAAGATGGAACATTGAGAATGTGCATAGATTTCAGAGCCTTGAACAAAAAGACTATCAAGAATAGGTATCCTATTCCTAGGATTGATGAGCTCATGGATGAGCTACATGGGGCCAAATACTTCTCCAAAATTGATCTTAGATCAGGTATGATCCAATTTGAATGAAAGATGAAGATGTGCAAAAGACTGCTTTTCGATGTCATTATGGTCACTTTCAATTTCTTGTCATGCCTTTTGGGTTAACTAATGCTCCAGCCACATTTCAAGCATGCATGAATAGGATCTTTTGCAAGCAACTAATAAGGTTTGTTTTGGTTTTCTTTGATGACATTTCACTTATAGTAAAACATGGGAAGAGCATTTGCAGCAATTAGAGATTGTGTTGAAAGTTTTGCAAGAAGAGTCCTTATTTGCTAAGTTGTTAAAGTGTGAATTTGGGATGAAAGAGTTATTGTATATTGGGCACATTATTGGGAAAGGAGTGAAGGTACACATGGAAAAAATCAGGGCTATCTTAGAATGGCCATCACCAAAAAATCTTACCGAATTGAGAGGATTTATTGGCATATGCACGTACTACAGAATATTTGTGAAGGGATTCTCCAAGTTGACTTCTCTACTCACTTATTTGACTAAGAAGGAAGATTTCTAGTGGGATGAAGAGGCTGAAAAGGCCTTCCAAAAAATGAAAGAGGTAATGAGTAGTCGTCCGATACTTGCACTTCCTAATTTTACTAAATCTTTTGTTTTGGAATGTGATGCTTCAAGTGGAGGAATAGGGGCTGTCCTAAAGCAAGGCCAACACCCCATAGCCTTTGAGAGCTTGCAGCCTCATAAAAAACTTTACTCCATCTATAATAAAGAAATGCTGGCCATTATGCATGCATTGGCCAAATTCAGACAATATTTAGTGGGCAACAAGTTTGTGGAGAAAACTGACCACAATAGTCTAAGACATTTTCTCACCCAAAAAATCTAAATGAAAGGCAACAAAAGTGGGTCAACAAAATCCAAGCTTATGATTTGATATTGAATATGTGAAGGGAAAAAATAATATAGTAGCAGATGCTTTGTCAAGAAGACCTTCTTTTTCTCTCATGGACATTGCCAAGGATTGGAAAAACATGCTACTAGTGGAATATGCTAAAGACAAATTTGCGTGTGATGTTTTGGATGGAATCAAAGGGGATGATAACTACAGGATTTCGAATGGGTTGATATATTATAAGGGAAAAATTTATTTAGTTTAGAACTCAAAGTTCAAGTACCGAATTTTGCAAGAAGCACATGATTCCCCACTAGCGGGCCATACGAGGATCTTCAAAACTTATAAACAGTTGAGGAAAAGGTTTTTTTTAAAAGGATTGAAGGAAGATGTTAAAAAATATGTGAATGAATGTAAAGTATGTCGACAAAACAAATCAGAACTCACATGTCTAGCTGGGCTATTACAACCATTGCCCATTCCGGAGTTAAAATGGGACAGTATCTCCATGGATTTCATCACTGGTTTGCCTATATATTTGGGTAAAGATTGCATCTATGTGGTAGTGGATAGGTTGACAAAATTTGCTCATTTCTTTGCTGTTACATCGTCTTTTAGTGCTGCACAAGTGGCTGATATTTTTTTCAAAGAAATCTTCAGATTGCATGGGCTCCTCAAGAGCATTGTCAGTGATAGAAATAGTAGATTCATGGATGCCTTTTGGAAAGAACTTTTTAGGTTGGTGGGCACTCAATTAAATCAAAGTACCAACTATCATCCACAAACTGATGGAAAAACAGAGAGGGTGAATCAATGGTTGGAAGGGTACCTAAGAAACTATGTGGGAGAGCAACAAAAAGCATGGGAAAAATGGCTACACTTGGGTGAGTTTTGCTACAACACTACTTATCATATGTCAGTAGGGATGTATCATTTCAAAGCATTATATGGTTATGATGCACTTACATTTGCTGAAATCATATTTGGTGATAGTAGTGCCCCAAATGCTAAAGATTGGGTGGAAGAGAGCCAGGACATTTTAAATCTCTTGAAAGACATTTTGTAAGTTGCTCAAAATCAACAAAAACAATATGCTGATAGACATAGAGAAGAAAAAACATTCAAGTCAATGATTTGGTATATTTAAGGTGGCAGCCATATAAGCAAACATCTTTGAAAAAAATGGAGCAGAAAAATTAAAACCAAGGTACTATGGGCCGTACAAGGTAGTGCGGAAGATTGGAAAGGTAGCATATGAACTAGAACTTCTGGAAGGGACTTAAATCCATAATGTATTTCATGTTTCTTGTGTCAAGAAGGCCATTTTTCAACAAATCATCACTTCATAAATACTTCCTCTCTTGGATGATGAAGGTCAGCTCACACTTATTCCGGAAAAGATTTTGAAGACACAGGAAAGGAGGTTGAGGAGTAGAATTATCAATGAATATTTAGTACAATGGAAGGACCTACCAAATGAAGATGCCACATGGGAAGAGGAGAAGATTTTGCAGCATCCTAATTTGCAATTGCTTGAGGACAAGCAATCTTGGGTGGGAAGGACTGTAATGTCCCCATTCAAATAATTGTATAGCAGACAATCCTCATCAATGCTACCAAGTTCCCTAGGTTGAATCGGTACATTGGGAATTGTAATAAGAGAGAAAATGAATAACATTAATACATTAGAATAGTCCAATTATTTAATAAATAAGTTGAATAAATGAATCCAAGTGGAATTATAGGTGGCAAATGGTTTTGAGGACATTTGGAGGATGTGGGACCCACACTAGCTTGGTTTCTCACTGCCACATGGCAAATCTCACTTGCCATTTCGAATCCATGGGAAGGAAAACATTATTGGGTGAGTTGGTAAGGCATACACATGGCATTGAGCATCTTAGGTCGAAATGGGATGAAATAGTAACCTCCATGGAAGAGGAAGAGTCAAATTAGAGACTAGTGGACACTTGGGCTAGATTCCGTAGTCTTATGACAACAATGATGAAGCATCTATGACATCTATGACAAAATTTAGATCTGACTTCTGACATCTAACGATTATGACATTTCAACCCCAAAAATAGGCTCAAGGAAGGCGCTTATGGAGTTGGGGGAAGCCAAAGAGACTCCTACTCGAATTTGGGAGAAGATGGAGGGTTGGAAACTAGGAGACAAGTGGCAAATGTGGAATATTTCCTAAGTGGAAATCTCTAGAATATAATGAGATGATTTCGACCCTTAGAAGGCTAATGTTGGTTATAAAATGTAGAAATCAAGTATGAGAATGGATTTTGATGATTTGAGAAAAATTGCATTTGTGAAGAGAGAGCTAGTGGATGACTAGTTTCTTGACTTAGCCAACTTCAAGGGTGAAAGATTCCCATCCAAGTTGGTGTTTGGAGAGGCCACTAAGGAATTTCATGGTGCTTTAAAGGAGTTTGTAATTTCAGGTAGCAGCTACAAGAAGGTTCATCGTTTGGTTTAGTGCAGCACTTCTCTCTACCATTTCCAGTTTTGAAGGCATATTCACGCTCCTTGAGGGATTGCGCTTTGGGTGAGCACTTATACTCATTGGGAGAGCTCCATATAATATATTTCTGATTGTAATAGATTAATATACTCTGTTATTCATATTAATAAATTATCAGGTCGAAATACCCACTAATTGTATGCAAAAATGTTGATTAATTAGCAAACAATGTCCATTTCCCCACTACATTGATGTATAGCATGATAATGTTGATGATTTCGAATGAATGGATGATTATCTAATACATTTATGATTAATAGACTGCCATGGATGTATTTTACAAGTTTCATGTACTTTAATTGAGCATTTGAAGTATTTTTACTCAGTTTAATTGCATTGGGAGAAGAAATAGTGCCATTTCCCCAAGGGTCGAATTAGTGATTTTTGCAACTAAATGGGAGAGGGTTGGAATAGAGATAATAATCAATTAATGATGAAAATGAGACCTTAATAACATACTTAATACATCCCCTACCTTTTTTTAGAAATTAGAGGGAGTTTGGAAGCATTTGGGAGGCCATTTTCAGTGTTTACCCAGGGGGGATTTGATGCATAAATTGCTAGTTAAAATACCATACATTGACCAGAATATAAATTAAATTTGCAGAAGTCTTTTGAGGGTTCTAAATCATCCCTGAACCTAATATTCAAGTCTAAATATCATTCATATACCCTTACAGAAGATTTGGGAGCATTTGGGTTAATTTGGAGGCCAAAACAACAAAACTAGTCAAAGGTCGAACTTGGGGAAAAATTGGAAAATTGGGCATTTTCATAAAATTTTGAAAAAGGGTCATTAAAAATGGTATCAAAGCATGGTATTGGAAACTAATGGTATTAAAAATAATCCAAACAAATAAACCACCACCCATTGAACCAGTAGTTGAAGAAGTTTTTGTTGAAGAAGAGATAGTAGAAGAAAAAGAGTTTTTTTTCTAAAATAATGGGTAGAGACGAGGATGAAGAATTAAGACAGTTGGAGAAACTTATTGAAACGTTATAACCATGTTTCTCTAAAATTTCCACTAACATAGAAATAATGGGTAACAAAATGTTGCAAGGATTGGAATTGTTTATTAGCCAACTTGGAAGCAAAGGGGTGATAGGAGATATCAGTGGTTCACACTCAGGGGAAAAGATAAAAGGGAGTGAGCATATTTTTTCAAGCACGGGACCACATAATAGACCCGATGAATTCCAAAGCACATAAAAGCATACTGCACCCAAATTTCTCATACCCAAAGAAGAGCCTGACATTCAGATGGATAGTATTAAACTAGCAACTGATTGGAATGGGTTGAGTGAAGTGTGTAAACGAGGTTTACCATTCAGTGACTATATTGATGCTATACATAAAATGAAAAGGAGGGAAGAAAATAGGAGTCCATTCCAAAATAAAGAATTAAATAGTGCTATTGAAAAAATGTCACTTCCTACTTTTGATGGTTCTTCTCAAAATTCTGCTAACACTTAGGTGCAAAAATTGGATGTGTATTTTTAGCTGAATCTTATGTTGGAAGAGGATGCATTAAAAATGGCCATTTTGTATTTGGAAGGAGATGCCAATGAATGGTGGTTTCATGGGCTCAAAACCTTGGGTCATAATCAGGTTAGAACATATGGAGAATCTGTTGTAGGGTACTAGAGAGATTTGAACAAAAAGATCCAGATTTGCCTTTCAAAAAACTAGCTCAATTGAAACAAACCGGAACCCCTACTGAATATATGTTGGACTTTCAAAAACTATCAGTTAAGGTGGCTGATGTCTCTATGGGAAGGTTGGTATTGTTGTTCACTGAATTTTTGGATGAACCCTTAAAAGGTTTGGTCAAATCCCACAAGCGAACTACATTAAAAGATGCAATGAGCTTGACTAGGGATCTCCAAAATGTGCTTCCTAGAAAAAGATTTCCTCCCAATCCTAACTACAAATTTGAAAAGAAACCTTGGAAAAGGGATGGATATGATAAGAAACCTTGGAAAAGAGAGTCATTTGAAAGGAATAAAAAAGAAGGACTAAATAGGGATGAACTTCAAAAAAGAAACTGTGCTTCACATGCTTTCAACCATGGACACCGGGGCACAAATGTACTAAAAGGAAAAGCTCAATACATAGAAGTATTTTCTGATAATGAGGGGTATGATGGGGGCATGGATGAAGATGGAAATATTTCAAATCAAGAAGAGGCATATGAGATAGCAGTAGAAGAGGAAAGAGAAGAAGAAAATCAACCTTCACCAAACAAAGCAAGAATGGCAGTACTTTTAGCAGTACCTCGCTATCATACTCTCTGATGCAAGGGTGTGGTACAAGGACAAAGGACTTCAGTTTTGGTAGATGGAGGAGCCACCCATAACTTCATTGATGCAGAGATGGTGGAGAAAAGAAAGATACCTATTGAACCATTTGATGGCTTCACAGTGGTCATTCCCGGTCACAACACAATGCAATTTAAAACATGGGTTCCAAAGATGCAAGTCACCGTAGGTAACTATACTTTTGTTGATAGTTTTTATGTGGTTGATGTTGCTGATAATAATGTGGTTTTGGGAGTGCAATGGCTGCATTCAATAGGAGAGCATACGGTAAATTATCAAATTCTTGGAATGAAATTCCAAGATTCAAAAGGGGTACAAAGAGTTGTGAGAGGGCAGCACACTTATCCAAATCAAGCAGTGATTTGCAATAGTATGAGATCTATATTGAGACATGGGGACATAGAATGGGCTGCTGAATGTCATATTACATCTCCCAAGCCAAATATAAAGATTATTGAACACCCAAAGGAGATAGAGAGACTTTTGCAAAAATATGAAAAAGTTTTTAGAGACCTTCCACATGGTAGACCACCGGATAAGGGGGTTGAGCACAGCATTATTTTGGAGGAGGTTACTTCACCCATTCAGATACCATCTTATAGACATCCTAAAAAGTTCAAAGATGATATTGAAAAAGCCATCCAAGAACTCCTAGAGTTGGGACTCATTAGACCAAGCTCTAGCCCTTATGCTTCTTCAGTAGTGCTAATGAAGAAAAAAGATGGAACATTGAGAATGTCCATAGATTTTAGAGCCTTGAACAAAAAGACTATCAAGAATAGGTATCGTATTCCTAGGATTGATGAGCTCATGGATGAGCTGCATGGGACCAAATACTTCTCCAAAATTGACCTTAGATCAGGGTATCATCCAATTCGAATGAAAGATGAAGATGTGCAAAAGACTACTTTTTGATGTCATTATGGTCACTTTGAATTTCTTGTCATGTCTTTTGGGTTAACTAATGCTCCAGCCACATTTCAAGCATGCATGAATAGGATCTTTTGCAAGCAACTAAGAAGGTTTGTTTTGATTTTCTTTGATGACATTCTCATTTATAGTAAAACATGGGAAGAGCATTTGCAGCAATTAGAGCTTGTGTTGAAAGTTTTACAAGAAGAGTCCTTATTTGCTAAGTTGTCAAAGTGTGAATTTGGGATGAAAGAGTTACTGTTTATTGGGCACATTATTGGGAAAGAAGGAGTGAAGGTACACATGGAAAAAATTAGGGCTATCTTAGAATGGCCATCACCAAAAAATATTACCGAATTGGCAAGATTTATTGGCATATGCACGTACTACAGAAAATTTGTGAAGGGATTCTCCAAGTTGACTTCTCCACTCACTGATTTGACTAAGAAGGATGCTTTCAGGTGGGATGAAGAGGCTGAAAAGGCCTTCCAAAAAATGAAAGAGTTAATGAGTAGTTGTCCCATACTTGCACTTCCTGATTTTACTAAACTTTTTATTGTGGAATGTGATTCTTCAGGTGGGGGAATAGGGGTTGTCCTAAAGCAAGGCCAACACCCCATAGCCTTTGAGAGAAGAAAGTTGCAGCCTCATGAAAAAATTTACTCCATCTATGATAAAGAAATGCTGGCCATTACGCATGCATTGGCCAAATTCAGACAATACTTGGTGGGCAGCAAGTTTGTGGTGAAAATTGACCACAATAGTCTAAGACATTTTCTCACCCAAAAATATCTAAATGAAAGGCAAAAAAAGTGGGTAAACAAAATCGAAGCTTATGATTTTGATATTGAATATGTAAAGGGAAAGAATAATATAGTAGCAGATGTTTTGTCAAGAAGACTTTCTTTTTCTCTCATGGACATTTCCAAGGATTGGAAAAACATGCTACTAGTTGAATATGCTAAAGACAAATTTTCTTGTGATGTGTTGGATGGAATCAAATGGGATGATAACTACAAGATTTGAACGAGCTGATATATTATAAGGGCAGAGTTTATTTAGTTCAGAACTCAAAGCTCAAGTACCAAATTTTGCAAGAAGCACATGATTCCCCACTAGCGGGCCATCCGGGGATCTTCAAAACTTATAGACAGTTGAAGCAAAGGTTTTTTTGGAAAGGGTTGAAGGAAGATGTTCAGAAATATGTGAATGAATGTAAAGTATGCTAACAAAACAAATCAGAACTCACATGTCCAGCTGGGCTATTACAACCATTGCCCATTCCGGAGAAAAAATGGGACAGTATC
The DNA here is from genome assembly GCA_027924585.1 of Larix kaempferi. Taxonomy (NCBI): domain Eukaryota; kingdom Viridiplantae; phylum Streptophyta; class Pinopsida; order Pinales; family Pinaceae; genus Larix; species Larix kaempferi. Next base: position 1,543,762 of record BSBM01000535.1, on the reverse strand, counting down.
TCCATGGATTTCATCACTGGTTTGCCTAAATATTTATGTAAGGATTGCATCTATTTGGTATTGGATAGGTTGTAAAAATTTGCTCATTTCTTTGTTGTTACATCATCTTTTAGTGTTGCACAAGTGGCTGATATTTTTTTCAAAGAAATCTTCAGATTGCATGGGCTCCCCAAGAGCATTGTCAGTGATAGAGATAGTAGATTCATGGGTACCTTTTGGAAAGAACTTTTTAGGTTGGTGGGAACTCAATTGACTCCAAATACCAGCTATCATCCACAAACTGATGGACAAACAGAGAAGGTGAATCAATGGTTGGAAGGGTACCTAATAAACTATGTGGGAGAGCAACAAAAAGCATGGGCAAAATGGCTACACTTGGGTGAGTTTTGCTACAACACCACTTATCATATGTCAATAGGGATGTCTCCTTTCAAAGAATTATATGGTTATGATGCACTTACATTTGATGAAATCATATTTGGTGATAGTAGAGCCCCAAAGGCTAAAGATTGAGTGGAAGAGAGCGAAGACATTTTAAAGCTCTTGAAAGACAATTTGCAAGTTGCTCAAAATCAGCAAAAACAATATGATGATAGACATAGAGAAGAAAGAACATTTCAAGTCAATGATTTAGTATATTTAAGGTTGCAGCGATATAAACAAACATCTCTCAAAAATAATGGAGTAGAAAACTTAAAACCAAGGTACTATGGGCCATACAAGGTAGTGCGGAAGATTGGAGATGTAGCATATAAACTAGAACTTCCGGAAGGGAGTAAAATCCATAATGTATTTCATGTTTCTTATCTCAAGAAATCCATTGGCCAGCAAATCATCACTTCATAAATACTTCCTCCCTTGGATGATGAAGGTCAACTCACACTTATTCCGGAAAAGATTTTGAAGACACTAGAAAGGAAGGTGAGGAGTAGAATTATCAAAGAATATTTAGTACAATGAAAGGACCTACCAAATGAAGATGCCACATGGGAAGAGGGGAATATTTTGCAGCTTCCTAATTTGAAATTGCTTGAGGAAAAGCAATCTTGGGTGGGGAGGACTGTAATGCCCCCATTCAAATAATTGTATAGCAGACAATCCCCATCATTCCTACCAAGTTCCCTAGGTTGAATGGGTACATTGGGAATTGTAATAAGGGAGAAAATGAATAATGTTTATACATTAGAATAGTCCAAGTATTTAATAAATAAGTTGAATAAATGAATCCAAGAGGAATTATAAATGGCAAATGGTTTTGAGGACATTTGGAGGATGTGGGACCCACACTAGCTTGGTTTCTCACTACCACATGGAAACTCTCACTTGCCATTTCGAATCCATAGGAAGAAAAACATTATTGGGTGAGTTGATAATGCATACACATGGAATTGAGCATCTTAGGTCGAAATGGGATGGAATAGTAACCTCCATGGAAGAGGAAGAGTCAAATTGGAGACTAGTGGACACTTGGGCTAGATTCCCTAGTCTTATGACAACAATGATGAAGCATCTATGACAAAATTCAGATCTGACTTCTGACATCTGACCATTATGACATGTCAGCCCCAAAAATAGGCTCAAGGAAGGCGCTCATGGAGTTGGGAAAAGCGAAAGAGACTCCTACTCGAATTTGGGAGAAGATGGAGGGTTGGAAACTAGGAGTCAAGTGGCAAATGTGGAATATTTCCTAAGTGGAAATATCTAGAAGCTAATGAGAGGATTTTGAACCTTAGAAAGATAATGTTGGTTATAAAATGTAGAAATCAAGTATGATAATGGATTTTTATGATTTGAGAAAAATTGCATTTGTGAAGAGAAAGCTAGTGGATGACTAGTTTCTCTCCTTCGCCAATTTCGAGGGTGAAAGATTCCCATCCAAGTTGGTGTTTGGAGAGGACACTAAGGTATTTCATGGTGCTTTAATGGAGTTTTTATTTGTAGGTATCAGCTACAGGAAGGTTCATGGTTTGGTTTAGTGCAACACTTTCTCTCCACCATTTCCAGTTTTGAATGCATATTCATGCTCCTTGAGGGATTGCGCTTTGGGTGAGCACTTGTACTCATTGGGAGAGATTCATATAATATATTTTGGATTGTAATAGCTTAATATCCTCTTTTATTCATATTCAGAAAGTCTCAGGTCAAAATACCCATTGATTGTATGCAAAAATGTTGATTAATGAGCAAACAATGTCCATTTCCCCACTACATTGATGTATAGCATGATAATGTTGATGATTTCGAATTAGTGGATGATTCTATGATGCATTTATTATTAATAGACTTCTATGGATATATTTTACAAGTTTCATTTACTGTACTTGAGCATTTGAAGTATTTTTACTCAGTTTAATTTCATTGCGAGAAGAAATAGTGTCATTTCCCCAAGGGTCGAATTAGTGATTTTTACAGCTGAATGGGAGAGGGTTGGAATAGAGATAATAATCAATTAATGATGCATATGAGACCTTAATAACATCATTAATACATCCCCTACCTCTATTCAGAAATTCGAGGTAGTTTGGAAGCATTTGGGAAGCCATTTTCAGTGTTTACCCAGAGGGGATTTGATGCATAAATTGCTAGTTAAAATACCATACATTGACCAGAATATAAATTATATTTGCAGAAGTCTTTTGAGGGTTATAAATCATCCCTAAACCTAATATTCAAGTCTAAATATCATTCATATCCCCTTACAAAATATTTGGGAGAATTTGGGTTAATTTGGAGGCCAAAACAACAAAACTAGTCAAAGGTCGAAATTGGGGAAAAATTGGAAAATTGGGCATTTTCATAAAATTTTGAAAAAGGGTCATTACAGATATCTCACTCCCTTCCCTTACAAGTTGGTGAATAAATTTAGAATGTACAATGTAGGATAACGAACAAAGAAAAACAAAAGAAGGAATTATTCCTACATTGAAATAAGAGTAATAATAATTAGGTGATTATAAAGAGAAGTGAGGCAAAACCTTTCTGATAATGTTGAAACACCTAAATATTCATGCAAAAAATCTAAAGGTTGGAGTGTGCTACATTTTTTTATTGTCCTTTCATAGTTATATGAATGCAAAAAGAACAAAAGAATGGTCACTAAGCACCACCTATCTAAAGAAAAATAATTTTGAAAATTTTAGAGCACTCATCATGGGGATGGCCAATGAAATCGTGACATCACCACAAAAAAATGATGGTTAAGAACATGTGTAGAAATCCATTTCGAAGATTATTTTAGTCTCCCTTGGAATGGTTAGTCAACCCTTCCTCCAAATTAATATTTTCATCAATGATTAATCCTTTTTTCTAGATTTATATTCCTATCAAGGGTGATCCCGATGATGGGTCAACCAATCCTTCCTCCATGTCAATGTTCTCTATGAAACATGGGATTTAATTTATCAGAAGTCATATTTCCATGATCCATTCAACAAACGAACTTGAAAACTCTTTCTTGTTCCTACCTCTTGAGCTAGTAATCGATTAGTAGGAACGAGAAGACAAATGTAAAATCTCAATCACAGCTGAACCTAGCTACTGTGGATTCCTCACTGGTGAAAGATTGCACAACATTTGCAAGAATTAGCATAAAACTTTAAATGAATGAAGAACAATACACATGAAATGGTGAATAATGTCAATATTATTAACTGTCCAACCTTAACATAGGTTAAGAACACTCATATATACAAATCTGGAAGAATTCGAATCCATCTGGAGTGTTCACACTGATCTAGCTTAGAAAAAGCTCAAACCCCCCCTAGGTTGACCAAAATATCCCAAACCATCCCGAACTGGTTCGAATCAGCTGTGTGAATGCTAGGAATGACTGGACAGGCCCATGTGACCTCACACATGTGAAGAAACTGGTTGGTTAGAGGTTTGGAAGCTAAAATTGGTCAAAATGATGACAAAGTTGGCAAGATTGTCCACAAACTGAGCAAATGCGCCCTAGGTAGAAGAGAAGCATGCTGAATGCATTAAATGACCTGAGGAGGGCGCTCTAGGCATGCTGAATGCATTAATTGCCCTGGGGAGCGCTCCAATTAGCTGGTTTGACTCAGCACTTGTTCACATTGCTAACCAGTTCATGATAATTTGACCAATTTACCAACTAATCAACTTAGGGATGTAATCATTAATCACTTGGGCTAATTAATCATCATTAATAAATGATTAATGTACATAGGTGGAAAAATGTTCTAACACCCCCCCTTAAGCTAGACTTAGTGAAATATCAAAAATTAAGGCCTTGGCAACTAGGCTCAAGTCACCTTTTACATCATAAAATTTATTTGTCCATGTAACCAAGGTAAGGAGGAAAACCACATGGGAAATAAAACCTCCCCTCTAAAATGGACATGTGGCATATATCAAAATACACCAATCATCACCATGCATCACTCACCCCAAGCAAAGATCTAAGGTGAGTGAAGGTCTTCTCGGTAAAACACTTGGTGAAGATATCAGCAGTTTGCTCACTGGATGGGCAATACTGCAATGCTATGGTCCGGTCATGCACCAACCCCCGAATGTAATGCATGTGTATCTCTATGTGCTTGGTCCTTTGTCTCTGTACTGGATCGGTAGAAATCTTGATTGTACTTTGATTATCACACCAAAGAATAGTGGGTGAATCAAAGACAATCCCGAACTCTGCAAGAATACCTTGCAACCAAACACATTGTGTGGCTGCATTGACTGCTCCCCTGTACTCGGCCTCAGCTGAAGATAAGGAAATAGTGCTTTGTTTCTTGCTTGACCAGCATATAGGTCCATGTGCAAGCATAAAGACATAACCGGAAGTTGACTTCCGATCAATACAATCACCGGCCCAATCAGAATCTGTAAATCCTACTAGTTCAAGGGATGAACCAGCAGCATAATGGATACCAAAGGACTTAGTACCCTGAACATAATGAAGGATCCTCTTGGCTGCCTTCCAATGGATCTCATGAGGATCTTGCATGTGCCTTGCAACAGCCCCAACAGCATAAGACAAATCTGGTTGAGAGTGTGTAAGATAGAACAAACTCCCAACTAGTTGTCTATACAATGAACTGTCAACTAGTGGTGAAGAACCCCATTCTGTAAGCTTAACTCCTGAAAGAAATGGAAATTTTGCAGACTTACATTCAGCCATCTTAAATTTCTGCAGCAAATCTGAAGCATACCTTGACTGACATACAGAAATTCCATTCACAGTTTGATCTATCTCCAAACCCAGAAATTGTTTTAGCAATCCTAGATCGGTCATGGAGAATGCACTGTGCAATGCTCTCTTAACTGAGTCAAGTTCTTTGGTGCAGCTACCAGTGATCAAAAGATCATCAACATACAGTACAATAATCAATATCAGATCACTAACATGCTGCATATACACATTTGGATCAGACTTACACCTCTCAAACCCCAAAGATAGCAGAAAATTGTCCATTTTTGCATACCATGCTCTAGGAGCTTGCTTGAGCCCATAGAGTGACTTGTTCAACCTGCAAACAAGTGTATGATCAGAAATAAAACCTTCAGGCTGCTGCATATATATCTCCTCATTCAGATCCCCATGAAGAAAGGCACTTTTTACATCCATGTGATGAATCTCCCAGCGCTTGGAAGCCCCAATGGCCAAAACTAGTCTTATGGCGTCCATCTTTGCCACCGGTGCAAATGTTTCTGTATAGTCCACTCCTTGGACCTGAGAGTAACCCTTAGCCACCAACCTAGCCTTATACTTCAGATCAGAGCAATCAGATCCAATTTTGGTTCTATAAATCCACTTGCATTGCACTAGTTTCCTCTTGGGAGGAAGAGGGACCAAATCCCAAGTTTTGTTCTCATGGAGTGAGTTCATCTCCTCTTGCATGGCTGATTTCCACCTTGGGTCTGTACATGCTTCTGAATATGACATTGGATCAGATCCAACCATCAAATAACATGCCTCACTCAGATCAGAATTATAACATGCAAAGGAATTGTGAAATTGAGATCTAGTTTTCCTAGCATCTTGGGGATCTCCCACTAGCTCTCCGGCACTTTGAATTGTTTTCTATGCCCACTTGGGCCTTGAGGGAGGGATATGTTCAGAATCCATATCAACATCATCTTCAGCAATATCAGAATCAGAAATATCAGAGAATGAATCACTACTTACTTCATCATCAAGTCGGGGACATGAGCATTCCCCATCACCTTGTTCACTAGCTTGCAAAAATTCTTCCTCTTCGAATTTGACACTTCTTTCAATGAAAGTTTTATGAGTGGATGGATCAAAGAGCTTGTAGCCCTTTGAATCCTCTGCATACCCAACCATGATTGACTCCTTGCTTTGGGGCTGCAAGGCCTTTCTCTTCTCCGGTGGAATTCTGGCCCAAGCCCTTGAGCCAAAAATTCTGAAATGTGAGACATTGGGCTTGTGACCCATCCAAGCTTCAAATGGAGTGATTCCTTGCAATGCTTTGTGTGGTGCTCTGTTCTGAACATATGCTGCACAATTCATAGCTTCAGCCCATAATTTGGGAGACAAATCCCTTGCTTGCAACATGCAAGTTGCCATCTCTTTCAGTGCTCTATTTTTGCGCTCTGCAACACCATTTTGCTGAGGTGTGTAGGGCACTGAGTGTTGCATCTGAATGCCATGCTCTTGACAGAGCTGCTGCAAATTGTTATTGACATACTCTCTGCCATTATCAGTCCTCAAAACCTTCATGGCCTTCCCACTGAAGTTCTCAACCATGCTCTTAAAAATTTTGAAACATTCAAAGACTTCAGATTTTTGCTTAAGGAAAAATAACCAGCAGTACCTTGAGTAGTCATCGATGAAGGTGAGCACATATTTGCTGCAGCCATAGGAGGGTGTGGGGAGTGGCCCTATGAGATCAGAATGTACTATCCCAAGAGGTTGATCAGCCCTCCTTTCCTTCCCTTTGTCATACTTCTTTTCAGGATGCTTCCCAATCATGCAACCCTTGCATGTTCCACTCGAAAAACTGATTTGGGGCAGCCCTTCTACCATATTTTCTTTGCTTAAAACTTGAAGATATCTGTAGTTTAGGTGACCATACCTTTGATGCCATAGCTTGCTGGTCTCATTCCCATGTGACAGAAGCACACTTGGTGAAGAGAATTCGAGGAAGTGGGAGAACTTGTACATCTTCATGTCATGGTCTGCAACACCCTTTGCAACAATTTTCCCGGTGGAAACCTCTGATATCTCCACTTCATCCTGAGTGAAGACCACCTTCTTTGCTGCTCCAGTATGTGTCATTTGATATACAGAGAGCAAGTTTGCTGCAAGATTTGGCACATACAGCACATTGGATAAGAAGCCATTCTCCATAGAGATTTTCCCAATGCCATGTGCAGGGATTTCTGAGTCATCTCCCATTCGAATTGAGAGGCCACTGTAGGGAGCAAGTTCAGAAAACGAGTCTCTTGAGGAAGCCATGTGCCTTGAGGCACCTGAATCAATGATGAACAAAGGTGAATGAGATGAGCTAGCCACCAAAGCATGGCAGCTCTCCTTGTCTTCAGAAACGCACTCCTTCTTCTTGGAACTTTCAGGAAGAGGAATGTTATTTTTCTGTAGGAGATGGGTCATGGTGTCTATGGTTTTCTTCATGCATGAGCTCTCTGGATGAAAACCTCTTTGAAAGTAGCTACATTTTGTCTTCTCAGCCTTCTTTCCCTTGTTCTTGACAGGATTCGAAACCCCCTCAGAGGATTTGGGCCTCTCATCCTTTCTCTTCTTCTCTTGAGGTTTCGAACCCTTGGGTTTTTGCTTGCCTCTTCCACATTTCGAATCTCCAGCTGCAAGCACTTGATCTTTTTGCTTGATGGAGCCCATCAAGACCAGCTTGTCTTGCTCTTGAGTTAGCATCTCCATGAAGTCAGCCAAGGATGGCATCTTCCAACCTCTAACTGTGAGCCTTGTGGAGTTGAAGGAAGACACAAAAACTGAGTATTCAGAACCCAATTTGGAGAGAATGGACAACACCAACTGTTCTTCTTTCTTCTCTATGCCACATTGTCTGATATGCAAGACCAAGTTCTTGAACTTGGTGAAGAAGTCCTGGATGGAATCGAAATTCCCTGGGATCAGTGAGACAAGCTCATTTTCGAGCTGGTGGCCTCTCATCTCATCAGTCTTTCCAAACAGTGTCTCAAGCTTGAGCCACACTTCATTTGGAGTTGCTAGACTTTCTACATGAAACAGGAGGTCTCTCGAAATGCTGAGACAAAGGAGGCCAAATGCCTCATCCATTCTGTTAAAAAACTTGGATTTCTCCACAGCTGAGTTTGGCTCCACCTCAGTTCCCATCGTGATTCTGTAGAGACCCTTAGATCTCAGCAAAATCACCATTTCTGCCTTCCAATCGAAATAGTTGAAGGGTGTGAGCACGTTTGGGTGAGATGGCTCCATTCTTCTCTGCTGCAATTCGCACTTGCTGACAATGCTGATCTTCAATACCTGCAAACAACTCTCAAATCACTCTGGAGGGATCTACACTAACAGATTCGAACCCTGTATGGATAGTGGGTGCATTCGGGAGAGCATCACACCTGAGAGGAGCCACTAGATTTCTCCAGTAAGCTCAAGGCAATGGCCTCAGGAATTATGTGGTTTCTCCACTGCTTCTGGCAATCCACTACAACAGTCTTGCTGGTTCGAATTCTAGCTCCAAGAGCTCTGATACCATGTAAAATCTCAATCACAGCTGAACCTAGCTACTGTGGATTCCTCACTGGTGAAAGATTGCACAACATTTGCAAGAATTAGCATAAAAATTTAAATGAATGAAGAACAATACACATGAAATGGTGAATAATGTCAATATTATTAACTGTCCAACCTTAACATAGGTTAAGAACACTCATATATACAAATCTGGAAGAATTCGAATCCATCTGGAGTGTTCACACTGATCTAGCTTAGAAAAAGCTCAAACCCCCCCTGGGTTGACCAAAATATCCCAAACCATCCCAAACTGGTTCGAATCAGCTGTGTGAATGCTAGGAATGACTGGACAGGCCCATGTGACCTCACACATGTGAAGAAACTGGTTGGTTAGAGGTTTGGAAGCTAAAATTGGCCAAAATGATGACAAAGTTGGCAAGATTGTCCACAAACTGAGCAAATGCGCCCTAGGTAGAAGAGAAGCATGCTGAATGCATTAAATGACCTGAGGAGGGCGCTCTAGGCATGCTGAATGCATTAATTGCCCAGGGGAGCGCTCCAATTAGCTGGTTTGACTCAGCACTTGTTCACATTGCTAACCAGTTCATGATAATTTGACCAATTTACCAACTAATCAACTTAGGGATGTAATCATTAATCACTTGGGCTAATTAATCATCATTAATAAATGATTAATGTACATAGGTGGAAAAATGTTCTAACAACAAACCCTTCTAAAAAGGGAGATCTTAGACATTTATTCCATCCTAAGAGGGGCTAAGGAATTGTGGTCTCATTGGTTATCTATATTGAGGGGGCTAGTTAAATCTAATTAGATTGTGTACTTGAAATCTACGATGATGGTCATGATATTAACATTTTAACACAAACCACCATTTAAAATTTTACATTTTAACACAAATGACAAGTTTATAAAATTACATTTTGTCACAAAAATCCCAAACTATATAAAAATTTGCTCCATTACATTGAAGCCCTAGTTGGAACATAAAGGGCGAAACAAAAAAAAAGACTAGTGCATTGCAGTCAAACTAACCTGGAAAACGAATGAGAACAAAAATTCGATGTGTCAAACGAGTACTAGACTCTTGAAATCGCAAAATGAAAAAACCAATAGAAAGATCGTTGCAACTCTAGCAAATGATTCTGAAAATATGACTTAAGAACATGAATTTATAGATCAATGATGGTCACGGTTCTGGCAAAAATGCACAACGATCAAATTTCAAAAAAACAAAAAGTCAATGACCGTTAAAAAAAGAAAAAAAGAAAAACAAGTTTTATTTTCGGAATTTCGACGCTATAGCGACGGTATGGACATTTTGTCTCTATAGCAACGCACTGTCGTCTCTATAGCGACAAAATTTCTATACTGTCTCTATAGTGACGATTGTCAGGGGAATTTCCAAAAATTTCCAAAAATTTAAATTGTTTTTCCACGAAAACATCAATTTTAACTGTTTCGTGGCAAACGTTCGTGGGACTTTTGAGCCATATGTAGTAGTGGCACATGTGATTTAGGTATTCTATCACAACAAAGACCATTAAGAATTATAATAGAAAATATCTATGTAAATAAAACATTACTTAAGTTCATAGGAAAAACCATCTATACAAAACATAGGGAAGAACATCTAGAGGAGAAATTCAAATCATAGGAAAAAAATGCCCTAAAGTTGTGCCAATGCCCTCAATCTCTGAGGAATTGATTTCACTTAAATCTATACCTGGGTGTTGGGTGCCAAGGAAATTCCATCGAAACTGGAAGCTTGTACAACAATGACAGAGGGGAGCTTACCTGGTTTCTATTTGTTTGGGTATGCATAGAAGAGAGCATCGATTATTGGAGTAATTCTTCCAATAGAGGAAGCATATATGTCTCGGGTTTATTATAAATAACAACAACCACATTAATAATATTAATGTGTTTGAATACGCTAATAGGAGTATATTTGACACATCATTTATGAAAAAAAAAACATTATCAATGTGCCAAATATACGCCTATTGGCATATTTGAACACATTAATATTATTAATGTGGTTGTTGCTAGTAACCGGTGAGTGCATAAAATATCTCCAAAATATTAATAATATTATATTATAAAATAATATAAAGAGTAAATAAATTTATATTAATTATAATGTTATATTATATTCTAAATATATATTAAATAACTAATATAATATAGTATAATACTATATATATTATATATTGTGCTGAATATAAACCTATCGACATATTTGATTACATTAATATTATTAATGACAGTGGTTGTTGCTAGTAACTAGTGAGCGCATAGGGTATCTCCAAAATATTAATAATATTATATTATAAAATAATATAAAGAGTAAATAAATTTATATTAACTATAACATTATTTTATATTCTAAAATACATTAAATAACTAATGTAAAGTAACGATATAATATTACATTTATGCCGACAGGCATATATATATTTCAACATAGGGTGGGAGTTCCAAAAAAATAATATTTTTAAAAGAAAATTATTATTTAAAGATAGGATTTAAGAAAAGGAGAATATTCTTCATCGCATCTCCTAAGCAAGGGATGTATTTGAAGAAATAACTCTCGAGGATAATTTAATTTAGGCTTATTCAATAAAATTCTTGGTAGTTCTAAGTGATTGGTCATTCCAAGCGATTCATGTCTCGGAGTGGACCATGGACCATATATTGTAGCAACCGAAGAGGGTTCCACATGATTTTAAAATTCATGTGGTTTGTATTGGCTGGAGCAGGCGCCATCCCAAGAAGAACTAGTCATCACTAGTAGAAAAAATGAGATATACGACTAAAAATTGCATATAAATAACTAAGTTTAGTCACGTGACTATTAGTCATTTATTGCTAGTCACTTATAACATGACTAAATACGTGACTACAAAATTTTAGTCATTTATTGGTTGTTTTGATTGGTCAGTTTGTTAGCATATTTAGTCGTTGTTTTAGTCAACGATTGTTGTTAACAAGTCATTTATTTAGACATTGATTGTTGTTAACTAGTCATTTATTTAGTCCTTGATTGTTATTAATTGGTCATTTGTTTAGTCATTGATTGCTATTGATTGGTCATTTATTTAGTCATTGATTATTGTTAATTGGTCATGTATCTAGTCGTTAGGTGTAGTTAACTCGTCATTTATTTAGTCATTGATTGTTGTTAATTGGCCATTTATTTAGTCATAATTGTCATTTATTGTCATCAACAAGTAATAAATTTAGTCATTTAAATATTTAATTTCCGTCAACTTAGTCATTTTTATTCATAGATTTCTGTAGATAACGTACAAAGGAATCAAACCACTAACATGTTTCCTGTAAGGAAAGTGCTCCTCCATTGAGCTATCACCCTTAAATAGATTATATTATATAATTATACATAAGTGATCTAAGACATTAACACGATGGATTTTCAAATATTACAATGTAAAACAAAAAAATCGAGTAAAGCTCTTTTCCAATAACAAATAATGTTAATGAATCAACCTTTTCTGAAGGCGATGGAGAGATAGCTAGGGTTAACTAAAAATGGTGGAACCCTAGCCACGGATGGCCGCTTGCGGCCTGTTGCTGTCAGGCTTTGGAGTCTGTAGCACTGGCAGGGTTTTTCAGTGACGTGGAGGCCTCCCTTTATCGTTACCAGCGCCTCTATTCTTAGGTTATGCGTCTAAGAAGACTAAACCCTAGTTTTTTTTTTACTATCAGAATTTTATCTTACTGCTCCTGTTACCTATTACTAGGTTTACTGTGCTCCCATTTTACCTGCCATGGAAAACTATGAGGATCAAGTAGATTACTCTTTTGACCCGTCGAATGAATTGCCTATTTGGACCCAGCCATCTGGCGCTGGGTGGCAAGATGTGGCATACAATACAGGGTGTGGGCTGGGTGGTTTAACAGCTTGTGAGACTCGTTTGGATCCGAGGTTTTCACCATCGAGTTTTCTAGCATTATCCCCTGGCACTTTGTCAAATAATGCTGCATCGCCTCGCTTACCATCGGTTCTTCCCCTAAAGAATACTGTGACACCACTTTGGTCTTCTGATCAGGTGATACAGGCCATTGAAGGTTCGACGACGGTTGACAAGGGCACTTGTTCTACTTTCGGTGGTATCCATGGAACTAGCAGTTTACACATCCCCTCTGCGGACTCACTCCCTGGTATAAACACTGAAGAGCCGAGGGAAGATCCGAGCTTGGGTTTATTAGAGATTCATGAACAGCATGGTTTTGCTAGCCCTTTTGTGGGTTCTGGTACCAGTTCTGAAGATTGGGGAGGGCGTTCATCGGATGATGCATCCCAACCAGCGAAGCGCGGCAGGAAACGTTGGCTGAAGTTGAGGAGGACTAAATACAACTATGCCCTTGGGGAAGACATAGAGTGGCATCAATTGGTCAAGATAACCAATATCACCTTGGTAGGTAAGGCTCTGGGTAGATCCTTCTCTCTTCGTACTATTGAGGCTTGGGTGGCTGAGCATTGGGTTGCAGAGCTGGGTTATACCCCTGAGGTAGTGGAATTAACTCGAAACTGGTTTGCTTTCAACTTCCATAATGAAGACCATGAAAAGTGGGTTCTTAATTCCAACTGGAGTTGGGACCATTGTCCGGTTATGATTAAACCCTAGCATCCGATGTTTGATGCAAGTCGTGAACGTCTGGATTTAGTTCCTATTTGGGTACGGCTACCCGGTCTACCTATTCATTACTGGTCGGAGCAGCATTTCAAAGGTATTGGGAACTTGATTGGCACTTATCTGGATGGTGATTATAGTTTCTTGTAAACTCGTCAGAGGAAGATTGCTCGCATATTGGTCAATTTAAATATCAGGGATGGGTTGGCACCGGATGTTACTCTCAGTTGGGGGCCCTATGCATATGTTCAGAAACTTGAATGCGAAAATGTCCCCTTTAGATGCCATCGTTTCCATGCTTATGGTCATCCGGTTGCTGATTGTAAACTACCCTTACGGCGGAGAAATGGTGGTAGTCACAAATCTACAAATGCTATGGAGGCTCCTCCTCTTGTTGTATTTCCATCATCAGAGCCCACCAACAAGGTGGTTTTGGAGACGGCAGCAGAGCATGGACATTCCCGGGCCTTGGATGTTCCTACCCCTACTGGTCTTGCTCCTTCGAATCCCTCTACTACTGCGGAAGTGGCTGGAGGATCACATCTGGAACCGATCAGGGTTGCGACTGGAAAGGAAAGACCGACTCTTATATCAGCACCTATAAGGTTATCTCAACCAGCTACCTTCTCGGCCTCTGGGACTTCGGCTATGGGTATTCCTTCTTCCTTAAATCCCCTTTCCTTTCATTTTGTTTTTAAAAACTTCTCTATGGAAAATCCATACTAGCTGGAGGCTTTAAAAAATTTGAATATCTCTCCCACTTTGGAGATGGTTGACATCACATGCAATGTTCTTGAACCCCCATCATCTCTACAAACCTCTCTAAATCATGGTGTGATGCTTATTGATCTACCCCCTGAACCTGATCCTACCCCCGAGGAAGCTCCTTCTTCTTCTTCCCCAACCAACTCCTCGGACTCTGGCTATTTTTTACGATCCCTTACTAAGATTTCCCCTAGGGGGCTGGGTACTGGGGTTTGTAAACTGGAAAAAGGCAGAGGCAGGAAGTCTCATCTATCAAAAGCTCAATCCAAGGCCAAGATGGATTTGCTGGAAGGTAAACAGGCAACTATTGACCGGGCGCTTAGAGCAGTGCGTGCCCAGAAAAGGGGGCGTTAATGAAAATTATGTCTTTCAATTGTCGGGGTCTGGATGGTCCCCATAAAATATCAACATTGCATAGAGTGGTATCTCTTGAACACCCGGATATCATTCTACTTCAAGAAACTTTGGGTGTTGATGAGGTGATTAAGTCAATGTTAGAAAGTTGGTTTGGTGGCTGTTCTTTTGCTACCTTGGATGCTCGTGGCAGGTCTAGCGGTCAGGCTATTGGCTGGAATACTAGAACGGTGATCTATCATAACCTGTGGGGGATGGACTCTGTTTTGGGATTGTCCTACTCATCTCTTGATTTTGGTGAATTTTTCACTGTGGTAAATATCTATGGTCCTTATTTGAACCAAGTCCCTTTCTGGGATACTCTCCTCTCAAATCCATTGTTACAAGAAGGGAACCTTTTGATCGGAGGTGATTTAAATTTCTCCCTTGGCCTGGCTGAAGTTTGGGGTAACAGAGCTCGCTCTGACCCTTTGGCTAATTACTTCACACATAAGATGGTCACACATAATTTGTTGGATATTGAGCCTTCTCTCCTTAAGCCTACATGGAGAAATAACAGAACTGGAAAAAAACCGGGTTGAGAAGAGATTGGATAGATTTTTGGTGTCTGACTCATTTGTGCATAGGAACTACTTATTGAGGCAGTGGGTAGGCTCTGGGGGATCTTCTAATCACTTCCCTATTTTTCTTGAATTCCGAGATGGACCTACTAAACCGGCTGGGCCATTTAAGTTCAATAAAATTTGGTTAAATGATGAGACCTTCACTGAACTAGTGGGTTCTCTTTGGGTCCCTTTAACCCTAGGGATGCTCTATCCGCCTCACATCAGTTTACTGCAAATATCAAAAGAATTAAAGGACCGGTTAAGGCGTGGGCTCATGATAAGAATATACGAGACGACAGAGAATTAAAGTTGATTGAACTAGAACTGTAGTCAATTTATGAATCTGGATTCGGGGTCCTGGGAACTTTGGAGGAAAAATCCCACCTGGTTGCAATGGAAGGTAGGAGGAACATGCTCTTATTGGAAAAAGAGGAAATTTGGCGCTTGACAAGCAGGGCGGTTTGGCTTGCAGCAGGCGATGAGAATACAAAATTTTTTCATGCATATGCAAAAGGAAGAAAGGTGTCCAACACCATATGGAACCTCGAGGACTCAATGGGGGAATCATAGACCTCCTTTGATGGCATGGCGGGGGTGGGGGTGAATCATTTCCAAACACTATTTAAAGCCCCGACACAGGTTAATATTGCTGAAGTTGTTAGGATGGCACAACTCTTTCCCCGGTTCGTGGAAGAAGAGGATAATCAATCCTTGATGACAGGTGTTACAGAATAAGAATTGAAGGGGGTTCTGCAGAGCTTTCAGAAAGACAAAATCCCGGGACCGGATGGTTGGACTATTGAATTTATACTGGCCCTATTTGAGCTTATTGGGAATGATCTCCTGATGTTGGTCGAAGATACTAGAATTTTTGGGCGTATTCCAACTGCCCTCAATTCTACCTTTATTGCCCTTATCCCTAAAACTGATAACTCTTCCTCTCTTGGGGACTTCAGACCTATCTCTCTGTGCAATTGTGTGTATAAGGTTGTGTCCAAGATTATCACCAAGCGGTTAAAAGTTATTCTGTCCAAGCATATTTCAGCAGAACAATTTGGGTTCCTAGAAGGGAGATAAATTCATGAGGCAATAGGAGTGGCACAAGAGGGCATTCATAGTATGAAATCAAGGAAAATCAAAGGAGCCATTATCAAGATTGATTTGTCTAAAGCATATGACAAGGTGAGTTGGCTGTATATACATTTACTACTTACTCATCTGGGCTTTGCTGTGGACTTTATCAAGTGGATCATGAGCTATATCACTACAGTCTCTTTTGCGGTCCTCATCAATGGGGCAGCCTCTCCCTTCTTCCATTCGGAAAGAGGTTTGTGTCAAGGTTGTCCTTTATCACCTTTACTTTTCCTATTGGTAGAAGAAGGACTAAGTAGGGCTCTGAAAAAATCTTGTAGGGAAGGAAACCTACAAGGAATACAGGTGGCTCCAAATTTATTTATAACACATCTGCTTTTTGTGGATGATATTCTCATTTTCTGTTCTCGTTCAATTGGGGACATTGAAACCCTACAGGGCATTTTCCATCTTTTCTCTCAAGCTACTGGTATGGAGATTAATGAAAGGAAATCCACTTTGTCAGCTCATCTGTGTTAAATTTTGAGCATTAATTCACAATACTCTAGTATCTTCACTAAGAGAATAACATATACAGTATATCAATGCATGACAATCACAATAAGCATCACAAGAATCAAAAGCATGAGAGACAAGAGACACAGAGTTTCCGTGGGGAAAACCCTAATGTGAAAAACCCCACAACTTCCTCAGAGATAGAGAGAGCAATGGCTCAACCAAAGTACAACCAAAATACACTGAGATAGTCTCCTAGTAGCATATGATCCTCCTCCTCACTAGTGCGCCACTTTCTGAGTGAGAGAGATACACTTTTCCGAATAATCTAAATAGAGATCACCTGATCTCTATTTATACTAACCTGTTTGCCTAGTGACCTTATGGGGCCGACTTGTCTAGCTAGGTACATCCACATTATAATATATATATTTCAGGGCCGACCCCACACATGGTGGTCTAATAACCCATCGGCAAGTACACACACTTGCGACACTTGTCAATCCACATGACGACACTTCCTTATAGAGGAATAACACATCTCTAATAAGGGTACAATAAATATATATTAAATACATAGATGAAATACATTCCGAAGGTACATATACATCGACACTCCCTCTAAACTAGGAAGGTATTTCTCGACACAGATCTGCTAGACAAGTCTTCTTCTCAGGATCATCGTCACCGATGCATCATCATCGTCATCGTCACTGCTACTACTATCTCAACCAATCTCTGTCTCTACTCATCATAGGAAGTTCTACAGAGCCAGTCCTTTTTCATATTGGATGTAGGCCCACCACCTGCAGGTCTTCGTCATCACTGGCCATACTGTGGAATCCTCAAGACTTATTACGTGCATCACAAAACCTCAAAAGAGCATCCCAGGCTATTACAAGCACATGGATCTACCTATAGGATCTCCCAGGGCCATATTATATGTGACCTCACCACAAAACCTTGCAAGAGCATCCCGGGATGTTACGAGCACACAGCTCTACTTATAGGATCTCCCAGGGACAGATTATATGTGGTCACCACAAAACCTCGCAAGAGAATCCCAGGCTGTTACGAGCACACAGCTCTACCTATAGGATCTCCTAGGGACAGATTATATGTGGTCATGGAAAAACCTCGCAAGAGCATCCCAGGACTTATTACGGGCACACAGCCCAACCTATCGGATCTCCTAGGGACATATTATATCCCATAGGACAAAACCTCAAAAGAGCATCTACCAAATATCCCAGGCCAGATTATATTCCATAGGAAAAACCTCGAAAGCTTATCTGCAGATCTCCCAGGGCCAAATTATATGTCCTCCCAGAGCAAAACCTCGAAAGAGCATTTGCCAAATATCCCAGGGCCAAATTATATGCCAATGGAAAAACCTCGAAAGACTATCTGCAAATCTCCCAGGGCCAAATTATATGCTCATCTACACAACCTGATCCATAGCCATAGAGTATCAACCTGATACTCACCATACATCATCCTGATGTACACATGATCATCCTGATCATCATCACTGCAACATCCTGCTGCATGTCATCTGGAGCAACATCCTGAAGCTCATCATCCATGATCATCCTGATCATACAATGCATCTACCTGATGCATACCAAGTATCTACCTGATACATATCATCATACATGATCCACCTGATCATACAGTGTATCGACCTGATACAAATACAAATACATGATACATACCACCATACATGATCCACCTGATACGTATACAGATACATGGTCCAAGCATCCAACATGATGCATATACAAAATACATACAAATGATCCTACTGATCATATCCAACATCCAACATGATGCGTACATACATATAAATGATCCAACTGATCATATCCAACATCCAACATGATGCGTACATACGTATAAATGATCCAACTGATCATATCCAGCATCCAACATGATGCATACATACATATACATATAAATGATCCAACTGATCATATCCAGCATCCAACATGATGCATACATACATAGCAGTAACTGGAGCATCGTCCTGATACTCATCATCTAGTGCTTACATCCATAGCCATGTGAAGGATCCTCCTTCCAACATGCTTGGAATGGATTCAGCAAATATGTCCATCACTTCTTCCTCGAAGTGTCCTCGATCTGAAGAACACCAAGCCTCTCCCTGAAGTACTTGAACTTCACCCTAGCTAGTGGCTTCGTCAACACATCTGCAATCTGCTCGTCCGTCGCAACATACAGGAGCTTCACAACTCCTCTCTGCACCATATCCCTGATATAGTGATATTTGATCTCTATGTGTTTCGACCTATCATGAAACACTGGGTTCTCAGACAACTTCACACAACTCTGGTTATCGCAGAATATACCATTAGCATCCAATGGGAGATCAAATAACTCAGACAGTAGCTTCCGTAGCCATACTGCCTCACAACTAGCTGAACAGGCTGCAACATACTCTACCTCAGCTGTACTCAGTGCTACGCAAGACTGCTTCCTGCTAAACCAAGAGATCACACCTGATCCCATACTAAAGCAACACCCAGATGTGCTCTTCCTATCTGCAGCACTGCCAGCCCAATCTAAATCAACATAACCCTGCAGGTTAAACTTTTGATTCACTTCATACTTGAGCCCATAATCCACTGTACCCTTCAGGTACCTGAGAACATGCTTTACAGCAACCAGATGAACACTCCTCGGATCTGTCAGGAACTGACTCAATGTGTTCACTGCAAAGCAAATATCTGGTCTCGTGTTCGTCCGGTACATCAAGGACCAAATCATATGACGATACGTAGAGACATCAACCGGCTCAGATGAAGCATCACATAGAAGCTTCAGATTCGATGCCATAGGTGTGGCCATGGCCTTGCAATCCATCATCCCGAATCTCTTCAGGATATCTACTGTGTACTTCCCTTGACCAAGGAAGATCCCACCTGCACTTTGCCACACCTCCATACCTAGGAAATAATGCATCATTCCCAAATCTTTCATATCAAACTCGGCAGCAAGCTTTCTCTTAGTATCTGCAATCAATCTGTCATCTCCTATTACAAATAAGTCATCCACATACAGGAGTAGAATCACAGGATTCCCTTCCTCAACCTTGTAATAAAGGTTGGAATCCGCTTTACTCTTGGTAAATCCCAAACTAGATAGGAAACTGTCCATCCTACCATACCAAGTTTTGGGAGCGTGTTTCAAGCCATACAAGGCTTTCTTCAATCTGCACACATATGACTCCCTGTCATGTATTTCGAAACTGAGTGGCTGCTCCACATATACTTCCTTTTCAACTACACCATTCAAGAAAGTAGTCTTGACATCCATCTGGTGTATTTTCCATTTCATCGCTGCAGCCAGGGCAAGTACTGTTCTGATGGAAGTATACCTGGCTACAGGTGCAAAAGTTTCTTCATAATCTATTCCCTCTTTCTGAGAGAAGCCACGAGCTACGAATCTTGCTTTGTATTTTTCTACACTACCATCTGCAGCATGCTTGATTTTGTAGATCCATTTGGAAGTCACAACAAACTTCTCTTTAGGTCTTGGGACAACATCCCAAACATCATTCTTCATTATTGATTGGTATTCCTCAACCATGGAATCCTTCCATTCTTTCTTTTCCGTTGCTTCTTCATAACTGGAAGGCTCTTTATTCATAATGTCACAGAGTAAAGCAACATAGCTGGTATGTGATCTGGTTCTCTTCTTTGCTCTATGTTCTTCTTCTGGAATGCCAAATCTTTCTGCATCTTGAATGAGCTCTCTAGCCCATGCAGGTTTCCTCTTGTGAGAGTTATCCTCACGGGGTGGATCTACAGGTTCTTGTGGATCTTCAAACTCACAAACAACTTCTGGAACTGCTTCAGTCATGGTAGTGTCTTGAAATCTAGTTTCCTTAGGTTCTTCATAAACTTCGATAGGTGCCTTCCTTGATTTGATGAATGCTGAGTTTTCATCAAATGTTACATCCCTGCTGACATCAATATTCTTGAACCCTGGAAAGTATATTCTGTAAGCCTTCGAGCTTTCACTGTAACCCACAAAGATACCCTTCTTTCCTGAAGGATCTAGTTTAGTCCTCTTTTCCTTTGGGACATGAGTGTATACTGGACAACCGAATATTCTGAGATGGCTGACTTCAGGTTTCTTACAAGAAAAGACCTCTTCTGGTGTCTTGTTGTCCAATATCTTGTGGGGTGTTCTGTTCTGCACATATACATCTGTTCTAGCTGCTTCTTCCCATAGATGCATAGGTAGATCTTGGTCATGCAGTGCCCTTGCTGCTTCCATGATAGTTCTGTTCTTCCTTTCTGCAACTCCATTCTGTTGAGGATTATAAGGAGCAGTCAACTCCCTCTTAATCCCTGAATCACTACAAAGCTTCTTGAAGTCACCTGAGGTGAATTCTCCACCATTGTCGGATCTGAATGTTTTGATCTTCTTGTCAGTTTGATTCTCCATCAAGGTTTTGAATTCCTTGAACTTATCAAACACCTCATCTTTGTTCTTCAAGAAGTATACCCAAGTCTTCCTGGAGAAGTCATCAATAAATGAGACATAGTAGACATACCCACTTAGAGAACTGGATGACATAGGACCACATACATCTGAGTGGATGATTTCCAAGATATCTTTTGCCTTGCTTTCACTGCTTGGGAAAGCCTTCTTAATGTTCTTACCTTTTGCACATCCTTTGCAAACACCTTCATGTTTGGTCTTGATTTCAGGAAGACCCTCTACACCCTTGCTTGCAATTGGAAGTGCCCTATAGTGCATATGAGCAAGTCTTCTATGCCAAAGTCACTTGGCTCCATGGATTCATGCACCATGGCATGTTCAGGTTGTCCCTTCAATTTATACAATCCTCCCTCTTGCTCTCCAATCACTACTGCATCATCTATGGTCTTTCCCTTTGGCCACATTAGGACTTGGCCATCCACAAATGCAACCCTCATACCTTTTGCATCCAAAGCAGAGATGGAGAGTAAGTTCTTCTTGAGCCCAGGTACATAAAGGACTTCTTTCATCTTCAAAGATTTTCCAGAATCTAGGTTGTAGGAGGCTTCACCACTTCCTTTGATTGGGTATTGATAATCATCCCCAAGTTTCACCTTATGGGGTGATTCATGTTCAGATAGATTCACAAAAGATTCCTTAAACCCAGTCATGTGTTTGGAAGCCCCACTATCAATCAACCAATCATTACAACCATGGGAGATAGTACCTGTGAGAGAAGAGATTAGAACATACTCTTATTCACTTGATGAGTCATCATCACTACTTTCTGCCCTAGCCTTCTTCTTTGGAGGTTCATCATCCTCGGCAGCATGAGCATGGAACTTTCTTTTGTTGCCCTTCTTCTTCTTGTTGAAGTTTTTGTTATTATCCCTTTTGTTCTTGGGACAATCTGAAGCAAAGTGACCCTTCTCATTGCATGTGAAGCATCTTAGATCCTTCTTATTCTTTTGATAGGATATTTTGTAGCGAGAGTGCTCCTTCTTGGGCTTGCTTCTTTTGGTGTGAGTTGCGAGAGATTGATATTCACCTCCCATCTTTTCCTCATGAGCTACAAGTCTAGCTTCTTCTTGAGAGCATTCCTCCCATAGTTTACTGAAAGAGATCAATTTCTTTCTTGCACAGATTCCTTGAATAAAGGAGTCCCATGACCTAGGTAGGCCATTCAGAGTGGTCATAACAACTTCACCATTGTCCACTACTTCATCCACAGCTTCAAGTTGCTCCTTGATCTGAGAGACCTTAGAGAAGTAAGATTGAATGGTTTCTCCATTCAACATCTTGACCCCCTTCAATTGATTCCGCAGAGTCATCTTCCGATTTATGTTCTTCCCTTCAAATAGCTTGGTCAAAGAGTCAAACATCTTCTTGGGTGTCTTTAGAGAAGACACACGGGGTATGAGATGATCTTTGATAGAATCAGCAATGATTCTCTTTGCCTTGACCAAGTTCTTCTTATGCAATACCTTGGCCTCTTCATCCTCTGGGATAGGGATGTCTTCTTTTATATATGAGTCCAACTCATTCTCTTCCAGGATTAACCCAATCCTATACTTCCAAGCTCGGAAGTTATCAGCCCCTTCAAGCTTATCCTCAAGCTTGGTGTGGTGAGACATCTTAAAGAGTACTTCAAATGGAAATAGAAAAAATTTAGGTCTTACCACTTGAAATGCTGAAAACTGGATCTGGTCTTGGATTAGGGTTTGTCAGAAAACCCTAAAAATTCAAAATGTGAATTTCAAATTTCTGAAAGGATAGAAAGATGCGCCTTGATGAGCTGATCAGCCTGGTGCATTCAGAAATTGATATCAACAAAGTTTTACCCTTCAGATTTGCCTTTTTGTCCTTCCGGGTTCACTAGGGAGAGCCCTGAATTAGGGTTTGAGTTTCCCGGAGATCTACCCAGCGAAAAATCTCGATCCAAAGCTCTAAACTTAAATTTTTGCAAGGAGCTTCCAGCTGTGTCTTCAAATTCCAGGAATTCCTATTTTTGTGGAAACCCTAATTTTTAGGGCCAAATATGAAAATGCTAGGAATTGAATTTTGATTGGACATATAGATGCGCCTTGATGAGTAGAGTCAATCTACTATACTGCTTTTCCAAAATCTATGGAGAGAAACCCAATAAACAAGAAAGTCAAGTTTCCGTCACTGCAAAATGTCTTCTTCTCAGGTTAGCTCTGATACCATGTTAAATTTTGAGCATTAATTCACAATACTCTAGTATCTTCACTGAGAGAATAACATATACAGTATATCAATGCATGACAATCATAATAAGCATGACAAGCATCACAAGAATCAAAAGCATGAGAGACAAGAGACACAAAGTTTCCGTGGGGAAAACCCTAAGGTGAAAAACCCCACAACTTCCTCAGAGATAGAGAGAGAAATGGCTCAACCAAAGTACAACCAAAATACACTGAGATAGTCTCCTAGTAGCAGATGATCCTCCTCCTCACTAGTGCACCACTTTCTGAGTGAGAGAGATACACTTTTCCGAATAATCTAAATAGAGATCACCTGATCTCTATTTATACTAACCTGTTTGCCCAGTGACCTTATGGGGCCGACTTGTCTAGCTAGGTACATCCACATTATAATATATATATTTCAGGGCCGACCCCACACATGGTGGTCTAATAACCCATCGGCAAGTACACACACTTGCGACACTTGTCAATCCACATAACGACACTTCCTTATAGAGGAATAACACATCTCTAATAAGGGTACAATAAATATATATTAAATACATAGATGAAATACATTTCGAAGTTACATATACATCAACAATCTGCTTAGTGATAATGAGATCGTGGCTATTCGAAGGATTTTTCCTTACAATTACCTATTTCTTGATGCTGGATTGAGCTACCTTAGGTTTCAGTTAAAACCTAATGCATACACAAAACATGACTGGAGTTGGCTTATTGAGAAAATCCACAAACGTTTGAAGGTTTGGAGTCACAAATGCCTCTCGAGAGCAGGAAGGTTGGTTTTGGTGAAATCAGTCCTAGAGGCCATTCCGGTTTACTGGATGTCCCTATCCTGGATTCCCAAAGGGACGTTGGAGAAAGCCCGAAAACTATGTTTTCGTTTTCTTTGGAGTAGTAAAGGAGACTATGTTTCCCCATGGGTTCGTTGGCAGAAAATAGCTATACCTAAGGCTTTAGGAGGATGGGGACTGAAAAATATCCTTCTCTTCTCTAAAGCCCTGGCAGCCAAAGGGGTATGGAGAATGCTAAAAACTGACAGTATTTGGACAAGAGTTGTTATTCAGAAATACATTGTTCCTGTAACAGTTATGGATTGGGTCCGGAATTTGAATAAGTCTCACCGTGGTGGCTCTGTTATTTGGAAAAATGTTATTAAATCTTTTTCTGTAGTTGGTGACCTTTTGGCTTGGAATATTGGGAATGGACAGTCTCTTCGGGTTGGGGAAGACCCCTGGTTTGGGAGCGAAGGTTGACATATTTTATCAGTAAGATTGATTACATCACTCCATGATATACGTATCACTTATCTATCACAGCTTGCTATTGGATATTTGGTTCACCCATGGACTCAATCATGGATAGATGTCAACGCCTTGGATCTTTCAGTCGTGGAATATGATGAATTAAGGAATTACTACAGGGCTCTTATTCTTTCACAAATCCTCATCCGTGACAGGGAGAAATTTTTGGTATGGGAAGGAGCGTCGAATGGTGTGTTTTCACCAAAGAATGGGTACATCAGTTTAAGTTACTTCATTAATCCACGTGAAGTGGTTTGGTGGTGGAAACCACTTTGGAAGTTAAATTGTCCTATGAAACACAGATTATTCATGTGGAATATTCTTGAAAACTCCATTCCTACCTGGGATTATTTACAACGAAAGAGTAGGGTCGGACCGGGGTGGTGTATTTTGTGCAAGGAAAATGAGGAAACTTGTCTTCACTTATTTCTCCAATGCCCATACATGGTGCAGGTATGGGAAGAATGTTCCAGAATCTCAAATGTTCATTTTAACTGGGAGGGGGACTCGATGTTATAGGCTTGGTCACAGTGGGGTAATGATCCTATCGGCATCTATTTCAAAGCCCTTCCTTTGATGGTGGCCTGGGGGATATGGTTGATGCGGAACGGAATGATATTCACTGATAAAACTTGTACACCGGCAGTCTCAACCATACTCATCTGTGGTTTCATAACGGCATATTCCCAGCATATCAGAGTCGCGAATCAACGAACCGTCCTTGAACTAGACATTGACCACTCGGTTCCTTGGGGATTCTACGATGGCTCAGCTCAGGAAAACATCTGTGGGGGAGGGTCGGTATTACATCTTACGTTAACCCATTATTATCACCTATTCTGGGGTCTCGGGGAGGGTGGAAATAATTATGCTAAAATCATGAGCCTCAAGCTTCTTCTCTTGTTCGCTATTGAGACCGGCTATCAATCTCTAAATGTCTTTGGAGATTCTATGAACGTCACAAACTGGTCACTAGGCACACAACATTGCAGAGATCTTAGACTTGCAAATATACTACAGGACATTCAAGAACTAAAGCTCTCCTTTTTACACTTTTCTTGCAGACATGTTTACAGGGAGAATAACAAGGAGGTGGATAAGGCTTCTAAAGCTGGCAGGGTCCTGGCAATGGGGGTGTGGAAAGTAAAAGAATACCGTGAAGGGACTCTATATGAGTACTATCATCAGCCTTTTGTTGATGATATGGCTTTACAAGAATAGCAGTGTTGTTAATACAAATTTTGGAGAAGACTATCAGTTTGTGGCGACTTTCAAAAGACTTATATTACTGTTTGTTAAAAGACTTTTTCTTGGTATAATAGGAGGCTCGGGGAGCCCTCGGTATATTATGTTCTGATTTCTTTTTTTAGACTTTTAAATATGATGATGTTAAACACACCAGACATATGTAATGAAGATCCTACACTTTACAGTTTTGATTGTCCTTAAATGGATATCCGCATGCATACTTGCATATACGGAATGTAATTTTGTTCACCTCTGCTGAAATAAAATTACGCTTTTTTTCTTGGAAAAAAAATAACAAAATAATGCATTTAAAAGCCACTCAATCAAGTAACACCATTGTAACAATCAGTTTCAATAGTTAATTTTGTTGTAGCATTCAATGTTGTTAGGATGCAATAAAAACATAACATCAATTAATTAAAACATAACATCAAATTAAACCATATAATGCACATATGAACAAGCTCATATATATTATAATAAAAAAAGTCGAAGTACATTGTTAATGAGTTTCAAATTGATCATAAAAGTTTAATCAGAACATGGAAATATTTCCAAGTCAAATATTACCAGTACATCATCATAAAAGACATTGATCCACCATACATTTTTCAAATACTAAATTTCATAAGCAATGGACCTCCAACATTTCCATTCATTAAGCTCATAATATGAGGATCGTGGAGATGGCATTACCTAGTTATCAATAGTTCTTATAGAGGAAGCATCAACATCTACCTTCAAATTTTTGGCAGTTAGGAATTTAGGAGCACTAAAATATGTAGTATGATCTCCACTGGACACCTTTTCAACATGTTGAACAATTTTCATTGATGACACTTCCACATTCAATGCATCACAATTACCCACACCTGAAGGATCAATCATCTCCTTGTTTTCCAAGTCTGACAGGTTTGATCCAAGATTTTGGAAGCCAATGGATTCAAGTGGTTTCCCAAACAACATCTTTAAATGAAATCCAAGGAAAAGCATGGGTGCAACTACAAAAGTTAGAAAAAATGATGGAATGGCTGGGCCACTCTCAATATTAACACCATGACCATTCCTTTTGCAATTAGGAGATTCATTTCTGCAAAGATTCACCTTTCTAGACTCTGGTGTAGTAGAAAACCAATAATCCATACCTTGAAAACTCCTCTCCTGGAAAGCCTTGAAAGACAATATACATGCATTAAAAAATTAAAAAGGTAATTTGAAAAATTGATTGATAAATGAGCTCCTATAACAACCTCCTCAAATAAAAATAAACAAAACCTACATAAAAAACTGAATAAAAATCCATAAGAATAATATAATTCTATCACACTTACATTTAAAGCAACAACCATATCAAAGGCTAAAATAGGAACAAAATCCTCCACAATCATAACTGAATCCTGGAAATCCATATGCTGATACATTTGACCACTACAGCTTCCATAGAAGCATAGATTTGCATTATTTGGACTTGACAGAGGATAGGTTTCCGGGAGTACATAGAGAACCCCTAGTGATCTACTGCAATACTCCAACTTTGCTCTTGTAATCATTTAAAAGTTGTAAAAGACAAAGCCAAGAGGCTGGTTGAAACCTAGAGAGGATGAAGTATGAACATCAACAAATGGAAATAGTACTTGCACATCAACAAGCTTCATAGCTCCTAAAAACATACAAGAACATTTATTTTCTAAAGGATTAAAAACTGAGATAATAATCTTACTAAAACCATTGAAAAATTCCCCAAAACATCCCCCAAATGAAAACAATCTTGAACTTGAGAAATTGTCTACCACCAAAATATCCAAATAGGCATATGGCCACACTAGCAAGAACATTCCATACTGTTGCAAAATCAAATTATTAGGACAACAAACATGTCATGGTCTTCTTCCATTCAAATAAACTAGTATTTTATACTATTGAGGGCATATATATCTTTTTGGTTTTATCTTCTAATATGCCCTATAATTCTATGCAATATAATAAGAAGCCTATATAGTCATACACAATTTTGCTTGGACATGAGAAATGCAAATAAATATCAAGTTTATGATACATTCTTTGTCAAAGAAGCTGTCAAAGTATCCAAATCAGAAATACCAAGGGGCTCTCAAATCCAACATGGAAATTGTTGTTTCAATGAACAATATAATATGCAAATTTAGAAAAAATACAAACCAAAGAAGATTAGTAGTCTAGTAGAAAACATAAATAATTTAGCAAAACTTTAAAAGGACATCTAGAAGTTTACTGATTCTAGACTAATGTATAAGTTAAATTAAAGAAACCATAATACAGTAATCCCTAAAAAAATGGTATCAAATAATTAACGAACAATCATTTTATTGAAATATTATTTCACATGTTAAAGCATAGAAACGTACACTTCTCTGGAGTTATTTGTATTTGTCCGGTTGAGCATAAGTTGATAAAATTGGAGGTAGTCAACGTGAATCCCTCATCCTACTCTCTTGGTATTGAACTAGATGATTAGGCTTCCCTGTCAAATTGAACAATCGACCAAAAAAGTATTGTAATAATCAAACATCACTTGTAAAAAAGAATGGTGTTGAATTCTACATCAAAAATTATTCCCACATAAACCATCTAATAATTGACATCAAGATGGATGTACTTGCATCACATAACCACTAGTAAAATCTATTGTATTATACCAAAAAACTATTTTGTTCAAGAAATATCAAATGGGCATGTCACTCCCAATAAAGTTATTGAACTTTGAAGCAAAATGACCATGATCATTGCTACATAACCTTTGCTAAATCCCAGATTCTATCCTAAAGAAAACCAATAAGAAAATCCCATGTGATATCAAGCAAAACTAAATTAAGATATTCATGTGGGGCGAATTCCAAGGAAATAAGAAAGAGGGTTTCCAAGGTTTAGAACCACTTGGATCGATTCCTACTGCTATATTTCTTGTAGATGACATATAAGTATTGAATAGAGATAAAAAGGGTTCCTAAGAATTGAGATACAATGGATTATGGCTATCTTTTCTGCATCATCTTAAATTGCTACTTAGTGTTAGTAATTATCTTACTTTATTGTGACATGCCAAAGAAAAAGTGAAATCAAGATCTTATAACCAGACAACATGGCTGACAACAAGTCTTAAAATTTGGGCCTAGTCAGTTTCTATTATTTCCCAAATGTGTAAGCACCACTATAATTAAAATCCATGTAACTTTAAGAAACAAAAATGATAGAGAATTGCTCTATTAGGAATCTAGACTCCCATACGCAGCTGGGACAAGGGACTATTTTGATTGCTAAATTATATGTAGGTATACATACCCAACCCCCCTCCAAATTTGAACCTGTGGCCGGCTCCTGGGAGGTAACACATGTTTTTCAACCATGTTTTATATTCATGTATCAAACAAAACCAACATAATTACAAACAATGCTGAAATGAATGCAAGTTCAACACCAAATTGAATGGTAATGAATGTTGAGTTTAATATTTGTCAAAATCAATGCATCCAAAATTGAATAATGTATGTTGAAATCAATGCACAAACACAATTATTTTCTCCTCACTATATATTTCTTGTTTTTGTCTAGATATGATGCCTAGCTATTTGATATTGTACAATTGTTTAAGTAACTTGGCCTATAAAGGAATGGTGATCACCTTTGCATTCAACACATTGGATTCGTAAACTTCTGATCAAATATGTTTTGGTTGTTTAGGTGGAAAAGAAGTCTTAATCCTTAAACAATGTGGCTCTACTATGACATGGGCGACAACAACATTTAATAACCGAGCCTATCATCGATAGAAGGTTTAGGTTTCTATCTTCCCTACATATTTGGGTAGTCCCAACTTGAGCATTATGAAACCTTCAAAACCATTTTTCTATAATTACAAACCCCCTTAGAGAATCAATCACTTTTTTGAACTAGTTCAATCCATATTCCTATTGTTATAACTTGATATTTATCACTCAAAAAATTAGTTTAGGTAGGATGTTTATAATTTGATATTTATTTTTTGGAGTTTAGGTTAGGGATGACATTGTAAAAAATTGATATAGTTAATAATTTATTATTTTTAAGTTACGCATGTTAGCTCTAAATTGAGAACATAATTGCATTTCTCTTTCATTAAGAAGCATCTCTAGGCACAATAATTAAATATTTATATTTTACTTTTATTATAATATTGTAAATTTATTAAGATTTTTAAGTAAAATAAATATAATACATTTATTACTGAAGTTGAAGTATTCATATTTGTATTTTCATGTCCCATTAGCATGATTGGTTTATAAGGTTTTCGTTTGATAGGAGGATTAGGGTTTGAAACTCCACATTAGTGAGAGAAGACACCTAAAAATACAACCATAAGGGTTGGTGTGGCCTAGGATGGTATTATTCCTTGATGATTTTGACGAATTAAATGGCATTGGGTTGTAGTTCCTTAGACCATATGCTAGTCCCGCAAATCACAAACACCAATAAAAAATAAAAATAAAAATATTTATATTCATATACTTACTGTTGAATTTTAAAAAAATTGCCAAAATATTTTGAATGCGTATTTATTTTATTATGAATATGATTTATTTCCATTTGAAACAAACGAGTCTATATAAATGGGAAACATGTATAAACATGGTAGTGGAGATACCATTATTTTATATGTGTTGCAGTAATAACAAATAAACCTCAACCTCAATGGTAAAAGTTGTTGTTACAAGTTGAGTATCGTAGCTTGGGTGGTTGGGAGGAATGATTGTTACCCTTCCCACCCAGGTTCAATTCTTGTAAGTGACATGATGCTCTTGTTGAACCCCTATGTATTAACCATGTAATTCTGACCATACCTTGATTCTTTGGAATAGCAGGTGTTGGCATTTCTCCACTTGAAAAAGTTGAATATGTACAATTGATAATCTTGATATACTTGACAACATTGACTTGCTCGACAAAAACAAAAATATCTACATACATATATTAACATTGAAAATCGCTTATATAAAATATTAACTTTTAGAAATGTAATATAAAAGGTGTCTTTAGAATTTTAAAAAGGTAATATAATGAGGGAGATTTATAATTTAACTTTGGAGGAGGTCGGTGCGAATGTACGGTTGTTTGATAATTTGCATAACGTGAATTGATAAACCAAACTCTAGTTGTTGAGCTAGACATTGGTTTTAGTGCACTAATCATATCATTCATAAATCCTGTGATGGTAGAGTATAGTAAACCAACATAGATCCATCTTAAACTCGTATCTATCAAGCACCGAGAGGGATCGAATTTCTTGAGGTGTAATTCTTTTTTTAAATTTAAACTCAAGAAATTTGATCTCTCTTGATTGATAGATCCAGGTTTAAGTTTTAAGTTTTTATTTTATAAACGAACATCTATTTTTTAATTACTTTTCATAATATTTTATTTTATGAACCAACATGGTTTTCTTTTAAATATTTTCCATAATTTTTTATCTTATGAGCCTACATGAATTTTTTTAATTATTTTGTTAGTAACAAACGTTACAACATCTCCCCCATACTTTACTTTACTTTACTTTACTTCTTTTTACTTTACTTTACTTATTTTTACTTTACTTTACTTTACTTTACTTTACTTCTTTTTACTTTACTTTACTTATTTTTACTTTACTTTACTTTACTTTACTTCTTTTTACTTTAATGTTACAAACGTTACTAATGTTACATCACGTTACAAGATCTCTCCCATAATATTCACTATCACTATTATTTTACTTCTTTTTACTTTAATGTTACATTACGTTACAAGATCTCTCCCATAATATTCACTATCACTATTATTTTTGGCCGACATGTTACTAACGTTACATCACGTTACAAGATCTCTCCCATATTGGGCTGTAGAGCGCCTCTCGGCGCAAATATATCAGCAAGCTATCAACTAATTTGGCATTCTACATGGTGTTATTATAAGGAATGAGATTGGATATTCGTTTATAAAATAAGCTTCCATTATTTTGAATTCTCATGGAGCAATAAGGTTGTGATATTCATCTGGCACTTCTACCAAAATGTTTTAATAAAAAAAAGGGTTAGCCATAGAAATTCGATCGACTATAACAGACATTGTGGGAATAAACATGGTCATATTGTATCATTAAATTTTAATGACAATTCTTAACGGTAAAGAGCATCATAACATAATTTTAAATGAAAATTAATAATAAACATCATATTACTATATTTAAAGTATCAATGTGCAAGCAGGTGGCAAGCGTTTTAAAGATACCTGCAATACATTTCCATATTCAACAAAAGCATGATTATGAAAAATAAGTATCATGGAAAGAAAAAGCTTGAGGATGAAAACAAATGTGAAAAAACAAATGCAATATATCTTAATTATCTTAAGATATGTGTTTAGAAAAGAATCTACATATAGATGAAATGTGACCATCTAATCATAGATAAATCTAAATAGATTAAGTCGGTTGACTCGGTCCTTTTTGAACCATTTCCAAGGCAATGGGTCAAAATATGCATAAACCATGGGATAAAGATTAAATTAGGAATTGTATGATAAAAAATAAGATGTTATTTGAAGGTGATGGGGAGATTAAAAACTCACAAACACGCCATAGGGACACAACATAAGCAATTCATTATTCTTCCTCATCTACTTCATTATTAGCCGGTAAAAACACAAATATATACATGCGGTATTCTTTTTCCAGTGACCAGAATCCTATAAACCTAGACACACTAGACTTAAACCAATGAATAAATCATTGTACAAACCAAACCTTTGAACATCTATCAAGAAATTCATTTATCAAAACATTGATGATCAGGGTATGATCATCGGAAATTGCTAATCGTCCTTACAACATAATATACAAATTACAACTTTTGAATGGTTCCAATCCAATGGTGGATATTAGAACATTGGACCTTCAGGATATCATGACCATGATCAAGACCTCATGTCTCTGGTACGCTTATCGAACATCGCCCATTAGGCTTTCTTGTCAACAATATGACATTCCTCCATGTTTATATCACAATATGAATTTCATGTTTTCAATGTTCCCCGAAGGTTTTGCAAGGTTTTTGTCACATTGAAATGTTCATTAAGTGTTATGTTTGATTGTGACATTCCTCCATGGTTATGTCACATTGTGACATTCATATTTGAAATTTTCTTTGAGGGTTTTATTTAATTGTAGTATATTAAATGTCTCCTACATATAGTCCTAGGATCAAAACATCGAGCTCCACTATACAATTGGGGCTTAAATGTCTCTTGAATATTATCCCATAGTAGGGAATGTAACACTAAGCTCCACTAAACAATAAAACGTTCTACAGAACATTACAAATATTTCATATGGTTATATCACATGTTAACAATCATCTTGGTTTAACTGTGAATTTTTTATGTTCCACAATGATTATGTTGCATAAGTCAACCATAATGTGACAAAATAATTTCGTTAATGGTTATGTCAAATTTGTTATTTTTCTTAATGGTTATGTCACAAGGTGACGTTCAACGTGGTGAACTTGGTTAATGCCACACTGCAACAAAAACCTTGATTAATGTCACAATGTTCAACATAAACCTTTCTAGAAGTCGTAATGCAAATAAGATGTTCATTAATGGTTATGTCACACTTTGATGTTCAACATGGTGGACTTGGTTAAAAATGGTTGGCCTTGTGACATAACCATCATAACCATTGCGGAACATAATTATTTAACATAAGTCAACCAATATGAGCATCATAATGCGACAAAATAATTGGGTTAATGGTTATGTCAAATTTGTTATTTTTCTTAATGGTATGTCACATTGTGACATTCAACATGGTGGATTTGGTTAACAATGGTTGGCCATGTGACAGAACCATCATAACCATTTAGAAATGTATTAAGCCAACATAATTCAACTCTACAATGTGATTTTAATTAAATTATACTATTTTTTAAAATCCATATATGTCATGAATATAATCATATAGTATACTATAATATAATATTATAGTTAAATATTAATACATATTTTCTTACTAGGGGAATCGATAACTAGGGCAGTGCACGTACTCGCGTTACACAGGCTTGATTCATGTCACCTACCACTATGCCCCTAGGTGCCCACAACCTCCTGCAAGCATGTGACACACGTAAGTAGGGGTGATTTGAACTTGTGATCTTTATTTACAACATGTTCTTCATATCAAGCGAATCACTAATGAACTATACCCATGCGGCTTAAATATTAATATTTCATTATTACTTTTATTATAATATTTTAATTAAAAACCATATTTGCATAATCATATCATATAATATAATTTATTATTTAAAAAATATCACCATTATACTTTTCTTTTGTAATAAGGGAATTGACAACTAGGGTTTTCCTTGTACTAGCGTTACATAGGGTCGATTCTTTTCTGCTACAACTATACCCCTATGTGCACTCAGATGGCCCGCGAGCAAGGGGTATGGGTAAGATGGGGGACATTTGAACTTGTGACCTTCCATTTACAAATTCTCATATCATTTCCTCATTTATCAATTGCTTTATCCATCTACGGGAATTATCATTATACTTAAATGATATTCTTTTTTAATTAATAATTATATTATAATTAAATAATTAATATCATTTTATTAAAAAAAAAATCCTTGGAAAAAAAGAATAATTTCGTTTCATCTTTTGAGAGCAAAATTACAATGATTTATACACTCTTTAAGAGTGTCATTTTGATCTTTGAAGATCAAAAGAGAAGGACTGTGACTGTCATCACTTACATAAGTCAAGTTCAATATTACATGTAAAAACAACAACAAAAAGACCAATCTTGAAAGCTGATCCGAAGTAGTCTTATACTGTGACCCCTGTAAAGCCGAGAGACTTGATCATATGAAATACCATATGCGTTTTAAAATAGAAAAAAGCTAACAAATCTAACTGTGTGTTCATCCAGAGTGACCCGAGCTAATCACGATACCCTCAAAAAGGTCAAAAACATAAAACGGTCCATATAAACCTGTACAGTAGTAAACATTCCAATCCCCCAGTGCTGAGAAAAAAAAGTACGCCTTCATTCTATGAAAGGCCTATGGTAGTATTCCCTGACCATGCCATCAATAAATTCTTTAATTTTCCAGTGCCATGTTCCCAGCAGTAACCCCGCTTTCGATGCCCTGTCCGCTTCCTCGTTATTTTCCTTGTATACATGAGTGCATGCAAAGTTGTCAAAAGTAGCAGTGGTAGACCTGATAGAAGCCAAGATGTTTGTGAGTCTACGTTTGTAACAATGTTGAGTTCCAGACAACCATTGGATAACATTCAAAGAGTCCCCAAAGACACCCCTTCTTAGTAGCAAAGATGACAAGGTATTTAAGGCTTAAAATCTCCACCAGATTGTTACTCCCAAACCCCAAGCCAAATGACATTACAAAGTAATGAGCAGGTGTAAGAAAGAGTAAAGGCCCACCCCCACAGTGATTATTTTGACAGGCCCCGTCAAAGAAGCCCCACGATTGGGAGCGATCAATAACCATAGGCAAGATATTACGATAATTAACCACAATTTTGGTCCGTTTAAATGCCAGGAAGAGCCCGCAGCAATTCACAATCGTTTGGGTAGGTAGGAACTCGTTGTCCATGAACAATCATTTGTTCCTGGCTAACCAAACACCCCAGACAACAAGAAGTGGGAGCGCTCTAAACTCCTGATAGGTTGGGTTTTGATACCATTGATGCCAAGCCTCATCCACATTTGCCACACCCCAACGAAAAATGACTCTTAGAATCCTGGATAAAAATATCCAAACAGTGGTGATGTAATTGCAGTGTAGAAAAAGATGACCCATCATCTCCTCATCTTGATGACAAAGAGTGCAACAACCTGGCCCATGTTTGTTCCTTTTCTGTAAAATCCCAAGTAGGGACCCTGTTAACAAGTGTACACCACATAAAAAGACAAGTCTTATGAGGACATGGCAGTTTCCAAACCTTCGACCACCACCACATCGGCTCCCTCTGTACCAGCTCAGCACTGAGCCTGATGTACCCCGATTTTGGGGTGTAATTGCTCGAAGTATCCCCATCCCAGCAGAGATCATCTACATGTTCCCCCAGAGTAATGTGATATGATGCAAGAGCCCTAAGGTAACATGCCAATGTTGAAAAATTTAAAAAACCCACTATGTCATTCTAGACTTAGGATAAAATTAATTAATCATTTATGATTAATTTCCTGAGTTTTGACTAGGTAGAATAGGCCAGTTTTGTCTTTTAGTGGACCACATGCTATCCTCATTCACAAAAACGAATTTGGATAGATTCTGGATAAGATTTCCTTGGATTCTGTCTGATTTTATTCTATTCCTGAATTAGAAAGACACTATCCAATTTTAGTTAGCTTTGTCCTGCTTTTTCTACTTTCTAGTGGAAAAGATAAAGCTAGTTAACTTGGAATCTTTTGCCACTTGACCAATTCGACCTCCACATCATATCTCACCTTCTAAAGCCATCAATACATCCTATTTGCCTCACTCATGAGCTTCCATACCATACTTGCCAAATTCGTGAGCCTCTAGCACAGTTTTGGAAACTACTTTTGCCACCTAGGGGGTTTTTTGTCTTTTTCTAAGCCTTTCTTTTTGCTCTTTCCATATTGCCTCAAAGCAATTCAATTTTGTCCATGAAGGATGTGTTATATATTGTTACAATATCAATGAATAAGATACAGAATGTTTTCCATGATTTATTCTCTCTATTCTTCTTCTCTCATTGTCTAAAATATTCCACGGTGAAATTGTCTTATGAATCTAGTTCCTATAATTGAAAATTTCACATGGTATCAGAGCTAGCTTGATTCAAAGCAATTTCAAAGAGTGTTTTTTGCAGGTATTACCATCACCAGGAGCGCATCAGTATGGAGCAAAATCAAGCCAAAGCTGTGACTCTCACTCCCTTCAATTTCTTTAACTGGAAGGCACATATGATCATCCAGCTTCGGAGCAAAGGATTGTATAGAGTCACTATGGGGCTTGAAACTGAGCCAGGAGCTGTTGCATTAAAATCCAAACGGTTCAATAGGCTTCATGAAGCTTATGGGTTACTTTGTCTCTCTGTATCTCCAGATCTTCTATTCCATATCGATTCTCTATCAACTCCAAATGAAGTGTGGACAGAGCTAGAGTCTCTCTTTGGAAAACAGGATAAGCTCAGAGGTAATTTGTTGGAGATTGAGATGATCTCTCTTAGTCCAAGTAATTTCAATTCTATGGAGGATTTCATCTCAAAATTCAACAACCTAGTGCTTCAACTCAAGCAATGTGGCATAGAGAAGAAGGATGAGCAATTAATCCTTACAATTCTGTCAAAATTAAGCTCTAAA
Organism: Larix kaempferi; assembly: GCA_027924585.1. Classification (NCBI taxonomy): domain Eukaryota; kingdom Viridiplantae; phylum Streptophyta; class Pinopsida; order Pinales; family Pinaceae; genus Larix; species Larix kaempferi. Next base: position 1,506,398 of record BSBM01000535.1, on the reverse strand, counting down.
TACTCAGTATTTGTGTCTACTTTTCATTCTACAAGACTTGCAGTTCCAAAGTGGAAGATGCCAACCTTGGATGAATTCATTGCTTTGTTCACTCAAGAAAAGGACAAGCTGGTCCAAATGAGGGATCGATCACCCTCCAAAGACTTTGCACTTGTTGCTCATGGAGCAAAGAAGAATGACAAATCCAAACAAAAGACATTGTCAAATGAAGAGGATTCTGATGGAGATTCCAAATCCAAGAAGATGAAGAAGGAGAAGCCAAAGTGTTCTTATTGCTACAAAAGCACTCATCCTGAGAAATATTGTTTCAAGAAGAAATTAGACATCATGGCCAAGATGCTTGAAGAGCATAACATAGATGTTCTTGACTTTGCAAAGAAAGAACAAGGCAAGGTTGCTGTAGAACAAGAACTCTATCTCCAAGCCTCTCCCAAAGGTAATAATGTTTATGCTTTGAGTGCTAGAGTGAAATATAATTTTGATGTCTCTGATATTGATTCACATTCTGATATATTAGAATCAGAAACCTCCACCTATTCCTTGGAACAATCTTCAGTCAGTTCATCCAAGTCTACTCTCAAAACTAGTCATTTTTTACTAGCTTATGACTTGTCTTCTGAAAGGTCTTTCCACCATCATTCAAATCTTTTAGATTCTGATTTAGAATATGATTTACAGTATAATATGCAGGTCATTACATATCCCACATCATATTCCCAACCTTTGGATGCACAAAAGACCCTACAAACCCCAAGTTCTCCAGTTAAGAAAGTACACAATTCTATGTTTTCCTACACTGTGTCACTTGCCTCTGTTGCACTTTTGTATTGCATATCTTTCATTGGTTGGATAGCCATTGTTTTGGAATTATTTGGATTGATATTCCACACATCTGTACCTGACCCCATCACTCATGGTTCAAAATTCAAGTCCTCACACTCTCCAGGCTCGCTCAGTTGTCCGGGTGATCTAGTTTCTCAAACTTTTTCTACTGAAATTGTGTTCGATCATGGAGACTCCACATCTTTATTGGTTTCTGCTCCATATGACTTACATTCCGATATTTCAGAGCTGCGTGATCTCATTTTAAATATCAGAAAAGTTCTACATCAGTTTGAAAAGAAAGTATAAGAACTAGTACACCATATTGTAGCTACAGAAGAAATTGATCCTGTTGAGTTCATTGTTTCTCCTTGGGAAGGAGTATGCATAGATATTGTTTCCGTCATTGATTATGTTTTCAGATTGGATTATGTATGTTATAGCAACAAGAAAAATTCATTTGATGCTCCTCCATCATCAGAATATGAGCTTCATAGAGCTTCAACACATGGTTCTTGCCTACACAACATTGATGCACTGATGCATGATCATGACATCCACAATCTCTTCATCAAGTCAGTTACTCAGAAGCAGCCCATTCAGCTCATTCAACTCATTCAAATGAGCAACATGACAGTATGAAGACATCAAGCATGTCCATTTTTTAGGGAGGGTTTTGTTCCCATGAGGTTTTCCTTGTTTCATCAGTTTACATGGACTAGTTATTTTTGTATTGGGGTGACCAAAAGCCTTGTTGCTTGGGCCCTATATTTTTTATATTTTTCTGATTACTATCACATAAAGTCAGGCTTAAGGGGGGGTGTTGGAACATTTAAAAATCCCACTATGTCATTCTAGACTTAGGATAAAATTAATTAATCATTTATGATTAATTTCCTGAGTTTTGACTAGGTAGAATAGGCCACTTTTGTCTTTTAGTGGACCACATGCTATCCTCATTCACAAAAATGAATTTGGATAGATTCTGGATAAGATTTCCTTGGATTATGTCTGATTTTATTCTATTCCTGAATTAGAAAGACACTATCCAGTTTTAGTTAGCTTTGTCCTGCTTTTTCTACTTTCTAGTGGAAAAGATAAAGCTAGTTAACTTGGAATATTTTGCCACTTGACCAATTTGACCTCCACATCATATCTAACCTTCTAAATCCATCAATACATCCTATTTGCCTCACTCATGAGCTTCCATACCTTACTTTCCAAATTCGTGAGCCTTTAGCATAGTTTTGGAAACCGCTTTTGCCACCTAGGGGGTTTTTTGTCTTTTTCTAAGCCTTTCTTTTTGCTCTTTCCATATTTCCTCAAAGCAATTGGATTTTGTCCATGGAGGATGTGTTATATATTGTTACAATATCAATGAATAAGATACAGAGTGTTTTCCATAATTTATTCTCTCTATTCTTCTTCTCTCATTGTCTAAAATATTCCACGGTGAAATTGTCTTATGAATCTAGTTCCTAGTAATTGAAAATTTCACAGCCAATTCCCCCTCCTCATCTACCCCAAGGCTGAAAGAGCTATCCCGAAGCTAGACATGACATCCCAATAAAAGTTCCTCTTGATGAGCAAGTTGATGAAGAAATAAAATGCCCCTACGGCCGAGGGCTTCAATAGTCCCCTCCAGCATCAAATGCTGAAGTTCACATCCCATCCACGGATCCCTGCCAATCAGGATCAAGTGACCATTTCCAACATCCCAAGCCAAATCTCGTTCAATAATATGAAATGAAGCTACTAAGGCCTTCCAAATGACTGATCCCCCAGTATGTGCTTTAACCAGATTCTGAATCCAGTTATCAAGAGACTCAGGAATAATGTTTTTATGGATCATAACCCGAGCCCAGAACCCTCCAAATTTGGTCAACCGCCATCCACACTTAGTAGCCAGTGCCTTGGAGAAGGAGAAAATGTTCTTCAATCCCCAACCCCCCATAGCCTTTGGCACAGCAATAGGATTCCTCTTGACCCAAGGAACAACATAAGTATCCCCCTTGCCACTCCACAGAAATCGGAAGCATAGTCGCCTAGCTTGATCCAGTATTCCCCGGGGAATCCATGCTAAAGACATCCAATAAACCAGAATGGCCTCCAACACTAACTTAACCAAAATCAATCTTCCATCCCTAGACAACCACTTAAAGCTCCAACATTTCAACCTTTTTTCAAGTTTTTCAATCAACCACTTCCAGTCCTGTTTCGTATAATTATTTGGTTTCAGGATGAAACCCAAGTACTTCATCCCATTCTCCATTGTTAAATGCGAGAAGGGAAAGAAGTGAGTGTACACTTGCAATTCCGCCTCACACAGAAGATTAGTAGACAATGTGGACTTACCAGCATTAATGTCCATCCCTGTAGCTCGGGAGAAAAGATCCAGAATCTCTTTTAACTTGTACCCATCCCCTCTAGAACCCGAACAGAAGATGAGAATGTCATCAACAAAGAGCAGATGGGTAACGAAATAACCCGGTGCAACCAGTATTCCGGTGAAGTGACCCGACCTCCTGGCCTCCAGGATGGCCCGACTCAACGCCTCTGCCACTAGTAGGAAGAGCAGGGGTGATAAAGGGAACCCCTGACGCAGACCCCGCCCCGAATGGAAAAAAGGGGTAGCATCCCCTTTGATGAGGACCGAAAAAGATACAGTGGTTATGCAACTCATAACCCACCTGATAAAATTGATGTCAAAACCCAGATGAGTAAGCAGGAGTCGTAAGTAGAGCCAACTGACTTTATCATAAGCCTTAGATAGGTCAATCTTTAGGACAACCCCCTTCAGCTTCTTAGTTTTAATACTATGCAGGCCCTCCTGTGCGATCCCAATGGCTTCATGAATCTGACGGCCTTCCAAAAAGCCAAATTTCTCCTCTGAAATGTGAGAAGAAAGGATGGCCTTAAGGCGCCGAGCAATAACTTTTGTGACTATCTTATAGACACAATACATAGCGAGATAGGACAAAAATCATTCAGAGATGAAGGAGTATCAACCTTTGGAATTAAAGCAATGAATGCTTGTCGGTATTTTACCCTCCATCCTAGTGTCTTCTACCAATCTAAGAATATCCTCACCAATGTAATCAAATAAGCTAAGAAAGAATTCAATCGTCCACCCATCAGGTCCAGGGATTTTGTCTTTCTGAAACCTTGAAAGGACCTCTTTTAATTCGCCAGCCATTATGATGTCCATCAACTTCCTTTTATCATCCTCTTCCACAAACCTAGGGAACAGTTGTGCCACCCGGATGACTTCTTCAATATTTACCCTGTCACATGCCTTGAACAGGTTCTAGAAATGTTGAACCCCCACCTCAGCCATCCCTTCAAATGAGTGTTGTATTGTGCCCAGGTGATCCTGTAGACTCCAGATAGTGTTAGCAGACCGCCTTCCTCTGGCATATGCATGGAAGAATTTAGAATTCTCATCACCACTTTCCAACCATATAGCCCTGCTCTTCAACCACCAAGTCTCCTCCATCTCCGCAAGAATAAGGTTTCTCCTTCCTTCCAACAAAGCCAAAGAAATTTTAGACTCATTGGTCAGAAAACCCCCTCCAGTTTCCAATGCAATGATTGCAATATCCCCTATATCATTTTATTAATACTTTGTTTTTTAATACCTTTATGTTCCATCATTATATTTATTTTATTTATTAAAGTATAATAAAATATTATAATTGAAAGATATTTTTAATTCATTATTATATTTAATTAATTAAATAATATAATTTTATTAATACTATTTAATTAAATGACATTATTTAAATTAATTATTATATTATAGTTAATTAAACAATATTAGTTTATTAATATCGTGGAGATATGTCTATGTGTCTACCTGCTACTAGCAACAACCACATTAATAATATTAATGTGCCTGAATACATCGATAGGTGTATATTTGGCACATTGACCAATAAAATAGTATCAGAGCTCTAGGTTAAAACACTAGGGCCCATTGGGCTCAACATGGATTGAGTAAAACATGAAAGTTGACGAATTAATCACTCGGTTGTTTTTGTTTTATTTTGAATGCATGGACTGGTTTGGACGAGGAGAAATATTATTCAAAGTACCACTTCAAGTTTCTTCGAAAGCATAAAGATAACTAAATTTGTATTTCTTACAAAACATTGAATGAGGTATGTTTTCCTATATTATGAATTTCTCTTTTTGCTATATATTGTCGTATGGTATTATTATGAAGAATGATAACTAGTTGAAATGATTTTTGTAGTTTGTGAAACTATGCTTATTTATAATTCGAAAATTTCATAGAAACATCATTTTATTTGTCTACATTTTATTACCTATGGATATCTATAGTTTCGTTAATACACTACAAAGAAGTAAAATTGTTGGGTTTAGCAAAAGTTACTTGAACACCTTCAAATATCTATGCATAGTGGTTACGACAAGATTTATATAATGTTTTAGAAGATGATCGGATAGAACATTTGTTGGTAGAAGTTATAATTATTTCACTGCTTTCTTTGAAATAAAATTTAGTTCTCAAACATCAAAGTTAGAAGGTGCAACCTTGTACTTAAGATTATGATAAAATGCTTAAAACACAAAGGTGTATATGGTCAATCTTTCATTATTTTCATAGATCCAATAGAATCAAGTTCATGTAGAATATAGCCTAAAGAAAGATTTAATTATCCAAAGTATTGATAGCTAGAAATGATGTAACATATTTGTTACATGATTAAGATACATGTATGAAATTCATGTGATTAAATGATCGATATGTTTGAATATTATTCTTGTTTATGAAAAATCACCATTTATATTTCATTACAGAATTTCTTACCCTTATTAAAGGTATTTTATAGCAGTATCTCTTAGAAGTTTGAGTGAATCTATTTTATAATGCAGTTGAAATTCAGTTATTTCCTCATAGATAGATTATTGGTAGGAATTATTATATCTTTTAAAGATGGGAATGCATCAAGTTAAAAAGGTCTTGTTACTAATAGGAGTTAGATTATCAGAAATGAAGAATTCTAATATTGTTATGATTGGTTGAACACATGATGTGGAGTTAGTATCCTTTAGTTGAATATTGATAATGCAAAAGAAAAAGTTTGAATTTTTGATCTGTTTATGATTTTGTATACTGTTGAAAGAATGTTTATTGACCCACTGGGTGGAATGGAATCTGGGGTAGAAGGCAATGGACAAGTGGCAGCATCGTGATGCAACTAACTAGTTGTTGGTATGGGACAACTCCCTTGAAATGTGGTCATAGTGCCCTGAAAGATGGGACTGGAGCTTGAGGCTCATTTCTTCCAAACTGACCACTAAAGACCTAGGCAGTCTATATGATAACCATCAAATTTTGAACTGAGGTTCATCACTTTTCCTGACGAGGAAATTTACCTTGGGGTTTTGCTATGTTTGCACCCAAGAGATTTGATGAGGGGATATGCTATGTTGTTGATCATGTTGTGAGTCTGCCAAACTCTTATTGAGTTCAGGAGGTTGATGCTGAGATGAGAAAGCATTTTATTTCAGGAGGTTGATACCAAGTGGAGAAGGTATTTTTGAGTGTCTTTCTTCTACACAGATTCCACCCACTTATTGGTTCAGTAAACAGAACTTCTTGAGTGTTTTTCCACCCTACATACAGTTACATGTTCTATATGTTATTCTTTCTAGTAATATTATCTTCCTGAAATATTCTAGGTTAAAATTGTATACAAGTTATCTATATTTTCTGTAGCTGTTAAAATGAATTGATCTTTTTACGATGTTTATCATTTTGAAAATGTGCTATGTTATGCGTTGTATTGTAAGACTGTCATGTTCCTGCTGAAAGTATGCAGATGGTATTCCTACTGAGTTTGCAGAAGGCTTATGTTTGTATGCAAGTCTCTATGATTGCTAATATACAAAAGAGTGTTATGTATGCAAGTCATCGTGATTGCAGGAAATACATAAAAGTTTTGTATGCAAGTCTCCATGATTGCTGAAGTACAAAGAGGTTTGGTAATTACAAAGTTCGATTGAAAGAATTGTTTTATGATATGAGCTAATGATAATGATTGTCTTGTAGTTAGATTCTCACATGTATTTATGTGTGAATGTTATGAATGCTGGAATAAGCAAAATATTTCCTCAAGGAAGAGGAAGAATGATGAATATTTACTGTCTTGGAATTTTGTATACTCATGATATACTAAAGAACATTGGGAGATCTTGTATGATCTGTGTAATGTGTAGGATATAAGTGAAGAGGGCTTGTTGAAAATCGCAAAAACGTGAAGACGACCAAAGCATGAGAACAAAAGTACGCGAAAGATGGGAAATGATGCAAAAGACAAACCGTTGAACAACAAGGACGGTGTTATCTTTAAGGGGTGGAGTGTGTAACATCCCTCAAATTTGATCAATTATTATTATTACTTTGTAAATGAAATTTTCTAAATGGCCATGGTGAGGAGCTCAAGGCCGAGGCCCCACCAGCGGACATCAAGCTAGTGTTTTGATTCATAAAGTAAGACTTAGACGACTAAGCAAACTTAAACAAACGGGAAACAAGTCTCTAATAAAGGAAAAATGACAAGGTAAAGGGATAGCACGTAGTATGCAGAAAGACAATGATAGACAACGAGAAGTCACCTTATTTCCTCAAAACACTTATACTTGATCACCCTAAGTTATTTATATTATCGTCCTAAATAGACGACGGACGATAATGAGTATTAAGTTACACAACTATTATTCTACTTATCTTTTCATATACAAAGGTCAACTATTGTCCTTATGGACTATATTAATCATAGCCCTACAAGAGAACTTCATCATATTGAATAAATAACATTAATATACTCATTAAAATATTTAAACCCTATTTGACCTATCAGTTAAAAGCTAAAGTTCAGATTATCTTACCCTTATTGTAGGTGACCTAACTAAATTAAAGGGATTACCCTAAAAAAAATTAATATATATTTTGTGGGATAAGATTTTAACTTTGATTATAAGGAAAGGTTTTATTCCCTCATATTATTAAAATGGATGAAGTTTGACTTAAATAAACTATTTATCATAAATAAAACTTGTGTATATATATACAAATGCTGAATTATCTTATTTAGAGAACTCGAAATTTAGTTGTGGAGGAACACTCTCGTGATTTTTTTTAGAACCCGTTATAGAACTCTTTTGACAAACTCGCTATTATCAAGTATAAGAAAGTGGTTATGAGTAGTGGTTGTAGTGGAGAACGCTGATGGGAGAGAATTATGGAGGTTGTCACTTTGCTGGAGGGAAGCCTCACCACCTACCAAACTCATTGAAGAAGCGTGGAAGGTAGGTGAGCTTCTCGGTTTCCATTTGGCATTCCTAACCCAAGCATGAACTCCTAGTATGCATTAAAGCGTGGAAGGTAGGTGAGCTCACTACATTTTGACATTTTGTGTAAAAGTTATGTATTCCAGTTTGAAAAGAAACCTCTGTGCTATCGTGACTGTCTGGATTTTTCTACTTTAGATGTTGTTTAATGATAGTATTGATACCGTGTTTTAGAACTCTCATAGTTCCTTAAGGATCTTTGTATGCTAATAGAGATGTAGGGGTATCACTAAACGGGTTTGATAAAAACAATACACATTTGTATTGATAGATTTAAACTATGAACTATGACTTGACTGCACACCCTTACTAACCTTTGCGTGTAGTCTCAGCTCTGCAAATTATATTACAAAGTACCCTTCATACTTATCATTATGATATATATATTATATTTCACTTCGTTTATATGTACGTATCACCACACTATAGATATTATGTATTCAATTCCTTACAATTGTGGCGCTGACCCACCCATCCTATTTTAGATATTTTACATTTTATCTTCGGGAAGATTATTGATAAAGAAGCATTGACGAAGAAATAAATTCGGATATTTTAGAATCCTTTCCTCAGAAATAAGAAGCCTTCTCTTTCATATATTTATAAATATAATTGTGTAGTTCGATTATCGAAAGTCAAATGTAAGGTAATCAATATATAAGTAGTGTTATACTTTATTTTAATGGAGGTAAATTTTAGAGTTGGACTTTTAAGTTCGGAGATAATTACATATATACATCTCATGTATGGTAAGATGTCCGTCATTAAAAAAATAATGAAGTATTTAATTTCTTAAGGTAAGATTAAATCGTGGAGAAATACCCCTTTGGTTTTAAAATGGGAAAGAATATCTATAGATTTTATTAGTGTATATTTATAGATAGGAGAAGGTGTTCCGTAATTAAATTATTTATATATTATATATATATATATATATATATATTCTTGGTAGAATTCGTGGTTGTTATTTGTTCTGTAGTTAAATTATTTATATATATATATATATATATATTTTCTTAGTAGAATTCGTGGTTGTTATGGAGAAGGGTAAAAACCATTTAGTATGAATAAAGCTTAAAAGGGTAAAATGAATAAAGTTTAAAAGGGTAAAAACCATTTAGTATGAATAAAGTTTGAAAGTAAATATGGAGTGGAAACGTTTTAGATTTGAGAAAAGGATAATTGTACCTTCCTTCTATTAACTAAAAGAATAATAAATTAATACATTATTGTTGCAAAGAAAACATTATTGGGTAAAATATTATAACACATAGTCCTTTTTGCCATTAAGATTGACAATTTAATACAAAGGATAAAAGGATTTATCTATTGAATGAGAGGTGGGAGATAAATATAAGGATATTACCCTAATGCATGTAATTAAGGTGATAATAAATTAGGAATGAGAGGTGGGAGATAAATATAAGGATATTACCCTAATGCATGTAATTAAGGTGATAATAAATTAGGAGAAAACTTTAAAGGATTTAATAATTAAGGTTAAAAGAACCTTAGCTTTTATCTCCACTATTAAAAAAATGAGTCTACATATATACATTGAGTTATAATACAAATGACTTATATTAAGGAAAGTAAGATATATTTATGGTGCTTTTGTTTAGATTAAAAAGGATAGCAGGTAAAACTTTCTATGAAAGAAACCAAGGGAAAAATGGAAAAGTGGTTGGCCACAATCTCATTGCTAGATTGTAAATCTTGGTCTAGCTTCAAAAGACTTTTGTTATTCAAAAACCTTGTAACTGTGGGTGCCACTAGTGATGACTCTTATGTAAAAGGTTTCTCTTTAATGAAAATTTCAGGGAAGAAAGTATAGCAACAATTAAAGTTGCAACTTGTAAACACTATGTTTTGGAATAAATAAATGATGCACACACTTTTGTGGACTAGCCCAAGATGCAGGTGAACCATGTTACTTTGGTCTTTCGTGTATGTCTTTAATCTCTTGTATGATTATGCTTGTGTTGGGATTGATTTATTTACATACATACTTTGTAGATCATTTATTCATATAGTTTATTCTATTGGATGTGTATATATATTATGGTGATTATATGATTTCTTTAAATTACCTTAATATTTGATGTTTTAATACAATTGTCAAATGTATCTTGGCAAGGATATTCCATGTTAAATGTTGATTAAAATAGGATTACAAAGATATAAGAATTATTTTAATTCCAAGTTGTAAATCTTAAATTTCAAAATAGTATTAATTAATTATAGGCTAGTAAGTTATCAATGCTCATAGGGTAACCAATAAAATGTTTATTATGAAAAACAATTGTTATTCATAATAAAAGTAGTCATTCAACTTAAAGATTAGTCATTATAAATTAGTATATTGAATGGAATATTAAATGGAAGGAAGATTGACATGATAATAACATAAAAGCAATACTCTCTTCATTCATCTTTGTTTATGGTGGATATTGGGAATGAAAAATTATAATATTAGATAAAAACATTTTTAATGATTTGTTGTTAAGGTGTTGATTATGAAAGTTCTATTTGAATTGAAGTCTATATATAACATATAAAATTATTCTAACTTTTATACAAGTAATAAATATTAATAGAAATTTATATATAATTTATAAAATTATTTTAACTTTTACACAATTAAAATAAGTATCGATATGAAGTAAAAGAGTATATAATAAATAAAAAATATATATTAATAAAAAAATAAAGATATAAAATTAATAAATAAAAAATTTGTTTTAATTAAAAAACATATAATAAAAATTACTAATATTAATGCACGTTATAAAATAACTTAAAAGTAATCCCAACAAGGATAAAATGTGAACAATTTCAAGTTGGTGCATTGGAAGGGTTAATATTTTTGTACTATTTGATTCGTTAATGAATATGAGTGGTATGACTTTTTTCCACTAAAAAAAATGTGAACAATTCAAAAATAATTCATTAAAAATTAATTTAAAAAAAAAAAAAATTGTCATCGTCGGTCAAGATTAATTTGATGATTTTTTTAAGATGTTAACTGCTTTTAATGTAGAAAACATGACTTGCGTACCCCACAGTTTTGTGTGGTTCCATCGATTTTCTTTGGGGAAAATTTTGTATAATTATATTTACTTATTGCATTGATTACTCAATAACTTTACCATCCCATAGAAACTAAGTCGAGATCGATTGGATTCTCTTCACACTGACTATTGATTAATTTGTCTTGTCCATCATTCCCGGTTGAAGATTAATTTCGTGTATTTTCCACCTACGTGTGTCTGCGAACACACTAAGTTCCATAGTTCTGTCTCTTCATGGTGACTAAGTTAAGTCAACAGGGTGGGCTTTTGTTTCTTTGAACCGTCTAACTCACAGCCTTCCCCAAACACATGGATGGGAATCTCAAAATTGAACCCATCACAGCCAGTTCAAGGGGTCTTAGCACGTCCCAGAAGTGCAGTTTAAAAAATGCACGTCAAAAAAATGTGAATTTTAATTTTTGACATTTAAAAAAAAAAGGTAGATTCATATTAAAACTTCATTTAGAGGGTTGTCTTAAAAATTGGCCGTCAAACATTAATCATGGTTGTGAGTTCCAAGTAAAAACTTACTGCTGCACCCAGATGCAAATGTGTGGGCCGACTCCAGTCTCCACTCCACCTGGTTCTTTGAACCGTGGACAGGTCAGTTGTCCAACTTGCCAAGGCACCTGGAACCGTTGGCATTTAAGGGTTGATGCTGTTAGATGGGATGGGCTCTCCCATCGGTTAATCCACCTGCGCCATAAGTTAATTAAATACATTAAGTTCACATGTGCGAGCGGGGAGGAATATATAGAGACTATTCATTTTCACAAGCTGTCTGTGAAAGTTAGCAGCAATGTGAATTAAAGCATAATAAGAATGGCGAATATTGTGGAATAAATGGATACATCTGGTGCGGCGGTGCCTTTGGGGGTGTCTTGTCTTGAGGGACGCAGGCAAGCGATTGAAGATTGGAATTTGGCGTAGCATTGATGGCAAGCATGACCACTCCTTTATCCCTATTCCCCAACACGTATCCACCTGAAGAACTAGATCTGCTATTAGGCTACAGACCACAAACTTAATGAAGCGCTTAGACAAATATGGGTAGGGCGAATTCGGAAATGCTAGCAATTATTCCTGATTTGAGAAATTTAGTGGCATTTTCAACAATGTCTATGGCTCTTTGGACTACACTTTTTGGGCGATAATCTCTCCGCACTCTCGCCCTTTTCATATTGGGTTTTTTTAGATGGTCAGGTTCGAATTCTGCTGAGGTGTTTTTATTTGTGGGATTTTGAGTTGCGGTATTGTCTTTTTGGTTTTTGAGATGGCCAGGTTCGAATCCTGCTAAGGCATTTTTTAATTGGGGGATTTTGAGTTGCCTTATTTTTAAAGGGTTTTCTCTTTGCATTTTTTTAGAATCGATTTTATTTTTTCCAAGGGAGGACGTGAACTAAAGCATACTGCTATCCGTCTGAATCCACGATGGATAAATGAAGTGGAAATGGAACTAGAGAGGAAATGGATAAAAAATGGCCTCGACAAGATTCCAATGGCAGCATGGCAGACTAAGAATCCGAGGCTTTCTCTTAATATCTCTGCTACCTTCGCGGGCTTCAAGAAATCTCTAATCAACAAGGCAACGGCGGCGTCTTCTTGAAGCACCACTAACTTGGAAGTGTGTGGATGAAGCGATCTACAAGACATGAAACTGCCCATCATATCAAAATCTTCCTTTACAGACGATATCCAGAGGAAACATCTTTACATGTGACAATCAGAGGGCATGGAGGCAGTTCAGTGGGCCTGTTGTTAATCATTTTGATGACATTTCAGATGATCTGTTCACACATGGATTCAAGGTAGGTGGTTATCTCACTTCCATTTTTTTTTTCTATTTTTTTCAGTCTAATGAGCCCAGCGTTTGAATGTTTGTGTGAATTTCTATTTTATAAATATGTAAATTTCTATTTTATAAATATAAATCAATCTATTTTATTGTAATCTGGATTATTACTCTGCTAAAGCACAGGCACTAAAGATATTTGTATTGTCTACCTCGATAAACAGCCATTGTCTGGATATGGAAATGGAAGGAAGCATTATAATTTTTTATTAAAACCTTATAGGCTTTGTACATACAGGAAACAAGGACAGAAGCACATACACTAAAAATATTTGTACTCCTACCTCGATAAACAACCAGTTTATAAGACATCTTGTCTGGATATGAAAATGGAAGGAAGCATTATAATTTTTGAAAAAACCCTTATAGGCTTTGTACATACAGGAAACAAGGACATAAGAACAAGCACAAAAGATATTTGTACTGTCTACCTCGATAAACAACCAATTTATATGACAACTTGTCAGAACAGCCAATTTATATGAAAACTTGTCTGGATATGAAAATGAAAACAAGCATTATAATTTTTTTTAGTAAACCCTTAAACCAGTACTCGCAAACTTTGGTGCCAAACGATATGTTAGACAAGATGAAGAAATACAAGCGTTAAACATATTCGATAGGCGTTAATCATTAGCAGGCTGTAGGTATTGTGAGTTGGGTAAGCTAGCCTTGCTGTTAAATAAAAGAGCATCTTAAGACTTACCAGATCTAGAATTCATGGAGGAGATAACTTTGATGTTCGCGGCTCCAGCCTTCAAAATGGATGGGTATTTGAAAGTTGACAGCTTATTCGGTAGTCAGTTTCTGCTTCAGACTCTTTGAGGTCAATGAACTAGCATGAAGGTATTAAGGAAGACGTTGTGGTACCCTCACCTGATTTTCCAAGTTCACCTAATTTTCCAAGTTGTTTCGAAGAGAGATTTACCCAGGGAAATGTAGTGTGGATGTATTAATTTCTTGTGTAAATTGATTGAAAATTTTAACTCTGCTGGTGGTACCCTCGCCTGATTTTGCAAGCTCTTTCAAAGAGAGATTTACACAAGGAAATGTAGTGTGGATTTATTAATTTCTTTAATTGAATAAATGGATTGAAAATGTAATAATTAATTTAGCAATTTTTTTTATTAAGTGTGGAGTTAATTTATTATTATCAATTGAAATGTAATTTTTTTAAAAACTTGTCATTGTTAAAGGGCGACAGAAGTATATACCCTTCTACCTGAAATTAAGATCAGCCCTTCAAATTTGATCCCTGATGGAATTGTAAGTCAAGATGAGTCAAGCAGAGGTGTACAATCTATGTCTATGTCAAGATGAATTGGATTCTCTTCATTATTGTCACTAAATGTGCATCTATCAATACCCACTAATACACTACCATTTTTCTTTGAATTATTTGTATATTCTCAATCATTCTCTTTTGAAGATGTATATTGTCAATCGAAGTTTTTGAATATTTTGTCAGCAAACAGATTAAGTCCACACCAGTCAAGAAGTTACTAGTTGTGTGTCTCTTAACGGTGAGTGGTGACAAAGTTAAGTCAAGAGTGTCAACACAGGTCAATAGGGTGGGCCCTTATTTCCTTTCAACCGTCTCATGCACGGCCTTCACCAAACACATCTCCAGCTGAAGTGTATATCTCAAGCAAAGTTCTCTCTTCCTCTTCTTCAGTTTCTTGCTTATTCTTCTCGAGTGCAATGCCATCTCTGACGAAGGAAGAATCCTCCTGCAGCTGAAAGAGATGGAATGGAATGACACGCGTAATGCTTTGAGCAACTGGAATGCATCTCATGAAAATCCATGTGGTTGGAATGGAGTATTTTGTAACGGATTCAATGTCGTTACTAAAGTTGATCTCTCCAACACTTCCATTGCAGGACGCTTGACTTCTTCTATATGTGACCTTCATAATCTGACTGAGTTGATACTGCAATCGAACTATTTCCAAGGTCCATTCCCCGATAGATTGTTGGCTTGCAAGCATTAGCAGACGCTAGATTTGTCAGCGAACCTGTTTGTGGGAAACTTGCCGCATCATATCAATAAATTGGGTGACTTGCACCATCTTAACTTGTCGTCTAACCAATTTTCTGGAGACATTCCTCCAGGCTTCGGCATGTTAACCCACCTGGAGACACTGTGTCTCAATGATAATCCGCACCTGAGTGGATCAATTCCTGCTTTTCTTGGCAATTTGAGGCACCTGCAGCACTTATGGCTGAATAACTGCAATTTCGGAGGAGAAATCCCATCATCGTTGGGTAATTTGACGGAGCTGAAGAGGTTAGATCTCTCCAGCAATCATCTCTCGGGCCACATTTCGACCAGTTTGATGGCGCTGTCCAAGATGACAGAAGTCGATCTCTGGAGCAACAAGCGATCTGGACAAATTCCACCCAACATTCACGAGCTGAGGAGCATGCGTTCACTCGACTTTTCATTGCATGAGCTGAATGGAACGATTCCTGAAACAATTGCAAATCTGTCCCATTTGAAAGTATTGTGTTTGTCCGACAACAGCCTCACGGATCTGTCCCTACACATCTAGGAATGCTGGCTAACCTGACATACTTGGATCTTTCGAGTAACAAGCTTACTGGGTGGTTGACACAAAATTTGGGTACACATTCTGTTTTTTTCTTGTTGATGTTTCGAGAAACAATTTCAGTGGCCCTCTTCCTAGAAATCTCTGCGAGGGAAAATTTCTTTCTTCGTTGGTTATATTTTCAAACAATTTCAATGGAAGCTTGCAATGCTTACAGTCTTGCGGTGGTCTGGAATACGCACAGCTCTATAGAAACCAGCTAAGTGGTGAGGTCCCTTTGGCGTTATGGAGCTCTCCAAAACTTGTACAATTGGAGATCTATAATAATATGGTTGAAGGCCGCATTCCCGTAGAGATTGGCGCAGCAAAGAAGCTGCAATGGTTAGAGATGGCAAACAATCGGTTCAGTGGAATCATTCCTCCCCATATCGGAGAGCTGAGGTATCTCTTTAACTTTAGTGCAAGTAATAACAGACTGCATGGGGCTCTTCCTAATGAGCTTGCAGGCTTGGGTTCAGTCAATAGCATCCAGCTTGATCACAATTCATTGTCTGGGGAAATTCCAAAATGGAATATGTCATTGCCCCAGCTTACTACACTCAATCTTGCGAACAACTGGTTAACAGGTGAAATTCCTGCATGGTTAGGTTCCATGTCAAATTTATACACTCTGGATCTATCAAACAATCAACTTGAGGGGGGCATTCCTCCTGAATTAGCGACACTAAGGTTAGGCACTTTCAATGTATCTGGCAACTACTTGTCTGGCTCAATTCCATAAACTTTCAAGGGTTTGCACTATAACGATAGTTTTCTTGGCAATCCAGGCCTATGTGGTAATACGGCTTTCAAGTTTAGGTTAAGACCATGTTCTTCAAAGAAAACAGATCTACATCATTATTTGCCCATAATTTTAGTCTCAATTCTGGGGTTAGCCATGGCAATTTTTGTTAGAGATAATGCTCACATTAGTGCAGCATACTAAGTTTGGGATTGGTTTGAGATTTTGTAGGAAAATGTTGAGATATTCTCTCAACCAACATCTCCATGTTTGGAGTTAGTTGGATCTCACTCCAACTATATATATATGTGATTTATGTGTGTATGATTAAGTAATACAAGTTAAGTTGGATCTCACTCCAATTATATATATATGTGATGTATGTGTGTATGATTAAGTAATACAAGTTATTATTGTGTGTGAATCCGTGGCAATGGCTGATCTCAATTTTCTTAATTTGGTATCAGAGCTTGGCTGGGCTTAATCCGTCACGGGAGTGCCCAGGAAGATGAAATAGTTTGGAAGAGGTTTTCTGTGCATACGTAGATTATGAGTGTTGAATCCTTTTGTTTGTGAGAGTGTTGTGTGTTCATTGTTTACCTACAGGGCTGCCTACGGTGAAAACAAAAGAGGAGGACCTGCTGCTGTTAATGATATCGCTGCCTGTGTTAAACTTGTGCGATCTGTTTGATGTGCAAGAAGCACCATCTAGCTATTTTCTGTATCTGAAGGCGAGCTATCTGGAAATCGCCAGATCTGAAGGAACCGCTGTGCGTGGAGAACATCCACTATGCAGGCGTGTGGAGATTTGTGCAAAGGAAGCCAAGTCTGCGAAGAGAAGCAATCCAGTTTGGGGGACGTCCATGTCAAAGATTGCTCACGAGGAGATGTTGGCTATGATTTGCTGACTGTCATCGCTGAGGAGGTGTTGCATCCAACATAAATTGAAGAACCGTTGTTACAGAGAGCTAGCCAGATAAAACATTTAATTTTAAGAGGTAGTGCCAGTTTCCAAATAGTGTTATGCCACCAAACCGTCTCAGGATGATTATCAGCATATAGTGATGCGTAAGCCAGCTTCGCAGATATAGAGCCAAAGGCCACATCCCACGACCATGCAAGCCGGTCCGGAGACTTAGTGAGTTGTATGTTTGACAGGCATAGTGGTCTGATATATTCATCCCATTCAGCACCCAATATACCATAAAGTCCCAGCTGGGGCATCGAGATCCACTTTGAATGCCCAATCCCATGACAGCCAGAAGCATGTGCAAGTGTGAAAAATCCATTTGCTCAGAGATGAGACCTCAGCTCAGTGGATAAGATGTATTCAGATGGGCCACCAATAATAGGATCAACTCCCAGCCTTATTTCACGGCCATTTCCGGGGATCCATGAAATCCATTTTGCAATTATCTTGAAGGAACCGATTAAGCCATTCCATATATTTGAAACACCATTACTAGATGGAAGACCCTTTCTGAGCCAGTTAGCAACTGAGGAATTTTTCAAATATTTGGCTCTAATAATCTTCCCCCAATCTGAACTGACAAAAAGTGCTCTCCATAAACTTTTAGCGTGTAGAGCTGAGACGAACAGTTCCAAATCCTTAATATTCCAGCCTCCAAAAATCCAGGGTCGGGCCAATACAAACCATTTAATAAGATGGAATTTTTCAATATCCCCACTGCCAGACCATAGGAAGTTGAAGATCTTCTTTCGAATAAGACATAGAATGGAACGCGGAATTTTACAAAGTGAAAACCAGTAGACCCCCAAGTTTTGTAGCACCGCTTTAACTAGCGTCAGTCTAACCCCTAGGGATAAGTGACGTAAGCTTCAATGTCCAATGCGGATCTCAAACCGTCTGACAATCCAGGACCAGTCAATGATATGGTAATTTGAAGGCTTGACGAAAAAACCCATGTACTTTGTACCTTCATCCAATTCATTGAATTTTAAAGGGAGAATCAAACTGATTGACTGTTCAATGTCCATCGGCATGGAATGCTTTATAAAATGTGATTTGATGTAGCTGATATTCATCCCCGTGACCGAGCAGAAGAAGTCAAGAATCATCTTGTACTGGACCCATTCCGCCAGAATGCCCAAGCCGAAAAGCAAAACATCATCCACAAACAGTGAATGTGTTACAGATATCTCTTTATTAATCTTGATTCCAACAATACGACTCTCCCTTTTTGCCTTATGTATACAAAGGCTCAGTCCCTCAATAACCAACAAGAAAAGTAGAGGCGAAAGAGGGAATCCCTGCCTGAGTCCCCTTGAGGCTTTGAAGAAATCCGTAGGGTTCCCATTTATGAGAACAACAAAATTAACCGAAGTTATGCATGCCATAATCCATTTCATCACCGACCATGGCAGACCATTCTGAATCAGAATCAACCTCATTAAATTCCAATCAACCCGGTCATATGCCTTCACAAGGTCTAATTGGAGGATGAGTGCATCAAGTCTCTTCTGCTTTATACTATGGAATACTTCTTGTGTCACCGCCACTGCATCATGAATCTGACGGCCCTCCGGGAAACCATATTGCTCCATAGAAATATGTCTTGATTTGATTCTCACAACAATAATCTTAGAGATAATCTTGTATACTAGGTTACACAAAACAATAGGCCTGGACTCATTGAAATTTTCCGGGTGTGATGATTTAGGAATGAGGGCCAGATATGTAGTATTTAGAGCCCCAGAAACCAGACCCAATTTCCGGGATTCATCTACAGCCTCCCGGAGATCATTCCCCATAATATCAAAAAAGTGCAAGAATAGTTCTACCGTCCATCCATCCGGACCAGTTGATTTGTCCTTTGCAAAACCTCGCAAGATATTTTCCACATCCAGTAAAGTCACTTCCTCAAAATTTCAGTCACCTTCCTGTTCATTGAACATCCGGGGATATTCCTTGATAATCTTGAACTGTTCATCCAAAGTTGTGTTCTTTGGGTCTGTAATGTCCCCAGTTTGACCCCATGGCATTAACATTATAAATGATGTAATATTGTTATGAAATCATGGTGAGGAGCTCAAGGCCAAGGCCCCGCCATCGATTTAGTGATGCATATGGTTTGCGTGCTAGCAATGCACATGGGAAATTCAAATATCATGTGATATGCATTTTAATAAAAATACCCACAACTAGCTATGCAATGCAACAAAGAGATGGGGGCATGATTTCACAAGGAATTGGGAGGGAAAAAATTCAAACCCTTGAGCCAATCAGATCAAGCCAAGTGTCAATGAGAGAACCCATCAAACCCTCAACTACCTATGTTGACTTTTGTACCCAACCATTGATTTCTCCCAAGGGTTGGTTGAGGTAGTTAATGCCTTAGGAATGGAGAGGTATGGCTGTCCAAATTCGGGTATGGGCAAGCCACCCTTTATGGAAAAACGTGTTTGTCTCTTTGTGCAAGAAAAGAGCCAGGAATTCCCCCCCCAAGCCATTATCCACGATCATTCTTCCTCCCTCACGAGTTTAGAGCTACCTGGGCGTCTTCCAGGCATGTTGCAGCGTTTTCTTCATTTCCCTAGTAGAGAAGGGCGTTTTCTGTGTTGTACACTAGTGGGGAAGAAGGGAAAACGAATGGGGGTTCAATAGAGACCGTGTTGGGCTGTTGAAGGCTGAGATATTTGGGGAAGAAATCGTTTTTCCCCCTGTGGTTGTTTGCCCATCCAACAATCCGTTTTTGGGTTGGGAACATCTTTGGGAAAACCCATGGCCATCTTATTTGTAAATCCCACTGTCTAAAATGTGTATCCATGCCCCTGTTTGTGCTTACTGTGTGAGAGAAGAGTATGTTGGGTATGGGTATGGGTATCCATGGCTTGGGCTTGAGCTTGAGTGCGATAATCCAGGGTTCAATTGTAGCCTGATAAACCTAGCTATGGACTGGCTTGGCTCATATGGAATGATTAATTGGTTGTGAGAGAGTGAATGTCCCCTTTTCCTTGAAGGAATCATGCCCAGCTCGGGGGTGGCCTTCGGACGGACTCAGTATAAGTTGTCGAAGAGCCTATGGCTGGGTGGAACGTTGCAGCGACATAGCTAGTTGCTTGGGCAGTTGAAAAATGAAGATAAGTGTTTTTATGTCTATGTATTTACTTCTGCAATGTTTAATTAATGATTATTTTGATATGCTGGATGAGCATGAAGTGTGTGTGTGGATTAGATTTAAATTCCGCTATGCATATTGCCTAATTGTATCTGCACACCATTGTTTTAAATGCTTATGATTCTAATAAACTGGCTGAGGTTTATGAAATGCCCAGATTTTAGTGCCATGTTCCCTTCCTTGCATTGGGCCAGCAGGTGGGTACATGACAGGGTCACAATAATACTCCTGAAAGTGACGAGTTGCTTCGTCCATCAATTCCTCATCCCCCCGGATCTGTCGACCATCAATATCATTTAGATCCCAGATAGTATTATGGATTCTCCGTGAGTCTACAAACAGATAAAAAACTTGGTATTCAAATCCCCAACCTGGAGCTAGATGGCACGGCTCTTTAAACTCCATGTCTCCTCCTGAATGAGCAAAATCTTCAATTTTCGACTCTCCAATGCAGAGAGTTGTTGATGATCCAAGGGTGTTAAACAAGTTTGCGCAGAATTCTTCAATAGTGTACCAATTTCCTTTTCAATCTCAGATAGTTCTGCACCAAGCATAGTTTTTTATTTTTTTCCCATACTATAGTGAAATCCTTTAAGCATTTTAGTTTCACCGCCAGCTTGTCCATAGCAGATCGTTCCCCAGAAACATCAGTGTTCAGCCAAGTTGCATTCACCCCCGTAGTATAATCATCATCCAATAGCCAAGTGGAATTAAATTTGAAAGGGAAATTTTTATGGGAACCCACATCGTCGAACTGTAAAATGATAGGGAGATGGTCACTAATATGTATCTGATGTATCCAGACCTGTAATTTTGAAAACTATGGAGAAGTGGAACTGAAATCAAGAAATGGTCAATGCGTTTTTTAATCAAATCCTCATCCGACCGACCATTTGACCAAGTTGGAGCCATTGGCCTTGGAGCCACGTCCACCAGAGAGAATTTGGAGAAAATATTTTTGAAATATAATCCCAAAGAGTCTCTTCAAGCAGAATGTCCCCAAAATTCCTCATCCCCCCAAGTGAAATTTAAATCCCCCGCAAGGATCAAATTCTCCAATTCCAGCAAGTGTTCTGACACGGCAAGGTCCCAGAACTTCACTCTATCAATATAAGGACCATAGCAGTTGATAATATTGAAGTTCTTTTCCGATCCCCTGAGGTTACTAGATAGCAGTATTCCCAAGGAGATAGTGGATGGGTTTAACTGCAGTATTCCAGGTTTTATTTTGTTGAAAAAAGAACGGGCCTTCTCCCCACATAGTTTCTTGGAGTAGGACCAAATCAGGGTTGATAATATGGTCACCATGAAGAGACAAAGAACTACTTGAGACACAAGTGAGTAGAAAGTACGTGAAAAACACTACTTGAGACATGTAAGCAAGTAGAAAGTACATGAAAAACTTAAACCCTATTGAATGTTATTGACTACTGTTGACTTAGTTAGCGTGAAGAGATAGACAAGTAGTAACTTATTCACTAGTGTCGACTCCACACGTAGTGAGTAAAAAGTACATGAAAGTAACTTATTGACTAGTGTCGACTCCACATGTAGTGAGTAAAAAGTACATGAAAGTATTCAAATATTCAATAAAGAATGATTGAGAATATACAAATTCATAGAAAAATCGCAATGGATATGTTATAGAAAGCACATTTATTCACTCTGAAGAAAATCTAATCTTGAGTTATTTTTTATGAGGGTGTAGAGTTGTTAATGTAGTAGAATATGTGGATAATATTAATAATAATACTACAAAATATTTTTTGAAAATTTGTAAAGTAATTTTTAAGAGAATTGTGGAGTTTTATAAATTTATAAATTAGTATAGTCACTTAATCTGTGGTGGTGAATATTGATAGGCCACAAAAATTAAGTACTACAAATAAGTTATATGTTATTTGTTCTCTAGTTATTCATGCATCAACTAAGATTTATCTATACATCAACTACCATTTATCCATATATCAGCTACTAGCTATTTTTTATATTCTTTACTCTTTTATAATTGTTTATTTTGAATTTGGAACTACTACCATAAAATCAATCTAAATAGCACACTAGTCTCATCTTTGTGCAATCTAAAAAAAGCATGGATGCTAGTCCACCCAAATTCTAAGATATAAACACCTAACAGTATAATTATATACAATAATAAATATCCTTAAAACTATAAATTGCACTCTAATAAATTCATGAGTAATGATTGACTTTTTTTAAAACAAGAGCCACGAGGTAGCAATGTCCCCGTAGTTGCTAATAGCAATAACAGCTATTGCTATAAGACATAAGCTATAAAAATATGATACTCTTGCCACAAAATTATAATAGGGAAAAAATATATTTTGCCACAAAATTACATAGCCATCAAACCTCAAGTTTCCTGCAATGAATAAGATGATAAAACTTAAAATTTTTATCATAATTTGACATATTTTGTTAAAACATACAATTTGCACTTAATCTATCTCAAAGACACTTTATTTTTGGGATATTTACACCATTTTATATTGGATTGAAATCAAAGTAATTTTATATTGTGTTAGTGTTTTAAAATTTTCTATGTGGTTGATGTGATATTTATAACATAACTAAAGTGTGAATTAGTATATGAAATTCTTGTGATTTAAAGAATAATCATCAAACTCTACACAAATTTATAAAAATAAACTTAATAATTAAAATATTCATTAACATTGAAGTATTCGCATAATGTAGTAAAGTTCTGCTGAGTGAGGAGATGTGGTTTGAGGAGTATTGTTAACCACATGGTATTGCTAGGTGTTTCACATGAAAATAAACAATGGTCAAAATCTTAAACCCACAAAAAATAAAAGTGGCGTTGCCAGGATAGCTTGGCTAGCTGATGTTGCTCTATAACGTCTCAGGATGAACAAAACGTAAAGCAACAAGTGCTATCATTACCACTAGCACGCCTGTATACTTGTTAATAATTAATTAGAATATTCGAACAAAAGCAAAACCAATATGAACCATAAACATAAAAATAAAGTCACTAGTGTGACACTATGCAAGAGCATCATGAGCTCTTAATTTAAAGAGATGCACATATGGGGAACTTAAAACATTCAATAAAATATCTTTTCTAAAGTGTTATGGATCTATTTAATGTGAAATAGTAACAATTATGCATTTATTTATTCTGGAATTAGAAATTTTGAAATCAAGATAGGGCTTAGATTCAAAGTTGGAGGCTCACATAATAATTTGCAATGGCCAAGAGTGATCAAATTTGAAGGGTAAGGTTTCATTTCACTTTGAAGATTTATGAGATATTAAATCCTTTAAAGTTGACATGTAAAAATACCAAAAATTCATTATTTTGATTAAAAGTAATGTAATAGTAACAATATTTACAATGTTTATCTCTATAGATTTTAATAAATAATGTTTATATTAGATTGTTTGTTTCCAAAAAAATATAATATCTATTCTCACAATAATCTAAGTATTTTTGCTCTTCCAAATAATAGCAGTGAAAATACAACTTTTTCTTTTTATTTTATTTTTTTAACTCTACCAAAATCACTTGAAATTAAAAAAATATCAAATATCATAACAAAATACAAAATACAGCTACCATAGCATAATATGATATATAAATTGTTATACAACTACCATAGCAAATATGATATATAAAATTTATACACATGATAATGGAATCCATCCTCGTTAGTTAGGAAGGTATTGTATTTTTTATGAGGTGTTCAAGAGGCCCGTAGACCCATGTAGCAATGTTGACCAAATCACATCTGATCATGGCAGACACGCAACAGGCTAAATGTAGACAAATGGGCGTAGTAGGTAAGCAGTGATTGGGTATATGCGAACAATGCATTAGCGCTCAGGTTGGGCACTTAAAACATTGCAAATGACAAGGGAGATGCACAAAGGCCATATATGCATCTCACAGCAAAGACTCCAACCTTGAGTAGAAACCAACACGGCCTCTCGACTGCACACATGATAGATGTTAGCCAATAGACGACGTAATGCCATGCTTTTGGGCGAATGAAATCCATGAGCCGATGAGAGGGAAAACACGAAATTTGGAAAACACGTCCACCCAAAGTGGATATTATGATTGTATGATTTTTACAAAAATCTGGGAAAGAAGGTGTTGACATTCTGGAGAAATATGAACGTAATCTGGAACGGAATACTGCACTCTCAAAAGACTCTGAATAGTCTTTTTAAAGTTCCTCGATTCTTCAGGGGCCTCAAATGGATATGCTCCTACTAACATAGCATAGAGTGTGACTCTGCATGACCAAACATATGCAATCTTCCCATCATATTCTTGCTTTGATAACACTTCAGGAGCAATGTATGCAACGGTTCCTACAGTTCATTTTGGCTGGGAATGAAGCACATAGGACTTTGACTAACCAAAATCACAGATCTTTAGACGGGGAGCAGGACTTCCATCCAAAAGTGTATTCTCCTTAATATCGCGGTGACAAACTTGCATATAATGGCAATACTTCGCCCATGATATGAGCTGCTGGAAGGAAAAACGAGCCTCATCCTCGCTAAAGTGGTCGACATTACACATGTGCTCAAATAGCTCTCCTCCAGATGCATAGTCCATAACAATTGCCAAGTAAGCTAGTGTTAATATTACCTCTTTTATGCCAAGTGAGCTAGTGTTAATATTACCTCTTTAAATCTGACAATGTTTGGATGCCCCGATGAGAGATGATTGGTAATCTCCCTCTCAACATTTTCATCGATCTTTTTGCCCCTCTCAGTACACTTAAATGCCACCAACTCTCTGGTCTGCCTGTCTCGCATAAGCCTGGCAACACCGAAATTGCCCGAGCCAATGTCCTTGACCCACCGCTGACATAGATTTCGTAGTTTCACTTTAAATTACCGAGTAAATAGATTTCGTAATTTCTCCATGAACCAATAGTCTAACTGCGAAACAGAACCATCGATAGCTACCGAGCCAATGTCCATGAACAAATAGTCTAACTGTGAAACAGTACCATCGCTAGCTAACGAACATGCCAAGCAACCTAACCTTCCTACAGAGATTTACTGATTTACTGAACCAGAAACATGAAGCCCTATCAGCTTCCCTTCGCCTGGTTTAAAATGCAGTAGATCCAGTTGACCGAATGAAAAGCAGTTATCCTGCTGCAGAGATAGAAGAAGAAGTCGAGGTAGCGGATACGAGGATTGGCCAAGTAAGTATACGGTTGAGCACAACTCTCTCCTCCCCAGCTCGGGATGCGGTCTACGTATCTGATTAGGCGTATCGAACTCAACAACCTTGGATGGATAAAAACGAATGTCATTCGGGAATCGCCCACTGGTTCTAGGACCTGCTGCTGCTCTGTCTATTAATTTCTCAACCAGTACACTGGCACACCCTGATACCATGTGACGTTCGCCAGCCGCCGAGGCCTCGGCACCAAATATCAAGGCCAACGACAGCAAGCAACTGCCAATGAACATTAAGATAAATGATTTTAAAAAAATATATTTAACATTAAAAATTGTAACTTTGTTATAAACTTAAGGAAACAGTGATATTTTTGCGATGTACTATGTTATTAATAAGACTCATCGAAAAATATATAGTCCCTGCGGGGACATAATAATATATTATAGAAAATTAAAATATGAATGTAATCAATATATTTACATTAAATAAGACAAATTCAAACAAACCAATTATGTTATTTACATTAAATAAGACAAGTTCAAACAAACAAATTATGTTAAATTCCACTTATATAAATATATTTATTTTGGATATAGTATCTATATATATATATAAAATAAGTTATATATATGTATATATTAAAATAAGTTATAAAGAGATTTATATTATAAATTAATATATCATATTAAATATGTCTTACTACCTTCTCCTATCCCCAATTGATTAAGTAGTGGGTGTTCAGGATAACCTCAAAAGGCATAGTTACACGTATCACAAGGGTAAAAGTTAAATGTAAAGATGCAATATCGTATATTTAATTTTGAATTTCCCTTGTTGATTCCTCATTGGACACTAGTTATTTTTTTCCAACCACACTTTTATTTGTGCTTGCCTCGACCGAATAACATGAGGCCATGGGATAACCAACTCAATGTCTGATGGTAATGAAAATGTAATAAATAAACTATTGATTGAGACAATGAACAACTGGCTTGTTTTACTTGCCCCTTGTCTATAAAAGGAAGTTACATGGAAGGATCATCTGATTAAAAATTAGGAAAACCAAAAGTAACCATTCAATGGAGGTCTCTTTGGTCTCTTTGGTTAGGGTTTCTGGTCTCTGGGATAGGATTCTAGGTTTTTTTGGGTTTCCTCGGTTTTTTTGGCACTGGTAGTGTTTTTTTATGATACTTGGAGTCCACTAATCGCTCAGATTAGTTAGTACCAACCAAGTCTAAAAATAAGTGGGAAGCGACATAACTGGCTCGGCTTTTACGAGGTAACCCGGTTGGTTTTGTTATATGTTTGGTCACTGTCACTGGTTCCAGTTTTTTCTGGGCTTGGTGCTTTTCCCAGTTTCAGTTTTATCGCTGCAGTTTCTACAGTACTACCTTGTTTATTGAGGCTACCAGGTCGGTTTTATGCTTTTTCTGGTTATTGCTTCTGGTTACGGCCTTTTCCTGTTTTTTCGCTAGTTTTTCTGTACTACTACCGTGTCCTTCTCCTGCTATACCATGTGACTCGGTGGGGGTGTGATGTCACCTTCTAGAGTGTCACTGTCAGGACTTGGTGGGGGGGTCACATCTGAAGGGAATATGGGCACACCTGGAGCCTTGAGGGATGAGCGGTGCCCTTCACAAAACCCTAGGGACAGTGTTAGGGTAAACCCAAATGTCCTGGTGGAATTTTCATGCAAGGACATTCCGGTTCATGGGGTTTTTGCTCTGGCTGGTTCGACAGATGTTTCTGGTGGTAGTTCTCAATTTATTGCCCGAGCGAATTTTTCAGGGCAAGGAAACAGGGAGAACTGGTCGGCTATTGTCGGGGGAGAATGCTAGGCGGTGGAGGAAAACCAAACTGGAAAGGGCTAGTTCGATTAAACCCTCATGTATTATGGGGAAAGATGTTACTTTCGATATGGTGATCGGCCTCTCCAAACGAACTCTCTTGGGTAGATTCCAGTTTATTCGTTTGTCTCGACCTGAGATCCTGACATGGATGGCAAACTGTTGGAATCCCATTATTAACTATATTCTGTGGGTTACACTGTTGGAAAACGGATGGTATAACTTCCATTTTCTGACAGAGGATAGCTTGCGGGAGATTGAAGGTCGGTTCTGGGTCATTGGGGTTGGTACTTTGGTTTTTACGCGCTGGCACTATGGGTTCAATCCATGGAAGGAGAAGTTGACTAAACGAAACCTGTGGATGATTCTATTGGGCTTTCCACTACAATGTTGGTCTTTCAAGGGTTTCTTATCGGTGGCAAATGCTTTGGGTCATTTTATTTTAGTAGAGGAGGCTACCTTGATGGCGGTTGATCGACGGGCACCGCGTATGTTGGTAGAAGTGGATGTTACTCAAGGGCTACCGCTGGAAGTGGAGGTCTCCTAGAGTGGGGGTTGCTTCACCCAAACACTGGATTGTTGGCATCTGTCGTTTCGGTGCTTTGGCTGCCATGGCACGGGTCACCTCCGGAATTCTTGCCCCGGGACGGAATTCTACAACCTTGAACCTTCGGTGGATGGTGGCTACTCGGGGGCCTCTGACTCCTTACACTCAGTTCCTTTGGACCATGAGTCGGCGTTGGAAAGCTTTGGTAAGTTACGAAACGCTCTCTTTGTGATGCAAAAGTTCATTCCTAAGATGGAGTTTATTTCTCTGTTATACAGGGAAGAGGATGCATCTTTTGCACTGTTGGGTGATGCTAGTCTATTGTCGGGGGATGGAACCCTTGGATGTGGGCTTGACGGATGGATTTCCTCCCTTTTCCAACCTTGAACTCTCGGTCGTTACCCCTGTCCTGGGTGCTACCTCTATCTCGGTCTTCTCGTCTTTACAGGGTGGGGATGATGTGATTCCTATAGCATCTATTCGTTCTAGAAATGTTACTATTCGTAAGAAACGTGGTAAGAAAGGCCCACATCCGGAACCCAACCTGAAGTCGGAGGCCCCTTTCTCCTTTGAAAACCCTAGGCTATCGGATATGACATCGGTGGGTAGGGTTCTGTCCTCTGTCAGTTCTCCATCCTACCTTGAGGCCCTTAGAGCAAGTTGCCCTCGTTTGGAAGGTTCTTAATGCTCATTCTCTCCTTGAATGTGCGAGGGTTTGGCAGTGGACCTAAAAGAACTGCCCCGAAGCGTTTGTTTTTATCGTTGAATCCTGATATTATACTTTTACAAGAAACCATGGTTCCTTTTTTACAAGCTTGTGAGTCCTTTTTAAATATCTTACCGAACTGGTATTGCTGTGGGTCTGACTCGGAGGGTTTGTCTGGGGGGTTGCTGTCGGCATGGAACCCTTTATGTGCTCAGTTTAATGCGTCTACAGTGGATGCAGGTATTCTTTTGGAAGGAAAATTGATGGATTTGGATCGAAATGTGCGCATTTTAAATGTGTATGGGCCGTACTTGTACAAGGAAAATTTTTGGGATGGCATTTTTCAAAGTGGGGTACTCAATGATCCCTTTTTGATAGTGGCAGGTGATTTAAACCTCACACTCTCTGCAGATGAGGTTTGGGGATCAAATTGTAAGGTGGATCCTCTTGCAGATTACTTCCAGGATGCTTTTGAGGCTGCTGGCTTGCTCGATGTGGTACCGGCGGTTATGAATCCTACTTGGAGTAATGGACGTGTTGGAAAGATGGGATGCGCGAAGCGTCTGGACCATTTCTTGATCGCAGAAGACCTCTGTAATTGTTTTGGGAAATACAAGAGTTGGTCTATGGCTGCTGGTATTTCAGACCATAAGCCGGTCTTCTTGGAGGTTGATCTTGGCTCATCGAAGGTGAGTTATCCCTTCAAGTTCAATCATATGTGGTTGGAGGTGCCCAGTTTTTGTGACTTGGTTCGTAACAAATGGACAGAATTCTCCAGGGATGATTCGGGGTTTGCGTGCTTATCTTTGGTATCCAAACTGAATCGGTTGCGGTTCGAGGTGATTAAATGGATAATTTTTTTTAAGGAAGAACAACATGTGGAGCTGTGTGATATTGAATTTTAGTTATAGGTTATGGGAGAAAATGT
The DNA here is from genome assembly GCA_027924585.1 of Larix kaempferi. Lineage (NCBI taxonomy): Eukaryota > Viridiplantae > Streptophyta > Pinopsida > Pinales > Pinaceae > Larix > Larix kaempferi. Next base: position 1,476,582 of record BSBM01000535.1, on the reverse strand, counting down.
TGACTCTATTTTCGATTCGGAGTATAAAGAATAGAGATTGGCTCTTGAACGGGAAAAGGGGGTCATCCTTGCGCGGGAAGAGGAAGAATGGCGCTTGAAGAGTCGAGCCACTTGGATCAAATGTGAGGACAACAATACCAATTTTTTTCAGAACTTTGCAAATATGAGGAGGAATGGGAATGCCATCTGGCAGTTAGAGGATGAAGGGGGTTTGATACTTAAAAATCAACTGGAGTTGGAAGATGGTGCGGTAAATTTTTTTAAGGGGGTCTATCATCAGTAAAGTGTGGGAAATCTTTTTGAATAGCTCTCTGTGATCCGGAATTATCCCCAAATCTTTCCTCCCGAAGCTGCAGGGTCTATCTGTGCTCCTGTTACCTTGAAAGAAGTAGAGGAGGTTCTCAATCATTTTGAGAAGGCAAAGAGCCTTGGACTGGACGGGTGGTCGGTCGAATTCTTCTTGCATTTTTTTGACCTCATGGGTTTGGACATTCTTCGGGCTGTGGAGGAATCTAGGTGCAAAGGTGTCATCTCGATTAAGTTGAACTCGACTTTCATCACTCTTATTCCCAAAAAGGATAAGCCCTCTAGTTATAATGAGTACTGGTCGATTTCTCTTTGTAATTTGTTGTACAAGTTGGTATCAAAGATCATAGCAAACAGGATTAAGCCCTTTTTAGACTCTGGCTTGTCAATGGAACAGTTCGGCTTCCTATCGAATAGGAAAATACTGGATGCCATCGGAGTGGATCAAGAAGGGATCCACTCTATTAAGCAGGAAATTTGAATGCTCTGGTCTTAAAAATGGATCTTATGAAAGCTTACAACCGAGTAGACTGGTCTTTCCTTCGTTTCGTTCTCATTCAGATGGGCTTACCAGTGGAGGCTGTTGATTGGATTATGGCTTGTGTCACTAGTGTCAATTTTGTTGTTTTGGTAAATGGTCACCCATCTATTTTCTTTAAGGGTGAAAGGGGACTGCGTCAACGATGCCCCTTGTTACCCTTGCTTTTTTTACTTATTATTGAAGGATTGAGTCTTCTGCTTACTTCTGCCAAATAGGGGAAGAGGTTCATGGGGGTCAAGATTGCCCCGATGCTATTTATTACTCACTTGCTCTTTGTAGATGATGTGCTGATCTTCGGAAGGGGTAATATACAGGATTGGCTTATTTTTTCGGATATCCTAAAGATTTTCTGTTTGGCTTCCGGGATGTTGGTCAGTCCGGATAAATCAACTTTCTTTTATGCTGATGGTTTTGACCCTTGAGTGCGGTTGGACATGGGGCTACTCTTTCCTTTCAAATGGAGTGCTTTACAGGATGGTCTCAGCTACCTGGGATTTTTCCTTAAACCAAATTGTTACTTGGTTGCGGATTGGAATTGGCTCATTAGCAGGGTGGAGAAACGTATTAATGTGTGGGCCTATCGGTTTTTGTCTCTTGGGGGCCGATTGGTCCTTCTTCAATCGGTGTTGCAAGGGCTTCCGGTTTATTGGATGTCCTTATTGATGGTCCCTCAGTCGGTTCTAGAAGTGATTAGGTGACGTATGTTCCATTTCCTTTGGCCTGGTTCCTTGAAGAACAATAAGTATCATTTGGTAGCCTGGAAGCGGTTGGCTCTGCCCAAATGGGTAGGTGGATGGGGTATTAAGCACATTTTTTGGTTTAATGATGCTCTGGGAGCAAAATCATTGTGGCGGGCTCTATTTGGTTCAACTCTTTGGAGTTTAGTTATCAGGAAGAAATATTTGAAGAATGCTCTCCCTTTTGTGTGGCTTTGGAATGCTCCTCCATTATGCGGGCAGTCTTCGAAGATATGGAAAGGCTTATATAACAAACTGCCCATCCTGAAATGTGGACTATCATGGAGTATCGACAGGGGTATTTGGGTTTATATTGGTATCGATCCTATCATCGGGATGGACGAATACTATCAGTTATCGCCCGCTTTGATTAAGGCTCTACATGATCGGAATATTGAGGTCGTGGCCCAGATACATAATCCGGAGGTGTCATGGGATTCTGCTAACTATTGGATGAGTGTTACTCATATTGAACTTAGTGGCCAGTTGGCGGAGGAATGGAGTCTTTATATTCAAAAGTTGAGGGTTGCGGGCGTCTTATAATCAAACAACCCCGATCGCTTAGTCTGGGATTGGGGTAACTCCAACGGCTCCATTTCAACAAAATCGGTTTATGATTTTTTGGTTACTTCCCAGGCTCCTGTAAATAGATGTCCGATCACTCATAAATTATGGCGATGGAGGATTCCTCTAAAGGTGAAGTGCTTCATTTGGTTATGTTGGAAGAATGGTATATTAACGTGGGACAATCTCTGTAAGAGGGGATTTGTGGGATCGAGAAGATGTCCACTGTGTATGAGGCATGAGGAATCAGTGTATCATTTGTTTGTAACTTGTTCCTTCTTCATCACTATGCGGGAAGACTGTCAGCAGTTGTTAAGATGTAAGACTCCGTGGGAGCAGAATAGTTTTCAGGCATGCTTGGAGCACTAGGTTATGGGCAGGTATGGGTATGTGGAACTTCCATTTTTCATTATTTGGGAAGTTTGGAAGCATCGGAGCCGTATCATTTTTTCAGGATTGTAAGATTGGTACCTATTAGGTGGTTTGCAAAGTCTTGGTGCTTTTCCTCCGATTTTAGACACCAGAAAGTGGTAAATAAGCAGAGATACCTTGTCCCTCCTAGTATTGACTATTTGGTCCCTGTTGGTTTCTTTTATGGAACGCAGCAAAATTTGTGGTGTGGAGCAGGAATGGTATTATTTATAAATGCATCCCATTTTTATCATCTCAAGCTGTCTGCTGGGAAGGGAACTAATACCAGAGCAGAACTACTGGCGCTTTGGGGGCTGTTATATTTTGCTCAACTTCGGGGGATTCACAGGCTTCAAGTATATGGTGATTCACTAGTGATCATTAACTGGGCTGTAGGAAAGGCTCGGCTGGAGGTGATTAAGCTCATACAGTGGATGGACAGAATTCGCGAAACAATTCTTCAATTTGTTGATATTAAATTCACTCATCTTTATTGCGAATTTAATACTACTGTGGATATTCTATCCAAATCTACTGTTGGTTTGATGGATGGTAGCCCGGGGTATGATGAATACCTCCAGGGTTCCCTAGTGGATTTGGGCTTGGTAAATTTGTTTTAATTTTCTGTTTGGAGACTGTATGCGCTGAATTTTTATCCTAAGAACCTCATAGTGGTAGCGATATGAACGATGATAGACTGGGTATGAAGATCTGGAATACTGTTTATGTTTTGTTCCCATGCGTGGGTGTTTCTCGATTTTTTTCTGTCATATTTGTGAAATGATAGATGGAAAAGCACATATGATATAACTTTGATTGATCTCTTTTTGAATAACAAGTTACTTTTTTTCGACTTAAAAAAAAATTACATGGAAGGAAACCCAATAACCCATTCTTTCCAATAGCTAATAAGATGGAGATTGAACCTCTTTCCCTTCCCAATAGCCCTTTTATAATAATTTTATGGTTGATTTATTTAAAATACATATAATGTATACATTAATATACTATTTTAAATATAAATAAAATTATAAATTATTTTATATACTAAATTCGGACTATAAATTACTTTATATACTAAATTCATGATTGATTTTTTAAGAAGATAGTATAAAGTGAAAGTAAAGAATAAATGTAATAAACATGCATTTGTTAATGAATAAGTAAGGTAAATGAACAAGTGAGGATGAGATAGATTGACAAATGGAGCGGGACGACTAGGGCTTTGCAGGTGGGGCCTATTGCCAGTTGGTGAACGTTTGTTTGTTGTTTTTGCTTAATATTTCTTCTATGGATGATGTGGAAAAGCCGGCGTGGTCAGATGATGATGAGGAGTGGACCAACCTTAGCATTTTCAAATCAGATGAGGAGATCTATGCGATGAGATGGATGTCTCTAACTTTACAACCCCAACCCCATAGAAACTAAGTCGAGATCGACTGGATTCTCTTCACAGTGACTAAATGCGCATCCCTTGAATAATTTGTCTTGTCCATTATTCCCGGTTGAAGATTAATTTCGGGTATTTTCCACCTACTTGTGGCTCCTAACACACTTAGTCCCATAGTTCTGTCTCTTCATGGTGACTAAGTTAAGTCAACAGTAGTCAATACCATTCAACAGGGTGGGCCTTTGTTTCTTTCAACCGTCTAACTCACGGCCTTCCCAAACACATGGATGGGATTGTAAGCCAAGATGAATCAAGCAGAGGTGTACAATCTATGTCAAGATCGATTGGATTCTCTTCATATTGTCACTAAATGTGCATCTATCAATACCCACTAATCCACTACCATTTTTCTATGAATTATTTGTATATTCTCAATCATTCTCTTTTGAAGATTTGTGTATTGTCTCAAAGTCTTTGAATGTTTTGTCAGTCCACACCAGTCAAGAAGATACTAGTTGTCTTTCTCTTCATGGTGAGGGGTGACAATTAAGTTAAGTCAAGAGTAGTTAAGTTAAGATACTAGTTGTCTTCTCTTCATGGTGGTCTTCATGGTGGGCTAAATTTTTTATATTTTTTATAATTATTAATTAATATATTTTAAAATTATTAATTAATATAATATTTAAATTGTATACGTGTTTAGAGTGCAAAGCTCTTGTAGCTTTTTATAGTGTTTATAGAATATATTTAGAGATTGGAATTATGAAATTGATTTTATTATTTTGTTAATTAGATTTTATTATTTAGAGATGTAAAGTTCATCTACTTTATCATTTTATTACATTTATTATTATCTTTTCTTTTTACATGTTAAAATGAAAAAGGAATATAAAGATTACTAGAATTCTATTAATCTCAACATATTTTGATGTGAAGACTCTATTCACAACCAACCAAATTTTCTTGTCAAGTCACATGAAACTAAGAACCTACCAAATATTTTGACATGGAAATTTTTTCTATAATAGTTATTTTCACAACCTCTAAAAGAATTAATCATGGACACCATACTTTTTCCCCCTTTTCCTTCTTTGCACAGTCATTGAAGGAAAATATCAAACATGTCTCAAGTGAGACCTATTTCCTTTTGAAGGTTGATAATGTCAATATATATAGACTACAATAGACTTTTGTTGGATAACCTCTATGGATATTGAGTCTTATAAGAGCAATAGCCCATTTGAATTTTGATTTGTTTATGGTGTTGATTCAACTCAAAGATACTTGGGATTTGTAACAAGGTTTTTCATTTTCCAATGGTTGTTGGTGGGTGATTGGTAGCTTTTTCTCCTTTGATGTGTGCAAACATTACAACCCAAGTGGTGGTGGTGGTGGTGTTGGCGATGTTTCATAAGTTCATGTGCTAGACATTAAAATTTCCCCCTCATTCGAAAGCCTTCCATTGATCTACTTTATCTCCAAATTAGCCATATATATTACGAATGAAGTGCATTATCTTCTTTTCCATTATGTTCTTAGTTTCTTTAAACCATTTCTTCATAATCACCAATGTCTATCCACCAAACTTCTTATGGTTTGTATTTGAATGTGAAAGTTCATAGATGGTTTTCAAGTTATTTTCCTCGTCAATAACTACAATGATGTAGATTTTGATGTCATCACTTACAACCCAAAGAGCCCATCACTTATAACCCAAATAGAAAATACTTGGAAATAAATGGAAATTGCATATGCACACTCAACTTACAATATTCATAATAAAAGATTCAATACAACATCCTAAATATGAATTTATGGTACTTTGAAATGCCATATTTTATTATAAATAAGAACTACAAAAATATGCACTCAGTATGCAATAGTTCACTGTAAATGCATGGTTTCACATTAGTACCTAACCCAATAGAACGTAAATCATCATTCTGACCATGGATATCCATGATTGACTAATTTGTAACTTTGTTATTTTAATTGATCTAAAAAATCACAAAAAAATCATGATAAATACCATATCATTTCTAGGAGTGACATTTATCCCTGTAACAACTTCAATCGGAACATGACGACCTCCACAATGAAGCACCATTATGTGTGCAAGGCATTAATAATTAATCATAGTATACATCCAACCTGAATAAAGAAATAAACTTCATTGAAAACACATATGATTAACTTAGGGTTTATGATAAGTGAATAAAACCTAAAATCGCAACTACAAAAAGTCCATTGTTAAAGAGCAATTATGGGCTAAGTTACAAGAACAATTAACAAAATTATAAATAACCGTAATAGGATTAACCATCAACAACCACCTTTGTAGACAAAACTTCTTGACTATGTCTTGTACCTGGATGAATACTCTTAATATAACTTAATAAAATTTCCTTTGAATAACTACTTTCCCTACCTTTTTTGCAAGGTTAAAAATGATTAATTAATATCATAAAAAACTATAATAAAATAATATAAAATCGATCTCAACTCTATATGTATCTTACTTAACAATCACTTTGTTTTCGATGATAAAAAGCACAAGCTAAATAATCACAATATAATTATTAAAACATCATTATATCACTTTGTATAAACCTTTTTGTTTTTTCTAACCCGAGAATAAAGCTATATGGATCTCACTTAACAATCACTTTGTTTTCGATGATAAAATGCACAAGCTAAATAATCACAATATAATTATTAAAACATCATTATATCACTCTGTATAAACCTCTTTGTTTTTTCTAACTCGAGAATAAAGCTTTGATAGTTGTACTCTGGGCAACCTGCACTAGATAATCATTGATTAATACAAAATGCTTGTAGTGCCCATAAAGTATTATGCTCAAATCATTCATCCATTGTAGAATGGCTTCTTCTGATTTGGTGATGCAGCATGTCTTCTTTCAATATGCCTGCATAGCCAGTTTACTATACCCACTAATTTGGGATATCTAGAAGCATTTAGCATCTCCAACTACATCCAATGTTTAACATCTTCTTCCTCTAACTCAAAGAACAACATAAACTTGGCTTCAAAATCTTTGTCAATTGTGATAACCCTCCTATGCTCTTCAACTTCACACATCCACCTGCCCTCAACTCCTCCAAAGATACCAATGCTCCCATACTTTGGCAGCTCTTCTAACTCAAACAACCCACTAACATCTGCGTGCTCCAACCACCGTATACTCTTCAGCTTCACACACCCGTTTAACCACAACTTCTCCAAAGATGTCAATGTTTACGCACTTGGCATATCTTCTAACCAGAAGCATCCACTAACATTCTGGGTTAGAAGCTTTGGCCACTTCACTAACCTCAGTATGCTTTTCAGCTTCAGTATACATGCATATGAGCAAAACTGATGCAGACATATCACCATCCACAAACATTCCTGCAAAATGTTCAGATGTTACAAGAACTTTATAGCTGTGTGTAGCTAGGACACGATGCACGTCGGCTTGCTCACGTCGTTTAGTGTTTTCCCGAGAATACAACCACCAGAACCCAGGGAACGATAACGAGCCAAAAAAGGGAGTGGTCTATGCATCTACCTGTTACTAGCAACAACCACATTAATAATATTAATGTGTCTGAATACAACAATAGGCGTATATTAGACACATTGATAGTGTTTTTCCTTGTAATATGTGCCAAATATACGCAAAAACATTAATATTATTAATGTGGTTCTTGCTAATATATCTTAAATGGAAGGGAGATTAACATAACAATAACATAAAAGCAATACTCTATTCATTCATCTTTGTTTATGGTGGATATTGGGAATGAAAAATTACAATATTAAACAAAAACATTTTTAATGGTTTGTTGTTAAGGTGTTGATTATGAAAGTTTTAATTGAATTGAAGTATATATAAAATATAAAATTATTTTAACTTTTATACCAGTGAAATAAATATTAATAGAAATGTATATATAACATATAAAATTATTTTAATTTTTTTACAAGTAAAATACAAATGAATAAAAATATATATATAGTTTATAAAATTATTTTAACTTTTATACAAGTAAAATAAGTATCAAATGTCAATTGAGTGGAGATTGGGTGGTTGGGAGGAATATTGTTATCTTCCTCATCCGGGTTCAAATTTTGCTTTGTGATACTTGCTCCTTGAAACCAACATTTTATTTAATAATCGTAATTAGACCTATATTTACTTGTTGCATTGATTACTCAATAACTTTACAACCCCATAGAAACTAAGTCGAGATCGATTGGATTCTCTTCACATTGACTAAATGTGCATCTATTGAATAATTTGTCATGTACATCATTCCCGGTTCAAGATTCATTTCGTGTATTTTCCACCTACTTTTGTCTGCTAAGTTAAGTCAACAGTAGTCAATACAAGTCAGTATTTTCCACCTACTTTTGTCTGCTAAGTTAAGTCAACAGTAGTCAATACCAGTCAACCGGGAATGATGTACATGACAAATTATTCAATAGATGCACATTTAGTCAATGTGAAGACAGGGTGGGCCTTTAGTCAACAGTAGTCAATACCAGTCAACCGGGAATGATGTACATGACAAATTATTCAATAGATGCACATTTAGTCAATGTGAAGACAGGGTGGGCCTTTGTTTCTTTCAACCGTCTAACTCGCGGCCTTCCCCAAACACATGGATGGGATTGTAAGTCAAGATGAGTCAAGCAAAGGTGTACAATCTATGTCAAGATGGATTGCATTCCCTTCATTATTGTCACTAAATGTGCATCTATCAATACCCACTAATCCACTACCATTTTTCTATAAATTATTTATATATTCTCAACCCGCTAATCCACTACCATTTTTCTATGAATTATTTGTATATTCTCAATCATTCTCTTTTGAAGATGGGTATATTGTCCATAAAAGTTTTTGAATATTTTGTCAGCAAACAGATTAAGTCCAGACCAGTCAAGAAGTTACTAGTTGTGTTGTGTGTCTCTTCATGGTGAGTGGTGACAAAGTTAAGTCAAGAGTAGTGAACGCCAGTCAATAGGGTGGGCCCTTATTTGCTTTCAACCGTCTCATGCACGGCCTTCACCAAACACATCTCAAGCTGAAGTGTATATATCAAGCAAAGACAACCGAAACCTATCCGAAGTACCAAGCAACCATGGCTCGTTTATGTTTGCTTCCGTTCTTCGAATCCCAATTGCCCAGAGCTCTCCTCCTCTTCTTCAGTTTCTTGCTAATTCTTCTTCACTGCAATGCCATCTCCGAGGAAGGAAGAATTCTCCTGCAGATAAAAGAGATCGAATGGAATGACACGCATGATGCTTTGAGCAACTGGAATGCGTCTGATGAAAATCCATGTGGTTGGAATGGAGTATTTTGTAACGGATTCAATGTCGTTACTAAAGTTGATCTCTCCAACACTTCCATTGCAGGACGCTTGACTTCTTCTATATGTGACCTTCATAATCTGACTGAGTTGATACTGCAATCGAACTATTTCCAAGGTCCATTCCCCGATAGATTGTTGGTTTGCAAGCATTTACAGACGCTGGATTTGTCAGCGAACCTGTTTGTGGGAAACTTGCCGCATCACATCAATATATTGGGTGACTTGCGCCATCTTAACTTGTCGTCTAACCAATTTGCTGGAGACATTCCTCTAGGCTTCGGCATGTTACCCCACCTGGAGACACTGTGTCTCAATGATAATCCGTACCTGAGTGGATCAATTCCTGCTTTTCTTGGCAATTTGAGGGACCTGCAGCAGTTATCGCTGAATAACTGCAATTTCGGAAGAGAAATCCCATCTTCGTTGGGTAATTTGACGGAGCTGAAGAGGTTAGATCTCTCCAGCAATCATCTCTCGGGCCACATTCCGACCAGTTTGATGACGCTGTCCAAGATGACAGAAGTCGATCTCTGGAGCAACAAGCTATCTGGACAAATTCCACACAACATTCACGAGCTGAGGAGCATGCGTTCACTCGACTTTTCATTGAATGAGCTGAATGGAACGATTCCTGAAACAATTGCAAATCTGTCCCATTTGAAAGTATTGTGTTTGTCCGACAACAGCCTCACGGGATCTGTCCCTACACATCTAGGAATGCTGGCTAACCTGACATACTTGGATCTTTCGAGTAACAAGCTTACTGGGTGGTTGCCACAAAATTTGGGTACACATTCTGTTTTTTTTCTTGTTGATGTTTCAGAAAACAATTTCAGTGGCCCTCTTCCTAGAAATCTCTGCGAGGGAAAATTTCTTTCTTCGTTGGTTATATTTTCAAACAATTTCAATGGAAGCTTGCAATGCTTAACGTCTTGCGGTAGTCTGGAATACGCACAGCTCTATAGAAACCAGCTAAGTGGTGAGGTTCCTTTGGCGTTATGGAGCTCTCCAAAACTTGTACAATTGAAGATCTATAATAATATGTTTGAAGGCCGCATCCCCGTAGAGATTGGCGCAGCAAAGAAGCTGCAATGGTTAGAGATGGCCAACAATCGGTTCAGTGGAATCATTCCTCCCCATATCGGACAGCTAAGGAATCTCTTTAACTTTAGTGCAAGCAATAACAGACTGCATGGGGCTCTTCCTAATGAGCTTGCAGGCTTGCGTTCAGTCAGTAGCATCCAGCTTGATCACAATTCATTGTCTGGGGGATTTCCAAATTGGAATATGTCATTGCCCCAGCTTACTATACTCAATCTTGCGAACAACTGGTTAACAGGTGAAATTCCTGCATGGTTAGGTTCCATGTCAAGTTTATACACTCTGGATCTGTCAAACAATCAACTTGAGGGGGGCATTCCTCCTGAATTAGCGACACTAAGGTTAGGCACTTTCAATGTATCTGGCAACTACTTGTCTGGCTCAATTCCAGAAACTTTCAAGGGTTTGCACTATAGAGATAGTTTTCTTGGCAATCCAGGCCTATGTGGTAATACGGCTTTCAAGTTTAGGTTAAGACCATGTTCTACAAAGAAAAGCGATCTACATCATTATTTGCCCATAATTTTAGTTTCAATTCTGGTATTAGCCATGGCAATTATATTGTTTTCGTGTTTCAATACAAATAGCACAGTGAGAAATTTGTTTGTAGGAAAACCAACCAGCTCAATGTTGACACGGGAAGTAACATATTTTGGCCGTGAAGAAGATTTTGAAGAAGCAAAATGTATTTGAAGCAGAGATTGATCAGACATGCCGACTCTTAAAGCTCCTGTGCTGCATCTCGAGTGCAGATTCGGATTTCAAGTTATTGGTATTTGAAGCGAGTGGTGCTGCACCAAGATGAGGAGCAGAGGATAAGCTAGTACTGGTGGTGGTAGAGAAAAAATGCTGGCTGTGTTGGAACTTGGTTTGCTGTGTATTCTCTGGCTGTGTTGGAACTTGGTTTGCTAACATAATGTTTAGAAGTGTGTCAGTTTGCATCGGTATTTTTCTTTTGTACTGTAATTCAATATACAGTAGTATATCTTTTTCTAATCGTCCCAGAGTCTTCATGGGATCTATGAGAACTTGTGATGAACTTAAAATTTCCATTCGGAGCGAGTGAGTTCATCCCAATCTGAGTTGGTTGAAATGATGTGTCCCGAGACAGCTTCCAAAGCTGATAGACTATGTTGTTACTTACATTTGTGAATGGGTTGCTGTTGACTAAGTTTGATATTCTTAAATTTAATGTTAATGGGATGCTGTTGACTAAGTTTGATATTCTTAAATTTAATGTTAATGGGATGCTGTTGACTAAGTTTGATATTCTTAAATTTGATAAAATCCAACTCCACCGACCATGCAAAAGCAACCATAGAGGCGCCTTTGCATACATCATCTTAAAACTTTATCTTAACTTAACTTTGTAGATAGACTTCACAGCCACCAATATTAAAACCGTTTCCTTTGCATACATCATCTTAAAACTTATCTTCACGAATTATCTATTCCATGCCTAACTTAACTTTGTACATAGACTTCAAGCCACAATTATTAAAACAGTTGTCTTAAGCATATTGCACGTGGAGACGGAATTGGAAAGTTTATTAGAGATATCGGGTTGAGTTGGAGGGGTGTGGTATGTCCATAAGAATTTGAATTGAGTTGGAGAGGTGCGGTATCTCCATACGAATTTGAATAGGGAAAGTTTAAGTCGTTATGGAGTATGAGATTCACTCTCTTCGAGAAAATAAAATCCTGTTCGTGTATCCCAAACGTCGACGTGTATATATTAATTTTGATGAGTGATGACACGAAGGAGGGAGAAGAGTTAGGACAAAAGAGGTGGGAAGCATCAAATTTTAAGAACATGTCTAAAATCTAATTGGAAGGATATATATTTATCTAACCTTTAATTGCACTTGGATTGACAAGTATAATTTAAAATCCTTCATTAAAAAAATGCAGTCAAATAATGCCAATTTAAAATAACTAAACAACATATATATGAAAAGATAATAAATTTTCATTAAAATTTAATGAAAATACATTTTATTTATTTTGATTCAATCAATATCCAACATAATGGATAGTGACTTTAAATCCAAAGTTTTCCACATTCAACCTTATTTACTTTGCTCAACATAATGGATAGTGACTTTAAATCCAAAAGTTTCTCACATTCAACTTTATTTACTTTGCTTGGCCTTAGAAATAGAGAAATAGAATAATAATACGAATAATTGAAATCCAAAATAGGTAAGAGCAATTGAATTAAAAAATATTTGAAAAAAAAAATAAAACAAAAAAAACTAAAAGCAAATGTATAAAAGCATCTTACAACATAATTTGCAAACATGCATTGTTTGCTATTGAAAGCTGTCGTAGGAAGTGAATTCCCTTTATACAAATCCAAATCCAATCAGCTCCTTGTACTTCAAAGGATTGGAATTTGGAGGCAGTTATGTTGACAGAGCATTCACCTTCATAAAAAGCCAATCTGCACTACTCTAGAAGCTTCAAGTCAATGTTAACCACTTTGACACCGTCACAACCTAGTAAACCCAAGCACGTAAGCATTGGACATGCATGAACCATGCTAGATAAAACATAATCGCATGCATGAACACCAACAAGTTCCAATGTATGAATGTTCATGAACGGACTCCAATTTGGTGCTTTTGTTAGATGAACGCCCCATAACTTGAGGCTTTCAACATAAGGTGAAGAACAAATGTAATCAAGCTTCGTGGGAAAATTAGGTGCGGGAATTTTCTCTGTAAGATTATCTAGTCGAATCTCCAAGTGCTTCAATGAATTGCGTGTGTGTGACAACCAAGCTCACAAGCTATTCCCCAAAAATGGGCAATAAACAATCAACCCTTTTAATGCAAATGTCAAAAATACCATGTGGCTTGATTCTCTCACCATAAACACTTCTCGAAAAATAAAGGTCACGAATATTTTCCATTGCCTCTCTCCATCTTTTACTAACACAACTACACATGGCCACATTTTTGGCATTCTTGACAAATGAAAGCAAGTGATGCACTATTGCATCAGGCAACACATCCATAATCCCCATCAATATTCTTTTCAATTTTTTAGTAAAACCCTAGTAAAAGAGAGCTTATGTGGAAACATGATTTCCATTTAGGTATTTGCAATATGAAAATTAACTAAAAAACTTGAGTGTAAAGTTTTTATTATTATATTAGTTTATTGTAAAATGCATTCTTTTTTTCCCTTTTGATACATTGTTAATTATTTGGTTAGTTTGATTATACTTAATACCTTTAACAAGATTTTTTTATGTGGCAAGTGTATATTTTCTCAATATCATATTATGTACAATAAAGCAATATTGGTTACTTGGTTGGGATATGGTTGCCAGTAAAACCCAAAAGTACATTCCCCCCATTGGGTTCCAAGTGTTGTGATTCTTGCAATAGTTCTTTTTCTTTGCATTTGTATTGTTCCTTTCAATTGCAGGTTTGGATCCAGGAATAATCCCTATTCGTTTAACTATGGGAAGTACTTGGGCATAGCCCTAAAACTCATTGTGAGGAGTACCAAAGGAACCCTGAACTAGCTGACCCATTGAGAGGACCTGCTAGCGAAAAGGGCAACGACCCCTACCTGATTGACTAGTTACCACCCGTGAGGTAAACTAAGAGTTGTCGTTTGTGGCAAAGCGGTCATCAGTTTTACCTGAGTCGTGGAGTGAGGGGTAATGCCCCAATACGCAAGTCGTTAGACAACATTTGAATTCCCTGAACCTTTAGCAAGTCAAGCATCTTGGGGTCCATATCTATTGACAACTGGTGATTAGCAGACTACATTTGTCCAAAGCTATTGCAGATCAATTCTAAGGCATTGCAAATAATTAGCAGACTTTGTTATTATATTGTTGATTGGACGCATATGTAGAGTTTACATTATTTCTTATAAGAGGCATGTATTAAGAAACTACATGTTTTTTTGCAAAGCTAATTTTCCCTGGCTCAATATTCTTTTGGGAACAACGACAGTGCCATTGTGCATAGCGATTTGGCCTCTATTGATTTCTTATAAACTATAGTGGATAACTAACTGGAACACTTCCAATGTCCAATGTGATCATATTGGCATTTTTCAACTCTTTTAGTTAGCAAATACTAATTTTTTTGTTTGTTTTTGCATTTCCCTATTTGACTGGAAAAATAATAAGTCTATACCATTTTAATAAAAACTTGATTTGTTCTATGCTATTAGATTTTTCTTTCTTTTAAAATTTTAGGTAACTTTACATAGATGTAGTATCATGAAAAAAAAAACTAGAACTTTTTTACATCACCCCCTCCACAAAAATTGCAAAGGTCTAGTGATTTTCTCTATGTGAGCGATCTCTATTGCTTGAATCTATGCTTTTGTCTTCTTTTCACTGCTACTCTTTTCCTTCAAGCCATGGACATGAGTGTTGCACAACTCCCTACAAAAAAAAAAAACTATGTATTAGCATTGCTCTTAACCTTGCCACACTTCATTGCAGGTTCATCTTTCGAAGGTGTAGTACAAGTTTTCCTCTTTATGCAAGTTCGTTTGATTCCATGTAGAGTGCATGTTTCCTTTTACATTTTTCCAACGTCTAGTTCAATTTCCTTTGATGTTTCTCTTGTTGTTTATGCTTTCGACCTTGGACCAAAGGAAACAGGAGAAAACGATCAGCAGATCACTTGCAAGGGCCATTTCAACAAAAACATGTTTCTATCTCTAATAATACATTTCCCTTTTGAAGGCATTGATGTTTCTTTGTCTAAGTACAATTTGTTTCGTCTCCAGGGTTTCCACTTTCGAGTGGGCGATTTTCTTTTTGATGCACTTGCAGTTCTCTTGCATTTTTTATACACATCAATGAAATAAGAGAGTTGATTGTTAATCATTTTTGCATGTCGTTGGCTCAGTCCCAGCTTGATGCATTGGCCTTGATACAAATAGATCTATCGACTGATATCTTAGCTAATTTGCATGGAGTACAAAGTGTGGGCTTGTATCTTGAACGGATGTCGGAGTCTGCTTCACAAATCGATGAAAATAATAGCTTCGGATTGTGGGGTGATATCTTCTACATAAAATGGTTTTCAAAATGGTTGAATGTTCCTGTTGTTGTATGGTCATCCATAAAGAAAAATAAGTATCTTCATTTCAACTCACACGAAACAGGATATTGCTATAATTTGCTTTTCCATGACATCAACCCCACTTCCGACCATTTTGAGCCTCTTATATCATATGGTCCTATAGTAAGGAGCAATACTTCCCTTGGAAAAATACATGACAATGTTCAAATGCTCCATTGTCTTGATTTACATACTGCACTTTCAATATCCATGGACACCCTGGTCCAACAAGGTTTTAGTCTTGACTCTGGAATCAACAACGATTGCCATGGCTCTCTTTTTTAATCCACATGTAACTTGACAACTTTTACAGATAGTGTTTGTCTACAAAAATCTATTTCCCAATCGTTTTTAAATTCCATGGCCTTAAATGAATAAATAACAACTAAATGCTTTGAAAAATATCTACAAGGAAATCTTCTAGATATAAACAAACCTGGTTCTGAATGGAAGACATTTCTAGTTCAATTGGCAGATACATGTCAATTTCACCATGTATACATGCAAGAATTTGTTTTGCAGTGGTTCTTTGAATTAATGGACATTAACATATTCTTATGGGAAAGCAATGTGCAACAAGTCTTGACATGTTTTTATTCAACAACTAGAACAGACTCAAATATTTATCTTTTCCATCATGGAGTAGATGCAAATCATTCACATTTTTATCCATTGGTAGCAACAAATTTAAGTATTGATTTCTTTGCTTTGGCTACAAATGGACAACCAGCCTCTTCAAAGGGAACATTGCCAAATGCAAAAAAACAATTGCAGGGCATGGATGGTCGAAATTGCTATGGTAGGCAAGTTAAGAGAAAGTTACACATGGCAATGGTGGAGACTAGTGAGGATGCAAAAAAAAATCATGCTCGAATGCTTTGTCCAAATGCAAAATCAGAAGACAAACTACAAACCATGGATGCAAAGACATTTGCCATTACTTGTCAACAAAAAAAGCATGGCTCCAGATCACAAAGAAATATTCAATATAGTTCACCAAAAATTTTGCGGTCTTTGAAGGCAACGATACGTCAAGATGCTTTTAAAAAATATCAGGATGAAAAGAGAACTAACATAGAGAAAAAAACATGTCCATGTTTACTTAAAAGGTATCAATGACACTCCTACCCATCCATGCTATTGTTGTAGACGATTGCATTTCAAAAAAGATATTCGAAACGTTGATGAAAATACTATATTCGCTTTCAGATCCTTGCCAAATTGCAGTGCTGAGTGTACATTTTCTATGACTAATCAAATTTGCAAGTTTTGTAAGAAAGACATTTCCAACTCAAAAATTCCACTCTATGCATCTCCTATTTCCATTCATAGGAACACCTCAATTCCATTTGTAGCAATGTTAACTCCTCTTGAAGAGCGCTTGGTCTTTCCCAAAAATGCATTTGCACAAATATGTCAACTTGGTTACAAGAGAGGCCAAATAGGTTTAACTGGAACAATCATAAATGTTCCTGCGGATTTTGATAGAGTGCAAGCTGCTTTTCCCATAAATCTTGATGATGCCTTAACAATTGTTGTTGTATTAAAGCGAAGACTAGAGGTCAGAAAAACATTCTTTTCTGGAAATGTGCACCTTGGCATTGTCATGACAGCTTTAAGAAGCTTTTCTAAAACTATACTATACAAGACTGAAGGTGTAACTATTAATGAACAATGCGAATAAATGTTTACCATCTTTGCTAAAACAAAAACCCTTCCATTGGCATCAAAAACTGAGCTACTCAATGAAAATAGCCTGCACCTTTCCGATTCGGATGCTAGCTCTTTTTCTGATCTTGATCCCAAACCTGTATCAGAAGCATTGGTCCATGGATATGGAGAAACCAACTTGCTAGATGACCTAGCCAATAAAATCATTAAATTAGAACCTTTTGAGAATTTCCGTCCATTGGGCATTTTCCAAGATAGATATTCTGAAGAATTGAATTTCCCAACCTTGTTCTTTGGATATAGTCGTGATGCAGATATTTACAAAAAATACCACTATCAGCAAGATGCAAAGTGGGAACTCCAACATAAAAGCTGTGATTTTGAAACACACCCAACCAATCTTTTCTTCAAAATAGTTAAAGTTATTATTAAACAAATTTTAAACACTTGTTGGATTAAAATATGCATAAGGGAGTTGAAAGGGAAAAAACTAGTAGCTAAAGATGTCAAAACACAAGCAAACGTTGACAAAATTCTTAAATCGCCTCTTGCTTTTTTGCACATTGAAAGCAATTCGAACATCGCCAGACTATTTCGATTGCATGAAGAAAGCCTGTTTGCAATGATATGCCAACTAGGGCCACCAACTTTATTTGTTAGCTTTACTAGTGTCGAGCATCTTTGGAAACTGTTGTGCTCTGCCCTGTATGAACTTGAATCAGCACAACACAAGGCGAGATCAATTCCTTCTATTGAAGATGATCTTGATGCACTGATAAGAAAGCATCCAGTAGTTTGCACCCGCTATTACAAACACAGAATGAATGCATTTAAGTCTTTGATCTGTAAGAATAGTAGCTTCTTTGGCAAGGTTCAATATTTTTTCTTCACATCTGAGTTCCAACAAAGGGGAAATGAGCATGAGCATGGCCTTATATGGATCAAACATGCTCCAGCATTTGGGAGAAATAGAAACAATGACATAGTAGCCTTTGTTGGTCGATATATTTCAATGGATTCATCATTGCTTAAACATGAGTTTGTGAAATTTCAAACACATCGACACACTAGGAAATGCAAAAAACATTTGTGTTCTTCATGAAGATTTAACTTCCCATTTCCTCCCATTGACAAGACGATGGTTCTGGAGCCACTTGAAGATACCCCGAATGAGCTAATTTAGAAAGCCAAACAATTGTAGTCTCTACTTGAAAAACTTACTCAAAGGAGGCATCATTTCAAACATTTCTTCAAGAATTGCAAGTTAGCAACGATGAATACATTGTTCTTTTGCGTTCTTGTATCACATGCCCTTGATTGGTATTAAAAATAGATCCTACAAATGTTTGGATCAATGCATTTGCAAAAGGCATTCCAGATTTGTGGCAAGCAAACACTGATGCGCAGTTCATCCTAGATGCATATGCTACAACAACATACATAAGCTCATACATAACAAAGATAGATCGGCCAATGACACTTGCATTTAAGAAAATCAAAGAGGAGGTTGTATCTGGCAATGCCAACAACATCGAAACAATTCATAGACTGGGTAACACGTTGTTGAACATGCAAAAAATGTCCATCAGACAAGCAATTCATGTTTCCGTTTCTCCGCCTTTCCATTCATCTTCTAGAAAGACAATTTTCATTAACACTGCACCAGACGAGAAAAAGAACAGTTGGTCTTAAGAAACCATCATTGTTGCAAAATGAACCAGATGACTCTGAAGACATTGTTTCACCATCTATCATAGACAAATACAATGCACAACCAATTGAAATTGAAGACATTTCTTTGGCAGAGTATGCTGCTTCTTTTAGTTGTATTGATACAAAAATAGTCAAAAGAAATAGACCTTGTATCATTTGATCCATTCGATACAACAAAGAGAAATATCTAGAGAACTATGCACGAGAAAGGATGATCCTCTACATACCACACAGGGGTGACTTCAATTCATTTAAAAAATACTTAAAAACATGGGTTGAAGCATATCTAAGCTGAAAAGAAGAGATTTATTTTGTTGAAAAAAATTTCATGGCGAGCATGGGAGGGAAATGGGGTGACTTCGACATCGAAATTCATTTCAACAACAACAATGACTCTGATTAATTTGACAATGAAAAAAGACATGAAACCACAATGGGGCATTATGATATTCAGCCTGATCTTCAAATCAAGAAGTCAACCTGTCTATCACAATCTGCACCTTCTTTTACCTTGGGAGATAAGCCATATCTACCAGAAATAAATCACTGCCATGCAATACGATGATCGTTGAACAAGGAACAACAGTCAATTGTCAAAGAAATTATCTCTAGGAAAAACATGGGAAACACGCTAACCCTTCTACGCCAATTCATATATTCTTGACAGGAAGTGCTAGCACTGGCAAAACTCACACCGCTAGATCTCTTTATGATGCTCTTGTCCATTTCTATGACAAAGAAATTGGTAGTGATCCATTAAAAAGAAAAGGCCTTCTCATTGCTTTTATTGGTAAATCAACTTATAATATTGGTGGTGTCACAGTGCATTCCGCATTCGAATCTCCTTTGAAATATTCAAAGATCTTGCCATTAAATGAAAATATGCTTGACATTCTATCAAAATATTACCAACAACTTCGAGTGCTTTTAATTGACGAAGTTTCTTTGATAGGTTCTAAAATGCTCTATAACATAGACAAATGCCTGCATGAGATAATACATACACCAATGAAACCATTTGGGAATCTTGATGTCATATTTTGTGGTGATCTTTTCCAAGCAGAACCGGTACATGATGCTTGGATATTTGAGCATTCGAGATTCCATGATCAAACATTTCCTTACAATTTTTGGCTAGACATTGTCAAGTACTGCGAATTAAAAACAGTTGTCCGTAAAAAAGATGAAACCTTTGCCTCAATCTTAAACAGGATAAGACAGTAAATCAAACACCTGATGATATCAAGTATTTGAATTGGCATTGTCATAGGAAACCTCCATTGGACCTGACATTCCCCTATCTTTATCATTGCAACAAAGATGTTAAACAACATAACTCTAAGATGTTATCTATTGTAAATACAAAATTATTCACATTAACATCCATTGATTCGAAACCATTTGATCAACTTGAAAAAAAATTTGAAAATCATAAGAATATTCAACTTCCATCTATAATAGTTCTTAAAGAGAACATGCTCGTGGATCTTGTCGGTGGAAAATACTCAGTCGAAGATGGCCTTGTCAATGTTGCAAAATAGATTTTCAAAGAATATTCCCCAACATCCCCTGACATTGTTTGGGTTGAGTTCATAGAGACATCGGTCGGTGCACGTGCACATGCAAAGATGCAACATATTTACAAATCTGCATCAATGTGCACTTGGACACCAATTGAAAGAATGACATCACAATTATCAATTGGCAATGGAAAACATATAGTTAGACGACAATTTCGATTTCAATTAGCATGTGCACGAAAAATCCATAGATCACAAGGATTGACAATGGAATGACTAGCATTTGACCCTAAAGGGGTTAGAAGACATGGGCTTGTGTATACTGTACTTTCTCGGGTCAAAAGTGTTGATTGCCTCTATCTCATAAACAAGCTTGAACAAAAGAATTTGCAGTGTCAACAAAAGTTACCACTGAAATTGCAAGATTGCAACAACATGCACACTTACACTTCCAATACGGAATAAGTTCATTTCCCACTACAAACCATATACTCATATCTACACTAAATACATGAAGTCTTCTCTTGCACATTGAAGACATTGCAAATGATTTTGAACTAATGCAATCAAACATCTTGTGTCTACAAGAGACCCATATGCATACGATTTTGAAACACTCGTCTTTTTTTGAACCCTACACTTGTGCAATGGCATGCTCTGTGCATGGCATCCTAACTATGATTAAAAAACATATTATTGTTCTAAAAACAAAGGTCTATACAAGAAATTCATTTTGAAGCAATTGTCACTAGCCTAAAACTTGCAGAAATAACCCTAGACATTGTCAATGTTTATAACAAACCCACTAGCAATTTGAATACATTGTTTTCTACACTACATTCAATCCTTTCTCAAAGGAAAAATGAGACAAAATTCATTGTCGTTGGCTATTTCAATATTGATATGATGAAGCAAACAACAACAAGCAAAAGGCTAGCGCTCTTCATGGAAAGCAATTCAATAATGTTAAGAACAACTAAACCCACAACTAATTTTGGCGCAATGCTAGACCATTTTTGGAAAAATATACCCACACCTGCAATGCACTTTAACACTTCAGATGCTTATTGGACACACCAA
This sequence comes from Larix kaempferi, assembly GCA_027924585.1. Lineage (NCBI taxonomy): Eukaryota > Viridiplantae > Streptophyta > Pinopsida > Pinales > Pinaceae > Larix > Larix kaempferi. The sequence continues at coordinate 1,455,064 of BSBM01000535.1, read as the reverse complement.
TTCAGTAGCTTCTTATCAATGCCTCTTAATATCAATTGAACTCTTGCAAGTCTGTTTTTTAACACATTTCCCATACAAATGATTATTCTCTTCTCTCCTTCTGCTCTTGCAAATATAGTTAATATCTTTTTCTCATTTCTTTATCATGCAGATACCATTTCTCCATCCTTGAACCACCACACACATTTATTGTTCATCATACCACATCATTTTTTCATGCAACGATTGGAAGACCAACCTCACACCATCGCTTCTGCACTTAGTTCAGTTTCTTACTTCTAGGAAAAAAATTCTATTGCTTCTAGTTTTTTGCTTCTCATTCTACATTTCTCCATCTGCATTTCCTCCAATCTTCGAAAAACTTTTGCTCTGTTAGAATTCAATAACATTTAATCTTGCTTATATTGTCGTTCTACAATGAACTTTCTTTATGTTTGTAGCTAAAAGTCTCTCAGATCCACAACCATCGAAACTGTAACTAAATTTTTTCTAAAAATAAACAGTCAATATCTTCAGCAAATGTTTATTTGTGATATTTTCAAGCCTATTTTCCTCTAACACTGGTGAATATCATCGACTGGGTTCAATGCAAGCCCTTTTTTTAAAAAGACCTTTTCAAGGCCTTTTTATTTGTATTTTTCATTTCATAATCTTTACGTACTGCCTACATGTATTTAACTATGCATTTGTTAAATGCAACAAGGAAAAGAAAGAACAAAACAAGAGCGAAAAAAAAACCAGAAAAACACATCGTTGTTCCGCTTTTTCCAAAATCTCTATATATTGCCATTTCCATTGCAATGTCAATGTTCTTAGCTGACTTTTATCTTCAAACAATTCAAAACTCTATTCATTTTTTTCTCTTTTTATTACATGTCTCAAATTATGTGTTCAAGTGCATCCATGAGATACAAAAATCGGTCACGGCAAGAGTCAATTAGCAAAAAGTTCCTTCTTTCATATTGAAAGAGAACTGCATATTATGTCGACAACCACCAACCCTTCTAGTGAAAAATATCTTTCTCTCTTTCAAGATGCTCTTGAAACATTAACACTCACAGGATCTTCAATGAAAGCATGTGCACCAACAACAAACAGTCCAAAAAGGTGTTTCCCTTTCGCATTGACTTTGTTTGTTCCTTCTTATCTGCTTTGCATAGTGTTCCTCATGTTGCACATTGTTTTGCAATTCACATTTGTATATTGAATATTTGCTTCTATTTCATGTCTATTTTTAAGATGCATTTGCATTTGCAGGATAAAACATGCAACAACAAAACCATCCACCATTATACAATTATGTACTGAGAGCCATACCAATGTTTTCGAAGGAGATATCTTAGTTGTGTATGGCCCTGCTCAAAATCGAAGTCAGAACTCCCCAGTAAAAACAAAAATTATCCATGCAAACTTGGTGGATAGATATGGCCTCATGACAATAACAACCACCATAAATGATAGCTTGATCAATCATTTTGGATGCCACATATTTCCTGGAAAAAGCATTAAAATCATTGGCTTAAAACAAAAGAAAAAGGGCCAGTATGATCATGGAGATGCAATATTATCTATGACAGTATTGCCTGATAGCATAATAGAGACAATTGAACAAGTATGTAAACTAGGCTCCCTACCACCAGAAAAGACAATAAACGAACTTATCACCTCAGATGAATCATATGTCGTTGGATCCATTGCAGCAATTGTTGTTGGCTGTCAATACAACAACACGCAACTAGATTTCTTCATTAGAGATGGACAAACAACAAATGATTTTGAAACTATAAGCTTCATCTCCTTTGAACTTTTTTTTCTATTTTCTTTTTCATTTGCCAATTTCTTTTACCTAGTTGAAAATCATTTCATTTTTCCCTGCTATGAAAACAAAGAAAAACATAAATACATTTTAAAAAAAACATTTAACACAGAAATTAGAAAAATAATACAACAATGAAAAAAAAACAAAAAAAAGAGAGGGGTTCTTTGTCTGCACTTGCAATCATCAGATATGCCCATTTTTTGTTTTCTAATTGCAATTTCTTTTGCAGCTACAATTTAATGAAGCATATAAAAAATTATTTTTCTGAGTTCAATAACAAATTGCAATTGATGAACCACCATTCTATCTATTCAAGAATATAGTTAGAAATGGAAACAAATGAAGCCATATGATAAAGACATCGCAATCCACTTTCATTGACCCTTTAAATGATGAGTCTGCAATACAATTTTTGTTACCTGTTGTTGAGGCAAAGATACATGTGACTGAACAAAACCTGCTCCTTTTTTTTCCTTTTCCAAATACTCACAAAAAAATGAAATAACCGCTTTCAAGGACATTGAAAAAAATAATTTGCAATTTTTTTTTCTTTTTTCTTTTCTTGGTTTCAAATTGCATAGATAAATACCATTCTACAATTCTTTTACATCTATGGACAAATGAAATGCACATGTATACATGCTTGTACATATTGCTACTTCTATATCTATAACATGTGGACTCTTCTTTGTGTCATTGACTCTTCCCAAACAACCCCTGTAAAAATTGATCAGACTCCTCTGCCCAGGAAAACTTGCCCATAGTTCATGACAATAAAAAAAAAAGTCAAAGGAAAAGAACCAAACTGATTTTCCTTTTTTTTTCTTTTGAATCCTTGAATTGGAATTGTCGATGGTCAATGCCAACCCGTTTTCCTTATTCATAGTTACATTTATAGTTCTTTTTTTCATCTCTTGTTTATGTGCTTAATCTTCTTCAATTGTTTTAGGTCTATGCGGTGCTTAAAGTAAGAAACGTGTTCACACCACCGTTCCAATGCATTTGCTATGAATGCAAATTTCTCATGATACTTAATACTGGCATATGTGCATTTTGCAAACTTGAAACAAAAACAATTTACGAACACAACTTGCTATGCAAATTGGACACTGATGATGGAATTATCGAATGCACATTGTGAGGCCTGCAATTGCAAGAAATCTTCCCATTCATTTCTGCTGTGACATATGAACAATACTCCAAGACCATTTCATCAACAGTCTTCAATACTTGTAGGCTCTGTTTACAAGGACTATATACTTTGGCCATGAACAACAGAATACTTGATGTCAAAAGAATCTGAAAAATGGTAGGTGCATATACATCTCCTCTTTTTTTCCCAAATTTTCTTTTATGTTGACGATTTCTTTAAGTATTTTTTTCTTACCCTCTTGTTTCTTGTGCTTCCTCTTAGATTGATTTTCAGCTCCATATATGTTCAATGACATCTTCCAATAAATCTACACAAGAAAACTATCAATTCCATGCTTGCTTTATACATGCAACATCGCCTTGCAACACAAAGTGGCAACACTTCGATTATTTCCATTTTTCATTTCACACTTCTAATTGCAATTTAACTGTTTGGATTCCCATGATTTCAACAATTTTGTTGAATTGGCCTAGTTGACATGTTCAATTCCATTGACCAATAATTGCATGCACAAAGCTGACAACATAGTATAGAATTTTTTTTCTTTTATACGAAACTCACATTTTTACATAAGCCAACTCCATTGCAAAGACGATTGTTTTGCAAAGCATCCCACCTCTGCACATGCTTCACACTTAAATCAACTGTAATTTGTTCCAACTTGTTAAGCTAGGCAGTTTTTTTTATTGCCATGTTAAAGCAAAAGTGGTCTTGAACTTGCTACGACTAATTTTTTATGTACTGACCAGGCTACCTTCCTCTTAGTCATGCAACTTGACTTGACAACATGTTTTCACTTTACTGCATGCTATTAGAGTTTTCAATAGTGGATTGCCTCTCACCAACAAACTGAAAATGACCTTCTATCTCAATGAAGAAATTTATACTATCTCTTTAAATCCTTTGCCATATTTCATGTGACATCATCTTATGTTTTAAAACCAGCTCATATTAGCCTCTTCTTGATATGGAACAATACATTCTCTTCTAGTTGCATTTTCTTTGCAATTTCATCTGCACATTTCTTTTCAAAAGAAATAATCATACACACAGCTGCCTGTGCAATAGGGCTAGGCCACAAAACATTTTCACTGGAATTGACGGAAACATTTGCATATAACTTCCATATTGGACTACATAAACACAAATATCATAGAAGTAAACAATTTTCTTAGCAACTTTCACTAAAACACATGAGAAACAACAATATGAAAATTTTCCATTGTCTTGTTCTATTTAAATAATTGTAATTTTTTTTTTCAATCATGCAATTTGGCCAAGAAATCACAGCTATAGTGCCATGCAAAAATTGCTTCGAACATAGCTTCTCATTGTTGCAATTCACAGTTGTCTTTTTCAATACGTGTATTAAAAATCCTAAAAGCATTTACATCAATGAGTATTGCCAATAATAATTTGGTTTTTAAATCCATATCGTAGAATCACAGACTTGGGTTTTAAAGTGTGTAGGTACATGGAAACAACCTATCTTCTAGAGTATTTGTAACTTTCAATTACACTTTTTTAGATTCTAAGAAAGCCGTTAACAAAATATAATTGAAGCATAATCTATTTTATGGTCAAGATATTTTTTCTTTTTGTCCCAATTTCTATGCTTCATGAAATACCATTTGCACCACACACGTACTATGTTTCTGTTCACACTTGAATTCTCAAACTGAAATGAAAAAAAAAAAAACTAGTATGCATAGTGCTACATAGACTACATAGCAACCATTGCATTTTTATCTTCAAACACAAAACAAGATTAAGTAAACTGCATATTAGTCTCTATAACTAATTACTATATCAGTCAAAACTGCATATTTGTTTAAATAACATGTCAATGTTTCATGCATTCTTTCTTTTTCTCATGTACACAAAGTTTTTGACAAGTTTTTTGCAATTTGCAGGTAACAAATTTTGAAAATTCTGTAGCAGCAACAATTTTTCCATTCTGAAGTCCAATTTTGAAAATGGTTGGCATTTTTGAGTGCCTGTAACATCTGAAAATCACTAAAATTTAAAATTTTTTGATATAACCAAATCATAAGGGAAATGCTAACTGCGGAATGAAAGTTATTTAACGAATAGATAATGACAGCTTCATAAAATTATCATAGTTATTCTAAAACATAAAAAGACAATCGATCATAATTCAAATGTAATAATACAATGTTTGTTTCTTCGTATGTAATGGTGCTAGTAATAATACTGACGATCTATTTGCATATTTCTGAAGGGGTTCCTACAGGGTGCCCTTGGGTTTACTTAGCTTGATAGCTAAAGCATTGGTCCTTTTCTTTCGCAGATCCGCAGGTAAGATAATTAAATAATTCAAGTACTTCAAGAGGTGTTTTACGTTTCAGCTAGCCGTCTTTATTTTTAAGATAGGTGTGTGTACTGTCGTGCATGAAGGTAACGATGGTAAGAAGTTCCAGCTTTTCTTTATCAACTTGTGCCATTTTATCCTAATGCTTGTAAGTGTAGCTAGATATATTTTACTCTATACCTCTGTTGTAAATGACGGTAGAATCGTTGGAATTATAGCTTATATTAACAGTCTGAAAATGCGACAAGGTTGAACACGATGTACTTTGGTGAAAGGTATTTAGATCTTGATAACAGCAACATAAGATGACATCTATGGTTACGACATGGTTGAATCAAAGAATGACCTTGATGAAATTCCACAACTAATTATTCTTGAAATCGAAATCTTGGAATGTTTAAGTTTGAAGTGCAATTGTATGAAATGTCCGCATTATTATGATTCTATGATGCATACATAAAAATTGGCCTTCAAAACCTATGTGACGTATCGCTAGTACCCTACCTTCTATATGTTCTTGTAATATTGTTCTATTATATCATTGTATGGGTTAGATGTTGATTTGTTATGCAAATGCGACATATACCAATTCATTGACAAACCCTATGTATCTAAATGATTTAATGGTTAGGGTTATAATGCATGAGCCTTATGTGAAATAATCTTATCATTGATATCAAAATGCATGCTTACTATATGAATGAAAACTATAATTACAATGCCTAGACCTATTCGAACTAAGGCTTGGTATTGGCATTCTATCACGTACTTGTTATATGAATATAACATATGGTTTGGATTTGCAATACACATATTCTATGCGAATTTAACTTAGCATTTGGAAACGTGTAAATATAAACTGGATACTATGCGGATTTAAATCATGGTTTGGAACTATAGAATATAGTTATATTGCAGGAATACGATACCGAGACCATGTTGTTGACAATAAATATGATGCTGACAAGAAATTTAATGCCGTTACAGGCATGGTATGGCAAGTGATACGAAGGATCAAGCAATTAATGAAAACCTTGTGTCGTGATAGTGGATTGTCTCGTTGATTCAAACCTGTCACTGGTTCCATGTGAAGAAGTTGTAGGTATTGTGGGAAGCTTGCCGAGCTGTAAGCTCCACCTGGTGATATGGCACTTCCAACTGGGCTTGCTATTAATGAAGTTATTAATATGTAGGTGATTGTATGCTTGTCTTGGGTAATGGCGTGGCTTGGTTGATCAAATATCATCCGTTGATCTAACCTGTCTGGATCGTGGAGATCTAAAACCCTAAGGCATTCACTATATCGTTTTTTTTTTTTTTTGCATTCATTTGGAGTTTTGGTTTTGGGGGAGAGGCCGACAGGCCGCTAAGAAGTCGGGTTCGAACCTTGGTCGATTCTCTGGTGGCTCTGCAACTTCGCATCTTCGAAAATAATGGTGGAAACTTGGTTAAATGTTGCAAGTCTAGAAGTGTTGGAACCTATGGATTTCGTTGTGAAATAAGAGAGGGTTTCTCCAGGGTTTGATTTGGTCGTTTGAGAAAACGTGACTGTAATACCGTGTCTGTTGCGTTAGTTGGATGAACTAGAAGTGTGAAGCATTCCATCTGCCTGTTCTATTTGAAGGTAAGCTCGTCTTTGTAAATGTTGATTGTTATATTACAGTTTGGAATTATGTAATAATCGTTTGGAACTTGTTATAACCCAGTGATGTTTTATGTGGCAGGTACTGCCTTCGTCGTGGAGTTTATAGTGCTCTGGGGTTTGTTGGCAATGGATGGCTCGCTTCACTTCGGTAAGCCCTGGTGGCATAACCCTCCGTAGGTTCTCCTGGAAGATTATGGCCATCGTTAAAGTTGTAAAAACTTTGTGTTTTCTGGAAATCATCGTCCAAACAGTGTTGTTTTGTTTTTACGCCTGTATTATGGATGCCTCTCAGCTTACAGGGTCAATGTAAAGAGGTTTAGCTTACTGTACAGTGTTTTGGATTCTGAATTGAACTGGGCAATGTAACTTCTGTCATCGAGGGTTTCAAGCTCTGTTGAGTTTTCAATAAGAAAAATATTTACAAGTCTATTTTGCAGTAGTTGTTTTTGTTTCACCTTTTTGGCTTGACCCGTGAACATAACTTGTGATTCGGTGATTTAAATGTTGAAATGAATTGGTTTCTAGCAGGTCTCTGCGTTTAACTTTGATGTAATACAATGTGTGGTTTGTAAACTAGGTTTCAATACTTCTGCTGCTATCGTTTTCATTTATGAACTATGAAACTTTGAAATGTAAAACGATGGAATTGGGAACCATGTGATGTATGTGAAGTTGATAAATAATGAAATATTTATCTGCTCTCGATTTCATCGTTTTCAGTTGTGATAGAAAGGTGAAAATAACCTGTAATGAAACAATCTTTAAATATTTATAAAGTATTTGATTTAAGTGTGTAACAGTCAGCAATTGGGACAGTTCTTGAATATTGTATAATGTTTGATTGAAAAGGTATTACCCTGGGTCAAATAACCAGAACGATGATTGTGATTTCATTTTGATACTAGAATGAAGAAATGAAATGCTAATTATGTGTTACGAGGGTTTGCAAAAGAACTGTTAGGGTTTAGGGTTTCTAAACTGTATGTTGGAAACTTTTGCATAACTTAAAATAGACTTTATTTTGCTTGTCTATCCTGTATGTTTAGCAAACGATTAAGTAGTGGAAATAACAACGAACTATAGTAAACTTTTGAAAAGAAAATATGGAAACAAAAACCCTAAATTTAATCTTTGAAATGTCAGATTAGTTCTGTACAATGATATACAATTTCTGATAATTTATGTATCAGGAATGATTTCAATAATGAGTATAAATCATGGTAACGTTTTAAAACAGTAATTTTTCTATTTGATGAAAGGAAAACAGTACTGTAAAGAATACAATAATTAATACTAATTACTAACAGTAGGAAAATTAACAAAAATATACAAAGTTGTTCTTTCCATCATATTGGCAATTTGCCTATCATATCTATCTACCTTAATTCATTCTCTGTACTGGAGTACGATGCTGATCCATTAGCATGGGGAAAAATGCAGAGAATATTTTATTCAATCTTTCATAACTCTATTTAGTACTATTCAGAATCTTATTTGACTTAGAAAATAAAATAATTGAGTCTGTTCACTAATATCTATGAAAATAAAAAAACGTAATTATAACAGATAGAAAACTGTTAACAGCATAAAATTTAGGAAAGATAAGTAGAACCTGTAAGTGAAGATAGGGCCGACAAACACCCAAGGAGGCCTGTTTCTCCCAACCTATTCCAGAAGAAGCAACTCAACTACTGGCTTCTTGTGAACCCCGAGCCTGATTACTGAGCCACTAAGTAAATGGAATCTGTGTAGAAGCAAGGCACTCAAAAATGCCTTCAGCACTCAGCATCAACCACCTGTAATAACATGCCTTTAACACTTAGCATCAAACTCCTGAACTCAATAGAGTTTGGCAGGCTCACAACATGATCAACAACATAGCATATCCCCTCATCAAATCTCTTGGGTGCAAACACAGCAAAACCACAAGGTAAATTTCCTCGTCAGGAAAAGTCATGAACCTCAGTTCATAATTTGATTGCTATTATATAGACTGCCTAGGTCGTTAGTGGTCAGTTTGGAATAAATGAGCCTCAAGCTCCAGTCCCATATTTCAGGGCACTATGACCACATTTCAAGGGAGTTGTCCCATACCAACAGCTAGTTAGTTGCATCATGATGCTGCCACTTGTCCATTGCCTTCTTCCCCAGATTCCATTCCACCTAGTGGATCAGTAACCACTCTTTCAACAGTCCTCTTAGGTGTTTGTCTCCTATTTTATTTATTAAATAATAAAATATTGTGCAAATTACAGTCATCCTTGGACACCTGTCCAACATAAAACTTTACAATAAAAGTTATCATAATGTTTTCTAACACAAAATGTTTTCCAGCAAAAAGGGTATGTTATAGTGCCCATAAACAATACAAATCCTCTTTTTTTGCACTTTTATGCAAGGGGTCTTCTACACTTTGATAGTTTCATTATATAGCACATCATCCATTCACATTTTTAATATCACTTTTTGACATAGTCAACATCTTGCTTACTTTATTTGTCTTTCACAACAAAACAATTTGAACTAAATTATTGTTTTTGTTATGTCTTTTTTTATGGCATTTTCTTGAATGACTTCAAATACTAAAACTATGACAACCTAGCTTTTGCAAATGCTCTTTCAAAACATCATACATGGTTTTGTTAATATGTATAGATTTTCAAGTTCCAGTTCGAGCTACATAAATATTTTTTTTTTTATCTTGCATGGGAAATTGTTTTTTTCCTTTTTAAAGACATGATTCAATTTATCTTGAATCAAATAATATATGTTGAATGCATGCCAAAAGCTATATTTTTATGTTCTTTGATATGCTTCTTTGCTTTGATGCTAAATTCTAATGTTCATGAATTGATGTTTTAGACATTATCGATTAGTATAGAGAATTTAGCCATACATTAGCATATTTCATCTCTACTTTCAATGTTATGATACTGAAGATTGACTCTTAGAAATTTTTTGATCAATATGTATCCATATCTATTTATAGTTGCATATACAATATTATTTTGAAATTGATTGCAATGAGAGTTTGTAGTATACAATTTGAATCCATATCAAGGAAATTATTTTCTTTTATCACTGAAAGGCATATGAATGAGCCAATAGCAATAGTTCAAAAGAAGCTACACACCATTAAAACAAAAATGATTTGATATCTAGTTATAAAACTTGCTACATGTAAATCCTATCACTCTATTGGTTATATATGAGGATTGAGTTATCACTCTATTGGTTGTATATGAGGATTAAGTTCTCATGTACATTTCTAAATTGAGTCATGAATTGTGTTCGTTTTGTATCATTTTATTTGTTAATTAATGGGTCATATTTGGTCTTCATTAGTCTACGTATACGAATGTGGTAGGGGTTCCTCCTTTTCGCACAATTGTTTTTTTGTGGCTAAGGTTTCTATTTCCCTTCTCTCAATTATTTCCCTTTTAGAGGTATGGCATGGAGGATGGATTAAATTATTTACGCTTCTATCTAAAACCAATTGCATCTTGTAGGAAATATTGAAAATGTATTTTTGTTGAAATGCATAAGAACCTTGTATGTATGATATAATCAATGGTTATCTCTCATGGTGGTAGGATTGTTCTCATCAAGGCTATATTGCAGGCTAATTTTTTTTATTGGATTCATTTGTTTTTAATTTTTGTATGTGCTCTTACAATATATATATATATATATATATATATATATTTAAGCATTCACAAATACTTCTTTTTGTTAAATTTTCAGAATTTACTTCAATCTGATCTAGGATCTTAACTGAGAGAACAACATGTACATCAAATCTACAGCATATCAATCATGGACACAATAATGCAAGCACACAAGAGACACAAAGTTTACTTGGGGAAAACCATAAAAGTGAAAAAACCCAATAACTTCCTCAGAGATAGATAGAGCAATGATACAACCAGAACATAAGAGATAGTCTTCTCCTAGCAGCAGAGCCTCCTCCTCCACAAGTGCGCCACTCTCCCAAGTGTGAGTGAGAGTATAGAATGTATAAAATGAGAGAGACACACTCTCTACTTATACACTAACTTGACTTGACCTTTACTCAACTAGGTTGGCCTCAACTTAACCACTTAACATAATGCTGACTAGGCCGACCCCCAATAGGGTGGTCTAATAACCCTTTGACCCACATGACTTATACAGGGCCAACCCCAACAAGGTGGTCTAATAACCCATCAAGTATAAGTTACGACACTTACAATATAAATGACGACACTTCCGTATAGAGGAATAATAACATCTCTATAGGAATACAATATACATATATGTGAAATACATTCCAAAGTTACATATACATCAACACTTTTATGCGATTATGTTTTCATGTAACCAGATATTGTAAATTTGTATAAATCAAGTTATTTTGTATTCAAATTGGCTACACGATTAATCTCTTCCCATTGAAGTCTTAATGTATAGTTTATGAACATGGAATAGAAAACCAAATTGTCATTTCATGAAGCTTTAATATATAGCCTATATATTTGTTGCTTGATAGTATCCATCTTTCTCATGGAATTATATCTTCCACGATATATTTTTTTGGTGTTCATAATATCCATATTTTCAAGCATAGTGCTTTTAGCTATTAAATAACAAATATCTATTTAATATATTATAAATTATTTAAATAATTAATAATCATGTAAATAACAAATAATTATTTATCCTATAGGCGTATTCAGACACATTAATACTAGCAACAACCATATTAATAATATTAATGTGTCTGAATATGTCGATAGGCATAAATGGGTCACATACTATAGGAAAAAAACATTAACATGAAAAGTATGTGCCCAATTTATGCCTATAGGCGTATTCGAACACATCAATATTATTAATGTGATTGTTGCTAGTAACGGGTGGGCACATACACATATTTCCAAAATATTAATAAAATAATATTGTTTAAATAATTATAATATAATAATTAATTAAAAATATTATCAATTCATAAAATAGTATTAATAAAATGATATTATTTATTTAATTAGTAGTATAATAATTAAAATTAATGTCATTTGTTATAATTTAATTAATTATTTATTAATTATAATATTATTAATTATATTATATTATATTATTATACGAATAGGGTATTTAATTAAAATATTATAATCGAAGTAATAATTTAATATTATTATTAATTCAAAATAATATTATTTAAATATTTATAATATAATAATTATAATTATATATTATAACTATACATTAATATAAAAAATGATGATGCACTTTTATAGGAATATGGTATAATTAAAATATTATAACAACTTATTCATATTATATTAATATTTAATTAATAATATTAATATCTAATTAATAATATTAATATTTTATTATATTTTTGAATATAATAATAATAATAATTATTATTATTATTATTATTAAATATACTAATTAATTAATTAATTGTAATATAATAATTAATTAAATAATAATATCATTTCAGTATAACGATATTACTATTTAATATCATGATATTATATTGTACTATTATAAGAATATAAAATTTAATTAAAATATTATAATCAAAGTAATAATAAAATAGTATTATTTAATTTAAAATATTGTTATTTAACTATACTATACTATTATAGTATAAATTATTTAGTTGAAAATACTATTGAAATTACATTGATCAATGTGGCAATGTGACAAAACCCTCAAGATGAACGTCATAATGCAACATAACTCTTGATAAACATCACAATGCAACATAACCCCCGATGAACGTCGAATGCCAAACTATTAATGTGTCACATCTTGGGAATTATCGGTGAATATAATTTTTAATCCTTAATAAATACCAGAATGGGACATAACCATTTGTCATGTTAGGCATATAACCCTTGATCAATGTCGCACTGTGACAAAACCCTTAATGGACGACGTAATATAACATAACACTTGATATACATCACAATGTGACATAGTCGTTGATGAATGTTGAATGTCACATCTTGGGCATTGTCGATGTATATCATTTTTTAATCCTTAATGAATGTTAGAATGGGACATAACCCTTTATCATATTAATATTATAACCCTTGATCAATGTCACAATGGGACATAACCCTTGCTGAATGCCGCAATGCAACATAACACTTGATATACATCACAATGTGAGATAGCCTATTAAAATTACATTGATCGATGTCACGATGCAACAAAACCCTCAAGATGAACGTCGCAATGCATCATAACCCTTGATAAACATCACAATGCAACATAGCCCCTGATGAACGTCGAATGTCAAACTATTAATGTGCCACATCTTGGGAATTGTCGGTGTATATCATTTTTTAATCCTTAATTATAACCCTGATCAATGTCGCAATACGAAAAAAACCCTTGATGAATGTCGCAATACAACATAACACTTGATATGCATCACAATGTGGCATAGTCGTTGATGAATGTCTAATGTCACATTATTAATGTGTCACATATTGGGAATTGTCGGTGTAATTCATTTTTAATCCTTAATTAATATCAAATGGGACATAACCCTTTGTCATATTAGACATATAACCCTTGATCAATGTCGCAATGTGACATAACCCTTGTTGAACGCCACAATGAAACATAAGACTTGATATACATCATAATGTGAGATAGCCTATTAAAATTATATTGATCAATGTCATAATGCGACAAAAACCTCAAGATGAACGTCGTAATGCATCATGACCCTTGTTAAACATCACAATGCAACATAGCCCCCGATGAATGTCGAATGTCAAACTATTAATGTGTCACATCTTAGGAATTATCAGTGTATACCATTTTTTAATCCTTAATTATAACCCTTGACCAATGTCGCAATACGACAAAACCCTTGATGACTGTCCCAATACAATATAACACTTGATATACATCACAATGTGGCATAGTCGTTGATGAATGTCTAATGTCACATTATTAATGTGTCACATCTTGGGAATTGTCAGTGTAATTAATTTTTAATCCTTAAATAATATCAGAATAGGACATAACCCTTTGTCATATTAGACATATAACCCTTGATCAATGTCGCAATGTGACATAACCCTTGTTGAATGCCGCAATGCAACATAAGACTTGATATACATCACAATGTGAGATAGCCTATTAAAATTATATTGATCAATGTCGCAATACGACAAAAACCTCAATATGAACATCGAATGTCAAACTATTAATGTGTCACATCTTGAGAATTGTCGGTGTATATCATTTTTAATCCTTAATAAATATTAGAATGGGACATAACCCTTTATCATATTAGGCAAATAACCCTTGATCAATGTCGCAATGTGACAAAACCCTTAATCGACGCTACAATACAGCATAATACTTTTTTTTTGTAAGAAAAAAAAGGGAACCTTGCTATTAAACTTTTAACAGAGAAGAGAATACATAGGGGTGGGCGCAAGAATATGGTCCCCATTTTCGTTGCAATGGGGGGCGCGCTAGCGAAAAATCAAAATGGCGCATACGCACCTAAGGCAGCGTGCACGTGCCGCTAGGTTTGGTACCGAACTGAGGTGCGTGTGCATGATTGGCGCGTGCACGTCCCTGGTGCATGCGCGCAACGATGGCGCGCACGCGCCTCTATTAAAAAAAAAAGAAAACAATTTCTCATTCTTCCATTTGGCCGAGCGCGTCCTCCTCCTCCGCGTGCACATCGATTCAACCACCAAAGGAGGCCAAATCAACTCCAAAACCACCCAACAACGCCCGCAAACTCATCAACACTTCGATTAATAGGTAAATATCACGTTTTTTTTTTCATTTTATCCATTATTTGTGTCAATTTTTGTATTTTTTTTGTTTATTTAATTGTAAATAATTCCTAAATTTTGAAAACAATGAACCAATTTTCTATTGTAGATTGTAAATTGAGATAATGAGTGAACAAGATGTTAACCCCAAGTTTGGTGGAACACAAGAAAACCCAAACCTTGGACCTTATGCCGAAGAAAACCGTGAACACAATCCAAATGCCGAACAAAACCAAAACCCCCAACCCAATTTTGAACAAGATGACCTTAACCATTATGTAAATGAAATGCGAGTGCACACTCGCGAACTTAGAAACTCTGGGGAACCATCTCGATTTTATCTTGCCACTTCAATTGAGAACTCAATTGACTCCCTCATCCATGCACACCAGCAATTGACTGACATGACTCAATTTAGAGCTAGGATGCGGGAGTACTACCCCACGGGCATCTCCAAGGAAGAAATAAAAGATTTGAACATTACAAAAGCCTAATTATATAGTATGTTCACCGATCCGAAAACAGGCTAACCACCAAACATTACAAAGCCACGCGTCTGCATGGTTTGGTGTCATTACCAACCGTGGAGGGGCAATTGGATGCGGAGGTGGTTCATGGTGTATGATAAACCTCCCTACAATAATAGGGAGGTTCCACAGTACTTCCTTTTCCAACTGTGGGCTGAGTTTTGCCTCGGTTTACATGTCAACTATTTTGACATAACCGAGTTCCAGGGTGTTGGGCGTGGCTCTGCCCAAGATCGACCTACTGCCAGGAGGAACCCACTGAGAGCGCCACCAACTCCGAGGAACGACCCAAACCCCTCTCCCCAACCACCTCAGTTGCCTCACAAGCTTGATCAGATCGAGGTGGCAATGAAGAATGTTGCATGTGGACTCCTCAGACACACCTCCTTTATAGCAGCGACTACAATGGAGAGGTCGGGTGACCTTGATAGAGATCTAGGTGTAGGGCCAGGATAGACCCGTGACCGATGGTAGCCATGCTGGGAATTCCAGTTCCACGGGAACAATGCCACATCTTTGTCCCCATTGCGGGCACACTTGCCATGGCCCGATCAAGGGCTGTTATATGGATCAGGTCAATAAATTTTTTATGTGTTTTCAATCATCCCTTGATAACTTGTAAAGTATTTTTAAAGTATTTTTGTTTGACTTAAACTATTATTTCAATGTACAGTTACTCAGAGCTGATACACCAAGATGGGAGAACGTAGGATCTCCCAACCTGGATGCAGCAATGGCAGCTGCATCTGAAATTGCAACACCCCACTTGGAGGCATTTTCAGTACTTGACACAATATTGTTATTACTTATGTCATTTATATTAGTAAGTATTTATATTTATGGCATACACGTTGATAGTTCGTACAATGTTTTTGAATATCTTGATTTCCTAGATAATGACTTGTTTAACATGTTCATAACATGCATGCATTTTGTTGTCCATAGGTGTTCCATGACTATGGTGATCAACCACCTCCACCAGGGATTGGCACATCTCCATATACGCAGGTACAATGTGTAGTTATAAGCATGCTTTTAATTTGATTTGTCACGACTTACTATGGTTTAATTTATTGTTTGTTTACTAAATTGTGATATTACAAATGTATATGTAGGTGCCACTAGTAGCTGCGTCTCCCCATTTTAGTCCTATGTATCCACCCTCTCCCATGAGTCCCCTCCCTCGCTTCCATATAGACCCCTCCCTACGTCCATCCCCTCCCTTCCATCCAGCCCCCCCTCTCTGGCCATACTCCCCCCTCCATCCATCCTCCCCTACTCGCCCCCCCCCACGTCCATACATCCTCCCCAATTTATCCACGCCTCCATGTCTATCCATCCTCCCCTATTCGTCCATGCCCCCCCTTCCTTCCACCTTCCCCTCTTCATCCACAACCTCCCATTTTTCCATCCTCCTCCCTCCATGCGGGATTTACCTCCGATGCACCATCCCTCAACATCCCCCCTAGCCCTTTTCGTTCGATACCCTCTATCCTACAACCGACAGGGGTTCATCGTCCACATGGTCCTCCCCCACCCCATACCAATGTGTCTTCTCCCACCATATCATCCCCACTTCCCGCCACTATTGTGGCATCTACTCTTCCAATATCCTCATAAGTATCTCTAGTGGTTGCACCTGTAGTGGCTGCCACTACATCTGCACCCCCCCCCCCCATCACTGCATCAGAGCTGGTTATCCGACCATCTGCTCCACCTGCTAGCCCAGAAGCCCAGCCATGTCCATCGTTGGAGGTGTTCACGATGAGAATCAAGCTAATTTATGAAAATATTTTGATGCATTAACAAAAATTAATTTAAGCAATTATGACTTTTCAATGAAATGATTGTTGTAAATGTTGTAGGATGGAATTGCTGAGAGGCTCTGTAGATCCAGGACACCTGTCCAACATTTCCCACTCATGTTAGAGGTGATTTATTTAAGATTCAAATTCTACATTTGTTTTATAAATGTGGTAAATGTTGGAAATGCTTGAAAATGACAGTATCTTATATCATTTGTTCCAGAGCCCGGAGAGACGGTCTAGTCCTAGAGATCAAGACCCGAGGCACCGGTAGCTCGAAGAGTAGGAAGATCGACTTTGGATCTACGCCTGGGAGTGACGGCGGTGGTCACAATGCTTGACAGACCACGAGTTATGTACATTAGCCACGATGTGGCACTTTTGTGCACCAGTTTTGATTTACGTTGTATCTACGGCACGAGTTGCCATGTATTTTGTATCTACGGCATGAGTTGTCGCATTTTGTGTAGGGCACGAGTTGCCATTGTATGTACATTGGGAACCATGTTCCACTATTCTCCAGAAATTGTATATGTTTGGATGAGTTTTGTAGCCTCGATGTACATGGATTTTCAGTTATGTGATTTATATATCTCGTTGTCTAATGTGGTTTCTCATGTTGTGTGTATCATGCTGTGATGTTGTGTAAATTTGGGTTTTACCTAGATCTTAGAAGAGAACTTGGATATCATAGTTCATCTTGGTTTATCTTTCCACATGTAAAAGCTTCTAATGGTATCTATGTTAAGAAAACATTGTAAACATAGGCTAACTCAAACAAAATCATGTGTGAGAATTAATCTAAAAACAAACAGAATAAATGTATGGACAAATCACACCTCATGGCACATAAGATATATATTGGGAACTTGAGTACTAGAAAAATAATACTTAAAAATAGAAAATGTCCATTGTCGTCATAAGGTTAAAATGAGATCCAACATGATTTTTAATAGCTCTACATCATGAGATCCAAAATGTCCATACTCTACATAATGAAATGTCGTCACTAGTATTTATTTTGACCATTTTGTCCACTTAAGATCATGCAAAAAATTAATAACCAAGTTATGGAATCATTTCTTAATCAATTGTCACCATACAAATAGGACAACCTTGAGCACGATGTATAGCTATCTCATTAATCCTCACTCACGGATATAGCCACCTTTGATTTGATGACCATCACATCCACTACCATTTACAATTAGGACTTCCTTAATTTATCATTATGGGATAGCAATCTAATTTTATGTAGACACGTTGAATTAAACACATGTATAGTTGACATTACAATAAATGACTACTATGAGGTGTATTTTTGAGGCTATATCCACCTCAACACACCAACTTGTTACCCCAATACCCCAAATGTTGTCAAATTTTGTTTGGAAGGGATAGAGGGGTATTAGGACATCATAATTCATCTATTGGACACTCAGACACTTGTTAAAGACATTCAGGACAAGTGCATTACATCAATGGAGTCACAAATACACCCTCATCAAGTTGCATGCATCCATTAGTGCACCATCAACATTAGAACATGTAAGCATTACTACATGTTGGAGTAAGCTTTACTAATGTTATGATAATATTAGGTTTTCCATCCATTGAGAAGGTTGCCATAGGTGTGCATATCCACCATATAAAAATCTTCATGGTACAACCAATTTCAAACCATTACGTTTCTAAATTAGGTATTTGATGCTAGGTACAATGGTTTTCTAGTTGTACGCACCCCTGCTAGATATAGATGAGAAACTATACATATATGTGTATAGTTATTTGGATTCAAATGTATGCACATGAATATATATGTACAATGAAAATGATTTAACCTTTACATGTATTATAATTTAGGGCTATATCTTAGGCTACATAATAGGGTTTCATTGTGATTAGAATACAAACTAGGGTTTACACTACCAACTAGGGTTTTTAGGGTAGGCTCTCATGTTTATAGGCTACGATCCAAGCTCTAGGGTCACCATCTTAATGTTTAATTCCACTATCATGACATCATTCTCACCAATACCATTCCCACTACTACAATCACCATCAAGCCTCTCAATCCCACTTTGAACATTTCCCATACTTCCAAGTTAAAATTGATAGGTCTTGTTGCTAAAATATTTTCACTTATCTATTCACATAGACAAATCCACTCATGTGAAAGATTTGTTGTAGCTTGGTACATGCAAGTTCACATGCAATAATACTTGAGAGATCATTTTACCCCATGATCCATGGAAGATTCATTGGAGTCAAATGAACCTCATTGTCATCACCCCAACCATGGTCAATACGCCAAGATCCATCTTTAGTAGACAAAACCTCATGTTGGCACCCATACCACACTCAAAGCTAAACAAATCTTTGAAGGGCATGTTTGGGGGTTGAGGGAATCTTGATTTTTTTATAATCACACATGAGAGGTTCTTAGAGTCAAATACATTGGATATAAATAAATTCCCCAACACCTTCATCATCTTCATCACCATCGCCATCTTCATCAACGCCTTCATCATCATCACCATCTTCATCATCATCACCATCACCATGACCATCAACTTCACCACCATCACCATCATCATCAACGTCACCATCTTAATTATCATCACCATCTTCATCATCATTACCATCTCCATCTTTTGGATGCAAGACAAAACCATCACCATCTCCATCATCACCATCACCATCACCATCACCATCAACCTCACCAACATCACCATCATCATCAATGTCACCATCTTCATCATCATCACCATCTTCATCATCATCACCATCTTCATCATCATCACCATCTCCATCTTTTGGAGGCGATACGGAACCATCACCATCATCATCATCACCTCACCACCATCAACATCATCATCATCACCATCACCATCATCATGGTCATTGGTAGGTCCCTCATCACCGTGTCCATCATCATCACCATCTTCATCATCATTGTCATCATCTTCATCACTATCGCCATCATCATCAACTCCTTCATCATCATCACCATCTTCATCATCATCACCATCACCATGACCATCAACTTCACCACCATCACCATCATCATCAACGTCACCATCTTCATCATCATCACCATCATCATCATCATCATCACCATCTTCATCATCACCATCACCATGACCATCAACTTCACCACCATCACCATCATCATCAACATCACCATCTTCATCATCATCACCATATTCATCACCATCACAATCTCCATCTTTTGGATGCGAGATGGAACCATCACCATCTTCATCATCACCATCACCATCTCCATCATCATCACCATCTTCATCATCACCATCACCATCTCCATCATCATCACCATCTCCATCTTTTGGATGTGAGATGGAACCATCACCATCTCCATCATCACCATCTCCATCATCACCATCACCATCACCATCAACCTCACCACCATCACCATCATCATCACCATCTTCATCATCATGGTCATCTATAGGACCCTCATCACCGTGTCCATCATCATCACCATCTTCATCATCATGGTCATCTATAGGTCCCTCATCACCGTGTCCATCATCATTATCACCAACATCATCATTGTCATCATCTTCATCACTATCACCATCATCATCAACTCCTTCATCATCATCACGATCTTCATCATCATCACCATCACCATGACCATCAACTTCACCACCATCACAATCATCATCAACGTCACCATCTTCATCATCATCGCCATCTTCATCATCATCACAATCTCCATCTTTTGGATGCGAGACAGACCCATCACCATATCCATCATCACCATCACCATCACCATCAACCTCACCACCATCACCATCATCATCAACGTCACCATCTTCATCATCATCACCATCTTCATCACCATCACCATCTCCATATTTTGGATGCGAGATGGAATCATCACCATATTCATCATCACCTCACCACCATCACCATCATCATGGTCATCTGTAGGTCCCTCATCACCATGTCCATCATCATCACCATCTTCATCATCATTGTCATCATCTTCATCACTATCGTCATCATCATCAACGCCTTCATCATCATCACCATCTTCATCATCATCACCATCACCATGACCATCAACTTCACCACCATCACCATCATCATCAACGTCACCATCTTCATCATCATCACCATCATCATCATCATCATCACCATCTTCATCATCACCATCACCATGACCATCAACTTCACCACCATTACCATCATCATCAACATCACCATCTTCATCATCATCACCATCACCATCTCCATCTTTTGGATGCGAGACAGAACCATCACCATCTTCATCATCACCATCACCATCTCCATCATCATCACCATCTTCGTCATCATCATCACCATCTTCATCATCATCACCATCTCCATCTTTTGGATGCGAGACAGAACCATCACCATCTCCATCATCACTATCACCATCACCATCAACCTCACCACCATCACCATCTTCGTCATCATGGTCATCTGTAGGACCCTTGTCACCGTGTCCATCATCATCACCATCTTTATCATCATTGTCATCATCTTCATCACTATCGCCATCATCATCAATGCCTTCATCATCATCACCATCACCATGACCATCAACTTTAGCACCATCACCATCATCATCAACGTCACCATCTTCATCATCATCACCATCTCCATCTTTTGGATGCGAGACGGAACCATCACCATCTCCATCATCACCATCACCATCACCATCAACCTCACCACCATCACCATAATCATCAATGTCACCATCTTCATCATCATCACCATCTTCATCACCATCACCATCTCCATCTTTTGGATGCGAGATGGAACCATCACCATCTTCATCATCACCATCACCATCTCCATCATCATCACCATCTTCGTCATCATCATCACCATCTTCATCATCACTGTCATATGTAGGTCTCTCATCACCGTGTTCATCATCATCACCATATTCATCATCACCATGATCTTCATCACCATCACCATCACCATCATCATCAACGTCTTCATCATCATCACCATCATCATCATCATCACCACAAGTGCCCAGTGGATGATTTTCCAAAGTTGCCCCCCGTATGCAAAAATTGCACACTCCCTCATTGAACAAAACCCTAGTTTCCAAGATGGACATACAAGATGACACTGGGGTCACCCGATCAGAGGGGAGGGGCACCCGTAGCACAATCCCGACATCCTGAATCCAACGAAGTCGATGGTTCGTCGATCCGAGCCACGGTCTTCAGGGACACCTGCTCGGGGCATGGAACTTCAACCGTGCAACAAAACTGGGTTACGGGGAGTCAGGAAAGTATGTCTACGTGGGCTCCGACCGAGAACGCTAGCCACAGGTGCCTGGTGGATGATTTTCCAATGTTGGCCCCCGTGTGCAAAAATTGCACACTCCTTCATTGAGCAAAACCCTAGTTTCCAATATGGACGTACAAGATGACACTGGGGCCACTGGACCGGAGGGGAGGGGCACCCCTAGCACAATCCCGATGTCCTGAATCCAATGGAGTCGATGGGTCGTCGATCCGAGCCACGGTGTTTATTCTATGGCTCGTTCCGTCTCGCATCCAGAAGGCCTTCAGGGACACCTACTGGATACTTGCTGGGGGCACGGAACTCCAACCGTGTAACAAAACCGGGTTCCAAGGAGTCACACAAGTGTGTCTAGGCGAGTTTCCGGCCGGGAATGCTAGCCACAGGTTCCCGGTGGATGATTTTCCAAAGTTGGCCCCCGTGTGCAAAAATTGCACACTCCCTCACTGAGCAAAACCCTAGTTTCCAAGATGGACGTACAAGATGACATCGGGGCCACCGGACCAGAGGGGAGGGGCACCCCTAGCACAATCCTGACGTCCTAAATCCAACGGAGTCGACGGTTCGTCGATCCGAGCCACAGTCTTCATTCTATGGTTTGTTCTGTCTCGCATCCAGAAGGCCTTCAAGGACACCTGTTGGATACTTGCCGGGGGCATGGAACTCCAACCGTGCAACAAAAATGGGTTCCGGGGATTCATGCAAGTGTGTCTAGGCGGGGTTCCAGCCGAGAACGCTAGCCACAGGTTCCCGGTGGATGATTTTCCAAAGTTGGCCCCCGTGTGCAAAAATTGCACACTCTCTCATTGAGCAAAACTCTAGTTTCCAAGATGGACGTACAAGATGACACCAGGGCCACTGGATCGGAGGGGAGGGGCACCCCTAACACAATCCCGGTGTCATGAATCCAATGGAGTCGACAATTCGTCAATCTGATCCACGGTCTTCATTCTATGGTTCGTTCCATCTCGCATCTAGAAGGCCTTCAGGGACACCTACTGGATACCTGCCAGGGGCATGGAACTCCAACTGTGCAACAAAACCGGGTTCTGGGGAGTAATGCAAGTGTGTCTAGGTGGGTTCTGGTCAGGAATGCTAGCCACAGGTGCCCAGTGGATGATTTTCCAAAGTTGGCTCCCGTGTGCAAAAATTGCACACTCCCTCACTGAGCAAAACCCTAGTTTTCAAGATGGATGTACAAGATGACACTAGGGCCACCGGACCGGAGGGGAGGGGAACCCCTAGAACAATCTTGGTGTACTGAATCCAACAGAGTCGACGGTTTGTTGATCTGAGCCACGGTCTTCATTCTATGGCTCGTTTCGTCTCACATCGAGAAGGCCTTCATGGACACCTGCTGGATACCTACCGGGGGCATGGAACTCCAACCGTGCAACAAAACCGGGTTTCAGGGAGTCATGCAAGTGTGTCTAGGTGGGTTCCGGCTGGGAACGCTAGCCATAAGTTCCCGGTGGATGATTTTCCAAAGTTGGCCCCCGTGTGCAAAAATTGCACTTCCTCATTGAGCAAAACCCTAGTTTCCAAGATGGACATACAGGATGATACCGAGGCCATTGGACCGGAGGGGAGGGGCACCCCTAGCACAACCCCGATGTCCTGAATCCAATGGATTCGACGGTTCGTCAATCCGAGCCACGGTCTTCATTTTATGGCTCGTTCCGTCTCGCATCTAGAAGGCCTTCAGGGACACCTGTTGGATACCTGCTAGGGGCATGGAACTCCAACCATGCAACAAAACCGGGTTCTGGGGAGTCACACAAGTGTGTCTAGGTGGGTTCCAGCAAGGAATGCTAGCCACAGGTGCCCGGTGGATGATTTTCCAAAGTTGGCCCGCGTGTGCAAAAATTGCACACTCCCTCAGTGAGCAAAACCCTAGTTTCCAAGATGGACGTACAAGATGACACTGGGGCCACCGAAATGGAGGGGAGGGGCACCCCTAGCACTATCCCGACATCCTGAATCCAACGGAGTCGACGGTTCATCGATCCGAGCCACGGTATTCATTATATGGCTCATTCCGTCTCGCATCCAAAAGGCCTTCATGGACACCTACTGGATACCTGCCGGGGGCATGGAATCCTTCATTGTGTTCCATTAGCCTTTTTTTCAGCATTTCATGCTCTGATAAGTGGTAATTTTTCTCTATCATCGAAAACTTGGGTCTATAGGTACCTTCCCTTTCATATTCCTCGTTATCCACAGCTAATACAAGTTAGAGATGCCATTCAAACCCAATTGAAAGCTAAGGAAGTGGTTTTATGTGACGTCATCTTTGGGAATAAACGTTTATGTAAACCAAGAGAAGCTCGAACAATACTCCTTGCTTTTAAACACATTCTGGAGAAAGCAAGAGGACAAGTTCATCAAAGTGACTTCATTCATCTATACTCTCGTAATGTACACATAGTCCATCCTTATTTTGATAAACAAGATTTTTATAATAGCTTGAACTTGCGTGGTTATCTCCCTATATTCGGTTGTCTGATTGGTTGACAAGCTTTCCTGGAAATTTGTACTTTGAACTTCTTTGTTTTATTGCTGAAAATTGGAAGGGATTTTCAAGTCACCTACAAAACGCTCCTTTGTTGAAATATGTAAGTTCTTCCAACGACATAGATTTGGCTAGTGTATCAAATGCTGCTACCCACACAAGAATTTATCTTTTGTCAAAGAAGTCGAACATATTGTGGCTAACCAAATGGTTTGGGGAGCTTGGAAGTGCCGCCAAATATTATTTCATGCCTGAATCTACCCAGAAGGAAATTATAAATTTAGATCCTCGAGAAGGCCTGAATCTACCCAGAAGGAAATTATAAATTTAGATCCTCAAGAAGGTGAGAAACTGTATGAGTGGTTGAATCAGTATCCTAAAATTACAAAGCTTTCTATCTCAAAGTTTGTTGAGCGGCTCCTGGATGTAGTATCAGACTCAACAGACAGTAAACTTGTTATCACCACTAGAATGGCCCCAGGTGCTTGACTAGAATGCCTGTAGTGCCGGAACCATGGCTTGGTTTGCGAATCCGTCGATTCTAGTGGGTCTGGGACGCCGGGTTTCAGCTAGCTCCCCCCCCACAGCATGCCTTGAAGGCCCGGAAGTGGTGCCAATGGGCCATCTCCGGAGCTAGGGTTTTGCTCAGTGATGGCCATTCCAGACTTGCTAAAGGGGTTAATTTCTCGTCCGGAGGCCCCTGGGCATGCGTGGCCACTGTGGACAGGTCCACAATGGCCACGTGGACCTGTGGGAGTCGACGAAATCCAATTCTGCTCGCCGGTTTGGGATTCGTGGCCCTGGGGCAAATCCCCAAAGTGTCCCTGAATGGCCCCTAGGTGCCCGACTAGAACGCCCATAGCACCAGAACCGTGGCTCAGTTCGTGAATCCGTCGATTCCGGTGGGTCTGGGACACCGGGTTTCAGCTAGGGGACCCCCACAGCGTGCCTTGAAGGCCCAGAAGCGGTGCCAATGGGCCATCTCCAGAGCTAGGGTTTTGCTCAGTGATGGCCATTCCATACTCGCTAAAGGGGTGCATTTATCATTTGGAGGCCCCGAGCATGTGTGGCCACCGTGGAAAAGTCCACAATGGTCACGTGGACCTGTGGGAGCCTTTGGAATCCAATTCCACTCGCAGGTTTGGGATCCATGGCCCCGGGGCGAATCTGGAATGGCCATCACTGAGCAAAACCCTAGCTCCGGAGATGACCCATTGGCACCGCTTTCGAGCCTTCAAGGAACACTGTAGGGGGTCCCCTAACTAAAACCTAGCGTCTTGGACCCACCGGAATAAACGAATTCGCGAACCGAGCCATGGTCCTGGCACTATGGGCATTCTAGTCGGGCACCCCGGGGCCATTCAGGCACACTTTGAGGATTTGCCCTGGGGCCACGAATCCCAAACTGGTGAGTGGAATTGGATTTCATTGGCTCCCACAGGTCCATGTGGCCATTGTGGACCTATCCACGGTGGCCACGTACCCCTGAGGGCCTCTGGACGAGAAATGCACCCCTTTAGCGAGTCTGGAATGGCCATCATTGAGAAAAACCCTAACTCGAGAGATGGCTCATTGGCACCGCTTATGGGCCTTGAAGGAAAGTTGTGGGGGGTCCCCTAGATGAAACCCGATGTCTCGGATCCATCAGAATTGACGGATTCACGAACTGAGCCATGGTTCTGGCGCTACGAGCATTCTAGTCGAGCACCCCGGGGCCATTCAGGGACACTTTGGGTTTTTGCCCCGGGGCCACGGATCCCAAACCGGGGAGCAGAATTGGATTCCATCGGCTCCCACAGGTCCATGTCGCCATTATGGACCTATCCACGGTGGCCACGCACGCCTAAGGGCCTTCGGACGAGAAATGCACCCCTTTAACGAGTCTGGAATGGCCATCACTAAGAAAAACCCTAGCTCCGGAGATGGCCCATTGGCACCGCTTCCGGGCCTTCAAGGCACGTTGTGGGGGGTCCCCTAGCTGAAACCCGACGTCCCGGACCCACTAGAACCGATGGATTCATGAACCGAGCCATGGTTCCGGCGCTACAGGCATTCTAGTCGGGCACCCCGAGGCCATTCTAGTGGTGATAACAAGTTTACTGTCTGTTGAGTCTGATACTACATCTAGGAGTCGCTCAGCATACTTTGAGAGAGAAATATCTGTAATTTTAGGATACTGATTCAACCACTCATACAGTTTCTCACCTTCTCGAGGATCTAAATTTATAATTGCATTCTGGGTAGATTTAGGCATTCTCGAGGATCTAAATTTATAATTGCCCTCTGGGTAGATTCAGGCATGGAATAATATTTGGTGGCACTTCCAAGCTCCCCAGACCATTTGGTTAGCCACAATATGTTCGACTCCTTTGACGAAAGATAAATTCTTTTGTGGCCGGCAACATTTGATACACTAGCCAAATCTATGTCATTCGGAAGAACTTACATATTTCAACAAAGGAACGTTTTGCAGGTGACTTGAAAATCCCTTCCAATTTTCAGCAATAAAACAAATAAGTTCAAAGTATAGATTTTCAGGCAAGCTTGTCAACCAATTAGACAACCGAATACAGGGAGATAACCATGCCCAAAAAGTTCAAGCTATTATAAAACTCTTGTTTATCAAGATAAGGATGGACTATGTGTACTTTTAGGAACCCATGTCAACCCTTCTATTTACTTTGTTAGTATATTGTTGTTGGACGCATATGCTTTGTAATTAGTCCCATAGTATTTGTTGATCCATAGTTTGTATTATTATTGTTGGACGCATATGCTTTGTAAGTCGTCCCGTAGTAATTGTTGATCCATATTTTGTATTGGCCCATGGTTTGTATTGACCCATGGTATTGGCACCTAGACTTAATATATAAGTTTGTGTTGAGACCAATGAAGGTACAGTGAAGTCATTTGTATTGAGCTTGCTCAAAGGAGGTTGCCCCCTCGAAGTGGCCTGTGATCAATATAAAAGTGATTTTGAGTTTTGTTATTTTTGCTATTTCATGTGTTTTCATTAATTACTTATTGCAAGTTCATCACATCTCATATCAGAGCACTTTCTTGGGCTCGTTGGGTGGAATTTCTGCCAATTTTTTTTTTCTTCGCATCTGTTGCAGCTTCGGATTTGGGAATAATCCCTATTCGCTTAACTGTGGGAAGTACTTGGGCATAAGCCCTAAAACTCATTGTGAGGAGTACCACAGGAACCCCAAAGTAGCTGGCCCATTGAGAGGACCTGCCAGCAAAAAGGGCAACGACCCCTACTTGATTGACTAGTCCCACTCGTGAGGTAAACCAAGAGCTGTCATTTGTGGAAAAGTGGTTATTAGTTTTACCTAAGCTGTGGAGTGAGGGGTACTGCCCCAATATGCAAGCCGTCAGGCAACATTGGTGGCCGAGTGAAACCCCTGAACTGTTAGGAAGCCGCACATACCTGGGGTCCATATCTGTTTTCAGCTGAAGTGTTGCCGATCACTGCCACGCCATTTTAGATCCATTCTGAAAGCCGTTCCAGATCCAGCCGTTTCATATGTATTTCAGATCCATCCATTTTAGATCCATTCTGAAAGCCGTTCCAGATCTAACCGTTTCAGATCTATTTCAGATCCAGCCGTTTTCGATACATTTGGCGTTGTTTCAGATCTCTCTATTTCCGATCACTTCCGCGCCATTGTAGATCTATCTGTTTCAGATCCCTTTTGCGCTGTAGCAGCTCCATTCTGTTAAGTGTATAAAATTCTATTTTTTCTCCATATCTCCCTTGTTTTCACTCTGTTTCCCTTGAAACTTCCCTGCAACCCTTGTAATCCCATTCTGCATATTTCATTCCTGAGGACCCTATCCCAAATTCCACTTCCCAAAGCCCGAAATCCCACATTTGTCTATTTTTAGGGTTTGCCATAACTTCCTCAGATTTTACCCAATCACCTTCAAATTTTACCACATAATTCCTTTCCTAATTCTGCTTCTTTGTCCCTCTCTGCCAAATTTTCCCATTCTTTCACCCCGCTTCTGAAATCCTCCTTTTCTGCTTCCCTATTCCTTCGATAGTGTCCAAAACCTAGTCAAACCCAAATTACCCATCCGAGTTTGTCCCAAATCCAAATTTTCCTTTACTAAACAATCTTTTGTTTGTTTTTTTCTATCCATTCCCCTCCCCCCCAAAAAAAACACTCCTGGTTATGGTTGTCACCCGCGCAGAAGCAAAAACCATGGAGGAAGCACTTTCAGCCATCCAAACCAAACTCCAAGATTTGGATGAAAAATTTCTCAGCCTCCATCTTTAGCATTCAGACATGAACAATAACCGACAACCAGAATCTTCTGCAGCCAATGGGTTCTCTTCTTCCAGTAGTTTCCGTGGTTCGAAGCTTGATTTTCCTCGCTTCAATGGTACTGATCCAACTGGATGGATCTATTGTGTAGAACAATATTTCAGTCTGCATAATACTTTTGATGTCCGAAAAGTTCCACTTGCATCCTTTTATTTGGAACAAGAAGCCCTTCAATGGTACCGTTGGTACATCAAGGCTCATGACGAGCCAAAATGGAAAAATTTTTGCCAACTCCTTTTGCAATGATTTGGTACTAGTGCTTTTGATGACTTCACCGAAGCACTCACTAAACTTCGTCAAATTGGCACTGTGAGAGAGTATGAGACGGAATTTGAGAAACTAGCCAACCACATAGAAATATTGTCTGATGACTTCTAGATGAGTTGTTTTATCAGTGGTCTTAAGGATGAAATCCGCCCAGAGGTCAAAATGTTCTGTCCCAACACAATGATGGAAGCCCTGGGGTTGGCTAAGTTGGAAGAAGACAAGATTGCTTCCCAACAACGCTCCAAACCCACTTTTGTTCCCTTCCGAAATATGGGTTCTCAACGACCTCCCATCCCGCCAGCTCCTCGACAAACTCCTATCAAGCATTTGTCTGAAATAGAGATGCAGGCATGGAGAGAAAAAGAGATTTGTTATAATTGTGATGAAAAATTCACTCGGGGACATAGATGTGTTCAACAAAAGCTTTATCTCTTGGATGTGGATTCTCTGCTCGTCTTTGAAGTTGGTGAAGTGGCTCCAGATACACCAAATGATCAGGTCGACATTCAGGAGCCGCCTATTGACCTTCCATCTCAAGACAACCACCTAGAGATATCTCTCCATGCTTTATCCAGCGTCACCACCCCCCAAACAATGCGGGTTAGGGGTTACTTCAAGAAGCTTCCTCTTACAATACTCATTGATTTTGGCAGCACTCATAACTTCATTGAACCTCGGATTGCCAAACAGGCTGATTGTTTTGTCCATCCTTGCTCCAACTTTGAAGTCATGGTTGCCAATGGGGGCACCTTACCTTGCAAGGGGAAGTGTAACAATGTGCGTATCTCTCTGGAAGATTATAACCTGCACTCTGACATGTTTTCCTTGTCCCTAGGCGGATGTGTTGTGGTTTTGGGCGTTCAATGGTTACACACACTTGGCCCCATCTTATGGGATTTTGCTGAACTTTGGATGCAGTTTTCAGTCAATGGGACACAACACAAATTTATGAGCTTACAACAAGGGTCTCTCCGCATCATCAGTTCACATCGCCTGGAAAAGATCCTTAAGAATAATTCACATGGTGTCATCGCTCAGCTCCATTCCATTCAGATGCAACCACCAACGGTCTCCACTACTCCCTTGGATAGATATGCAAGTGTCTTTGTTGCACTAGTGGGCTTGCTGCCTTCAAGATACCTTTCCGGTAAGCATTTAGCTGCATCTAAATCTCAGTAGAAAATGATGTCTATTTTGCATGCAGTACAAAAGTGGCATCCATCCCTATTAGGAAATTATTTCTACCTCAAGACTGATCTCCAGAGTCTGGAACATTTTATGGAACAACGGGTCTCCTCACCAGCACACCGGAAATGGGTTATCCAACTCATGGGTTATGACTGTGCGATCGCTTACAAGAAGGGTAAGGATAATATGGTGGTAGATGCTCCTTCTCGCCAATTTTATGACCCAGTTTCTCTTACAGCTATTTCTCTGCTTATTCCAAATTGGCTGCAATCTATTCAACAAGGCTATCTCTTCTATGAACTCCATGCTTCTTCATTGGCAGGGCACTCTGGGTTCCTCAAAACCTATGACCGGGAACAATGTAACTTCTTTTGGCAGGGACTTAAAAATGAAAATTCAGCAGATGGTGGTTGAGTGTGATACTTTCCAGGTCAACAAGGGTGAAACGACACTCCTTTCGAGACTGCTTGAACCCTTGCCCATCCCTACATAGATGTGGACAACTATTTCTATGGAATTCCTAGAATCGCTCCAGTGGTACAATACCACATCTAAAAGGACACCATATGAAGCAGTTTTTGGACAGGCACTGCCATTTCGTCTTCCATACACACTCAGCAGCTCTCAGTTCAGGAAATTGACTTGGTTCTTCGAAACCGCGATCAAATTCTTCTCATTCTGTAGGACAATATTCACATGGCAAGAATTCGACTGAAACAACAAGATGATCAACACCGTTATGAGCACACTTTTCACGCAACTGATATGGTACTTCTTCGTTTACAACCTTCCAAGCAATCCTCCCTAAAACTCAACAGGCGTCAGTGGGCTGAAATGCAACCTGAGGATGCTACAGGGGAACCACTCCTTCATAATCTGCATCAATTTCCACATCTAAAGCTTTGAGGACAAAGCTTTTTCTAAGGGAGAGGGGATGTTAGGAACCCATGTCAACCCTTCTATTTACTTTGTTAGTATATTTTTGTTGGATGTATATGCTTTGTAATTCATCCCGTAGTATTTGTTGATCCATAGTTTGTATTATAGTTGTTGGACGCATATGCTTTGTAAGTCGTCCCGTAGCAATTGTTGATCCATATTTTGTATTGGCCCATGGTTTGTATCGACACATATTATTGAACCATGGTATTGGTGCCTAGACTTAGTATATAAGTTTGTGTTGAGACCAATTAAGGTACGGTGAAGTTATTTGTATTGAGCTTGCTCAAAGGAGGTTGCCCCCTCGAAGTGGCCTGCGATCAATATAAAAGTGATTTTGAGTTCTGTTATTTTTTCTATTTCATGGGTTTTCATTAATTACTTATTGTAGGTTCATCACATGTACATTACGAGAATATAGATGAATGAAGTTGCTTTGATGAACTTGTCCTCTTGCTTTCTCCAGAATGTGTTTAATAGCAAGGAGTATTGTTCGAGCATCTGTTGGTTTACATAAATGTTTATTCCCAACGATGACGTCACATTAAATCACTTCCTTAGCTTTCAATTGGGTTTGAATGGCATCTCTAACTTGTATTAGCTGTGGATAACGAGGAATATGAAAGGGAAGGTACCTATAGACCCAAGTTTTCGATGACAGAGGTAAATTACCACTTATAAGAGCACGAAATGCTGAACACAAGGCTAATGGAACACAACGAAGGATTCCATGCCCCTAGCAGGTATCCAACAGGTGTCCCTGTAGGCCTTATGGATGCGAGACAAAAAAAGCCATAGAATGAAGACCATGGCTCGGATCGATGAACCGTTGAATCCGTTGGATTCAGGATGCCAGGATAGTGCTAGGGGTGCCCCTCCCCTCCGGTTCGGTGGCCCTGGTGTCATCTTGTATGTCCATCTTGGAAACTAGGGTTTTGCGCATTGAGGGAGTGTGCAATTTTTGCACATGAGGGACAAATTTGGAAAATCATCCACCAGGAACTTGTGGGTAGGGTTCCCAGCCAGAACCCACCTAGACACACTTGCGTGACTCCCCAAAACCTGGTTTTGTTGCACGGTTGGAGTTCCATGCCCCCGACAGGTATCCAACAAGTGTCCTTAAAGGCCTTTTGGATGCGAGACGGAACGAGCCATAGAATGAAGACCGTGGCTCGGATCGACGAACCGTCAACTCCGTTAGATTCAAGACACTGGGAATGTGCTAGGGATTCCCCTCCCCTCCAGTCTGGTGGCCCCGGTGTCATCTTGTATGTCCATCTTGGAAACTAGGGTTTTGCTCAGTGAGGGAGTGTGCAATTTTTGCACATGGGGGCCAACTTTGGAAAATCATCCACCGGGCACCTGTAGCTAGCGTTCTCGGCCGGAGCCCTCCTAAACACACTTTCCTGACTCCCCGAAACCCGATTTTGTTGCACGGTTAGAGTTCCATGCCCCTGGCAGGTATCTAGGAGGTGTCCCTGAAGGCTTTCTAGATGCGAGACGGAACGAGCCATAGAATGAAGACCGTGGCTCGGATCGACAAACCATTGACTCCGTTGGATTCAGGACATCGGGATTGTGCTAGGGATACCCCTCCCCTTTGGTCTAGTGGCCCCAGTGTCATCTTGTACGCCCATCTTGGAAACTAGGGTTTTGCTTAGTGAGGGAGTGTGCAATTTTTGCACATGGGGGCCAACTTTGGAAAATCATCCACCGGGCACTTGTGGTGATGATGATGATGATGGTGATGATGATGAAGACGTTGATGATGATGGTGATGGTGATGGTGATGGTGATGGTGATGGTGATGATGAAGATGGTGATGATGATGGACACGGTGATGAGGGACCTACAGATGACAGTGATGATGAAGATGGTGATGATGATGACAAAGATGGTGATGATGATGGAGATGGTGATGGTGATGATGAAGATGATGATGGAGATGGTGATGAGGGACCTCCAAAAACTCAAGCATTAACATGGGTGAGGTAGGTCTAAAGCCTCCCTCAAGGACATTTCGAACCATTGGGTGACAATGATGAACATGTTAGTGCTACTCAATCATGGCTCCCAAATGATCCTCATATTCATCCAAGTACTAGACTAATATTGAAACAATTCCTAAAGCTCCAAATGGAGAGAGTGGTAGAGAAAATGGGGGCAATATCCAGATTTGGGTGCTGCGGGCATCTTGGTAAGACTTAGGGTTTGAGGATCGAAATTCCAAGATAGACATGTAAACTTGGATTCTATAAGTTGATTTCTCTAGTGGTGTGCTTGTGTGATGTGACAAACCCTTCTAATAGTGATCCTATCCCACTTGCAGTCCAAATACCCCCTATTGAGGGTACGTGTGGTGGGTCACGGATTCTAGGGCTAGATTAGGTTAATAGGGCTACATTAGGTTTCTAGGATTCTGGATTAGTTTCTGAGAGTTAGATTAGTGTTTCTAGGGTTAGTTTAGCTTTCTAGGATTTCTAGGGCTAGATTATGTTTCTAGGATTCTAGATTAGTTTCTGAGGGTTAGATTAGTGTTTCTAGAGTTAGTTTAGCTTTCTAGCATTTCTAGGGCTAGATTATGTTTGTAGGGCTATATTAGTGCTTCTAGGGTTAATCATGCATGAATAAACAATCACATGGCTATAAATCATAACTTAATCATAACTCAGACATCAAATAAATGATATAAGATAACGATATCAAATAAACTATCTAACATGAATAACATTAATCGTGCATGAATAAACAATCACATGGCTA
This sequence comes from Larix kaempferi, assembly GCA_027924585.1. Classification (NCBI taxonomy): domain Eukaryota; kingdom Viridiplantae; phylum Streptophyta; class Pinopsida; order Pinales; family Pinaceae; genus Larix; species Larix kaempferi. The sequence continues at coordinate 1,420,665 of BSBM01000535.1, read as the reverse complement.
TACTATGTACCTCGGTCAATTAGGCCGTCTGGATCCTCTCGATTTTTTATTGTCTCGAACAACCTCTCATGCTCTTCATGAGGTAGTAAGTAGCGTACCTTGTTTGATGACTTCGTTGACATTGTTTGTAGTTGGATGTTTGTACCCATGATCAAGTGCATAAAGTGATATACCCGCGACCTTGGTCTATAATCTATGTATGTGTGGCCATTGCTCTTTGGTCCCTTTCCATCCACCATAAGATATTCCCCCTAAACAACCATCGAGCCAGTCGGAAAGGTAATGCCTTAACTATCCGTTAATGATGCGAGGAGGGTTTGCTTCCCATGGATGCCTCGCGCCAACCAATAATTCATCCTAATTGCACTGTCTATCGGGGCGACAAATACGTAGATGTGTCCTGCAAAAATGCATTTTAAGGTCATATTCCAACAAGTAGTGGTTTGATAACTTGGATAATTACAAAAACAAGGAGGGAAACGGGATATGCATGCAGAAATGTTTACATGGCTGTACAAGATCATATATATGATCATATTCATTCGAAATAGAGGACTGGCCTTCCTCTAACTGGATTGTTTCAGCAACTGCACGTGGGTCCACTACAAGTGATACATGATCCCATTTATCAACCCAATCCATTGATTCGCACTCATCCCACTCACAACTGCTGCAAGACCCACAAAAGCAAGCAAGTTTTCGCATCTATATTTCAAATAAGGGGTTGTTTGAGCTTCGAAACGAATGAAATCCATGAGTGCCTTGCACAGTATTGCAACTATAAGAATGCGATCGATCTATATCAACTACATTCCAAAAATTTCTGACAACATGTCCTCTACCTGTTGGTATGTATTTCTCCATGGTTCGATCTGACATTTTTTCTTTGCACCATCGAACTGTGGATTCGACATTTTGAATATGAGGGCCTCCCATGCACCTCATCTCCTCCCTTTGTAGGGCAGTTTTGAGACATGCTCCAACCCCATCGTGCTCTCCCTTTCCATGCCCGGTCTCAAAATAGTTCCATACATTCAGCACATCGTAAGTCTTGTGCAAAATACTCAACCAATGGAAAACACATGCATTTTTTAACTGGCCTGCATAACCATCTGACCATATCCAATGCTGATCCATCTATATACCTCTCTCCTTCAGTCGATCATAGAAAATTTTGAAGCAATGCTGCACATAATGTAGGTCGTGGCACCTGTCGTCATTGATGTAGAAGTTGGTCTCTTTCAATATTATCTTCATGTCGTTGCTGCTCTCTGGCGCGTGCCTGTACGTGATATGTACCATTATGCTAACTTGGTATGAATGGTAGTATTGACTTTGAATCTCATTCTGTGGTTGTAGGGTGAAGTTTTTTGCAAAGTCCACAACCGACAATATTGTGCCCTTGGGAAAGGTGTCTCTGCATTGTCTGTACTGTTCATACTGCCATCGTGCTACATGGATGTGTTGTACATAATGCTCGGTCTTTTCATAGAATTCCTTCATGAATTTTCAAATTTGTACCTGGTGCCACAAAACCAAGGGCATTAATACAACGTGACATTTTCAATCTAAACATATATGTACAAATTCAACATATACAGTATGAAAGCATGCAAACTTAGATTACCTGTGACTTCACCAATGTAATTTTTTTGCTTTCCTTCGAACTATCTACTTGATATGTTATGTACTGGAAGTTCTGCATTTCTACTGACATCCTCCCAAATTCATGCTCCGCGGTTGTACGGATGCAGCGGCTCAATAATGCAAATCCACTGCAACTGGAACATGGCCCATATAAACATGATCTTTTATAATATTTTTGTCCTTCAGGCCTTCGACACATTATGCTATGTATAAAATCTCTGGATGCATTCGGTGGTTGTAACGAAGGGAAATCCTACATAATGTTAGTATGCAAACCACAAAATATATGTCTATATGTATCATAATAGTACTCAAATTCTACATGGTATCTACAACAACATGTATTGCGATCAATGCAAATTCTAACATACCGGGGTTTGCATTTTTTGAAGGACCTTTGGCCCAAGTTCAATTGTGTGTGCTCATTCTTGAACCTCTCATAGAGTTCTGTTTGTGTCGTGTCAAGGAAATGCTTGACATGGGGTTAACCCCCCCTAACACCTTTTCTCAACTTTAAAACATCTCTTTGATTCAATGACGGTCTAGTGTTATCATGCCAAAACATTTGCACTAGTTCTTTAACAACATCAATGAGCTTCATGTCTGAACGAGGTAACCTACCAACAGAGGCCCAACAATCTTTTTGGCCTGGGGTCTCAAGTTTTTCTCTAATGGAAGAATACTTTTGAAGAGTCTTTCTATCTACTTTAAAGATTTTACATGTGTGTGATAGTAGGCGACGTTGCCTTGTGGATTTGTCTACAATGGATTCTGACAGTACACGACGGGCCGCATTAAAATATTTTGTACGAGAAGTTTTTTCAATCAAATTAAATGCAGATTGTAGATTTCTAACAACATGATTGTTGGCCTCTAAACTTCTAACTACCTTTATGGCCAAAATTCTCCTAACATCAGCTAGACAATGTGATTTTAACAAAGCAAGAAACAATTGACATTTTGTTGCATCACTTTTGGATTCAAAAAAATCTTTGATTATCTTACTAGAATGGAAATCAATAGTGCGTTTGGGCATCTTACCTTCAAGTCCTGAAAATGAACTTTCATCCACATGAATACGTCTGGGAGTTCTTCGTCGTCTGGTTGATAGTCGAGGCAAGGGAGTTGGCAAGGAAGTACGAGTCTCGTCAATGGTTTTTTGTGGCCCTTTGTTCACAAATTGGTCCCGCAATGGAGTGTGTTCGCCAAGTGGGTGCTCTTCTTGGGGTGGTTTCTAGTTAAGAACTTGTTCAACATCAATCCCTTCATACTCGACATCAGGCAAGATTTGATTGAATTCAACCACTTCGTCATTGCTTGTTGATGGATCTAAGGCACTATCATTTTGATTTCTACGGTTTTGCATGTACAATTTGGCATTTTCTCTTATCTCATGGATCTTTTCGAGAGGCAGCTGGGTCCTTCTAGACTTTCTTTTATTATTACGTCTGTTGCCCATATTCAATGCATTTTTTGGAAAAGCGAAAAATATGACCCTTGCAAGAATGAACAACAAACAAGATATTAAAACTCAATGTGCATGATTATTAAAGCTCGATGTAGGAATTGATTATGTACAACAACATAGATAGTGAGAATGTTTTCATATATAATCTTAAAAGCTATTGGGAATGCCCTACATATAAAGTTACAACATCACCTCTAGGAACTCAGTAGGATGGTATTGGATGGTGGTATGGTATGTTAGTAGGAGCAAATTCCCTACAAGGGAGAAGCTCATATCACTTCATTTTCATGGTATGGACGAGGGAAAATAGCCCCAAAAGACTAAGAGTTTTCAATTGTTTAGGTGTTTGTGTGAGTTGTTGTAGTGAAACCATGAGGAATTCAACAAATGTTTGTCTACTAGATGGAGGAATGTGATTATGAAATGTTATTGGTGGTGATGCAAGTAATTTTTTTTTATTATCTTCATGAAAGGTTGAAAGCATTGCTTTGTGCATGTTGTAGTTTTTCTTTGGTAAGATGTTTTTATTGTCTATGTTGAAGATTAAGAAGACCAAAATAGATCTATCCTACAATTCATGAGGAAAAATTGAAATAGATGCCATTCAAACAAGTGAATGAAGACTAAATTACATTTAACAAGATAAAATTATCACCATACCTCAAGGATTATGATTGCTCTTTGCTTCAGATGTCAAATGCTCTTTTGATGTGTCCACTATATGTAAGAAGACTTCATGTGTGTCCAAGTAGCATGAGAATTCAATTCAAGGTGCCAAATAGAGTCCAACTGTTGTGTATTCACTCAATTGATACAAATAGAGCCCAATAGGTGTGTAATCAATACAAAGAGCCAAATAGAGCCCTAAATGTTGTGTATTTTATCCAAATGGTGAAGGAAGCACCAAATGGTGTATGAATTCAATCTACCATGTAAATGCTTGTCGGACTATGCGTGAAACCAGCGAAGAGAATGCGACAAATGAGGAAAAAATGCTGGAGAAAGAACGCGAGTGATTTTCTAAGTTTTATGTTCAATAGGGATGCGCACGCGCCAGAGGCGCGTGCGCGCATCTGGCACGTGCACGTCCTTGCTGAACGTTGTAATGTTTGGTGGGTAATGTTCACTATATTTATTTCCCAACATATATAAATGTGTCGGGTTATGCATAGAGCCCCTCCCCCATAAAGGCCTTTAGTACCTCTTCTAACCCATAATCCCTAAGTGCATTTAAGTGCTTCTAGGTGTTTAGGGGTTTAAGGGTATATTTACAAATTTGTGTATTTTGATTTCAAAACATTAATTTAATTTTCAATTAGAAACATATGTATTGCATCAAGAATAATTAAATACATAGTAGATATATTAATGTTGTATAAAGTGATGATGTATACATCGATGACAATGATGATGATGTATATAGCGATGATAATGATGATGATCATCATCATCTTCATCATCATCAACAACTTCATCATCATCATCATCATCATCATTGTGAGGATGAGGATGATGATGATGATGACGATGGTGGACGATGATGAATATGAGTACGATGATGAAGGTGATGATGATGACGAATATGATCATCATCAAAATCATCATGTTCGTCATCATCATCTTCATTCGTCACCATCATCACCATCTTCATCGTCATCATATGATCATGGTCATGATCATCACTGTCTTCGTCATCATAGTAGTCATCTTCGTCTTCGTCATCATACTCATCATTGCCATCTTCCTCATAATCATCACCATCATTGACATCTTCGTCATCATCTTTGTATCATCATCATCATCTTCATGATGATGATGATGATGATGATGATAGTAATCATAATAGGCATCTTCATCATCCTCATCATAATCATCATCACCATCATCCTTATCATCATCATCATCATCATCATCTTCGTCATGATGATCTAATGATGATGATGATGAAGATCATGATGAAGATGATGATGATGACGATGATGAAGACTAATGGAGATGATGATGATGATGATGATGATGATGAAGATGATGACGAATATGCAGCACATCATCCTCCTCCTCATCCTCCTCCTCATCATCATCATATTCATCATCATCGTCATGATCATGATCATGATCATGATCATCATTGTGAGGACGAGGATGATGATGATGATGATATGATGATGATGATGATGATATGATGATGATGATGATGATGAGTATGATCATGAAGATGATGATGAATATGATCATCATCATCAAAATCATCATATTCGTCGTCATCATCTTCATTAGTTATCATCATCGCCATCTTCATCATCCTCACCATCATCATAATCATCATATGATCATGGTCACGATGATCATTGTCTTCGTCATCATAATCGACATCTTCATCATCCTCATCATACTTTTCATAGCCATCTTCATCATCATCACCATCATCATCGTGGTGATGATGATGATGAAGATGATGATGAAGATGATCATGATGATGAGGATGATGTGCAGCATATTGGTCATCATCTTCATCATCAACATCATCATCATCTCCATTATTCATCATCATCATCATCATCATCATCATCACCATCTTCATCATCATCATCATCATCATCATCATCATCATCTTCGTCATGATGATGATGATGATGATGACGATAAAGATCATGATGATGATGAAGATGGTGATGATGATGATGATGACGATGAATATGGTGATAATGATGATGATGATGAGTAATGGAGATGATGATGATGATGTTGATGTTGATGATGAAGATGATGACGAATATGCAACACATCATCATCATCTTCGTCATCATCCACAACACGATCATAATCATCATCTTCATCAGCTGTCATCATCATCATCATTATGAGGACGAGCATGCGGATGATGATGATGATGAATATGATGATGAATATGTAGCACATCATCATCATCATCAACAACATGATCATAATCATCACCATCATCATCATCATCATCATCATCATCATCATCATTGTGAGGAGGAGGAGGATGATGATGATGATGATGATGATATGATGATGATGGTGGTGGTGGTGGATGATGATGAATATGAGTATGATGATGATGATGATGATGATGAATATGAGTACGATGATGATGATGATGATGGTGAATATGATCATCATCATCATCAAAATCATCATATTCATCGTCATCATCATCGCCATCTTCATCATCACCATCTTCATCATTAGTCGTGATGATATGATGATGATGATGATGGATGATGATGAATATGAGTACGCTGATGATGATGAATAATTTGAGATGATGATGATGACAGTGATGATGATGGTGATGATGATGATGATGAAGATGACGAGGAATATGAAACACATCATCAACATCTTCATCATCATCATCAACATGATCATGATCATGATCATGAGGATTCGGATGATGATGAGGATGATGAAGATGATGATCATATGATGATGATAGTCATCATAATAGTCATCTTCGTCATCCTCATCATACTCGTCATCACCATCATCCTTATCATCATCATCATCATCATCAAGATCTTCGTCATGATGATGATGATGATGATGATGATGATCATCATCATCATCAAGATCTTTGTCATGATGATGATGATGATGATGATGATGATCATCATCATCATCATCAAGATCTTTGTCATGATGATGATGATTATGATGATGATGATGATGATTAAGATGGTGATGATGATGATGAATCATGGAGATGATGATGATGAATCATGGAGATGATGATGATGATGATGTTGATGATGAATATGATGACGAATATGCAACACATCATCCTCATCATCTTCATCATCATCGACAACATCATCATCATCATCATCATCACCATCGTCATCATCTTCATCATCATAATCATTGTGAGGACGAGGATGATGATGATGATGGTGTTGGATGATGATGAATATGAGTACGATGATGAAGATGATGATGACGAATATGATCATCATCATCAAAATCATCATATTCGTTGTCATCATCTTCATTAGTCATCATCATTGCCATCTTCATCATCCTCTCAATCATCATCATCATCATCATATGATCATGGTCATGATGATCATTGTCTTCGTCATCATAATCGTCATCTTCATCATCCTCATCATACTCGTCATCGCCATCTTCATCATCATCATCATCATCATCATGGTGTTAATGATGATGAGGATGATGTGCTGCATATTCGTCATCATCTTCATCATCATCATCTCCATTAGTCATCATCATCATCATCACCATCTTCATCGTCATCATCATCTTTGTCATCATCATCTTCGTCATGATGATGATGATGATGATGATGATGATGAAGATCATGATGATCATGATGATGATGAAGATGGTGATGATGATGATGATGACGATGATGACTAATGGATATGATGATGATGATGATGTTGATGATGAAGATGATGGAAAATATGAAACACATCATCATCATCATCCACAACATGAACCACGACATGATCATCATCATCATCTTCATCATCATCATTGTGAGGACGAGCATGAGGATGATGATGATGATGACGACGATGATAATGTTGATGATTATGATGACAACGATGATGATGACGAAGATGATCATGATGACTTTAATGGATATGATGATGATGATGATGTTGATGATGAAGATGATGACGAATATGCAGCACATCATCCTCATCATCATCAACATCTTCATCATCATCAACATCATCATCATCATCATCATCATCATCATCATTGTGAGGACGAGGATGATGATGATGATATGATGATGAGTATGAGTACGATGATGAAGATGATGATGATGATGACGAATATGATCATCATCATCAAAATCATCATATCCGTCATCATCATCTTCATTAGTCATTATCATCGCCATCTTCATCATCCTCACCATCATCATCATCATCATATGATCATGGTCACGACGATCATTGTCTTCGTCATCATAATCGTCATCTTCATCATCCTCATTGTCATCTTCTTCATCATCATCATCTTCGTATTATCATCATCATCATTGATGATGATAATGATGATGATGATGATGACGACGAAGATGTTGTTGATGATGAGGATGAGGAAGAGGGTGATGACGATGATGATGATGATGATGATGATGGTGGTGGTGGTGGTGGATGATGATGGATATGAGTACGATGATGAAGATGATGATGATGTTGATGATCATCATACTCATCATCAACATCATCATCATCATCACCATCAAATGTTGATGATGAGGATGATAATGATGAGGATGATAATGATGATGATGATGACGTTGACGATGAAGATGATGACCTAGATGTTGATGAAGATGGGGAAGAAGGACGATGATGATGATGGTGTTGATGATGACGATGATGATGACGACGAAGATGATGATGACGATGGTGATGAGGATGAAGAAGATGATGATGATGGAGATGAAGATGTTGATGATGATGACGATGGTGATGAAGATGATGATGATGAAGAAGGTGGTGATGATGAAGAAGATGACGATGGTGGATATGTTGATGAGGAAGGGGGAGATGACAATGATGATGAAGATGTTGATGATGATGGTGATGGTGATGATGATGATGATGATGATGATCATCATCATATTCATCATGATCATGATCATCTTCATCACCATCATGATCATCATCCTCGTCACCATCATCCTCATCACCATCATCATCATCACCATCATCCTCATCGTCATCTTCATCACCATTGTCATCATCATCAAAATATTCATCATCATCACCATCACCATCATCTCATCATCATCATCATCAACATCTTCAACATCGTTGTCATCTCCCCCTTCCTCATCAACATCTCCATCATCGTCATCTTCTTCATCATCACATCTTCATCAACTTCATGTATCCCCTTGACAAAGGAAATTAAATAAACCATTCAAAGTCATACAATAGCGCATACGTGCAAGGACGCGTGCATGTTGTTATTAACGCATGCGCGATGTCAGTCACGCGTGTGTGTTCGCGTAGTTGCGCGCACGCGTGCCTAAATTCAAATTGTTTTTGGCACCCTTGCAGGCTTGGAATTAGCTTCAGATTGCACCTTGAGGCTCGGTCTGATTTATGCCTAATTTATGGCAAAAAACATTAAATGCTGTAACTTTCAGTTTTTCACAACTAGTTCCACATAAGCTCACAAGTGCACTGCAGATGAAATTGCACATGCTTGTCGAGCTCTGTGTGCAGATTCTAAATATATAATTTTTGAATAGATCTGTTGTTGTTTTCTATTTTTAATTCATTTTTAACTACGCTCATGTCAAATTTGTAAAAAACATAGGTCGTTTATTTGGCCTATAACTTTTGATTGGCTTACCTATTTTGAAAACGGAAGAGAACCCGCACAAGAGCACGAAAATACCTACAACCTAAAAAAGAAAAAGTATTTTGATTATTTTTAGACCATGATATGGTGGCTTAACACTTGACCATGTCGTTTTAGGGCTTCAATGACTTCGGTAATTTAAAAAAAATATAAAATTGACTTTTAAAATTTTGGAAAAATATCCCCGCTCAAGATTTTTCTGTTGCCTACGCCTCTACATATTTTTTCTTGTAAATTGAAAATTTACATAGCAAACGGGTGGCTCAACAAAAACATGTGCATTATGTTTGAGAAAAAAAATAACATACAAATCTTCGAATAATGACATTTTGGGGTGGTTATACCACTTTTCCATAAATAAAAGTTATATATTCCAGAAGGTCATCCGTTTTTTCTACGTTTCATCTGTTTACACCTAATCCAAAAAAAATTTGTAGGACCTCTAATAATTCATTTTAATGATAATATTTCTGTTTTCCAGAATGTCATTGAAACTAACGTGTCATAATTGGGTATCATTACCTTGCACCAACCCATAGCCAACGTAGTGAAACTGGGTCTGTACAAGACAAAAAGACACCAGAAGCCTGCTAGTGTTTCCCTGAGACTAAGAACAGAGTATCGTAAAAACCGGAAGAGCAACCATATAATACAACATACATTAGAGAAAATTTCAATTTAAAATGGGCCTTCCAAAAATAATACAAATTCCATGCCATCATATATTAGCCAATCAAAATGCTTTAAAATTAAAAAAGGGAGCACCTAAAAAAATTGGAGGGAAAAAATAAAAACTACTTTTTTGGATCGTATTTTCAACTTATCTCCTTGTAGGTTTACTCAAATTTCAAGCGGGAGGACTTGTTGGATGCGTAATTTAATTATGCATCCAACGAGTACCCATGTTGCATACTTTTAACAATATCCACACCATGAAAAATTGAAAATACATTAAAAAACGTGTTTTCTCTCATTAGAAACACGATTTTTAATGTATTTTCAATTTTTCATGTGGGATGTTGTTAAAAGTATGCAACATGGGTACTCGTTAATTATGCATCCAACAAGTCCTCCCACTTGAAATTTGAGTAAACCGACAAGGAGATAAGTTTAAAATACGATCCAAAAAGTAGTTTTTTTACTCTCTCTCTGCTATTATTTTATTATTTTCCTTAGGAGGCCCATTTTTTATCCAAATTTCCTCTAATGCCACTTGATATACATCACAATGTGACATAGTCATTGATGAATGTCGAATGTCACATATTGGACATTGTTAGTGTATATCATTTTTTAATCCTTAATGAATGTTAGAATGGGACATAACCCTTTACCATATTAATATTATAACCCTTGATCAATGTCGCAATGCAACATAACCCTTGTTGAATGACGCAATGCAACATAACACTTCATTTACATCACAATGTGAGATAGCCTATTAAAATTACATTGATCAATGTCACGATGCGACAAAACCCTCAAGATGAACGTCGCAATGCATCATAACCCTTGATAAACATCGCAATGCAACATAGCCCTCGATGAACGTTGAATGTCAACCCTTAATCAATGACACAATGTGACATAGCTCTTGATGAAATTATGTTGTAATGTAACATAACCCTTGATAAACATCAAAATGCAACATAACCCTCGATGCACGTCGAATGTCATAGTGTTAATGTGTCACATGTTGGGTTGTGTCGACATATACCTGACACTCTAGCGAACCATGGCTCACTTTGGTTAACCATGTTTGAATTTAGTTTGACCATAGTCAACCATGGTTTACTTTTATGTACCATGTTTGATTGGTTAACCATGGTTGACTTTAGTGAACCACATGGCCATAGTTCATAATGCGGCATGCAATTTTTTGACCATCAAATGTCACACCTTAGGAATTCTAGTAATGCGACATAACACTTGATGAATGTTGCAATGTGACATAATCGATGACTATGCTTAACCATGGTTGAATTTTTTTGTTTTTGCACGTTTTATATCTTATTTGATGATGGTTGACTTTAATGTGTTAGATCTTGGTCATTGTCGCAATGCGACATAACCCTTTATCAATGTCACAATGTGACATAACCCTTGATGAATGCAACATAACCCTTGTATAAACATCACAATGCGACATAAACCTTGATGAACGTAAAATTTCACAGCTTGGGCATTGTCGCAATGCGACATAACCATTGATGAATGCCACAATGCAACATAACCCTTGATAAACATCACAATGTGACACAAACCTTAATGAATGTCAAATTTCACATTGTAAATATGTCACATCTTGGGTTGTGTCAGCATACGTGTCACATATTGGGCATTGTTGCAATGCGACATAACCCTTGATGAATGGCACAATGCAACATAACCCTTCATAAACATCACAATGCGACATAAACCTTGATGAACGTCAAATTTCACATTGTGAATATGTCGCATCTTGGGTTGTGTCGACATATACCAAACACTTTAGCAAACCATGGCTGACTTTGGTTAACCATATTTGACTTTAGTTTGACCATGTTCAACCATATAGTAAAACTATTAAAATTAAACAAATTTTAATATTTGCATATAATAAAACTATTAAAATTAAACTAATTGTAATATTTACATTTAATAAAACTAACCCTTGATCAATGTCACAATGTGACATAACCCTATGCCACAATGCAACATAACCCTTGACAAACATCACAATACGACATAAACCTTAATGAATGTCAAATTTCACATCTTGGGCATTGTCGCAATGCGACATAACCCTTGGTGAATTCCATAATGCAACATAATCCTTGATAAACATCACAATGCGACATAAACCTTAATGAACGTCAAATTTCACATTGTGAATATGTCGCATATTGGGTTGTGTCAGCATATGTGTCACATATTGGGCATTGTCGCAATGCGACATAACCCTTCATGAACACCACAATGCAACGTAAACCTTGATAAACATCACAATGCGACATAAACCTTGATTTGTTTACACATGTAAAAGTTGTTTGGCGTGGTTTCCCCAAAAAATTTCAGAAAACAGTCAATGATTGCGTTGCATATTCATAAACCCCATTTTAATGAAATATATATATCCCTGGGTAAATTCTCTTTTCTCGGAAAATAATTTTCCAAAATATTGCATTGTATATGTAATAACGCATTTGGTGAATGAATGTTATCCATTTAAACCAATGAATGTTGCCAATAGTCCCTCGAGCTTCTTCATTGGTATGTTGGGAGGTTAGTCGAGATTCTATGGTGCAACATGATAAGTCACTTAGCTGATTGTCTCGTATAATTACTTATACGAGACAATAAACTAAGTGATGGAGCAATGTCAAAATCAAACATGGCACTTGATGATCGTCATAATGTGACAAAACCCTTGGTTGGAAAACGGTCAGAGAACATTGAAAAGTTGAATTTTAGATTGTTACATAAACATGGAGGAATGTCGCAATCCAATCTAAAACTTATGTGAATAACAATATTATGTGACACTTATATCACAATTGCTAAATCACCCCTTTTTATACTTTTAACTATAAGTGTATACATATTATGGGAAACAATATTATGGGATTCAATGCAATGCTTATACCACCAGCATAGATCCAGATCCTAGGCTCTATCAAGCGCCGAGAGGGATCAAATCTCCCTTATATTTACTTTTTATTTTGTATTATTCTTTTTTGTTTATGGCCGACATAATATTTATTACTTTTTACTTGGTATTATTCTTTTTTGTTTACTTTGTATTAATTTGTTACTCCACAAACACTCGACAAACTCAACAAACACTCCACAAATGTTACAAGATCTCCCTCATATTTACTTTTTACTCTGTATTATTCTTTTTTGTTTATGGCCAACATAATATTTGTTACTTCTTACTTTGTATTATTCTTTTTTGTTTACTTTGTATTATTTTGTTACTCCACAAACACTCGATGACAAATTGGACAAACACGACAATCGTTACAAGATCTCCCTCACATTTACTTTTTACTTTGTATTATTCTTTTTTGTTACATAATATTTATTACCTTTTGCTTTGTATTATTCTTTTTTGTTTACTTTGTCAAACACTCGACAAACTCGACAAACGGGCACATGTTACAAGATCTCCCTCACATTTACTTTTTACTTTGTATTATTCTTTTTTGTTACATAATATTTATTACTTTTTGCTTTGTATTATTCTTTTTTGTTTACTTTGTCAAACACTCGACAAACTCGACAAATAAACTCGACAAATGGACACATGTTACAAGATCTCCCTCATATTGTAGGCATTGTTTTGTCAAAAGTCTCAATGTCAATATATTACCACAGTTACAAGATCTCCCTCACATTTACTACTTCGGACACATGTTACAAGATCTCCCTCACATTTACTTCTTCGGACACATGTTACAAGATCTCCCTCATACTGTAGGCATTTCTTTTTGTCATGTACATATATTATATTAAAAAAATGATTTTTAATAACAAAAGTCTCAATGTCAATATATTATGTTTTAATGTTTGCTTAAATTGTAAATTTTACATTTTTTTTATGAAGTCTTCTAAAAAAATAATAAACTTTCAAAAATAAAACACATATGCTTATGAGAATTCTATTTAACTTATAAAATATTTTCAATAAATAAATAAATATTTTCCATTCTATATATATATATATATATATATAGAGAGTTTGTTTATTGATTTTTTTAATTTTTAACTTAAATCATTTTTAAATTATAATGTTAATAATTTTTTGATAACATTTAAAAAATAATCTTAAATGTTAATGTTAATTTTATTTATTGAGATGTTTAAATTATAATTATATATATATATATATATATACTTACTTTAACGAAAATATTTTAATAACAAAAGTTTCCATTAATCTATAGATTTGAATATAGTATGTTTCAATATCTTTAATAATTGCTTCAATTATAAATTTTACATATTTAATAATCATATTTCATTATACTTTAATAAATAAAATTAATATAATAATATATAAAATAATATTAATTAATTAAAATTATAATAATTAATTACAAAATAATATTATTTATTCTTTTTAATTTTTTATAAAATGAGTTTATGATAATGTTGATGATGATGATTAGTCTTTATTGAGACACAATTCAACTGAATTTAATCGAGAGAAACCTGTGATAGTACCATGTGAGACCATATCAAGGAAAATAATTTTAATGGCAAATAAATTCCCTAACGACCTCCTGGCGAATAGATTACTGTATGATTTAGATTAATTGTACCAGGCACTACTTTCCCATTCCATTGCCCATGTTGCAGTCTAACAACTACGAGAGAGATTGGGTTTCTAGTGTCATTTCCTACAATGTACAACAACCGTTTAAGACTATAGAGTGCCTGTTGACTATTCACTTCATCACAATCAGCCAGGGCAATTGGTCCTGTACAGCTAGTTCTCCTGCAATTAGGTTTGATACGTTAGGCAATCTGTATGCCAAAAATTCCAATGCATGCAACGACAATTTCATGCACCATATTGAAATGAATTAGGCTGAAATGTTCTTATTCTTATAGGCCTTTTAGAATGGTCATGAACCATATTGAACTTATGTTATGTATTGTCATACTCTGTGTAATATTGGATAAGGTTGTTGTAACTGTCAAATCGAATAGATTCCATAGATTTTAGCCTTCCACATTTAGGTATATTGCACTATCCATTACCCTACTAAGGTTTTAATTTATCTTTGCATGCTTTGGTGTAGTTCAGTGGAAGTTTGGTTATTGTTAATTAGGTGGAATCGATACATGCAAGTATAATGAAACTGGAGCTATGAGTTTAAGAGAGGACAGGTTGAGGAAGCTTCCTAGGTTACCGCTGGAGAAATTTAATGATGAGTTGGATTCAATCTCCTGCCCCATATCTCGAGGAAAAAGTGATTAAAAGTTGATTCTTCTTCCAAATGTTGATTGTGGTCTTTCCCTGTTCCTATTATATCTATCATCTAGCATCATCTTTGCTTTTTTTAAGCAACCAAAGGCTAATCTTGAGGAAAAAGTGATAAAAATTTGCATCTTCTTCTAAATGTTAATTGTGGTCTTTCCCTATTCCTATTATATATCTATCATGCAATGTGTTTTTACTATAAATATATTGGAATATCTAGTCTTATGTTCATTTCCTATGAGCTATCAAATAATTGTGCCCATTTCCCTTCGGAATTGCGGACAGTTTATTACAGTTTACTGAGTACTCGCAAATAGATTATTTATCTTTTGTATACTTTCCAATTTTCACTTACACTCGATTTGGGAAGATTGAACTACAAGTTCACCATTATATGCTTGACTACATAAGTAACAGCTCATGTGTACAAATTTCGCCAAATAGGTTTTCAGATTCAACAGTCGTTCTCACCCATTGTAGAGGCAACACAATTTTTTCTTGTAAGACTCTTTAAAAGTTTGAGTGCATTGAAAACACTTTTTTTTTTAATTTAAATTTTTTAGATAATGCAATTTAATACATATTATTTTTTATTTTATCAAATAAATTAAGCTAAGAGTACTTCATCAAAGTTGACTTTATCAAGTTACCTTGGAATCTATAAGTATATGTATTTTATAGGAGAATAGTTTGCAATGTTTTGATTATAATAAGATTTGATATGCTAATTGACTTATAAAAATGGGTAACTGGTCTTTGCATACTATAAAATTGACTTAGAATAAGTACATTGTTTCATTTTTATAGTGAGTTTCCTTGCATATACTTTCAAGTCTCTTATAATGTAACTAACTCTTTCCATAAACTAATTAACATATATGGTTGTACTTACATTTCTATCTTTTGACAGGAACCCATATGGAATACAACACCTAAAATTCAGGAGTATTCACTTATTTATTTCCCCGTCTCTTATAATGCACTTAACTCCTCACATAAATTATAATTAACATAAGTGGGTGTCTATATATTTCTACCTTTTGAGTGATGGGATCTTTCATTACTACTCGTAGACATAAGTTAAACATGTCTGTACATAGATATTTTATCCAATTTATAAAGTTTTCTCTATAGTTTTGGGCTGATGTGATTGATCCTGGGGTGCCATCCGACACGTGTCCCAGGCTGACATCAGTGGCATTAATGCCATGCATTTATGCCTATCGCGGGAATATGTATAGTTCTCACTTCCTAATCTTCTGCACATTTAGGAAGGTTGTGTCACGGCCCCGCCGAACCTCCCACTTGATGTCGCAATAGAACAACTAAGACGCGCTTGCAGGGTGGACGTGTTCCTTGGCCAAATGACAGTGGTGCTTGGAAATCCCGCGGAAATCACCTTGCACAACTCGGGTTGGGAGCCAGGCGAGCTCGGGTTGGGATCCCACTGTTGAACTCGAGATGAGAACCCACAACAGCTCGTGTTGGAAACTTGCACCAAGCATGCAACGCACAAAGCGGAACGAAGGGTGCTTGACCCACACAGAGGTGGGCGCAAGGCACCTTGATGAGCGTCGACTAAGGGGGCGCACCGGTCACTTGGACCATTCACAGATGGGTGGAATGCATAGAAGAAGGAAACATTTGGACGGAGCCGACACAAGATGGGATTGGAGTGGGCACCAAGAAAGGGCACACCCCACCATGGGTTGTGCCCATCCTCTCCATGACGCCTATATAAACGCGGAAGCATCCAAGGCAAAGAGGCAAACATGAAGAGTTCGCAAGACACAGAGTGTAACATACCCCTTTACTGAAAACATTTATGTTTGAAGAAGACATTATCTTAAATTTTATTGTAAATTTTTATATTTGGACAAGTGTCCAAGGATGACTGTAATTGCACAATATTATTATTTAAATAAATAAAATAGGAGACACTCACCCAAGGAGAGTTGTTGAAAGAGTGTTTACTGACCCACTAGGTGGAATGGAATATGGGGTATAAGGAAATGGACAAGTGGCATCATCATGAGGCAAGTAACTAGTTTTTGGTATGGGACAACTCCCTTGAATTGTGGTCATAGTGCCCTGAAAGATGGGACTGGAGCCTAAGGCTCATTAATTGAAAACTGACCACCAAAAAGAACTAGGCATCTTTTTAAGAGCCATCGAATTTTGGACTGAGGTTCATCACTTTTCCTGACGAGGAAACTTACCTTGTGGTTCTGTTGTATGCACACAAGAGATTCAATATGCAAGCTACTCACTTAAAGGCAAACTGATGAAGAGCTAGATTGGAGGAATGAAGCCGAGCTGAATGTGATAAACGTATGTCCAATTTTTACGGCCCCAGAGTCTTGGTACAGGGACCTAGTACATTACTTACAGTCAGGTTACTTACCAAAACATTGGAGTTCGAAGCAAAGGAGAGCCCTTCGTCTTAAATCATCGGCTTATCAGATCATTGAAGGAGTACTCTTCAGGAATAATTATGATGGCATTTATCTCAAGTGTTTAGAAAAGGAAGATGCTATTGATGTGGTCAAAGAACTACATGATGGACCTGCTGGGGGACATTATTCTGGGGACACTACAGCCCACAAAATCCTCAGAGCAGGTTATTAATGGCCTACTCTCTTCAGGGATGCCCATGCCTATGTCAGAAATTGCGATGTATGCCAAAGAAGCACTGGAAAGCTACCTAAAGCAGCAGGTCCCTTACAGCCAGTTGTCATTACTGAACCATTCGAGCAATGGGGTATAGATATAATTGGAGAAATAAACCCTAACTCTTCACTGCAACATTGGTACATTCTGACCGCTACAGATTATTTCACAAGATGGGCCAAAGCCATTCCCCTACGAAAGTCTAATGAGGATACGGTCATCAACGTTTTGGAAGAAAACATCATAACTAGGTTCGGGGTTCCAATTTCTCTAGTTTTTGATAATGCACCTTATTTTTCGTCAATAAAGATTAATGAATTCACATATGAAAGAGGAATTAAATTACATTACTCAACCAATTACTACCCTCAAGGAAATGGTTTAGCTGAATCGACCAATAAAAACCTCATCCGAATCCTGAAAAAGACCGTGATCGAAAATCAAAGAAGCTGGCACACAACCCTCCCTCACGCCCTATGGGCAGACAGGGTAACACCCAAAAATGCCTTAGGAGCTTCCCCTTTCAACCTGTTCTATGGTAATGAAGCCATTCTCCCTCCGAATATATTACTCCCATCGTTGAAGTTGGCCCAATCCTCCCGAGGTTCTAGCAATCAAGCCCTACAGTCCAGGATTGATACCCTGCTGAAACTAGAAGAGTCACGGGAAAAGGCCAAGGAATGATTTCATCATCATCAAGACATAGTCAAATAATGGTTTGATAAAAGAAAATCCGGGAAGAGAACTTTCGAAGTAGGAGACTTGGTCCTCAAATGGGACCACCAACATGATAGTAAGGGAATGCACACTAAGTTTCATCACCTATGGCTTGGCCCTTATCAAATTTCTGAAAAACTTGGCCCATCAACCTATAAAGTGAAAGATTTACAAAGAGAGGAACTAAACCTCCCTCTCAATGGCATTGCCCTAAAACAATACTTTGCATAATTCTTGAAAGTTTTTCTTGTACATAAATAAAACTCTGTTTCTCTGTTTTTTATTTGTCTTTTCTTTTCTTTTGCTTTGATTACGTTTGGTTTGCTAGTCAGTCTGATCTTTTTCTTTTATTTGTTTCATTTTCCCTTTTGATTTGGTTGTGTACTTGAAATAAAGCTAAACTCAATTCATGGTGTAGCTGAAGGAGTGAGACTCCAGAAAAACTCAGAATGATGGTCATGAGAAGCCCACTAACAAATGGAATACATATTTGTAACTTCGCCTTCACCGATCGGTTTCCTAGAATGCAGTGATCCTCTTTCCTGTTGGTCAAAATAACCCCAATCAAATAGCCGAGATCCAACATTTCCTTTTAACTATCTTAGGGCCCATTCACCCTAACATTAGTAGCTATCTCAAGAAGTTGGGTATGATAGGACCCATGGAGAGGAAGCAGGTCTCACAGATACATGGCATTTGAAATGATCCCATGCTGCAAGTAAAGCCAAATTTCTGTGTTAAATGGGTGATTGAATGCTTGTATTTATCTGGTCTATCTTGGATAATATTTATTTATGTTGTAAATGCTCCTTCCAATTTAACAGCTATCTTTGGAATTATTGCGTGTGTTTTTAATTTATTACCCATTCTTTAAATCTTCTCCTTATAAGGATAGAATAATTTAGATTTAAATTAGATTAGCATAGATTTGTTTATCACATGCATATCACAATAAATACAAAAAATACATAACCGGTGGATCAGGTCGCAATCGGTAAAACAAACAAATCTTTAAAACTCACGGTAGCCAGAACCGTTAACCGGATGGATTCCTCACACCAAACGGTGGGAGACCTAGTTGGGATCGCCTACTGGGGAGAATCCCTTGCTGATTGATGCAACGATATTTGAGGCATCAATAGTTTTTGGTGCTAGAAGGAGGGCCACGAGTGCATGGCTAGTAGAAGAGATTCTTTTGTTGATAAAAATTCTATTGAAAACCCATCTGAAACAGCCATCCCAGAATTTCCAGATCTGGAATCAAGAAATCAAGAAGATCCTAACCTTGAAACAGAGCAGTCAGAAATAGTGTATGTTGTCCCTTTTGAAGAAGTAAATCAATTCAGGAGGCATACTCTCTCGTACGTGAGAAGTCTTGGAGGACTAACCACAGTTCCTCTATTACCCATAACCAGAGCTCCTCGAAAAAATCCTCAGTGTATAAGGGATTTCGTTCTTGTTCAAAGTCTAGAAGAATTATTAGATTTATCTCTAGAAGAGATCACTGAACCTTTTGACGAAGTTAGACCAGAGACCCCTATGAATCTAGAGCAGCAGCACACTCCAAGGAATACCCCTCTTAACTCACCACCACATACACCACCACACCCTCCCCCGAGAGTCATGGTCGTACCCGCATGGAGATCTAGAGGAGCATTAAATGTAGTCAAACCATTCCATGATTTGCCCAATAACCCAGTAAAGGTTTTGCCTAAGTATGACCCTAGCAAAGGAATTTCTGCTGAAGACCACCTTAAATTTTTTTATCTAGCTCTAAATATTTTAAATGTGGAACACAAGGATGTGGTTTGTCGTCTCTTTCCTTATACTTTCGAGCCCAAAGTATCTTCCTGGTACTTTAGTTTGCAAGCCGGTTCGATAACAAGTTGGGAATATTTTGAGAAATGTTTTCTTAAAAAATATGGCAATCAGAAAACAATAGCTACTCTCATGAAATAATTATTGTCTATGAGAATGGAAAAGAATGAGAAAGTTCAAGAGTTTAACCAAAGATTCACAACGTTGTTAAATAAGTTCAGTGATGCAACAAAGTCCGCTGAGGAATGCTTAGTATAATACTATACAACAGCTCTTAAATCCCTGCTTGCAATGTTCGTCAAGAGAACAAAAAAACCTACCCTGAAAATTTTTTTTGAAGAAGCCAAGAAGGTAGAAGAAGAACATGACAACATCGCGAAACATGCATTAGATATAGAGGGTAAACCGACAGCTGTTAAGAAACCTTTTTTGTTAACCAGGGATAAGGAAGAACCTGCACCAGATTTAGAAAATGTCATAAAAATGATGCAGAAACTCTCCAATAAGATTGTGGATCTAGAAAAGCATAAAGCAACGAATTCTTCGAGACCTCATTTCAAACCTTTCTATAAAAGAAAGAAGACAATGGACAACCAACCCCACTAGTAAATAATTCTGCTGTAGTAAATATGAATGAAATAGGGATGGACCACTTTTGCACTTTTCACCAAGAACAACACTTAGAAAAAAGTTGTCCACAGTGGATCAAATCGATGAGCTTAGTAATGAACCAAATGTTAGATGCACAAATTCTCGAGCAAACGAGCCCCCATAAAGAACAAATTCTTGACAGTGAAGAACCAGCCCCCGACACTAGGATGATCCTTTGGGATTGGACCCCTGCCCAAGAGTTGTCTTGTGAAGAGTTCGCAGACAAAGTATAAGCAGTGTCTATTAACATCACTACCAGGAGTAAAGGCCCAGTGATTGAACCAACAATAGAATCACCTAAAGCAAGGCCTAACCAAATACTGAGGCGGCACATAACAGTCATTCCTCCCCAACCCAAGACTAGCTTGGTGATTGCCCCTACGGTAACTAAAGAACCAAACTCAGAAATAATTAAACAACCACCAGCTTCTTTAAGCAAAACGGAAAATCAATCGAAGACTTTGAAGGGATGTGACATGAGCTATGATATAATCGAGAATATTAAAAAAATGAAAGCAAATGTTTCCATTTTTTATATGTGTAGCTTACCACAACAGAGGAAGAAATTGATGGAAGCCTTAGATCCACAAACAAGTGTATCAGTAGAAAACAATGATGAGAACCCAGAAATTAATGAAGCAAGTATTGGCGGAAAATCAAAATCTCAAACTCTTCATTTTCTCTTAACTTTTGAGATTTTTAGTCACAATGTGCATAATTGTTTGGTAGACTCAGGTGCTAATTCAAATGTCATGCCGTTGTCAATTTGTAAAAAGATCAATGGACAGCCAATCCCGTCCCCATATCAAATCATTCAATTAGATAGGACCGTTGTCAAGGTTATTGGTGAAATAAAGGATGTACTTATTAGGTTATCATCTGATCCTAGAGTATGTCAATTCATTGATATAATGGTGGTCGATATCCCTGAGGCATATGGTCTAATTTTGAGTAGGGACTGGTATGCGAAACTCAATGGATATTTTGCAACAGATTGGTCTCATTTGTGGCTGCCCCATCAAAATCGCCAGAATCAGATCAAGATATTAAGGGAGCCACACATGAAACAAAATGTTACTCATTTAGAAGGAAAAAATGAAGCTGTGGCTTTTTCCTCTTCAGTTTTAGGAAATTATTTCTTGGAAATTGAACCTGGGAACAAATCAGAAGAAGTCAGCCATATTTCAGACAAATAGCCCGATCTCCTTCAGTTTTCATGGGCTGATGATATTGATTGTAATATAGTAGACTTAGTCACTAATTTAGATAGAAATCAAACTAACCTAGTTAAAGAAGAGAATATCTTTTGGACTCTCTATTTTCACGGCTCCAAAACTCAGGAAGGATCCGGAGCCGGTTGCATTTTAATTGATCCTGATAGAAACAAGCATTTTTTATCATGTAGGTTAGAATTTGAATGTACTAATAACACAGCAGAATACAAAGCTCTCATTCAAGGTTTGAGGAAAGCCATTGGTCTTAAGTTATATTTCTGAAAGTCTTTGGTGATTCTGAAATTATTGTTAGGAAAATAAGAAATAAAATTCATTTTCTTTCACTGCATTTAAAAGGTTATCAAGCAGAAATTTCGAATTTAATTTCATGTTTTGACGCTTTTAACATCAATTATGTCCCAAGATTGCAAAACACTGCAGCTGATCTGTTAGCTACTTCCGCTTCTAGATTAGTACCCACTAATAATAGATGTTCTATTGAATTAATTTTCAGGCCTTCTGTTCCGGACAACATCACAAATTTTAGAGTATCTGATGACGATGATCAGATTATTAGTTTCTTAACCAATGAAGATGCCTTTCAGCAGGCCATCATAGAGGAAGAAGAGCATGACTCAAATCTACAAGATAAAGACACAGTGAAAGGGAACTTCATGCCCAAGGGAGTAAGAACTCTAGAGGCACTTTTCGATTTACAAAGCAAATTCAAAAAACCTATGAATGCCAAAACCCACAGCTCAGCCATGCAATACGAATTAATAAACTTGGGCATAGAGGCTGAACCAAAGTATGTCAATCTTGGAAAATGTTGTTCGCCGGAAGAAAGTAGATTCATTAAAATTTTACAGCAATATAAAGACGTGTTTGCTTGGACCTATGACGATCTGAAGACATATGACACCCGCATCATTCAACACGTAATACCTATGAAGGAAGGTGTCAAACCTTTTCAGCAATAGCTAAGGAGGATGCACCCGACGCTTGAGCCTCTAATACAAAAGGATTTAAAAAAATTGTTGGAGGCCAAGATTATTTTTAAAGTACAACATTCTCAGTGGGTGGCTAATCTAGTCCCCATGCGGAAGAAATCAGGAGAAATCAGGCTGTGTGTAGATTTCCGAAACTTAAACAGAGCTTCCGATAAAGACAACTATCCAGTGCCCCCAATGGAACAGATATTGCAGATGGTATCAGGATCAGAACTCTTTTCCCTACTAGATGGTTTTTCTGGTTACAACCAAGTGCTAGTAGCAGAGGAAGACCGACTCAAAACCACTTTTCGCACAAAGTGGGGAACCTTCGCATACCGAAGAATGCCTTTTGGCTTAATTAATGCAGGAGCTACTTTTTAGCAAGCCATGGACATTGCTTTCCGAGGAATGGGTGGTCAATTTGTAGTAGTATACTTGGATGATGAGACAGTCTTTTCAAAGAAGAGAGAAGACCATGTTTCTCACCTAAAGCAAATCTTTGATCGCTATAGGAAGTACGACATCTCTCTAAATCCTAAGAAAAGCGTTTTTGCAGTTCTCGAGAGAAAGCTTCTTGGTCATACCATTTCCAAGGAAAGAATCTCAATAGATCAAGAAAGGATTCAGGTTATCAATAAGATTCCCATGCCCCATAGAAAGAAGTCTATGCAATCATTCATGGGCACCATAAATTTTGTTCGAAGGTTCGTGCCAGACTTTGCCCAGATTGTTAAACCTTTGCAACAAATGGTTAAGCATAATGTACAATTTAAGTGGACAAACTTGGAGAAGGTTGCATTCAAAGAAATCAAAGCTGCTATAGCCAAGGAACCCTCTTTAAGAAGTCCAGATTTTGATAAAGATTTTATAATGTATACATTTGCTTCTGATGACTCTCTCGCAGCTCTGCTTACTCAGAAGACGGAATCAGGAGATGAATACCCAAATTCTTTTATGAGAATTGGTCTGCAAGGTGTTGAACTGAATTATCCCATGGTATATAAATAAGCATATGTAGTTTTCAAAGCAGTAAAGCAGTTCAAGCCGTATATTCTGAAAAATAGGACTAAAGTCATAGTCCCTCATCCTGCTGTCAGGTCTCTTTTCGTCCAAAAGGAATTGGGAGAAAGAAGAGGCAATTGGGTCACTGCTCTCCAAGAGTACGACTTAGAATTCAAGCCATCTAGAATCATTAAAGGTCAAGGCCTATGCAAGCTACTCACTCAAAGCCAAACTGACGAAGAACTAGATTGGAGGAATGAAGCTGAGCTGAATGTGATAGACGTATGTCCAATTTTTACGGCCCCAGAGTCTTGGTACAGGGACCTAGTACATTACTTACAGTCAGGTTACTTACCAGAACATTGAAGTTCGAAGCAAAGGAGAGCCCTCTGTCTTAAATCAACAGCTTATCAAATCATTGAAGGAGTACTCTTCAAGAAGAATTATGATAGCATTTATCTCAGGTGTTTAGAAAAGGAAGATGTTGTTAACGTGGTCAAAGAACTACATGACGGACCTGCTGGGGGACATTATTCTAGGGACACTACAACCCACAAAATCCTCAGAGCAGGTTATCATTGGCCTACTCTCTTCAAGGATTCCCATGCCTATGTCAGAAATTGTGATGTATGCCAAAGAAGCACTGGAAAGCTACCTAAAGCAGCAGGTCCCTTACAGCCAATTGTCATTACTGAACCATATGAGCAATGGGGTATAGATATAATTGGAGAAATAAACCCTAACTCTTCGCAGCAGCATCGGTACATTCTGACCGCTACATATTATTTCACAAGATGGGCCGAAGCCATTCCCCTACAAAAATCTAACGAGGATACGGTCATCAACATTTTGGAAGAAAACATCATAACCAGGTTTGGGGTCCCAATTTCTCTAGTTTTTTATAATGCACCTTATTTTTTGTCAATAAAGATTAATGAATTCACATATGAAAGAGGAATTAAATTACATTACTCAGCCATTTACTACCCTCAGGGAAACGGTTTAGTTGAATCGACCAATAAAAACCTCATCTGAATCCTGAAAAAGACCGTGATAAAAAATCAATGAAGCTGTCACACAACCCTCCCTCACACCCTATGGGAAGACAAGGTAATGCCCAAAAATGTCTTAGGAGCTTCCCCTTTCAACCTATTCTATGGCAAAGAAGCCATTCTCCCTCCGAATATATTACTCCCATCCTTGAAGTTGGGCCAATCCTCTCGAGGTTCTAGCAATCAAGCCCTACAGTCCAGGATTGATACCTGCTGAAACTAGAAGAGTCACAGGAAAAGGCTAAGGAATGGTTTCATCATCATCAAGACATAGTCAAACGATGGTTTGATAAAAGAAAATCCAGGAAGAGAACTTTTGAAGTAGGAGACTTGGTACTCAAATGGGACCACCAACACGACGGTAAGGGAATGCACACTAATTTTCAGCACCTATGGCTTGGCCCTTATCAAATTTCTGAAAAACTTGGCCCATCAACCTATAAAGTGAAAGATTTACAAGGAGAGGAACTAAACCTCCCTCTCAATGGCATTGCCCTAAAACAATACTTTGCGTAATTCCTGAAAGTTTTTCTTGTACATAAATAAAACTCTGTTTCTCTATTTTTGATTTGTCTTTTCTTTTCTTTTGCTTTGATTACCTTTGGTTTGCTAGTCATTCTGACCTTTTTCTTTTATTTGTTTCATTTTCCCTTTTGATTTGGTTGTGTACTTGAAATAAAGCTAAACTTAATTCATGGTGTAGCTGAAGGAGTGAGACTCCATAAAAACTTAGAAGGATGGTCATGGGAAGCCCACTAACAAATGGAATACATATTTGTAACTTCGCCTTCACCGATCGGTTTCCTAGAATGCAGTGATCCTCTTTCCTGTTGGTCAAAATAACCCCTGTCAAATAGCCGAGATCCAACATTTCCTTTTAACTATCTTAGGGTCCATTCACCCTAACATTAGTAGCTGTCTCAAGAAGTTGGCTATGACAGGACCCATGGAGAGGAAGCAGGTTTCATAGATACATGGCATTTAAAATGATTCCATGCTGCAAGTAAAGCCAAAAGGCATATATCAAAGAGTATGGTTTCTAGAAATTCTCGCCTCAATTAAAGCATGGTGGAGAAAATAAAAGAAGCTCAAGGAAGTTGTCTAACAAAATAGCCCAGCAAGGTTCTTCTCCGTCTGTGAATCATGAAGTCAAATCTTCTGTTCACACAAAAGGACATTTTGGATTGAAGAACTTACATCGAAACTATGAAAGCAGGAGAAACTTATTTCTGGAAGACTCAAAGCGGCTAAAAGTCGAAAATTAAGGAAACATCTAAAATGATGTAAAAGCATGGGAATGAGGAACAAACGAATGTCCCTGTGAGATTTTGTCACAATCCTGTGGAGTCCTATACTATTCAACTTATAAAAGATAGTTTTCTTTTTAAAATCCCACAATTCAGCCCTTAGAGAGTTTTAAAGAAATCTGAGTCAAAGCTGTCTTCCCCTTTTACCGCCATCACGATAAGAGTGATCGATGCATTCTTCA
Source organism: Larix kaempferi (assembly GCA_027924585.1). Lineage (NCBI taxonomy): Eukaryota > Viridiplantae > Streptophyta > Pinopsida > Pinales > Pinaceae > Larix > Larix kaempferi. The sequence continues at coordinate 1,393,596 of BSBM01000535.1, read as the reverse complement.
AAACTGAACTGCGGAGACATCTAGTTGCACATGTAATCAACACTTTGAAAGTTTCTTGACTTCCAGATGAGTTTGTTCCAAAGATCTGTGTTCACCAGCGAATCACCATTTGTTGTTGGTAAAACATCCCCCCCTTAGATTTTTTGAAAAAATATTGGGGCCCCTCCTATATTTTTGAAAAACGAAAATCTGCCCAATGTTATCTGGACATCATAAATCTTTCCTTAGCATTCCCCTAAAAGGAATCTCAACTTGCCTTAAAAATTTTGAGTTATGTCTTTTTTGCCTAAGTAAAACTTAGGATTTCGGGCCGCAACGGCGGAAGCTTTGAGCTAATCTTGCTGCCACAGCGGAAGAGTTAGTTCAAGCCTTCTGAAACTGCGGAAATAAAAGTCTAAGTCAAACCCGTGGCAGAAAATTTACCTTAAAGTCTCCGAAAGGGCAAAACTTCTGATCAAGCGAGCCCGCGGCGGAATGAATTCATCAAGTCTCTCCGCCATGGCGAAAGCTTTCATCTAACTCTTCCGCAAGCATCGGAAACGCAGCAACAAATATTTTGCGGAAAGACTTGTCTATCTCTCCAGCATCGGTAGGTAGGATGGCATATTTTTGGAAGAACTTGGCTAACTTTCCCGTGAAAGTGGATGAGCTCACGTAAGTCTTCCATGGCACACTGCTCCTCTGCGGAAGCATTCAGACAATTCTCCCGCAACGGCGGGAAAAAATCAACTTTTCTTTCCATTGGAGGCAGAAGCCTTAACCCAACCTTTCCGATTTTGGTGGTCGTATTTATTGAAGAGGGGTTGATTTGACCCATCCGTATATGCCTTAAATCTCGTTTTGATGACTTACAACCACCATACTAATGGTTCGCATGTACCATTTGGATATATATTGGGGGTGCACCCCATTAACGTTCCATTTTCTTTCGTCACCCGGAGCATTTTTCCATCTCGTTTGAAGACGCGAAGCACGTCCGCTAGAGTTGGAGCAAGAATCCCATACTTTGCAACAAATGTTGGCAATCCGTTGCCCCTTCTAGGTTAGTACTCTCACGGACCCTATTATGTTATGAGCTTCCTGATTAAAGGGACATGATCAGCACATTTTTAATTCTCTTTACTCATGACCACCCGACTCAGATAGTTTCAACGCCCTAAGCATAGACGTAAAAGTCCCCAGAGCATCAAGACTCCCACAACTTGATTGTTAGAAAGTGTTGCCTCTGCTTGGCGTAAAAATCCACCTGTTAGACCAACCCTGCCCATTCTCGCACCGAGTTATGAGCATTTCGCAGCTATAGAATTTACGCTTTTCCACGCTTTCAGGCCGGTCTATGTTTTGTCTCTTAGGAATTAAAGGTACCCAGACCAACCCATGTCTATTTTCTGTCATGGTCCCTAATTACAATAACAACCGTAGAGATAACTAAATTAATGTTTTCACAAGATTATAAACTGGTATGAGAAAGAAATAATGATCAAACAGAAGTTAGGAGTTTTGGTTGACATTGAGATATTATCAAAGAGACACTAGTTTGGGTTGTTAACATCATCTCGTACATGCTTATTCATGTTTAATTGTTGAATAGGATTTTCAAAATGGTTAAAGGTGGCAAGAGAAAATCGAAGGAAGTCGACGAAAGCACAAGAATAGAAACAATGTTCTAGGATACCAAGTGCACCACAAGCGTGCCTCCAGAAGTAAATTGGGGAGATATCTATCGCATGATAAGAGATCAAGACTTCCCTGAAGCTCTTCTTGAGGAAGAATGTTTATACCAGAACATCCGATGGGTGTTGCAGCGTGCGAACACCGAGACAAGAGTTATAACAGATAGCACAGGAAAGGATTTCACCTCGTTTCACCCATATTATATCTCAACAGCTTACAAGTTACCCAAAGCACAACAACGACTTGATGATGCATGGTTGGAAGGGATCCAGATGGACAACCTAGATATGGCAAGGAGGATTATAATTTTAGGAAAGCAAATCAGAAGGAAAGATAGTGAGGAGTATGAGGTGTTGAATTTGAGGCCCCCTTTCAAATTGATCACTCTCATGTTAAGCAGAATTTTCGGAAGACCCGATGGGATAATGTTTATGCTGCAATGGGTCCCTATCATCCACTATGTAGCCTTCAAAGGGACAATCTTCAACTGGGCTTATATAATCTCAGACAGTCTGTCATCAGCTATAACAATGGCACAAGAAGGGTTGGTGGAGAGGAAGGCAGAGTTTTATATGGCTTCTTACCTAATAGATTGTATCGTGGCAAAATACCCCTTCCCCAAGTTGGGATGCATATGGAAATCGGCAAATGGCTAAGTATTCATTGCCTACAAAATCTTCTGGGCTCAAAACTACAAGAGAGATTACAAACTCATTTGAGAGGAGTTCATCATGCCCCTATATGAATTGATATTTAATGAAGAACCCAACTGCCTATCTAAAAACGCCATGGAAGCTTTGGAGAAATATGGTGATTTCTATTTTTCTCTAGATGGCACCTACATAAGAATGTACGGAGGTTCCAAATCCCCATATATTCTACCTAGGTACGCTACGGATTATATAGTCCATAAGGAGATGGTAAGGCAGGTATTCATTGATGGAATGGGTAATACCCTGTATAAGGCCAAGAAAGCTACTTTTCCACCCTTACCCTTCTATGTCAGGGCCTACAAGTTCTCAGGAATTGCAATTGTGAAAGATTTTGTTGCAGAGTTGAGAAGCTTTCATTTTGGAGAAAGGATTTTTCACAGGAATGATCGACAGGGAAAAATTGCACAGCATTGCAAAGAACTCTCCACTCCCTGTGAGTATGCCAACTTTTATGATCAACAGGAGGAAGCATACAGGGGGATCAGCAATATGACCGAGCTACGGATCTATCAAAGGGGCAAAGGAGGGGCCAGCTTGAGCTCTAATGTTGTGGGGAAAATAGGTCCACAGCAAGGAAAAGGTACCGTGGAGACTGCTAAGGATTTCTCGAAAGAAAAGCAAAGGCTCTTGGAACAAGCAAAGAAAATCAAAGAAGATAAATGCATAGAAGAAGAGAATTTGAGAATTCAAGAAGCCGAAGCCGAGGCAAAGAGGCAAGAAGAAGAAGAGAGAATTAGATTGGAAAGTAATGCGAGGCAAGAACAAGATGATACATTAAGAAGGGAGCAGGAGGAACAAGCACGAAGGAAAGAAGAAGAAGAAAAGAAATCCCAAGAGGATGTTGATCCCAAAAGCCCAGACTTGCAAAATTCAGACTTGCAAAATTCAGATATGGGTTCCCCCATAAGAGATCTCCCCATTGTCCCTTTTACACCCTACAAAGGCAGTACAGTCTCTAATTGGGAAAATTTTGCTTACAACAAGAAAAGGAAAACCATTGTCAAAGAGACAAGTTCCAAATTGAAAAGACCTTTTCGGCTAGACATCATCACTACACACGAGACCACGGTCATGCGGAACACAGAAGAGGCTGCTAAACTCCTGGCATCCATCTACGGTTACAGCAACTGTAGAAAATGTTAACTTACTAGAAGATAAATTGAGTGAAGAAAAGGAGAAGGCACGTCAGTTGCAGGAAACTTTAGTCAAAGAGCAGAACTATACAAATTTGATGATCAAGAGGAATGATGCTCTCACATCTCAGAAGGAAGAGTTAAATGAAATTCTCCAACAATTGGAAGCTGACAGGAGGGCCTTGGCAATACAAGTAATGATGTTAGAGGAAGAAAAGGGAGAGCTTGAAGGAAAAAATCTGAGGCTTGAATCAGAGAAGGTTGACAACATTCAAGATATCGCCGACTTGAAAGAACACATTGAAAAGTTACAAGGAGGCAACAAATTGTCAGAACAAAAATTGAAGCTGGCGAACAACAAAATGAGAGACATTAGCCCCTTCCACGAGCAAGACTGTGAAATACTAAGAGAGACCTATGGCGTACAAGAACTACTATCAGAGGAAATATACAAGATAAAAGAAATAATGGCCCAGGTTAAGGAAATCAATGTCAAATCCACTCGGGTCAGAAAGAAGCACACACGCATCAGTGGAGAGATTAAAAAACACATTGAATGGAGGGAAGGGAGGTCAGAGTTCCCGGAAAATATTCCCCTTAAGTCTATTGTTGAGTACAGGGCAGATGTACGCACCCTAGAATATTCCAAAGATTGCGGAGTAAAGTTGGCCACCGTAACCTTAGCTACTTATGAGCGGTGCAAGAATTTGTATTCCCAAATATGAGCCACAAAGGAAAGTTGTCAGATAGCCACAGCTCAAAATTTAGAAGAATTCCCGGATAAAGCACAACATTTATCTAAGCTAAGTGAGGAACTCAAGGCAGAAAATGAATATGTGCAGAAGCTAGATGTCTTGACTTCAGAAGACCTGCACCAATTTATCAGCGAAGCAGCTATTCATAAGCACCACCTAGAAGAAAGTCTCAGGGCCACAATGGCATAAATAACTTTTTTAGCAGAAGAACTCACCAAGCAAAGAGTGTCCCTTAGATTTATGATTCCCCTGGTTGGAATAAATATAGTAAAAGAAACAAATTAGTGGGGAAATTATATAGCAGAGGCAGATAGGGCATTGGCAGCCAATCAGGTTTCTACATCAGAAAGTGGCCTAGCTGTTGCAGTAGTGGAGGAAGAAGCCCCAATGGTTCCGAAAGCACCTAAGTCGCCCAAAGAACCAGCTTAGGGATAGCTTACATTCGCCAACGTGTCTCTTGGGTTGATAGTTTATGCATATACCTTTGTAATATTAAAATGACTTGTGCTCCCGATTTTTGTAAAGTTATTTGAGATATTTCTCTTTTTGTAATGTCAACACTACAAGACAAATTAGAGGAATAGAAATGGTTAGGGTATAGGTGGCGACTCTTGGCACATTTTGTAAAGCTATATAAAGCTTATTAGAGGAAGGTAGAAGGGACTTTTGGAAGGTGAAAGGTTTTCTGTCCTGTAAATGAACTATTTCTGCTACATGAATAAGAAAAATCGTTTTGGCCTGTGGAAGCCGGCACAACACTTTGCTTGGAGTCTTGTTGGATAATTGCTGAACTATTTCTGTGTTTTCATACATTTCTTGTGAGATCTTTCCTAGCTCTTATGAATTAATTCTTTGCTATGAATGGTTTCACTTCCTTTGCAAAATTTCTGTGTTAAATGGGTGATTGAATGCTTGTATTTATCTGGGCTATCTTGGATATTCTTTATTTCTGCTGTAAATGCTCCTTCCAATTTAACAGCTATCTGTGGAATTATTGGGTGTGTTTTTAGTTTATTATCCATTCTTTAAATCTGCTCCTTATAAGGATAGAATAATTTAGATTTAAATTAGATTAGCATAGATTAGTTTATCACATGCACTTAATTTAGGGCATATGCATATCATAATAAATACAAAAAATACATAACCGGTGGATTGGGCCGCAACCGGTAAAACAAACAAATCTTTAAAACTCACGGTAGTCGAAACTGTTAACCGGACAGATTCCCCACACCAAACGGTGGGCAATCTAGGTGGGATCGCTTACTGGGGAGAATCCCTTCTTGATTGATGCATCGATATTCGAGGTATCAACAAGAGTATGTCTACACCTGTCTTATTTTCCAACAAGACAAATATGTTATGAAGAAGAAAGCAGGGTTGTTGAAACCATTGCTAGTTCCACAGAGACCTTGGGTAAGCATCTCCATGGACTTCATTACGCAAATACTGGTCGCACAGGGGTATAATGGAATACTTGTGGTGGTAGACCGTTTCTCCAAGTATGCAACGTTTGTGCTAATGAAGTCACCATCTAGAGAAATGGATGTGGCGAAGCTTTTCTTCAAGCATGTGGTTAAGTACTAGGGATTCCCACTGAATATTGTATTTTACAGAGATGCGCGGTTCATAGGGAATTTGTGTCCAGCGTTATTCAAGTTAATTGGGACATAGTTTCTCATGAGTTCAGGATTCCATCCAGAAACGGATGGACAGATGGAGAGATTTAACTCAATTTTTTAGATTTACTTGAGGCACTTTGTGCACACTGATCAGAAAAACTAGTCGGAGTTGTTGGATGCAGCTCAATTCAGCTACAACATGCACCTGATCTCAGCGACAAGTTATAGTCCGTTTGATTTGGAAATCGAACAAAATCCGTTGACACCGCAGACCATAGCAACTGGTGAGGTAGGACTGAACCCAACTGCGGTAGAGTTTATGAAAGCATGGGAAGACAAGTTGAAATCGGCTAAGGCTCACTTGGACAGGGCAGCTGAGAGAATGAAGAAGTGGGCGGATAGGAAACGCAGAGATGAAGAATTCCAAGTTGGAGAGAGAATCCTTCTTAGACTTGGGCGTGAGGATTTTGTTCCTCAAAAGGGTCTAGCAAGCTCTTTGATGCGGAAGTATGATGGCCCATTCGAGATTATTGAGAGGGTGGGAAAGGTGACCTGTAAGATGAGACTCCCGGAACACCTGCATGCATACAACCCAGTTTTTCATGTCAGTCAGTTGCGGAGGTGCTGAGATGATGAAGACGAACCAGAATAGAACGTTCCCACACGAGCTCCTACGATGATTGTTGATGGACCTGATCGAGAATCAGAAGCCATTTTGGGACACCAGTTAAACAAGAGGGGGAAGGACTTAAGGTTGGAGTACTTCATCAAGTGGAAAGACTTGTCGGATGAAGAGAATAGTTGGGAGTGGAAGGATAATTTGTGGAAGTTGGAAGACTTGATCAATGCGTTCCAGGAAGAGCATGGGCTACCACCTTGATGAAATCTATGGAAGAAGCGTCGTGAGGACGACGACCAGTCCAGTGGGGGAGGTTGTCACGGCCCCGCTAAACCTCCCACTTGATGCCGCAATAGAACAGCCAAGACACGTTTGCAGGGTGGACACTTTCCTTGGACAAATGACCTTGGTGCTTGGAAATCCCATGGCAATCACCTTGCACAAATCTGGTTGGGAGCTGAGGAGTGAGCTCAAGTCCGCAACCAACAAAGAACTCGGGTGGGGGCCTGGCGAGCTCGGGTTGGGATCCCACCTTTGAACTCGATATGAGAGCCCACCGTAGCTTGTATTGGAAGCTTTCACCAAGCCTGCAACGCAAAAAGTGGAATGAAGGGTGCTTGACCCACACAGAAGTGGGCACAAGGCACCTCGACGGGTGTCGACTAAGGGGGCGCGTCGGTCACTTGGACCATTCTCATATGGGAGGAACACGGAAGAAGGAAACATTTGGATGGATTCGACATAAGATGGACTTGGAGTGGCCGTTAAGTAAGGGCGCACCCCACCATAGGTTGCGCCCATCCTCTCCATGATGCCTATATAAATGCGGAAGCATCCAAGGAAAAGAGGCAAGCAAGAAGAGTTCGCAAGATGCAGAGAGAGTCTGACTTTCAGGGAAGCAGGCAGCTGGTCGTAAGCAGGCAGGAGACAACATATGGTTTACTCTTTGTAGTTTTGTATTTTGTGTGTTAGCTAGTTGGGCGCATACGGAGCTCTGCCAGTTTTGGCATCTCCACTGAATGTAACTCTACTTGTATATTTATGACTCTAGGGGTTCGCTAGTTGGGAAACCCCACCCCTATTTGCAACTGTGTTCATTTACTTGTTTATGCATGCAACAGTAATTCTGATAAATTGGCTAAGTGTTAAAAATAAGTAAAGTGTAACAAGTTCAAGGGTTAAGGGTTAAACGGTTTTGCAGGATCTAGGCGCAGTCTATTGGTGCGCCCTTGAGTTGGACACACCCTCAAGGTGCTCCCGGGTAGTGCCGCACAGTTCAGTTCGCAAGTGGAGATAGCTTGTAAACTGTGGCTGTGACAGGTTGTCCTATGCATTTACTCTGTTGATGGTTAGGCATGTCGACATTGTCATTCTTGAAGTTTTAGGGGGGTTGTTCTCTTATGCCATCCATCTTGAAGCTTCAGTCTAGTGTTCTTCTACTCGAGCAGCTTCAACTTTGGGCCTATTCCTTTCAACGAGTTCCTATGCTTGGGCGCGAGGTGTTGTGTTTCTTGAAGTTTGGGGGTACTTATTTTATTGTGTCGTCGTTCTTGAAGCTTCCGCCCGATGTTTCTCCATTCAAGTTTGTTGAGGTTTGGGTTTTTGAATCAATTGATGTCCATGTTCATGTTTTGGCTCTCTTTTATGCCATTGAAGCATGTTCAAGTTTCATACTTTTTCTTTTAATCGAATTTGTGCTTTTGGTCATGGGCATTGAATCCCGGGGTCATCGTGTTGTCAAGCTCTTGCATGCTCAAATCTTGGTTGAGACATCATTGAGCTTGTTTTTATCGCTAGGATATAGTATCCAGTAAGGTAAATTTAGTGTTTCGTATGTAACTTGGCATAATCCATTTACCTAGTGTTGGTTTCTGACATATCTACTTATGAATTTTACAGGGTATTGCAAGAGTAGGGAACATTTAGAGAGTTGCTTTCAGAACTTTAGGGTTTTTGTTGTCAAGGAGAAGAGGGATATCTGGTGTGAGGTAAGCCTTGCACACTAGTTAGGGATTTTGTGTGATTTTCATTTGGATTGTGGTTATTATTATATGTCGTAAAGAAATTGGAAGCAAAATGTGTGTTTTGGGGTTTAAGCAACTTAATAGTTTTGAATGCTATGGAAATAATTTTATTGGGAAACTCTATATTTGTGGTTTGATTTGGGAATCATGTAGGTTAGAATTTTATTGGGAAATTGTGTGTGTGTGTGTGTGTTGTGGAATAATAATTGTGGTCACTTAACTATCATACACCTGAATTGGGAATCTTGTAGGTTATCTATAGTGCATTCCAGCTACATCAAATTTCCCTATCAATTAACATTATTTGGCCTTGAATTAGTTAGGGTTCTACGAAATGGTCTCGAATTCAATTATTGGTTCAAGGTTTTCCCGTGGATAGATTTTTTGAATGTAAAATTTCTAGTTTACACAAATGTCTTTGCTTTTACTCTTCCAGAATTCGGAAATTTATATTCAATTTTGATGTTGGTATTCTATAACTTGGGTTTTGGTTATTACTATACTTTCATTAAGAAACATGATGCAAATGTTTATTCCAGGGTTTAAATCACTAAAGAATTTTGAGTGCTATGCCAATACTTTTATTCATAAGTTGTCTGTAGGTGCCATGAAATAATAATAGTGGTTCTCTGGATATTGTAAACATGATTTGGGAATCATGTCGCTTATCTGAAATGAATTCAAAAAATAACCTATAGAATGTATGACAATTTCTCTATTGGTAGGTATTTATCTTGGATATTTGACTTGGTAGTCTTGAAGATAAGTGATTTGGTTATAGATGAGATGGCTATTCTATCGAAAGGTGAATCTTATTTGATTTGATGGAATGTGTGCAGATAAATTTCTCCAATCAACAATTTGGTTATGGCCATATATACATCTATTGCTCATTTAGAAAAAACTAAGACAAGCAACCATGATTTTTGGTTCTCTATGAATATTGGTTCATAGAGTAGTGTGTGAATCATTATGTCTTCTGGTCGAATTTTCATGACCATAGATGAATTTGAGCTTCACTCATGATAAATATTGTCATATGCATGCATTTTCATTGATATCCTTAGTTGAGATCTTATGTCTGTTTGATCTGCAAGAAAAATTATTTTGAAGTGCTAAAAGCTAGTTTTTACTCATTGTTCAATGACTTTATGTTTGCTTCTAGTTAGTAATATAAAAAAAATTTAACTGAGAGGAGAACCCTCTATCCCACCATAAAAAACCTCTGCGGTATGTGGGTTTTTTAACTCTGTTTTTTATTGACATGGATTTCTTAATCTCATTCATATTGATCAATGACAACAATAGTTGCGTGAGAATGATATCCCTCATTTGCCTCGTCACAAAAAGATTTCCTCACTCTATCCTTTCATATTGTTCCCATGATGTCCATGTGACTATGTCTCGAGGCATGGTGTGACTAAATCAATTGAGAAGCGATAGTTCATTTCCTAAAATGCTTATGATGTGAAGTTGATACCTTTATACTTTTTCTTGGCAACTTTTGAATAGAGTTAAAACTCTTTTGGAAACCAATCCCTTTTTATCAGTGAACTTGATTGATTAATGTGGAGTTTTCTGAATTAATTAGTCTTGAGTATATTCTTTCCCTATATATTCTTTTGTGCTTTCACTCCATCCACATTGTATATAAGGTATTGATAAAAAAACAAGGAAAAGTGTAGAGTCAATTTGCTGTTTTTTTTTAGTTTTAGAGTTCCATATTTGCCACTTTGTTGCGTAACTGAGGTGAATTAGTGAAAATTTACAAAAATTTAAGTTGATTTGAAATTTCTAAGTGTAACTCTTCGTTTAGACGCGTCTCCCACTGATACGACAATTGACTATAGAAATTGATTGAAGCTAGATTGTAGATGTTGGAGTGGCAAGAGCAAGTGACCATAAGCCCACCTGAACTTAACTCCCAATCTTCAAATATTGGCCACAAATCCCAGCTCTATCCATAAAAGAGGTCTATCTAGTATCATAAATTTTTATTTCCAACAACTTTATCATGGATGGAGATAGGGGTTGAAAAACTTCCTTTTCCCTTCTCTATTTGAAGTCATTAGTCTTGATAAAAATTGCCTTACTCCTAAGATTGATTGTAAAGCATTGATCTTGGAACATTGGAGGATATAAACCTATGGGATGGGATAAAATTTCATTACCCATTTTTCTTTAACAATCCTTGGAACTTGGAGGAAAAATTAGTATTGGAGTTGGATTCCTTGTTGAGGTTACCCAAGATGTAGAGGAATTTCATCTCCTTGAATCTATGGAGTCCTATCTTGGTTTTGGTGAGATTTTGATTGTTTAGAGGATTGTTACAATTAATAAATTGGATCATGATCATATCTAGATAAATTCCAACCCTGGTTCCTTGAAGAATGGCATAAGTGTTTGTTTAGTTATTTGTTACTATACATGACCCCCTTTTGAAACTATTTTCTAGAGTTTCTTTAGGATGAATGTTCTTAGAACCTTTGTACATTTGGAAATTAGTAAAGATCAACTCGGTCTAATATGGCTTTAGTAAATATTATCCTCCAATATAAATATTCTTATGGAAACAATAGCATTTGAGTTGGCTTCCTTGTTGAGGTTACCCAAGATATAAAGGCATTGCATTTCCTCAAATCTATGTAGACCTATCTTGGTTTTGGTGATCTTGTGATTGTTTAGAGGATTGTCATGATTCATAGATTGGAAGATGATCAAATCTAAATAAATTCCAACCATTGTTCTGTGAAGAAGGGCATAAGTATCTACCTAATTATTGTTGCTATATCTAATTGACATCTAAAAATAATATTTTTAGATCCTTCGAGATAAATTTTCCTAGGATATTTAGACACCTAGGAGTTAGTAGTTATTGGATTGGTCTAATATTTATTTAGTGAAAATTAGCCTCCAATATAAAACTTTCTTATGGCATTTTTGAACAATAGATCAAGCACACAGATTTGTTAGCAATGGCAATTTCTAATAATTTTGGAGACTATTGTTTATGCATACTGCAATCACTTATTTTGCATATACATTTTATTTAGGTACTGGAACTTGCTACCTCCAAGTAATCATTTCCTCGTAACCCTTTATAAATGTAAAGGTCAAAAGAAATCTAGCCAAACATTCTCTTTGATGATTTGATTTATGATGGGAGTTAAAGGACGTGAACATATTCTAAAAACATAAAGACTTTCTCAACCAAAGATATGTTGTTTTCTAAATATATTTCATTTGCTACCCCACACTTGGATAAAGAGCACAAAAGGTCTATTTCATTTAGTAATGGTCATGAAAGTTGTCAAATCTAAGCTAAATGACCAATGTAGGAGTTTGAAGGAAATGGTGGGTTATGTTGATTCATCACTTAAGCTAAGTCTCCTAAGGTTGGTGAGGATTTCAAATGGAAAATCCAAGTAAGTAATATAAAATCCTAACTAATATGAAAGAGGAAATTCCCAATCCAAATTTCAAATAGATAATTAAGTTTATTTGGGAATTTGGATTTATCCTATGTTTGCATTTGTATTAAAATTGGTTAAATTTTACCAAGGAAAATTATTTAAATTGATGTAAAAGTTGGTCCAAGGTGTGAATGGGGGCAAAATCATGAGTAAGAGAGGTGTATTAAATGTTGAATAATTCAAAGGGTCACTCAAGTGGGAAATTAATGATTCCAACTATCTAATACAAGTGTTTCCTTAAAACCGGGAAATTAATGAACCCAAATTCAAACTTAAGGATCAAATTCAAATTTAATGGACCAAATCCAACCAACGTGGGAGGAAAGGGTCAATGATCATTAGGAAATGGTCCAAGAGGTTGTTGGAGGGGAATTACATGAATAAGTGGTCAAGTGGTACATTGAATGTGGCCAATGTGGAATAAATCAAGGGTTACGTTACTCCCCATGGTTTTTTGTACATGGTTTCTTGGGTCCCATGGTTTTGGAGCATGGTTTTGGAGGTCGGGGAGCAAGCATAAAAGGAGAGGTCATGTCTCATTTTGAGGTTATATTGTTGATGTATTTTTCTTATTATTGAGTTGTATTTATTCTCAATTGTTTGGGTGATGTGCCCCTTGCATACCATTAGGGAGATGGGTCCCTATGTTACTTGTAACTAGTTGAAATGCTTCAACCATTCCAATTGGTGATTGAAGAGTGGATATTCAGTCCATTAAATTGTGATTATTGCTGCTGCAGAGTGTGTGCTAGTAGGTGCTCATGTCCCATGTGGAGTTTGGAGTAGTTACACATGCATTTGTGGAATTTGGTGCTTTTGGTGTGTGTAGTTTGTTGCAGTCATTGTAAATGAGGGTTTTGGGATACGTGGGACATGGTTGCTATTAATAACAACATTCTGATGTAAATGCATACCTTCCATAATAATAAAATACCAAATCAATCCCTTTTCTACAATTTATCTTTTGTCTCCATGTGTTTGAATTCACCTATGCTCATTGTATTGGATTTTTTATTATCTTTTATTGTTTGAGCAATATATTCACTTATGTAATTCCAAATCATATTTTGTCGTCGGTTCTTTGGATTTTCCTCCCAGCAGCAGGAATAGATCGATTTGATACAGATAGTCCTCCATTTGCATCTTCCATAACTGGTAGTTTTGGTCATTAAATTTCTCGACCTTAAAATTTCCTTCTTCCTCCATTGCTCCCAATCGAACCAGGAAACCTTCTTTCCAACGAATTTATATTCCAAATAGACCTTTGGATCTGATACCAATTGTTAGAAAAACAGGATCGCAGAGCAATAACAATAAACAAGATGCAAATATAAACCACATAAAACACATTACAAGAGAGACACCAATATAAAGTGGTTCGGCTAAGATGGGCTACGTCCACACAGAAATTGCCAGTCCTTATTATTATACCATTCAACAAATGAAGGGATACAACTTACAGCACATCCGCTGCAGCTTCCTCTTCACTCTCTCACAATCTCTCTCACACAATCATAGACATCATTACAATGCTACAATACATAGTCGTATTACAATGCCTTCCTTTTAAAGAGGGATTACCATGGGAAAATACTATGGGACACCCAATACCATGGGCCTGTAAACCACCCATTATTGACCAAGTCATGGCTATGAAATTACAACATTTTACAAGGAATTTTTTTCAAAATTTTCGCTATGGGGGCACTGCCCTCGAACCAAGGGGGCTCCCAAACTAGTCTCTACCCCTCCTGAAACCCCAATGGCGACTATTTTCAGGGCGAAATCCCCCCCAAACCCCCTGTCATGGGATTGGATCCAGACATGACTGAAACATGACCTATGAATAAGGAATATCGGGCTCCACAACCAATAGCTACCTCCACACTAAATCCTCCAAAGTCCTTAGTAGGGCTGTCTCTCTTAGTAACCAAGGATGAATCTATAAAGTTGTGGGTTTCCCCACGTCTATCAATATCATGACCCATTGTCCCTGTATGACTCCCCTGACCCAAAAGTGTTAAATTTGGGAACATCTTATAGGGTGTAAATGGTTCCTCTCAAAGTCTATAGATGTGGTTTCTTTGCATTCCCATTGCTCTCCTCACCATACTGAACCTATTATGCCCATTCTTCCTCATCTCCATCCGAGTGCACCTCTATGCAATGAACTGCACCTTTACCCATGCACCTGTGTCCCAATTCCCAAGGATCCTTGCAACTGTAACTAAACTTTGTCCTCCTAAACTCCTTCCAAGTCGCATCATCCAATTTGCTCTTCTCAGCCTCCTCCTTCTGGATGGGATTCTTGTCTTTACCTTTTTTAGGGACAAAAATTTTGGACTGAAATTTGTTCTTTGGGACTACATACTCCATGTCCTAGGCTCTAATGATGGTATCATGTAATGTTGTAGAATTGAAGGCCTTAACCTAACCATGCAATGACTCGAATAGTCCCTCAATGAACAACGTAATGATTCTAGGCTCTGACACATCCACCATCATGACTACAAGACTCTGAAACTCTGAACTATAGGTATCCATTGTACCTGTCTATTTGAGTTGTGCTAGCTCCCTAAAGTGCAACTCTGGATCTTTCCTATCAATCATGTCCATCAGTCGTTATGTGAATTCTAGATACGAAGTAATATAGGCATGCCCTAGAGTAACCAATCCATGGTAGCACCACTCATTAGCTTCCCCCTCCAAATGTAAGGAAACATATTTGATCACTTACGCCTCCTTCATCGAATTGAGTTGGAAATAAGTGTCCAGCTTTTGAACCCATGGTCTAGTCGTTCATTTATCAAAACCATCAAAGGAAGGGATAGTCAAATTCTCAACCTTCCACAGCAAACCAAAACCCCATGGGACCCTATTGAAGTCTTTGGTTCTATTCATGTACTTGATGGTATAGAACTCCTGTAATGTCATCACTCATGAAAATCAACCCCAAGAATCTTGTGCTCCCTCGGATATTCATTAAAACTATCTCTTGGTAATGGATGCCCCAGATTTCGAGCCGGCTACTCCTCCACAAACTAAGGGAAGAGAGATCTAGGTGTCACTGTACTAGTTGCTTGAGTGTTATGCTAAGTGGGAACATTATTGTTTCTTTCTTCTGCATGGTTCCCATTGCGTCCATTGGTGCCTCCTGAGCTAATGTTCCCCTATTGTTTTGGTTTTCCTAAGTATTCATGATGAGTTGAGTCCTTAACTGAAGCAATTGTTGCTTCCCCATTACCAATTCATTCAAAATGATTATGGGGTTTCCCTCGGGTGACCTTCTCCTGCTTGTATCATTTCTACTACCTACAAGAGTATCATTCATATCCCTTATTCCTTCTGCCTTTGCTTATGTTTCAAACTGCTCCTCTTCTTCCAATTCTACTTGACCCTTTTCCAAGAACTTTGATAAAAATGTGTCTACAAGTTCTCCCTTCTGCCTCCTTCTCCTGTAGGTGGGATGCTCACTATTATTGGGATTCATAAAATTGCATGCAACTAACAGGCTAGTAGGAACACTAGCTCTAATACCGCTGTAATGTTCCCAACTAAGCTTGACTGAGTTTTTGAGTTGATGGTCGTGGTTTTTGTGACGTGGTCTTTTATCAAACACTTTGTACCATTTTTTAGTATCATTCTATAAATCTCTTCTTGCTAGCAATCTGATTTTTAGTGGCAGTTGTTGCATTTTGGAACTAGGAATTTCTTCAAACACTTGTCAATAATGTTATTGAACTAGTTCAATGATCATTGTTGGTTGTTGTACTCTTAAATACTTAGATATATATGCTATACAACTTGTATTTTTGACCGTAAGTTTCAAATATTGGTTTATAGCAACAGTGAACATTAAATACAAATGAAGAGAACGTTTGCATTAATGGAAAGGACAATATACTCAAAATATTATATGCATTTAACATTGAGTTTATAATGATTATAAAAACAGTTTTTAAGCAAATAAACAAGTCTGAAATATCTTCAACAGTGCATGAAGTTTAACAACACTTTCCAAACAAATATATCAAAGTCACAAAATGATTCAATTGAATGGATCTATGAAGAATTTGCATACCTGTAGTTGTGGATGAGCTTACAACACACTAATACAACTGGGATGCACTGCCTTAACCTCTAAGATGAGCATGATTCACTTCCTTTTGTGACTGAATATGATAACAAGATGTAGCGACCACTTCTTGTGCTCGGAAAGAGAATATGTAGTTACTCAAAGAGTGCAAACCATTAAGTTACTCCCAACAGTGGTAAAATTGATCAAGATAACTTGAATCGTCCTTGAACTGAACAAAATGCTAGAATATCTCTTCCAATACTCTCCCTCAATAAAAGTGCTCTTCCCACAACAGGGTGTGACCTCTGCAACTACAAACTAAACTCCCATAGATGAGTACATGTCCTTCTGAACATATACACTTCTTTCCCAAATAGAATGTAACATCCATGGGATGAATACAACCACTCCTTGGCTAATAACTAATGCCAAAAGGGAACTCAACCCCTATCAATACCCACGATTTTTGTCACTAATTTCTTTGGTATTGTATTATTCAAAACACCCCACTACGAAGCAAGGCGCCCTTCATAGATCAACTCATCCTCCCTATAACAAATGTGGAAATGGTAACAAAAAAATATTGGTGTGCACTCTTGACAATTGTGCCCTCTATGAAATGACCTCCAAACTCTGAAGTGTGCCACAAACTTAGCCCCAAGTAATAAATCTCGATCTTCAACAATGGATATATGTGAGAAATTTTCTTGATCTCTCCAACATGACCCACTAGGGTGGATGGTTTCACCACTGAAACCAATCTTCTTCTCTTAGGATTTTCGTCCCAAGAGAAAAGCCACAAGGGCTCTTCAAAAATTTTCGAAAGTGAGAATAACATCATGAATGCGAGATAGTGACTTCATCCCCTTTTATCTTCATTTTGATCCTTTTTGGCCAATTTTACCTTTTTCTCCTTTGAATTAATAAAGTGAATTTTTCAATAGTCACTTTACAAATTAATTACTCAACATCACTTTATAAAGTCACTTTTTTCTTGGTGACATTAAATAATTAATTAATTCCCTTTTTTTTATCAGGTTGATACAACTTTGAAGCCATCTCCACTTGCATATTCAGAGAACATAAAAATGGGGATATTACAAAGATGCTTATGTTAAAGGTCTGGTGATACCCTAGTAACTAAGTGGGAGTTGTTTAAAACCATCATTAAGTCATAGTTCTACCCTTTTGGGTATCAGGACCAACAAATATGTTTGTATTACTTTCGGCGAAAGCTAGGGAAAATTGTGCAAGAGTACACCACCGAATTTTGAAAAATGCTCCTTGTTTTTGGTATATCTCCTAAGAAACCGGATGTACTCCTCAAGTATTTGTGTAGTCTACAGAGTCATTTACATATGTAAGTGATGCTCTTCAAACCTAGGACAGTTGATGAGACCTATGTGAAAGCATAGTATCTAGAGAATATAGGTAATACTAAAGGTCAACCAAGTGGTTCCAAGCAGAGAGACCACCAAGATGATTCTAAGGAGTGAAAGAATAAGTGGAAAGTAAATTATAAGAATCCAATAATCATAGCATGTCAACACAAGGATCCGAACAACCATTGCAACCATCGTAATATCAATGGTCACATCAAATATAAGTGTTGGAAGCTACATCGTGTGTTGAATCCAAAGAACTACAAGAAGGTTGCCAAGAAGAAGAACATGTTAGTTGTGGATTCAAGCAAACAAGTCAAGAGAAACTCAAATGTGGATGAAAATATTCTTTGCATTAGAGTGCAAGGGAGGTGAATCTGAGTAGCCTCCATCCCAAGGAAGAGAAGGAGATGACTAAACTCTTCCATATTAATATCTAGGTCAAGAAGACAAAGGTGGATGCTCTATTTGACTATGGTTTAGAGGCCAACCTCATAGCATAAGATCTAGTCAGCAATCTTGGATTGGAAATTCATGACCATCCTCACCCATATCCATTGGGTTGTATAAATAAGGATACAAATATCATGGTCACTAAACGATGTATGAACAAATTCACTATAAGTGAAAACTATGTTGATGAAGTGGGCATAGATGTAGTACCACTTAATTTGTGTGATGTGGTGTTTGGATGCCTCTACATGTGCATGAAGGATGAAATATTTTTGAAAAGATCAAACTAGTACCACCTAATCAAGGATGGGAAATCCCTCATCATTAATGCATACAAACGTAAATACAATATATATCTAGTAAATGCTAACCAAGCCAAGAAATGGATCAGTTATAGTAGGAATTGTGTATTACTCTTCTTAAGAAAGAACAAGTCAAAAATGAATCTAAAAAAGATGGGTGTACTAAAGAGAAGAAACATCAATTGGAGGATTTTTTACAATAGTATAGAGAAGTATTTCAAGAGCCTAAAGGGTTACCACCTACGAGGAAAGTGGAGCACGAGATATAGTTGTTCCATGGCTCTCCGTTGCCAAATATTGGGTTGTACAATAGTCCATCATGGAAGCAAATGAAGTGAAGAAATATTTTCATTAGCTACTAAAAAAGGAGTAATTCGACCAAGCAGCTCACCTTGTGGGTCACCTATCATCATATAAACAAGAAGGGTGGGACTTGGAGAATGTATATCAACTACAAAGCTTTGAATAAGATCACCCTCAAGAATTGATACCCTCTTCCCATGATCGATGACTTGCTAGATTAGTTGCAACATGTCAAATACTTCACCAAGTTGGATCTCAAATCATGACACCACTAGGTGTGAGTTAAAGAATAAGACACATGGATAACCACCTTCAAGAAAATTGAAACTCTATATAAATTATTGGTAATGTCTTTTGGATTATGCAATACCTTCCCGTGGATGTTTCCACATTTGAATTTTTACCACGTATATATGATGTACTATTTCTTTTTCTCTTGAATTTTACTTATTGTTTTGATTATATGGTACTCATATGGATAGAAGGCTAGACTAGTAGATTATTGTTATTGATTTGCATGTTAGCAAATATATTGTTGTATGTTTAGGCATATTTATCAATATTCTAACATGGTATCAGAGATGGTTACTATGCTCTACATTCTTGAGTAATTTTTTGTTAAATTCTTTTCATGATTCAAGTGAGAAGAGGTTGTTATCTTCATCAAATCCGTAAGGAAAAGTGTGTTATTATTCGGATCTTATGGAGAATTTTGAAAGTTGTCATCAAGGGGGATGCTAATGTAATGCCATCTTCCTCCATTTGTATTATTTATCCCTAGTTGTCATTAGGGAGTGTAGGAATATGTAATGATGACTTGGGTGGTGTCGTTGGTTGTGTAAATGTATAAATAACTCTAATATTATACAATTGAGTTATCCCACATGCATCATGTAATAAAATCTCTTATTACCATTGTTTATATAAGGGAGGTGGAAAGTTATTTATCACATATGTACTATGGAATGTTATTCTTCCATACCTCTAGCTATATAATAGAGGTGAAGGAGTCTCATTTACACACATTATATTCTTGTGTCATTGTGACATGATGTGAAGATGGAGTGTGATTTTATGCTTATGTGTGAAGCTCAAGTGTCAGATTGGAGGTTTCTAAAGAATAAGAAGGCAATACCTTCTCATGGATGTTCATCATTTTGGGTTTTACCACATATATCGGGTGTACTATTTATTTTTCTCACCTCTTACTGTTTTGATTATACGATGCTTGTATGGATAGAAGGATTGACTAGTAGATTCTTTCTATTGATTTACATGTTAGCAAATCTATTGTTGTATATTTATGCATATTTATCAATATTCTAACATGGTATCAGTGCTAGTTACTATGCTCTACCTTCTCCAGTAATGTTTTGTTAAACAAATTTGCAAGCACCGAGTTTTTCAAAAAAAAATTGGGGCCCTCCATATCTACTAGTATATTTGTCATTATATCTATCTAAACCTTGCGTTTTTTCTTTAGATCTAGGAATTTTTCTACATGTTTGATAATTTTTCTCGAAATCCTAACCCTCACAATTTAATTTTCATATATATTTAAAAAAAAAATCAAGTTTTTCTTAATTTTTTTCGTATATATAAGTTGAAATCCATTGAATACTAACTTGTTATAAAGGATTTATCTTTCTTGCAGCAAATTTGGTTGTTTGTTCATTTTTTGTTGTGTTTTGTCACATGTTTCCATCCAGACGATGACTACTTTCAGCAAATTTCAGTTTTTGGTAGTTCTAGGCACCCATGCACCTTTCCTTCATTGGACATGCATACACACGTTCCCTATACATAGAGAGAGCATGGGATCTATTTCCTACACACCCTAGACACAGAGAAGGCGCGTGGGACCTATTTTTTGACAAAAAAATCACTGAAACCTGATTTTTTTCATTGTTTTTTATGAGGGTTCATAGATCCATCTGTAAGGTGTTGCAAGGTTTCTTCATCGGTGATAGTTTTATTACTATTTCATCGATTCATCTATGATTCTTATCATTAGCTTCATCTCTTGTTTTCATTAGAGTTTAGTTTCAGTTTTAATCATCATATTTGCAGAGGTTGTCTCTTGTTCATGTTTTACTTGTCCCTAACCTTATTGTGTGGAAGATGCTTTGACATTTTTAGGGGCATGTATCTCTAGCATTTTATCATGGTGGCAACAAGAAACCAACTAATGCCTAAGACTTAGTTGCTTAATAGCTATATTTTTCATATATAAGTGATATCATTTCTTATTTGATCATACTTTGCTCAATATTCTAACATGGTATCATATTTTGCTCAATATCTATATGTTGTTGCTAACCATTGTCACGGAAAATTTTAAGCATCAATAATTTTTTTAACATGTAGAAACCTTGGTGAATCTTTCTAATTCTTAAATTTTCAACCATAAAATGTTGGGAGATATTTTTGTAAAAAGATCCAAACTTCTAAGGATTTTATATAGTTTTATGGACAATTTTGGCGATTTTCAGAGTTAAAAAATGTTATCCCATGGAATTTGGGCGAATCAACTTAGAAAAAAATGGAAATTGGCAAATCTTTTCTTTGAAAAAAAATGTCAAAAATTAGCCAATGGGATAAATTTTGCCCCTAAAATTTTCTTCCTTGACCCTTGTTTGTGTGTAAAAGAAATTTTGTATTCCATGCTCCTCTATCTTTCATATATCATGTCATGATTGTTCCTTGTTTTTATGGGCTTATCATGTTCATTATATGCTTTACCCTTGGAATTTCTCTTTTGCATAGGTTTTTGTGAAGAGTTTTGGGACAACTTGGTTCTGTCATTCCATATTTTCTTAGGAATATTGATGTTGTTATCTCTAGTCATTTAGCATTGTTCCTCTATACAACTTTTCCTTAACAACAACAAAGTTGAAACATTTTTCCTCTTTATCTGGAACACTTAAGTTGTGATTAAGAAGTAATGTAATATAATACCTTATAATATCACCTTCTTCTAGCTATAATGTAATGAAATGATTAACCATCTTCTTATGTAAAGTCATGATGATTTATTTGCGGGAAACATTTTTGATGGATAGACCATATGATGGCCTTGTATTCATGATGTAATCTTCAGTAGAGTTATTTGGTTATAAAGATTGTCTATTGAACACATTTTATAAACCATCTGGTTATTTGGTTATGAATATTGTATAGACCATTTGGGATTCTTGTATTCGTTATGAGGTCTATTGCAGATTTCTTGCATCTTTCAACTTGGATGTGAAGATTTCCTATGCACAACACATTTCTGATGTATAGGACCATGTGGGGTTATTGTATTCGCTATGAGGTCTATTGCAGAGTTCTTTCAAGTATTAGTTGGGTTACGGTTGTGATTACTATCTGTTAGCCACATTTTCCGTTGTATTGGCCATTGAGGTTTCTATACACTATTTTGGTGTTATGCAAGAGTTCATTGTATATCTTGGTTCAAGTGCAATTTCATGATTCAATGAGAATCGGTTGTTATCTTCATTAAGTCCATAGGATGAAGTGTGTTCATATGCACGCATATTATGGAGAATTATAGAAGTTGTCATCAAGGGGGATGTTAATGTAATGTCATCTTCTTCCATTTGTATTATTTCTCCCCAGTCATCATTAAGGGGAAGTGTTGGAATATGTAATAATGACTTGGGTGGTGGTGTTGATTGTGTAAAGAAATAAATAAATTTAATATTATAAAATGGAGTTATCCCACATGTATCATGTAATAAACTCTCTTATTACCAATATTTATATAAGAGAAGTGGAAAAATAATTATCCCACGTGTCATGGAATGCAAATATTTCATACCTCTAGCTATATAATAAAGATGAAAGAGGCTCATTTACACACATGATATTGTTGTGTTATTGTGACATGATGTGAAGATGGACTGTGATGTGATGCTTGTGTTTGGATCTCAAGTATAAGATTGGAGATTTCTAAAGGATAAGAAGACAATACCTTCCATTGATGTTTCCCCATTTGGGGTTTTACCACGTATATATAATCTCTTACTCACTATTTTGGTTATATGGTGCTTGTATGGATAAAAGGCTAGACTAGTATATTCTTGTTATTGATTTGCATGCTAGCAAATGTATTGTTGTATGTTTATGCATATTTCCCAATATTCTAACAATGATAAGGAACTCTATGCTCTTATTCAATTTGTTATCGAATGGAAGCACTATTTGATGGGAAAGGAGACCATCTTCCACACTAATCACTAGCCACTACAACATTTGCAAGCCTAGAGAAAGATTCAACAACCCAAAAACTATGAGTGGATTTTTTACAACGATTACATCTAATCATCAAAGATAAAAGGGACAAAACTAATAAGTTGGAAAGTGTGCTTTCAAGGCCACCAGCATTCTAGATCAAAGCTTCAGGAACACTTATGCACATGGATCCTTTCACCAATTGTTAGAAATATAATCACCAAGCGATAAAAAATCAAAATAAATGTGGAAATAAAACATAGAAAAATACAATATTACAAGAAAGACACCAATATGCGTGGTTCACTCGATATGGGCTACATCCATGGAGAAATATCTAGTCATTTATTTATTCCATCAAGAAAAATGAAGGGATAAAAACTATAGCACATCCACTACAACCTCATCTTCGCACTCTCAAAATGTCGTCTCTTAGTGACAACACTCTCTCATAGTACACAGTCGTAATACAATGCCCTCATAAAAAAGAGGGTTTCCTTCTAAGTCAAAAAATCACCAACATAACTCCTACCATTTGATCTACGACCTAATGATGAACAATCCAGATTGACTATGAAATTACAATTTACAAGCATTTTCCCCCAAAAATTATTTTCGAGGGGCAGGGGGTGGGAGGGTGCTCCAAAAATTTGTTTCCAGCCCCTATAGACCCCTTGGAAACATCAGTGGGGGTACAAGGCCCTATTGGAATATTCTCCCCATCATTTTGTATTTGGCATGCTTGCATGCAGATCTACATGTTGCATGCTGCATGCACTTGCATGCAATTGCATGCATCTAGTCATCATCATGGTGGTCTCCCCAGCACCTAGAGCTTGCTTCTAGATCCTCTTTACCTACATGCAAAACTGCATGCTGCATGCATTTGCATGCCACTACATGCATCCAATCATCATCATGGTGGACCTCCCAGCTCCTGGAGCTTGGTTCTAGCTCTCCATAACCCCCAGGGAGCCTCCCAGCTACCAAAGGTGCCCTTCTCCAGTCTTTTGCATGGCTAGTGCGCCTTTCTCACCTACCACAGCCAATTAGGCGCCTTTCTCACCTACTAGTCAGTTATCTCTCAGTTCTTCCTTGATTTGAGGCTAGATTGACTCCCCCATTGACTGTTTCACTCCGATAGACCTCCAGTGAGACTAGTCTGCCCATTCTGACTCCAGTTAGCTCCTCATGCGCCCTCCACTGAGCCTCCTTCATTCAATTCATGCCTACCTCACTCAGTTAGACTCCTCGTGCGCCCTCCAATGAGCCTCCTTCATTCAGTTAGTGCCTACTTCACTCAGTTAGACTCAGTTAACTAACTGTTACCTCTAATGATTGATACATTGATTGGATGATGTCTCCACTATCATTCAAGCCACACTCAGAGTTAGGAATTTGAATGCCCTACTTGGCCTATTCGAATCCTATATTATGCACCTTATTGTTCTATTGTACTCATTCACTTACATTCTTATTCATTGTATAATACTGAGATTATGTTCTATTCTACTGTGTTTATGAGTGATCATTGAGTGTCTCCTTCTCTTCTTCTTTGCAACATATTTGTGAGTTTGATTGTGAGTTGCTACAACTGTCAGATCATTGTATATTATTACATGGTATTAGAGCAAGAAGCAACTATTTGAGTTGCAACAGCAGCAGTTGCAACATTTCTTTGAGCAACTATCTTTCACTTGTGCACCAGAAGCCTCTGAGTTTCCACAGTAAATCCTGGTGCTATTACTTGATTTCATTGGATAAATCCATTGAGTTCTAGCCAGGTGTGAAGTACTTAGTCCATGTGCCAAGTGTGCTTAAGGTAGTGTTCAGTCGAAGTGTGGCATTCTCTATCAGCACATCTTTTACTGTTTTGTAGGTTTATTCACCCATTCAAAATTTTCTTCAACTATTGACTTTCTTTGTTCAGATGGATCTAAAGCTTACATCTTCCAACTATGTTGAGTGGAAAGCTAAGATGGCTCTCTTCATGAGATATAAGAGCTTCTCCAGAATACTCAACGGAACGATGGTAGAACCAACTAGTGCAGTTGAAAAGTCCAAGTACTTGGATCGGCTTGATGAAGCAATTGGTCTCCTCCTTCTCTCAATTTCTAATGAACTACACTTTCATGTCATCGATCTTACATCTCCGAAAGAGGTGTGGGACAAGCTTGAATCTCTCTTTGGGCCAAAAGATGATATGGTAGCTCACAAATTGGAGAATGAGTTGATATGTTTGAGTCCTAGCAGCTTCGATTCTATCAATGCCTTTCTCACCAAGTTCAAAAGCTTGATATCACAGTTGAAAAGATATGAGATAGTGAAGGAAGATAAGTAGCTTATACTTACCATTCTCTCAAAGTTGGGGGAAAATTTCTCAGTTTTTGTCTCTACTTTCCAGTTAGCTAGCTTGTCCATTCCAAAATGGAAGTTTCCCTCAGTTGATGATTTCACACAATCTCTTACCCAAGAGGAAGAGAAGTTGATTTCAATGGGAATGATCATACCCAAATTGGATTCGGCCCTTACAGTTGCAGAGAGAGCAAATGATATAGGAAAGCAAAATATTTATGGCAAGAAATTTAAGGATACAAGGCCTACAAACAGTCTAGATCAGTCAGATAGGGTTTCAAACCCTAGGAAGACCAAGCATTCTCATAAGAGAAAACCAAATTGCAACTATTGTCTTAAAGGCATTCATCCTAAGAGTGCTTGCATGAAGAAGTCCATAGATTTGATGGCTCAAATACTTTAGAAGAACAATCTTCCCATTCCTGCATGTACAAGGAAGAAAGACCCTGATCCTAAATCTTCTAGATCTGAAGGTAAAGAAAGATGTCATGCTCTCATGGAAAGTGCATCATCAGATTCTTCTTTTATTATAGATTCAGGAGCCACAAGACACATGTCTTCCTCCAAAGGTCTCTTCTCCAAGTTCGAGAGCTCAAAAGGCCCTTCCATCAGGTTGGGGAATGATTCAGAAATTCCTTCTCAAGGTACCAGAAGAATTGATCTTGACTCTGGTCATTTTTCTAATGTGCTTTGTGTTCCTTCTCTTGCAGCAAACTTACTCTCTGTATATCAAATGACTCGTGTTGGAAATCCCAAGAGAGTAATCTTCTCTCGAAACGAATTCGAAGTATAGGACATGGTCTCAGGGGAAATCATTTCAAAAGGTATTGCAAATCATGAGTCCAAACTCTATGAATTCTCACACTTCTTACCTCTCTCAAAGGAATCTGCTCTTCACATGTCAATAGTTGAAGAAAATTTTGTAGGTTTAAAGAAGTACGAATGCTAGATCCAGATCCACAAGAACCTGAAGATCTGGCACCTATTGATTCAAAACCCATGGAAAAAGGGGCCATCAACACTACATTCACTAATGATCTTCCATCTTTGGTTCTGGTAACAACTCAAGAGAGATATCAGAGATTTACATGCTTCTTCAAAAGCAGGTTCATGATGGTTACATGTCTGATTATGTTTCCACTTCTTCATACTCATAGGTTGGAACCGATGATGAGTTAGTTTCATCTACTTCTTCATATGAGCCTTTGGATTCAGAGGTTGAAAATGGTGATGAGTTTCGAGAGAAAAAATCTCCATCATGTGGCAGTTCAGATTCTGAGTATGAGACATCAGCTTCACATGTTTCTCTTCATGAAATTTCAAACTCAGAGTTTGTATGCGATGTTGAGCCAGTTTTGCTTGCTCCTCCTCATGAGGTTTTAGATTCAGAGCTTGAAAGTGTTGGTGATTTTCAAGAGAGCGAGTCCTCAACATATAGCAGATCAGATTCTGATGAAGAGCAAATGTTGGATCCAGACCCACAAGAACCTGAAGATCTAACAAATGCTAAAGATGAAGAAATGGAAGGTTCAGTTTCGTATGATCTCTCAACTGACTTCCTTCTCTTCCAAGAAGGGAAGCCACTGCTTTCACATATTTTGATGTTCCAGCTGATCGATGGAGAACCAGTTCAGATTTTCATGATGAAGGGACTCATCCTTCTCACATTTTTGGTTCATCTTGGATCGATCAACCCTTCCTATAGAAGTTCACTTGCCTCTTTTAGGAGTAAGTCATGATATGCTGGTTTATCACTTTTGGTCTATTTTGAGGGAGGGCTTTCTTCCCACTGGGTTTTCCCTCTTTCCTCACTTAGTTTATTTTAGATTGATTGTATGGGGTGACCTTTGGTCTCAGTAACCAGGGCCCTATCTTGCTTTTTTATAGGGTGACCTTGGTCTTAGTTATCAGGGCTCTATTTTTAAGTTATTTCCTCATAGTGTAGCTTGCGGGGGGGTTAGAATATTCTTTCCATCATTTTGTATTTTACATGCTTGCATGTAGATCTGCATGCTGCATGCATCCAGTCATCATTATGGTGGTCTCCCCAGCACCTAGAGCTTACTTCTAGCTCCTCTTTACCTGCATGCTACATGCATTTGCATTCCACTGCATGCATCCAATCATCATCATGGTGGACCTCCCAGCTTCTGGAGCTTGGTTCTAGCTCTCCACAGCCTGTCTACTACCCCCAGGGAGCCTCCCAACTACCAAAGGAACCCTTCTCCAGTCATTTTCATGGCTAGTGCACCTTTCTCACCTACCACAGCCAGTTAGGCACCTTTCTCACCTACCAGTCAGTTATCTCTCATTTCTTCCTTGATTTGAGGCTAGATTGACTCCCCCACTGACTGTTTCACTCCGATAGACCTCCAGTGAGACTAGTCTACCCATTCTGACTCTAGTTAGCTCCTCATGCACCCTCCACTGAGCCTCCTTCATTCAGTTCATGCCTACCTCACTCAGTTAGACTCCTCATGTGCCCTCCATTGAGCCTCCTTCATTCAGTTAGTTCCTACTTCACTCAGTTAGACTCAGTTGACTGACTGTTACCTCTAATGATTGATACATTGACTAGATGATGTCTCCACTATCATTCAAGCCACACTCTGAGTTAGGAATTCGAATGCTATACTTGGCCTATTCGAATCCTATATTATGCACCTTATTGTTCTATTGTACTCATTCACTTACATTCTTATTCATTGTATAATACTGAGATTATGTTCTATTCTACTGTGTTTATGAGTGATCATTGAGTGTCTCCTTCTCTTCTTCTTTGCAACATATTTGTGAGTTTGATTGTGAGTTGCTACAGCTTGCAGATCATTGCATATTATTACAGGCCCCCATCAAGAATTGGGATCCAAATGTGACTGAAACAAGACATCTGAACCAAGAAGATAATCAGGCTTCACAACCAATACCCATGATGTATAGAAAGAAAAATACATAGAAGGTGAAGGCTTTAGAGGGTGTTTCAACAAGTCCAAGGCCAAGTCCATGTAAAAGAAGGTGACAATAAGGCTAACTATCATCTCCATGATGGGTTGCTCTACAAACTAGACAATCTCTGTGTTCCTATTAAAATAATTGTATTTCAAACCAAAATACTTGTCGACTCCCTTTTCCTATTCTTCCCATATTTATACTCTCCTTCTCCTTCTCCAACATTCTTCTCTTGATGATGAGCCCATATTGAGGCTTGAAACGTTAAGATAGAATCTCACTTGAACACAGTCTCCTTCCACAACTCAATTGTAGGTTATTAAAAAGGCTCACACTAGAGTTGCAAGGCATTTGGTGTTGGGAAGACAATTGACCACTTACAAAGGTATGTGTATTGGCCTAGAATGCAAGAATACAAAGCTCATTTTATTAGAGGATGCATACTTTGTTGTACCATCAAGCCAGGAAACAAAAAACCAAGGGTTATGCCATCCCTTACCTATACCTACTAGAATTTGGGAGAGTATCTCCATGAATTTTGTAGGTGGTTTACCAAGCACAAGAGGCATGACTATCTGTTTGTGGTAATTGATGGGTTCAATAGGATGTACTCATTT
The DNA here is from genome assembly GCA_027924585.1 of Larix kaempferi. NCBI lineage: Eukaryota > Viridiplantae > Streptophyta > Pinopsida > Pinales > Pinaceae > Larix > Larix kaempferi. The sequence continues at coordinate 1,364,908 of BSBM01000535.1, read as the reverse complement.
GAGGCCTTAAACAATTTTTTTGGGGGTCAAAATTTGTAAACATAACTTCTAACCTCTAGACATGGTTCTAGATATCAAAAGATTTCCAACAACATAAAAACTACCTCAATTGGGGTTCATATGTGGAATTTATGCCTCTCACAAGTTGACCTATCATGTTGACCACCAGGATACCGAGTGGATGCCACGTAGCCCACATTACTCACACATGTGAAGCTAGTCACATGTTGAATTTCAAGAAGATTCGAGAGAGTCCAAAACCCTAACATTAATTGCAAGTTGAGACTTTGTTAAATATCGAGCCGCCAGGAAAAGAAGGGGTCTCATTCTTATTATGTTGTTTATTGTTCCATAGTTAGCAAAGCATCTAAGAGTGGTATTTTGAATCAAAATAGAGGAAGTAGAAGATCATGTAGTAGCTATATTGGCCACAAAGCCTATGGAAACTTCATAGTGTGTGCTCCTTTCTTTCCATTTCCATTTCATAACTTGGAAGAAAAGAGCAATGCGTAAGCCTCTCCTTCTCGTTGTTTTTTTCCATATTGGGTACATCTTGTGTTCATTGAATGGACGGTGTGTATTTGTTTTGATTCTTTGATTTTAGTTTATTCAACATTTCATGCATTAATCTAATAACGATTAAATCTAAAGATGTAAGTAATACACTGCATAATACAGACTTTTCAAAATATTGTAAGATTTGTTGTGAGGAATTGTTCCAGTGGAATATACACAGTAGTTTACAGATCACTCTCGATTGCCACTTTGCTTTTTTGTTAGTTTATCAAAAGATATGAAAACTATAGCTAATTTTCTACATGAATACTAACATTGCATTGTGCTTAACACATAAATTTTCTAAAAAACACCTAAATGCATAAATAACCAAATCAAGCATCCACACAAATAACAAAGTACTAAATGATGTACAGAAAAGTTAATCGTGTTAACTAAAAAATTGTAAGGTATAATAAAAATATAATAAAGTATAATTTGCCTTCAACATCATCACAAGACCACAATCGTATACAATCCATTAGCTTAATCCAAAATTTACCACAATTGTATACAATCCATTAGCTTAGCCCAAAATTTACAACTCTCGACTTGCTAGGCACAAATTGCATTGCAACCTTGCCATCAAATTAGAACACTTAACCGTGCTCATTATCTCATTATCTTCTAAAGGTCCACGACACATACATATTTATAAGTATGGAAAAGTGAGAAAATATGAACATGTCATTGAAAACATCCTTCATCAAACATGTCATTGATCAGATTTCATTACGGATCATATATTAAGTCAAATCTGTGTCGTGCCACTTCAATTACCACATCAATGTGCTTATCTAAGTTTGTGCCCACACTAATACAATTCTCTAATGTCCATGCTAAATTGCAACCAACGTGTATGGATTTTTCATTAACTTTTCCACCATATTTCTTTGATCTTGAAAAGTTCAAACTTTGTCAAAAACATCCAGGTGATGCATTTTTTCAGGTTTGTAATTAGATTTAACGTATAGGTTTGAAACAAGAAACCGAGCTTATTTTATAAAAGGTCCTATCCTTAAGTATCACTCCCTGTTCTTATTTCTAGTAGAGACTTTCCTGGGAATGATCTTGATTATATGAGCTTTATTCCTTATAACTGCCACTCTAAGCTCACTTAAATTGTCATTGTCAGCTGTTCCTGTTGCCAATGGAATCTCATCATTCTCGTCTGAGAAGTTGTACTTGTCACCAATTGCTCTTAGCAAATGATAGAGATCATACATTGAAGGCCTTTCCTTGGCCACAGACAGCACACACGCGCATGCAACCCTCATAAATTGCAAGAGCTCGTCATCTTGTCCCTTGCCTATCAAAGATTTGTCGATAGCTTCGTTGATACGGCCATCGTTTGAAAGTTGAGTAATCCAATCTACTAGATTACCCTGGAAGTTATCTACTAGATTTTCAACAATGGTTGGCTTCTGTCCAGTAACTAATTCTAGAAGAACCACTCCAAAGCTGTATACATCTCCTTTCAAAGTAGCCACCAAGGTGCGGATGTATTCAGGTGCTACATAGCCCAAATCTCCAAAATCACCATTGATGAAAGTGCTAAGATGAGTATCTACTGAATTCATCAACCTTGCCAATCCAAAATCTGTTATTGTAGGCTCATATTCTTCAACAAGAAGAATACTGTTTGAACTTATAATACGGTGTATGACACGAGGGTTGCAACTGTGATGAAGCCATGCCATTCCTCTGGCTCCGCCAATTCCAGTAATCCAAATTATTCTCTGTATTCTCCTGGCTGTGCAGGCAGTCCCACAAACTTCCATTAGCCATGTGTTTGTACACTAAAAGCTTCTCTTGTCCAGCAATGCAGTAACCCAGAAGAGGAACGAGATTCCGGTGCCTCAGACGGGCTAACGTATTCATTTCAGCCTTAAACTGCTTTTCAGATTGGGCATTATCTCGAAGCCTTTTTCTCGCCATGACAGATCCGTCAGCCAGTGTCGCTCTATAAACAGTGCCTGTCCTTTTTAATATTATGTTATTTATTAACATCTTTTGTACGTGTGAATCTTTTTATAGTTATTGAGTTGTTAAAAGTGGAAATTACATTTGGGAAGATCCATAGACTTTGCTTTACATAAGAGGTATTAACCATTTGTGATTTGTTGTGAAGACCATGTTGAATCTATGCTTTACATAAGAGATATTGACCATTTGTTATTTGTTGTGAAGACTATGTTGAAAAAGATATGCGTGAATTCATTTCTTACTAGATATAAGATATGGTAAAAAAAATAAAAATAATAACTTAAATGTAATTCAAAAAGTAAAATTTAAAATTTAAATTAAAAAAGTTATCTTAATTTTATTACAAAATTAATTTACTTTATTTTATTTATACATTTTAAATATTATTATTTCACTTATACATATTGCTTATTTTAATGATAGAAACTAAATACAAATTTTTAAATATTTTAATTACCTATTTTAATGATAGAAACCCAATACAAATCAATTTTTTCATTTTAATTATTATAAATAGTACTTTCTTTCTCACCACTTTTTAGTAAAATAATTAAATTTAATTATTATAAACTGTTATAATAAAAAAATTCAACTTACCAGATTAAAATAATTGAACAAGAAAATTTTTGTTCGAGATTCAATTTCTCTTGTTTTGGCTTAGGGTTTTCTGCAATTTTATAGAGAAAAAATCATTTTTCTCCATTCATGTTCTGTTATCTTCATTATGTGCCTATGTTTCCTGGGATTTGAATTTCTTTCTTCATTCTTGTGTTGTTTGTGTTGTTCTCGTTCTTCTTCTCGGCCAGGGTTTCGGTCCGGAGCGCTTCAAAATTCTCGTGTCTATTACAGACAAAAATCTATATTACTTTTTTTTAATATAGAAAGCCAAAATTAGATATAGTATCATTATGGCCTTAGTGGAATATTAATCAATCAAAAATCATTCACCTGTTTTGCATTAAGCATATCAAGTTGCTTAAATTTCTGGCACCTACTCCAACTCGAGGAGGGTCAAGCTAGGCGAGACTGCTCCAACTACATCACCCTACATTGTAGGTTGTCAGTTCTTGAACGTAATTCCTTTTCTTGCAACTCACGACACTTCTCCTTGAAAATCGGATACAACACTTCTCCCTAAAAACCGGATACGACACTTCCCCGATATTTCCTCTTATTCAAATGTTTAGCAAGTAAAGACTTAATCGAAATTGAATAATTTTTTTATTAAAAAGTTAACTTCTAATTGAAATTGGAAATTTTTTTATTCTATATTTTTAAAATAGAGACAAAGCAATTGGAAATTTTTTTATTCTATATTTTTAAAATAGAGACAAAGCAATTTTTAGTTAAAAAAGGAAAACATCTCAAGAGTAATAGCATGATATTCTTCAATTTCACAGAGTACTCGCAATCAATACTCGCAATCAATATAGAAAAATGGTTCTTCAATTTCACAGAAGTTAGGACAAAATACCAGGTATAGCATGATATTCGGCGAGTACAGGTCGACCTAGCTTGCATACTTGTCCTTACCCACTTTATTGGCCTCTCAAATTTAATTTACCGCATTCACAGTTTCTATTGTCGGTCGAGCACGTCCCGTTCTTCGGTAAAACACGCAGTTGTCAATCATAAAAATAAAAAGGAGATAATAAGAATATGAATAAAATTTAGTGAGCAAACGAAACCACGGAGAATTTGTTGCAGAGAATAGTCATAATAATAATAATAACTGATAGGTTCCCATCCGTGTAGGATATTCTTTATGCAAAACTATCCGGATTTTTTTCTCTTTGCGGGTGTAATTCCAGTTAGCAAATTCTGTAAAAAATTAGGTTTTACAAAACTGTGCACAATTAAATTCCACATAAGCTCGGTGAGAAATGCTAAGATACTGCAAAGATTACATATATATTTAAAATGCACATAAAGGAGTAGCATTGACATAGCAATAATCATTCTTGATTACAATTATCCATAAAAAATTATTAACTGGAGAAAACTCTCAATCGAAACTTATCGAAATGCATCTGATCCTCTAAAAGTTTGTAGCGTGGTTGTAAAAGCATGGAGAATATATGATACTTACAAGGAGTCTCTAATACAATAAACAATGAAATATACTTTTCGGCAATCTTCACAATATCAAAATTAAATTACAATAAAATTAAATATTAAACTACTGTACGGACTCTGGGAGAGAGTGTCACGTGGAAGTGTTGCTTAGAGTTCTTGTTACAACGTAATTTTCCCCTTGTGAGCATCAGCACTCTTTGGCCTGTAAGATGCATTTTACTGACTTAGATCCACTTTATCCTTCAGATACACAATTTCCCTATTTTTCTTCCTGTATGCTAGTTGTTCCACTTTAGCCAGCGTACCCGTGAGCTGCACCACTATAGCCCACAGGTGACATGTAAAATGGTAAAAATCCCTAGTAAATGACTTTTTACTCCCAAAAAGCGGTCTTAGGGTGACCTTTGGCCCTCCATTTGCCCCGAAACGTCTCGATGTGTCCTTTCACTTACCTTTGGGAGGACTATATATTGAGCACATATGGCATATGGAAGGCAGGAGAAAGAGAGAACAAGATAACTCTAGTGGATTTTTGCCACATCTTGAGTCTACACTCATTGATCCTTGTTGTTGTGAACCTTTTATGTTCACCTTCCAAATTCATATCATAGTTTGAGTTTTCCATTCCATGGAGGATTGAAGTGGTGGAGGCACAAGTGGAGAGACCCAGTTCTTGGTTCAGATTGGTTGGCGGCAAGAGGTCATATCACATTGTACTTCTTGTTATTTATTAATAGAAATATTCATATTCTCGTCCATTAATGTTGTGAATGTTGTTTATATTACATTGGGTTGCATTTACTTATAATATCATGGACCATTATTATTGATGATGTTAATGTCTTTCATCTATTATATGCCCTTGTTGTATATTGGTTGTCAAGACTAATTTGTAGGTTCAAGTGCACGAATTGAAAGCTTCAACGGGGATCTACATCGAACGTCCGGATCAAGGTTGGTTATATTCTCCATTATATTAGCATTGTCATTTATATAGCATAGCATTGAGAATTGAGTTAATTTATGGTAGTCAGCTATCTGCTGTGGTCTACCCAAAGCCATAGGAAGTTTTCTTTGTAACAGAAATGGCGACTCCACTAGGGAGAACATCCATTTTTGGGGAATTTTACGCATTAGTCCTTGTTTAGAGTTGTTGTGTGTTGAGTCTCTGTGTCATTCATTGGCCGTTAGGATACACTATAGAAAACAACCTTTTTTTGAGCCATTGGACTCTTTTTCTACTCATTTGCTTTTCCCTGTACGCAGGTGAGCCTAGTTCTGCTCGCATCTACGTTCCTGTCTACACTATAGCCCACGGGTACCCGCAGATATTCCTTCGATAATAGCGTACAACTCCGAGGGTGATTGGTTTATGGCCTTTGGTTGTTGCTGGGTTGGTTTTGAGTGTTCCTAAGTCTTGTTTGGCCTTGTTCCTGACTGTTCCAAGCCTTGTCCGTGACCAGAACTCCTCTTTTCTCTTGGTTTTGAGCCTCATTGGTTTTTACCTATTTTTTATTTTTAAACTCATTCCATTGGCTAAGTCTTACTGTTTGGGATCTGTTGGGTTGTCTGAGTGATCTCCTCTGCATTTCTGTAACTCAATAGTGAGATTTTGCTTGCATTTTTCATTTCATTATATTGAAAAATACAAAAGCATAGTTTTGCATTTTCCTTTTGCTTATAAGTGAAAATACAAAAAAAAAAATTACTTTCATGTACTGCATTGTGCATTGAGTGCTTGCTGCTTTCATTTAGGTTCTGCTTGTGCATTGAAAATATAAAAGAGTTGCATTTTTATTTCAAAAACTGTTGGATTGATTTTCATTCTAGTGGCATTGTTTTATTGGATAGATGAGGCTAGAGTTTGATGATTTTTCATACTATTGAGTCATATACATCACTAGTTTCACGATCATATCCTTTGAGTAACCACAACCATTAAAATTAACGCTTAATCTTAAAATTGATTAGAACGATTTTATTTATAGGGTACACCAACTAACATAGGTTTAAAGTCTTGAAATATATCATTGTGAGTAAAAAATCCAAGACTACTAGACAAAACATTATGTGTCTGACCAGGGAGTGGTGAAATCCATGGTATACATCGGTGTTCTCAGGAAGCTCTACTCAAACCAGAGTTAAGCACGAGGTCACGAGAGGTTGGTTGCGTAGATATCCCTCCAATACTAGCCAAACATGGGAGATATTTCCAAGATTTGTTTGTATCTGGGGACTCTTGGGGGATTTGACCCTCCTGAGTTTCGGGCTTAGCTACCATGCCCATACAACAGATCCCACCTGCGACTATCCCCCTGAGCATTGGTTATACTGCGGTGACTATAGTTTCCTTACCTAGGTATCGCACAGGGTACTTGCAGTGGTTATACTGTTTGTGTCCTAAGTCAGATAAGGGTTGGACAACACAGTTGTTTATTGCCGAGGGTTCCGGCCCTTTGCATGCAGTGAAGCCTGGGAACCTCTATAACTGATTCTATTACCTCTGGCTACAGTTTGGGAGTCTCAAGCCTCTCCTAGGCGAGACATACCGGCTCTAGTGTCGGGAGTTCATTTAGCCACTCTATTTGTCTGCTGTTGGTTGTAGTTTCTCTAGGTGTGTGCTCTTGATTTTCTGTTTTTGATCGATAGTTCGGCCATTAGGGGACGTTTGATTTTATAGTCTCTCTGGAGATATTGTGACACGGAGTCCTACTCTCCGCCAATCTCGTCTGTTGGCTAGTTTACCAGCTACCGAGATTTCACGCTGTGTTGATAGGGGACATCAGCGGGATCCCTCCAAGTCTTTGGATTCTTACAAAACATATGTCATCGACGTCATGACTATACACTCTGACATGAGAGAAATCCCTATGAATCCATCAGGTAGAGTCGAACACACTTCAGACAGCCCTACTCCTCGAGGGGCGTGGGGGGGTGATTCACTCGAGAATCAACCTAGACTGTTTGGTCTGGATCCACTCGAGACTCAACCTAGTTTGTTTGGTCCAGATCCACCCAAGGACGACCCGTTCGATCCTTCGTTTCCACATAATTATTTATACGGGATGCCAGAGTTACATGATGACACAGGTCCTACGACCAACCCTACCGCGTTCTCTTTTGGTATGCCTGATTACACCACAGTTGATCCTTCTACTACATTTGGTAGTCATGCTGGCACTAGTCATGGTGTTAGCAACACTGCACCCACTGGGGGAAATACCCTCACTGGGAGAACCACTTTTTCCAGTCACACACATAGTATGGGGACCGGTCACATTCCTCCTAACAATGCTAATGTTGGAAGACGACTGCCTCCTAGGGATACCCAACCTAATAGGAACACTGTCCACAACACAACTCACCATCCACAACATAATACACATGCCGCTACCGGTCAACCTAGGACCACTTTCGCAAATGTTAACATTCCTCCCAATCACGGGGGTGGACATATACCACATACTTTTATGTCTTCTACCGCTACTAGTAATGGTAATGTAGGAGGTGGGAATATACCTTATCCTCATGGTCACAATGCTACCATTCCTGCTACTAGTAACACCAATGTTGGGGTTGGGAATACATCTCATGCTTATGGTCACCACACCATTGCTCATGCTACTAATAATGCTTACATAGGGGGTGGGAACATACCTTATCAGGGTCATTACAACGTGGGTCCCACTATGAATAGCGAGTATATGCCCCATAATTATGGTGGCAACCCTTACTACAATACAGTCGATGCTGGCCACTAGTACAACCCACCTCAATATGGTGCTCAAAATGTGCATATACCTGCTTACCCTCACATGGGTCAAGGTGGAGGAGGTTATCAACCTTATGGCCATGGTCAAACGTATGGTCTGTCAGGTCCATATAATCAACCTTTTAATGGTCATGGTCAAGATTACGGTCCGTCTTATCCTCCAAGTTCTTATAATCAACCTTTTATGGGAGCTTATAATCCAGCTTTCCAGCTGCAGCTCCCATTCCTTGCACGTTTGAATCTTCCAGATCTTTCAAAGCTCACGAATGATCTGGTGTGTCATGATCCTAATTGGCCTCCGATCCCTACCAAGCTCCCTTCGGACATTCCTAATTTTGAGGGGAAAGGTGGTGAGGATCCGGGTGACCATGTAACAAATTTTCACCTTTGGTGCTCTTCCAACTCGTTGAATCATGATTCTATTCGATTACAACTATTTCAACACACCCTCATGGGGGCAGCCGCGGAGTGGTATGTTGAGTTGCCTGGGGGCACCTATAGGGGTTTCAATGAGATTGCTTTGGTTTTCTTGGACCACTTCCAGTTTCCAGTTCATTACGATACTGGTACTGAGCTATTGTCTACCTTCAGTCAGAATAAGGCCACACATATTTCTGACCACGTTCAAGAGTGGCGTCGACGGAAGCGATTAGTGAAAGCCATCATTCCTCCATAGTTTCTGTTGGAATGGTTTCTCAAGTCTCTACTTCCTTATATTGCTAAGGATGTTTCGATGTCTGGTATTGTGACTAAGGAACAAGCCATCTTAAAAGTCCAGGAATTAGACTTACTATACTCTCAGTTTGGCATTTTGTATGACATTATTCCTGACGCACCGCCAACACGACATGAGCCCAAGTCAGTTCCTGGACCACATGCCGATGGCATTGTGGGAGCTGCAAGTACTTTCCCTGTATATTTGGTGGCTAATGAAATGCAAAATTTGTCGCTTAACTAGTCTACTCCTTGACAGGTTCACACCTTGTCCACTTCCACCCCATCGTCCGATGTACACACTATGCAATCGACAAACCCATCGGGTAACCAGCAACCTGGTGGTAAGAAGAAGGGGATAAAAAAATGTAAGGGTGGAAACAATGGGAACAGTAATAGTAATCGCAATAACCCTCGTAAGGAGAATTCCAACCCTCCTCGGGAAGGCGAAAATGCTGGTGAGGACCGTAAACCTAGGCGTAAGGTGAAATTCCCTTGCAAGCTTTTTGGGGAGGATCATGTTACTCACCTGTGTCCTCAAATCGAAGAAGCATTGAAGCATATTGCACAGAGCCCAACTATGTTGAAGGATCCCCTTCCTCATCATCAAAACATGGCTTCGCATGCTCCCACTACTGGTTATGGACCTAATGAGACCACAACATCTTATTCCAATACTAATGGTTATGGATGCATGAATATGGTCCAATCGGAGGTTAGTGTTGCTACTCGTCAACGCGATTATGGTGCACCACAACCTTATATGGGGAATGAGCCTCCCCATCCTCCTGATAATTCCTTGCATATCGAGAAGCCTTCTACTATTCCGTGGATACCGAAAGGTGTTCTTAAGCACTCTACGCATAATCCTAATGCTTGAGCTGCCCAAAACTACTCCATTGTAGAAGATTTGGGCCAAACTCCGTGTGCCATGTCGGCTCTTGAATTTTTACAGGCATGTCCTTCTCAAAGGTATGCCCTTTTCAGTGCTTTAGGAGTTCAAGATGGGGGAATTCCCAACGTTATCAAGTTTGACACTACTAATGTTCAACCTCACTTACCTTACCACATGGCTTTTCAAATCCATGTGGAGTGCCTTCAGAATTCTGTCAGGAGAACGGTGGTTGACGAAGGTGCTTCCGCATCAGTGATGTCTTTAGCTTGTTGGAAATATCTTGGCTCTCCTCCTCTACTCACGTCTAGAACCATGCTTACTGTATTTGACGGTCGGTCATTTAAGCCGCATGGGATTATCCCTTCCCTTGTTGTCCACTTGGGAAGTAAACTTGTGCCTATTGAAGTCGAGGTGGTTGATGCACCCATCGAATACAACCTTCTACTGGGTAGGAATTGGATGGACGCTATGAAAGTTGTCGCATCTACTGTATTCAGAGTTATTTGCTTTCCTCATGAAGGAAAGATTGTGACCATCGATCATCTGAATTTAGTTAATCCTTCTCCCACAGCATCCATGGGATCAGTAGTCCTGCAGGTTACAGATTCTCAGCCGGCAACTAGGACCATGGCTGTCGGAATGTACCCTTCATTGATGGTATCTTATGATTTCCCTTCACCCATTAATTTTATTGGAACCATTTCTAACAATGCGTCTCCTCCATTGCATAATGCACCATTCCGGACTTCATATTTTGATGATCCATGGACTTTACCATCCACGAGTTCCACGTCAGGAGACATTGCGCACGTCAGGATGTGTATGCTACTGTCTGTCGTTGAGCTTGCTTATCAAGATATTCAACAAGCCACGGTAGACCTGGATCTCTCCTCTTCTCGGATGGAGGAGGAAGATCCCGTTATGCTGCCAGTTTGGGCAGCCAACTCATCTTGTTCGAACGATTTCCTTGATGGTACTTTACCTTCTGACGAAACTATTATCGAGGCCATGTGTGGTAGTGAAAGACCTTGGGAGGATATGCATCATCGCTCTTATTTTCTTCCCAACCTCGATCTTGCTGAGTAAGAAGTGTTTAAGACGACTCTTGCCGGATGGTTGCTCACCCTGTGGCTCTTTTGGGCTCACATGAGATTTATGCAGAGGGGAATATGGCTAATATTTCCCCAACTAAATCGATCAACATCTCTCGCACTCCCAGAAATATTGAGAACGTTTACATCGGTGACGATTGCTCTTCTGAGGAGGTTGCCATTTACACCGAATTGTTTACGAAACTTCAGGAAGCTTTCACTTGGTCATATGAGGAGATGCTAGGAATAGACCCCAGTATTGTTGAACATGATATTAGAACGTATGCTCATGCTAAACTGGTTCAACAACGTCTTCGTGCTGTTAACGTATCCTCAAAGCTGGTTTTATCTACCCCGTTCCCCTTACCGAATGGGTGTCAAACCCCGTTCCTGTGGATAAGAAGCAGGGAACGATCCATGTATGCACTGATTTTAGAGACCTGAATTGTGCATGTCCGAAAGACAATTTCCCCACTCCATTCATTGATCAGATCTTGGATGCTTGTGCGGGAAGTGAAATTTTTTCGTTCATGGACGGCTTTTCGGGGTATAACCAGATTCAAATCAAACCCGAGGACCAACATAAGACTGCTTCCATTTTTCTTTGGGGTACATTTGCATATCGGAAAATGCCCTTGGCCTTAAAAATGCAAGAGCTACGTTTCATCATGGCATGACCTATGCCTTCCAAGACCTTAAAAGTATAATGGGGGTTTTCTTTGATGATCTTGTTGGTCATTCTCTCAAGGGAGTGGACCACCCCAAGCACCTTCGTTGGATTCTCGAACTATGTATATGCTACAAGATTCAGTTGAATCCCAATAAATGCATATTTGCGGTGAGGTCAGGTCACCTTCTAGGATTCATAGTTTCGAAAGAGGGTATTATAGTCGATCCTCTCAAAGTTGAGGCAATACTTCGGTTGCCTCCTCCGCGCAACTTGTTTCAAATTCAGAGCCTCCAAGGGAGAGCTACTTTTTTACGTCATTTTATAGTCAATTATGCTAATCTTACCAAAGGTTTCACGCGCTTGTTGAAGAAAGACACACCATTTATCTGGGATGAGTGAGCCCAGTAGTCTTTCGACGCTCTTAAGAACGATTTGGTATCAGCCCCTATGCTTAGTACACCAATCTTCACACGAGATTTTATACTTTATGTGGCTGTGTCTCAAGAGACGATTGGCATGGTCTTATTTCAGGTTGATGATGTGCTCGTCGAGCATGTGATCTATTACCTTAGTTGAAATCTAGTAGACACTGAACTGAGATATACTCACGTGGAAAAGTTGGCACTTGCGACTGTTCATGCAGTCCAACAGTTACGACATTATATTCTACTTAGAACAACCACGATTGTAGCGCATATCAATCCGTTTCAGTTCGTGCTATCATGACGCCTTATAGGGGGGAAATACAATAAATGGATTGTAATCCTTCAGGAGTTTGATCTCAAGTTTGCTTCGGTGAAGTCGATGAAATCCTTGGTTTTTGTTGAACTTATGTTGGACCTTCCGAGACTTGATGAGGATGTCCTCCATGAAGATTCCTTTGTGGATGAACACTTGTTTCTTATCTCGTCAGAGGACCCTTGGTATGGGGATGTCATCGTATATCTCCAAACTTTGAAGTTTCCTCCGCATTATTCATGGGACTAGTGACGGCGTGTGAAAAATCATGCTAAAGATTATACTATCGTCAATGACACTTTGTATCGTCGAGGAAAGGATTCTATTCTCCATCGTTTCTTGACTCACAAAGAAGCGGAGCGAGTGCTTAATGATTTCCATGCAGGGGCATGTGGAGGTCACTTATCCAAGATTTCTACAACCCAACGTATTATGCGAGCTGGTTACTTTTGGCCTTCAATCTTTAAAGATTGTATAAACACTATGAAGAGATGTCACCCTTGCTAAGTGTTTTCTCGGAATATACACTGGCATCCAGTGCCCCTTCATCTGGTCATCACCGTCGGTCCCTTCACTAAGTGGGGGGTGGATTTCATGGATTGCAAACCAGCTTCGGCTGGGGGGCATCACCATATCATAGTGGTCGTGGACTACTTTTCCAAATGGGATGAGGCCATGCCTACCGTAAAAGCCGATGGTGCTACAGCAGCCCATTTCATGTTCAATTAGATTATTACTCGGTTCGGTATTCTGAAAGAGATTGTCACTGACCATGGTAGTCACTTTCAAAAAAAAATGATGGAGGATTTGTCACTCAAGCTTGGGTTTCGTCAAGAACACTCATCTTCTTACTACCCCCAAGCAAATGGTCAGGTTGAAGCAGTAAATAAGTCTTTAAAGACCATTCTCCAACGTACCATCCAACAAAGCAAGAACAATTGGCATATTATGTTATATCCTACTTTGTGGGCGTATCGAGCGCAATCAAGACTTCCACCAGGTTCTCACCATTTCAGCTAGTGCATGGTGTGGAGTCGATTTTACCGATTGAATTTGAAATCCCTTCGCTAAAAATAGCCATAGATCTCCTCCCTAATACGTCGGGTATTGAGCAACGTTTAATCCACCTTGAGCAGCTTGACAAGCAGCGTCAAGATGCCGCCGTGGCCATAGATTCCAATAAACGTCATATCAAGGTTCAGTACGATAGGTCTGTCCGTCCCCGACAATATGTTGAAGGTGACTTGGTCCTCTTATATGACCAAGCTAAAGAACCCCTAGGGGTAGGCAAGTTTAACCCCATGTGGCATGGTCCTTACATTGTAAGGCGTGTCCTGGAAAAAGGAGCCTATGAATTAAAGGATTATAGGGGAATGTCTTAAATGAGCTTAGAAATGGGCTCTACCTCAAGCGGTATTACGCTTGAACTTCTAGTTCGAGCTAATACTTTTGTATACTATTGTATGGTTACTTCTGTACATAGTTTAGCTTTCTTTTGGCTTTTCGGGTCTGCTGATTCGCTTCCGTTTGATTGACAGATGTCAGTGGAAACTCCTATGTTCTTAGCATTCGTGGATGGTGCTAGCCGTCATACGCAGTAGCTTGCTTCTGCTGCCTGGGTTATTTATTCGCCTAACCGCCTAGTTGTGTCTTCAGGAGGTGCTTGTCTCGGTCCTATATCTAACAATGTGGCTGAGTATAATGCCGTGATTGAGATACTTCAGGATGCTATTTTGCATGGATCCAGTTTTTAGGAGTCTGCCTGGACTCACAACTAGTTGTGTCTCAGTTGAATGGTTAGTACCATGTGAGGGATCCTACGTTACTACGGAAATTCTTAAGGGTAAGACTCTTGGAATGACATTTTGTTTACATTACATACATTCATGTTCCAAGAAGTTTTGATGTCACGTACCCACCCTTGGACCCAATGTAAGGCAGGGAACATGATGCCAAATTCAGGGCTTTCACATGATTTCAGCCCATTCGTTAGATTCATATAATTAAAATATGAGTGTGCAGATGTAAAACAAAATCAATTATGCACAGCGGAATTAAAACAACATCCACACACAAGTCATGCTCATCTAGCATATCAAAACAATCATTAATTAAACATTGTAGAAGTAAATACATAGATAGAAAAACACTTATCTTCATTTTGCAACTGCCCCAAGCAACTAGCTATGTCGCTGCAACGTTCCACCCAACCATAGGCTCTTTGACAAATTATACTAAGTCTGTCCGAAGGCCACCCCCGAGCTGGGCATGATTCTCACAAGGAAAAGGGGGACAGAGCTCATTCACAGCCAATTAATCATTCCATCTGAGCCAAGGCAGTCCATAGCTGGGTTTATCATGCTACAATTGAACCCTAGATGCTTACTCTCAAGATCAAGCCAAAGAAATGGATACCCAAATCCCATACCCCAACATTCTCATTTCTCACACCGCAAGCACAAACATTGGGCATAGATACACATTTCTAGCAATGGAATTCACAAACAAGATGGCCATAGATTTTCCCCAAATCGTGGCTCACCCAAAACGAGCTGTGGGAAGGGAAATGCATCCACAGGGAGGAAAAACGTTTTCTCCCCAACTCTCTGAGCATTTAACAACAAAAACGGTCTCTATGGAAACCCCCGTTCCATTCCCCTTCTTCCCCACTGGTATACAACACCAAAAACGCCCTTCTCTATTGGGAGAATGAAGGAAAACACAACAAACATGCCTGGAAAATGCCCAGGTAGCTCTAAACTCGTGAGGGAGAAGGAATGATCATGGATAATGGCTTGGGGGAGAAATTCATGGCTCTTTTCTTGCCCAAGAAGAAAAACGTGAATTCCCATGCAGGGTGGTTTGCCCATACCCAAATTTGGACAGCCATACCTCCCATTCCCCAAGGCATTAACTACCTCAACCAACTCTTGGGAGAAATCAGTGATTGGGTACAAAAGTCAACATGGGTAGTTGAGGGTTTGATGGGTTCTCTCATTGACACTTGGCTTGACTTGAGTGGCTCAAGGGTTTGAATTTTTTCCCTCCAAATTCCTTGTGAAATCATGCCCCCATCTCTTTGTTGCATTGCATAGCTAGTTGTGGGTATTTTTATTACAATGCATATTACATGATGTTGAAGTTCCAATGTGCATGCCTAGCACGCAAACCATATGCATCAATAAATTGATGGAGGGGCCTTGGCCTTGGGCTCCTCACCACGATTTCATAACAATATTACATCATTTAAAATGTTAAAGTGATAGGGTATAGATGGGGACATGACATTTAATCATATATCTGATGCATATGCTAACTATGTCCTACATTGGCATTTGTCACATTCATAACGAAGCACACAAATAAAAGATACATTCATACATTTGTACATACACACATATAGTAGAACCAGAGAACCATATTTTTGTATAAATAAGATGTCCAAAAAATGGTAGTGTCATAATACAAAATTGGAGCCCGTAGCCCTCAAAAATATACATATTGATACAAAATGGGACTCTGAGATGTCTAAGCCCTACGTGGAGGCCTAGCTTCCACCTCGACAGGATGCGTCTGATAATAATAGTGTACTGCATTCGCTATACGCTACAGTAGTCGCACCCAGTTGCTTGGTACCCCACCACATGGTGTTGCATATCGTCTAGTAGCTACGCTATCTCTATACTTGGTACCCTGTTGGCCATCCGTGATAGGTTGGCCTGCACATTCTGTAGTGTACGCTCTGCTATAGCACCTACCACCTCATCACCCATGCCCCTTCGACGATGTCTCGGGAAGCCCTAGGGTCTTAGTGGACCCTTATCTACGAGCAAACAGTGAAACATTAATATATGATACTAACCCCCAAAAATATTTTTGCATTCACATCTATAATAAAAAATCCATAAAATTTAATACACAAAAACCATAAAAAGAGTCACTCACCAATGTCTCCAAATGCTGCTCCTGGTGGAAGCGGCATGTCACGATCCTGGCGGAAGTATATCCTTGCATAGGGGTAGTCATCTATAGCTATGACCTGTCGGTCCCACCAGTGAAAGAACTCCTCAGTGTATGGTGATGCCTGCCGGCCACCACCCTGTCGCGTCAAGACCTCTGCCCATTGGGTCAAGGCTGGGTTGCGAAGACTATGAGGAGGGACTTCAACCCTCGGACTGAGCCCTGGAACTCACTCAAAGAAGAAACTGCATAAGATATTGCCGTATCCAATTTTTTTTTCCTCCCCTTGCTTGTACTCCGTTAACTGGGTCTTCATGGACCCAAGTAACATTGTGTACCAGTCATATATCATGGGCTGCATACAATATGACGCATAGAACATCACCGGCCTCGAAGCTTGGTGAAGCGCTGCCGAACCTGTAATCCGCACTAAGGTAGCCACTATAGCCTTCATGCTCAGACTGACTATGGCTCTGATGGGCACCTGAATCCCCACTGTCCGAGTGTTGGGTACACAATACCGCTCTATGTAGTTAGCGATGGTGATCCCACCACCCACATAATGAGATCGAAGGCTTGCCACTTCACCTCAATTGGATAAACTAGTAAGGAAGTAGATATCATCAACCTCAAAGGAGAGTATTTTCTCGTCCAGGTTGAAGTTTTGTGCATCTATGTCCTAGTAATCTATCAAATGGTGGAGCTATAGGTTTTGGGCCCTCAAACCCCCTATGTTCCAAAATTTGTATAGCCCACATGTTTGTAAAGCTTGTTGCGTAGGCACATCATTGTGGATGGCCTCATCCACAAGGTCATGTTCCCTCTCTCTCCACTCTAGAACCATCCCAGAGGAAGAGAAAGCAAAGAGTTTAGTCAATTTCATTTAAAAAACCAACTCCACAGCCGTACCCGCAAGCTAATTTTCTCACAGAGGCAGGTACTTGGGGTCAAAGCATGCTTTGACCGCGCGTACCTAGCCCTACCCGCTACCTGTATGCTAGTAGCCTGCGGGTACCGCTGTGACCATTTAGGGCTTGTCCATTTAAAATTTTCAACCAATGAAAATTCAAATAAAAACATTGAAATGAAAGCTATGGATGAGAAAACCAACCTGCTCCAAACGGCTCGATGAACGGATGCCCGTATCTCCCAGAATCAACATTTGAACTTTGAGGTGAAAAACTAACCAAAAACTTCCAAATACGTGAATAGTGAAAATGAACTGTAAATTGTAAATTTGTATTACTATTTATAAATTTGAAAACCCACTTGTCTATGGTTTTCACCGTTATACGATGTTTTGGACTAATACAATGTCTTGGAGTAGCATTTGTTTACCATATTTCTTTGGCGAGAGTTTTTTTTTATCATTTCGCACCTACGGCAGGTATATTTCACACCTGGCATATAGGTTAGATGTAATTTTCACATGCATTATGCATTTGACCTTTTGACCATTTTCATAAACCCTAGGTGCGACCCCGCATCTTAACCGACACAGAGCCTTCACACTGTTATAGAAGTATCGTTATGTGGTGGTAGGGCCTTTCCGAACATGGGTACCCTAGTTAGAACCCCTTTTGCATTATGGTTCCCATGCCGTTGTTGTCCTTAAGATCGAGAGTCCTTCGTAGTTACGCCATGACTTTGCGGTAAAGACTCATACTCTACTTTGTCTTATGCTGGCCATCTCCCATAAGTAATCCCCCATTTATATCAAGTTGTGATTGCATTGCATCATCCTGCTTGTCGCTTGAGCCTTGTGACAGATCCCGCTTACTCAGTTGTTAGCCTGGTGCCTGAGCACTTTCCCTCTCAAGCCCTGCAGAGCTTCTGTTTTCCCTTCACAATTTGATGACCTTATGACCCTGAGGGAACACCCCCCCGAGTGTCCACATCCTGCACATGCTTCCTTGCATTGATCATAGGTATGTTCCACTACTTGGGACTAGTCTGTTCGCTATTTGACATTCGTTCCCTCACTTCTTGTACTATAAGCAATTTTATTCTTTTTCAAGCTTTTCCAAATATGAAAAAAACCAAAAAAATCAAATATTCCAAAAAGCCGGACGGGATTATAGTTACAACTTCTAGTTGGCAGCTGTTGTGTCGCCTTTGAACAAAGCATTCATTCCACTCCATAAATTATGTTTTTATAACAATATCATGCTTATAATTCTTTAGTTCTTTTGTACTAAGCATTGGATTATTATATTTTTGCATTCCAAATACTTTTTATGTGACATTAAACTTTTAACAGGGGCTTAATACTAAGCACTAACACAATTATCATCTATTTGTAACTATATATAACTATGCTAAGGTTAGATAGTGTCGACCTTATGCATCTATACTAATGCATCGATACTATATGCTATAAGCTTTAAGCATTATACTTTAGCCTTAGCATGATTCCTTTGGAATTCGAAATATACAATGATTGTTGACTATGCAAATAACGTTTCATATAATGCAGAGATGATGTTAACCTTGACTACTATTAAAAGTATTTCGAGTGGATTGCTCGCTGGCAGCCTTCGTGGCAAATCTACACGTGATAGTTTTTGGGAAACGAGGTTAACCCTAACTGCATTGCAATACTCGCCGAAACAATGACCTAGAGCATTCATTTTGCATTTGTAGTGGGGAAGGAGGCCGAAAGGCTCCCTAATTCCCAGGTTTTGTCATCTTGCTGGTATTTTTCCTCCTAGGGTTCGATGTGGTGACCTTCACTAAATGTATAATAGTTACAGGAGTTCTGTAAGTCATGTAATCCTTTCAGAGTTTAGAACTCATGGATTCGATGCTGAAACCCTACACTATCATCGTGAGCGTCAATGGAGGCCGAGCACAGTTGTGCTTATGTTCTTTATAGGTAATGTTATGCGAAACTAACTTGAAAATTTCTTGAGTGTTTCCATTTACACTTCACTTAATTCTTTAAGCTTTTTGTTGTACATGGATAAGTTTTAACCCAACTCGTTATTGATATTTCCTGGCAGGTGAAAACCAGGGCAGGGTTTTGAGTTCGGCCAGACTAGGAAAGAACTTATATGGCCCTAGTAAGGCTCGGTGACTCCTTGTGGACACCTCTATGCTCTTTGGAAGGATGTTGGAGATTGGCACGATACAGTTGTTCTATTTGATTTAGCCGAAAAGCTACCTTTTTTCAAACTTTAATTTAGTTGGATGTAAAATGTTTTAAGCCGTAAGGCAAGTTTTTATTTAAGGGATTTGAACCCTAGAGCCGTAGCTCACATCGGTTTCTCGATGCTTCTTTGACTACTGTCTTTAAAGTAATGTTTGTTTGAAAAGCCGATATTTCGGTTTACTATAAAGGAAATTCTTTTTGGTAAAACAGTTAATGGAAGAAACATGTTGATCTGAGTTCTTTTTGTTCTAGGGTTTGATACCCGTTCTGGTTTATATTTAAAAATGTAGGGAGTTGAAGCTTCGACCTCCATAGCTTTCTCTGTGCTATTCTTTATGGTGCTATGATGTTTACGTATTTGGGCAAGGCCCGTATCTGTGATGAAATGGTAAAATGTACAGTTTTAAAACTGTTTGTGATCAAGGGCGTGAGCCTGATTTTGGAACTCTGTCGAAAGTGATTTTTGTGTTTTGATTTTGTTTGTAAAAAGAATTCTAAGGGTTTCGAACTCTACAAAGAGAAAAAAAAATGAAACCCTTGAGAAGGTAATAACTTCGATTTTGCCAGAGCTTGCCACTAGAATTTGGTTCGTGGTCTCGTGAATGTCCTTCATTGTGTGTATACGAAATGCAAAGTTATTAAAAGATATTGTAGATGAATGGTGGGGTTTGAACTTGCGACCTGCACTTGTTTTAATCCTTCTCGTAATGTATTTGAAGTAAAAGGGAGTTGATAAACAAAATGTAGAATAGACTTTCGGCATTACAAAGTTATTGTACAGTCTTTTGGGTGATTGAAAGTCCAGGGTTGCGCTAAACGCTATGTTTGGAAAGCTTGATGTTAGGGTATTGTTTGATAATTAGAGTCGTAAAGGTTGGGTTGTAACCCTATCGTGGATACTTGTCAAAACATAAGTTTTGTCAAGGGTTTTGAACCCTGATGTATGAAAACTATTTTTCCGTTGCAATATGATACTTAGTTTTATTTACAAAAGACTTATATTATGAGTTTCGATTGAATGGGTTTTGTAATGTCATTTATTTTACTTGAAATCATGCTCTCTGTAACATATAAATCGATGCATGAATTATTTATGTGAAACCCTAAACTGTTTATTTTCTTGAAACAAAGGTTGTTTTTATACTACCTTTCGATGTTTATAATTAAGGTTCTATAATTCTAAATTGCAATACTATTTGAAATTGAAACAAGAAAGAAGAATACTAGAATGATAAGTTATTTGATTTGAATAAATATATTTACTATAGATTAGCATTCATAAGGGAATACTTAGAAATAAAATTCCAGGGTTTTTGAGATATCTACTGAAAAAAAGACAGTATTACAGTATATCATCATTATGATTTGTTCTAATTATTCTTCCTTGTACTAGAGTACGACACTATGACTAGTGTGTGGAAAAATGCAGGGAAACATTTTCATCCAATCATTCATTTATTTAACTATAATATTCTATTTGTATCATAACCTAACAGTTATATTATCCATCCAGAATAGATAAATTTGCAGAAATGAAACATACATTATCAATACAGCTTATCTAATATTTAATTGAAAACTGATCACCATAATAACATTCAGATCATTAGTGATTAGTTTGATAGGAAATAAATAAGATAACACAAATGAACCTAAAAACGATAGAAGAGGCAAACAGCCAAAGGAGCCCATTCCACCCAACCTTTTCCTGCAGACAGCCAAGGTTACTTGTCTTAGGACCCCCGAGCCTGTTCACTGAACCACCAAGACGAAGATGTTGTGTGGAGAGATGGAATAAATTCCTCTGCAACTCAGCAGTAGCACTCTACAGTAGTACTTCCTTCCTTTAGAAATATTGAACTCAACAATGTGGCTGCACTAGTTCAAAATACAATCTTAGTTCATTCAATCACTTCTAACCTTCCCCTCATTGAATCTCTTGTGCTCAGAAAATTATCTCAGGGTAAGAATGAACAACCTCCTACTGAATTCGATAGGTAGATAAGTATCATGCCTAGGTCTTCTGGTCAGTTTATTTCAGTAAATGAGCCACCTGCTTAGTTCCACTTTCTTGGGGAACATGACCATAAAAGTAGGGAATTTTTCCCCTACAACAATTAGAAGTGAGTTGAGGATGCTGCCAAGTGTCAGTTTGCTCTCCACCCTAGTCCATTCCTCCTAGTGGGTTAGTGAACACTCATTCAACAGTCTCCTTTGGATGTTTGTATCCACTTTTATTTATTTATAATAAAATATTCAAAGTAATTAATTACAGTCATCCTTGACCCCACTTGGTCAATAGTCATAAAACTTTACAATAAAAATAAAACATAATGTTTTCTGCATAACATAAAATGTCTAGAACTTGGGTATGTGATAGTACTTTCGTAGAATGTGAAGCATATATGTTGTTTAGTAGAAGGGTATTTGTGTAGCATGTGAGATATACATGCATCATTGTAATATCCTGTAACATCCCCAAATTTCATCAAAATTTAAAAAAATTCTAAGTAGTCTATTTTCCATTAAATGCTATGCGGAAGTGTAAAGTGTGTGTTCAGCATCCATAATTACTACTTAATTGTTTTCATAAATGCGACATTTAAATAATCCCATAAATTTTCTTTAATTAATTTAGTTGTCTTTAATGACAAATAATTAGGCATTCCTATGTCTATGATTATTGTTCTATTGTTCGGATTTTTAAATATCCTTTTTGCGGAAATACTAATGACTAAAATATTTGACGATGCTATTTCTATAACATAAACTTGTCATCTATTCCTTTAATCATCAAAGTATGGTAGTAGGGCTATGAACCATTGTGCAGTTGCAAGTAAATTAAGAACTCAGTCGTACTTTAGTTATAATCTGATGATCTTTAGATTAAAAAATTACAATGTTTCCTATGTGTTTGTTATCATACAGTTCATAATTTTATGTTATACGTGATTGATAACGTAAATGATATTATACAGAACAACTTTGCATGATAGGTTGTAATTATCCCTTTTTGTTGGCATGTGAATACTGGTACAAGCCTGCGGCTTACTTAGCTTAATGCTAATGCATAATCCCCTTGATTTTTTCCCAGGATACAGGTTTAAATACTAGAAAGGCTTTGATAGAATAATCTTATGTTAGTCTTTATGGCAAGACTACCCCATGCTTGTTATGGTTCGATGAATTAGGGATATGACTCCTAAATAAGTCCTATGTTAACTTATTAAAGACTCGAGACTCATACAAAGGTGGTGACCTGTATTCCACATGTCAAGGTTATAAATTACAATGTGAAATTACAATGTGCAACATAAGAGTGAGTGATGTTATTGTGCTTGCGAAGGTTTTGGCGATGCCTACTTCATTACTTTGTTCTGGTTTAATTAACCAAGCTTGCCTATAGTGTGGAAGACTTCCATGGTATCCAATACTACTATTAGAAGCTCTTGAGTTGGTGTAAGTATTAGTTGACTCCAAACACATTATGAACTTCGTGGTCAAAGACACTTCTATTTGGCATAAATAAAAGGAAAAGGTCGAACTATATGAAAATGGGTCTTTTGTCCAACATTCGGCGCTATATTAAAATGTGTTCCAAGATTTACGTTGACAGCAATATCAAAGTGGGTTTATGTTTGACCATTGATGGTGGTAGTTCGAGCATTTATGTCAATCACGTGAACCAGAATTAATGCTGCTCGATTTTATCAAAACCCTACTGCTACGTTTGGAGGTTTGGTCTTTTTCGTTAATGTTGTGTTTCTTCGTGGAGGAGGAAGGTAGAGCCTTCTCGGCTGCCAGGGTTGTGAAACCATCTGAGCACTACCTGCAAGTTAGTTACAACCATTCATGGTTCTTAAAGGTGGTTATGTCGTGCAAAGAGTTCAACTACTTAGTTTCCTTTTTGGCCAGGGTTCCAAACCCGCGAAGGTATGCCTTTACAAAAGCAATGCTTTTGTCATTTACAGTTTGTGTTAAAAGTGTTTTTGTTTAATTTTTAACCTTTGAATCGGTTGACTGACAGGAACAAAGATCAAGTTCCACAGTGATGGATTTGTGATAGGAAAGGGAACTTGACTCCAGTGGTGGTGAAGCCACGATAAGCCTCGGGCTCACCCCCAGATGTTGCCTCTGTCAATGAAGAATGGGTTGTTTTGTTTTTGTGCTACTCCTCTGCAATGTTGTTTGTTTTTAGTAAAGAGACGTGAGGCAAACTTAGGGTAGGAGAGAAATGATACTAGATAAAAGGCTAGGGTTGGGTCTTTGTCCATCTTTGTTAATGGAGTAATGATACAGGGTCTTCTAAATGAAGAGCCCTGGAGTAGTATCACTACAAATGTAAATTTTCTATTCTAATCAAATAAGAAAAAGCTTCTCTGTAATGATACTCATTTTCATTTTAATGTTATGTGAACAATACGATGACTCTTGGCTTTTCGTCAATTTATATTATGATGTAACCCAATTCTTTAAGTTGTGGGTTCGGTGTTTGAAATGCTATGATTTCAATGTTACAGGTTTTGAACTTAGCACTGTCATGAGTTCAAGTTTTGGTAATTTTAAGTATTAATATTCACGCCTGGGCGAGTTCTCCAAGTTGAGACTCGAACCCTCGACCTTCGTTTAATTACCTATGTATCATCAATTTACAGAATGCGTTCAGTTTTATTATTGATAGAAGATTGGTTTGGTTCTATAATAGAATGCCAGAATTATTATGATTTTAATTCGTTAGTACTGTGTAATGCTGGTTCATAACGAACCCTTGGGTGAGCCCTTACGGGTCTCGATCCCGAAACTTGCATTTCTTCTAAAGATTTATAATTATACCTGGAGCTTTAATTCAACTAATGATTGGCACACATTAGATGTGGTTCACCCCACTCCAATCTAACTAAGGGCATTTTTATTTTCATAATCAACATTACCATGGAAATAAATGCACTAGTATATTTCTATAAGATTTATCACATCCGCATATTTTTAGATAAAATGTTGTTTGGGTTGTTTCATGTTGACTCATTCCACTCTTAGATTATTCTAACTTAGACAATGAATAAATCTAACATTTAAATTCTATCCTACAAAATTCAAAAAGTCTTATGCATTCTCTCATTTTAGTGATGAAA
The DNA here is from genome assembly GCA_027924585.1 of Larix kaempferi. Lineage (NCBI taxonomy): Eukaryota > Viridiplantae > Streptophyta > Pinopsida > Pinales > Pinaceae > Larix > Larix kaempferi. Next base: position 1,340,168 of record BSBM01000535.1, on the reverse strand, counting down.
TTTGTTGTTTCATGTTATGTTGTCCTCTTCAAACTCTCTTAAGTAAATATGGGATCTTTATTCATGTTTTTTTTAGATATTTTAGATAGTGCCTTTAGCTTCTATGTGTAACCCTTGGTTATCCCTACTCCTTAGTTTTCCATCAAATTTAGGCATTGCATCTATATTAGTGTTTTGGTAGTAGATGTTTGCATTAGAAAAATTGATATTTACACCTCAATTGTAACCTGATGTATGACCTTATATTCTACCAAAGAACCTTAGTGTTCTTTATGATGGAACAAATTATGATAAAAATGGAAACCACAGTTTAACACTCATTTAGACAAGGTTAGGATACAAGGATTACAAAGCTATTGACACCACTCTTAATCATACCTCTCTTGGGTTTGTTATTGATGAAGCATAACAGAAATTGATGCACACTATGTACAACCAATTTACACAAATTACATATCAATCAATGTCTCCTTCTATCCCATTAAGGTACAATACTTGTCACCATAAAGGAATTGGTGGGTTGATCACCACATAGATCACCATGCACATGCTGCAAAGGTGGTTTTGCATAGAAATAGGTACCTTTACAGAAATGATGGTGCTTTTTTAGAATACCCTTTGGATAAACACCATGTTAGCAAGGAATGAGAGGAATGTTGATCATCACCATGTGCTTTCATAATTGTTGAAGTGAGCATCACTTTAAATTTCTAAATTGGTTGTGTTAGGGTCTACTAAAATCATACATGTAAAGACTGGAATATAACAGTGACAATTACCAAAAGTAGCCAATCTTGTACACCTTGAAAATAATCATTGACATTCCTTGGATTTATATTACACATTGGAGGTCCTTGAGATTTTGTTTACAATATTGTGAGGGGAAAACTGGTTTTACTGGCCCCATAATGAAATTTTGACAAATCTAGGGAATATTGTAGAAAATCCCAAGAACAAAGTACATGATTAAAAATACCACCATCCAATGGAACTATGGAAGAATTTAAATATCCCAAGGGCTTATTATCAATGGAGTTCTAGAGTTGGATTAGTGTTTATAGGGCTATATTAGGTTTCTAGGGTTTCTAGGGATAGATTAAGTTATAGGCTAGATTATGGTTAAGGTATAATAGGCTAGGTTATGGTAGTTTAATTTTAGTGTAAGCAAATATTAGATTAGAGTGGTTTAGGAAAAATTATGGTTGGTTAAAGTAGTTTATGTGGTTAGTATAGGCATGGTAGGGTACGTTAGATAGTGGAGGGTGGAGGGTAGTGTAGGTTTAGTTATGGTAGGCTAAGCTATGGATGGATAAGCTAAATATGATCTAGGATTTGTTAGTTTTGGTAGGGTAAGTTAGATAGTGGAGTGGCTTACGATAGAGGGTAAGGTTGATTTAAGTAGGTTAGCGAGCTTGGGAAAATTAATGATGGGTCAATGGTTTAGGTAAGAGTAGGCCCTGAACCATCGACAATCCTATAAAGTGAATTTTTAACCTACAAGAGGGATACTTTGGGGTTGTGCACACAAGGAAAGAATTTCAAGGTCATGATATGGCCCAAAGATGAAAATAAATGTCTTAGACCATCAGATATCATAATTTTCAATCACGTTCACCATGAACCATGTAAAATTCATAATATATAACATCAAATTCACATAAATAATGTAATCATCCATAAACACTCTGTCATATATACTAGATGAAAGTCGTAATTTTGTATTGGAAATATGTTCAAAATTACATTTTTATACTAAATGGAACACCGTTCCCAATAATGGATGCTCAATCCCAAAAATGGAATAAGGGCAGCTCATGGCCTATACACAAATAAACATCTCCCGCCAAAAATGCCACATTGTGGCTAATGTACATAGTGGGTGTCTCAATCACTCTAGCCACCATCGGCACCTCGACGCTCATCTCCAAAAACAATCTTCCTCCTCTTTGAGCTGGAGGAATATTGACCTCCCTACATATGGGTGTGGAGTGTCTCTCCTGGCTCTGAAAGGAAAGAAACAACATGTCAGTTTTCCCACAATTATATCAATTAGTACACTTAAACAAATACAATTATAATTCAAACCTTGAATACTCACCTAAGACGAGACAACATGTCGTGATGGGCATGTATGTCTCCTTGATCCAAGTCTCTTAGAAATGCCTCCCTATAACAATTAGAAAAATCATTAATGCGTAATACCAAAATGCATTATTTTATGAAATTCATTCATGATTTATAAGATTTTAAAGAACTTATAAATCTCACTGTGAATATCAAAGGCAATGAGGGATATTTCCCTTAATGGCTAGGAATTGGAGCACTAGAATGGACAACTTTCTCCAAGGCAATGGTGGTGGAGGGGGATGATGTAGGTAGGTGGGCGGGCGCTGATGTAGGTAGGGGGGTGGGGTGTGATGTATGGGAAATGCATGGAGCAGATGGAACCAAATGTTGGACACGTGGGGGAAACACATGAGTGGATGGATGTGTGCAGTGATATATCCCTAGTGGTTGTACAATCGGTGGGAGTGGCCTACTAGGGTATACAAGAATGCCAATCATAGGGGTAGAGTTCCCAGTCACCTGACTCAACATGAAATTTGGAAAAATGGAACTATGTGGAATATACGTAGTGATGTGTGTGTATAGTGATTGTATGGTGGGATATGGAACCTACATAAACATATGAAATACATTTCATTAGAATAAAAAACATGTAAATTAACCATACAAACACAATGAATTTCACGTCAAATATATAATTAATTTCACACAAGTTATGTGCATGATAGGTTATCTTCTCAACACGAGTGGAGACCTATGTTCAATATCCTATGCATGCACTTGTGGAAACACAAAAACATTAATATTGATTTCTCGTATAAAATATGAAATTGCAACTAATTCAATTTTTAAATCCTACAACCATACACTCTTTTAGATACTTGTATGTGAGGTGATGCAATATTTTCCCTTGCCGCCATGGCAGAATCAAGGTTGGGACCAGTAATGTCCTCCCACCTTGATTTTGTTTTTTCATCTCGAAACAACTGCACATGCCAAAAACATCAATTACACATTAAATACACTAATCAATGTTCAACTAATGATTCTAAAATGTACATTTAAAAATGTAATCAACCATTTACAAATCATGTACTAACCTCGGACATAAAAGTTTCTTGTGCAAGATCCTCCATAGGAATATGGAAAGTATGGCCGCAATGAGTGTATCGATGGGGTAATCCTCGAGTGTCAAAAGTATACTTTGGCCCACTAGCTGTCATGGATGGTCCATGACCAATGGGGCCTGAAGGACCTACACCTGATGGTTCTTCATGCTCATGTGATGTGTCATGCCTAGATGATGCTAGGAATGTACTATGATATAATACAATATGAGTAATTTATGATATGGAAGTGGCATTCTTGGTTAGGCGATCCAGTAAATTAGGTGTCTATGGAGGGGAGTTAGGTGTATTCCTAGGTGCAAGTGGCCCTCTCAATGGGTTATTCCTGGTGGTGGGTCGATCCTGGGAAGATTCAAGACCAACCCCTTGGAAATCACTAATTTCAAATTAGTTGACATGTATACCCACCACGAACTCTGCATATACTTTCCGAATAAAATAAAGTGAAACCTCCCTATTGTTGCAAGGAGGTTTGTCGAGAACCATAAACCCTTGACTCATCCAGTTATGTCTCCATGAACCATATGTGCACCAATCCATGCAAAGGAACCTTTTGCGTGGATTAGGGGGTAGATTGGTCCTGGTGTCAATGAAATAACTAACTAGAGTTTTTTTTGAGATATTCAAGTCTTTGATTTGGTCTCTACTGAGACCAGTGGAATAATATGCTCTCATCCTATCCCTATACTCAGTTATGCTCACCAATTGACCATGATCATTTTCAATTGAGTTAATGATACTCTCGAGGGATGTGACTAAGGAGAGTCTCGATGGTTCCCTAGTGGTTCTAAGCTATTGAACCAAGGTTCTTAACTTGTGTAAATGTTGGTTTATTTGGGCTTCTGTGGTTGGGTTCTCCTTGGGGTGAATGTTTACTTCAAGGTTTTGTGTTGATAGGTTATCCTCTGGGTTATTTGCTTGGGGGTTTGGATCTTGGTTTTCTACCATTGTGATGGAGAAGAGATGAACTACAATTAAAAAAAATATTGTTTCAATATTTGTTGAATTTTTTGGAATTTTTATAATGTAATTTTTTATAAATCATTGAAAAAACAAACAAAAATTGCAAATTGTGGATCAAAATCCTACCTAGATGATGATTTGGATGTGTCGGTGGTGGATTTGATGTGCACACGTGGTTGTATGGCGTTTTTGGATAGTTGGGCACCGACGAACTCCAGTAGAATAGAATAGAAATGGGCCTTGGCCCAATTTTAATATACAGAGTAGTGTGTGTGTGCTATTAATGCACATGCACTAAAAGTGTGAGTGCATTAAAAGAGTGCATGCACTGCTAATGCATGCACGCTTCTAAGTCCTAGGTGGATGCCTAATTGATAGTTCGAGATTTTACCAAACCACTGAGCGCATGTGGTCTTAAGAGTGCACATAATTTTTTTTTTTAGCATTTGCGTGCTCCCATTACAATGGATTTGGGTATGATCTTTGTGCAAGTTCCCATAATAGTTATTGGTACTGCATCGACCAATTTCAAATTCTACTTACATCAACAAGGTCGCTTTGAGGTCCAAATTCAACAGACCTACATCACAATCCAAGATCTCAGATTCCTTGCAAGTTATTAACCTGAACTAGGATGCTAGTAAGTAAATTGCAAAGTTTATTATGTTTTCTACAACATAATGTATACCATGTAATGCAATAATTCCTCCTAGCTATGGACTAGCATCGATACTAGGGTAATTTCTACAAATTCAATTCACCCTTGCACCAACAGATGTGTTTACAACATTCAAATTTGTAGAACAAATTCCAAATTACTACTCATGAGAGGATCATGGTGCATCACTAACAATAGATTGCTCCTTCATAGCCTTGGCATGGAAATCATACCAATCTGAGGTAGGTGAAACATCTAACATTGTGAAATTCAATAAAGTAGAAAATTCTTCATCTCTGCAATTAGCACTAAACATAAATTCAGTTAGCTCTTCAATTTTTATGGTCACCCCTATGACAAGAATGCAATGAAAAAATGAGCCTACTGAAAGGGGGGGAGTGATTGTAATAACACAGGTTTCTCTAGTTTCTAAAATAGAAACATGCTAAGAGATTAAAATCCAAATGTGTTTACCCTATTCTTTTCTTGAAAATGATTTATAGAATGTAAACACTTCCAAATTGTTGACTAATCAGATGAATACTTGTCCCATGGACAAGTGCTCAAAGTGGTTGTTTTTTCACTAAATACTTAAGAATCAAGACCCCCAAGAGGGGTGATTGGATCAATGTATTCACTACATTATGTCTTATACTAGCCTTCCACAACTACCCATTGCTTAAGACTCATGCAACAAGGCTTCTAACAACCCTCTGTTGTGTGGGGAGAATCCATCTACATGGGTAGATGGAATAGGAGGGGACAGTTTGTATGAGATATTATCATATGACGACCCATCCAATCTAGCAGGATGAGCATATGGAAATTGTTGAGTAGCCTTGAAGACACCTAACAAACCAATGAGAAAAAAACAATAATATAAAACATATGTATAGAGACCTTTAGGAGAGATGGCTTGGAGCCAATTGATTAGTGCATCCCAATATTCAATAAATTGCTTTTGCAGTAGCAGAAGCATGTTTCCCTTAGCTAAAAAAACACATACAAGGGATAAATACGTTAACACTACAATCCAGAGTGGATGCAACGTAGAGGTTGCACTTTGTTTGGCTTAGTTGTTGAAAGTATGTAGGGTACCTATTCACCAAAATTACCTATAGGAATGAAATTCATTCTATTCGAGTAGGTATCCCTTGTGGGCATCTTAATATTCTATTAAACCCAGTAACACCATTGGAAAGAACTATTTTTCAATAGAGTAGAAGGATTCATGTATCATAAAGAAAAACATGCTCACAAAAACCGGAACTCTTATCATTAATAAAAAAGATTGAACATGCCAACTTTGTTCGAATCCACTTCTACACAAAGAATCTTTGCATTTACTCATTTAGGTATGTGATATGCAATACTTGGCAAGGATTTTAGAAATCGTAAATGATTGCCTCAATACAAAAGAGTTATGAATCTTAATCACCAGCAAAGATGAACTAAGGTATTGGTATTTGATAACCAAGGCATCAATGATGTTCAACAAAATTCAATTCATTGTGTCGTGAGAGTTTTTGTTTTTCTATTTTCATCTTAAAAAAAAACATATATCTTTATGATGTAACCCCCTGCCTAGGGCACCTACGTGCAAGCAACTTTTTAGAAATATATATAAATTAATCTTTTTATTTAAAAGGGTCCATCCCTACAATGGACTATTTCATAGATAAAATCATTAATCTATCAAGACACATGCCCATTTTTGGCTACGTGGAAGCAATTACAAGGTGAGTTACCCATAACATTGACATCTAAACAATATTTTATTTTCGACTTGATAACATCCTACGTAAATATTGCAGAGACAAAGGAAAACAGAGCAGAGCACAAAGGCCTGATCACACTTACACGAGAATGGTACACAAACCAATTCATATTGCATTGAAAAGTAACTTACATTTATATAAGAATTAAATCTCAACTAATCAAATCCTAGATCCGACAAACCAGGATCTCAACCAATACTTATCTAAATTTAGAATATACTTAACCACTTATCCAACCATTGCGACATTACATCCAACATTCCTCCTTAATGGAGAAATGGATTGTCTACAACACCCAACTTCTTCCTAAGGACTTCAAAATGAATTTTTCCAGCCGACTTAGTAAATATAATAGCTATATTTTCACTTGTATTACAATAAATTAATTTAGTTTCCTTAGACTCAATTTTTTCTCTGAAAAAATGATGTTGTAGCTCTATGTGTTTATATCTTGCATGATAAACAGGATTATGTACCAACTTGACAGCGCTTTGGTTATCATAGTGAAGTATTGTTGGTTCATTTTGTTTTGCACCAATACCCTCAAGAACTCTCCTTAGAGAAACAACTTCACATGTAGCGCTGGACATAGATTTGTATTCAGCTTCTATGGATGATAAAGAAACAATTGGTTGTTTCTTAATGCTTCATGATATGACCCTAGATCCTATATTGAATGCATACCCTAAAGTAGACCTTTTGTCATCAGGATTTCCTACCCAATTAGAATTAGAAAAACCTGCCAATTGAACATCAGATTCATCAGTATACAAAAGACCATAATTCATTGTGCCTTTCAAGTGTCTTAGGACTTTCTTTGCAGCTTTCCAATGAATTTCACGTGGCTTAGCCATAAACTGATTAAGTACACTTAATGCATATGAAATATCAAGCCTGGTAGTAGCGAGATAGTTCAGACTTCCCACCAACTATCTATATAAGGTACCATCTACTTCCTTAGTTTCGTCATCATTGTATAGTTTCAAGTTCTGATCTAAGGGGATGGATGTTGCCTTACATTCACCCAAATTATACTTTTTCAGAATCTCTCTTATATATTTGCTTTGAGTGATCATAGTCTTACCAGACTGCTTCCAAAATTCAAGTCCCAAAAAATAATTCAACTCACCAAGGTCTTTCATTTCAAACTCTGGTGACAGTTGAATCTTGATTTCTGCAATCAACATATATGCACTTCCTGTGATAATTAGATCATCAACATACAAGGATATTAAACATACATTTCCTAAAAAGTTTGGATCACTTTTATTTTTCAGAAAACCTTTCTGATTAAAGAAGGAATCTATCTTTATATACCATGATCTAGGGGCCTATTTGAATCCATATATAGCTTCTTTAATTTGCAGAAAAGATGCTCCTTTCCTTTCTGCACAAAGCCTTTAGGCTACTCCAAATAAAATTCTTCTTTTAATTCACCATTTAGAAAAGCAAATTTAACATCTAAGTGATATATTCTCCATTTATGTTTAGTAGCCAATGCAACAAGCAATCTAATTGTAATTAATTTGGCTACATGGGAAAAAGTGTCTTCAAAGTCAACTCCTTTTTTTTAGCATAACCTTTGGTGACTAATCTTGCTTTATACTTATCAATGCTACCATATTCCTTAAACTTTGATTTGAACAACCATTTACTTCCTATGGGTATTGTATCTTTAGGCAACTCTATTAATTCCCAAGTTTTATTTTTCATAATAAAGTTATATTCTTCATTCATTACATTCACCCATTATTTCTTATCTTTGGCCTGTTCATAATTTAGATGTTCATAATTTAGAGGTTCTGTAACATTCATAACATTTTCCATTAATATATAGTCACTGTACCTTATAGGAGTATGCGTTTGTCACCCTGATATTCTTGGTATTATGGTACCATCAAAAGTTCCATTCATGATTCTTTTGCTTTATGTTGTATCGTCATCAGAAGATGCTTTATTGTTGTTCATACTCATGCTGCTTTCACCCTGCTCCTTTTCTTTTTCCTGCTCCTGTACCTTCTCCTCTTCCTTCTCCTATTCCATATCCTGCTTAACCATGGAATCTAATTTGACATATTCTTCATAATCATTAATTATATGCTATACCTTAGACTCATCATTTACATTTTCATGGAACACCAGATCTCTACTAGCAATTATTTTGTGTGAACTAGGATAAAACAGTTTGTAAGATTTTTTATCCATACAATATCCAACAAATATGCATTCAATTGACTTTGCGTCTAATTTTCTTTTGACATATTTTGGAACATGTGCAAAGTCCCTACAACCAAACACTCTCAAATGCTTGACTTCTGGTTTATAATGCTTGACTTCTAGTTTATAGCCATGAAATACTTCAAATGGTGTTTGGAATTCTAACTTCTTTATTAGACTTATGTTCTTTAAGTAAACAACAGTATTAATGGCTTCATCCCAAAAACCATTAGAAATATTTTTACCTCAGAGCATTGAGCATTTTTTTCTTCCTCTAGGCCACTCCGTTTTGCTGAGGAGTGTGAGGTACTATAAATTGCTGCATTATCCCACGATCTTTGCAGTACTTCTTGAATGCTCCTGAAGTGTATTCACCCCCATTTTCCGATCTATGGACTTTGATGTATCTTCCTGTCTGTTTCTCAACGAAAGTTCTGAATTCCTTGAAGTATTCAAACACTGCTCCTTTGCTCCTTAAAAAGTAGGCCCAGGTGTATCTTGATCTGTCATCAAAAAGATCAAAAAGTACCATGCTCCTCCAAGTGATATGGTTTGCATGGATTCACAGATATCAGTATGAATTAGTTCAAGTAATCCAGTCATTCTCTTCTCTTTGTGCACATGGAATTCATCCGTGGTGTTTCCCAAATGCATAGGCACAACACTCAATGTGCTCATTCTTGATGGTAGGAAACCCTTCAACCATAGATTTATTTTTCAATAACTTTAAATCACTATGGTTAATATGCCCATACCTTTGATGCCAGAGTTCTGTAGACGTCGTTGCAGTAGATGACAGTGCTCGATGGCTGCTTCTATTCTCATCTAGCTTATACAATCCTCCAAGCCTCGAACCTGTAGCTACAATGCTGTAATGATTTCTAATATCCTTAATGTGGCATTGATATAACTTACCAAATTCCACTTTCATGTTGTTATCTGTGACAGCAGAAACAAATATCAGGTTCTTTTTAATGCCAGGGACATACATGACATTGTGAATCTCTTTCTGTCCATTGGGTAGATTCACACTTATTACTCCATATCCCTGCATTATGTGTGATCTGTTATCACCTTGATAAATATGAGTTCCATCATTCTTGTCATAGAATTCATCAAACCAAACTTTTCTAAAGGACATATGGGAAGATGCGCCCGAATCTATAAACCATGAGCTTTAATCATCCATTTTAGTAGACAGTGCAGCCTTAGAAATAAAAAGTCTCATATTTTTAAATCCATTATTATCAGGGGTGTTCTTGTGCATAAAATTCCCATTGTGATTTCTATGTCCCTGTCTAGATCCATGATTCATTTTGTGATAGCAATTCCTAGCAAAATGTCCTGTTTTGCCGTAGTAATGACATTGTACATCTCTATTATTATTAAAAGCCTCAGATTGTACCATACCTCTCTGGTTTGTGTGAAATTTGGTCTCAGATGAAGCATGCGTATGAAGATGCTTCATTGTTGTTCATACTCATGTTGCTTTCACCCTGCTCCTTTTATTTTTCCTGCTCCTCGACTTTGTTCGCAGGTATCATGCTTGTATTAATTGTTGGGCATAATAAAGCACGTAGCTATGTTTGCCATAGGAGTAAAAGACCATCTGGACATTTGGCACTGTCCTATAGCATAAAGATTTCATTGTGATAGTTATTTGTTTCTCTGCTTAATTTGATCGATGTCATTCATCTTCTTATTAATAAATATATAAAACATTATCACCAACAAATATTTCAATTCCTTCCTTCAAAACCGCTTTACCACCGCTCAAAACAAGAAATACTCTTTAGTTTCTTGACCAACGCTAGCAGTTAACCACCTTTTACCTAGCAAGTGCCTGCATGCATGCAAACCTATGTCTAGGCCACCCCAAACGTCAAATGTTACAAACCCAAAATAATCTCTACTTTCATCCTCACTTCTCATTATATTACGTGCCCAACAAACCTATCTTTGCGATGCGTGTATTTTTACCAACAAATTGGTTGGTGAGGATTGATGCAAGCTTTATTCCTCTTCAAACATTGTAGTCTGCAATCTGCCCTTGCTTCAAATTTATATTCCTCTTAAAACTATTTACATGAATAAAACATTACTCATCCACAAAATTTCTTTATTTGACAGTTTGAAAAATAATTAAAACAATATAAAAAGTTAGACTCGTGTGGCACGTTGAGTATTTGTATCATACTATTGCGTAGTGTGTACTTAGGCTAGCTAGTAACAACAACGCCCCAAAAATGAAAAAATTATGAAAACGCATAAACTCTTCAACTGAAAGTGCACCATAGAGGGTTTGCATATGATGGATGGCACGGTGGGTGGACGAATTCATCAAATCAATAAGTCAACTCAATAACGGTAGGGACAATGTCATCCAATGGCACTTGTTTATTTTAGGTTATGTGTATTCTATTAATGTTACTTGAAGATCAATGGGAAGAATTAGATTAAATTTTTTATTACAATAAATTACCATATAATGAAGTTGTCCAATTTCTGACATGAGATAGCTAATTCCTATACCATTTTTTATTAATTAATGATAAAATAATAAATTTATTTTGTATTTTGTAAAATGCTTTTTTCTTAAATTTGATATTTAAGTTTTCATCTTAATACATACTAGATGATCTCACTCCTTAAAACTACTGCTTTTACAATTATACTTTTTTTTTATCTAATATTTATAAAACTATATTTTCATTTTAACATTTACAAATAAGTATCCAATAAAACATTACATTAATATAATCTATGCCACTTAGTGTAAAGCTTATTTCCTTTTATTATCTGATATTATTGTATTGTATTATAGAAGAATTTTTTTTTAATTTTAAAATTATATTTTAATTTTAATTTAAAAAAAATAAAAATATATTCATTAGAACTTTACACTTTTACTATTAAACTTGACAATTTAATACTAAACTAATTTATTTAATTAATTAAGGAACATCTGATAACTATGACGCTCATACTGATGAGTAGTATAATGTTCATCGTGATGTTGTTTGTCATGTTATATATAAGTTTTAGTTTATTATGAATTTTGAAGTGTATGATAATAATTTAAATTTAAATAAAAAATAAAAAATATTAATTATTAAATTTATTAATATTATATTAGTAAACGGAATTATATTCATAATATAAAACAAAAAAGAAATTTAATAAGAAAGTAATACATGGGGGTGGCAAGTGCGGGGGGATAATTTTTGATCCCGGAGGAAATAAAGTTGCAGACTTCTCTTGGGGACTGGGTATCAGCACCAATAATCAAGCCGAATGGTTGGCCCTGTATCACTCTCTTGAAATTGCTGTCACGCTCAACATGGAACATCTGCAGGTATTCGGTGATTCCAGGCATGTAATTCAAGCTATGCGCAATGGTAATTCCCACAAAAGTGCCAAAAGTCAGAGATTCCAGAAAAGAATTAAGAGTCTCGAGCTCCCTATTGATACTCTCTTCTTCCATGTGCTTAGAGATCTCAATCCTATCGCGGACAAATTGGCAAATGTTGGTGTTACAATGAAAAAGGGGCAAGCCTCTCTTAACAATGTTTTAACACATAGTTTTATACCCTAATGATCTATTTGCTTATGGGTTTTCAAACTTGGAGAATTTATTTAAAAGGTGGTCCTCTCCACCATTTGAGAACTCACTCTCGGCATGCCTTGGATTGGCTGCCACGCATCCACCCATGCGCCCTCCATATGGCTCGTTCAGGTCTCACGCTTGAGCATTTAAGGCTCCAAGCATCCGTTGGTTTCATAGCCCACAAGATGGAGAGTCTTACCCACCCTGCCCTCGCTCCGGCTCTGTAACAACTCTGCGTCAACGCCTAGGAACCTACTCTCGCGTTGTTTAAAGTCGACTCTCCCTCGTCTGCACGCAGCATGGAAGGGGTTAGACAGACCATAGCCACGTTAAGCCAGTTCTCTTCGGAAATTAAAACCTACCTGTCCAGGACGTATTCAGCTGTTTGCACCACTGCAAACCAAATTGAGGAATTGGCCATGGAAGACAGGTACATTCACTCCCGGCTCTCTTTCCTAGAGTCGCGCATGGAAGACATGGACCGAAATATCATCGAGTTGATGGGAAAAGTGGATAGTATCAAAGCCGATATCTCAGTTTTTACCTGCAAAACTCATTGCAGCATTGTGCAGGAAGCCCCAACTGTAAACCAGGAGATGATGGATGCGGCCTCAGTTCAGCAGCAGAACTTTAGTTAATGACACTCTCTTCACCCTTTTTGGAATATCCTCCATTCTGCAGGTTCTCTTAGTTGCTCATACTCTGAATGTTTTTTTGCCTAATATTATGTAAACAATTTGTAAGGGTTTACCCCAATAGCATGAACAAAATTTATAAGAAGTTAGGAAGCAAAGAACTCAATGATAAAAACTCTATTAATCTCTGCAATTTTCCTCTATCAGATGCAGAGTGCTAGCTTCTATTTTTGTAATGAATTGCTGTGCACAGCCTTTATCTATATATATCTTTCCCCTGTTTCTATTAAAAAAAAAAAGTAATACATTCACAAACCTTTAAAAAACATAAAAATTATATATTAAAAATCAAATCAAATTCTTTTACCATTCTTAATAAAAAGAAAGAATCATCAAACTTGACATGCATAATTGATAAGTCTGATTACTGTATGTCTACTAAAACTTCACATGCATAATTGATAAGTCTCATTATTGTATGTTTACTATAAACATGTCGAGGGGTGGCAAACATAGGGGATGATATTTTATCGTGTTGGAAAGGAATAATGTTTACATTGAATGAGGATTATTAATGAAAAAAATAATCAAGTGAAAGCGACATCACTTTATCAAGGCCTCCTTCAATCCCATTCTCTCAGTTTGCAATCTCTTATTGTGATTTGGGATTCTAAAATTTTGATCAAGTTGGCGCAAAGTTCCTCACCCCCCAATGATACCATTCTCACATGTTGGATGACAAAGATTAGAAATGAAGCAAGCCACTTCTCTAAAGTCCAATTTTTCCATGTCTTAAGGCACCACAATCAAGAGGCAGACCTAAGGGATAACAATGCCACTAGGATTATGGAGGGAGATTTTTTTTTTAAAATGTACTTTTAACTACAAACCACATCCCCTAATGTTTGATAAGCACTTGCATGCAATAAACAGGTGGCATCTCCATTACTCCGCACCCCCATTAAGTACCACCAAGATAATTTGTAGAGATATTAATTCATTTCACACAAGCAAGGATAATTTTAGGGGCAAAATTTAGCCCATGGGCTATTTTTCCATGTTTTATTCCAAAAACGATTCGCCAATTTTCATTTTTTGAAGCCCCATTTTGCCCAATTTTGATGGGGTAAAATTTTTTCATTCTAAAAATCACCAAATTATTATATAGACTATATAAAATCCTTAGAAATTGAAATAATTTTATAAAAATATCGCCAAATTTTTTATAATTGACATTTTAAGAATTGGTAAGATTCGCAAAGGTTTATACACTTTTAAATAAGTATGGGTCCTTAAAATTATCCTTGCACACAAGCATTCTCTTACAATGTCTTAAATCCTCTTCAAATTTTAAAATGGGTTTCCCCAAACTACGAAGGCGATGTGGGACTCTGCTCCAGCTTTCTTCTATCATCAGTTAGTGGTAACAAATCTGTGGGGGATAAACAAGGTGGCTTTAAGGATTTGTTCATCTTAAAGGTCGCATTATCCTACAGGTTATACTCTCTAGTTTTATCCTCTCTCAATTTCCCTCAAATTACTTTTAAATCCTTGGTACCTAGAGAATTCATGTGTAATGAAACTATGGCCCTACAATTGCACCTATGTTGTGAATTCTTTATATGGGGTAATTGACTTGTGGGTTTGTGCTCTCTTTTGGTTTCCTGGGTTTATTCCTTCTTTCCATTACTTTGACACTTGGTTGGTCTTAATGTGGAAGGAGTACATTCACGTTAGGGTTGTTTGGGAACTACCTTCATATTGTCACGTAGGTTTTTTTGAGTATTACCTTTCAATAGCTTGGTTAGTTTTTCCTTTGAATTCTTTTGAATTGTATAGAGCAAGTCCAACTTGGGAACCTCCTCCATATCTTTGCGCGTATCTTCTTAATACAATGAACATGGAATTCCCAACTTGGAACAACAAATCTGTAGAAAGAAATCATGGATATGAAAAAAAAAATCTAAGAAGATAGGATGAATTGATTAGTGCGAATAGTTCATCAATTCTATTTGTTTCCTCTCAGCTGCAAAGTATGAGAACAAAAAATTCATTGCAAAACACCTCCATTTCCAAACTTATAGATGTCCATCAACAACATCTAGAAGCATTGGAAGAGGAGGTCGCTCTACTTCAAAAATCCATTAGCAACTTGAGCATAGGCGCCACTTCATTTTCCTCCAAGCATGGTACATCAATGGAAGAAGAACCTGGTCACCCTTGAGAAGAAAAGACAGTGCATCAAGCCTAAGATAACATGGAAATTGACACTTCACTTAGTCAAGTAGAACCAATCATAAATAAAATCAACAATAATTAACTCATGTTTTGCAACAAAAAAATTTATATTAGCTTACCTATGTAGGCTTTATACTAATATAATTTACCGAATTCCCTCTGCGAAGGATGACTATAATAGTTTTAAAACTCTTTTGAAATTCTGGATGGACTTGCATTTCCTTACTATATTGTATTTACATGTTATTCAAAATAGTTGCAGCTTTTATTGATATATAAATATAATTGTTTTTGTGATAAAAAAAATAGTCAAACATCTCTAACCATGCTCAATGAAATTCCATGATCAACATGGTAACATAGGAAAACACAACCATCCATGCTCCACGAAAGCCAACCGTGGTTAGCCATGTTCAACCAAGGTCAACCATAGGAATCCACAATCAAACATAGTCAACCATAATTAAACATGGTTAACATGGTCAACCATAGTCAACCATAGTTAACATTGTCAGGAAGAAACAACCATAGTGAAACATGGTCAACCATAGTCAACATTATCACCCACAATCATAGTTAACCATGGTTCATTAAAATCTACCATGATCAAATAATAGTTACACATGACCATGGTCAAAGTTAATCAACCATGTTTAAACAATGTCGACCATGGTTAACCAAATTCAACTACAATAACCATAGTCAACCATAATAAATCATTGTCAATGACGTTCAAACATGGTCACACATAATAAAACATGGGAAACCGTGGTCAATGAAGTAATCCTTGTGGAATTTGGGTGAAAAAGTTATCTTTGGAGTTTGGGTGAAACATTTTAGAAAAAAATGGAAATTGACAAATATTATTTTGGAAAAAAACATTGATTAGCCCATGGGATAAATTGTTCCCCTTAGAATTTTTTCTTGAATGTGACATAACCCTTGTTGGACATTGCAATGTGGCATGACACCTAAGGAAAGTAGTAATTTGACATAAGTAAACCAAGATAAGTGTTTGAATATGACATTACTATAGTCTACCATAGTAACGATGGTCAACCATGGCCAATCTAAGTTAAAAAGATCTATATATTGCAATATACCTAAAATGAATAACCATCTCTAAAAAGTACAAAGGGCACGCAGGTCATTGATTATCCATACTTAAAATTTTAAAGCATATGCCATTGGTGCCCCTAAAATTTATTGCACTATATGTCCATGATTTTTTTTAATATGAATACGAAGCTAATACAGTTCTCTAAAAGCCTTGTGTTTACTTAGAGGTGAAATTCCTAAGGGAGATATGGGTTTAAAGGGGTTGAAGTTGAAAAACATAAAATTTTGTAGTTTTGTTTGTCAAAAAAACAGGCAAAAGTGTTACCCAGTTTCATGTTTTCAACCAAAGGATTGATTTGGTTGTTTAATAACCTATCAAATTTTTATTTCTGTCTACTCCTTCCACACATATCTCTTTTTCATCTTGGAGGGTAGCGTTGGTGTCAACAACCGCCCATAGATTGGTATGCATTAATTGAGTCAGGATGAGATGAATGGTGTAGACACTATGAGATAGGAAGTTTAGCAAATTGCTCTTCTTCGCTTCGTTCCCTCGTGGATGAGGGCCAAACCGTCAAAGATGAAACCATATTGACATCCTGATTACCAAGAAAGAAAATAAGATCTACATTGATGCTAACAAGGATGAAGAGAGAATGATCAACAATATTCATGGAACCGGGCATCACATAACCATTATTTGATAATATATTATTGGAAACCAAAAAATATAACAAACTAGAGTAGCCACAACAACAATCCAAGGAATCAAATGAATGAAAGTTATATTACAACCAACAACCAAAGATTAAGACCAAAAATAATTGAATTTGGATGAATAGATCATCATCAATGATAACAAGAAAGAAAGAGTATAAGGAAATCCTATTATTTAGTTTCATCACATGCAAAACCCTTAACCACAAAGCTTTGAGAACAATTTTTTTTTTTAAGGATACTTATGACCCAAGAGGGGCATATATGGAGTTAAATGTAGATGGTATGATAGCATAAGGAGGCGTATATAGGATTAAATGTATATATATAATGAAATAAATTTACATGTAATAATGGTTGGTCTAATGAAAGGTCTGCATGTGCAACCACTAAATAAGTATATATAGAGGCCATGTAATCATTATTAAAGAAACATGCAAATTGGTTATATAAATGTATCAAAATATTTGAAAAAGATTCTACTATTTTTTAATGAGGTATAATATAACTCATCTTTCTTATTATATTGGAATTATGCATTATGTTTATATTTACTGTACATAATGTGTACTCTATCATAAACCAAACCATTTCTTTTCACACCATAAGAAAAAAACTATTCGTTAGAAAAAGAGACCTTTATTCATTTACTTATCCCTCTTTTTGTTGTTGCATGTACTTGTTGAAGTGAAGGGATGTTAACCGATCAAGTCTACTCCATTAATCCAAAGTTGAAATAGAACGCCTATCCGCGTAAATATAGACGTCTACGTTTGGGATACACATGGCAGATTTCAAACATGATTTTATTTTGTCCAACACATTGAATCTTACAGTCAAGAACGACAGAATCTAAAAAGTCAATAACAACTTATGCTCTCACTATTCAAGTTCTTATACATACCACACCTCTCCAGCCAACTCCACGTGCAACATGCAACACCATGGTTTTAATATTTGTGGCTGTGAAGTTTGCTGGGCATGAAATAGATATATTTCGTGGAGATAAGGTTTTAAGACGATGTAAGCAACGGCGGTTCCATGGTTTCTTGAGGGTAGAATTGGATTTTATCCGATTCACGATCGCAATTTCAAGAAAATCAAACTTAGTAAAAAAGCATCCCATTCACAATTTTAAGCAACAACATAGTCTATTAGCTTTGAAAGATGCCTCGTGAAACATCATTTCAACCAACTCGAAATGGGATGAACTCACTCGCTCCAAGTCCACCAACTCCGAATGGAAATTTTAAGTTTATCATAAGCTCCCATGACATTTCGAAAACTACAGGACGATTAGAAAAATATATACTACTGTACATTAAATTACGATTCCAGTAGAAAAGAAGAACATCGATGCAAACTGACACACTCTAAACATTAAGTTACAAGCTGTAATTCAACGCTCCCAAGCTACCAGATATTACGATGGATGAAAGGCAGCCTAGGAATATGTGCTTATTGTCAAAAGCCAAGCAATATGTGCATATTTACAGATTACACAATAGTTCGATTGTGGGGAAAGAAGAAGAAAATTAAGTATAGTTGGCATGTCAACTGCTCAAGCGTCTTCATATGGACTGCAACATATCTAGCACTTGTCTCATGGATGGCCGCCGATTTGGCAAGTTCCTCGTACACACCAAACCAAGTTCCAACACAGCCAGCATTTTCTCTCTACAACCACCAGTACTACCTTCACCTTCAGCTTCAGCTTGTAGAATTCGGCAGTCCATTATCCCCTGCTCCTCCGCTTGGTGCAGAACCACTCGCCACTCCTCCGGTTCTCTGCACATTAATTTGCTGCGGGTCCATCCCACGATGTCAAGGCTTTCTCCATATTCTATTTCGCCCGTTGCTCTCTTGCCAGTTACAAGCTCCAACACCACCACCCCGAAGCTGTATACATCGCTTTTTTGGTTCACCTTCATACCCATGCAGTACTCTGCACATCAATACGACTACCTATAATGTATGAGCTCTCACACTTCCTCGTATTGTTTAATCAATCAATATTACATGCACTACTTGCAGGGAAACATATTTGAATTGAAGTTCTATAAATATGGAATAGGATACAATACTTTACCTGGGGCAATGTAGCCATGAGAACCAGTGAAACCAGAAACTGTCAAACCATTACGTCCAGACTCCAACGTCGGTTGATGTTGAGATAATATTCTCTTGGCTAAACCGAAATCTGCAATCTTGGCTTCAAACTCGGAGTCCAGCAATATATTACTCGATTTCACATCTCTATGCAATATTGGAGGCGTACAATCATTATGCAAATAGAGCAGCCCACGAGCTACACCAACTGCAATCTTTTGCCGGACTGGCCACTCCAATATCGCCATTGATTCCGATCCATGAAGGCACTCAAACAGGCTTCCATTTTGTATGTATTCAAATACCAATAACTTCAAATCCGAATCTGCACTTGAGATGCAACACAGGAGCTTTAAGATGTTGGCATGTCTGATCAACCCCAGGATATCAACCTCTGCTTCAAATTCTTTTTGCTTCTTCAAAATCTTCTTCACGGCCACCTCCTGCCCGTTCAGGAGAGTGACCTTGTACACTTTTCCAGATCCTCCGGATCCAATCACATTCTCCTCTGTCAAGTGCTGGAGGATGTACGACTCGTCCATTTCCAGGCCTCGATGAAAATATGTCACTTCCCATGTCAACGTTGGGTTGGTTGGCTTTCCCACAAACAAATTTCTCACTGTGCTATTGGTATTGAAACACGAAAACAATAAAATTGCCATGGCTAACACCACAATTGAGACTAAAATTATGGGCAAATAATGATGTAGATCTCTATTCTTTGAAGAACATGGTCTTAACCTAAACTTGAAATCCTTATTAGCACATAGGCCTGGATTGCCAAGAAAACTATCTTTATAGGCCAAACCCTTGAAAGTGTCTGGAATTGAGCCAGACAAGTGGTTGCCAGATACATTGAAAGTGCCTAACCTCAGTTTCCCCAATTCAGGAGGAATTCTACTCCCCAGTAGATTGTTTGACAGGTCCAGAGTTTGTAAATTTGACATGGAACTTAACCATGCAGGAATTTCACCTGTTAAGCAGTTGTTCGCAAGATTGAGTGTAGTAAGCTGGGGCAATGACATATTCCAATTTGGAATTCCCCCAGACAATGAATTGTGATCAAGCTGGATGCTACTGACTGAACGCAAGCCTGCAAGCTCAATAGGAAGAGCCCCATGCAGTCTGTTATTGCTTGCACTAAAGTTAAGGAGATTCCTCAGCTGTCCGATATGGGGAGGAATGATTCCACTGAACCGATTGTTGGCCATCTCTAACCATTGCAGCTTCTTTGCTGCACCAATCTCTACGGGAATGCGGCCTTCAAACATATTATTATAGATCATCAATTCCTCAAGTTTTGCAGAGCTCCATAACGCCAAAGGGACCTCACCACTTAGTTGATTTCTATAGAGGTGTGCGTATTGCAGGCTTCTGCATGACTCTAAGCATTGCAAGCTTCCATTGAAATTGTTTGAAAATATAACCAACGAAGAAAATTTGTTTCCCTCGCATAGATTTCTAGGAAGAGGGCCACTGAAATTGTTTCTTGAAACATCAAGAAGCCAAAGATCAGAATGTGTACCCAAATTCTGTGGCAACCACCCAGTAAGCGTGTTATTCGAAAGATCCAAGTATGTCAGGTTAACCAGCATTTCTAGCCGTGTAGGGACAGATCCCGTGAGACTGTTGTCGGACAAACACAATACATTCAAATGGGACAGATTTGCAATTGTTTCAGGAATCGTTCCATTCAGCTCATTTATTGAGAAGTCGATTGAACGGATGCTCCTCAGCTCGTACATATTTTGTGGGATTTGTCCAGACAGCTTGTTGCTCCAGAGATCGATTTTTGTCATCTTGGACAACCTCATCAAACTGGTGGGAATGTGGCCCGAGAGTTGATTGACGGAGAGATCTAACTTCTCCATCTCCGTCAAATTACCCAACGATGATGGGATTTCTTCACGAAAAATGCAGTTATTCAGCCATAACTGCTTCAGGTGTCTCAAATTGCCAAGAAAAGCGGGAACTGATCCATTTAGCAGATTAGAATTGAGCCACAGTGTCTCCAGGTGCGGTAACATGCCGAAGCCTGGAGGAATATCTCCCGAAAATTTGTTAGACGCCAAGTTAAGATGGCGCAACTCACCCAATTTATTGATGTGATGCGGCAAGTTTCCCACAAACATGTTCGCTGACAAATCCAGCGTCTGCAAATGCTTGCAAGCTAACAATCTATCGGGGAATGGACCTTGGAAATTGTTGGAATGCAGTATCAACTCAGTCAGATTGTGAAGGCCGCATATAGAAGAAGTCAAGCGTCCTCCGATCGAAGTGTTGGAGAGGTTAAGTTTAGTAACGACATTGAATCCGTTACAAAAGACTCCATTCCAACCACACGGGTTTTCATGAGACGCATTCCAGTTGCTCAAAGCATCATGCGTGTCATTCCATTCGTTCTCTTTTATCTGCAGGAGAATTCTTCCTTCCTCAGAGATGGCATTGCAGTGAAGAAGAATTAGCAAGAAACTGAAGAAGAGGAGGAGAGCTCTGGGCAATTGGGATTCCAAGAATGGAAGCAAACATAAACGAGCCATGGTTGCTTGGTACTTCGGATAGGTTTCGCTTGTCTTTGCTTGATTATATATACACTTGTGATTTCCGAAGAATGGAAGCAAAACATAAACTTCAGCTTGAGATGTGTTTGGTGAAGGCCGTCCATGAGAAGGTTGAAAGTTAAAAAGGGCCCACTCTATTGACTACACTTGACTTCACTTAGTCACCCTGAAGAGACAGACGACTAGTAGAAAAACCTTGAAGAGACAGACAAATAGTAACTTTTTGAGTGGTGTCGACACAAAATGTTGAAATGAGAATGATTGAGAATATATAAATAATTCATAGAAAACTGGTAGTGGATTAGTGGGTATGGATAGAGAATGTAATCCATCTTGACTTAGATTGTCCGCCTCTGCTTGACTCGTCTTGACTACAATCCAATATTCCATGTGTTTGGGGAAGGCCATGCGTTAGACAGTTGAAAGAAACAAAGGTCCACCTTATTGACTGTTATTGACTACTGTTAACTTACTGGTTTTTATGACTCTTGACTTAGTCAGGAAGAGACAGAGAACTATTAGTGTTTTGCAGACACAATAGAAAACACGAGATACAAATTATTCAACAAAACAAACATATTAAAAATCGCGGTGGATTTGTGGCTATCGATAGATGCACATTTAGTCACTATGAAGAGAATCCATCTTAGTCACTATGAAGAGAGTCCATCTTGACTTAGTTTCTATGGGGTTCGAAAGGTTTTGAGTAATCAATGTACCAAGTAAATAAAACAAAACAAATTTTTCTACAAAGAAGACAAATAACCAATAAAACAAAACAAAACAAACATATAAAAAATTGCGGTGGATTTGTGGCTATCGATAGATGCACATTTAGTCACTATGAAGAGAGTCCATCTTGACTTAGTTTCTATGGGGTTCGAAAGGTTTTGAGTAATCAATGTACCAAGTAAATAAAACAAAACAAAATTTTTCTACAAAGAAGACAAATAACCAATGTTTTGCATATTAAAAATAATTAACATTTCAAATAAATCTTCAAATTAATGTTGACAGACGACCAAGTTTATCAAGATAGATATTTTTTATTTTTAAATTATTTTTATTAAATTAAATTTAATTATTTTTTATAAACTATTTTTTAATTTTTTTTAATTTCAAAAAATATTTTTAATAAACTATTTTTTTAATTGTTTTTAATAAACTATTTTTTAATCTCTTTGTTGACATTATTTTTAAATTAAGGTAACTTATAATTTTTTAATTTTTTCTATTATATCTTTTTGAAATTAAAAATAAAATTTAAATTTATTTACTGATTAAATTTCATTTCTATATTTTTTATTAATACTTATTTTACTTATATTAAAGTTAAAATAACTTTTATAATTACACTTTAATTAAAATAAAACTTTCCATCGTAAGATTTAACAATGTTATTTGGTAAGTATGTTATTATCATGTGAATCTCCTTTCCATTCAATTAAACTATCTTATATTAACTAATCTCTAATCTTTTTTAAATAGAATCATTACTTCTAACATAAACCACTAAAAAACTTATAAAAATAGTTGTTCCCATAACAAACACTTTATCTTATAAATATAAAATTTTAAACCATGTACATAATTTATTGTTTTTCATTAAATACTAAATATTTAAAGTGAATATAAACTTTTAATTTATTAATATTTAATATCTAAATATAAATATAAATAAAATATAACAAAATTTATAAATAAAATATTTAATAAACATTAATTATTAAAATAATAAAATTAATTTACTTAATTTTTAATCTTTAAATTATAAAGATAAACACCCTATATAAAGAAGCAAAGAAGCAATGATGTAAATGCAAATGTTATAATTAAGTTAAATAACCATAATGTGAAGATAATTGTTGGGTAACTATGTTTTAATGTTTAAAAAATATAAACCAAAATAAATATTATACACAATTCATGTGGTAAAACTTAATTTCAATTCTTCTTATTGAATTGTAATCTATGTAATCTTTAGTTTCATATATGAGATTAAGGAATATTTTTTGTTAATTATAAATGAACTTAGTTTCATGTATGAGATTAAAGTTAAGTGTTATTAGAAAGTACGTGATCTCATTCATTCAAGTTCTTTCATTTTAGTCTCATAAGAGTTAGTCTTCCTCGAACTAAAGAAGTTAGCGATTTAAAACTCAATCACTAAGTCATTTTAGGTGACTTAATTTTCCTTGAATAAAAATGATAAGTCACTCCACATTTATAGATAACCGCTCATAACACCTATCCTCATTGTTGTTTTCCAATAACACTTCTGGACAACATGGTTATGTTATCTTCTATATTGTATTTTAGTGGATATTAAAATAGCAATGTGCATATTAAGTATCTAATTTTCAATGATTAATCCCTGTGGAGCAGGGATATAGCAATCGGTTTCAGCGATTATACGATCCATACGACAATGGAGGAAGAGGTTAAATATCATGCCATAGATATCCCAATTGGGTTCTTCACTGAACTGTCATCATAGTCATCGTGCTCTACCGCCTCATGGCTATGACAATGTGCATATTGGTCCCATATGATCTGGTACACTATCTTCCATCTACTTAACGTTTGCACTATTAGTTGTTGTTGCAGACGCAGGATTAAGCCACCTTGTGGCTCTTTTGGTTTAAAAGCAAAGAATAGTTAATTTAATAGTCATCCATTGCGAATCGCAATTCCTATCTCGTGCCACACCAAATTTTCTTATTAAACTTAAATCCATAAACTAAAAAAATACCAATAAAATCAAAACAATAATTGAAATATTCTTTTAATAATAAATTAAAGTTTTTTTATACCCTTGTTCTCTTTGCATAATTTTTTCCAATTTACAAAGTTATAATTATACATTTAAACTTTATTCTTTTTGTTAACACTCAAATCTCACACACACGTGACATCAATTTATAAAGTAAAGCATCGTCAACATATAGCATGCAACCCATTGAAGGCATCCTCATAAGATCCAAGAAGCAGCATGAGTCCAGAAATGCCCTAAAACAGTTAAAACCCCAACAACTCGGCCACATGTCTGTTAATATGCACTATCACGCATGTTACCAAAACTTCGACCACATGACCATAATGGATAATCCCTCGATATTTGTGTGACTAACCGAATCGGCAGAATCTCAACCACCAATGGTGCATTAATGACTCATGAAAGCCCCATTACCTCCACAAGTTTGAATTTGGCCCCACACACTTGGATTCCTTAAATGGCCTCTTTTGTGTACCTTGGAGATAGATCATAAGATAAATGATTTCACATTGGGATCTAGTTATTTCTTGGCCACCTCTTGGCCTAAAAAAGGAAGCCATGGGCATGCTTATGAAAGGGAGAAACCAAGAAAAAGGTTATGCTACTCGAATTGTGCTTGAGCTCCCTTATAGCTCATCTCTTCCCTCTTGTTTAGCACTTACCAAGCTCATTTTCCACCTTCCTTCAAGGGGAAAGAGTTCTTCTCATTTGTTCTTCAAGCTACTTAGCATCTAGTGTGGACTAAATAGACCTTCCTAAGGGGGATTAGTTTCCTCTATTGGAACTCAAATCTCCTAGGTGTTGTACATGCTTCACCATTGTGCAATACAAAGTGGTTTGGCATCTATTGGTTGTTGGATTTTACGTCTCTACGTCTTTTCTTTGTTTTATTTCATTTTTATTTCTTTTGTTTATCTATTTCCACTAACAACCACTTACAAGATCGCTCAAGGAGAACTAACCCACAAACAAGGAGGCACCTAATACTAGGGCCTTGTTGCAACCTATAAGGCTTTTACCCTCACTAAGTGGGAAGGATTCACCCTTGTGCAATTTTTTCCACAACAGTATTTATGGCGACTCCACTTATTTTAATTCATTTCTCTTAAACTAGGTTGTTGTTTGTTGAGTAACTAATTTATGGTATCTTGTGCTTTGCAGCTGAAGAGGTCCATACCCTTCAGCCTCCTTTTGGATGTAATTGATGTTTCAACAAACGCGTGGATCCTAGCATCTTAGGCACATTGTACGCGCAAATGATCTTGTTAGTCCTAGACCTGTCATTCTATTTTCTTCACTTTTTCTTCCTAGTCTTGTTTTTTCAAACTTATTTTCAGCTAGTTAAGTTGCCTAAGTCTAAGATTATTTCTTGTTCTAGAGTACTTCTTGTTTTAAATTACATTGCATTTCAATTCTTAATGAGAGTGTTAGCCTTGCTCTTAGTATTTTGTGATCTCTTTTACATATATGTATGTCTTAAATAGTTACATAAGCTTAAAATTATCCCAAGGAGTGAATCTTAAATGCTTGAAAAGACATTTTATGTTTTGGCACATTCTGGCAGTGCGAGATATCATTTATGTTCACATGCATGCTGCCAGAATGGACAGACCTAATCATGACGCATTCCAAGTAATGATTGCATGCAAGGGCCTTGAAAAAAGGTTATGTAATTTGAATTAATGACTCTTATGAGGCATTAATGATTTGTTATGGGTTCTAGATTCATTCCCTTACAATTCATTATAGCTTTGCTATGCGCTAATATTGGACTAGCTATGATATGTGGGTCTGATTATAGGATCGTGGATCGCGCCCGATATTAATGTATCTTATTCTGGTTCAAATTTCCTGCTTGAAGCATCATTTCTCCAAGGGTGACCTGCATTCATACGCATTCATTACTTAGATTTTCTAATAAGTGCTTGCAAGATGAAAAGGGAAAGCAGACCAAGTGGGAAGTTGTTGAGATTCGAATATGGAAACATTGAGTGGGCCAAAGACCTTCCATGGTGTGTCGAGAAGCTGAAAAAGCCAGGTTGGTTTTCCATGTGTGAAAGTATCCAAGACCATAACGTTCAAGTGACAGATCATTTCACTCTAATTTTCAAAGGCTCAGTGGTAGACTTCGACGGTTTCGAATTTCAGATGAATGAAGAATCAATTGCAGCTACAATTGGTGTAATTCTAGAAGGAGAAAGATGGTTTAAGAAACACCCAATTACTATAGACTATAACCAATTTCTACTGCCTCAACATAGAAACCTCGATTGGATCAAGGGCATAGAGAGGAAATTTTTGCTGAAGGAATGGCAATATGTTTTGGGTATCATTCAATGCTATGTAACCTATGAGTGAAGGTTTGCTACAGTATACATGTATCATCTACGATTCCTGGTGCATATCGCGGGTATTGAAAAGTTATACCTTATTACCTACTCAAAAGTATTTCTAAAATGGCAAAGAGGGTTCAAAATCACCATGAACACACAAGTCATAGTGTCTTCCATCATGGATTAGTGACGCTTCTTGTGGTTGAAGAGATAAAGAAGCATGGTAGGTCATGGTCACACTTCCTATTATGGTGAGGGTTTAAACTGGAGCAATAAATTCTCGACAAAGATAAAAGTAAGATGGAGGATAAGAAAACAAAGTGACCTCATGCTTTGAAGAAAATATAGAATTTGTCTCTCAGTAATGACCAGGATAGAAAAAATGTATAGGAGGTAAGTCCAGAGCATGAGGAATAGTGCAATCCTAAGCTAAATATGTAGTGGAAGAAGTTAATGTGAAAATTCCTATTAAAGTTGCCGGAGGGGAAATTCACCTAGAAGCCAATCTGTTAGAGACTATTCATAACCAACAAATTCCAACTCCTGAAGGTCACATTCAATACATCGATCAAGAGGAAGAAGTCGTTGATATTCTTAATTTACATGAAGAGACTGAAAAATAATCAATAGACAAGAAGCTAGGGTCAGGTATGCCCAAGAAATCTTCCTCTGATCCTAAATTGTTTGATAGCTCTATTGTGAAACCTGGAACTAGTAAATGGAAGCCTCAAAACCAGACCTACCAATAAACTGAGATTTAATATGAGGGATCGGCTCGACCATAAATTTAAAAGAGACACTGTAATTGGTATTGAGGATTCCTCAGATGAGGAGGATCCAAAAGCTAAGAAAGTGGAATAAATTCTAACTATCATTTTGGAGAATATTCATGAAGGACTCAAGAAAATTCAGACCTTTTAGAAGGAAACCACTTGGTTGAGGGGAATGTTATCATGGAAGGTTCAAAGGGTGAAACAGAGCTAGACCCCGTAGAATTTAAAAGAAAGGAAAAATGTGTAAATTGACAGGACCTAGCTGAGTCTTCCAGTAAACAATAAATTTCTTTAAATGAAGGTCATTCTAGTGAAGGGTTGGATATCAAAAATCTTCACAAGGAATTTCAACAATACATAGTACAGAACTCCCATTCGAGTGAGTCCAATGACACCATGATGAAGGAAAACCAAATGTTAAGGAAGGATCTACAAGAACTAAACACAAGCTATACAGAATTGGTCCAGGTGGCTAAAGAAGCAGTTAAAAGAAAAAAGGAAACTTAGCAAAGGAACAAAGAACTCATCATTAGAGGAAATTTGAGGCCTAAAATGGGCCTCGTAAGGAAAATAATAAATTAATAGTTAAAATAATAAAATAATATTTATTAATTTTGGAGGAAGAAAGAAAAAAATTACTTTTTTCGTTCGTATTTGCAACATATCTCCATGTGGTTTTACTCAAATTTCGAGCAGGAGCACTCGTTGGATGCACAATTTAATTCCGCATCCAATGAGTGATACTGCTCAAAATTTGAGTAAGACCACATGGATATATGTTGAAAATATGAACAAAAAAAGTAGTTTTTTTTATGACAAATATCTCAAGTCAACCATTATGGTTGACTCATTTTATTGAAATTCTATTGGTTCTTGAATTCCAACTGATCAATAAATTATGGTTGGCTCGTTTTCTTATATGATGGCTCGTTTTCTTATAAGACCCATTTTAGGCCTCAAATTTCCTCTAATGAAAGCAAAATGAGGAGCTTCTAGAAAGGCTTCTTGTCATGCAAAAAGAGTGTTCACGCC
Source organism: Larix kaempferi (assembly GCA_027924585.1). Lineage (NCBI taxonomy): Eukaryota > Viridiplantae > Streptophyta > Pinopsida > Pinales > Pinaceae > Larix > Larix kaempferi. Next base: position 1,311,518 of record BSBM01000535.1, on the reverse strand, counting down.
TACATAGGAAATCACAAGATTTTGATGGATTAGCTGTGTTGGCTGAGGCAACGCTGCCATGTATGATTCAACCTCCAGGATTCAAGGAACCTACGTGCTCACAAATTAAAGAATGATTGATCAACGCTCCACTTATTCTTCCTATGCATCAAAGGATCGAGATTCTCAAGTATTAGTTTATCTCGTGGAAGTTAATAGGTGTCTCAAGTTACAGCAGGAAATTTTCCTTAGGCCTAATTTTTTATGACTTAAAAGCATATCTTAAATGTAAATTTTTTTTTTTAGCTTCTAGTTAATTTGTAGCTATTTTGAGTATATTCGATCCTTAATATATGGATCTGGAGAAACTACTTTCATAGCCCTGTATATCTATAAAATGTAAAGAATGGAACAATAGAAGGGGTTACGAATATGAGGTCCATGAGGATTTTCTAAAGAAATTAAGACAAACATTTTGTATATCTTAAAGACCTGTATTTCATGCTGGGATTAATATATATTTTGAGCCAGTTTTTAACCTTCTTGAAACTTGAATGTTCTGTAGTTTTTTCTAAATTATTACTTGATGAATTCTTGCATACTGATGTTATCATTTTGAATGCTCATTTAGTAATTGAATATTCACGATCTTTGTTTGAAATGTGTTTTTTAACATAGTACCTCTAAATGTTGCATGTGGCTGAACAAAAGTTCCATTTGTTATCATTAGATGTAAAAGCCTAAGTTCTTTTATTATGTTTTATCTTTGTTATGATCAACTTCTTTGTATGTTCAAAATATGATGTGTTCAGATGTCTTAAACTCTTCCTTTTATTACCTACAGTCCCTCATTGTTTTATCCAATCCATCTTTAAAACCAACTTTAAATATGATGTGCCTAAACTCTGTGGCCCGGTAGTCTAGTTACAGACTTAGGACTATCATATTTTGGCACCGTTGTCAGGGAATGAACGTGAATTATTTCCCTTGGGTATATACATTTTTTTGGTCTAGTTTTGATGGTAAACAAAATCAATATATTTTGATAGACTACATCGTTCACCTATAGTTCAAAAAAGCAGTTATGGCTTCTAACTTGGGGTGGGAACGAGAGGTAATCCTCATTCACCCAACGTACAACATGAGTATGATCTAGAGAGAATTATTTTGGAAGCTATAGCTCGACAGAGAGAAAATTATAACACTATAGTACAAAGTAAGAGTATAGAGGAGGAAAGAAATCCAATACCTTCTATTTTTCTACCTGAACTGGAAGTGTTTCAATCTGAAGAGGAAGGTAAATTTAAAACTGAATCAGCTCAAGATCCTAAACTCCTTGATCCTGAAACTATTTTAAGTCAAGCCATAGCTTTAGTTATTCAACTTCTTCTAGGTTCACAAGTTTTCAAAAGCCCTCTGATTTTGACATCTTTCAAGAAGCTACTTCTTCTTTCCAAACCTTTCATATTCCTAGCTCAGACGAAGAAAAAGTTATCCCTGATTGGAAATAGTTTTTTTCTATTACTATACCAGAAGATCAAATCTTTGATTCAAAGTCACAAACTATTGCATATCAAATCTTTACAAACCCTTTAGATTCAACTGAAATTAAGGAAGAATCTTGAAGATCTGAAGGATTTGACTCATTCAAGTCAGCTATAACTGAGTCAAGTGTATACATACATCTTACTAGTAAGACCAAAATCCCAATACTTCCTCAAACTCAACCTGTTATATTCAACCTTTATCAATTCAGTCTTCATCAGTCATGGCAGGAGGAGGAGGAGGAGGATCTCCACCTAATAGGATGGATGCAATTGTGGTTGCTAGATACACTCCTTTAGTTTTACCACTCCCTCTTAATGCACTTCTTGGTGGTGACTACCTTAAATATATTCCCAGGTTCAATGGGAGAGGTGAGGTTATAGCTGAAGAGCATTTAAATGCCTACTACAACCATGTTGATAACCAAAACATTGAAAATGAGGATGTGTGGATGCAGGTATTTGTGCAGAGTTTAGATGGAGATGTTAGAAAGTGGTTCAGGGAGTTACCTCCAAATTATATAAATGGGATAGAGGCCTTAGAAGAATCCTTTATGAAACAATGGGGAGACTCTAAATACTACCTCTATTATATAACATAGTTTGGGGCATTAAAGAAGGAAACATATGAGTTAATGGCTGACTTTTCAGAAGAGATGAGGGGCATTAAAGAAGAAAAGAGATGAGTTGCAGCTTAGCAGAAGCATGTTTGTCAATGTCAAAGGAAAGCGATGCGATGAATGCATTGTAACACCATCTGCATTTTGCACATCTCTTCCAGTAAATGCAAGAATAATGCCTTTTTTTAAGAGGATCACTACAAAGGTCCATGTTGTGAAAATGAAAAAACCCATGGTAGATTTCCTTTGCAACAATGTTTTTCTTGTCCCAGCGGCTCCAGTCATGAACAAATGAATCTGTGTGGTTGGGATAGATTTCTTTCTCATTATGATTTATTTTACTATTGCTTGTTGTTCTTTGTTATTTTTTTTCTAATGAAATAGTAGGCTTCTTTGCTAATGATGTGGGGAAGTTTCATAGTTTCAAATGCATTTCCAGGACCAACTGCAACCTTCTTGGACAATGTTCTATGCATTAGATCCTTTTTAATGTCATACTTATCAGATGCATAAAGGCCAATTTGCTTTTCGCAAAATGTTTCTCTCATAAAAAGTTGTTCATTTTTTGAGTCAATTGTCCTGGCGTTTATGCCAATGTCACCCCAAGTAGTTTTTTATTTAGCTATGAAATTTTGCTCAATTTGTTCTATGAATAGTCTATGCGGAAAGTATGCTTCTTCCCATGTTTCTGTAGATTTTCTTAGAACATTCTCATTTTGTCTAAAGGGGACAAACAACATCATTTTTTCTTTGTAGAAGTTCTCTAGATCTTTATGCTCATTGTATCGAACATAGCGTATGACTACAACGTGCTTTATTTTTCTAAGGCATGAGTTAGAGCATGTATAACGGGAGGCATATTCAGACAAAGTAATATGTTCAAGTTCAAAAGGTCTTGCAATGTATTTTTCAATAAGCGATGGGCATAGAATGTTTTCTGAATCATCTGGCTCTTGGTCCAAAAGCTTAGTTTTTTTTAAGACATAGGTTCTTTTGTCAGTTGGCCCTATATTAATAAATATAGTTTTCCTAGAACTTGTGTATAAAGGAAATGAAAGTACAATATAAATAGCTTATCGGATGGACATTTGCTACATGTTCAAGAGCGCATTTCCAAGTTTGCGAATTGTTTCAATGTTGCTCTCATTATCAAGAAGGCATTGCTCTTTTATTTTTTTCAAATAATTTCTCATTGTGCGATCCATTTTTGTAATGTAGGAGCTACAGTAAGTTGTTGTAGCATAGGCATTGAGGATGAATTGTGCATCCATTTTTGCATTCCATAGGGCTGGGATTTGCTTGGAGAATGCATTGATCCAGACATTAGCCAGGTCTATTTTTAAAAGCAAAGTAGGGCGCTGCAACAATGAATGAAGAAGAACTAGGTATTCATCCCTTGTTTTGTTGAGTTCTGAAAGAAACATATCAAAGGACATAGTAGTTGGAAAATTCCATTGTTCTAGAACTAGAAATAGCTCCTTTGCTTTGTGAATTGTTTTCTCGTCAGCATTTTCTAGAGGTTGGAAAAATGGCAGTTTTGTCAAATGGAGGAAAAGGAAAATTAAATCTACAGCTATAATGTCGATATTTTTTGCAATTCTTTGTATGATGATGTGTTTGGATCTTGGCCAATTCTTCAGAAAGAAGTGAAGAGTCAGAAGAAAGGTATCTATCGACAAATGCTGTCACATTTTTATCAAATGTTTTCCCATACACATGGGTGTGTTTTGTCCATAGCAAAGCATGGTCATGTTCATTTCCTATACCTTGGAATTCAATTATGAAAAGGTAGTATATTACATATCCAAATAATTCATTGTTTCCTAAAATCAAGGATCGCATTGCCGACATTCTATGCATGTAATAACGATTGCAAATTACTGGATTTTCTTTTATCAATGTTTCAATTGTTCGAGCAATGTCTTCATTGCCAATGTTGGAGGAAAGCTTCTCTTTAGCCTTTTTCAATGCATTGCAAATAGGAAGCCAAATATGTTCAGCATTGGTGAAAGTGACAAAGAAAGTGGGCGGGCCAAGTTGTCGAATCATTGCAAATACATCTTTTCTTATATGTTCGAAGTAATCAGGAGATGTATGTATCATTTTTAAACATTGGTAAGCAACTAGCGATTTTAATACTTTTTGAAGGTTTGCTTTATATTTTACGTCATTTGTGACTAGAGTTTTTCCTTGTATTTCTCCTTTTCGTATTGAAATCCATGCAGATCCTCAAATCTGCTGAATCAGAACACACACTGCTTTGAAAAAGGTATTTGTATTGTGGATTGCAAAGTCCCTTGACACATGTTGCAATTCCCATTGCGATGTTCGCTGGTAGGTAAATCGATTTATGATATCTTCAGGTTGATTGTATCCAAAGAACAATGTAGGGAAGTTCATCTCTTCAGAAAACTTATCTTGGAAGATGCCCAATGGTTGAAATCCTTCAGAAGGTGCAATTTGTATAAGATGATTTTCTAGATCCTCTATTTGATGAGATTTCCCATAGCCATGAACCATTGTTTCATTTGAAATTTCTAGATCTATTTCATCGTCACTGAAATCATTTGTGTATATATGTATTGGGGGTTGATTAGCTAGTCCAATGTTTTTTCTGACAATTTGCTCCCATCCATTGTCAATAGTAATGTTCTCATATTTGTAAAGTGGAGTAATGCAAAGGTCATTTAATGCAGTCATAAAAATATAAGGGCATAAATTTCCAGATATATACGCACTCTTGTATTCCAGTTTTCTTTTCAACATCATTGCAGTTGTTTCTGAATCTTCAAAGCTTCTAAGAAAAGCTTTTTGTATCTTGTTCAAATTTGCAGGAACATTAATAATTGTTCACGTGAGTGAAATTTGTGCCCTTTTGTATCCCAATGGTATTATTTGAGAAAAGGCTAGCCTTGGTGACACCATTATTTCTTCCAATGGTGTTAGAATTGTGACAGAATCTAGTTTTTTATTGCAGCGAATTTGCGAAGGAACTGCAAATACAGGTATCTTTTCCTTATGAAGGTTATTTCTGCATTTTTTGCATATTTCCTGATCTATGTCAATTTACTTTGAGCTATTATCCATGCACAAGGATGCATAGTTTTTCATTGTGATACTGTCAACCTTGACCATGTCTTTTTTAAATTGCAATATCTCACAGACAATGCATGCATGTGTCAGTGTATCTTGAATACTAGTCAAATATGGCATGCAAGGTTTTGCATATTTTTTCTTCCTAGCTGGGAGAACATAATTCTGTGTTCTTATTCTTTTTTTAATATTGTGCAATGTTTCAGTTCTAGTTATGTTTTTTTTTTAAAGTGATTGTTGTTTTTTGGAAAATTGCTATTGAGACATGTTCTGATTCAGAGCCATGCTATTTTTCAATTTTGGAGCCGTTTTCTAGCATTGTGCTATTTACATTGTGAATTTCCTTTACTTGGATACATGTATCTATGTCTACAACGTGGTTGGATGGAATCAAATTGGTTTGTTGGTATTTAAGCAATGGCCAAAAGTGCACATGCGAATTGTCATTACAAAAATGCATTAGAAACATTGTATTCAAAGAGCCATTATATGGTTGGAATTTTTGTGAAAATATCTGTGTTGCATGCTCCAAATGTCTATATTGATATTGAAAAATTCACTTATCCATTGCAATGCAAATGCATTTCCTTCTATTCTTCCTTCTCTGTATAGCATTGAAAGGTTCACAACAAAGGCTTTTGGATTGCCAATACATTGCTCCTGCATAATGCTTTTATGTTATAGATTTTTTCTGAAGCAACTGATCGCTCTAATATCATTTTCATTGTAACAATTGCAAAATGTTTGTGCCATCGCTTTTCGTAAAGTAAGGACATCAAAATTCGGTACCATGTTGCAAATTGACTCGAACAATGAGGCATGGCAGTCAATGAAAACCATGTCCATTGGGAAAATATGGTGTTTGTCCAACTCCTCTTGGATTGATGCCATGTTTATTTGTACATGTTGATCATTCATTGTAAATGCGCATGCAGGTCATTCAATTTGCATATGCAGAATGCTTATTCTTGTTCTATATGACAACAATGGCTCGAAATGTCCAAAAGATGTTACTTGGTCATGGAATAAAACAACAAGTCCATTATTACCATAGTCACCTTTGAAATACAAGTATCTTTGTCCTTTTTCAAATGAACAGACAAAGACATATACATCTAGCCATCTTGAAAACCATTTAATACAGAAGACATCACCCCATAGACCAGAATCTGAAGAAGTGTGCACACTTGCAGCAGAAAGAGCCATTCAATGAAGATATGCATTTGAATCATGTACACCATGCAAGTCTTTCAAAAAAACATTGCTTAACTCTGTTTTCATTGAACACAATGCTTCTAGGTCTTTCTGACTTAAACATGCTCTAAAATTATTTACAATTCCTTCTCTAATTTCAATGGATGAATATCGAAAATGCAGCAGCACTGCAAGTGCATCAAACAAACAATCTCCTAGCCGATAACAAAAATATTTTAACCGGAAAAGTCCATATCTAGCCAGTGCACAATCAATTGTATGTATACGAGGGCCATTGATTCCAAAAGCACACAATCTACTGAGGCAGACTTCATTGCAATAGTTTCCAATATGCATATCCATTTTAGCAACTAGGAAATGTGTCTACAAAACAACGCACATAGAAGACAACATATGTTGCTTGTGTTTGCTACATTTGCAAATGGATGGTGCAACGAGAAAAAGATATCCTTTGAACTGGAAATATGAATATGTCAAAACAAGCACAAGCAACTGGAAAATTTCTATGCTTCTAGGAAAAATATGCCACAGTCTGCTCAATAGATGATGGACATTAATCAATGTTCATAAAGAATCCTTTTTTAATTTTCTCATTTTAAAATGACACTTTTTTATTTACAAGTTACGTGAATAACCAAGTACTTGATTGCTAGAAAAAGATATCAATATTTTGTTTATATAAAGAACACATGCATATTCCAAAATGCACATTTTGACCTAATTAAGAAGACATTAATGATAGACATAAGAAAAAAATTGTGACTCTAAATGGTGCCTATGTACAAAGAAGCGTTGCATTAAAGTATGTGTTTCAAATGGCTACCAGTCTCTACTTTCCGGGCATTTATAAGGAATTTGAACAATAGTCTATGAATTATGGGGATAGCCATAGCACTAAATCAAGAATTATGGAAATGACTTAAGGAAAAGTGGCAGAAAAAGCAAATGTAGATCCAAAATTCTTCAAAGCAATTAAACTATCTAGAAAGTTGTCACTAGGCATAATAACCAACATGTTGAGACTGCATAGTGGAACAGTCGATTGCTCAACCAGGAGACGTAGCTACCTAGAAGCATGATCAATAGGAATTTGAAGTAAGGCACTTAGTCCTAAGAGCATGCGAACATGTGACATGGATATTTTAAATTGGATACAGGAGTTGAGGATGCCTAGATGCAGAGCCTTACTCATTTGCATAGATGTCGAGGGGAATTGGGCCAAGACAATAAGACCAACATAGCTAGAAACACAACACCTTGCATGTTGAGACCTAGAGATAAATCTAAAATGTACAAGAAAGTGTTCAACTAACTTGTTGCATAGTGCACTCCCTTGTAAGAGGATGTTGATCCCAAGGGACATTATGCTTTGATGGCGTCCTACCTTTGGATCAAAACAAAAGCACTATAATGAAGTAAGAAGATCGATATAAGACTTCTTTGTCTTGATCCTTTACAATATTGGCACTTTTATTAGTGAAAAAGATGAAACCTTAGGCCATGTAGCACTTAAACCCTAGGATGGTAAAAAATCCTGATTATTCATCTTATTGGGTTGCATGGATTTTGGCATTGAAAAACCTTGGAAAGGCATTGAAAAATTTCCTACAGGCTAGCACCACCAATGGAGAAGTCCATGTAAGAAGCTTTATGTTATCACACTTTCCATAATGCATTCTTTCAAGGACTGTGAAAGCATGCCCTGGACACTAAATAAATGTTCAAAATTCAAAGTGAAGGGAAACCCTAGCATAACCATTGAGCATAAAATGTTCAAGTTTTTTTCACAACATTCAACTTTTATATGCCAATGTACATTAAAAACATGCAAGAATGCCCCTCCTTAAGTTTTATATGCCATAGATACCAAAAGGGTTAAACATCCTATCATCACAATGCATCAATATGATCCATCCACCCACTAAGCAAGAGCAGATATGGAAATAGGAAAAGTACTTAAAGCATCTTGACAATGGAGTATTTCAGATATCAGGAGAGATTTTTCCTTGGCTTAGACCTTATCACTAGCTTCTTCTATTGCCCCCAATGAAAATAGCCAAAGGCAATCATTGGATTTGAGTATCGTATCCGTTTCCTCCTCCTCTTACCTATAGTATACACTTATTATACTAATTTGAGACTGTGCCTATGTTTTCCTCCCTACAATATTGGGATTTTCTTGTTGTTATTTTGTGCCTACGTTTCCACAATGGAACATATTTTTCCAGTCTGAACTGTGTATGTATAGCCGAAAATTGATGGTAAACTCAAAGGATGAAGACGTCGTTGCTAGGCCATTCCATGGAAATAGCAATAGAACTTACTCTATAAAGATCACAATTACTAATACCAGATTTCTTATTTTGGGCAAAATGATGAATTAGTTGATTGAATTTTTATAAAGGAAATAAGAGTAGATGGGAAAATGTGCTAGCAAGATTGAGTCTTTTACATACATATCAAGTTATATTAATTAGACTTAAACTGAGATAATTGTTGAGAGTTGTTAGATGATAGTGACCCTGACCATTTGGAAAATCATTTTCCACACAATTTGACCATTTTGATAAGGCTTGCAAGTGTGGAGAAGGTTTTAGGCTTCATAGAGAGAAGACAACACAATTCAAGTGAGAAAGAAAGACATAGTTGCAATGAAAAAAGTCTTTAGTATTTTTTTTCTAGAAACATGACATATATTTCATTGCCATCTACAAAGTGTAAAAAACCCCAACTATACATGTATGGCCATTTGGATTCGCATGGTCTATGAAAATGTCTGATTGGCCATGCGACACTGTTCAGAGCCTAACCGATGGCAAGACCAACTCGGTAGGTCAACTGACGGACTATGCCTCCTGCGGAACTTACACTTATCAACTTGTTTAACACTTATATCTAGTTAAACTTGTTAACTTAGCTAATTTACTTATGTTTGCATTCACATGTTATACTTAGCTAATTTACACATGCACCATACAAGAGTAACAAGAGACAAGACAAGATAGAGGTGGGTTTCCCTACTAGCTTCCACTCCCAATAATCTTTTATGTATATTGGAAAATTAGAAGTACAAAAAATTTACAAGATAACGGTTGGAGCCTCTAGGCCTAGCCCATCCACAAAAGTGCACTTACTCTACAAGCTCCTAGAAACCTCAAGTTTTTACAGACTTAAAATTCTTGGTTCCTTCCTGCTTCCGTTGCACCACAAGCCTTCCTGCTCGCAACAACCCTGCCTCCTCACAATTCTACCCCTTTGTTGAATTTGTTCCAATATTTTCCCAAGAAAACGAACTTCTCTTCTCCCCAACAAGAAAAGGCATACCCCAATGACCTGCATATCACAACTTCTTCTTCCCTTGGTCGAAATCGCTTGTTCTTCCTTCTTGGTTCCCTTTGTTTCCTTGGTCCTCACCACTTATGTATATGGTGCACGACCATATAGCCATCCACCCACTTCCAAGCCGATGCCCTCCTCGACATGCTTATATTCTCTAAGCCGACGAAACGATCCACAATTCTTGGGTAAGTGACCTCTCGGTACCACACTTGGAAAGACAAGTTTCCAAGTCGTGTCGGCATGCAGGGCTGTAATACCCCATTTTGACCCTTAGGATATATTAGATTTTAATGTAAATATTGTATACATGTGATGTATGTTTTCCTAGTGTGGAGCTCAAGGAAAAGGCTCTGCTAGTTGAAGCTTGAATTTTATTTAAAAGGAAAGTATTAGACATTATGTTACCCATGTGCTATTTAGCCATGGAACATTGTAAAAATGATGTAAATAAACATCATGCAATAAAATACCAAAACTGGATATGGAGGCAACGAATGAGAAGGGGCCATGTGTATCCACTAGGGAGTGGTGAGGGGGTTGTGGGATTGAACCATAGGTTTCCAAATGTCATCTTGAGAACCCTTTTGACTTTCTTTGCTGGCATTTAATTCTGTGTAAGAAAGTGGTTGAAGAAAACAGTCCAGGGCTTTAATGGAGCATGGGCAGCCCAAAAATTCGTATGGCAGAGTATGGGATCTGTTTTCTTGTACCACAAGTCACTCTACCTCATGGCCGGAGTTGCTTCTTCCTCATTCCCATTCTAGTGGGGAAGAACCCAGCATCATTTTCCATCCAAAAATGAATTGCCAGCAGTGGGAAAAACCAAAAATCGCAACTTTGCAAGAACCCACGTTTTGAAGTGCCAAAAACGCCTAGAATTTGTATTTGAGAGTGAAATTCAATGGGGGATCCATAGGTATGAACCTTGGGGAGAAATTGAGAGCATTAGCTACCACGAAATCCATTGGAAAATCTGGTTTTTATAGCCCAGAAACCCAGTGACGGGATTGAGTTATTCGTTGACAGAATAGTGAGAAATCCAAGTGTGGATGTTTGAACAAAGGATTGGATTGCTTGAATTTAGCTTGAGATGTCTGTAGCTCTATGGTTGAGCTCACTAGATTAGCATCCTCCTCTTTTTCCTATTGCATGCTTGATAAACCCAACTGTGTGTTGGCTTAGCATGACTGTTTGAGTGAAACCATGACTGTGAGTGAACCCATCTAGTTCCTCCTTAGTGGATACATAGCCCAGCTCAGGGGTGATCTCTTAGCTAAAAGAATACAAGATGGACAAAGATCTATGGTTGGGTGGAACGTTGCTCTCACATAGCCAGTTGTTTGGACAACTTCATCTCAAGATAAGTGTTCTCTGTGGTTTAAACTATATGCATTTTGTGTTTTGCAATGTGTTAATTTTGAATGATAGTTATTCATGTTAATGGAATTCATATGAAGCCTGTGCATAGCATGAGAAGGGGATTAATTATCTGCATGTTGATTCATCATCTTCTTGGGTTACATAAGCTGATGCATTACTGTTTGTGTGTGTGCCATTGTGTTTAATTCCACTGTGTTTGCTGTGTATGAATATGTATGCACAAGTTTTATTTATTCAAGCATTTCTTAACAATGTATGGTCTGAGATTGCCAATAAGCTCGGTATGTTTGGTTCACGTTTCCTTCCTGGCATCATATTTGTTGGAAGGGGACGTGACAAGGGATCTCAACACATGATGACCACTGACACCAAACCATGTTGTGCACATTCATTCCTCCAGAGCCTTGCCTTATGGGAGTGCGCCCCTTACAACACACTCCATCCACTCGCACTCCAATCACACTTGATGTATGTTTCAAGGATGCCTCATACCATGCTTTGTTTCTTTCCCAAGTATGAGCTAAGGGCGCCCAAGCCATGCTACTTGGGATCTCTGTATGAAATCCCATGCAGGTTCTCCATATGTGTGGAGAGTGGCCAAGATTCCCAACACCGAATCCGTTACATATATAGTGTTCAATTATCCAAAATACTCATTCTAATTTATGCAATTATTCCTACCATGAATGCATCTAATCCATGCTTAGGAAATTCATGCACTTAGACATTTCCATAGATAGCAATTTAAACAAATACATATAAAAAATAAAAAACCATGGCATTCATTCATTCATAATTGAGAAACTTATATTTTAAAGGTCCTCCACAATCCTCACAAAATCCTTTGATGCAAAACCTCCCTCCACAGTTGTCCCAATCCTCTAGCACTCATCCCCATAATCTTGCAAAACACAAGGAATGGGACCTCCTTCTCTCCATCATAGTCACTCAGGTTTTCCCCATTCCCTTCCTTCCATGCTCAAACTCCAAAGACATCAACTTCAGTTCAGGTTCCACTCTCTAGGGAACCAAGCCCACTAGCACCAATTTCCCAAGGTAATTAGTATGAATGAATATGATAGATCTATTTTTCCTCTCACGACTATCAACATCGTGGGTGATGAGAAACAAATGATGAACAAAATGAACCCCCTCTACTGAATTCCCACCCTTTTGTATGCATGATGAGAATTAGCCATGTGTCACTCATGAGGATCCCACCTTACCCCTATAATCCTCACTTAGGATTATTAAAATAATAAAGGTTAATTAACCCACTTTCATAGGGTTGGATTTTGGAACCTTAGGATGAAATCACTCTCTAAGGTTTTAAGCAAGGATAATGAATTAAGTTAATAAGTCACTAGGGTCATCTCTGATCCAAAAATGGGTATCTTACTTTTCTTCCATTAATGAATACTTTAATCAAATTCTCAATTTCTCAATAAACATGAAGAAATTGGCATAATCAATCAAAATTCTGATTTACAACTAATTGAAGATTAGCAAACAAGCACACGAAAAAGATATGCAAACTAGATTTGTTAACGAAGTTCGTCAGGCCTCCTGACTACGTCTCCATATTCATTGGAACTTTGAGTCGCTTTATTATCTTCTTCAAATATATGTAGCTTCATAAGTACATGTGTATGTTCTTCATTTCAAGTGGTTCATTCCCATCTTGGGATGCCTTTCCCTTCCTCACCAAGAAGAACCAAGGCTCTCACATGAATATAACTGTTTCTCCCATCTTGGGATGAAATTCTTCATACAAAGCTTGCTACCAACTCTCTCAAAACAGAGCCTACCTTCCTTCTCGAAATAAGAGGTTTTTATAGCTTTTTCTTGGATGATTACTCATCACACATGTTAAGGAGAATATCTCTCCCATGATCCCCAAAATTAGGATCAAGAGACACATTAAGGGGTAGGTGGAGAAAAGGTCTCATCTTTCTCCATGAAAATCCCAACACCCCTTAGGACTAGGAAACCATTTGATGAGGTGTATTCTCACACCTTTTTAATTTCTTTTTTTTTTACAAATTAAATAAGAATTTATATGAGCATCTTCATCTAATTCTCTTTTACATAGATTTTTTTCATCGAACTTCGAATGAAACACTTTATGAACTTTTTGTGGAAAAATCTCCTTTTTGGTCGTAATTTCAACCTGGAATTTCTTTCACATACGAAATCCATTCGACTCCGTTCAAATTACATCAGGAATATTTCTGCGAGCTCTTCATGGACTGAATTCCTTTGAAGCTAACGAGAACCTTCTGCATTCTCCGACTTGTGGAGATCCTCCTAGATCAATCTCCCCCTTGGAGTCACTTTCACTTCCCCTTCTTGTGGAATCATAGCCCCAATCTCTTTTTTAGCCTTCTTCATATGCAGTGGTTAAGTATTTTATATTAATATTCAATCTTGCATATTTGCAATATGTTAAGTCATCCTAGACCATTTATATTCGAATTCTCGCCTTTGCATCATTACATAGATAATTACAACAAGGGGTAAAAAATGTGGTGTTACAAACCTAGAGGGAGTCTCAGAGGGTTTGGGTGAATTCTCAAGGGTAAAAAATGAGGCATGAAAGGCCATCGCTTCAAGGGTTTGGGAGGAGGAGTACACCCTCTACCCTAGATCCGTTTCCAAGAGTGACAAAATGAATTGAGGATCAAACTAATTGAACTAGGGCCAAGGAAATGTGATAAAAAATATGCATAAACATGACATTTTTATGCATGCGTTTTGATTGACTTGTTACAATGAAAAGTTAATAAATTTACAAGCACATAGAAAATAAGTCAATCAATGTTAATTCTATTCATAGTGACTAAATCTCCATCTATCAATAGCCACATATCCATTGCAATTTTTCTATAGTTATTTTGTTGAATAAGTTGTCTATTACCAATCACTCTCCTTTGAAGATTGTCATATAGTTTCCGCTTGAACTTGTGTGTACAAGGAGACGAAATTCACACTTCCATGGCAAAAAAATTCAGATTTTAATAATTGAATATGTCTAATCTCACTCTAAATAAGTTAGTTTAAATGTCAATGTACTCTACTAGATTTCCATCTAAAAAATGGTTCATACAATTTTAGGTGACATTTAAAATGAAGTACAATTTTATTTTGGAATAAGCTAATAGTAAACAAACTTAATCATTTTTTATGAATATTTTATATATAATTTTATTTGATTAATGACTAGTTTGACCATAAAACTTTATAACAAGAGTTTTTTCCAATAAAAAATTATCCAAATGACTAAATTTTTAAAGAAAGAAGAATCAAGGTAGAATTTAACTCAAGAAAAAATAACCACACAAAAACATTAAATTTATTTATCTCATCTTAATCTAACTATATCAAAATATATTTTACAAAATTATTTCAATTTATAGTACAAATTTGTTTCATTAAATTTAATACGGGATATATCACAACCTTAGGAATGAGAGCAAGATGAATTAATTTCTAAAGGTTACTTTTACTATGTAGTGATTAAAAGGAAGCAAAACTAACTGTATGATAAGTCTAAGATTAAGATTGCTAGTTTGATTTATGATGTCATACTCTAAATATTGAATATAAAGTTTTCCCATTAAAAAGAAATCAAATAAATACAATTCTTTTTTATAATCTATGTTTTATTTTATTATGTCGACAAGGCACATATACGAATCGGTTGAAACTATTGATCTTTACTGTACAAGCATTTAATGTTTTCATAGGTATAATGTTAAACTTAACAATTGAATTTTTTGAATATAATTTTTAAAATTGTATTTATCTGAAGTTGATTGGTGCAATGTAGTGGTGTCTGTCTAGTTTGGTGTGCCAGTAGAGGTGGCGGCACAATTATGTCATTAAATTGGCTGGTATTTAATATTTCAGTTAACACCAAAAATTGGTCCATGCATCAATACACATTTCTCATTTTCATTTTTGACCTTCATATATTCAAAAAAACCCAAAAATCAATGTTATGGATTCTTTTTCCTCCTTTCGCAAAAAAAAAAAATGCACATATCTCAAAAATTAGGAAATCCCACCAAAATAGAGATTTCCACCAAAATAGGGAAAAGTCCACCCAAAAGGAAAAATTCTGCTTAATTTAAAAAATTATTGGTAGTAAGAGCCAAATACCACTATGTGTTGAAAACCTAAACCCTAAATATTTTTCCTATTTATGAAGTATGAAGGTCCTCATTCGCATCATTCCAACTCAAGCATTGTTACTCTGTTGAAATTCCCTTCGAAGCTTGATTCCCATTTCCCATTCGTGTTTCACCCCGGGTTGAAATTTAGCACCATTGTGATGGATAGTCGGAGACAAGAAGTTGCTTGGATACCAGGAGAGTTATACTTTGTATAGCTGCGAGGACCCCTATCTTTCGATGTACTTATTATTCCATGTACAACCCATTATTTTCGATAAAATGAAATGATTCTTTGATATACTTTCTATGTATTAGAGAATAGGGTTCAATGTTTATAGTTTACTATTACATCATACTATTTAATGTTACATTTTAGTATTTATTGTTACCATTTACATTTACAATTTGTTGTTTACTGTCACCATTTGAATTTATGAATTATTGTTTATTGTTTACATGCATGCGGGAATTTTCTTCCATTTCATCCTATTTAGATTTTAGGGTTAATATCTCCCTACATGCATATTTATATTTTCTTTTTATAGTATATTTTACTATTTATTATTACCACTTACATTTGCAGTTTGTTGTTTATTGTCACGACTTGAATTTATGGCTCGCGTTTATTGTTTAACATTTACATACATGGGTGCTGAAATTTGCTTTCCATTTCATGTTATTTAGTTTTTAGAGTTAATATCTCCCTACTTGCATACTTAGATTTTCTCTTTACAGTAGGTTTTACTATTTACTGTTACCATTTACATTTATAGTTTGTTGTTTACTATCACCACTTGAATTTACGGCTCATTGTTTATTGTTCACCATTTACATGCATCTTTAGATTTTATTTTTATAGTTTACATACATGCCGTAATTTTCTTTCCATTTCATGTTATTTAGTGTTTAGAGTTAATATTTCCCAAACTCTACTTTGGCTTCCATAAGCCATAGTAGGTTCCTTTTGGCACATTCTAGTGTGAAAACACTAGCAACAGTTTTTGGCGACTCCCATCGGGTTTGATTTTGTAGATCTTTGGTTCCATTTGGCCAACCTTATCCATTTTCTTTTCACTTTATTGTGCTAGGTTTGGTTACTCCCATTTTCTTACTTTAGCTATTTGAAAATATTCCTGTGTAAAAACTAAGTACCAAAGTCCATTGCTTGTGTGTTTTCTTCATTTTTGGGTGTTTCTCAAGGCTGTTTAGGATTGCATTTTTCTGTTTATAAGATGCATGCAGAAAAATCATTGTCTATATTTTTTCTAAAATTAAATGCTTAGATTCAGTTCTAAAATTTGAAAAAGAAAAGAAAAGTTTTTAATTCAGTTTTTCATTTCAAGCAACATTTATTTTCCATTTTATATTTATGTACAAACCACATGTGCACACATTCCACACCCTAAGTTAAATGCTAGGTTCATAATCTCCAACTCAACCTTAAAATTAATCCTAACTCAAGAAACATTAAACTCACTTGAAGACCCAAAATAATTTTGTAGTTCGGTAGGACACTAGGGATAGACATCCAAATAAATCCCCTTGTTCATTTACATCTAAGACAGTTGTTGTCCTTTAGGGTATTAAAATCCTCTAATATTTATGGACACGGTTGAGACCGATTTTTTGGGGGGGATCTCTTTTGACGAGGGAAACTGGTAAGACTAGAATCGAATACATGGGTGGAATGATGCTCTCCACTGAGTATTGAAGGAATTCAGCTCATAGTATTCGGATTGAAGCCACAAGAAACCTTTCCCGACATGTCCTGAATGAGGTATCCTAGAATCCTTTATTGTTGGGACTCTTTTACTCAGGATCCCTCTCAGTAGGAGGATAACAAAGATCCTTATTGGTCTTCCATTTTATTTTTCCTGGTTGTGGATTTCATCACCCTACAATGGAAATGATTTGTGAGATATTCCATCTTTTTAGTTAGGTGACTGCTTGCTCCTTTATTTGATAGGTTAGACAGTCATTTTATTTTTCTAGGAGTGTTGCTTATTGGATTTCTAGCCATTTTGTTGTTGCTCACATGTTGTAGCACATGGTTGCAGTAGGTTTTTTGAGCTTGATGTTGGCCTACATGCCGCTTTGTTGTGATCTCTCCTCTTGAACACTTAGATACATTAGGATTTTTGAGCATGTTGGCCTGAGTGCCTCTTTGTTCAGAGCTCTCCTATTAAACAATCAGTTGCATTGATATTTTGGAGCCTATTTCAGCGATACAGACCATACCTGTCTAGCATCCACACTCCTTTCATTATTTATCCTCCGAGGTACTCTCATCGAATTTGGGGGAAGCCACAAGAGTATAGTTTCTTAAACCGTTCTTGTTGGACCCCAATTTGACATCTTTAGCCGACTATGAAGCCATTCTTTAAGACACCTGAGTTTGATTCCAACTCCTCACAGTCTGGATCACCCTCACATACAAATATCAGTATCCCTATGGACACTGTTAATCCCCCATTAGTAGGAGGAAACCATCCTTAATGTAATCATCCCATTGGTAACCCTCCTACTGAGGACCCTCCTACAGGGAATCCTCTTATCGGTAGCCCTCCTTCAGGGAACCCTCTTACATGGATCCCTCTTACAGGGAACCCTCTTAACATGAATACTCCTTTAGGGAAACCTCTTATGTGGAACCCTCTTACAAGGAACCCTCTCATCAGAAACCCTCTCATAGGGAACCCTGCTATGGGAACCCTCCTCTTGCAAACCCCTCTCTGGGTAACCCTCCTTTTGGGAACTCCCATCTAGGGAACCCTCCCATAGTAAACCCCCCTCTATGTGGCCTTATTCATTCGAGCTTGTCATTTATGGCTAGCCTCAGCCTCCCTGATTTAGCAATATTGACCAATTATCCGATCTGTCATGATCCAAACTAGCCCCCTATGCCTACCAAAATCCCCTCAGACATCCCTAAGTTTGAAGGGAAAGTTGGGGAGGACCCCCAAAACCATATCATGTCCTTCCACTTGTGGTGTTCCTCCAACTCTATAGTGGACGATTCCATTAGACTACACTTGCTTCAGAGAACTTTCATCAGTGTTGTAGCCAAGTGGTATATTGACCAACCCCATGGAGTGCATCCCACTTTTTCCTCCTTAGCTTCCACTTTCTTACAATTCTTAGAGTTTCTCATACGTTATGACGTTGGAATAGAAATCATTTTCTCTTTCCATTAGAAAACCACTACCCACATCACTGACCATATTTATGAGTGGCGTAGACAGTGGAGTGTATGCAAGATTAAACTTGATGAAAGGATCTTCTTGGACTGGTTCCTAAAATACCTCATCCCAGCCATTTCCAAGGACATGGGATCTGAATTCCCCCAAACAGAGGAAGAGGCTATCCTCAAATCCCAACAATTTGATCTCATATATGCATAGTCGGTTACCTGTACATGATTCTCCCTAACGCTCCTCATGGAGACTCCTCCCGGAATGACTACCGAGGGCATCTCATGTTGCATATGGTTTCATGGGTACTGCTGCGTCCATGGTCATGCCATACTAAAACGTTCCCCCCACGCCAACCACTTACACACACAATAATTTCCACAGCATTGCTCAACCTCTGATGGGATCTTTTCCCACACTAGGTTATGGCCAAAATTTGTTCAGATCATCCTCCCAGTCCAAAGCAACACCTTCCAATGTACCTCCTACCCCCCAAATCCATGGAATCACATACATAGGTACCCCTCAAGGATACGCACTACCTCTAGCAACTAATCCTTATTATCCTTGTCCTAGCCCACAACCAGTAGCTCCAATATAGGCTTCACCTCAAGATCCACCCTTTCCACGTGCTTTCCATAAGGAAACGTTTGTGCGCAACATAACCTCCTATCGAGCTACTATTTACTGTTACCATTTACATTTAAAGTTTGTTGTTTACTATCACTACATGAATTTACAACTCACTGTTTATTGTTTACCATTTACATGCATATTTAGATTTTATTTTCATAGTTTACATGCATGTGGGAATTTGCTTTCCATTTCATGTTATTTAGTTTTTCAAGTTGATATTTCCCAAACTCTACTTTGGCTTCCATAAGCCTTAGTAGGTGTCTTTTGGCACGTTCTAGTGTGAAAACACTAGCAATAGTTTCAAGCACATGTTTCAAGTAATCCTGTAGATAATCATCACCTCTTCCCATAATTCATTTTTTTCTGCAAACATTCTATCTATTCTATTTACTGCTATTGGTGAATTGTCAGGAAGGTGTCCCTTGTAGACCATCCCATAACCTCCCTTTCCAAGTATTTCCTTGAATTTATCTCTGGCTACTTCTTTATCTCAAAGTGTAAATTTCTTTGGATGACCAAATAAGATCTCTAAGTTGTAATGTTTAACTTCCCATAGTGTTATGAACTTCACCATAATAGAGCAGGCCGCAACTACTCCGAGGATTATTTTGAGAATGAGTATTAAATAGCTGACTGAAACTACACAAACAACTTCATGATATATTTAGAGCATCTTTGGATAGTTCATATGCACATTAGGTAGGAAAATTAGTTCATGGAATTTGTGGAATTGATCAGGTCTCCTTGTTTAGATTCAAGAGCGGAAACTTTGAAGAGAATCTTACTGGCATCAAGAGATTGAAAGCCATTCAAGAGCTTGGATTTAGGGTAGTGATTTTGACTGGCAAGAGATTTCCATGAAAACTGATCATATGTGTAGTAGAATCCAACACAACTACAGTTGTTGCGGAAGCTGGTTTTGCATTCGTTCATTTTCATAGAACTCAATGGTAACAGATCATGACCTTGATAATTCACAAACTCTAGGCTTATAAATTTATAACTTGTCGAACATTGAACATGAGTAGTGCAGTTGTTGAGAACAATATTTGGCTCAAAACCTAGGGATGGGGATGTATTCACTACTATTTTTGGTGTGAAAACTAGGAGGACATATGAAAAATATAAGTATCATTAGGTTTGTCAACACACAGAGCATTGGGTCTGCACATACCATAGATTTTGCACTGATGTTGGATTTCCCTCCACACAATATTCTAATTGGAGGAACTATTTTCCCAAGAACATACTCTTACATTTACATCACTATCCAGTGTAAGTCTCCTAAGAGGACTATTTTTGAAGTCGGATTCCATGAATAAATCTCATCACTTATGATGATACAACTAGTTGTGTTTATTGTTGCAGAGGAAACAATCAGTTCGTCTCGACCACTAGTAATCGCATACTTAGCGCTTGATCCATAGAATCCAAATCCACCCAATGATTCTTAAGGGATGCCACAACTACTCCAATGTATGTTAGTGAATGTCTTTTGTCACTATTGTAAGAGAGATTATAGTTTCTAGAGGCACAATTTTGTAATTTTGAGAGATATGGAGCCACGATGGTGGTGTGTTAGCACATAAGTCATAGAACAGATTCAACAAACTGAGCCCTCCTATGGGCCTATTGTGAAGCTCATGTTTTCCAAGTACAGACTTCGGGAAAAATACGTGATCGTGCATCAATGTCAACAATGGGTCATGTGATGTTTATCTTGCGACTACTATTATCTGATGAATGGATTTAAACAACTATTGAAACTACCAAAAGGCAGTGTTGAGCAAGTGGAAGTGAAGAGCATTCTGGATGAAAGTCACTTGCCACTCAAATTCAAATACCACAACATCAACAACAAGTTGGCCTCAATACACTATATAAATCAAGTTTCATCCTTGATTCATATTGGAGAGTAGTGAAAGTGAATTATTATTTCGTGGATAAAAATCAATCCTTCGGATGAAGATTTTTATAGTACTAGTTGACATCTATACACATATTTTATCATTTTGTAGTGGTTAGTTATGTTCTATTTTTCATGTTTAGTTTTTGTTGTATTACCAAATGTGTGATGAATTATTGTACACTCACAAGGCAGTTCTATGGTGTTTATGAGAACTTGACAAGGCGTTGATGTTTTCTTTCTCGTTCCATGTTTATGCAGGCTGAGTAACTTCCATGAAAACAAAAGAATTGAATAAATGCTATTACAGCAAGAGCTAGTCCCGACCTTTGTTAATAATTATTGCTATAACAATACCTATTAACAAAGGCAGGGAAATTGCTATCTCATGGCTCTTGTTAATAATATAATAATCAATTTAAATTTAAACTATTCAACTATTCTTAATGGTTTTATTATGAAAAAGGATTTTCTTACATTTCATCTAGCAAATCAATTATTGAAAAAAATTGATCAATTTCCATTTCCATATTTGGTGAATCCTTTGTTTGTAAATTATTGGTCGAGGAACCCACATGGACATCACCTTGAGATTTAAGAAAGTGAAGGACCAATCGATAGTCACAGTATAGATGGTTGTCGTTGTTAATGTAGCGAAGAATAGAAAGATGATAAAAAATACTCTAAGTATTTGGTGAATTCGATTTCAATCTTTTTTCAATCCTTTGCTTGTGTGTTAGCGAAGGTTACTTCTTATATAGAGTATAACGTCACATAAATAATTATATGAAAGAGATTATCGATATCAATGCTTTCCCTTCCTCTCATTCAAGAGTTTATTTTGACATTTATGAGAGTGACGAAACACCATCTTTTACTTGATCAGATAAAGGTATTTTCTAACAAGGGATGTTACTCAAAATGAAAATTAAGAGAAGCCATCGAGATTATCAAAATTCCCCATAATATCAAAATGGATGGAGGGTGGGAAGTAAGTAGTCATTTCCTTCCCTTATTATGTCCCCGAAGGGGATCATATATGTTTCATCAAGGTGGTATTAGTTCGCGGAGGTAAAAGTAGATTTTTCGCATTTCAAAAGTCAAGTCTATAGTATGTAATTTTAGTATTTATTTAATTTTTTATTGGCTATGGTTTTGGTAACGTTTTCCTTGATTTTCCCTTCCCAAGAGGGGGCGGCATGCAAACATCATTCAAAATTAATTCACTGTACAACTTTTAGTTTTCGGTGAGGAAGTTTTTAATTTTCGGTGAGCTTTGCAACAAATGAGCTTTCAGCACATCGCGCCCCACTTGCACCATCTATGAACCAACACACTTTGATCACACGACAAGGATCAAAATCTTCAATACCATCAAAATTAAATCAATATTATCAACAACAATTAGCTCACATGCCAAGGATCCTCAATACCATTAAAATCAAACCATCATTATAAATCACAATTAAATCGAATTATCTTGGGTCTCTTTATCTCCCACTGCCGCCGCCTCTGTGAAAAAGGAGCAGGACGCGTGTGAGAGACAAAACCTTTCATTGCTCTCCATTTCTACTAATAATACATCCACAGTTGGTTCCTCCACATTCTCATCTTTTTCAGGCATTTGTTTCCATCAAAGACTACAAAAGAGAATAACCACTTTCAACTTTAGAGCTGAAGTTCCTACAAAACGTGTTCAATTTTTTTGTAGAAAAAAGGTTGGGTTTAGTGTAGACAGCATCACTTATTCCTTTCATGCTCCTCCCATGCATGCAGTGCTGTAACTGGTGAGGAAACAGTGTTGGGTACAAGTGTTGTAGTGATATATTTGATATTTCTTGAAGTTGAAGATGCCACAAAATTGTTGGCATGAATGTTGGGGGTTGTTGGCTCACCTACTATTCACCGTGTTCTTGCACTACATTGCTATTTATACAGTAATCCCTACTCTCATGGATGTTACAATGTCTTCTCTATGCCATAGCGCTAAAAAATGCAGTCAAGCTATCTACCTCACTGGACTGCAACAGACGGTGAGCTAAATTTCATTATTGTTCATGAAAACTTAATCTACATGTCTTGTGACATTCTCTGCACATCTTGAATTGTACAAGAGTCGAAGAAAGGATGAGAATTTACAGTTTGATGATGGGTTTTTGAATTTTTCGATGGTGGTCTGGAAATGGCTTGAAAAGTATACGTGACCCTTGTTTTAATAATTCCAAGTGAGATTTAGTAACATGGAAGGCCTATTGCACAGATAATTACGAGTGCCCATATAACTCTTGCTTATTCTTAGAATTACCACCAGTATGGTGATATTTCTTTAAATTTAGATATTTTTAGAAAATCTTGATGAAGTTTCAAGCAAACTAATCATTTTCTGAAAATATAAATCGGTGAATAATCAGGAGAATAAAACTTTCCCTGCTTTCTACTGAATTCTTGTAATCTAGATATTTTGTAATTGTTTTCCTGATGGGTTGATTTTCTCAATTTTTACTTGGTTTAGAGAAACCTTCTTCCAATT
This sequence comes from Larix kaempferi, assembly GCA_027924585.1. Classification (NCBI taxonomy): domain Eukaryota; kingdom Viridiplantae; phylum Streptophyta; class Pinopsida; order Pinales; family Pinaceae; genus Larix; species Larix kaempferi. The sequence goes on along the minus strand of BSBM01000535.1, from coordinate 1,287,910 downwards.
TAATAATTTATTAGTCTGATAAAAAAATTGGAAATGTGTATTTTTGTATTTCGCACTATGAAAGGTTTTGGTGTTTGGACTATTATGCCCTTGATAAAGGATCTTTATTTCCTCATGTTCATGTTTCTGCTAGGCCTGCTTTGTTTCTTGCTTCGAAATTACTTTAAATGCTCTATAGTTACTGGGTCTTATTTTATATCAATACACAATTTGAAATATTTTAATCGCTAAAAGATGAAATTTGTTGGCATGAAACAGATATTTGGCATTGGAACAATGCTGGTGACACCCGTCATGGGGGATCTCTCAGATCACTATGGAAGGAAAACACTGCTTATGATTCCAATGAGGGTCTCAGTTGTTCCTTTGAGTAAGCAATACTAAAATAGATTTTGAAAACTGTACATAATTGGTTGCCAATATCTTAGGAAAATTTGGATGGCTTCTAATTGTCTTGTAATTTGCAGGTATATTGGCTTACAGTAGGACAAAGGCCTATGTATATGCATATTTTGTGTTAAAAATAGTTTCTACAGTGGTTATCGATGGCCGCCTTAACTTCCTTTCCTTAATGGCCTTTCCCTAGCTTATGTGGTACTCCTTCATCCTTCTCAGTTGTTGCTAAATATTTTTATATATATTAGGGTCCATGGCTGCTTTACTCAAATTTTCTTTTTCAAAGTTGCTTTGAGAAATACGCCCTAAGGTTGGGGTTGCATCACGTACCATGGGATTCTTCCTACTTAGGTGCCAGGTCGGGAATATTTATTTTGCCAAATTCATCCAGGGCTTGCACCCAGCCTCATCCTTTTTTGAAATATGCCATTTGGGTAGGCCGGTCACAGTGAGAATGGTACCCTGTTGAGTAGTTTAATACGATGTTGATCACACAGTGAACCAAGGGCCCATTTTATACTTCCAGGGTTTTATTTGGGTGTGCTAAGAAAAATGTAAATATCCATGACTTTGGCTGAAAATAATGACGGAGAATTTTATGTCTCTCTACTAGAATTGAAGTTGTGATCCCGGTTTCTAAGTCAATTGAAGCCATTAACTGTCTAGCATGTCTTGCATAGTTTCCAACCTTCTCACCCTAACCCAATATGATTATGATGCTTTTGTGCATTCTTACATCCCTCTTCTGTCAATGAATACTACACTTTGTAACTCCATCCACCATGAAAATGCTTCAGGGGGATGTACGAAGAGATTCACAGATGGAGAAAAGCTGGACAACTTCCTATCTCTCTCGTATTTCCATATTAACTCTTTCTGGGGGAATGTACGTAGAGACTACAAAGATGGAAAAAAGCTATATCGCTGCCCATATCTCTCGTATTTCCTTGCCGTATATATTAACTCACACTGGCTTAATAAATATTTAGTCATGTGTTCGAGTTTGTATAGACTTCTAGTTTGCTTTCAAGTTTTTCTCTTCGAGGAGGATGTTTGATTTTATGTTGTCCCTTAAACTGCTCTCATGAAAGAGTCGTGTTTCTTTACTGGAGCCGTAAGAGAGTTTTTTTTAGCTGTCAAAGCTTTGGGAGAACAGAACCACGCCCCTAAGTCATACAAACAACCCAACCTAGCATTAACTACTTAGCCCAATTAATGTTTACGTCCCCAATCTTAAGCCCCAACCTACAGATACCCTACCCGAGCTGATATAGCTACCCTTGCTGACCCACCTTCTACAACGATAGAAGAGGAAAGAGCCCGTTCACAACGACGCTACGATTCCGAACGGATTGCTACTGCCTCACACTCTGAGCATCTTGCAGCAAGCTATGTTCAATAGATAATAATAGTGTAGGCTAACCATAAATTCTATTCATCATTATGCATACCATAAGCATCAATGAATGCTTTAATAAAATGATAAATCTCCTAAATAATAAATCCACTAAGAATCAAATAATAATTAAAATTCATGATGAATGATGGGGCCTGTGGATCATGGAATATCAGAATCAAAAGAAACCACTTTAAGTGGTGGATGCGTATCCATGAGGAACCAGGAGTGAGGCTAAGAAAACCACCTATTCTAATGTTGTGAATAGTCTTCCTCCTTATAAGGCGGTAATAAAATCCCAGTACCATGTCTTTCGTAATTTAATTATAATGTTTGTCACGATGGCTACACCATCATTATAGATATTTATCTCCCATTATCCTCCCATCTATCTGTCGATGTCTCCTCCTATCAAACCCAGGGATTAGTTACATAATAGAACCTTGTTCCGAAAAAAAACCTAAACCATAGCAAAGGGCCTTTTCCCGTTATACCTTTCCCGTAGCGAGTTATATCTCAACCCTAATCAAAGCGAAAAAGAAGAATCAAGTAATTTGAGAAGGCTTGGAGGAAGTGCACCTTATAAATTAAGGTGGACAAGGGGAACAAATGCAAAAGAAATCAAGTCAATTCCTCTCCCTTCTAGGGACAGGCCTACTTAAAGCACGATCATTTCTTCTCTTGAAAAAAGTAAATGGATAATTGACAAATAGATTTCGTCGTAATTGAATATAATAATCTCTTAAAACCTTGTTACAAGGTAAAAAATTGATGCATTTATCTTTTGATGAAGTGGACCATTAATATGGCATTTGTACCTTATAAGTTATTGTCTTTTGCGTGTGTAAAGAATGCACACAGAAAATTAAATTTAGATTAATTATTAAAAATGCTTGATGTATAAAAATTATCATGTAAAAAGGGGGTGAAAATTTAAATTTAGATTAATCGTAATGTTTTTCGCATTGTTATAAAACATTGTAATGGAAATGAATGTACGAGAAAATTCAATCTTCAAATTAAATTTAATTGTAATCTTTATTTTACAAATTTCTTGTTTGATTTTTTGTAATTAATTTAAGACTTTTATTTTAATTTTTATGATACAAATTTTAATATAAGAAATCGAAGTTTGTAATTTTAAGAGTGTTAGGTCTTATAACAATGGGTGGATGGTATGCTTGGTGTTCACACCAATATATGGGAATTCTCAATGTAAATCTCTAATTATAACAATGGGTGGATGGTATGCTTGGTGTTCACACCAATATATGGGAATTCTCAATGTAAATCTCTAATTAAATAATAAAAGAGTACATTATGTAATACACTAATATATATGAAATTTTATTATGTAAACCAAATGTGTTTATAGACATATGAAGAAGTAATTAATACACATAAGAAATAAGTTGTAAGCATTCCATTATAAAAGTAAATATCAAGTTAACTGACATTGAATCAACACCTTGACAATGATAAGAGAAACATTCTGATATGCATGCTCATTTTTATTAGATGGAATCTATATCTTATTAGATTATAGACAAGAATTTATAGAAGATAAGGCTATTAAAACACTAACAAAACCCCCATGCTATGGATACAACAAATCAACACAATAAGTATTGACTTGACAAGTCTCAAACCCACCCACTTCATTAAAAATTCATACACACATGGCATCACCCAATGCAAATCGGGTGTAGTAAAATGTGAAAAAAATGATAATCAAAATATCAACTTATCTTTCCCATCCAATATTGGCTTGCACTTAGCAAGGTTCACATCGTAAAACTATAAAGTGACGGGTTTGCTATAGAATCGATGGGACAAAAACAAGTCAATGGTGGAGGAATGCTAAAATATTAAGATTTCTGAGATGAACGAAAGGCAACATGTTTATTTTCCAAAAGCCAACAAAACTTGGGAACCAAAGATTTGATACGAGGTTTTGCATACCCTTCCATTTATGAGAAATCGATGCTTATTTCGATTGTGAATTTGGGATCACCAACAAGTTCTAATTTTGAGAATAAATTTAATGGTTCACATGACAAATGAATTCCATTTACTTTTTGTAGTGGCAAAGGAATCCAAAGATTGCATGCGTATCTACCTAGACTCTTTCTACTGTAACTTCCTTCTTCTCACTACAACAAGTGGCAATGTTGGGGACATTGCCACCTCGTGGCTCTTGTTTCTTAATAGAGAACATACCATGAGATGGAGGGTGGGAAGTAAGTATTCATTTCATTCATTTATTTCTTAATAGAAAACATACTATGAGTAATTAGGTCCTCTTTGGTGTTCTGGTAGTGGTTCTTTTTCTTTATGTTTTCAGGTGCTTGTCACCTTTTCTTTCTTTTTTTGCTTTTTTCCTTTTTGTATTGCTTGTTTTCTTTGTTATTTATTTTTTTCCTTTATTAATTTTCTTGTTTTTCTTCCATTAGTCGTTAAAATATTTGTCATTTATCATTTTCATTTTTTATTTTGTTTAGTTTTTTTAATAAATTTTTTATTTTTGTTTGTTTTTTTTTCTTAATCTCTTCTCAAGCCAACCTCTTGAGTAGCTTCACTTTGAGATTTTTTTGTTTGCATTAAAATTATTTATTCCCAAATGTAACCTTTCTTTTGACTCAACTTCTTAGTGTTCTTATAATGAACCTAGCTTTAGGTTGGGAATGTCGACAAAAAAATTAGTCTTGATGTAGGTTTTATGGAAATTTATCTTAATTGTTCACATGATAGTATGCTCGCATGCCATTCTCTTTTGTAGATAGTAAGGAAGAGAATATAAGGTTAAAATATATAATTACAACATTCTATATTAGAAAAACTTATATGAAGAGAACAAGGTTATAAAACAACTAATAAAAGCATATTTAAATTATTGTTTTGAGTTTATTGGTATATAGTTTTAGTTTATAGATTTGAGTTCAATAACAAAATTTGGTGTGGTGAGAGGAAAATAAAAATTACTTGATATGCACATTACAATTATAATATCAACTAAAATATATTATAGAAAATAGCATAATCATGTTTTCCACAAGTTTAGTGAAAAATAACAACAAGGATAGGCATCATTTGCTGTTATCTATAAATGTGACCTGACTCATTAATGTTATTCAAGGAAAACCAAGTCACCTAAAATGATCCTCATTATTATTATTGAAGGAAAACCAAGTCACCTAAAATGACCCATTCATAGGTTGTAAAGGAGTAGACATCCATTCATGTTTAGGTCTTACACCACTAACCTATTTAATGAAATGAATATAGCTTTTACTCATACATAAAACTAACTAGATGTTAAATAGGCTGCGATTCAACTTTTAAAACTTAAAAAAAAATTGAAGAGCAAAAATAAAAAATAAATTATATATTAATTATTTTTATTATTATAACAACTAATGCATATCAAATGTTTTAATTTATAAATTTTACTATGCATGCATTACAATATGTTTTATTTATATTTATATATTAAATATAATTTTTTAATAATAAATTAAAATATTATATTAAATATTAATAAATAAATAAAATTATATTTAATTTAAATATTTATTTATTTATTAAAAAATTATCTAAATTATTTAAAATTTTATATTTATTTCATATATTTAAGAATTTTTTTATATATTTAGAAGTTCATAATAAAAATAGTGATCCCACTTAAAGAAAATTAGTTAATATAAATTAGTTTTGGAAGGGAAATTGACATAATAATAACATAGGTACCCAGCTTCAAATGAAAGCATACCAAAAATAATCCAGTTTTCTCATCAAAGAAATACTTTTTCATTCAATCATCTTTATTTTAAGTACATTTTTCACATCAAAATAACACTCTGTTCCTTTTTTATTCAATCATCTTTATTTTAAGTATATTTTTCACATCAAAATAACATCCTTTTTCTTTTTCATTCAATGTACATTTTTCACATCAAAATCTTTATTTTAAGTACATTTTTCACATCAAAATAACACCCTTTTCCTTTTCATTAGTTTTTTTAAAGCATCTTTCCAAACAAAGCAATACTCATGGTGAAAGATGATACATGAAAAATTACAATATAAGATAAAAACAATCTTATGATTGATTATTATTAAGGTGTTTGCCATGAAAGTTTTAATTTAATTGAATTGTAAATACAAAATACGAAAGTCATAGATTCTCCCGAGTCATTCAAGATTGATTGGATTCTCTTCATAATGACTAAATGTGCACTTATCAATATAGCCACATATCCAGTGCACATTTGTTTTGTGGAATAATTTGTATATTGTCTATCATTCTCGGTACATCTATCAATAGCGAAACCAATCCGAAGTGCCAATCAACCATGGCTCGTTTATGCTTGTTGTGTGGTCCCAGCGATTTTCATTGCTGAAAATTTATGCAATTTGATTGACTTGTAACAATGACAGGTCAAAATTATCCAATTATCAAATGGTGGAAAGTTCATGTATAATCAAAATCGTAGTGTATTTATCATATAAAACACAGCGAGTGACGTCTATATAAAACACAGCGAGATAAGACTTGATGGTTAGTCAAGGTTCATTGGATGAATCCTTGAAATTTTTCGTTGCTTTTAATGTGTCCAAAACATATCCCCAGTTTTTGTGTGGTTCCATTATATTGGCCAGTCTACTTTACAATCTAAGCCATGATGGATTGGATTCTCTTCATATGGACTAAATGTGCATCCATCATTAGCACACATCCACTGCGATTTTTCTACATTTCTTTTGTTGAATAATTTGTCTCTTGTCCATCATTCTCAGTTGAAGATTAATTTCGTGAGCTTTCTACTTGCTTGTGTCTGCAAACGCACTAAGTGGAATACTTCATTGTCTCGTCACGGTGATTAAGTTAAGTCAATACCAGTCAATAGGGTGGGCCTTTGTTTCTTTCACTCAAAAAGTTACTACTTGTCCGTCTCTTCATGGTGACAAAGTTGAAGAGTAGTCAGTACGATTAAGTTTTTTCGTATACTTTCTAAAAAGTTGATATATCCAACACTTCCACTGCAGCACGCTTGATTTATGCTATATGTGACCTTCATAATCTAACTGAGTTGATACTGCAATCGAACTATTTCCAAGGTCCATGCCCGATAGATTGTTGGCTTGCAAGCATTTGCGGACGCTGGGTTTGTCAGCGAGCCTGTTTGTGGGAAACTTGCCGCATCACATCAATAAATTGGGTGAGTTGCGGCATCTTAACTTGGTGGCTAACAAATTTTCTGGAGATAATATTCCTCCAGGCCTCGGCATGTTGCAACACCTGGAGATACCGTGGCTCAATTGTAATCTGCTCAGTGGATCGATTGGTGCTGAGTGGATAATAAATAATGTGAAATTAAAGAGTCAAATTAATCAATATTTTTATATTAAATTAATAAATTAAGGCAAGTTCAAACAAATAAATGATGCTAAATGATATTTATTTTGGATAACTATATATGGTTTATTTTTGCTAACTATGGTTGAATACAATGAATTATGGTTGATGTTGGCTAACTATAATTTACTTTAATGAACCATTATTGTTTATGTTTCAATTTGTTTATGTAATATTGGCTTTATCCCGCCATGGTTGACTAAAGCTTACTTTGTTAATCATGTATGTGCATGTTTGATTATGTGACATCATCTTTGAATGATATTGACCATGGTTAATTATAGTTGAATATGGTTTTGATGTTGATTTTAGATAACCATGGTTAATTGTATTTGAAAATAATTGACTAAGATTGGCTATAGTTAAGTATGGGTGACTATTGTTTGACCATGGTTGATTTTAGTGAATCACGGTTGACTATTGTTGACTTTAGTTAATCATGGTTGACTTATAGTAAACCAAGGATAAGTATTCTTTGCACATGGTCAACTTTAGTAAACCATGGTTGATTTTATTACACCATGGTTGACTAGTGTTCGGTTTTGGTTAACCATGGTTTACTTTAGTGAACCTTGGTTGTGTATGGTTGATTTTGGTTTGGTTACAATAACTATGTGTAACCATTATTGATAATGGTAGGTAATGTGTGACAAATGATGATTGAATAAGTTATACCATAGCTTACCCTGGTTGACTATTGTTTGAACATGGTTGAATTTAGTTAATGTTAGGAACTTGTGTCAACCCTTCTCTTTACTTTGCTAGTATATTCTTGTTGGACGCATATGCTTTGTAAGTCGTGCCATAGTATTATATGTTCCATGGTATCGATCCATAGTGTGTATTATCCCATAGTATTATATGTTCCATGGTATTGATCCATAGTATTGGACGCATATGCTTTGTAAGTCGTCTCGTAGTATTATATGTTCCATGTTATTGATCCATAGTATTGGACGCATAGACTTAGTATTTAAGTACATGTTGAGTCCATTGAAAGCATCCATGAGTTATTAGTATTGAGCTTGCTCAAATGAGGTTTCCCCCTCGAAGTGGCATGCGATTAATAAATCTCTTATGTGTTCTAATATGTCGTGCATTTTCATCAATTACTTGCTACAGGTTCCTCACATATGGTATCAGAGCACTTTCTTGGGCTCTTAGTATTCATGCCAAAATAAAAAAATAAAAAAATACGCATTTGTATTATTTCTTTCAATTGGAGGTTCGAATCTGGGAATAATCCCCATCTGCTTAACTGTGAGAAGTACTTGGGCATAGCCCTAAAACTCATTACGAGGAGTACCACATGAACTCCGAAGTAGCTAATCCATTGAGAGGACCTGCCAGTGAAAAGAGAAACGACCCCTACCTGATTGACTAGTTCCCACCCATGAGGTAAACCAAGAACTGTCGTTATTGGAAAAACGATTATCAGTTTTACATGAGCTATGGAGTGAGGGGTACTGCCCTAATACGCAAGTCGTTAGACAACATTGGTGGCCGAGTGAATCCCTTGAACCTTTAGGAAGTTGCGCATACTTGCAGTCCATATCTATTTCCAGCTGATAAATAGTAGATTACATCTGTCCAGAATTGTTGCAGATCAATTCCGAGCCATTGCAGATCTGTTCCGGGAATTTTTTTTTTTTTTTTTTTTTGCAATATCTTCCTTGTTTTAACTCTGTTTCCCTTGAAAATTCACTGACACCCATGAAATCTCATTCTTCATATTTCATTCCTGAGGACCCTATCCCAATTTCCACTCACCCAAGCCATAAATACTACATCTGTCTATTTTTAGAGTTTGCCATAACTTCTTCGATTTTCACCAAATTGTCTTCAAATTTTGCCGCAATGTTCATTTCTTATTTCTGCTTCTTTGTCCCTCTTTTAAAAAATTTCTCATTCTTCCACCCCGCTTCTGAAATCCCCATTTTTTGCTTCCCTGTCCATTAGAAAGTGTCCAAAACCTAATCAAACCCCAATTATCCATCAAAGTTTTTCCCAAATCCAAATTTTCCTTTACTAAAGAAGTTTTTGTTTTTGTTTTTCTACCCATTCAAAAATAAATAAATAAAAAATCCTGGTTATGGTTGTCACCTACACAGGAGAAAAAATCATGGAGGAAGAACTTGCAGCCCTCAAAAACCAAACTCCAAGATCTGGATGAAAAATTTCTCAGCCTCCATCTTCAGCATTCATTCATGAACAATAAACGACAACCATAATCTTTTGCAGACACTGGGTTCTCGTCTTCCAACAATTTTTGTGGGCCGAAGCTTGATTTTCCTCGCTTCAATGGTAATGATCTGACTGGATGGATATACTGGGCATCGCAATATTTCAGTCTGCATAATACTTTTGATGTCAACAAAGTTCCACTTGCATTCTTTCATTTGGAGCATGAAGACTTTCAATGGTACCGTTGGCACATCAAGGCTCATGAAGAGCCAAAATGGATAGATTTTTTCAACTCCTTTTGCAACGATTTGTTCATAGTGATTTTGATGACTTCACATGAACACTCACTAAACTTCGCCAAATTAGCACTATGAGAGAGTATTAGACAGAATTTGAGAAACTAACTAATCACACAAAAGGATTGTCTGATGAATTCTACCGGAGTTGTTTTATCAGTGGTCTAAAGGATGCAATCCGATCTGAGGTTAAAATGTTATGTCCCAACACAATGATGGAAGTCCTAGGGTTGGATAAGTTGGAGGAGGACAAGATCACATCCCAACAACGCTCCAAATCCACTTTTGTTCCATTCAGAAATATGGTTTCCCAATAACCTCCCATCACACTAGCTCCTCGACCAACTCCTATCAATCATTTTTCTGAAGTAGAGATGAAAGCACATAGAGAAAAAAGGGATTTGTTATAATTGTGATGATAAATTCAATCGGGGGCATAGATTTGTAGAGCAAAAGATCTATCTCTTGGATGTGGATTTTCTGTCTGCCTCTGAACTTGGTGAAGAAGCTCCAAATACAATACATGATCAGGTCGACATTCAGCAGCCACCTGTTGACCCTCTGTCTCAGGACGACCACCCATAGATATCTCTCCATGCTTTAGTCGCAGTCACCACCCCATAAACAATGCGGGTCAAGGGTTACTTCAAGAAGCTACCTCTTATAATACTCATTGATTATGGTAGCACTCATAACTTCATTGACTCTCGAATTGCCAAACAAACTGATTTTTTTTTCCATCCTTGCTCCAACTTTGAAGTCATGATTGCCAATGGGGACACCTTACCTTGCAAGGGGAAGTGTCGCAATGTGCGTATCTCTATGGTATATTATAATTTGTGCTCCGACATGTTTGCCTTGGCCTTAGGCAGATTTGATGTGGTTTTGGGCGCTTAATGGTTACATAGACTTGGCCCCATCTTATGGGATTTTGCTAAACTTTGGATGCATTTTTTAGTCATTGGACAAAAACACACATTAACGGGCTTAGAACTAGGGTCTCTCTGCACCATTAGTTCACATCGCATGGAAAATATCCTTAGGAATAATTCACATGGTGTCATCGCTCAACTCAATTCCATTCATATGCACCCATCAGCGATCTCCACTACTCCTTTGGATCTACAAAAAAATTTGGATCGATATGCATATGTTTTTGTTGAACTAGTGGGATTGCCATCTTCAAGAGCCATTTCTGGTAAGAATTTAGCTGCCTCTACATATGAGAAGGAAATGATGGCTATTTTGGATGCAATACTAAAGTGGCGGACATACCTATTAGGGAATTATTTTTGCATCAAGACTGATCACCACAGTCTAAAATGTTTCCTGGAACAACGAGTCTTCTCCCCAGTACAACAGAAATGGGTTAGCAAACTCATGGGTTATGACTATCAGATCACTTACAAGAAGTGTAAGGACAATCTGGTGGTGGATGCTCTTTCTCGCACATTTGATGACCAAGTTCCTCTTTCATCTATTTCTATGGATGTTCCAAATTGGTTGCAATCTATTCAATAGGGATATAACTCCTCATTATCTCAAATCATCCAATGGTTTTCCAACAAACCTTCTATTGTACCGCATTATTCTTAGCATGGTTCTTCCCTGAGATACACGGGTCATATAGTGCTTCCCCATAGCATAGATATTCAACAGTATGTCCTCTATGAACTCCATGTTTCTCTATCGGCAGGGCACTCTGGGTTCCTCAAAATGTATGAGCAGGCACGGCATAACTTTTTTTGGAAGGGAATGAAAATGACAATTCAATAGATGGTGGCTGAATGAAGACAGTGATTTTGGTTGTGATTGATCGCCTCTCAAAATATAGTCATTTTTGTGCCCTCGTCCATCCCTATACCACCTCCTCACTCGCACAAATTTTCCTCGACCAGATCTTCTGTCTTCATGGAATCCCTTATTCCATTGTCTCGGATCGCGATGCAACTTTCACTAGTCATTTTCGGACAGAACTATTTCGCCAAACTGGCACCAAACTGAAGATGAGTTCAGGGTATCACCCACAAAAAAATGGTCAGACTGAATTTATCAATAAATTTTTGGAAACCTATCTTCGTTGCTTCACCTCTAAACAACAACATGAGTGGGAAAAGTGGCTCCCTCTCGTTGAATGGTGGTACAATAGCTCCTACCACACTGCATCTAAAATGACTCCATATGAAGCATTCTATGGTCAGGAACATACAATTCTTCTTCCATACACCTCCATTAGTTCACTAGTTCAGGAAATTGGCACAGTTCTTCGAAACCGCGATCATATTCTTCACATGTCAAGAAATAGAATGAAACAACAAGCCGATCAGTTTCGTTCTGAGCGCACTTTTTAATCAGGTGATATGGTTTTTCTTTGTCCACAGCCTTACAAGAAATCCTCCCTGAAACTCAAGGGGCGTCATAAGCTCGCTCCAAAGTTCTCTGGGCCATATAAGGTTCTTCAGAATATTGGGTCTGTTTCTTATAAATTGGAACTTCCTCCTTCTTCTTGCATTCTTCCAGTATTTCATGTCTCTTGTCTAAAGAAATTTCTTGGGACCAACATCAGAGGACAAACTATTTTACCAGAACAGGATAATGAAGGATCCATCATTTTGGAGCCGGAGGTCATCCTCAATAGGCACACTTGTCAGATTCGCTCTCGATCTATCACAAAGGTACTCATTCAATAGCACGAAATGCAAACAGAGTATGGTACATACGAACCACTCCTTCAGATTCAACAACAATTTCCACATCTAAAGCTTTGAGGACAAAGCTTTTTATAAGGGAGAGGGGATGTTAGGAACCCGTGGCAACCCTTCTCTTTACTTTGTTAGTATATTGTTGTTTGACACATATGCTTTGTAAGTCGTCCCGTAGTATTATATGCTCCATGGTATCAATCCATAGTTTGTATTATCCCATAGTATTATATGTTCCATGGTATTGATCCATAGTATTGGATGCATATAATTAGTATATAAGTACGTGTTGAGGCCAATGAAGACATCCACGAGTTATTTGTATTAATCTTTCTCAAATGAGGTTTCCCCCTCGAAGTGGCCTATGATCAATAAATCTCTTCTGTGTTCTGATATATCGTGAATTTTCATCAATTAATTGTTGCAGGTTCCTCACAGTTAACCATGGTTGAAATTAGTGAACCGTAGCTTACTATGGTTGATGGTGGTTAACCATAGTTGACTGTAGTTGAAAATGGTTGAATTTAGTGAAGAATGGTTGACTATCACTGATTTTGGTTTCTGTAGTTGAACTTAATTAACCATGGTTGATTATGTTTGAAGATGGTTAACTAAATTTGACTATAGTTAACCATCAATGGCTATTGTTTAACCATGTTTAACTATAGTAAAATTTGGTTGGGTATGGCTAACTTTGATTAACCATAGTTGAAATTACTAAATTATGGTTGATTTTCGTGAGCAAAGGTTGACCATGTTTGACCATCGTCAACCATGGTTGAAAAAGGGTGATAATGATCGTTTGTTACGTTTGACTATAGTGAAAGTTTAGTGCACCATGGTAAACTATGGTTATCTTTCATTAGCCATGGTTCACTTTGGTGAGGCAATGTTGACTCTCTTTGACCTTCATGTACCATGATTGTCAATGAGTGAAAAATGTTGGTTGGATAAGTTAGACCATAGCTTACCATGGTTGAGAATTGTTTAACCATGGTTAATAATTGTTTGACCATGGTTGACATTAGTGAAACATTATTGACTTTATTTAACCATGGTTAGAAAAGGTTGGCATTGGTTAACCATGGATAAATTTAGTTAACCATGGTTAGCAAAGGTTGACAATGGTTAACCATGGCTGAACTTATTTAACCATGGTTGACCATAGTGAACCATGGTTGATTATCATTAACTTTGGTTAGCTAAGTTAGACCATGTTTCAGCATCATTGACTATGTTTTATGATGGGTGACAAATGGTGATTGACCATGGATCACAATGTTTGACCATGGATGGCAATTTTTAACAATGGTTTTGTCACGGTAGAGTATGGTAAATAATGTTTTCTATGATTTATTATGGTTTACCAAGGATGACCATTTTTTACTATGGCTAGAATATGGTTAAACATGGTTGACCATGGTTAATAAAGTTTAATTATTGTTGACTTTGGTTGACTATGATTACTTTCATTGAACGTGGTTAGCCATGTCTAATTATGTGTGAAAATGTATAAATGTCATTGAACATGTTTGATTATGGTTGACTAGAGTCAACAATAGATATTTCTATTAGACTAGGGGTTTCCATGGTTGATTTTATATAACCGTGGTTAACCATGGTGTATTATGGTTATTTAATGTTTGACCATGGTTCACTAATTTTGACCATGGTTAACCATAGGTAACTATGTTTTGAATATGGGTGAGTAAGGTTGATAAAATTTTCCATGGGTGACTATGTTTACCCATAGTTAACCATGGTTAATGATTGTTTGACCATGGTTTACTTCGATTGTTCATTTGTTTCGTTTCCCTCAATGGTTATGTTCCATTCAATGTTCACCTTCATTAACTTATGTGGAATTATGATTGCATAATGGTTATGCTTGACAATGGTTGACCATGTTAGATTGTTTTACCATGTTTGATTGTGGTTGCATCGAGAGGCGCTCTGCAACCCAGTATGAGGGAGATCTTGTGAGTCAAGTGTTTGGAGATATTGTCGGCCATAAATAAAATGTAATAATTAAAAGTAAAAAGTAATAATATGAGAGAGATCTTGTGGGTCGAGTGTTTGTCAATATTGTCGGCCATAAATAAAATGTAATAATAAAAAGTAAAAATTAATAATATGAGGGAGATCTTGTGAGTGGAGTGTTTGTCGATATTATCGGCCATAAATAAAATGTAATAATAAAAAGTAAAAAGTAATAATATGAGGGAGATCTTGTGAGTCTAGTGTTTGTCGATATTGTCGGCCATAAATAAAATGTAAAAAGTAATAATATGAGGGAGATCTTGTAAAAGCTCCTTGAGTGCAATACCTGAGAAGAGGTTTGCACCTCGGGAGATTTTATCCCTCTCGGCGCTTGATAGAGCCTAGGATTTGGATCTAGGCTGGTTAAATTCCAATGATTATGGTGGACTTTGGCTGGTCATGGATAACCAAGAATGACTATGGTGGATCATTCATTATATGGTTGACTATGGGTGACCATGTTGACTATGTTTGACTATGTATCACTATGATTGATTATGACTGTGGGTGACCATGTTGACCATGTTGAATGTGCTTAACTAAAATTGTGGGTGACAATATTGACTATGGTTGACCATGCTTCATTATGGTTGTCTCCATTTGTCAATGCTACTCTTGTTTACTATGTTTGACCATGTTAACTATGGTTGACGATGTTTAATTATGGATGAATATGGTTGAACTTGGTTGAATATGGATAACCATGGTTGAATTTCATGGAGCATGGATGGTTGTGTTTTCCTATGTGACCATGTCGACCATGTTTGAATTTCACTAAGCATTGTTGGACATGTTTGACTATGATCAGTGTATTTTGTAGTAATTGATCATGTTTGATAATGGATGACTATACTTGATGATTGGTTACTATGCTGGACTTTGATTAACCATAGTTCACTACATGTTCTACCATAGTTGAATAACAATAACAATAGTTGACCATACTTAACTATAGTTGGCATATCCTTATCCTTTATTGAGTAAAACACCACATTGATTATTCCCTTCGAAAATAATATTTATTATATTTTATATGAAACATCTATATGTCATTGGTCATTAATATGTACCATCGCCTCATGACATGGTAAATAAGAAACAATGAGACTTGTCAATTAGGTTCACCAAGTTTGATGATTCTTTCTTTTTACCAATAATAGTCGAAGGATGATTTTTAATTTTAATATAAATCTTAAGTTTGTTTATATGAATGGGTTGTTTTCTTATTAAAATTATTTTTTCTTATATTATGAACATGATTCCTTAAATAACTACATAATGCCTTAAATAAATACAATATTATTTATAATATTAATAAATTTAATAATTAAAATTATATTTTTCTATCTTTAAATTATAAATTTCTATCTAAAACTATTTTCATATATTTCAAAATTTATAATAATTAAAATTAAACTAAAATTTATATATAACATGATAACATCACTATGAATATCTGAATATCAAAGTACTCATCACTTTGACCATCATACTACCCGTCCCAAAGAGAATCATAGTAATCAGATTATCATACTACCCATCCCTATGAGCATCATAGTAATCACATTATTAAATTGTTCCTTAATGAATTAAATAAATTAGTTTAAAATTGAATTGTTAAAATTGATTGAAAGACTCCAAAGTTCTATTGGATGTATATTGTATTTTTCAAAATGTGATATACAGATTGTATTTATCAAAATTTGAAAATACATATATAAATTTTAAATTAAATATAAAAATTTTAGAATTATTTTACAATATAATAATAACAAATATCAAATAATAATAGTAATAAAATTAGATATAATCTTTATAGTACGGTTCATATAATTGATTAGAAGTGATCTATTAAGATGAAAAGTTAAATCCAAATTTTAAAAAAAAATATTTTAGAAATACAAAATAAAATAAAATAAATTATTTTATCATAAATTAAAATAGAAAAATAAAACATATAGTGAACATTGTTTTTTGGGTAGTCTATATATATAACATTTAATTACTTAACAAATTAGTTATTAGTAATTAAATGTTATATGTATGTATATATATTCTTTTTATATAAAGGTTTCATGTTATTTGGTGGTCCATGGTAATGGTCCATTGTATTGCTTATCAAGAAGACTATTTAAAGATTTTGATGATAAACCTTCTTTGTCATTATGTGTGTGATTGATTTAATTATTATTATTATTATTTTTTGTTTATTTTTGTATTATATGAGGCAAGATATGATAATTCAATGTTTCAATATAGTTATTATAAAAATTATTTAAAAAAGAAATCAATTATTATTATGATGGATAAAATTAAGATTTAAACGTCAAATGAAAGACAATATTAAAATTAAAGTGTCATATAACAATTTCTTAGCACGTCAAATTTCAACCCTTAATGAAGTGTGAATTTTAATTTCACCCATTCATTTTGAAGTACATTTTTATTTTTACATGTCATTAATATGTATATCCCAAGCATATATATATATTCTCTTTATATGTTTATTTCTAATATAGAAATTTTTATTTTGTCATGGTGTGGCTGGTTGTCTTCCCTTGTCATGTAAACTTGACCAAAACATTGTTTTTTGGGGTGGCCCATATATATATGTATATATAACAACTATATAAAACTATATAACATTTAATTACTAATAACTAATCAAAGATATATAACAAATTAGTTATTAGTAATTAAATGTTATATATATATATATATATATATATATATATATATATATATATACTCTCTTTATATTTCTATTTCTAATACGGAAATTTTGATTTTGTGATGGTTTGGTTGGTTTTCTCCCCTTGTTACTTAAACTTTATTATAAATGTTATTTCAAAAATAAATAAACTATTATTATGATGGGTAAAATTAATATTTAAATGTCAAATGAAAGGCAATGTTAAAATTAAAACGTCATATAAAATTTTCTTGGCGTGCAAGGTAGGACGTCAAATTTCAACCCTGGTCTCATGTTAGAAATAATACAACTTAATTATATAGTAATTTATTACAATAATAAAATCTAATTTAACTTTTCCTAAACTTTAATCTAATCCCCACCATTAGTGACATTCCTCGCACAAGAGTACACATCCACAAAATACACAAACCCTAAAACAAATAAATAACACAAAACCCTACATCTTTGATACCTTGATATCAAGTGTAAATATTCCATTGAATTGCTAATCCATTAATTTTAGCAGTGGAAGTATATACATATATAGTATTCAATTATTCAAATTACCCATTCTTATTTATGCAATTATTCCTACCATGAATGCATCTAATCCATGCTTAGGGAATTCATGCATATAGAAATTTTCATAGATGGAAATTTAAACAAATACACATAAAAAATAACAACCATGGAATTCATTCATTCACCCATTCATAATTGAGAAGCGTACCTTTTAAAGGTCCTCCAACTAGCTACATTTGAAGGACATTCTTCCCATCCATACGCATTATGTCACACGAGCTCTTTCTATGATAGAGGACACCCCCAAGTTGGATCTTTCCATTAGAGATATAGATAAAAAACCTCACCCCCTCGGAAAATTTATCCACTGAGACACACTCATACAAAATTCTAGTGCAAAGCCCCTCTCCACGGTTGTACCAATCCTCTAACACGCATCCCTCATATTAAGCTTGCAAACACAAGGAATGGAACTATCTTTTTTCCATCGTACTCCCTCGGGATGTCCCCATTCCCTTCCTTCCTTAGCTGAACTCTAGAGACATCAGCTATAGGCTAAGTTACACTCTCAATGGAAGCAATCCCACTAAAACCAGTTTCCTAGGTTAATTGGTATGGTATCTCTAGTTTGTCTTTCACGAGTATCAACGTCATGGGTGATGAGAAAAAATGATGGACATAATGATACCCCTCTATTGAATGCCCATCATTTTGTATGTATGATGAGAATTAGCCATATGTCACTAATGAGTCACTGATGAGGAGTCCAACTTACCCCTCTAATCCCTACTTAGGATAATTAAAATAATAAAGGTTAATTAACCCACTTTCATAAGCATGGATTTTGGAACCTTCTAAGGATACAATCACTCTCTAAGGTTTTAAACAAGGACAATGAATTAAGTTAATGTAACACCCACCTTGATACATTTGATTGACTAGACTATTGAGGGCACTAATACTGAAGTGACCCAGTTAAATAAACTTGAACAATGTGTTATGCTTTATTATTTGAATAAACACTATTGATTGATAAACAATTAATGATTATACTTGATTGATTGAGAAATATGAATTGAATACTATGTTATGAATGAATGAAAGACACGATGCTTTTGATTCCATAGATGTGAATAAATGCCATTTATTTAAATAGAATTGAATAAAGATGAAAATGCATGATGATATACTTTATATGGTGCAACGCTACTAATGTGCTCGTTGAGTGTGTGTAGTAGCAGGTAAAATGAATTACCGACTGAATCTCAAATGGAATAAAGTGGGGGTTGTAAAGAACGGGAAGTATACATAGGGGTATGACGACGGACTGTCGACCCTAAAATAGAATTCCAGACATGGGTCGGAATCCCTATCAGATCACTCGAGGAAGTGTGTGTTGTACAGTCGAGGTCACAACGATTTGGTTGCATATGATGTGTTGATGGGAATGCAAAAATGAAGATCTTATTCCTCATTCACCATTAGTCTTGATGGGAATGTAGTCGGAAGATGATGGTAATGATTCCTAATCGCTACATAGTACTCCCCACACGAGGACGAGGAAAATGATGTTGTTAGGATAACCCATATACATGGTACCTAAACAATGACAGGAAATTGAAATACTTGCACTAAACATCTAAACACCTAGTTGAATTATGCATATGTAAATGTTAGATTTGAGAATAAATAAGGGGAAAAGTATTTTAAATTGAGCAAATATTAAAAGGGGATAGTTGAGATAAAAAAGCATGGGCACCCACAGATTTAGGAAGACATGCATTAAATTAATATCAAATAAATAAATTAGAGATATTTGATTTTGGAGCAAATCTAGATTAGAAAATATCTAGAGTTTAACTCCACATGCACCCATGATCCAGGGATTGGGATTTTATACTAAGGAGACAACTAAGAGAGAATTGATGAATTTACGTGCACTAGTATGTGAGAGTGGCTTGGTTGCATGAGAATGGATATTAGATAATTAATAAGATAATTTAAATTTTGCATGAGATGACACATGTCATCCAATAATTTTCTATTTAAGAAAGGGGGAATGGAGAGAAAAGAATCTCTTGCTCCCTAATGTTGTCCATGCATTCCGTAGCGAAAGTTTGAAATTAAGTGTGGTCCATGTGATTTTGGTTGAAAACTACTATGGGGATTGGGAGATCTCTTCTAAGGGTTTAGGCTTGTATTTTCTTGCGATCCCTATTTGCTGGGGGGCTAGGAGGAAGAAGACTACTTCCAGTATGGTAGGGAGGTCAACCAAGGAGTCATTCGGTAAATTGTTGAAATCTTGGATCAGATTAAGCGAAAACCCCTCCGATGACTTCTTCAACTACTAGATCGTACATCACAGACAGGTTTATCTTGTCCTTAATATTTATTTTGTATTGAAATTTATGCAGTGATTTTATTGGGTTTATTGAAGCGGGTGATCCGCATTTGTCATTATACAATTTATATTTAAAATATTTAAAAAAGTGAAAGGTTAAGTAGAATTTATTTAGGATTCGAGAGGGGCCCTACATTTTGGTATGAGAGCCCGGTTTGAACCTAGACAGAACATTACTTCAGCAAAACTCAGTTTTAAATAGTATGAGGAATGTTTTCAAATCCTAGCTTTATACATTTTTGCGTTGGATTCAAATCACATATCTATAAGATATTCGATTCAAATCACATATCTATAAGATATTCGATTTAGTTTCTGTAAATATTTTATGGTATAACTATTGCGTTAGTTGTGATAATTTCGATTTGGTCATGGTAAACCCCTGTGGGATTTACGAAAGCTTCATATTTATAACGGATAGTTAAAAACCCTGTGCACTTTATTTTGTTCATGAAACATTGCATTTGATTTTAATCAAAATCTGTGTATGGATCTATGTATGTTGTGTAGAAACCCTGTAACCGATTCGAATCAATTTTTTATTATTTTGTTTGTATGAAATTGTTGCATTTATTTAGGTCGAAATATGTGCATAAAATATGGATTCGAGACGTATCGGACGATGTGTATAACAATATTGTATTGATTTAGATCGATCTCTGTTATTAAATAGTGTATGCAATCTGGATCGAATGTTGGGCATGGAATCGTAGTATTCAGGTTATATTGAACTTTGAGTAGGAAAACACTGTATTCGGTGGGATCGATACCCTTTAAATTTGTAAGCCACTTATGTGTTTTTGCCCAATCAGTGCCCAATTGTTGTTTGTCTCTCAGCACAGCTCTAAGTTATTAGTTCAATCAATTATAATTAACATTCTCAAAGGATATTTTGTTTTGAATAGTAAATCATACATGTTGCTTCTGTGTAGCAAAGTAATCACAAGGGTATTATGTTTAAAATTCAACTCTTGGCGTCCTTTTTCTTTTTATGAGCTCCATGATTGGAATTTAAGTACCAGTTTAGAGTTACGTTATGTATTTTGACTAGCTGTAACATTTTTTTTATGCCGAACCTATACAAGCCAGTTTCCAATTCTATCATCCTTGTGAGTCCCATTTCAATATCTGTACCGGTGATACTGATATAAGACGGATCGCCTCACCTCTTTGTTACTCGTTCTCTCCATTGGTTGAATTAATCCAACAATGGCTTACTTGATCTGTTGGACGATAGGTTAAACCGATTTGTTATTCTATGAATAATTTATGAGCAGTGCAACCCTCTCAATCGGGGATGCTGGATCTGTCTTGTTATTTTTCATGTTTTCGGGTCTGAAAACGCTAGTAACTGTCACTTCGAAGGAAATCCGTCATTATAACACTCACGCTGGAAATGCCATTGATCCTGACGATTTAGAATGATCTTTGTTAGAGTTTACATTAAGACTTATCGTAACTTTTTGATCAGTTGGTGAAATCGGCTGAATTGTGGCCGAGATCATGGAGATTCTGTGGTTGGTATGAGATTGTGTGGTAACAGATTTAACTTTGTTTGCCAGTTCCTGAGTTTTCTCGAGCAATAGTCGGGGAATAGAATTTCTGCAAAGCACTTCATCCGAGAGAGGTGAAGCGTTCAAAATTACGGTCTCTTTGAATAAGCAGGTGAGGGAGAGAGGGGAGAACATTGCAGTCGAAAGAATGGCCGGACCCAATGGTCCAAATTGGGATGGGCTATTGAAATGGAGCGTTTCCCACGCCGACGGAACACAATCTACTCGGAAGTTGAGTTTAGTCTTGTAACAATAAATATTATTGACGTTTAAATCCCATGGATGCCAATGAATGATGTCAAAATAGAATTTTTCATTCATGATATTTTCGTTGTTGCTGAAACACATCATGTTTTTGTTGGATTCACAATGTTTCTTAGCCAAAAAGGGGATAATGGTTTTTTTTAATAGATTAGGTTAATATATAGATGCATACGTGGAATCCTGTGTCATGTGATTTAAATTTAGGGATCCTTTGCACTGGTCCACAACTTAAGATAATTTTTTAAGGCAATTAGTTTGATTTCTAACATAATTTTCCCAGGTTGATATATATATATATATATATTAGTTGTTAAAGACCCTTTTGTGCTATAAACCTTTGACTTTGAACCTGTTGTTTCTGAAAGGTTGAAAGGTATGATCCTGTGATATTTTTTTGGAGGACATTTCCCTTAAGTAATATCTCGTTGTCCAAGGATTTTGTATTTAAGAAAGGGGGAATGAAGAGAAAATAATCTCTTGCTCTCTAATGCTGGATGGATTATGTAATGGAATTTTGAGATTAAGTGTGATCCATGTGAGTTTGCTTGAGAATTGATATGGGGATTGTGATATCTCTTTCGAGGGTTTAGGCTTGTATGTTCTTGCGACCCCTATTTGCTCAGGGGACTCGGAGGAAGATGACTACTTCTAGTATGGTAGGGAGGTCAACCGAGTAGTCATTTGGTAAATTTTTGAAAGCTTGAATCGGATTAAGAGACAACCCCTCTGGTGACTTCTTCATCTGCTGGATCGAACATCACGGATTTTTTTTTCTAGTCCTTAATATTTCTTTTGTATTGAAATTTATGCAGTGATTTTATTAGGTTTAGTGAAGCAGGTGATCCACATTTTTCATTATACAATTTATATTGAAAATCTTTAAAAAGGTGAAACATTAAGTAGAATTTAGTTAGGGCTTCCGAAGGTCCCTACAGTTAATAAGTTTCCAAGGTCATCTCCTCCTTAGATCCCCTTTCACTTCCCCTTCTTGTGGAATCATAACCCCCCATCTCTTCTTCATCCTTCTTCATATGCAATCGTTACGTATTTTATATTAATAATCAATCTTACATATTTGCAGTACATTCAATCATCCTAGACCATTTATATTCGACTTATATCCTTTGCATCATTACATACATAATTACAACATGGGATGAAAAAATGTGGTGTTACAAACCTCGAGGGAGTCTCATAGGGCTTGGGTGAATTCTCAAGGATAAAAAATAAGGCATGGAATGCCACTACTTCATAGGGTTGGGGAGGAGGGGTACACCCTCCAAGAATGACAAAATGAATCGATGATCAAACTAATGAAACTAGGGTTAAGGAAAAGCGATAAGAAAATATGCAAAACATGACATTTTTATGCATGCATTTTGATTCACTTGTTACAATGAAAATTCAATAAATTTACAACTGCATAGGAAATAAGTCAATCAATGTTAATTCTCTTTATAGTGACTGAATATGCATCTACCAATAGCCACATATCCATTGCACTTTTTCTATAATTGTTTTGTTAAATAAGTTGTCTATTGCGAATCGCTCTCCATTGAATATTTTCATATAGTTTCCTCTCACTTATGTGTACAAAGAGACAGAGTTCACACTTCCATTGCAAAATACTTCAAATTTTAATCATTGAATACGTCTAATCTCTCTCTAAATAAGCTCGTTTAAATGTCATTGCACACTACTAGATTTTCAATTGTTCATATAATTTTAGATAACATTTACCCATCCTTAAATTAATGGTCGAGGCACATCACTTTGAGATATCGAGGAATTTCCATCTTTACCCCATCCTTAAATTAATGGTGTATTAGTGCCTCCATCGCAGCAAAGATACATAGAGACCAACTCATTTTGATAGAGAAGGAGGTGAACTCCCGCTCCACAAATACCCCGTTGATCCTCTCCGTCAAAGAAACCGACAGGAAAATGAAAGATAGGAAGGGGAGGCGGTATGGAAAGATACTTTGTAATTTTCTTTGATAATAAACCCGCTAATCCAGTCGAGACTGATCCGATGGTTCTCAAATAGTATAAGATTCCTATAGTGCTATATGCCCCAAATGAAAAAAAGAGGAAAGGTGGAAAATTGAGAATTTGTAACAAACCACTTGTACAAACATTTTTCAATAGACTCTGATCTCCACTGCCTAGAAGAAGAACAGAGACGGGTCATCACTTCATCCTAGACCTGTACTGTGTACCGTGTAGTTACAAGTAACTAATAGATGATTTGCATTCTCATCTATGTTCAAGCAAAGGGGGCAACAAGTGGGACCCATCCCACCCCACTGGTAGTAATTATCACTAGTCAACAACTTGTATTGTATTTCCAACCAACTAAAGCATAGAATCTTCCTAAGAACCAATCAGTGCCACAATTGTATTAACCACCATTTCAGGTGAATGGACAGATTTTCAAAAGCTATAGATTCGTAGGCCAAATTGTACTAACCTGCCCACTGGTCGTATTCCAATCCCATTGAATAATATCTTCCGCATGACCAAGAATAACACATGTCTTAGTGAAAGAGTACTATACTAGTTCCACTCAAGTGCATGTGTATATCCCAAACTAAGACAACGTATACTATTACAATGTTTGAGTTTGGTGTTGAGCTTGTAGGTTTTGGAGCATCTATATTGCTTAAACTCATTTTGTTTGAGTGGGTGTTGATCTTGTAGGATTTGGAGCACCTAAACTGTTTAAACTCATTATGTTTGAGTGGGTGTTGAGCTATAGGATCTGGAGAACCTATACTATTTAGACTTGTTATGCGTGATTATGTTGAGCCAGTAGGCTCTGGAGCATCAAATACAATAAAGGATTTTATTGTTAGATTAATTATATTCTTTTAAATTTACAACTAATGGGGAACAAGTCCACTTAAAGAGAGACCAATCATGCTAGGGATAAGATGACTTCTAAAGTAGTTTCTAAAATAAAAAGTCAATAGAAATATAGGACAAATGTGAAGATAAACCTATATTAATTAATTAAAAATAAAAGATCTAAAATAAAATCTAACTATTTCCTAAAAATAGAATAAAAATGAAAGAAAGAAAACAAACCATTATGATTTTCCTAAGTAAGAGAAAAGTTGCGTGAATGAAAAAGAATATGAGCCTTTTTCCTAAAAAAAGAATAAATATAACATAGAGTGGACATTATAGGGGGTAATGGTCCCTAGCTCATTGGAGGGTTCAGTTATAGGTCCTTGAACACTCAATTTTTCCATGATCAAGTATATGGCTGATCTAAGAAGGATTGTGGGAAGAAGGGGAAGTTATTTACAGGACTCTACATAGAGCTGGTAAAAAACCTTGTGGCTACTCTGTTGATAGTAATCAATATAGATATCATCACCCTAGTATCCTTACTTTAGTGTGCTTGGTCTGTCTCGGGGGTAACTTTTGGAACGAACAAGGAACTGTTCGAGGTCTATGGTTGGGAGGAATGTGGAAGTTCTCCATTCAGTTGGATATTTAAAAGATGAAAAGTATTTTCAACTCTTTCCATTCATATTAATGACACTCTACAGTTGTATGGTTAAATTTTATTTATTTTGTTGATTATATATGTGACTAACCCCTTTATTTGTAGTTCCAAATAGACCTTGAGCATATGATATGAAATTTATTGAGTTATCTTATCCATATATGAATGGATGATCTGAATTATTGTTCGATTTAGAAAGGCTTCTTAACGTTATTCAAGTAGATTTATGTTCATTAAATTCAAGCTATTATTGTCAATTATAGATTAAATTAGACTTCTATTAGTTCAAGGATTAAGCTTAGTTTATTTCATTGAAGCGTAGATTTATTCGTAATCATTATGTGAGTAATTCATGCTCCCTTATTTTGCTTCTACATTCTAGAATTATCTAATATTAGGTTAAATTAATGTTTATTTTCCTATTCTTCTTGTTAACTATAATTAACATTTATTTGCCTATTATTGTCAACTATAAACAATACCTCATTGCCTATTATTGTTAGTTGTAATTAATATTTAATTGTCTCATAATTGTTAACTGTAATTATTATTTATTCATCTATCATTATTAATTGAAATTATTATTATTTGCTTATTATAAACTAACTATAGATTAAAGAATAAATTAACTATTCAAATACTAGATCTAATTTAAATTGAATAATTAAAATAGTTAAGCACAGATGTAAATAAAATAATTAAAATAATAAATAAATTATCATAATCTTGATAACCTTAGAAAGAAAACACTCAAAATAAACCATAAATGGAAAAGATTCGAAGATGAATCGAGGGCCAAGCCCTTAACCAAACCTTGCTTTAATATTGTAACATATACTATAATTATTAATAAAAAGCCAATACACAGAACCATTGTAAAAACCATACTACACTATATTAAGCCAAATAAACTAGCTCGAATTAACATACTAGAATATGAAAAGAAACGAAGCTTTTAAATAAAATCTTTAACCATAACTCATAAAGAAAACAAGCTTCTTAAATAAGGCTTAAGTATATCATATAAAACAAGAAAGCGTTTAACACAACGCTTTAAACATATTATATGAAGCAAACATGCTTTTTAAATAAAGCTTTAACCGCCCCATATAAAGTATGCAAGATTTTAATCAAAGATTAAACCACATGTCATATATCCTTTCATAATATTCCAAATCGAATTTAAGAAATTGAATTATTCTTTGTTGGATAACTAAAGGAGGAATCAAGAACAAATCGACTTTACATTCGGGCTAGGAGGATCGAGCCTATAATGGGTGAAACATACATCAAAGTAAGCATATAATTGTTATCATGATTGTGCTTAAGGACTCTCAACCTCACAATAAGATTTTACATATTTAGTGTAGGTTATTAATAATTTGGAGATGATTATTAAAACATTCACACCTCACAATAATCATTAATACATATGAGAGAGTAATTGAGGGAATCGATTTAAATTATGAACCGAGTAAACAAAATATATCAAGTCGAAGACCCTATGGTCTTCACCTGGGCTCGATGGCTAGCCCATAATCGCGAGGTCAAGCCTCAGGGTGTCAAAATTGACCCTGTTAAGATACATACCATCCAAATGAGGGGGGAAATCATACTCATAATAAAAATCCCGGGGTCGAATCCCAAGGGATAATAGATTAAACATAAAGACAAATTCTGAGTAATGAAGTAATAA
This sequence comes from Larix kaempferi, assembly GCA_027924585.1. NCBI lineage: Eukaryota > Viridiplantae > Streptophyta > Pinopsida > Pinales > Pinaceae > Larix > Larix kaempferi. The sequence continues at coordinate 1,260,835 of BSBM01000535.1, read as the reverse complement.
TAGAGAGATTTCCATTATTCCACTTTCAATTCCCATTATAATTCTATATTGATAGACAGAACCTGTGTATTATATTAGAACTTAGGGTGAACAATTTATAAATAAAAATAAATAAAATTCATGCATACAAATCTCCCAACATACAATTTATGAAATTGTATAAAAAACGTAATGTAGGATGATAAACAATACAATTGAAGTGGGCTTAAATAAGCCTGTCTTGCACCTTTTCACCCAAAGAGCATGACCATTAATTAATTATATTTAATATTAATTTATTGTTACATTGCTTCCCCTTAAGGAAAGCTTTGTCCTCAAAGCTTATTTGATGACAATGATTATGTGAACTGCCGCATCATCTCTGATGTGGACATCGGTATGGTTTGCTATTGGCGGGTTTTGTCCTCGGCTCTATTTTGATTATGTGTTCGATCTTTTTGTTTGATGGGAGCTCCATAGGTAGCTCTTGAAACACCTTGCAATGTTTTTGAATCGGCTTTTGTATCTCTGGTTATTTGTCCCTATATTCTTTACTTGTTAGAATCTTCATTTCTTGACATTGAAGTATGTACGTTGGTGCATCCTTCTGAAGTAACTTTTCCATCTGATGTGATGTAACCAGCTGTGTCGGAGGAGGTTGGAACCCGTATAATTTGTGTGTTTTCCTGAATACATGGAATTCAATAAAATGTTCTTGGTGATTTGCAGAGTATGTACCCAAGGTTTGTAACCATTGTATTCCTAATACAAAGTCGACTCCTCCTAGCGGCACACGCAAATAAATCTGATTCTAAGTTGTACTCTTGTATTTGTAACTTGACTTGGTGACATTTTCTTACGTTGTCAATCTTCTTGCCATCTGCTATCATAACTTTCATGTTAGGTACTGGAAAAACAAATAGGTTAAATATCTTAGCAAGGTTGACATTAATGAAGTTATGGGTGCTGCCAGAGTCGATGAGAATTGTGACATCATTCTTTTTTATATGTACACTAAGCTTCAATGTTTGTGGTTGGGAGATTCTGGTAATAGCAGCTAATGAGATATGTGGGGTGTCGTCCTTGAGTTCTGTGGGGTAGTCTTGCTGACTCTTAAATTCGTTATTGACTTCCAACTCTGCTTCACAGGCATACAATTTCTTTTGTAAGCATCTGTGCTTAGGATCCCATTTGTCTCCACAAAACTTACATTTTCCCTCCTTTATTCTATGGGCCTCTAAACTGGGCTTCGTTCCTTCCCTAAGTTGAGGCGGTGTATATCTTGTATTTCTTGTGAATGTTGATTGGAGGGGATTCTTTTCGTAGTTGTCTCGGTTGAAATTTGTATGAACGGATTTGCTTTCAATAATCTTGGCTTTACGTCGTGCTTCCTCCATGGCAGAGATGTTATGTAACTCTAGTTCATCACGGATGTGTTGTTTTAGGCCGTGTATGTAGGTTTGTAGTTGTTGGTCATCGGTTAACTCTGGAACTCGAGTTGAGAGTGCTTCCCACTCACATGTGTACTCATCGACACTGCTATGGCTTTTAAAACTGCCTCATTTTTCTTTTGGTTGTCTTGTAGAGTGAGAACGGAATTCTCTATTCGTGATGTGATTTGTGTCCAAGTCGCTACCAAATTGTCACTGGTTTGATCGATCTTTGCCTAGAGTTCCTCATAGTTCTTCTTAATCTTCTCATTGATTGAATCGAATCGGGCGTTTGATTCATTCATTGATCTGGTGATTGGTGGAATCTTCTCGGCATTAAACGTGGATTTATTTTTATTTGCTGTACGAAGCCAGCCCGCCACGATTATTTTTTTTTTAACTAATTATAATCAATAATTATTATTATTATAATATAGTTTTTTTTTTAACTTTAATAATAAAAAAAACAATAATATTAATATTATTATAATAATAATATAATATTGTTTTTTATTATTATTTTTTTGTTATTAAAAGTTTTGTGTAGGGCTCAGTGGAGCAGGCACGAGGTGGCGGCAGGAGGGGCGAGGTGGTGGGAGGAGGCTGGGTGGAAGAAGGAGATTGGCGGGGGCTGCGAGCAGTAGTGCAGGGGAATGGCGGAGGTCTGGGAGGGCACGAGGGAATGGAGGGGGTGTGGAGCACGAGGGGTGGCAGAGGAGGGGATGGCGAGAAAAGGCGCAAGGGTGGAGCGGTGGAGGGGTAGAGGATGGGGAGGTGGCAGCAATGATGTTGCAGTGGAGGGGGGAGGTGCGCGAGAGGAGGGAGTGGGGAAGTCGGGAGAGGAAGAGGTAGGGAAGTCGCCGGATGTGGGGTGATGGCAGTGGTGTGGGGTGATGGTAGAGGAGAACGGAAGTGGGGAAGGGTGTGAAGGAGAAGATGGGGGATGGCAGGGAGGGAAGAGGCGTTGATGGGGAAGGGCGTGAAGAAGAAGGGGGATGGATCAGGTGGCAGAGGTGAAGACGGGGAAGGGGAGGATGGGGAATGGAGCAAGAAGATGGAGAGAGGTGGCAGTTGGTGGTGGGGGTGGCGTGAGCGCGTGTGCCAGTGGATGTGGAGGGTGCAATGTGGTGGGTTGGTGCCGAGAGCCGAGAGGCTCTGATACCAATGGAATAGCAAAGTTGTTGAAGAACGCAATGTAGGAAATTGTATAAAAAATGTAATGTAGGATGATAAATAATACAATTGAAGTGGGCTTAAATAAGTCTTTCTTGCACTTTTTCACCCAAAAAGCATGACCATTAATTAATTATATTTAATATTAATTTATTATTATTTTATTGTTACAATCATACTCATAATAAAAATCTTGGGGTCGAATCCCAACGGATAATAGATTAAACATGAAGAAAAATTCTAAGTAGTGAAGTAATATTAGAGAGATTTCCATTATTCCACTTTCAATTCCCATTATAAATCTATATTGATAGATAGACCCTGTGTATTATATCAGAACCTAGGGTGAACAATTTATAAATAAAAATAAATTAAATTCATGCATACAAATCTCCCAACATATATAATTTAATATCCAATATAGAGTATAATTTCTACATAGAACGAATTGACCCAAGGTCGATTCACAGATATTTACTCTGTGATAATGAAAAACAAAACGATACTACCTCAAACTTAACTAGAGACCACACCCTACAAACTAGGCACTATAGCTCCACAAATAAATTTTTTAAATAACAAAAGTTTGGCCATAGAGGCCTGGAGAGCGTAAACCCTTATACTTTCAACCATGAATTCCAACCCTAAGTGAAGGGATGTGAGCCATAATGGCCATGTGCTCACCGGAGGTTTCACAATGGATGAGCAAGCTGAACATAGCCACGGTCACCTATAGTTAACCTGTAGCAAACAAAACAAACTATCAATAATTATGTACATAACATGTAAACAATAAAACCAAACATAAATAATGAAATAGGAACCAAATTCTTAGTTGTAGCAGAAGGTTGGGCATGTTGGGAAGGTTGAAGGCCAAACCCTTGTAATTTCCAGACTTTAATCACCGTAAATAACGCCTCACTCCTCACTAAAACTAGTATGACTAGCCTCAGACACCAAAACTCAGACCAAGGGAGAGTTTTAACAGGCAGAAAATCCCTGCGACCTGGGGTTCGAATGGAAGGAAGCACCCTGAGCAAACAAGAGAGCCTCACGACTCAACTACAATGAAGGAAGAACCACCTCAAAGGTTGGGTTTTTCCAAAGTAAATGAATGTACAAGTAAACGATTAATTCCCTTCCATCGTATGCCATCGTGGAAGCTCGAGGAGGTGGGTTGCACCTGCTAAATTTAATGTTAAGTACATTACCAGGTCAAAAAAACTCAACCATCTATATCGACTTGATATAATCACCTTGCTCAAAGGTTTTATATGAATCGTGCCTTAGGATAACACAAAGCATGTTAACCTTGGTTCATTTAACCACTTGCATGGAATGTTAACAAAGTACTTTAGCAAAATGATAAGTAAGCCATTGCTTTATGGCCACGACCTACACCAAGTTCGACTCAGCCTAGTAAAGGTATAATTCAAGAAAAATTAAAGTCTAAGTAAATATTACTATTGAGATAATTATAAACATAAACAATGATAAGACTTTAATCCAACATATATAAAAGGGCATGCAAGCTAAGATTTTATATGATTGGTAAACATTGATAATGGGTTGATATAACATGTATAAACTATATAGAAGCTAAGTGAGTGTGTGTCATAATAGACCACAAAATCCAAGAATACAGGCCCACACTCAAGTTCTTAAGGCCTAGTATACACAAACAAGAATAATAATAATACAATTGGAAAGTAATTGTATCTTGGAGTTAAAACAACTATGAAAATAGTTATAACAAAGGAGGATCTGAATACTATAAACCTCTTAGACTATTAATAATTACCCTTGGCTAATGTACATTAATCCTGCCAAATAAATGGGTAATAGTATTATGTATTGACACATATCGAGTTGTGAATATTGTAAATTTTTTGTATATATAATTATGTGTATATGTATATACATGTCAATATGTGGAACTGTTCATCCATTATTGAGCATGGACTGTGTTTGCACATAAGTTCCATTGGCTAAAGGACAGTCCTAATTATGTCCTCAATAATAAAAGAAAAAAATAGTAAGGGATTTTTGGTGATATTACAAGTGGTATAAGAGCAGAGTTTCAATCAATTTGCAACCTATGAGCTTATCACTCAACCATTGTGAATAAGTTTTTGAAAACTAACAATTTTTTTGTTTACTGCACATTGAACTACTTTTCAGAAAATTGAAACCATGAGTGCTAAAAGGGATTTCAGCTAACATGGAAATCTAAACTCACCACCTTGAGAGGCGTAACTGGTAGTGGAACTAAATGACAGTCCTGAAGAAGCTACCTATTCTTAACTGTTGAATACAATGCATAGTTTAAAGGTTGAATTTCAGATAGTTAAAGAAGATAATTTGAGAGATAGACAAGGGAAGCAAGAGGTAAATGAAGCACTATTGCAAACTTTAACAGCAACCAAGAATAAATAACAACCTACACACACTACCAGCAACCCAATTGAAGTTCCCCACCGTAAAAAAAGAGCTAGAAGCCAAGAAGTTAGGAAACACGGGAAATCCCAATTAAAATCTAACTCATCCTTTGCTAATTCAAAAGACTATTACAGTAGTAGTTCCTCCGATACATGTTCCTCATCCTCTCATAGCAAGAAGCATAAGGCTATTAATAGAAAGGGGTTGCAAGGATAATTCAAAAATATCAAAGCTCCAAATTTTGACGGAGACTTTGGCTCAAGGGATAAAGCTGAGGAATGGTTGTTAGGAATGAACAAATACTTTAAGGTGCATGATTATCCCATCCGGATGATGGCCTGTCTAGCCATCTATAACCTAGATGGGAAAGATGCTAGATGGTGGCGGGATTTGAAACTCACTAATAAACTGAAAGAAAAAGACCTCAAGTGGAAAAATTTCAAGAGACTATTTCAAGATAAATACATGTTGAAAAGATTCTTTGATAAAAAGATAAAAGAATTCCATGAGCTAAAAATGGGCTCTATGTCCATGGATGGATTAATAAACAAATTTTTGGAACTATTGCATTATGTGCCCTATATCGGGGATGAAAAGGTGAAGATACAACAATTCTTAGGATTCCTTAAACCAGGGTAATTTTTAGGGGCAAAATTTCTCCAATTGGCTATTTTTGGGCTTTTTTTCAAAAAACAAATTCGCTATTTGGTCATTTTTAGTCTCTAATATTGCCTATATTTACATAAAATATGTTTTTTATTGTAATATTCACCAAAATTTACACGTTTCGGTAGTAAATTGTATGTTTCATATTTAATATTCGCCTACCTATATATATACACCATTTTTTCAATCCAAAATAATAGCCTACGATACTATACTTAAGTATAATATTAGAATCCTTAAAAACTACCCTGCCTTCCACCCTACTTTAAAGATAGACTTGAGTTTCATGCACCCAAAACCTTGGATGAAGCATTACACAAAGAAAGAATATTTTATGAACATATCCAACACATGGATAAAAACATACACAAGAACAAAGAGAAGCACAAAGCTTTCTTGGACAACGGGAAAAAGGGGTTTAAACCACCGCTTTACCGGAAACAAAATAACAGTTTTCCAAACAACCGAAACTTTGATAAGTATGGAACTCAATCCAACCTTTCATCCCAAAGTGTCAACAAACTAGAAATGGTTGGTGGAGCTAAATCCGCCTCGTTACCAATTAAGTGTTGGGGATTCCAAGGCCCCCACTTCTACGAACATTTCCCACAGAAGAATAACAGAATAAGTTACAAAATTTGCAACACAATTTGCAAGAGGACGTGACTGTGGATGATATTGCAAAAACACCGAGGATATGTGCTTCCTTGGAGGGCAGACAAGTTGACCACCAGTCCACCATGGTCAAAATTGAAGGTAAAATTTCAACAAATTATGTTTCTATATTAATTGACCTAGGATCTTTTCGTATCTATGTGTCTCCTAAAATTGTTGAAAATTGTAAACTAAACAAATAAAAACACATCAAACCATGGCTAGTACAGCTGGCCATTGGTGAAAAAAGGAAAATTTATGAACTAGTAAAGCGCTGCAAATTTGACATGAATGGCTTCCAAACATAAGGAGATTTGAACATTCTACCGTTAGGATCTTATGACATACTGATAGGCATGGATTGGTTAAAACAACACTAAGTTATTCTAAACTACCTAAACAAAAAAATTACTTGCACTGATAACTAAGGAAATCAGAGAGTGGTATAAGGAGTACCTAAGAAAATTTCTATAAGACAAATATCATTCCTACAGGAAAATAAATGTATAAGAAAAGACTACTAACTGTATGTTGTTAATATCCACAACCTTAAAGAAGTAAAAAAATAGAAACTTTATGACTACCCTGTCCTAAAATGAATTTAAGGATGTATTTACAAAAGAAATATCAGGTCCGCCACCCAAGAGAGATTTAGACTTCTCCATAGAGTTGATACCTGGGGAAGTACCAGTCTCGAAAGCACCGTACAGCATGAGTACACCCGAATTAGTAGAACTGAAATTACAACTCCAAGAGTTGATTGAAAAATGTTATATCAGACTTAGTGTGTCTCCATGGGAAGCACCAATTCTCTTCATCAGGAAGAAAGATGGTACAATGCGAGTGTCCATTGATTATCAATAGTTGAACAAGTTAACAATTAAGAATAGATACCCACTTCCTAGAATAGATGACTTGTTTGACCAAGTTGGGGGAGGAAGGATTTTCTCTAAGATTGATTTGAGGTATAGGTACCATCAAGTAAGAATTTGGGAATAGGACATAAGAAAAACAACTTTCAGGACCTGTTATAGTCACTATGAATTTGTAGTGATGCCTTTTGGATTGACCAATGCACCCGCAACCTTTATGTGCATGAATAGTATTTTTAGTAAATACTTGGACAAGTTTGTGTTATTTTTCATTGATGATATACTGATTTATTCAAAATATTAAAAAGAGCATGAAGAACATCTTAATATTGTTTTACAAGTGCTGCGAGAGAACCAACGTTATGCCAAATTCAGTAAGTCTAACTTTTATAAAATGCAGATTTAGTACTTATGACACATAATTTTGAAGGAGGGTATAATGGTAGGCCTATAAAATATCAAGGCCATCATGGAGTGGCCAACTCCTACTTGTGTATCTGATATCAGATCATTTTTTGGACTAGTAGGATATTATCGAAATTTCATTGAGAACTTTTCTCAGATTGATTTTCCCATGACATCCTTACAAAAAAAAGAGTCAAAGTTCAATTGGACAGAAACGTGTGAGGCTAGTTTTCAGAAATTAAAACATTTATTGACTAAGGCACCTATCTTAAAGATAGTTGATCCCGATGTGGATTTCGTTGTTTGCACTGATGCAAGCAAGGAGGGACTCAGGGGGTCCTTATGCAAAATGAATGCGTAATTTGCTATGAATCCCAGAAACATAAAGAACATGAAATAAATTATGCCACTCACCACCTTGAGTTAGCTGCCATAATCGACACTTTGAAGATGTGGAGACACTACTTAATGGGGAAAATATTTATTCTTAAAACTGATAATATAAGCTTAAAGTATATTTTTGAACAACAAGACCTAAACAAGAGACAAGCTAGATGGCTAGTGTTCCTTAGTGTAGTACAATTTCAAAGTTAAACACATAAAGGGAAAATAAAATAAAATTGTGGATGCTTTAAGTCACAGAATTCACTTGTTGTATGAGTTAATATATAGCCAAACTAGTTCTGATTTTCATGAATTTATTAGGACATCAAGCAAAACGACCAATTTTATGCAGAAATTTCCCTGAAAATGCAAGAAAACAGGTTGGAACAACAACCAAAAGAGTACAAAATTGATGAAACAGGTCTATTATGGTCTAAAGACAGACTATATGTGCCTGAAACAGAAAATATCAGGTATGGAATATTAACTAAAGTTCATAAACAACCCTACTCAGGCCACCCTGGATATCATAAAATGATATCAGCAGTGAAGAAACACTTCTTTTAGCCAAAATTAAACTCTGATGTATCTTTGTTCATAGCGAAATGTCAAGAATGTCATCTTGTTAAGGATGAACATCAGTATCCAACTGTTTTAATCTAGCCATTTCCCATTCCAAAATGGAAATGGGAGGTGATAAGTATGGATTTTATTAGCGTCTGCATATCATCCAGATAGAGACACACAAAATTAAACTTTAGCACTGCATATCATCCAGAAAAAGATGGAAAAATAGAACACACAGATAATCTTTTGGAGGATATGCTCTGTATGTACGTAATGAACAATCCATCCCAATGGGAGGACTACATTCATCTTGCAGAATTTGTATATAACAATGGTTATCAGACCTTGGTCAATATGAGTCCATTTGAAGTGCTATATGGCAGAAAATGTTGGACATCAGTAACTTGGGACAATCCAATGGACAAGCTCATGTTGGGGCCATATTTGCTAAAACATCTAGAACAGTTGGTAAAAAAGGTATAATAGAATTTAAAAGAGACATGGGATTGACAAAAGAGTTATGCTAATAAAAGAAAAAGAAATAAAGAATATCAGATTGGGAAACACGTCTACCTCAAAGTCAAATAAAAAATATTCTCATTGAGTTTGGGAAAATGCGGGAAGTTAGCTCCTAGATATTGTGGGCATTTTGATATATTGGCCAAGAAAGGCCCGGTGGCTTATGAAATTTCCTTACCTGCTGATGTGAAAGTTCACAATGTTTTTCATGTATCTTTGCTTAAGAAGTATGTTTACGATCCTAAACATGTTATTGATTGGGATTTTCTGCAGGTAGAAACAAAAAGGGGAATTTATGCCAGCACCCCTTCATATATTGGACAAGATAGAAGTGCAGCTCTAGAAGCGAGCTATTGTCCAGTTAAAAGTGCAATGGATGCACTTCGGGCCTGAAGAGGCCACGTGGGAGAATGAAAATGCCATGAAAGAGGCATACCCATTTTTATTTCAGAACTCTGCTTGATATTGTTAACACCAGGACGATTTTGTTTTAAGGGAGGTGCGATGTAATATCCCAAATTAAGACGACTTATATTATTTCTATGTTTGATTTTGGTGTTGAGATTGTAGGATCTCGAACACCTAGGCTGCTTAAACTCATTATGTTTGAGTGGGTGTTGAGATTGTAGGCTCTGGAGCACCTAGACTGATTAAACTCATTATGTTTGAGTGGGTGTTGATCTATAGGATCTGGAGCACACACACTGCTTAAATTCATTTTTGTCTGAGTTGGTGTTGAGATATAGGCTCTGGAGCACATAGACTATTTAGACTTGTTATGTGTGATTTATGTTGAGCCTGTAGGCTTTGTAGCATCAAACACAATATAGGGTTTTATTGTTATATTGATTATCTTCTTTTAAATTTCCAATTGATGGGGGACAAATCCACTTAAAGAGAGACCAAGCATGTCTGGGATAGGTTGACTTCTAAAGTAGTTTCCAACTAAAAAGTCAATAGAAATATATGACAAATGTGATGATAAACCTATATTAATTAAATAAAAATAAAAGTGATAAAGAGATCTAGAAGAAAATCTAACTGTTTCCTAAAAATAGGATAAAAAGGAAAGAAAGAAAACACAAAAGTATGATTTAAGTAAGAGAAAAGCTACCTGAATGAAAAAGAATAGGATCCTTTTTCCTCAAGAAAAGAATAAATATAGTAGAAAGTGGACATTGCAAGGGGTAATGGTCCCTAGCTCACTGTAGGGTTTAGTTATAGGTCCTTGAGTCCTCGGTTTTTCCATGATGAAGTATATGGCTGATCCAAGAAGGATTGTGGAAAGAAGGGGAAATTATTTACAAGAATCTATATAGTGATGGAAAAAAACCTTGTGGCTACTCTACTGATAGTAATAAAGTTAGATAACATCACCTTAGTCTCCTTACTCTAGTGTGCTTGGTATGGATCGGGGGTGACCTGTTGAATGAACAAGGAAAAGTTCGAGGTCTATGGTTGGGAGAAACGTAGAAGTTCCCCATTCAGTTGAATATTTAAAGGATGATAAGTATTTTCAACTCTTTCCATGCATCTTAATGATACTCTTTAGTTGTATGGTTAAATTTTTTTTTTTTGAATTCTATACTTGACTAACCTCTTTATTTGTAATTCCAAATAGACCTTGAGCATCTAATATGACCTTTACTGAGCTATCTTAGCCATATATGCATGACTGATCTAAATTATTGTTCTAGTTAGAAAGGCTTCTTAATGTTATTCAAGTAGATGTATGTTCATTAAATTCAAGCTATTATTATCAGTTATAGATTAAATTAGACTTCTATTAGTTCAACGATTAAGCTTAGTTTATTTCATTGAAGCCTAGATTTATTCATAATCATTCTATGAGTAATTCATGCTCCCTTATTTTTCTTTTGCACTCTAGAATGATCTAATTGCGCCGAGAGGCGCTCTACAGCCCAGTATGGGGGAGATCTTGTAACGTGATATAACATTAGTAACGTTATAAAGTTGGTAACATGTCGGAAAAAAATAATAGTGATAGTGAATATTATGGGAGAGATCTTGTAACGTTATAACGTTGGTAACATGTCGGCAAAAAATAATATTGATAGTGAATATTATGGGAGAGATCTTGTAACGCGATGTAACGTTAGTAACCTTATAAAGTTAGTAACATGTCAGAAAAAAAATAGTGATAGTGAATATTATGGGATAGATCTTGTAACGTGATGTAATGTTAGTAAAAAGTAATAGTGATAGTGAATATTATGGGAGAGATCTTGTAACGTGATGTAACATTAGTAAAAAGTAATAGTGATAGTGAATATTATGGGAGAGATCTTATAACGTGATGTAACATTAGTAACGTTAGTAACATGTCAGCCAAAAATAATAGTGATAATGAATATTATGGGAGAGATCTTGTAACGTGATGTAACATTAGTAACGTTTGAGTAATTAAAGTAAAAAGTAATAATGTAACGTTTGTAATATTAAAGTAAAAAGTAATAATGTAACGTTTGTAATATTAAAGTAAAAAGTAGTAAATATTATGTCGTCCTAATAATGTGCCTAATACACTCGCTATATAATACACCAAAACAACAAAAACATTATAGAAAAAAAAAATTATTCTCAAAGAGCTATTCGAGAAGAGGAATTTGATGAGGTAATCTAATTTTTTTAAATGTAGGCCTGAGGACTTAGGTTCAAATCCAAATCCACCTCCCCTCCTCCACTGCTCCAGCTCCAGCTCCAGCACCACTCGCAGCTCTCCTCCCAGTGCAGCGCGTCCTCCTCCCACTGCATAGCCTTTCTCCTCCCACTGCGCAACCCTCCTCAACCGCGTCCTCCCACTGCTCTGGATATCCTCCCACTACACATGTCCTCCCCTCCATGGCGTCCTCCCCCCTGTGCATCCCTCCCCTACCATATGAATGTCGCTCTTCCCAAGCAGTCGTAACCATGTGCACGCTTAGGTTCCTCTCCCGCAGCCCACTTTCCTTTCTCTATTTGATTTTTAAGATATCAAGAATTTTTGGATCTACATTCGTTGTCATGTTTATGTGGAGCGACCATGTATTCAAGATAATAATAAATGTGGCCACGGGTGTTTCTCCCCTTTCTTTTGCATGTTTTAAGGTCGGTAATTAAGTTTTCCTTAACATTCAAGATTGTAATAACTCCAGGGTTATGTAATCACATTTAGGGTATGTAGTATTGTATATATAGTATTATATTTAGGAATTTTATATTCGATCTTTGTTTGGTGGTGTAGTTGGAATGTTTAGCAATGATTGCTTCATATAAAGTAGTTTCCGAAGCACTTGTCCATTTAATGAGACATTTATTTGTCCATTTTTTGTCCATTTAATAAGAGCCATCTATTTGATAAATGTGATATCTGTCATATATTTTTATTTTCAATGCATAAAACAAGCATTAATTAAAAATAATATATTACATAGGCTTTATAAATGAAATCAGCAAAATAATAGATCTATACAAAGAGTAAATAAATACAATTTAGATAATATTAATAAGTTACAAAGCTAATGAGTTAAAAAGTGAAAAGAAACATCAAACAATTGGTTCAATAAAGAGCTTAGGGCTGGTGCAAGGTAATGATACCCAATTATGACACATTAGTTGCAATGACATTCTGGAAAAACAAAAATATTATCATTAAAATGAATTATTAGAGGTACCTACAATTTTTTTTTGGATTAGGTGTAAAAAGATGAAACGTAGAAAAACGAATGACCTTCCGGAATATATAACTTTTATTTATGGAAAAGTGGTATAACCACCCCAAAATGTCATTATTCGAAGATTGGTATGTTATTTTTTTCTCAAACATAATGCACATGTTTTTGTTGAGCCACCTGTTTGCTATGTAAATTTTCAATTTACAAGAAAAAAAATATGTAGAGGCGTAGGAAACAGACGAATCTTGTGCAGGGCTATTTTTCCAAAATTTTAAAAGTCAATTTTATATATTTTTTAAATTACCGAAGTCAGTGAAGCTGTAAAATGACATGGTCAAGTGTTGAGCCACCATATCATCGTCTAAAAATAATCAAAATACTTTTTTTTTAGGTTGTAGGTATTTTCGTGCTCTTGTGCGGGTTCTTTTCCGTTTTCGAAATAGGTAAGCCAATCAAAAGTTATAGGCCAAATAAACGACCTATGTTTTTTACAAATTTGACATGAGTGCAGTTAAAAATGAATTAAAAATAGAAAACAGCAACAGATCTATTAAAAAATTATATATTTAGAAT